>JARCFY010000010.1:12249648-13652148 GCA_029233225.1 Lepidodactylus listeri
AGAGACCGCTGCTCTTAACCACTATACCAACCACTACACTAAACTTGCGTGCATGCAAAAGCTAATGCCTGGAATGAAACTTTGTTGGTCTTGAAGGTAGCACCAGACTCAGACTTTGTTCTGCTGATTTCAGGCCAACATGGCTGCCCACCTGAACCTAGCAACATGGTGAGTGGTTAGAGGAGGACTAGGGTCTGGGAGAGTCAGAATCAAATCCCCACGCACCCATAGAAGCTCATTGGGTGAACCCCTGGGCCAGTCACCTCACCTCACCCTAACCCACCTCACAGGGTTGTTGTGAAGATAAAATGGAGGAGTAGCGAGTGATGGAAGCCACTTTGGGGGGCAAAAAGTGGAGTATAAATAAAGTTCATTTTTAAAAGCACTGCCGGAGGAGTTCATGGGAGTCTCTCCCAGAGTCTTGATAGAATTCAAGGGCGACAGAAGCAGAATAGAGTTTGTTCCAGGGCAGTCTGGGAAAAGTAGGATCAAAGGGGGAATCACGTCCGACACAGAAGCAAGGAAGGAATGGTACGGCAAACAGAGAGAAGTGGGAGGGGAAGCTACAAGATGCGGCTCTGTCGGGGTTGCCAGCCTCCAGGTGGGGCCTGGAGATCTCCCAGAATTACAATTGATCTCCAGCTGACAGAGAACAGTTCCCCTGGAGAAAATGGCTGCCTTGGAGGGTGGAACTCTATGGCATTCTATGCCATTGAGGTCCCTTCTCTCCCCCAAACCCCACCCCAGATCTCCAGGAATTTCCCAACCTGGAGTTGGCAATCATAGGTTCTGCTTAGGGTTGCCAGCTCTGGGTTGGGAAATACCTGGAGATTTGGGTGGTGGAGCCTAGAGAGGCTGGGGCTTGGGGAAGGGAGGGACCTCAGCAGGGTCTAATGCCATAGAGTCCACCCACCAAAGCAGCCATTTTCTCCAGGGGAATTGACCTCTGTTGTCTGGAGCTCAGTTGTAAAAGCTGGAGAACTCCTGGCCCCACCTGGAGGTTGGCATCCCTAGTTCTGCTGTATGTGTGGTCTTTGGAGGAGTAGGGTCGGGCCTCTTTGTTGGAAAGACACCACCAGCGACAGAAAGAAACGCTTCTGGTTTCCCCTTCCAAAGGGCTGCCATTCGAACAGGCCTTGAATGTCCAAAGCTTTAAACCTCTGCTGTGGTTTTTCCTTTAACAGAGCAAGACAGTTTTCAAATTAATGAACAGACTAAATAATAATGCTAGGGCAGGTTTGGAAAAAAGAAGTTCAAGAGAGCTGTAGATACGCTTGTGCTTTTTAAAAAGAAATAAACTTTGTAGGACAGTGCACTGAAAGTTAAAATGGCGAAATCTAAAATTTGAAATAATTGGAATTCTAAACCATCCTGGCCCTAAATCTCCAGTGTTCCCTCTCCAACAGTCTTCGGCACAATTGCATTTTGTGGGTGGAATAACTTTTGTGGTCACAGAATTAGCTGGAGGGATCAATATCTGAAAGGTTCAGAAACTGAGGGTTTTTTCGTCCCCTTCGTGTCTGCAAAAAGGCCATCCAGCATCTCTTCCTTGCTTTTAAAGGATCACAAATACACGCCCAAATAAAATAGTTCTGAGTTACTCTGACTGAGATTCCAACCCCCACCCCCAAAGCTGAAACCTAATATGAAAACTTCCTTTCTGAAGCTGATATCAAAACACTCCAGAACAATGCTCCCTCTAAGCTGTGGAGTCTTGTGAGCAAAAATTCTACTTTGTGAGCTCCTGGCATTGAAGCTGTGAGTGATTGATTTGGCTGCTGCATAAATCAGTTTGCTCTGGAGCCATCCTTCCTGCGCTAAGCCAAAAATGTGTGAGTCGGAGGCTAAAAAACTGTGAGATAGCTCACACTAACTCAGCTTAGAGGGAACTTTTAAATGTTTAAAGCCATCACTGCTGGCTGCCCTTGGCGACTGGCGATAATCCTGGGGGTGCACTGTGGGCATACATAATAGACAGTCCACATGCTAAAAAAACAAAACAAAAATCCCAGCTTCTCCAGGCAGATCCACTTTACTGGCTGAGTAGAGCATCAAAGGTCCATTCTGCATCTGGCATTCACTCCATGTTTTCTCAGCAGTCGACTTGGGTTCCCCCTTGCTTTGGAATATCTGTTTTCATTGCCTTGCCTTGGATCCTGGTTTCTGCACTGGCTACTCATTAAATCCCATATCAGCTCGCCATCTGTTGTGTTTTCAACGCTCGCTCCTGCATTGGTATGCAGATTTTCCTGTGTCAGTACTTGCCTCAGCGGTCATTAGCCATGTAGGAGATGCTTTGAATGGTGGATCGCACCTGACTGAGCCGAGTAATTCATGGTGAGCTGATAAATACAGAGGGGGAAATCGGGGTGTGGAAAACTGACGGAGATCAATGAAGCCACGTCAAATTGCCTGCTTACTGTTCCCTTCGAATCGAAAGTGGAGGAAGGAAAAGGCGCCACTCGAAACCACATTCAGATACCCCGGGGCAATGGCATACTGACCGTGAAGTCAGAGCTCAGCCCAGGCTGAAAGTCAGAGCGGCCAGAGACGGGGGCCTTCTTTCTAATCCCAGGTGATAAATCAGGCAGAGCAGAAGACGGCCCACCCAGAATCAACGACTTCTCCTTCTTTCCCGGTGCTCCTTAAGTTTCAGGGATGAGCTGAGCCCTGGTCTAAGTGAAGCCCTCTGGGGCAGCTGTGTCCTCTGACTCGGAGGCTCTTCCCGCCCCCGCTGTTTGAGATCCCCTCGGAACCTGAGACGCTGGGGACTGTCAGCGTGGAAAAGTCTGCCCTCTGCTCTCCCGCCGTGGCCCTCCCTTTTCGAGAAAAGCAGAGCTCTCTGTTCTCCACTGAAATAACAGGCCTGGAACCAAGGAACAGCCCTGAAAATGCCATCAAGTCTTTGCATGGCAGCCTCTGGCCAGCCTTTGGGTCCTGGTGCAATGTCCCCTCTAAGCTGTGGAGTCTTGTGGGCAACAATTCTACTTTGTGAGCTACTTGGCATTAGAGTTGTGAGCGAGCAATTTGTGGCTACTGCAAAAATTAGTTTGCTCTGGAACTAAGACAAAAATCTGTGAGCTAGAGGCTAAAAAACTGTGAGCTAGCTCACACTGACTCAGCTTAGAGGGACCACTGGTTCTGGGAGTTCCGTTCTCCCAGCCGTGGCTTTAGAGCAAAAGGCTGACATGTCTCTCTGTTGAGGTTGCCAGCCTCCAGGTGGTGGCTGGAGATCTCCTGGGATTACAACTGATTTCCCGGTGACAGAGGTCAGTTCACCCAGAGAAAATGGCCACTTTGGAAAGTGGACACTACAGCATTATACCCCACCAAAGTCCCGCTCCTCCCCAAACCCCACCCTTCTCAGGCTCCAGCCCCCAAATCTCCAGGTATTGCCCAACCAGGAGCAGGCAACCCTACTGTCCATCGGTTAGGGGGGTGTTACCTCTCACAGAGGACAAGACCCTAAAACAAAACTTCGGTACTGATCCAGGTCCCCCCGGCCACCAGTGGGGGGTGGGAGGGAGGGAGGCTTGCCAGCTCAAGGCTGGGAAACTCCTAGAGATTTGGGGATGGAGGATAGGAACCTCTGTGAGGTACAATCTCATAGACTCCATCCTCCAAAGCATCCATTTCCTCCAGAGAGCCAGTTTGGTGTAGTGGTTAAGTGCGTGGACTCTAATCTGGGAGAACTGGATTTGACTCCCCACTCCTCCACTTGCACCTGCTGGATGACCTTGGGCAAGCCATAGCTCTGTACCAGCTGTGCTCTCAAGGATAGCTTGGGAAAGAGCTCTCTCAGCCCCACCTACCTCACAGGGGGTGCGATCACACGGACGTTTATTGCGGGCCTCGCGGCTGTTCCCCATCGCAATTAAAGGGGCTGACTAGACGGCCGCATCTGTCTCCCGTCTCGAAGCCGCCCCCCCCCGCACTCGAGCCCGCTTTTCCAACCACCAGGAAAAACAAGTACCTTCCGTTTGAGCCATCGCGCTTGAAAGAGCAGCGCGGGAGAACCCGGGTTTAAATGCCCGTGTGATCGCACCCAGGGTGTCTGTTGTGGGGAGGGGAAGGGAAAAGGAGTTTGTCAGCAGCTCTGAGACTCCAAGTGAGTGAAGGGCGGGGTATAAATCCAATCTCTTCTTCTCTTCTTCTTCTTCTTCCAGGGGAACTGATCTCTATGCTCTAGACATTAGCTATAATTTCAGGGGATCCTCAGGTCCCATCTGGAGGCGGGCATCACCGATCCAGAGAGGAATCCTCCGCCTAGTCCTCGAATAATTGCACGGCAATCTGCATAACAATGCATAGCTTTCCCCTTTCACTGAAAAGCATCTGGCAAATCTCTGCCAATCCTAGGACTGCCACCCTCCGGGGGGGGGGGGGCCTGGAGATTTCCTGGAATTTCAGTCAACTCTGTTGTCTGGAGGTCAGTTGTGATTCTGTGAGGCCTCCAGGCCCCACTTGGAAGCTGGCAATCCTGACTGTGGGCCCCCCCCCCATCTCGCTGTGCCAACTCTGCTTGTTCTGGAGGCCTCACTTAGAAACGGAGGTGGGCAGAATGGAGCGGGTGCAGAGGAGAGCGACGAGGATGATCGGGGGCCTGGAGACCAAGCCCTGTGGGGAAAGGCTGGGGAACTTGGGATGGCTCAGCCTGGAGAAGAGGAGGTTGAGGGGGGGACATGAATGACGGCTCTATTGAAGTATTTGAAGGGCTGGGTCATTTTACACCTCCCCTCTAAAGTAGTTTGACTGCTGTCTTTTCCTGTGCTGATTTCACAGTGGTGTGAAATTTCACTCCAGGGGGTCTAAGTGCACTAATCAACAGCAATTGTTTAAAGCAGAATCAAACCGGTTGAATACTAGCTTGACCACAGGAGGGCAATTAGTAGATATGGACATTTCAGTAGCAGCACGGTTTCACACCGCACAGAGGTGTGGGCAGGTTTTTTTGGAACTAGAATGATTCCAGCGGGAAAGTCATATGTAAAAACAGCCTTAGAGGACAGGGAGCTCTTCCGGTTGGCAGCGGAGGAGAGGACTCGGAAGAATGGGTTTAGATTAAGGGCGGGAAGGGACCAGCTGGATATTAGGAAAAACTTTTTTACTGTTAAGAGTTGTACAGCAGTGGAATCGGCTGCCTAGGGAGGTGGTGAGCTCCCCCACACTGGCAGTCTTTAAGCAGCAGCTGGACAAACCCTTGTCAGGGATGCTCTAGGCTGATCCTGCATCGAGCAGGGGGCTGGAGGAGATGGCCGGTATGGCCCCTTCCAACTCGGTGCTTCTATGATATCAGGCACGTTGAAACCAGTAGTCCCTCTAAGCTGTGGAGTCTTATGAGCAAAAATTCTACTTTGGGAGCTACCGGCATTAAAGTTGCAAGCGAGCGATTTGGCTGCCACATCAAGTAGTTTGCTCTGGAGCCATCCTTCTTGAGTGAAGGCAAAAAGGTGGGAGCTGGAGGCTAAGAAACTGTGAGCTAGCTCACACTAACTCAGCTCAGAGGGAACACTGGTTGAAACGAAGCCCGGACGTTGAATATGGCATTGGCCAACAGCGGGAATATGATGCACTTTGCCCTGTCATCCTTCCTATATAAATGTAAGTAAAACACCCAGAGTGTGTTGTCTGGAGGTGAGGGAAGAAGAAGAAGAAGAAGAAGAGGAGGAGGAGGAGGAGGAGGAGATTGGATTTATACCCCGCCCTCCACTCCCCAAGGGAGTCTCAGAGCGGCTTACAAACTCCTTTTCCCTTCCCCTCCCCACAACAGACACCCGTGAGGTAGGCGGGGCTGAGAAAGCTCTTTCCCAAGCTGTCCTTGAGAGAACAGCTGGTACAGAGCTACGGCTTGCCCAAGGTCATCCAGCCAGGTGCAAGTGGAGGAGTGGGGAATCAAACCCGGTTCTCCCAGATTAGAGTCTGTGCACTTAACCACTACACCAAACTGGCTCTCCGGGATTGGAGGTTTGAACCCTGCATTTGTTAATACGGCATATTTTTTATTATTAGTATTGCACACACCCTTGTCAGAGGGTTTGATGGAGAAATTAGCATTTGACAGAAACGTGTCACTCAAGTTCTCATTAGGAGCATCAACATTCACCTCTCCTTCGCCCGCTTCCATTTGCAGCCTACAATGTAAATAAGGACAATGTTTAGCAGCTTTTTTAAATTATGCAGATAATCTTTTAATGACTTCAAAGCATTCAGATACTTTTCACTCATATGTCACAAAACAGATTTGATTTGTGGGAATGACATTTGGCGGAGCAATTAATCCATACTATGTTCTAATCGTGTTTGGTACTAGGAATATGTATATCTGTATCTATATATATCGAGAGAGAGAGAGAGAGACAGAAAGAAAGAGAGAGAGAGCACTTTTAAACCCAAGTATCACTTTTGTCTCATTAGTTTTGCATATATCGCTTCTTGAAATGCTATAAGGGGGAAAAAACCCTATGAAAATGCTTCACAACTAGCTGGTAATTATTTCTAATAATTATGGCGCCCACACAATACTGGTGTGAAGATGTACAGAAACATTATGGGAATGCGCGACAGCGAGGGATATTATGTTGACGTGGACCTGGGAGCCCCCAAAGAAGATACGCAACCGATTTGGCATTATGGTCGGAAATGTCAGACGGTGACAGAGACTGCAGCAGTGGCCAAGAGTAGTGAGAAGGAAGGCAGACCAGGTGTTGCCAGTCTCCAGGCAGCACCTGGAGCTCTCATGAAACATGAAACCGCCTCGTACTGAATCAGACCCATGGTCCATTCAAGTCAGTATGGTCTACTGAGACAGGCAGCAGCTCTCCAGAGTCTCAGGCAGAGGTCTTTGGTGTAGTGGTTAAAAGCACGGACTTTAATCTGGGAGAACCGGGTTTGATTTCCCACTCCTCCACATGCGGCTGCTGGTGTGACCTTGGGTCAGTCCCAAGTTCTTTCAGAGCTGTTCTCTCAGGAGCAGTCCTCAAAAGAGCTCTCTCAGCCCCACCTGCCTCACAGGGTGTCTGTTGTGGGGAGGGGAAGGGAAAGGAGATTGAAAGTCACTCAGAGACTCCTTCAGGTAGTGAAGGTATAAATCCAATCTCCTCCTCCTCCTCCTCCTCTTCTTCTTCTTATCATCATCTTCTTCTTCATCTTCTTCTTTCACATCACCTACCGCCAGATCTTTTAAGTGGCGATACCAGGGATTGAACATGGGACCTTCTGGGATCTCTTACTATTACAATTGTTCCCCAGATGACTAAGGACTGTTCCCCTGGAGAAAATGGCTGCTTTGGAGGGTGGACTCTATGGCACTGTGGCTGGCTGAGGTCCCTGCCCTCCCCAGGATCCTTCCAAAAGTTCCCCAGTTATTTCCCAAACTACAGCTGGCAACCCTAGCTATACAGGGGTAGAGTAGGGGCATCAAGAACCGTGCAAGGGAAATGAGACTCTGGATTTCCTCCTAGCCAATGGGCTGAGGCTTGGGACCCTCAGAGCAAAGGTGGAGGGAAGTTTCACCATCAGACTGGAACAGTGAAGTTGCTCAAAGGGACTCCAGGGCTTGCCAGCTCAGGGCTGGAAAATTCCTGGAGATTTCGGGAATAGAATCATAGAATGTTAGAGTTGGAAGGGCCCTCCAGAGTCATCTAGTCCAACCCCCTGCACAAGGCAGGAAATTCACAAATACCTCCCCCCAACCCCCAGCGACCCCTGTCCCATGCCCAGAAGATGACAAATACCTGGAGGTTTTGGGGGTGAAGCCTGGGGAGGGGGCGGTTTTGGAAGAGGAGGGCCCTCGGTGGTGTACAATGCCAGAGGATTCCAAAATCATCCATGTAAAGCAGCCATTTCCTCCAGGAGAACTGATCTCTTTTGCCTGCAGCTCAGTTGTTACCCCAGGAGATCTCCAGCCACCACCTGGAGGCTGGCAACTCTATCCAGAATGCAAATACCTGGGAGATATTCCATTTGGGCATTCCAGAAAAACCTCCCATTACCTAAGAACGTAAGAGAACATAAGAGAAGCCAGTGTTGGACCAGGCCAGTGGCCCATCCAGTCCAACACTCTGTATCACACAGTGGCCAAAAACACCAGGGGCGTTTTCTCACTAGCTTTCCCCCGCGGTTTACACGGAAGCTAGCACCGGAGCTTCTGGTCAGTTCCCCACCATTGGCTCCGTGCTCACAATTTCCTCCAGAGTATCACTGCACTGCTCCGGAGCTTCCCTGGAGCAAGAAAATCCTGCTGGAACCTGCCCCAGACTGAGAGTTCCTGTCTGTACTTTGTGGCTAATAGCCACTGATGGACCTCTGCTCCATATGTTTTATCCAATTCCCTCTTGAAGCTGTCCATGCTTGTAGCTGCCACCACCTCCTGTGGCAGTGAGTTACCTTGAAGCTTGAGAACAAAACTGTCCCGAGAATGGCCTTTCCTTGGTAGGAGACTTGGTATTAACCATTCAGACTTTTTGTTCTTTATCCCCAAGATCTTAGAGCACCTTTACACACATTATGGGCAACGCTCCCTCTAAGCTGTGGAGTCCTGTGAGCAAAAATTCTATTTTGTGAGCCACTGGCATTAAAGTTGTGAGCGAGCGATTTGGCTACTGCCTCAGTCAGTTTGCTCTGGAGCCATCCTTCCTGAGCTGAGACAAAGCTGTGTGAGCCGGAGGCTAAAAGACTGTGAGCTAGCTCACACTCACTCACTCACTCAGAGGGAACGCCGATTATGGGTTGGATTCCAAATCCTTTCTGGAAAGTGAGAAAAATGGAAGAAAATGCCTTCAGAGGAATGAGGGAGCTTTCCCACCAAATGGAAATGCCTCTCTTAGAAGAAGGAAAAAACTGAGGTCTGTATTTTTAGGTTTACGTGTAAGATTTTGTGTCTACAGATGTGAAATGCAAATGCAATAAACAGATGTTTGGAAATTCATGCGCCATACAGGTACACTAATGGGTAGCGTGATTAGCTGCGGTTCCCTGCTCAGTGTAGACTGGAAGGCAAACCCTGGTTTGTTGCTGTGTAATGTATGAAACGGCTGTTGTGTGTCTTGGTAACTTCCCCCCTCAATGCATAGATTCTTCTTAAGACTCATCCAACCCAGCTGGACAACTGTTTGGGAGTGGGGCCTCATGTTTAAGTCTGTGCTCTCTACCAGGATCTAGGCTCATGGCAATCTAGCTATTTGGCCAATATCTCTATCTCAAAATTCAGAGTTCATTGACTGTCACTTCGTTTGCCTGCCACAAGTAACCTTTGTTTGTTATTATCGGCTTACACACACGTCAAAAGAAATCAGAACGGCCATTAAGGGGGAGCCAAATCCATATGGCAGAATTCACAGCCGGTTCTGTTCTTTTCAAGGCCCGCTTGCCTTGAGTTCTCTCTTGTGCTTACTTGTTGCAATGAAGCCCAGCTAAGCCAGACAAGGAGGTGCTTCAGGCTGGGGAAATGTTGAGCGCTCTCCGTACCACGAGCCGTCAGAATTCACAGACCTCTGCATTCAAGAGGACAGCATGAAGCACAGACAGAAAATGGAGGCTTCACAGCCAGGGATCCCCACAGTTTTCAGCACGCTAAAAGCACCGGGGGGGGGGGGATTGGAACCCAACTTCTGGGGCAGAAAGTTAATTCTTTCAATTCCCATTCATAAGAACATCAGAAGAGCCCTAATGGATCAGACCAGTGGTCCATCTAGTCTAGCACTGACTTACAAAAGCTCCTACCCTGCCACAAATTTTGTTGGTCTTGAAGGTGCTCCTGGACTCTTCTGAAGAAGTGAGCAGTGACTCACAAGAGCTCCTCCCCTGCTGCAAATTTTGTTAGTCTTGCAGGTGCTCCTGGAATCTTCTGAAGAAGTGAGCAGTGACTCACAAGAGCTCCTCCCCTGCTGCAAATTTTGTTAGTCTTGCAGGTGCTCCTGGACTCTGGCTCTTTCCCATTGCTACGGACCGACCAACACGGCTCCCCATCTTGATCGATCTGTAATGTCAGTGTTAAAACTGACATTGGCCCGGAGGGACAAAGGGAAAGGACCCATCTCTTGCTTTCGCTTCCGCATCTGCAACCATCAGATATTAGGGTCAAAAGGACAAGGGAGGCTCAAAGGAAACCCACATGTGAGAATCCCCTTCCAAAGCAGCAGACCCTGGCTTCTCCGGCCATTGACACAATTCAGCTTTGAGGTGGGTTGGACAGCTCCACAGAAGGCGGTGTTGAAGAAACCAAGCAGCTCATTAGGGAAAAGAACAGGGGTAGGATGGGCTGATCACATCATTCTTCAGATTAAGACCACTTTGGTCAAACAGTGTCTCAATACTGAGAAGATCTCAGGCGCCCAAATGTTTTTCTCTGCGTACTTTCTGACCAGCTACTCTGCAGTAGCCTGCCAAGAAAGGTAGAAAAAGAAGAAGAGATTGGATTTATACCTCACCCTTCACTTGGAGTCTCAGATGGCTTACAAACTCCTTTCCCTTCCCCTCCCCACAACAGATACCCTGGGAGGTAGGTGGGGCTGAGAGAGCTCTGACAGAAACTGCTCTTTTTCAAGAACAGCTGTGCCAGAACTACAGCTTGTCCAAGGTCATCTAGCAGGTGCAAGTGGAGGAGTGGGGAATCAAACCTGGTTCTCCCAGTTTAGAGTCCACGCACTTAACCGCTACACCAAAGCAGTAAGTTAAAACTCCCAGCAGCATCAATGCAGAACTTGGTAACATCACTGGTTGAGTTAATATGATAAAGTTAGCAATGGTGGTCTGAAAACTGGTGACTCTAGGCTGGGGTCTCTCACATTAAATAATCCACTTTCAATCCACTTTCACTGCACTTTCCAACTGGATTTTGCCAGTTTACACAGTAGGCCCCATTCTTCATCGAGTATTCGCTCCACTGTTCTACCAAACCCACACTGGAACAGAAAAAGATGCAGCTCAAAACCACATTCAGATACCCCGGGCCAATGCCATAATCACTGCAGCATCACCCTTGAACAGCCATGAAACGGCCATAAAATCTATGCAGATGGTACCATAAAACCGAGAGATCAAACAAAGGGAAAGGGGCATGCAGTCTGGACCCCGCCATAAAATCCGACGATCGATCAACGTGAAAGTGGACTGTGACGCAGAGGGAAATTTCTGTTCCACCGTGGGTTTGGTAAAACAACGGAGCAAATGCTAGACACAGAATGGGCCACGGTAAAATCCAGTTGGAAAGCGCACTGAGCGTGGGTCGAAAGTGGATAATTTAGTGTGTGTGACCGCAGCCACACAGACACACATGCAAATTGTTCAGGGTACGTTTTGAAAACAGCGTTCAGAAAGAAAACCAGAACTCCTTATGGTTTAAAAAAAAAACAGCTACAAGGCATAAGTTTGAATCACACGGGCACGTGCTTCATGGGGTGACTGCTAATTGTTATTACTTGGTTAATTATAGTCTGCCTTTCTTGCCAGGATTTAAGGCGGAATACCCAGTGTAAAGCAAGTGCCATCGACAGCATGGGCCATCTAATGAGCAATCCAACAGGGCTTGGACCAGTGGTCCCTCTAAGCTGTGTTAGTGTGCGGGAGCTCACAGTTTTTTTAGCCTCCAGCGCACAGATTTTTGTATCCGCTCAGGAAGGGATGGCTTCAGAGCAAACTAATAAATGCAGCAGCCAAATCGCCCGCTCACAACTTCTAATGCCAGTCGCTCACAAAGGAGAATTTTTGCTCACAAGACTCTGCAGTTTAGGAGGGAGCTTTGGTTTGGAATACAGGAATCTGAAAACGAACAGAAACCTCGGAGCTGAAACAAAGCAGGAGCGTTTAAACCTGACACACTAAGTGGTGCAGAAACCACCTAGTCTGGAGCATACTTTCAGTGTCAGGTAGCAATAGAGTAAGGTGGGTCACAGTCCCACTTCCGTTGACAACGCGCCGTTTCTGACCATTTCATTACGCGACAGTTCTATTTACCTGAGCCCAAATAACAATTCTGTTTTGCATAGTTTGCGGGAAGCCGGGAGAGGGAGAGAACCACTACCATCCCTTGTGAAAGGTTTTTGGCGCAGTCTGTTCAGGCTTTCATCTGCCAGTCACCCAGGTTAGACGGATTCACATTCACATGTGAACAAGCCTTAAGAAAACACAAATGATGCCAACCGGGGGGGGGGGGGCGGGGGACCACCCTTCTTCCTAATCAACACTTTGCTCATTTGCAACCGCTCTGTTGCCAAATCCTCTTGAAGCACTGAAAAATCTGGGAGATGGAAGTGTACTAATACATTGCATGGATTACACAGTTGGAAGGAGCACATTACGCCAGGCTGGAAGGTACAAATTGGGGATTGGCACCTGTGCCATAGACTCTCGTCCCAACATTATTATGACTCACGCCTTTGGCATTCCCTCTACTACTTTGTCAGCAGAAACGTAACGTCAGAACCAGGCCTTTAAAAGCTGAGTTTTAGAGGGTTCTGAAGAAGAAGAAGAGGAGGAGGAGGAGGAGGAAAAGGAGGAGGAGGAGGAGGAGATTGGATTTATATCCCGCCCTTCACTACCTAAAGGAGTCCCAGCATGGCTTGCAAACTCCATTCCCTTCCCCTCCCCACAACAGACACCCTGTGAGGTAGGAGGGGCTGAAAGAGCTCTTTCAAGAACTGTCCTTGAGAGATCAGCTCTGACAGAACTATGGCTTGCCCAAGGTCATCCAGCAGCTTCAAGTGGAGGAGTGGGAAATCAAACCCGGTTCTCCCAGATTAGAGTCGACGCACTTAACCACTACACCAAACTGGCTGAAAAAAGAAGAAGAAAAGAAGAGACTGGAGACTCAGAGCAGCTTACAATCTCCCTTCCCTTCCCCTCCCCACAACAGACACCCTGTGAGCAATACTCCCTCTAAGCTGCAGAGTCCTGTGAGCCAAAATTCTACTTTGTGGGCTCCTGGCATTAAAGTTGTGAGCGGGCAATTTGGCTGCTGCATATATCAGTTTGCTCTGGAGCCATCCTTCCTGAGCTGAGACAAAAATGTATGAGCAAGGGGCTAAAAAACTGTGAGCTAGCTCACACCAACTCAGCTTAGAAGGGACACTGCCTGTGAGGTAGGTGGGGCTGAGAAACTGAGGCTATTGTACTTTGGTCCCATTATGAGAAGACAAGAGTCTCTGGAAAAGGCAATAATGCTAGAAAAAAGCAGACGTCAGCAGGAAAAGAGGAAGGCCGAACAGGAGACGGATGGACTCCATCAAAGAAGCCTGGGCCCGCCATTTGCAAGACCTGAGCAAGACTGTTAACAAGAGGATGTTTTGGAGGACATTTAATTCATCGGGTGGCCACAGGTTGGAAGCAACTTGACGGCACTTAACACACACACACACAAAATGAAACAGTAGAATGGAAAGTTGCACTATCCCTCCCCCATTTATGTAGCAGTCATTCAAGTCAATTTATTTTAGCCTTCAGTGGGAAAGGAACATCCTTAGCTAGCTGCAGAATGATAAATCCACTGCCTGGTTTTGCGCTACGTACCATTCAGTGCATGACATTACCCGGAGTTTCTTTTATTTGAAGTTCTGGTCAGGCCAGGTTCTCTACAATAATAGCAGGGAACCGCTGTGATCAAACGTTGCTACCAAATGCACACAATTGTTTTAGACCAGGGGTGGGCAAACTTGGTCAGCGTAAGAGCCACCTAGAACAGAGGTGGCCAAACTTGCTTAACGTAAGAGCCGCATAGAATAAACATCAGATGTTTGAGAGCCACAAGACGTGAACAAATATTACCTGCTTTCATTGGAAAATAAGCAAATTTGCTTTTTATTAACATTAAATAAGACTGCCAAAAGTAATAACAAAAGGGGTAAAAGCAGATATTGATAATGATATTAATTTGTCCAATGAGATTTGTTTGCTAATGATATTTAGCTTCCCCAGCTGCCCTGCCAGGAGCCACATAATATATGTGAAAGAGCCACATGCGGCTCCCGAGCCACAGTTTGCCCACCCCTGTTTTAGACAAAACTGTGAACAGCCCAAATCTGTCGTGAGTCGGCCAGGGCTCAGTGATACCAAGGGCTCCTCAGGAGAAGAGGACTTCTCAGGAGAAGAGGAGCCCTGTTTAACCAACCTTGAGTCAACAGAAGCTGACCAGCAGGAAACTGAGCTGCAGACTTGTCAGGATTCACAGGGGTCAGGTTTCATGGCTGGTGCAGAGCCACCGACACCCTCTAGCCCTGGTTCAGCAGGTGAACCTCAGTTTGTCGTCCCCAGCCCACCAGTACCACCTACACCCTTTGAGTGCCACAGACAGAGGCTGAGAACAGAGCTGCACACAAGACAGCAAAATGCATGCCTCCTGCCCCAATGCCAGCTGCTTGCTGATTACAAAGATGAGCAGTTTCAGGATGGCTTCTGAGCAGCTAGCTGCAAGCCTGACCCTTAGGTAGGTGGCTACAAAACCAGCCAAAAAAGGCTGTTAGGCATGGATGCAACATGTATGTTAGACGCTAAGCTTCTGACTTGCCTGATTCTTGGAACCTGACCTTGGACTGAACCACTCTGCCTTGCTCAACTTCTGGAACTCTGGACCAAATAACTCAACCATGCCTGACTTCTAAAACCCTGACTGTGGACTGAATGACCCTGCCTTGCCCGACCCCTGGCACCTGACCCTTGGAACCTGTAAGCCAGGACAAAATCAGAGGAAGCTCAGATCAGTGGTGGGATCATTTATGAATTGATCGTGCTGGCCATTGCATGTATCAAAGGTCATGGGAACTTGTGAGAATGGAGTCCAACGAGCCTGCCATTTCAGGCCACGTGCTCAAGATCTTGAACAGAATCGCACCCCTCTAAGTCCATTGACTTCAGCGCTCCCTTGGGTATTGTGGAGCCGCCTCAGGCACTACAGAAAGGCAGGCTATAAATACTTTAAATAAACATTAAATAGAAAAGAGGGTGTGACTCTGCTTAGGATTGCACTGGAATTCTCTCAAAACATACAGGAAGCTTGGGATTTTGGATTTTAAAACCCAAATGACCCGAGAGGGCTTCATTGAGATCATTTTTAATGTGTCAGCATCCTTTGATCTTAATATTCACGCACACTTCATCAGACAATGAAACGGAATTACGACTATGTTCTGTAATCCCATTTCATTGTCTGACAAAGTGCTTTGCACCCGAAAGCTCATACCTTGAATAAAACTTTGTTGGTCCTAAAGGTGCCACTGGACTCTAGACTCAAGTATAATCACTTTAGCTTCTTAAACTGACCACGTCTCTAAGGCCCAATTTACACCTCCCCTCTAAAGTAGTTTGACTGCTGTCTTTTCCTACGCTCATTTCATGCTGGTTTCAAATTTCACTCCCTGGGTCTGAAGAGTACTAAGCAACAGGGTCTGTCTAAAGCAGTAAAATGCTAGCTTGACCACAGGAGGGCAATTAACGAATGTAAACAGTCATTTTTAAACTAGAACAAGTATGGTTTGAAACTAGAAACAGGTATAGACAGGTTTTTTTTGAAACTAGAATTATTCCAGCGGGAAAGTCAGATGTAGATTTGACCTAAAGCGTTCAGTTAGATGCAGTCCCAGTCAGTGTTCCCTCTAAGCTGAGTTAGTGTGAGCTAGCTCACAGTTTTTTAGCCTCCAGCTCACAGATTTTTGTCCTAGCTCAGGAAGGATGGCTCCAGAGAAAACTAATTCATGCAGTAGCCAAGTCACTCCCTCACAACTTTAATGCCAGTAGCTCACAAAGCAGAATTTCTGCTCACAAGATTCCACAGTTTAGAGGGAGCACTGGCCCCAAGTATTTGTGCAAATGTTGCCCAGGATCTTTGGGCTGTTCAGTCGTCAGCAGACCAAAAGAAACTTCTCACCGCAGACGGCTGCCGCAGGAACGCACTCTTGACAAAGGGAGTGACGCAAAACAACATGGCACAGTTGCCTCCCCCGCGTGCAACTATTATTAATTGTCGCCAGCATCAGATCACCGTCCAATCTTGCATGGGGATGCTATCAGCTCAACTAAACTGATGCCGCTGAAAGGCTAATTTAAGACTGTTGATAGCGCATGGCATTTAGTCTGTTATAATCTCTGGCCAGAGATTGCTGAGTTCATAATAGCTGGCCATAAAAATATATTTCATCTCCTTTCACTGAAGAGTCCTGTTGCGGAGCTTAGCAAAACAACCAACCCCCTTGGAATCGCTCGGTCTGCAATCTCTCTGCCTCGACCAGAAATGTATTAATGATTCATAAAACCTTCTCCGCGTTGCCCTCATGCTCCTATTTTCCCCCCTTTCAAGGACAACTTAATACAGTCATTTCAAATGACAGCCTTTCCATCTCTAATAGGCTGTGACCAGATAATCGCAGGCTATAAAGGATTAATTTTTCTCTTACGTTATCGGAGGGCGGCTGTAAAAGTACAAAATCCACAGTCAAAACCTGGGATTGTCCCTGTCTTTCAAACAGAAAGGGGGGAGGGAATGGAAGGGTGAGTTTCTTAGTAAGAACAATGTCATAAAAATTTGTTCATACAAGCATTTATGGATTTCTTCCTTTCTGCGTAGTCAAGTCCCCATGCTTAGGAAAGCCATAATGAAAAAGGAAGGGAGGCCTTTGGTCTGTCTCTTTAAGTTCTCTGAGGAAAACAGAAGTTTCTCAAGTGTGTTTTCTCCCATCGCAGGGCTGCAAGTTCCAGGGAACACCTTCTCCAGCCAAACATTGCCACACTGGAAGGAGCACAAAAGAATATTCAGCAAAAACATGGCCGTCCTAGCCATATTATTGTTAGGATAGCCAGCTCTGATGTGGGAAATATCTGGAGGTTTTGAGGGCCAGTTTGGTGTTGTGGTTTGGAGCACGGACTCTAATCTGAGAGAACTGGGTTTCATTACCCGCTACTCCACATGCAGCTGCTCGTGTGACCTTGGGTCAGTCACAAGTTCTCTCAGAACTGTTCTCTCATGAGCAGTTCTCTCAGAGCTCTCTCAGCCCCACCTACCTCACAGGTTGTCTGTTGTGGGGAGGGGAAGGGAAGGAGATTGTAAGCCACTCTGAGACTCCGAGTGAAGGGCAGGGTATAAATCCAGTCTCCTCCTCCTCCTCCTCCTCCTCCTCCTCCTCCTCCTCCTCTTCTGTATGGACTGTTGACTTCCAGTTCAAGGAATCTGAGGAAGTGTGTGTGCACACGAAGGCTCATACCATGAATAAAACTTTCTTGGTTTTCGAGGTGTCACTGGACTCAAACTTTGTTCTGCTGCTTCAGACCAACACGGCTGCCCACTTGGCACTATCTATGCAGAGACTGTTTGTCACGATTAACACCCAGTGTTGCCAGCTTGCCAACAGAGTTGAGGGAAAAAGAAGGGACCAACTGGGCTTCTGTGAGATTGTGCCAATAGATGTAGTCCACAACAGGTCTCCTTGAACAAAAAGTCCTTTATTTGCAGAAAAGATCTTGTTGGTCAAATACACTTCTTCTGTTAGTAATGCCCAAGCATGGGAATACAACCATAATTATACTTGGTATGAAATATGTCCCCCTTAACATCCACCAATCAATTGGGAGGATTATTGGCGCCCAAATATACTGGCCCCTGTTCCCAAGGAAAGCGCGGCAAAATAGGTTCTCAGGAAAAATCACTGTTCAGATTTTAGGGCAGATGTTCCCAAGGAAAACCAAGCAAAGGAACTCATCACACCCATGAATAATATAACACATAACAGGAGGGTTTCAGCTCAAGGCCGTGAGCTAGGGAAAGGCAAGCTAAAGATAAGAGTGGAGAAAAGCTAATGAGCAATAAGCATGCGCAAAGCGAGCAAAGCAAGCGAAACACGCATTCTGGAGATGGGGATTGAGCCACCGATGCTATCTCCCGTCCGGGACCTAGGTGAAGTGAAAGAGCACTGAAAACTAAGATAAGATTAATTGTTCATTAATCAGTCAAGAACAACCTTAGGCATTGCTAAATGAAACGAATGTAGCATTCTTAATGATCATAGCAGTGTACAGAACTTATGGCGGTGCTAACTGACAGCTTCCCCCTCATCCTCCCAGATGTCCTGTTCCTCCATTGGCATTGGGAGCGTCCTGGGCGATGCGCTGGGCATTCAGGTCCCCTGACTGGGTCCCTGCTGGGTCTCACCAGTTTTGTCTGCTGTCAGGGCCTCCGATCAAGCAGAGGACTCGTTTTAATCGGTAATTAAAGCTTTTGTCAAAATATTCACTGCAGCTTGCTGTATTATAAAAGAGTCGTTTGGCTTTCAGGCGGCTGAGGTTAAAGGGGCGTTTTTAATTGATTTTTTAAAAAAAAATAGACGGACAGACACATGGTGTGGGGTAGCAGCAAATACCATGCTATATTCGAAACAAACCTGACACCCGTGCTTCGCTATGGTATTTAAGTTCCATAAATCCAGTTATAATACTGATGATGTGGAGTCTGAAATGTAACATTTGTTGTCGGAATTCTAATGGAGACGACTGTAGTGTAAAACACAAAGTGAGACATACGCACTGTTTTTTCTCTCTCTACCGAAGGACCTCTCTGTGGACCACATTGGTGGTTCTGCCCTCAGGTGCTGGGATCACCAGGCTGCTTGGTGAGCTCACTCTGGAGCAGGCCACGTAGAACTGTCCATATGAGAAGCAGCCGCCTGTTAAGTCAACTCCTGCCACTTTCCACTAAAGTGATGGCCTTTCTACTGGTGTTCCTGGATTGTTTTGCTCATATGGAGACTGTATTGTTCTGAGCACCTCTGCGTGATCTTGCTGGTACTTGACTTGCGCAGCTCAGTGCCCCGCAGGAGTAGTATGTGCAAATGTCTTTGCTGCATTCCTAAGTTGCCTCCTCCTTGTAGCGTTAAAGTACCCTGGCCCTGCTCTGACACCTGACAGACACCCACCTGTCTGGTGGGGGGGGGGGGGATTATGTTTAAAGGCATCTGGAGGCTGGGCCAGCAGCAGGGCTAAAGCTGTGCAAACCCTCCCCGGCGGCTGTAAGCATCCCACCTTCTCTCCTACACCTGACAGGCAGCTGCCTGTCCAGTGTAGGAGGGGGAGGAGTATTAGAAGCCACCGTGGAAGTGGGGCCAGCAGGATCACTCAGGCATTACTGCTGGGATGGGTTCCCTCGTAGCTTTAAGCACCCTGCAACCGCTGCAGCATCTGATAGACAACCACCTGTTAGGTGTATGAGGTGAGGGGGAGTGTGTTGGAAGTCATTGGAGAGAAGGAATTCTTTGTTATTCTACACATTACATACATCTCCCATATTTTATTATACCATTGCATCTTTGTAGGTGGTGCATCCGATTTCCAGTGTTTAGCTATTATTAGCCTTGCTGCTGCCAACAATATTGAAATTAATGTTATATATTCTTTTGTCAGCGTACAATCGTGCCAAATATCAAACAACAACGCTTTGACATTATAAGGAAAGGAAACCTTAACAATTTTTAAAATCTCCTCATAAATTTCCCTCCAAAACACCTGAATACAGCATATAATTTTTTTAAAAAATAAACACCGGCATTCACCACAACTAGTCTGTTGATGGAATGCAAATTAGGAACCTCTAGGCTACTGTTGACCAAAAATGTTGCTCTTAAAGCTCAAGATCAGAAAGGGAACATCTCTGAATCGATACATTCCCTCCAAAACAATCATTCACACGCTTTCACATTTTACAAAATACCACCACAGACTTGATAACAATTTAACCACTTCTTTGAGCTTCCTCTTCCTCGACGTTTTTATTCATAGTACGGGTTTCCAGAAATCACTGAGCTCAAACCTTGAAAATATTCTTCTCCAGGAAGCCATCACAGTCTGAGGTCTTTCTCCAGTTGTAAGAGGAGTCTACAGATCTCAGATGAAGGACTCGAAGAGTACCTCTCCATCTGCTGAGGTTGCTAAGGCAACCAAAATGGGGCCCGAGCTCTTGTGAGAAATTGGGCATGGTTTCGGTCACCTCGTGCTCCTCTTCAGATGCTGAAAGGTCCACCTGGCATTCTGCCATGACGTCTTCTCCACTGATGCCTGAAGATGGAACTTGAGGTCTTGTCAGCCCGGGAGTTATTCAAAAAAGCATCCTAGGTGAATGCCCTGGCGGTCCCTTCTTACAGCTTCTCTCTGGGTTGCTCTTTTTCTCTCTTCCCCACTTTCTCTCTGTTTTCTTTCAGTTCTCCTGGGAGGCTGAAGTGTTCTGATACAGGTTTCTCAGGCTCATGATTCTAGATATCAGATCTGTGTCCATTTAAACTTTGGCGTAGGGTTTGCCCGCTGTGGAGAACCAAAGGGCATTGTTGGCATTTAATGGCATGTACGGTGGCTCAGAGGTTAGGACACTGAGTTGAAGACCGGGAGGACAGTAGCTCAGCAGTTCAAGACCCAAGTGTCGCATGAAAGAGTGAGCTCCCATCTCTGGCCCCAGCTCCTGCCAACCGAGCAGTTCGAAAGCAAGAAATTGCAAGTAGATAAATAGGTACCGCTTTGATGGGAAGGTAACAGTGTTCCGTGCGCTTCGGCGTTTAGCCATGCCGGTCACATGACCATGAAAGAAGTCTTTGGACAGTGCTGGGTCTTCGACTTGGAAACGGAGATGAGCACCGCCCCCTAGAGTCGGATTCAACTGGCTTTCGAAAAAAAGGAAAACCTTTACCTTTACAATGTTAGAAGATGAGCAGGTGAATAAGCCTGAGGTGGTGTGGCTGATGTTGTTAGGTCCAGTGACTGCATTGTCGGGGTATATGTGACAACACAAGGAATAGCAGGGTTGTGATGCAGAGGCAGGTGATGGCAAGCCACCTCTGAATGTCTCCTGCCTTGAACACCCTTCAGAGTCACCAGAACTCTCTTGTGACTTGATGGCAGAAGAAGAGAAGAGATTGCATTTATACCCCCCGTTCACTCGGAGTCTCAGAGCGGCTTATGATCTCCATTCCCTTCCCCTCCCCACAACAGACACCCTGTGAGGTAGGTGGGGCTGAGAGAGCTCTTTCCAGAACTTCCCTTGAGAGAACAGCTCTGAGAGAACTTGTGACTGACCCAAGGTCACACCAGCAGCTGCATGTGGAGGAGTGGGGAATCAAACCCAGTTCTCCCAGATTAGAGTCTGTGCACTTAACCACTACACCAAACTGGGATACTATGTTCTGCTATGGTCAACTAAATGCAGTAATCCCCTCATTTCACTGTGACCCTTTGCATTGTGGGAAGTGCTGTTCGAGAGCAAACCAAAGCCCGAAGACAGCGTGGTGATAAGCCGCCCTGAGCTACATATCAAACATTCACTCCTGATTTTGCTACTGGGTGATTTAAATAAATGAATGAATGAAGAATTATTCTATATATGGGTCCCGGTCTATCAACGAATCAAAGTCAGGCCCCGGCAGTCAAGATAAAAGATGGATGACGTCAAGCAACGCCATGGGTTACTCACTGCAAGTGACACTGTTGCTGCGCTTGAAGCCGAATTGTGCTAAATCCTGTCATCACCTCACGGTATGAAGAATTAACTCGACAAAAGTATGACCGGGGAAAAAAAGTTCTACAAGAAAACAGAGAAAATAAAATAAATTCCCCTAATGTACTACAAATACCAACCGCCACACACTACCTACAAACCATATGTTTCCCCCATCTGTTCTGCTATCTTCAACTCAATTTATAGTATTTGAGCTATCAGATGAATCGCAAAGCCCGAGATGGGGGTGGGGATGTAAAATTTAGGTGTTATTACACTTTACATATCTGCAGCCCCCACCCCCCCCCGCCACCGTCGCCACCACCGCCTCCTCCCCCACACCAAATAAATCCTCATTCTTGCTGTATTGATAAAGAATAATTTTGCTATTCCCATTTCCAGCAAGGTGAGATGGGAGGTCCTCAGAAACGTTCTAGAGCCCAACAGCCTGACTCATGCTCCTTCTCTGCTCGCCATTTCATATGCTTTTTAGCCCCCCTTCCCTTTAGACCTTCAATAGCAGATAAACATATGGAGCAGAGGTCCGTCTGTGGCTGTTAGCCACAAGGTATAGATAGGAATTCTTGGTCTCGGGCAAGTGATACTCTGTATTCTTCGTGCTTGGGGGGGGGGGGGGCAACAGTGGGAGGGCTTCTAGTGTCCTGGCCCCACTGCTGGACCTCCTGATGGCACCTGGTATTTGTGGCCACTGTGTGACAGAGTGTTGGACTGGATGGGCTATTGGCTTGATCCAACATTGGCTTCTCTTAAGTTCTTATGTTCTTAGGGTAGTTCTGTCGGTTGGCAGTAGAACAGCCAGATTCAAGTCTAGTCGCACTGTAGAGACCAACCAAAATTTCAGAGCAGCTGTCCATCAGTAGGTATTAGCTACAAGGTATAGATGGAACATTCTGTCTGCAGCAGTGGAGCTCTATGTTCTTGGTGCTTGGGAGGGGGCAAGAGTGGGAGGGCTTCTGGAGTTGTGGCCCCACTGGTAGACCTCCTGATGGCCCCTGGGTTTTGGCCATTATGTGACAGTGTTGAACTGGATGGGCCATTGGCTTGATCCAATATGGCTTCTCTTAGGTTCTTATGTCTGGGGCAATGATGCTCTGTAGGAGGGCTTCTGGAGTTGTGGCCCTGCTGGTGGACCTCCTGATGGCCCCTGGGGTTTTGCCACTGTGTGACGCAGAGTGTTGGACTGGATGGGCCACTGGCTTGATCCAACATTGGCTTCTCTTAGGTTCTTATGTCTGGGGCAATGATGCTCTGTAGGAGGGCTTCTGGATTTGTGGCCCTGCTGGTGGACCTCCTGATGGCCCCTGGGGTTTTGCCACTGTGTGACGCAGAGTGTTGGACTGGATGGGCCACTGGCTTGATCCAACATTGACTTCTCTTAGGTTCTTATGTCTGGGGCAATGATGCTCTGTAGGAGGGCTTCTGGAGTTGTGGCCCTGCTGGTGGACCTCCTGATGGCCCCTGGGGTTTTGCCATTGTGTGACGCAGAGTGTTGGACTGGATGGGCCACTGGCTTGATCCAACATTGACTTCTCTTAGGTTCTTATGTCTGGGGCAATGATGCTCTGTAGGAGGGCTTCTGGAGTTGTGGCCCTGCTGGTGGACCTCCTGATGGCCCCTGGGGTTTTGCCACTGTGTGACGCAGAGTGTTGGACTGGATGGGCCACTGGCTTGATCCAACATTGGCTTCTCTTAGGTTCTTATGTCTGGGGCAATGATGCTCTGTAGGAGGGCTTCTGGAGTTGTGGCCCTGCTGGTGGACCTCCTGATGGCCCCTGGGGTTTTGCCACTGTGTGACGCAGAGTGTTGGAATGGATGGGCCATTGGCTTGATCCAACATTGGCTTCTCTTAGGTTCTTATGTCTGGGGCAATGATGCTCTGTAGGAGGGCTTCTGGAGTTGTGGCCCTGCTGGTGGACCTCCTGATGGCCCCTGGGGTTTTGCCACTGTGTGACGCAGAGTGTTGGACTGGATGGGCCACTGGCTTGATCCAACATTGGCTTCTCTTAGGTTCTTATGTCTGGGGCAATGATGCTCTGTAGGAGGGCTTCTGGAGTTGTGGCCCTGCTGGTGGACCTCCTGATGGCCCCTGGGGTTTTGCCACTGTGTGACGCAGAGTGTTTGACTGGGTGGGCCACTGGCTTGATCCAACATTGGCTTCTCTTAGGTTCTTATGTCTGGGGCAATGATGCTCTGTAGGAGGGCTTCTGGAGTTGTGGCCCTGCTGGTGGACCTCCTGATGGCCCCTGGGGTTTTGCCACTGTGTGACACAGAGTGTTGGACTGGATGGGCCATTGGCTTGATCCAACATTGGCTTCTCTTAGGTTCTTATGTCTGGGGCAATGATGCTCTGTAGGAGGGCTTCTGGAGTTGTGGCCCTGCTGGTGGACCTCCTGATGGCCCCTGGGGTTTTGCCACTGTGTGACGCAGAGTGTTGGACTGGATGGGCCATTGGCTTGATCCAACATTGGCTTCTCTTAGGTTCTTATGTCTGGGGCAATGATGCTCTGTAGGAGGGCTTCTGGAGTTGTGGCCCTGCTGGTGGACCTCCTGATGGCCCCTGGGGTTTTGCCACTGTGTGACGCAGAGTGTTGGACTGGATGGGCCACTGGCTTGATCCAACATTGGCTTCTCTTAGGTTCTTATGTCTGGGGCAATGATGCTCTGTAGGAGGGCTTCTGGAGTTGTGGCCCTGCTGGTGGAGCTCCTGATGGCCCCTGGGGTTTTGCCACTGTGTGACGCAGAGTGTTGGACTGGGTGGGCCACTGGCTTGATCCAACATTGGCTTCTCTTAGGTTCTTATGTCTGGGGCAATGATGCTCTGTAGGAGGGCTTCTGGAGTTGTGGCCCTGCTGGTGGACCTCCTGATGGCCCCTGGGGTTTTGCCACTGTGTGACGCAGAGTGTTGGACTGGATGGGCCACTGGCTTGATCCAACATTGGCTTCTCTTAGGTTCTTATGTCTGGGGCAATGATGCTCTGTAGGAGGGCTTCTGGAGTTGTGGCCCTGCTGGTGGACCTCCTGATGGCCCCTGGGGTTTTGCCACTGTGTGACGCAGAGTGTTGGACTGGATGGGCCACTGGCTTGATCCAACATTGGCTTCTCTTAGGTTCTTATGTCTGGGGCAATGATGCTCTGTAGGAGGGCTTCTGGAGTTGTGGCCCTGCTGGTGGACCTCCTGATGGCCCCTGGGGTTTTGCCACTGTGTGACGCAGAGTGTTGGACTGGATGGGCCACTGGCTTGATGCAACATTGGCTTCTCTTAGGTTCTTATGTCTGGGGCAATGATGCTCTGTAGGAGGGCTTCTGGAGTTGTGGCCCTGCTGGTGGACCTCCTGATGGCCCCTGGGGTTTTGCCACTGTGTGACGCAGAGTGTTGGACTGGATGGGCCACTGGCTTGATCCAACATTGGCTTCTCTTAGGTTCTTATGTCTGGGGCAATGATGCTCTGTAGGAGGGCTTCTGGAGTTGTGGCCCTGCTGGTGGACCTCCTGATGGCCCCTGGGGTTTTGCCACTGTGTGACGCAGAGTGTTGGACTGGATGGGCCACTGGCTTGATCCAACATTGGCTTCTCTTAGGTTCTTATGTCTGGGGCAATGATGCTCTGTAGGAGGGCTTCTGGAGTTGTGGCCCTGCTGGTGGACCTCCTGATGGCCCCTGGGGTTTTGCCACTGTGTGACGCAGAGTGTTGGACTGGATGGGCCACTGGCTTGATCCAACATTGGCTTCTCTTAGGTTCTTATGTCTGGGGCAATGATGCTCTGTAGGAGGGCTTCTGGAGTTGTGGTCCTGCTGGTGGACCTCCTGATGGCCCCTGGGGTTTTGCCACTGTGTGACGCAGAGTGTTGGACTGGATGGGCCACTGGCTTGATCCAACATTGGCTTCTCTTAGGTTCTTATGTCTGGGGCAATGATGCTCTGTAGGAGGGCTTCTGCAGTTGTGGCCCTGCTGGTGGACCTCCTGATGGCCCCTGGGGTTTTGCCACTGTGTGACGCAGATTGTTGGACTGGATGGGCCATTGGCTTGATCCAACATTGGCTTCTCTTAGGTTCTTATGTCTGGGGCAGTGATGCTCTGTAGGAGGGCTTCTGGAGTTGTGGTCCTGCTGGTGGACCTCCTGATGGCCCCTGGGGTTTTGCCACTGTGTGACGCAGAGTGTTGGACTGGATGGGCCACTGGCTTGATCCAACATTGGCTTCTCTTAGGTTCTTATGTCTGGGGCAATGATGCTCTGTAGGAGGGCTTCTGGAGTTGTGGCCCAGCTGGTGGACCTCCTGATGGCCCCTGGGGTTTTGCCACTGTGTGACGCAGAGTGTTGGACTGGATGGGCCATTGGCTTGATCCAACATTGGCTTCTCTTAGGTTCTTATGTCTGGGGCAGTGATGCTCTGTAGGAGGGCTTCTGGAGTTGTGGTCCTGCTGGTGGACCTCCTGATGGCCCCTGGGGTTTTGCCACTGTGTGACGCAGAGTGTTGGACTGGATGGGCCACTGGCTTGATCCAACATTGGCTTCTCTTAGGTTCTTATGTCTGGGGCAGTGATGCTCTGTAGGAGGGCTTCTGGAGTTGTGGCCCTGCTGGTGGACCTCCTGATGGCCCCTGGGGTTTTGCCACTGTGTGACGCAGAGTGTTGGACTGGATGGGCCACTGGCTTGATCCAACATTGGCTTCTCTTAGGTTCTTATGTCTGGGGCAGTGATGCTCTGTAGGAGGGCTTCTGGAGTTGTGGCCCTGCTGGTGGACCTCCTGATGGCCCCTGGGGTTTTGCCACTGTGTGACGCAGAGTGTTGGACTGGATGGGCCACTGGCTTGATCCAACATTGGCTTCTCTTAGGTTCTTATGTACAAAGGGCCATGGATTCAAAGGCTGGGACATGCAATCAAGCAGATCTCCAGAAGGCCCCCAGGTCAACAGGCAAAAGGTAGTTTTATATCAGCCCAGAAGTTGGCTGCCAGTCCCAGGACATACTGTCAAAGACTAACCCTCTCCATTCCATTCCATTTCATCATTCAGGCTGCTACTACTTCTGTGTAGGCTTGCCAGGCCCCTGCCAGGGGGCAGAGATCTCTTGCCGCAGGGCCCCTCACCCTGGTACCAATCAGCTGGCCGGCAGGGAACTTCCTGGCAGCAAAAGGAGACCTAGACCTGCATCACCAGCAATGTGACAACATCACTTCTGGTAGACACTTGAAGTGACATCATCACAACGCCAGCAACACAGGGACGCTTTGGTATCTGGGAAGAAAACTCCATGGGAAAAGGACTTCTACCATAGAGCTTTTGCCCAACTACCAGAGCTTCCCTGCATTGCCAGTGATATGATGACATCACTTCCAGTGTGCACCAGAAGTGACATCACCACATTGCTGGCAACACTGGCCTAAGGCTCGCTCTGCTCCCAGCTAGGCCCCACCCTACCTCCCCCACCAGTTGCCAGGGGGTATGTGGCATCCTTATTTGTGTGTGTTTTATGTGCGGTCAAGTTGTTTCTGACTTATGGCAACCATATGAATGAATGGTGGACCACTTCTGTGGGTCGCCATAGGTCAGCTGCAACTTGACAGCAAAATTTTTTAGAAGGAATTAATGACCTCGAAAATGTCCTATTGTTGACGGTCTTGCTCAGGTCTTGCAAACTTAAAGGCGATGGCTTCCTTGACTGAGTCAATCCATCTCATGTTGGATCTTCCTCTTTTCCCGATGCCTTCAACTTTTCTGAGCATTATTGTCTTTTCCAGTGAGTCTCGTCTTCTCATGATGTGAACAAATTACGATAGCCTCAGTTTTGTCATTTTAGATTCTAGGGAGAATTCAGGCTGGCTTGATTTGATCTAGAACCCATTTATCTGTCTTTTTGGCAGACCGTGGTTTCTGTAAAACTCCAACACCAAATTTCAAATGAATCAGTTTTCCTCCCGTCAGCTTTCTTCATTGTCCAGCTTTCATATCCCTACATACATACATACATATATATAAGAAGAAGAAGAGATTGGATTTATACCCCACCCTCCACTCCCCAAGGGAGTCTCAGAGTGGCTTACAAACTCCTTTTCCCTTCCCCTCCCCACAACAGACACCCTGTGAGGTAGGTGGGGCTAAGAGAGCTCTTTCCCACGCTGTCCTTGAGGGAACAGCTGGTACAGAGCTATGGCTTGCCCAAGGTCATCCAGCCAGGTGCAAGTGGAGGAGTGGGGAATCAAACCCGGTTCTCCCAGATTAGAGTCCGCGCACTTAACCACTACACCAAACTGGCTCTCTGTATGTATCAGTCAACTTATGGTGAACCTATAGGATTTTCAGGGCAAGAGGAACACAGGTAGTTTGCAATTGCCTGCCTCTGCATAGCAACCCTGGATTTCCTTGGTGGTCTCTCATCCAAGTACTCCCCAGGGCCAACGCTGCATAGCTTTCGAGATCTGACAAAAATGGGCTAGCCTGGCCTATCCAGGAAGGATTTCAGACAGCCTATCTATTCCATTTCAGGAACTGGTTACTAACCATTTTTTCCTGTCATTTTGGAGAGACCTGTTTTAGTAACTGGCTCCTAATGGAATATATTTACCTGTTCATACAATGCCAGTGGTCTCCCATTTGGGAAGCATGCCTGAGGTGTTGTTGACGAAAACTGCTTTCCTCAGGTCTTCAATCCTTTCTGGATCTGCTCTCACTGTTGCTGGTTTGGTCCCAACCTTGCTAAAAACATCATCCCCAGTCAGAACGTGGCACTTCACAATACTGCAGCATAATTCCGGTCCAAGCTTGGCGAGAAGATGATGAAAAGGAATAAATGTTGGTTTTCTCCAGTCCTGAATCTGACCTAAAGCTGATGTTCCAATTGGAACAGAAAGTAAAGCAATACCAAACATCAGATCTTGCCATTTATAAGCCTCCTTTTGGGGGACCCCTCCCATCTGCATCAAATAGTTCAATATCACTGGCCACACTTCTACAAAATTCAAGGAAGGAGGATTATTTTCAAACTGATTCATCTTATACATGATTCTTGCCATTATGTACATATCCCATACCTTACGTTGCCATATATGAAGCGCAGGTGCATTTGGGCATTTCCAGTTAGCGGCTATAGATGTTTTAGCAGCTATTTGGGACTGTGAGTTTTGTTTAAGAATAAGAGTTTAACCAAAAAAGTAGGCACTATTGATATCACACTGACAAACAAGCACTCTATTTTGTTTACTGTTGTTTAAGGCATCAGAATAAATATTTTCCTGCACTTTTAGGAGTAGTCACCTTAACATTTCTTCGGCTACATTTTGTCCCAGCATTACAAAAACTGTCTTGAGTAGACCTTCCAATTTGGGGGTGTTTTCCCCGTAGCTGCCATTTTCCAAGATGGCAGATATGGTTACTCCAATATTTAAAAGTCATGTAGGATGCTCATCTTGGTGTCAACATATGTTTCTGAGGTCCATAAAGCCAAATTCACTATTATATTAGTTGTAGAGAGAGCCATTTTTCCTGTAGTTGCCATTTTGTAAGATGGCTGATCTTTTTTCCCCACATACTTGAAGTATGCTCGTATTGGTGTCAAACTGTATGTTTGGTGGGTCGATAAAACCAAATATACTGTTACTTTTGTAAGGACAAAATAAAATATTTCTGAAAGTTTTGTAATCTCATGGGAAGACGATAAGACCAGAGAAACAGTTGTTTTTAAGCAATAGTGTCCTGAAAAACACACTGAAAAATTCTCTGTCCCTATATATATTTTTGCTGGGGTATCTTGTGGATCCAGGACTAAACTGATCAGGGTACGTTTCAATCCCCAGCAAATGACTGAGGCGATTTGTCTCACGGATTAATTGATTCAGGCTTACAAACTCAGTCCGTTAATGTGAACGATTTATTCTTTTAATCACAATTCCAAAAAAAGGGTTGGACCTGCCCCCATGAAGCCCTTCTCAGTACCAATGACGATCCTGACAAACCACCTGCGGCCAACACTTTCCATTTGCTTATTTGTCACAATGCTTTATCATCCCCCATGAACTGCCTTGCCAAAAAAAGGAAAGGGAGGGTGGCAGATTTCCCTGGGAAAACTGTCCAGTCAGATGGCATCTCCTCAGGATAAATGATTTTCACTCAGTTGGTGGGGCTATGCTCAGTCCATATCCCTTCTCCAACTAATTGTCTACCTTTGCCCTAAAAGTGCTGTCGTCCTTGCAGCCTCAAAATCCCTCTACTAATTACATGTTACCTCCGCTTGGTGGGATTCCGGTTCCCTCTTTTCCTTTACGGAGGACATTTGTGGAATTTCAGGGAAGCAGGACAGCTTTACGCACAGACGGCTTTTAAGGAGCCCACCGCCATCCAATAGGTGTCTAATTAATGTCAAATTGGCGGCAATTTCACGCTGGTCATGAACCACAGCCTCTGCCAAGTTCTGCTCTCCAAGCTGCTGACTGCCAGGTAAAACTCTCATATTGTCCATCTTACCTGCTGAGGAACCTGTCCGGCCTTCCAAGATGCCCCCAAGCCAGGCCAAAAGCTTATTTCAAAGTTTATCCCACACGTCAGCATTGAATTGCCCTGCTTTGTGGGGTTCTCTGATCGGAATTATTATACTTCTCTTCTTGTTTCCAAGGAGAGTTTAAGGTCTAGGGTAGGAAGCGGTCAGTTAGCAATCATTTTGGTTTTCGAAAAGCTTGAATTGATGAATCCAAACCACATGCATCATCAAGTCACAGAAGAAGAAGAGGAATTGCGCGGGGGGGGGGGGAGAGGATTTATACCCCGCTCTTCATTTGGAGTCTCAGAGCGGCTTACAATCTCCTTTCCCTTCCCCTCCCCACAACAGACACCCTGTGAGGGAGGTGGGGCTAAGAGAGTTCTGAGAGAACTGCTCTTGAAAGAACAGCTCTGAGAGAACTGTGACCGACCCAAGGTCACCCAGCTGGCGTTATGTGGAAGAGTGGGGAATCAAACCCAGTTCTCCATATTAGAGTCCAGCAGTCCTAACCACTACACCAAACGAAGGGAGTTTTGACTCTTGGAAGCTACCTGAAAACTCTTGTTGGTCTCCAAGGTACTACTGGGCTAAAACGTAGCAGTTCTTCTACAGACCAACACTTTTCAGAGAGGAACACCAGAACTATACAAATCAAGAAATGCTGAGTGAAATGGATGTGCTGTGTTCACCGCCGCCACCCCCCCCCCCATTATTTTACATAGAAACAGCCACAGAGTTACATTTTCCAGAAATTTGCAAGGGGTGGACATAGGAAACCCCTAAAGCGGAGGACCAGCAATATGAATAGTCCAGGCTAGCCCCAGCTCACCAGAGCTCGAAAGCTAAGCTTGGTGGGCCGTGGTCAGTACTTGGATGGGAAACCACTGAGGAAGACTAGAGCTGCTGTGCAGAGGTAGGCAATGCCTTCTCATCTCTTGCCTTGAAAATCCCATGAGAGGTTGCCATAATTCAATTGTGACTGTTGGACTGAGCATGCCTAGACACTGGGGGGCGCTACATCATTCTAAGTTTGTATATGTGTTCTTTCCTCAATGGGGTGCCTCACTTTCCCTTCACCTGGGAGCTGCCCTTTGACCCGTCCTCTCTCTCTCTCTCTCCCCCTTTATCCTCTCCCTCTCTGCACATGGCCTTCCACGGAGACACATATCTCCGCAGGTCTCTCCTGTAGAGACAATGCCCTCATCCTCTCACACACATGATGCTGGACAAGCTGGCCGCTGATGATAGGGAACACGCTCTTTAGTTTAGGCTTCTTTCTCTCCTTTTGACTGGGACCTGAATGCGAACTGGATCTACTTGAATAAATGTAAGTTTCCCTTTTTTGCAATATACTTCTTGGGAGATTTATTTACTGCACTCAGTATCATGATTCTACAGCTGGGCAAAAGTCTGCTGTATTAACCAAATATCCCAATAGTGACTTGACAGGACTTTATTGTTTAACCAGAAGGACCACCCCCTCCGAAATGAGGCTACCTCGGCGTTATGACCTGCCTCGGAGATCTCCCTGCTCCTGTTAAGTGAGGTGAAGTGGCTGGTCGAGAAGACCCTTTCTGTGGTGGGGACACAGTTACGGATCTTCCTCCCAACCGCTGTCTTCCAGGTGTCTTCTTTGTCCAGTTTTAGGTGCCAGGTAAAAGCATCAGGCCCTTCATTTTTAATCTGGAATTAACAGATAGGCAGCCTGCCCGTTGTTTTTCTGCAATGGTTTGATCTGATTGACGTGTCACAAAACTTTACAGTCTCTCTTTCGTCTGCTGCAAAAAGTTCCCAAGAGTTTGTATTTTTATCTGCCGCTAATTGTATTATTTTTATCTCCTGCTATAACTTTGTATTTTTATCGGCTGCTAAATTTTTTATGTAGTAGTTCACACAGTCGTTCATTCCTGCTTTTATTGTTTGACTCTTTGCTAGATTCACCAGTGTGGTGTAGTGGTTAGAGCAGGGATCCCCAGCCTTCTTGGGACCATGAGCCCACAGGGTGGTGGGCACAACCGCAAAATGGCTGCTGCAGGAGGCGGGTCCACAGAGGAAGTACAAGCACAGGGAACACAATAATTGTGTGTAATTTTAAAAACAATTTTGTGTAATTTTAAAAATACACTGAGATAGCAGAGCAAGAGAGAATTAAACCAACCCTGGTGGCAACTGCCTCGGAAATGATGTCATTGTTATCTGCACAGCCAATCAGGTCCCCAGTGACCAATCAGAAGCCCTGCTGGGTAAGAGTCCCATGTGGCCCCACCCACTTTCTAAATACGTTTGAAGAGCATCAAGAAGGATGTTGGTGGGCCCCTTAGCACCTGCAGGCACCACGCTGGGGACCCCGGAGTTAGAGGAATGGACTAGGCTCTGGGAGGCCAAACTTCAAGATCATGCTCTGCCATGGAAGCTTGCTGGGTGACCTTGGGCCAGTCAATCATGCTCAGCCTCACCGGGTTGTTGTGAGGATAAAACGGTGAGGAGAAGGATGTCGGGTCCCATTGATGAGTTTCCAGGTCCCCTCGTCACAGCAGTGGGGGGATTGGGGAAGTGTTCTGGGACATCCCCGACTTGATGATGTCGCCTGGAAGTGATGTCATCATGCTGGGGACGTCACACAGGGACGCTCTGGTTTGGAGTCAAAACTCTATGGCAAAACAGGCCTAAAGCCGTAGAGTTTTGCCCTCAAACCAGAGCATCCCTGCGCAACGTCCCTGGCATGATGATGTCACTTCCGGGTGATGTCATCAAGTCGGGGACATGGCTGTTTGGGGTTGGGGTTTCCCCTCCTAGCCAGAAGCCCCCCCAAAAAATGGGGGAAACTCCATCTCAACCTGGGGACTGGCAAATCTAGGAGAAAGGTGGGATAGAAATGAAGTCAGTCACAGAATGATTAAAGAAAATAAGCATTGTTGTGTAGTTTAGCGTCTTCGGTTTTTACCCTGCCTTGAGAGCTACAGCTTTGTGATGGGATAAATGTGTGTGTGTATATATATATATATATATAAAAAAGGAGCCGACATCACAGCTGATCTGGCAGCTTGCTCATTTACAGACTGCCCAGAGGAATGCCGCTGGAGGCTGACCCTTGCCTGTATTACTCACAGAACCGGAGGAAGTTCGAGCTCGAGGCACACCGGCTCAGGAAGGCGTCCCACTCACTTTGCAGTGATCGTGCCTAAGACGGGTTTGGCAAGCCAGTGCCAGAAGAAGTCGTGGAATGCAAGGAATCTAGACTACGGGCAAGAACTTAAACCGGCCTCATCTTTGTGAGTTGGCCACATTTCCTTCTCCTGCCGTTTTGGCCGCAGAATCAATGCTTGAAACCCAGCACCAGTTTATAGCTGGGAAAGTGGAGCTGAGCCACAGCATCAAATCTGGATTCAGTCCATCAGTTTAGAAAGTCAGGCAACCCTTGCTTCGGCAGAGCAGAGTGGGAAAAATGAGAAAGGCCCCACGTCCTTACTTACAGCTTCTATGAATTCAGCAACATACATGGGGGGAAACTCCAAAGGGCAATTTCCACCATCGGCAATAGGAGGAAGACTGAAAACTTCAGAAGACGTGCCCCCAAACCACCACCAGGTATCTAGCTGGCACTCAATTACTGCCCATGGACTAAGTCCTTAGTTGAGGGATGTCAACTCAAGTTGGGAAATCCCTGAAGATTTGGGGGTGGAAGCTGGGAAGGGCCTCAGTGAAGTATAATGCCATAGAGTAGGGTTAACATTCCCCCAATGGGGGCAAAGGTTTACCTGCTTTGGGGGACCCCGATCCTCCAGCCCTGATATGGCTGGTGGGCAGCCCCACCCCCAAAGAGCCCCCTCCGCAACAACATGCCCGACGCAATGTCGTTCAGAGGTGACATCATCATGCAGGGCATTTACAGGGGGACACTCTATCATTTGAGAAAAAAAATCTATGAATCGTAAAATCATAGAGTTGGAAGGGGCCATACATAAGGACATAAGAGAAGCCAATGTTGGATCAGGCCAATGGCCCATCCAGTTCAACACTGTCACACAGTGGCCAAAAACACCAGGTGCCCTCAGGAGGTCCAGCAGTGGGGCCAGGACACTAGAAGCCCTCCCACTGTTGTCCCCCCCCCCCAAGCACCAAGAATACAGAGCATCACTTGCCCCAGACTGAGAGTTCCTATCTATACCTTGTGGCTAAGAGCCACTGAGGGACCTCTGCTCCATATCTATATACAAATTTCGAAGTGCCCACCCCCGTGCAGATAACTGAATCCACTTGGGGGGGCACTTGGGGGGGGAGGGAGATTTTCCTACACACTTGGGGGACTCCCCAGGTGTGTAGAAAAATCCTAAATGTTAAAAAAAATGGGGGGATATTTAAATCCCCTCAAAAGTAAAAGTGTTCTCTGTGTAAGGGCAGAGAACGCTTTGGCTGGGGGGAGGACTCAGTGGGCAGCGGGCCTTGCCGCCGCTGATGCCACTGATTTTGGGGAAGGGTGGGTGGAGGGGGAGGGGAGAGGCTCAGTGAGCGGCGTATCTCGCTGCCGCTGATTTCCGGGGAGGGAGGAGAGGCTCGGCGAGCGGTTGGTCTTGCCACCACCGCTGATTTTCGGGGAGGGTGGGGGGAGAGGCTCACCTGCCCCCCCCCCTGCGAGTATCGCGGGTCCTCGTGCTTGTGTTTATCTAATTCCCTCTTGAAGCCGTCCATGCTTGTAGCCGCCGCCATCTCCTGTGGCAGTGAATTCCATACAGACCATCTAGTCCAACCCCCTGCCCAAAGCAGGACCAGCCTAAAGTATCTCTGACAAATATTTGTCCAGCTGAATACCATAGAGTTTTTCCTCAAACCATAGATCATCCCTCTGCAACATGCCCTGTGCAATGACATCACTTCTGAGTGATGTCATCGCAGTGCCAAAAACTGGGACATCCTTTGGCAAAATGTTCCCCACAGTAGAGAGCTCTGCCCCTTCTTTCCTGTAGAGAAGATGAGGCACAGCTCTGGGGAACGACAGCCAAGTCATTCCAGTTGCCTCAGCCGAGGACAACTAGAAATGAGCTGACTCTAGAAGACAGAGTTTCCTCAGCTGGTGGCTCAGTCAGGCTGTGGGCCTCATGCTAAGCAGCAGCCAGTCACACCTTACTCTCTCCCCTGTCCCCATGCCAGTCATGTTACCAACCCCCAGGTTGCACCCCACCAATGATCACTGTGCAAAAATGATTCTAGTCCAATTACAGTCCACGAGTAAACTTCTTCTTCTTTTGCGAATACAGATTTCCTGGATAAACAAACTGTTTCCCTCTCAGCTTTGTCAGGTTGCTTTATACTTGGAGCTGATGCTCTACGTCTCCAACTCAGCATTAATTTTGTGTTTTCTCGGTGACCTGATGAAGCTGAGAGGGAAACAGATTGTTTACCCGGGAAATCTGTAGTTGCGTGGCCATTGTTTGGAAGCAGCAGCAGCACTGCATGACGTAAAATAAAGAAACAAAAAAAGAAGAAGTTTATTTGTGGACTGTAATTGGACTACAATCATTTTTGCACAGTGATCATTGGTGGGGTGCAACCTTTGGTTAGTCACTGTGGGCAATTTGTGGCTTGAACTGCCAGGTGGTGGCTCGGGATCTGAAATTCTGGCAGATCTCCAGGCTATAGAGATAAGTCCCCCTAGGGGGGAAAATGGCTGTTTTGGAAGGTGGAGTCTCTGGCATTATACCCTGCTGAGGTCCCTCCCCAAACCCAACCCTCTCTGTGCTCCACCCCAAAAACCTCCAGGAATTTCCCAACCCAGAGCTGGCAACCTTACAGACCAGGCACAAAGTGGTGCTAGTGACTGGCAAGTACCTTGGTGTCCGCTCCTAGGTTAAGCTGTCAGGGTTATCTCTTTTTGTTGTATTAAACCATGTTTCCTATGAGATTGGGAGGCTAAACTCGTTCTTCCTCCTGATGTCTTAGCATCCCTCACTCCAATTTTTAAAAATCCTATCTACAATTGCCAAAAGGAGGAGGACTGAGGAAATTACAGAATATGAGAGGTTCACTACACTGTTATCTGGAGAGTCTGTAAAAAACTGAGGTACACAGGATGGCATTTTCAGAAAAATGTGGGAACTCTCTGGGATTATTAGACCCTTTTGAACTGCCCAAAGAGGGCAGGAAAGCAGCAAATGTCATAAGGCGACCGTAAACTGTTTGTTTGTTTTTGGGATTTATATCCCGCCCTCCCCGCCAGTTATGGTAGAGAGCCAGTATGATGTCATGGTTAAGAAAAGCAGCAAACTCTAATCTGGAGAGCCACATTTGATTCCCCACTCCTCCTCCACATGAGGCCTGCAGGGTAGGGTTGCCAAGTGTATTAAACTTACCAGCGGGGGTGGGGGGAGCTCTGCTCTATGGTATCATAGAGTTTTGGGGCGATTGCCGGAGTGTCGCCCTGGCAATGCCCCCAACGTGATGGCGTCACTTCTGGGTGACATCATTACGTGAGGGAGGTCGTCCAGGCTGGACGACCTCGGGGGTGGGGTTTCCCCCGCCGGCCGAATGCTGGCTGGCGGATCAGGAACCCCTGTAGCAGGGGATCCCCCGCCCCCCGGGCTGACTTGGCAGCCCTACTGCAGGGTGACCTTGGGCCAGCCATGGTTCTAACAGGACTCTCTCAGCCCCACCTGCCTCACAAAGAGCCTGTTGTGGGGAGAGGAAGGGAAGGCCATTGTCAGCCGCTTTGAGACACAGGAGTCCTGCTGGGTGACCTTGGGGCAGTCCTGGTTCTCTCAGGACTCCCTCAGCCCCACCTGCCTCACAAAGTGCCTGTTATGGGGAGAGGAAGGGAAGGTGATTGTAAACCACTTTGAGACACAGAAGGCCTGCTGGGTGACCTTGGGTTAGTCCCAGTTCTCTCAGGACTCTCTCAGCCCCACCTGCCTCACAAGGGGCCTGTTGTGGGGAGAGGAAGGGAAGGCGATTGTCAGCCGCTTTGAGACACATGAGGCCTGCTGGGTGACCTCGGACCAGTCCTGGTTCTCTCAGGACTCTCTCAGCCCCACCTGCCTCACAAGGGGCCTGTTGTGGGGAGAGGAAGGGAAGGCGATTGTCAGCCGCTTTGAGACACATGAGGCCTGCTGGGAGACCTCGGGCCAGTCACGGTTCTCTCAGGACTCTCTCAGCCCCACCTGCCTCACAAGGTGTTGGTTGTGGGGAGAAGAATAGAATCCGATTGTAAGCCCCTTTGAGTCTCCTTAAGGTAGAGAAAAGCGCATTATAAAAACCTACTCTTCTTTTTTTTAAAAAAAAAAGGAAGAGTGAGAAATAAGGAGGGTGCCTAAGTGAGGAATGAACAACGTATGTTGCCAGCAGTGCCAGGTTTGCGAGCGCCTTCCTTCCCGTGAAGGGATTCTTTACAGCTCCAAAAGTTGTCCTAATGGTTCACACCATTCCACAGGAGGCCGCCAGCTGCCGCCGCCAGCTCTCCGCCATGGAGCCGTGCCTTACCTTTCCCACACTGACCAAGACATTAGACGTTCGGAGTCCCTGACCCTTTAAATCTTTAACAATAATTAATAGGAGAATGACGGCTAATATTTGTATTAGATCTTAAGAGATGCTGTAAAAAAAGACACCTTATGTAAGCAAAGGGGGGGGGGGGGGAGAGACAGCATTAGCATTCCTAAGTGCGATTTGGGGTTAGCGCACGTTAATGCTTTACTCAGACTTTGTTCTCCCCAAGAGGGCGGATGCGGTTTTCTCTCCTGCTCGCAAGAATCCCTCTCCCTCTATGTGGATTCGCCAGCACACCTCTGCTGCCAAGAGAGGAACATAAGAGAAGCCAATGTTGGATCAGGCCAGTGGCCCATCCAGTCCAACACTCTGTCACACAGTGGCCAAAAACACCAGGTGCCCTCAGGAGGTCCACCAGTGGGGCCAGGACACTAGAAGCCCTCCCACTGTTGCCCCCGCCCCCCAAGCACCAAGAACACAAAGCATCACTTGCCCCCGACCGAGAGTTCCTATCTATGCCTTGTGGCTAATAGCCACTGATAGACCTCTGCTCCAGATGTTTATCTAATTCCCTCTTGAAGCTGTCCATGCTTGTAGCCACCACCACCTCCTGTGGAAAGTTATGGCAGTCTCCCTCGGCAAAACTTGGGAAACCAAACTGGATCCACCATTAGCCAGGAAAGCAGAGCGAGCTTGAGATTCTATAGTGGCCCAGCTATGGAATAAAGAAACTATCGTTTCATGACTCCAGAGTCGTCTTGGGCTTATAGGATCTGAGCTGAAATTCTGCCAGGATTATCGCTTTGTGCATCTGCACAACGAATTTAGAGGGATCAGAAATGCTCCTTGCCCTGCGAAGATGTCACCAGGATCCATGGAAGGCAGATGACACAGTACCGAGCATTCCAGTCATTGCCGATCAGGTCTTATAATCATAAGCTTATCACTGGAGCGTAGTGTTTTCTAGTTACTAGACTGTGACTCCTGCTTCCCTATTATAACTCAGCAGCTGAAAAATCACCCAGCACGAGGGACTTGATTAATAACAATCCAATCTGAACCATGTCCCACTCAGAAATATAATGAATTCCCTGAATCCATACAGAAATGTCTGATATTCCAGAGTGGAAGGCCTTTGTTGTTTGATTTCATTTACCATGACAAGGGACAGAGGGAGGAAGAGGAAGGGAGAGATTCAGTAGTTATGTGCCTGACAGGGATGTCATCCAACCGAAACAGTTAGCCAATCTTCCCATTCAGGACTGTCCTAACAGGTATTTCTGTGTATGGATAGAAGGAAGTCCTTCTTCACCCAAAGAGCGATTAACACAGGGAATTCACTGCCACAGGAGGTGGCGGCGGCTACAAGCATGGACTGCTTCAAGAGGGAATTGGATAAATATATGGAGCAGGGGTCCATCAGTGGGTATGAGCCACAAGGTATACATAGGAACTCTTGGTCTGGGGCAAATGATGCTCTGTATTCTTGGTGCTGGGGGGGGGGGACAACAGTGGGAGGGCTTCTAGTGTCCTGGCCCCACTGGTGCCAACCTCCAGGCAGGCCACAAACAGCCCCCACCAAGGAAAGTCCATTCACAATTCACAACTTTGTGCTCAAAACTGTATATTGCATTCACTGAAATACAAAGAAGGGTTAGTGGTCATAACCCAATAGAGTGTACAGACACTGATCCAACAGATTGCTCATAACAGTTAAGCATATTTTGCAAAAAAAACCCCAAACCTAGGATTCCATTGAAGCTATTGAGCTGTGCCTGTGTTATTTTGGAAATCGGGTTCCATTTGACCAGCCGCTGTTGAAGATCATTGAAACATCTTGATTTATACCTGGGAGAGACGTCTGGCTGTTATTCTTTCCACAGTGGGCCTCTTCTGCTGCAGTTACTTTCTGTTTGGAGGCTTATGGACACTTCGCTAGGTATGTATGGAATCACAGAGGAGCCTTGTAATGTAGTATGCTCTGTGTAGCAACCAGCCTGCCATGTGCTCCCAGGTAATGGCGCCCGCTGCATGGCCAGAGCACATGGTCAGGCAGAGAGGGGAGCTTGAATCTGGAGGAACAATAGACATCCGGATTGAAAGCCTCCACCAATGTGGGACCTAGGTTCTCCCTGAGGAGCCAATGCAATCAAAGGCTCCTCCAGGGGACCTATGACAAACATGCGCATATGTTAAGCCCCTATCAGGTCTTTTGGGTGCGGCCAGAGGTTTGGCTCCGGCCAGCATATAATGAGGGCCCTGGAGCCCTGGAAGCATGCTTGTTCTGACCATCTACTGGGCATGCTGAATCACTCAATAAAGGCTTCATGATTGCCCTGTTCCTGGTCTCCCGAGTCCAGTACTCTTCAAGCCTACTGTTGGCAACCCTATTTGACTGTCCGGTTGTTGGGTAGGTCATGAAATGGCCTACGCTGTTGGAGGCCAAGGAGAAAAGCACAGCGGTATGTCGTAAGAAGGGTTTGGGAAGAGGCAGTGGTAGAGCAGTGGGGAGAGGAAAAGGGTAAAAGTCTGTTTACTTGCCTTTTTTTGTGATGGGGAGCCCTGCAGTTAGAGAAGGGCCGCTGCCCTTTATCGTGGCCCTGAGCTGTCCTAATGGCACAGGCACCTAGTGATGACAACCCCTCAAGCGCAACCAAAAATTTGTCCCAAGGGGAGCGGCAGCACACGGAGATGCTGGCGGCGCCATTCTGGAAAGCAAATGTAAATAGACAACAACCAAAGCAAAGTGGTTCTCTGTAAAGATCTGTACAGTGTCCATACCGGAGTGCAATTAAACTCTTTCGACTGTTCGGTTGCAGTCCATCTATGCACAAAAAGAAAAGCCAAACCGCAGACCGGCAATGGCTTGTTCACCAAACTCTTGAACGCTTAGCGGCTCCTTGGCCAAATTGGATTGGCTTATAAACCTGTGCCATGTTCTCCCCAGGTGCTGATTAGCTTTTAACAAAGCCACCTTGCAACTGGGAGTCACACTTCAAAGCATTTTTTTATTTGGGGGGAGCGGGGGAGGTCATTGGAGCGGGCAGTCCCCCCCCCCCCCCCAGCATACAGCCGAAGTGGAAAGAGAGGCTGCTGCTCGGGGCATTATCCACCGCAGGGTAAAAAGCTATAAAACAGCATTGCCTCGTAAAATATTTGCAGGCATGTCCACATTCGGAAGGAATACATTCCCCCCCGCCCCCCGAAAGAACAGCACACCTGTGTTGTGAATAATTGCCACCATTCCCAAATTAGATCTGGCTGGCCAGATGTTTGTTCTCCACCACGCAAAACGTGGTGGAAGAAGGATCCCCATCAGAAATGTGGGAGGGAGGATTCCCACCGGAAAGCCCAACAGACCTAGGATATTAACGGTCCCAGATCTGCCCAGCCTCTTGCCATTTCTCTCTGGTGACCTGACATCTTGCACCTCCTAACCTGGAGTTCTGACTGCAAGAGCCAGGTTGGTGTCATGGTTAGGAGTGCAGACACTAATCTAGGAAGATCGAGTTTGAGTCCCACTCCTCCACATGCAGCTGCTGGTGTGACCTTGGGTCAGTCACAAGTCCTCTCAGAGCTGTTCTCTCAAGAGCAGTCCTCGAAAGAGCTCTCTCAGCCCCATCTGCCTCACAGGGTGTCTGTTGTGGGGAGGGGAGGGGGAGAAGGGATTGTAAACCACTCCAAGACTCCTTGGTGTAGTGAAGGGCAGGGTATAAATTCAACCTCCTCCTCCTCCTCTTCTTCTTCTTCTTCTTCTTCATATTATTATTGTTGTTGTTAAATCAACGTTGCAGTTGACTAACAAAGCCACCAACCACATATTAGTGCCTACTAGGTGTGTAACAATCCCCCTCCCCCCCCCAAGGCAGACAAAACCCTACAACCTTTCTGAGTATTTGGGCACCTCTGGAATACTGACATCAGGTGGGGTGTACAGCCACAAAGTAGCCACCAAGAGAAATGGAGCCACAACCCATAGGGGAAAAAGATTGCATCAAATCAGCTTCTGGGGAAAGTGGGAGTGTAACAGGAAAATACCAGAAGAACTTCAGATTGTGACCAATGTTGTTTGGCCCCTGGTATTACCTGCATGTGTGGTTGATGGTCATTCGTGCCTCAATCAACTAGTGTGGAACCACCCAAAGAGTCTTCCAACTGAGGCATCATGGCCACCAAGTGCTGGCAAAAGGGTTTAATAGATGAAAGAAGGAAGCATGCTGTTGTTATTCCTTACTGCTGTTCCAGGACTGCCCATCCCATCTTCTGCCCGCCTAGATAGAAGCACCTTCAGCTAGGCTTCAGTCTTTCTCCCAAAGGGTACCTTCAGCACCAATCACCAAACACCAGTTGTCTCTGAAATGTGATTAGCACTGGTCAAAGAATATTTATTGTTCACAAAGGTTATTTTAAATGAAAATCCCGGACCAGCAATTCCAGAGAGTGAAGCAGAGTCTAGGAATCGTTACAAAAGTTCCCGGAAAAGTCCAACCAATACCTCTGGTTCTGATGAACCACCCAGGTCTGGATTTGATCTCTGGTGCCCCGGTGAATAGCTTTGATCACTAGATGTATCCAACAGCAGGGCTACATACTATATACAGCCAATGAGTATGTTACTCCTCAACCAACATCTACCCTACCTTCCTCCTCCTCCCAGGGTGAATTTGGAGAAGATGACCTTCCACCGAAAGATCTCTGATGGGAGAGAGTTAAGCACACTCACTGCCTTCCAGGCCTCTACTCTTAGGTGGATCTGGGTTTCCCCTGTGGAGGGGGGGGAATGGATCTCCACGAAGAAATGCAGTCTTTGAGACTAAGACTTGGTCTCCCCTCTTTGCCCTGACCTGGATGGTCCAAGCTAGCTTGATCTCATTAGACTTCAGAAGATAAGCAGGGTCATCCCTGGTTTAGTACTTGGATGGTAGACTGCCAAGGGAGACCGGAAGGGTTCCTATCTGATCTAGATGGCACAAGCTGGCCCAATCTCACCAGCTCACAGAAGCTAAGGAGGGTCGGCCATGGTTAGTATTTGGATGGGAGACCACCAAGGAAGTCCAGGGTCGCAACACAGAGTCAGGCAGTGGCAAACCACCTCAGTGCATCTCCTGCCCTGACCTGGATGGCCCAGGCTTCTTCCTTCTCATCAGAACTTGGAAGCCAAGGAGGGTTGGCCTGGGTTACTAGCCTGAATAACCTAGAATAGCCTGGGTTTATCAGAGCTTGAAAGCCAAGTACGGTCGGCCCTAGTCAGTACTTGGATGGGAGACCGTCGAGGAAGTCCAGGGTTGCTACGCTGAGGCAGGCAAGAGGAAGCCACCTCCGAAGTCTCTTGACTTGAAAGCTCCATGAGGGGGTTACCATAAATCAGCTGTGACTTGTAGAGTTGCCAACCCCCAGGTGGTAGCTGGAGAGCTCCTGGGATTACAACTGATCTCCAGGCAATAGAGATCAGTTGAGCTGGAGAAAATGGCCTTTTTTGGATGGTGGACTCCATAGCGTTATACCCAGCTGAGGTCTCTCCCCAAACCCTGACCTCTTCAGGCTCCATCCCCCAAATCTCCAACCTGGAGCTGGCAACCTGAGTGACTCGACAGGACTTTTTCACATACACACACACACACACACAGGCTCTTCTTTTCCTGGCCTCCCCGTCGACAGATGGCTAAATGAGTCCCACTAAATATTTAATATGCCAGAGTAGCAAATACTGTTATTTATCAAATGCCTGCCTTTTCTCAGCAAATAAAAGGATTTCGAGAGCAACGGCCGGGCTCTTTCCCCCCATCTCAAGTCAGGTTAAAGGCAAAGGAATGGATCCGACTTTGAGACATTGCCCCTGGGAAGCCGCTGGACATGGCACCCTTAAAGGGATCCCAGCTGGCCATGTGTTACGGGGGACGTGGTTCTTTCCCTGCAGCCTCTCCCTTTGTCTTTCTCCACTCAACCTGCTCGGATCGCAGAGGCTGAGGCTGACTTTCCTCGGCACAGATGTTTCTCCCACGCTACTGCGTGGTAACTTTTCACGGGGCTTGGAGCAGATGTTCGTAGGTGCAGCCGATTTCCCCTGCTGACGTTCTGCCCACACCAGCAGCAGACTGCTCCGCTGCTCACCTCTGGATCCGAAAAGGATTTTTTAGAAAACAGCTCCATGGATGCTTTTCCGAAGTGGCCCTTCGTGCAAAAGATGACGGGCCTCATCCTGACCCGGTAGCTCTTCACTTCCCCTCCTGGGGCAGCTCGACTCTGGGCACCTGCGGCTCTTGCTCAGTATTGAGTCGGTACCGTCTTCCACATCTTGTGGCATTTAGGCATCCTGCGTGCTCACATAAGAGAAGCACCACCCGTTGGCACCTTCTGTCATAAACAGGGATGTTGTGTGTGTGGACATTAGGTAGAAAGGGCGGGGGGGAATACAGTTGCTGTTCTCTTTGGCTACAGTCTGGTTCAGCTCCGATCAATTTGGGGTAGTGGTTAAGAGCGCAGACTCTAATCTGGGAGAACCAGGTTTGATTCCCCACTCCTCCACATGCAGCTGCTGGATGACCTTGGGCCAGTCACAGTTCTCTCAGACTCCTTCCTCACAGGGTGTCTGTTGTGGGGAGGGGAAGGGAAAGGAGATTGTAAGCTGCCCTCAGACTTCTTTGGGTAGTGAAGGGCAGGGTATAAATCCAATCTCTTCTTCTTCATCATCAGGATTCGGTGGCTTGTGGGACAAATTTTCTTCTGGTGGGGCAGCCATTTTTGAAATGGAATAGGTGGAGGGGGCTGTTCTACCATCCCCCCCATCTTGGATCTGATTGGAGGAAGGGGCAAGGGGATTGACACAACCCCCTCACAACCCCCCCCCCAGAAGAAAGAGTTCAGCCAGAGGAAAGAACGTAGGGGAGGAAGAATAAAGGAATGTCCCACCCTGCACTTTGTTTTCTACCCCCCCCACACACACACACACCTTTAAATAAATGTTTTTAAATGACTGAAAAAGTTTTTTTCTGAAGAAAATCTTGTGAGGCTGTCCCTTTAAGAAAGGGGGCAGAGCCCCAAATAGCCCCACTGTAGCTATGGGCCTGGCTCCAATTCTGAAGAGTCAGTCTTGTTATTTAGCACTTCAGAGTCTCCGAAGAGCTCGATGGGACATTGTCATGGAAATCTTCAGTGAGTAGGGGCGGGGCTTGCGTGAGACGTCATAAGAAGCCAATGCTGGATCACACAGTGGCCAAAAACACCAGGTGCCCTCAGGAGGTCCACCAGTGGAGCCAGGACACTAGAAGCCCTCCCACTAGAAGCCCCCCCCCACAAGCACCAAGAATACAGAGCATCACTCGCCCCAGACCAAGAGTTCCTTGCGCCTAATGCCCACTGATGGACCTCTGCTCCAGATGTTTATCCAATTCACAGAACAAACACTGAGCTGGAACATAACTCGTCAAAAAAAAAAAAAAAAAGCCAACAGAAAGACTCAGTTATATGTGTTGTCTTCCCTTCCCCCACTGAATCAAATTGTTAGTCCCTTGTCTCCAACAAATTGTAAATCGCTGCGAGCCCGCCTGCGTGTGGGAAACAGCGATCAATAAATCGAATGTATAAATAAATAAATAAATAAATATAAATCACTCTTTGGGCGAAGAAGGACTTCCTTTTATCTGTAAGAGCAAGGGCCCCCAATCTTTTTGAGCCTGTGGACACCTCTGGAATTCTGATATTGTGTGGTGGGCGCAGCCACAAAATGGCTGCCACAGACTAGCTGTTTCAGTAGGCAGAGCCACCCATAAAAATGGCAGCCGCAGCTTACTTTCAGTCACTCAGTGAAGATCCTTGCGCTGTGTCGGCAGCTGCTGCCAAAGCAACGTTTTCAAAGATCTGCACCACCCATCGAATTTCCAGTGGTTGAACCAAAGCCTTGCTGGCCAAAAGCCTCACCTGGCCCACCCGCCATATGCTTTTTTAAAAAGCATATGGTGGGTGCCGGAAAAGGCACCAGGGACCCCAATTATAGACAGTCCCCAACAGAGGCAAGATTTGTGCTGACTGCGACAAGAATTGGAATTGTAGCCCTGATCTCGATAGGCCAGGAAATCCCAATCTCATCAGATCTTGGACACTAAGCAGAGCCGACTCTGGCAAGTATTTGGATGGGAGACCTCCAGAGAATACCAGGGCTGGGAGACAGATGACGGTGGTATCAAGCCACTTCTCTGAATGTCCTCCATGCCCCAGTAGGAGTCGCCAGAGGTCACCATGACTTCCAGGCATGGGTGTACACACACACACACACACACACACACACACAAAATGCAAAAATACAAAAGAAAAGAATTGGAATTGTACCCTTTGCAAAGGATACCTGTGAAGCCACTTTGGTGTAGCGTTTAAGAGTGGTGGACTCTAATCTGGAGAACTGGGTTTGATTCCCCACGCCTCCACATGGAGCTGCTGGTGTGACCTTGGGTCAGTCACAGTTCTCTCAGAGCTGTTCTCTCAAGGGCAGTTCTTTCAGAGCTCTCTCAGCCCCACCTACCTCACAGGGTGTCTGTTGCGGGGAGGGGAAGGCAAAGGGGATTGTAAATCCAATCTCTTCTTCTTCTTCTTCTTCTTCTTGCAGTCAGCCCTAAGTTTGAACTGTGTGGGTATTTAAAGTGCTGTCAAGTCACAGCTGACTTATGGTGACCCCATAGCCTGGGCCATCCAGGATGGGGCAAGTTTGAACTAAACAGTGAAAAATGTGCAGAAGTGATACAACAGAAGAGCAAGGCTCGAGACCAGCAGCACCTTGAAGACCAACAAGAGTCTCATGGTAGAAGCTTTCAAGACTCAAAAGCTTTTGAAGGTCTTGTTTTCGTTTTGTTTTGTGTGTGCACGCAAATGTGCCCACCCAGAAGTCATGGCGACCTCTGGTGACTGTCCCTTACAGGGGGCCTGGAGGATATTCAGAGAGGCGGCTGAATAAAGCCTGCCCCCACCTCCTGACTGCTGGTATTCCGAGGAGGTCTCCCATCCAAGTACTGGCCAGAGTCGACCCTGCTTAGCTTCCGAGTTCTGACGAAATAGTGCTCGCCTGGGCTATCCAAGTCAGGGCTGGAAATCTTGCTGGCCTTTAAGGTCCTGCTGGACTCAAATTCTTATCCAGAAAGGGCTGGTATGGCTATTCTATGACTGAAGCGATCCACAGGGCTGCAGGTGTTTCTGCCTTTCCTTGGGTTCATAATTTCACTTTGCATTGGCCTATTATTTTATCGTATTCGTAGAGCTGCTGGCACGCTCCTTCAGTCATCCTTACGACGAACCTGTAAAATAGCCCACTTCTGATTGCATTTAGAATGCGTTCCTTCTCCTACATCCTACCTAAAGCCTGGGATGGCAGCAAAAACTGGGAGGGTGGACCTGGGGTCCCTAGGGGACTCTTGCTTCCCATCTGCTCAACTCCTTCTTAACAAATCATCTGCGGTGGCGGGAAGTGCTGTCAAGCTGCATCCAACTGATGGGGACCCGGTTGGGTTTCCAGGGCAAGAGGTGGTTTGCCGCTGCCTGCCTCCACGTAGACTTCCTCGGCGGTCTCCCATCCCAGTACTAGCCAGGGCTGGCCCTGCTTAGCCTCCCAGACCTGGTGAGATCAGGCTAGCCATCGCATAACACTTCCTCAAGAATCCCCCAGACTTCTTGGAGAGAGCAGCCCGTCAGAATGCGTTAACGTGGCAAACAGAAGGCTTAAGGTGAAGTAGCCGGCAGTTGGGATCAGGACTGACTATTTATTCGCCATCTGATTGTGGGGAGGTTTTATTGATGTTCTAATTGGCTTTTTCTTGCTTCTGTTTTTTTTAATACTGTACATCGCCCAGATAATAAGTAGTAGTAGTAGTAGTAGTAGCAGCAACACTGTAGTAGTACTACTAGTAGTAGTAGTCATCGTCCTAGTCGTAGTAGTAGTCGTAGTCGTAGTAGTAGAAGATTGGATTTATATCCGGCCCTTCTCTCACTTGGAGTCTCAGAGCGGCTTACAAACTCCTTTCCCTCCCCCTCCCCACAACAGACACCCTGTGAGGTAGGTGGGGCCGAGAGAGCTCTGAGACAACTGTCCTTGAGGGAACAGCTGGTACAGAGCTATGGCTTGCCCAAGGTCATCCAGCAGGTGCAAGTGGAGGAGTGGGGGATCAAACCCGGTTCTCTCAGATTAGAGTCCACGCACTTAACCACTACACCAAACTGGCTCTGTAGTAGTAGTAGTAGTAGTAGTAGTAGTAGTAGTAGTAGTAGTAGTGGTGGTGGTGGTGATGGTGGTAGTAGTAGTAATAGTAGTAGTAGTGACAGAATTGTTTTTAATATCTGAATGGCAGTCGATAGTGTTTAATCCCGTAAGGTATGTCAGTATTATCATTACCCCATATTGCAAATGGGAGTCCATGAGCTGGGCCTGGGGCCCTTTCTGCCCTCTCCTTTTAATCCTTGTTCACCATGGTGTCCTCCAAGCAATTCTGCACGGAACTCGAGTTCAACCTTTTTATTCCGGGGTCTTCCTCCCATTCTGCATTGCATTCCCTCCCTTCAGTGGTCAGCCCTGTTTCAGCCTGGTGTTGCCAGCCTGGGTTATTTGGATACTGTTTTGCTGTAGACTTAAATTGCCACGACTCGAACACTGAAAAATCTGGAGTGGCTGGCCAATGCGGAAAGGACTTGAAAAGCTGGCAAGGACATTCATCTTTGGGGAAGGAGGATTCTGTTCCCTTCACACCTGAAAGACCACCTAGATTTCCAGGGTATGACCTTTCGAGAGTCACAACTCCCTTCATCAGATCCGACCGAGAGAGCTTTGACTCCCAAAAGCTGATACCCTGGAAATCTTGTTGGTCTTGAGTAAGGCTCCCTCTAAGCCGTGGAGTCTTGTGAGCAAACATTCTACTTTGTGGGGGACTTGGCATTAAAGTTGTGAGCGAGCGATTTGTCCACGGCATCAGTTGGTTTGCTCTGGAGCCATCCTTCCCTGCGCTAAGACAAAAATGTGTGAGCCGGAGTCTAAAAAACTGTGAGCTGGCTCACACTGACTCAGCTTTGAGGGAATGCTGGCCGACCTGAATCTTGCTGTTCTACTGCTGACCAGCAGAGCTACCCACCTGAAACTATCTTGCGGGAAGCAAACTTTGAACCAGCTGCAAGCGACTGGGCTACGTTAGTTGTCATCAAATCGAAGCACGGAGGAAATAAGAGCTCTTGTTTTACCTTAGAGCTTGGGGATGGAAAAACCATTAAACGCTTACAATGAACTCTATTAGCACAGACAATAGGTCTGGCTGAGCCCTCCCCCCCACCCTCCACAGGGAACTAAAACCAACCATTTACTCCTGGATCCTGCCGCATTGCTGGAGCCCCAGACATGGGGAGATACTTAAGCATTTGATATAGGGTGAGGTTATCTGAAAGAGGATTCCATGGCATCAAAGGTCAGACCAGGACATTATTAACAGATATACTAGCCTTTCGGCACGGACTTAAAGGACTTTGAGTTACGCCGTAAAATGCTGGTGTTTGAACATTAACCGAACATGTTAATTTCATTGGGGAATTCGTTAAAGGCCACCAAGCTGTGACCTCAAAACCTGCTGGCTACCAAGGATACCGCTGAGCTTCCCTTCTTAAAAGTTATCAGGTCATTCAGCATCTACAGATTTCCTCTGGGTCCAGCCTGTTGTTTGTGACTCAGACCGATTTCCCACAAGGTGCTGCCCGGGCGTCGTTCCTCCATTTCCCCCAATGGTGTGCTCCAATTTCTCACTATCTGCCGCGGGGCGCATTTTGACCCACAGCTTCGCACGACTTCCCCCATGGCTTCAGTGATCCTGTGTTTTGAGGATCACTGAAGCCGCGGGGAAAATCGGGCGGAGCCACGGGTCAAAATGCGCCCCGCGGCAGATAGTGGGAAATTCAAGCACACAATCGGGGGGAATGGAGGAACGAGGCCAGGGCATCACCTTGTGGGAAATCGGTCTCAGTTGACCAGACGTAAACTGTCTGGTGGTATGAACTGGGGTTTATTGAGGTCCCAGTGGCTTGCCTTAAATACGTGTGCAGCTCTCACCACTTGTGGTGGGCAGCAGGGACAGACATGGTCTCCTCTGACAGTCAGATGAACACGAAGGGAAACGCTTGTCCATGGAGCTCATCTCAGTGCACTGGTGTCATTTGTAAAGGCCAGCAACCAAGTGGATAATGCCAACCGCATAGGTCTTCTTATGTAGGTCTCCTTTACTTCTTTACCCAGAGAGTGATCAAAATGTGGGATTTGCAGCCAGAGGATGTAGTGATGGCCACTGGAATAAACAGCTTTCAAAGGGGACTAGACAGATTCATGGTGGATAGGTCTATAGTTAGTACTGGCCACGGTGAGTTGAGAGAACTTCCATGTTCAGGGGCACTCAGCCTCTGAATCCCAGTGCCAAGAAGCAACATGAGGGGAAGGCCTCGACCTCTCTGCCCTGTTGTTGGCCCTCCAGAGGAACTGGTTGGCCCCTGTGTGAGACAGGATGCTGGACTAGATGGACCCCTGGTCTGATCCAGCAGGGCCCTTCTGATGTCCTTAGGAAGGCCTCGGCCTCTGTGCCCTGTGGTTGGCCCTCCAGAGGAACTAGTTGGCCCCTGTGTGAGACAGGAGGCTGGACTAGATGGACCACTGGTCTGATCCAGCAGGGCTCTTCTGAAGTTCTTGTGTCTTTCCCACACAAACAGCACTGCCCCAGATCTGTTCAGAGGAGCAGCGGGAAGTAGGTGCCAAATTAATAGCAGACGGTTCCGGAGCATTCCCAAAACGCAAAAACAAGTCGCCGTTCTCTAATTTGGCTCCAGTAGTTCATGGCATGATCCGTGACAGCTCACGTCTCATTCTTGAAACAAGAAACAAATGTGCCCATTTCCAGGATCCAGGGACGAAGGTCACTCGGGGGTCATCCACACCTGCCTGAAAATTTCTCTGCAACAGCAACTCAGCGGGGCTCTCTGAGAAGTTTCCATTTTCCCCTGATGCTCAGCGTGATGAAACGGCATCAGCCCAGGCAAGAGGCCCCTGGGATATGGAGTTCTTAAAGCACCTTATTCCCAGAATTCCCCGTGCTTGGTTTGCTCATGCGTAGAAAGCTTGTTTTCATTTGAAGCCAGGGAAGACTGTCTCAGGAAATGGTATTCAATCTGTGACTTATACTCGCCTTACGATCGCCATGTTGGGCTGCAGAACTAGATTTGAGTCCAGCAGCACCTTAAGAGACCAACGAGATTTTCGGGATACGGATATTCGAGAGACCAAGCTCCCTTCGTCAGATACCCCATGCAAGGAGCTTAGACTCTGATGAATCATAGAAACGTAGAGTTGGAAAGGGCCTCCAGGGTCATCTAGTCCAACCCCCAGCACAATGCAGGGAATACACCAATACCTCCCCAACACACACCTCCAGTGACCCCCCGTTCCACACCCAGAAGATGACAAAAAAAAAACAACCCTCCAAGATCTCCAACCAAACTGGCCTGGAGAACAATGGCTTCCTGACCCCCAAAGTGGCGATCAGCATTTCCCTGGGCGTGTAAGAAAGGGCCACAAGAACTAGGCACTGATGCAACCCTCCCTGCCCTCCCTCTCAGGATCTGCCTAAGGGAGCTCTGACCTTCGGCAGCTCATACTCCCCAAACCTTGATGGTCTCCAAGGTGATGCCAGACTTGAATCTAACTAGAAAAGTGGTTCCCGTCCAAGCCAATGGAAACAACGAACAGGTTAAGACTAACCACAAACTCAAGTTTTTACAAAGAACTGCCTTGGAAGCCATTTTTGTCCCTGTGTCCTTTTAAGCGAGTGAGAATGTACTTATGTTGAACTGGCGCCGAGAGTGCTCTTCACTCAAGGCTTAAAGTGCTTCTTGTTTCAATTGTTTGCATTATTGTGAATATTCAAAAGTTTCTCTTCTGCTCTGCGGAAACAGTGCCAGAGAAGCTCAAAGGTGATGTCAGATTTCGCCGCTGTCTATCACATGGGAGAATGCTTTAATGGAGGCACACAGAGAAGAAAAGAAGAGATTGGATTTATACCCCGCCCTTCACTACCTGAAGGAGTCTCAGAGCGGCTTACGATCTCCTTTCCCCTCACCGCCCCACAACAGACACCCTGTGATGTAGGTGGGGCTGAGAGAGCTCTTTCAAGGACTGCTCTTGAGAGGACAGCTCTGAGAGAACTTGTGACTGACCCAAGGTCACACCAGCAGCTGTATGTTGATGAGCGGGGAATCAAAGCCAGTTCACCCAGATTAGAGTCCGGTACTGGCTCTACTACACCAATACCTGGTTGGGCAGCCGGAGAACTCATTTGCAGAATGAATACTATGGTGAGAGTGGTTAGAGACTGTTGATTCAGGAAGAGGAAATGAAGGACTCGGGCTCTCCCTCAGCATGCATCCTCTAGGCTCTTCACTCATCATGATGAGCCAGTGCCAAACCAGGACTCCTGCACACAACTGTGGGATACTTTGAGAGACACATGTATATGATAGGGCATTTCACCAGGCAAGACTGGAAATATATGGCCTTGTGAATGGATTTAGGGTGGGGAAAATGTTCTACTATTGAGTAGGTTAACCACATCGCCCCAGTGTTCCCAAACTGACTTGAGCTAAACTTGGACTGATTTCCCATGAGTGCTGGTCCACCGTTGCTCTTCCCTTTCCCCCGACTGCATGCGTCAATTTCCCACTATTTGCCCCGTGCTGCATTTTGACCCGCAGCCTCGCCTGATTTCCCCCGTGGCTTCACAATCCTGTTTTCTGAGGATCCACAAAGCAGCAGGGGAAATTGGGTGAAGCCATGGGTCAAAATGCGGTGTGGGGCAAATAGTGGGAAACTGATGCACACAATCAGGGGAAAGGGAAGAGCGACGGTGGAGCAGCACCTCACGAGAAATTGGTCTTGGAGTTTGAATATAGCTGCGCTCTTATGCTATTAAATTATAACACACAAAGGGGAAGAGTACCTCGACAGATATTCTGAACGTCTGAAAGCATGCATGTGATCTAAAACTAGGAAACCAGTTCTTCTGATTGACTGCAGTGGCTCAGCTCATCCCCAAGAGCAAAATCCCTTTACATATCCAGAAATAAAAGAGGAAAAATAAAACCCACCGGCCTCTAATTCACATAAAGCAAGGCATATTTTTCTTTCTTCCATGTCGATGCAAGAAATGTTTTCACACCGCCCTACCTGGGAAGCGAGCTACATAAATATTTGGGTTATTTCCTGATAATAGGCTAGTCAGTACTAAAAACGGAGCAGAGGGGACATAAGACGGTTGGCCAATAGCCCCCAGACTCACCACTGTTTGTTTATTCAAGGCTGGGAATTGGGGGGGAACAGTTGGTAAGGATAATCACTTGGGGGGCTGGGGGGGTCATTACCAATAACCTCCTTTAATTTAAGCATGAATGCAAGCTGCTGAAAGGGGAATTAAGAAGCCAATGGGCCGTCAAAGAACAAAACATTTCCCAAACAGGGGAAAAACCCAACCACAAGTATTTCAACTTTTGACTGGCTCAGCTTTTCCAGCTCCCCCAAGACCCTTTTTCAGGGCCTTCTGGAGATTACCGTCAAATTTGTCTCACTGCCTTGCTGGGCAGAGTGACCGACCTCGATGAAAGATCTAAATGCCGAAAGTCGTAACCTCAACAGAATCGGAACGGAGAGGCGGGCTCAGTCAGACAGCTTTGGGAGCTAGAGGCCGCGGCGGGTATGGCTCGGAGCTGCGATCCTCCACACAGTTAAGGCAGCTTAAGTCCAACCTACTTGGTTGTGATCCGTGGGAATGGCCATTGGTTATTGAGGAAACTGTACGGGAGGGGGGAGGAAGGCTTCCAGTATGAAGCTCTGGATGTGCCCAGTTAATAGGCAGCCCGCTGAATGCTGGGAAGCCATTCAAACAGGGCTCCTGGGACGTGTTAGGGCACTGCTTGGCCTCAACTGATCCAAAACAAACCCAAGTCAACCGTGGCCATTACAAATAGTGCTTTGGTGGGTGTTCCGTCTGAATGGCTCCCTCCAGGATCCAGTGTGCTGGGTTACAGCCCAGTCCGGTTCAAATTCCAGCTACGTTCATTGTTTATAACAGTATCTTTCTTTCAGTTACAGCATTTGGAAAGATGGCACTGGCTCATCTCTGCAAGCCCTACGCAGATACATATTGTGGGACACTTTCAGCCATGATTTCTTACTGGTCAGAACTCGGTCCTGCCTGGCAACCAGCGGGGAATGGGAGGGACTTACCTGGAGGAGCAGAAAGGCCCAGACCACATTGCCAGTGTCGCACAAGAAGCGATGTCATCACACCAGCGACTTCTGGGCAACCCTCTGGTATTTGGGCAAAAACTCTATGGTAAAACGGGCTTCTACCACAGAGTTTTTGCCCAAATACTAGCGCATCACCCAAAACTCACTGGCATGATGACATCACTTCCTTTGCAATGCCAGCAATGCAGCCTGGGCCTTCCTCTTTCTACTGGTAAGTCCCCTTGCCAGCCAGATGATTGGCAGCTTGGGGACAGCGCCTGGTGGCAGAGTACCCCCACTTCCACCAGTGGGTCTGGCAACCCTACTTGGGCAAGGCTCACTAGCTGTTCTTACAGCAGTGGTTTGCATGCCCTATTCGCCAAAGTCACCTCACACTCTCTTCCCACACTCTTATTTTTTTCCTTAAAAAATGCTAGGAATATAAATATTAACTGCTGTGCCCACTTCATGTGTCAACTCAACCAAGCATAAAACCAAACTGACTTCTGCTATCACTCTCGACTTTTCCTGCACAACAACAACAAAAAAATTTGCCTTGTTAAAACGGAAATTTTGTCAGAACTTCTAGATTTTGTTCAAAAGTAGCATAAATGAGATTTTGATGTTTCGTTGCGAAGAAAATCACTGTTGTGACATGTTTCATCAACTCATTAAGTCAGAGATGCGGTTTTTATTCATTTTGACATATCTATTTCTAAGTTCCTTCTATTGCTTTATTTTACGAAATATTTTGACATGTCATTGCAACACAGGGGGAAGAAACTTTAGCTGGAGACGAGTCTTGGATTGTCCTAAAGATAGATCTGCACAAAGCGGGGGGAGGGGGAGAGCTCGCAGACCCACAAAAAGCTCCACCTTGTCAAGGTGGTTGCATTGATTCAGAGAGACGGGTGGGGTAAAACGGTTCATTGCAAGGTTATAGATTCAAAGGTCCTTGCTCAAACCAAAATGTGATTTAGACATGGACACCAAACAATATCCTGTTAAACTACCACACATTATTTTAACTACCTGTTAAAAGCAGGCTGATATTATTTGGGAGTTTTTTTAACCCACTTTTACATAGTCAAATACGACGATAAAAGATCTCCAAAACATCAATGTTGTTGTTGTTGTTCAGTCGCACAGTTGAGTCCGACTCTTCGTGCCCTATGGACCACCTCACACCAGGCCCCCCTGTCTTCCACTGTCCTCCGGAGTTTGCTCAATTTTATGTCTATTACATTGATAACACTGTATAAAGTACTGGGTCCGGAGATGCATTGCAGTGAAATCAGCTCACAAGTTTATTGATGGTACAATTCCAGGCTACTGAACGGGGCTTGGGGGTCTGCTTAAATACATGTCAAAACCACACCCCCGGCCTTGCCCAAACTCCCTGATAGGATTACTCCCTGATAGAAGAAGAAGAAGAAGAAGAGATTGGATTTATACCCCGTCCTCCACTCCCCAAGGGAGTCTCAGAGCGGCTTACAAACTCCTTTTCCCTTCCCCTCCCCACAACAGACACCCTGTGAGGTAGGTGGGGCTGAGAGAGCTCTTTCCCAAACTGTCCTTGAGGGAACAGCTGGTACAGAGCTATGGTTTGCCCAAGGTCATCCAGCCAGGTGCAAGTGGAGGAGTGGGGAATCAAACCCGGTTCTCCCAGATTAGAGTCCACACACTTAACCACTACACCAAACTGGCTGATAGGATTACCCTGATAAGATTACGCCCAGACTCCCTGATAGGATTAATCATGAGTTACCTTAAACTTAATCATGAGTTACCTTAAACATAACCCACTGTCTAACCATATTCTACCTTCAATCTCTCCCAGCATCAGGGTCTTCTCCAGTGAGTGCTCCCTTCTCATTTGGTGGCCAAAGTATCTGAGCTTCAGCCTTCCAGGAAACAGTCCGGTTTTATTTCCTTTAGGACTGACTGATTTGATCTCCTTGCAGTCCAAGGGACATTCAAGAACCTTCTCCAGCGCCATCAATAAGGTAAACACATCAATAAGGATAAATAAGCAATTTCCTAGAGAACAAGCCAATCAACAATTAGCAGGTATGGGCATTTCACAAAATGTAACCAAAGGCCTGGTGGAATAGAGTGGCCTTTGGAACAGAGTGGCCTGACATGCCATACATGTTCTTACATGAATAGGGATGCCAGCCTCCTGGCAGGACACCCGGGGATCCCCTGGAATTACAGCTCATCTCCAGACTACAGAGAAAAATATGGATGGGAAAAAATGGATGCTTTGGAGGGCGGGGTCTATGGCATTGTACCCCACTGAGGTCCCTGTCCTTCCCAGGATCCACCCCCAAATCTCCAGGGGTTCCCCAACCCAGAGATGGCAACTCTATCCCCCATCCCCCACTGGGGGCTGGGAGGGACCTGGCAACCCTATGAAGCTGCCTTCTACCGAATCAGACCTTTGGTCCATCAAAGTCAGTATTGTCTAATCAGACCAACAGTGGCTTCCCAGGGTCTGAAGCAGAGGTCTTTCCCACCACCTGCTTCCTGGTCCTTTTAACTGGAGATGTTGGGGACCGAAGCTGGGACCCTCTTCTCCTCCCCTCTCCATGCATTCAGCTGCAGTAAGGCGAATGGCCAGCATTCTCCCAAAGAACCGAAATGTTTAGTTGAAGTGAAAGAACATCCATTTATTAGCATGAAGATACAGGGGATGGGAGCTACTGGTTTCCAGATGAGGGAGATATGCATTCTACAGTTCTAACAAACAGAACTAACCAGCAGGGACTCCAGCCCAGGGGTCTAAACCAACACATACAAATATCAGAGGGGAGGAACAGATTTAGGGTTGCCATCTCCCCAATGGGGGGTGGGTTTCCCCCCAGTTTTGGGCCCCCCAATCTGCTACTGGCCCACTGGCTGACAGGGGAACCCACCCCAAAGAACTCTGCCAACGCCTGACATGCCCAGTGCGGTGAAATCACCCAGAGGTGACCATAGAGTTTTTGGCCAAATGATATACCGTACACTACAGAACGTCCCCAGCATGATGACGTCACTTCTGGGTGATGCCAGAAGAACTTGGGGAGCAGCATGGAGCCCTCCGCCAACAGACTGTAAGCACCAGGCAACCCTGTATAGATTGCTCCATTATAACATATTCAGTAAATCCACCACACCAACAAAGGACATCTCAGTGAGGAGAAAACTTTCATGCAACCAGGCAGAATGGACCTATCGGCAGGTCTGCGCCCAGACTGGCCCTTCCTGGACTGGCTAGATGTATTTACTAAGTCTGGAGGATGGGAACATTCATTGCTACCCAGGGCCACCAGGGTTTCCAGCTCCCGGTTGGGCAATACCTGGAGATTTGGTGGGTGGAGCCTGGAAAAGGTGGCGTTTGGGGAGGGGAGGGACTTCAACGGGGCATAATGCCAGAGAGTCCACATTCCAAAGTGGCTATTTTCTCCAGGGGAGCTGGTCTCTGTCACCTGGAGATCACTTGTAACCCCAGGAGATCTCCAGCCACCACCTGGAAGTTGTCAATCTTAAGAGCCACTGAGGAGAGTGGTTATGGCAGGCCTGGTTCAATCCTCAGCATCTCCAGCGTAAAAGGACCAGCCAGTAGGTGATGGAGGGCCGCTGCCAGTCTGAGTGGACAATACTGACATGGATGGACCAAGGGTCTGATTCAGTAGAAGGCAGCTCCATGTGCTGCACACAACCATCAGGGGTGTGACTATAGCTAGATCATGGCCAGCAGTTCATTAATCCATCCACCAGCTGCTGCGTTCCCAAAGAAGCAGCCACTGCTACAAAGACAAGTGCACGTATGCGACGACCTAGGAGCTCAGAACCATCCCATTAAAGATTCAGGCAGGGCCCCGCGAGTCCTTTCCAACGGAGTGTGTGTCCTTCTTCCATTATCTCGTCAAGCCTTTCCTAGATTTCTATAGCATGCATTGTGTGAGTTAACACTTGATAGAACAGCTTAATGTATAACTGCAACGTGACCCCCTGCGGGTGAGATCCTTCATTTTCTATAGAGTGGTCTATTCACTTCTGTTTCTCCACCAGAAGATGTTTCAGTGGCCACACACATGTTTCTGAAATACGCTGAGGTCTTTTAAAAATGTCTGCTGAAAATTAAATGCACATATAATAAAGAGGACCCTCCGCCTTCTACTCAGAGAGCTCTGTTGTGTTCTGTTTTCAGGGGGGGAAACCCTGGCCCAAACCTGGTGGAATTCTCTGCCAAATGACATCCGTGCCCTGCAGGGCTTAGCTAAGTCCCACAGGGCTTGTAAGGCAGAGATGTTCCACCAGGCTTATGGCTGAGGTAGGGCTGCCAGGTCCCCCGGGAGGGTGGAGGTTCCCCGGCTAAAAGGGCCCCCAATCCGCCGGTCTGGATCTGGCAGGGGGAACCCCACCCCCAAAGTGGCCAGATTGGGCTGACATGCCTGGCGTGATCACATCGCCCAGAAGTGACGTCATCACGCTGGGCGCGTCACTGGGCGACGCTCTAGCAATCGCCCTGAAAACTCTATGGTACTATAGAGTTTTCAAGGGGATTGCTAGAGCATCGCCCGGTGACGCGCCCAGTGTGATGACATCACTTCCAGGCAACGTCATCACGGCACACTCAGATGTTCCAGAATGGAACCACCACTCCCCCGCTATAGCCAGTAAGTCACTTGGCAACCCTAGGCGGAGGACAGCAACGGTTTTAAGGAATGGTTTTTAATCAGCCTGGCCTCCTCTTCCACTCACTTCCCACCCTGGGGTAAGGACAATTTGATTTTAGATGCCATCTGGACTGGTTATTATATTGAAATTGTAGTTGTGTCTGTTTTTACTGTTTTTAGTTGAATGAATGAATGTTGTTTATTGCGATCAAAGAGCATGAGCCATCGAATACAGTTAATAAAACAGCTATTTATTGTATTTGTATTTGATACTGTATTTTAATGAATTGTATTCTTGAATGTTGTACACCGCCCTCAGCCCCAAACATGAGGGAGGGCGGTTTAAAAATCGAATTCATAAATAAATAATGAAATAAACAAAGTTTTGAGTCCAGCGGCACCTTTAGGACTCAGACTTTGCTCTGTTGCTTCCGACCAAAAGGGCTACCCACCTCAATTTACTTTTGGGGAGGACACAGAACGTTCCTGACTTGTCTGCAAATCATGACTTGCTTGTAAATTACTACAAAAATTGTATTCAAGAGATGCCAACATCCAGGTACTGCTTTCAGTAATAAATGCATACATCTACTGATCTGTTATGACACCTATACATCCTGTTTCTGCACAGGTTCAGAACAGCTAATTGAGAGGGGACCACACCTGCTCAAGATGTGTTGTAGGACTGCCAGATCTGGGTTGGGAAATTCCTGGAAATTTGGGGGCAAAGGCTGGGGAGAGACATGATGCCGGAGACTCCGCCCTCTGAAGCTGCCATTTTCTCCAAGTGAACTGATATCTGTCATCCGGAGTGCAGTTATAATTCTGGGAAATCTCCAGGTCTCACTTGGAGGTTGACAACCCTAGTGTTGGGGGGGGGGGGGGGTGTTGCGGTCACGTCTAATGTAAGGTGGCCCTATGAATGAATGTCCTCCAAAACACCTTATTGTTAACAGCCTCAGTTTTGAAGACTGAGTGCCGTGGCTTCCTTGTCTGAGTCAATCCTTCTTTTAAGAACGTAAAAGAAGCCATGTTGGATCAGGCCAGTGGCCCATCCAGTCCAACACTCTGTGTCACACAGTGGCCAAAGCCCAGGTGACATCAGGAGGTCAACCAACGAGGCCAGAACTCCAAGAGCCCTCCCACTGCTGCCCCCCACAAGCACCAAGAATACAGAGCACCACTGCCCCAGACATAGTGTTCCATTTCTGGTTGGGTCTTCCAGTTTGCTGCCATGTTTAAGAGCACAGACTCTAATCTGGGAGAACCGGGTTTGATTCCCCACTCCTTCACATGCAACTGCTGAAGTGACCTTGGGTCAGTCACAAGTTCTCTCAGCATCGTTCCTTCAAGAGCCATTCTCTCACCCAGCCCCACCTATATCACAAGGTGTCTGTTGTAGGGAGGAGAAGAGAAAGGAGATTGTAAGCCACTCTAAGACAGAGCAGGGTATAAATCCAATCTCCTCCTCCTCCTCCCCTTCTTCTTCTTCTTCCTCTTCCACTTCCTCTGGCTGCCTTCAGCTTTTTCCTAGCTGATATGTAATTATGTCAAATTCCAATGTAATTTTTTAAAAAAACAAAATGACCAAGACATTCACAGCAACTGGTGACAGTGCAGTTTTCCTAGTTTGTATAATGGTTGAGGAATGCTAGGTTTTGCCGAGTGAATTCAGATATATCTGCCTGGTATTTGAGTCAACTTTGTTGGAGTGAGCGCAACTCAGCATGCCAGGCCATGGGGAGGGGGGGGCTACATCACTCTAAGGGTGTCTCAGTGTGATCTCCTTGAATGGGATGCCTCCCTTTGTCTTAACCTGGGAGCTGCCCTCTGACCCCTCCTCCCTCTCACTATCTTCACATGGCCTTCCACGGAGACACGTGTCTCTGCAGGTCTCTCCTGTAGAGACAGTGCCCTCATACTCCCACACGGATGATGCCAAACAAGATGGTCATTTGTGATAGGGAAAGAACTCTTTGGATTCGCCTGAATGTGAACTGGATAGAAGGAGGAGGAGGAGGAGATTGGATTTATACCCCGCCCTTCACTCGGACTCCTTTCCCTTCCCCTCGCCACAACAGACACCCTGTGAGGTAGGTGGGGCTGAGAGAGCTCTGACAGAAACTACCCTTTCACAGACAGCTCTGATAGAACTATGGCTTGCCCAAGGTCACCCAGCACCTGCAAGCGGAGGAGTGGGGAATCAAACCCGGTTCTCCCAGATTAGAGTCCGCACACTTAACCACTACACCGAACTGGCTCTTACATGTACTTGAATAGATGTAAGTTTCCCTTTTTTGCAATATACTTCTTGGGAGATTTATTTACTGCCCTCAGTATCACGCTTCCAAGACTGGGCAAACTCTGCTATATTAACCAAGTATCCCAATAATCTGTTGCCTGTTGTGATAAGTTTGCTGGAAGGCTTTAGCTGAACTATACACTGAAGCCACCATGAGTGGGTGTTCTCAGTAGATTTGTGAACTAACTCTATAGGTCTGTTACTTAGGTTTACTTTTTTAAAAAGCTGAACAAAATGTGTTATGGTTGTTGTTATTGTTGCTACTGTTTAAATTTATTAATCGCCCTGTCCCAGCTTACACGGGACTTTGGGTGCTGTACAAGACATAATGTCATAAAATATACAAAACATTAAAAATTCTCTCTCTCTCTCTCTCTCTCTCTCGCTCTCTATCTATCCATCCACATACCTATACATACATATACTGGCAGGGGCGTAGAGTTTAGTAAATTCCGGGGGGGGGGGCTCTTTAGCGCGAGCGCTCGCTGGGGCAATTTCCCCCCCGCCAGGAAACCTCCGCGCCTCCCCAGGCCCTTCCGAGGCCCGCCAGCTGCTGCTGCCGGGGCCTCACTCCCCCCCCCCCACTCCTTCCCTCTCCCTTCCCTGGGAAAAGAGGGAGGGAGAGGGAAGGATGGAAGAGTGGCCAGGTGGAGGGGGGGGAGAGCCACCGGCAGCAGCAGCTGCCGGCCTCGGAAAGGCCCCAGGAGGCGTGACGGCAGGCACCAGGTTTTCCCGGGGCGGGGGGGCAGTCCCCCCCGGGGAATTTCGGGGGAGGCTCGAGCCCTCAAGCCCCCCCATAGTCTACGCCTATGTATACTGGTTAAAAAAACCCAAGATGGTGATTTCCCTGTAATATTATTTGTCCCAATTCCAGACTGCCAGACCCCTTTTATTTTTCCTGGGGAGGGGCAAAAAGGAACTCAAAGCAAGCAAAGGGAGGGGGGGAGTGTTTGCCAAGTTGCAGACTGCAAGAGTGAGGGCCCAAAATGAAAATAATAATTTCATCTCATGCCCATGATCAATGTGTTTCATGGAGTTATTCGCTGTACACATAACCAACGTTGTACAGAATTTTTCTCTGCCACATCCCAGAAATCGCAATGGCCCTGGGGAGCTTAAAAAAAAAAAAAGAAGTTGCTAAAAAAAATCTAAAAAACAATTTGCATGTTAAGAAATGATGCTGGGGATAAACCAAAATACCACACCGATTTCAGCAGCAGAGGCGCTTGCTTTCTTCCAGCTGCCGACTACCATCAGTCAGTCCCCCCAATGGGAGAGAAGGCAACATCTGGGCAGCCTTCCATTTAGACAGGACCAGAGGTTGCCTTAGGGTTGCCAACCTCCAGGTGGGGTTGGAGATCTGCTGCTATTAAAGCTGATCTGCTGGCTACAGGAACCTGTTCACCTGGAGGGAATGGCTGCTTTGGAAGGTGGACTCTATGGAATTATACCCCAATCCCTGCCCATCCTAAACCCCACCCCAAAAACCTCACGGAATTTCCCGAGCAGGAATTGGCATCTCTATATTACCATAGTCCAAAGAGGGATTAAAGTGTGTGTGGGGGGGTGTCCCCTCCCCCCAGTTCTCTAAATTTTCTGGATAAAAGGCATGCATCATCAGGAAATAGATTGGGATCATCGCATTCTTATTTATTAAACTCAGCAGCCCCAGAGTGGTCACACGCTAATGATAGGTCTCTTAACATCAGCACCCTGGGCTATTTGCCAGACCGGTGGGAGGGTTTTTAAAACCACATTAATAGCCAAAACCACCAGACTGTACAGAATGCTATTAACCCCTTCACAGCTTGAAAGGGTCTCATTCAGGCCGCATTTTTTTCCAAAACTAAATCCCTCCTTTCCCGCATTAAAATTTTAAACACAGCAATGGGCGAACTCTAGATCATATCAAGCCTGAATTCTCTCTGGGAGCTAAAAAGACTAAACTGAGGCTATTGATCTTTGGCTACATTATGAGAAGACCAGAGTAACTGGAAAAGACAATAAGGCAAGGAAAAGTGGGAGGCAGTAGAAAAAGAAGAAGAGCCAACCAATGCTCCCTCTAAACTGTGGAGTCTTGTGAGCAAAAATTCTACTTTGTGAGCTACTAGCATTAAAGTTGTGAGTGAGCGATATGGCTTCCCGCATAAATGAGTTTGCTCTGGAGCCATCCTACCTGAGCGGAGACAAAAATGTGTGAGCCAGAGGCTAAAAAACTGTGAGCTAGCCCACACTAACTCAGCTTAGAGGGAACACTGGACCCAACATGAGACTGACTGACTCAACCAAGGGTGGCCTTCCCCCCGGTGGGGCCAGGGGATACCCCAATTTCAGGGGCCCAAATCTGAAGGGGGTGGGGGGGCAACTTTATCCAGCCCCCTCTCTGACTATTCTCCAGGCCCCGAGTAGGGATCAGTCACCAGAGGTTGCCATGGGTTCCAGGAGCACACACACTCACACGCATGCACATATTAAAAAATACCCCCCCCCAAAAAAAATTTTTTAATCTGCACACCCAATCAGATTTCCAATGGCGAATCAGAAGCCTTGTTGGGCAGAAGCCCTACCAGGCCCCACCCCCTTTCTAAAAAAAACGTTAATGAGCACCAAGAAAGGTGTTGAGAGGCTTCATGGCACCCACAGGCACCACCCTGGGGACCCCTGACCAACCGATATTTGGGAGCAGCCACAGAACAAATGGAAACGCCAGCAAAAGCTCTCCTTCATTATGCTTTTGAAATTCATGCAGAGGTCTGTGTTTTATTTAATCTCTCCGACGAACATTCGGGACTGGTGTCAGAGATCCCGAACTGTCGTTCACGAAATTTCTCGGACGCACATTTACGGGATTCTAAGCCTTTATGGGATCTTAAGCACGCGGCCCAGAGGGAAGTGAATCACCCTGTTTAAGCAGGAAAGGTCAGCAGCGTATTCGGAGGCTCAGACAAAAGGCACAGGACACATTTAAACAAGCCCCAAACCATCCGTGGGAGGATCGTTTCTACTTCGGGACTTTGCTGGCCGGGTGAAAAACCTCACGGGGGCCGTAACTGTAGGGTAGACGCCTCTGTGGTTTCATATTTGCTGATTTGGCTCAGTCAATCAAAACATGTTATTGTTGTTGTGTGTTTTTCTTTACTTGAAAAGCAGACACCCCCCCCCATCCCCCCCCCAAAAAATGCCTTTCATGTATATTTTCTCTGTTTCAATTCCTTGGGTCAACTTCATGTTTTACATCCCTGCCCATCACTCAGATGTTGAGGACCGATGACAAAGGAGGGTAGTTTCCCCTATGCCCTTCTGGTGACCTCTGAGTCACCTGGAGGACAACTATTGAAGACAGAATCGTAGAGCACAGGGGATCTTTGGCCGGGTCCTTCCAAGCAGTCCTTCAGAAGAGTCAAACAAAACCTTGTACATTTATTTCAACCATCCTCTTTAATCAAGGAGGTTCTTTTAAAAACCGACAACTTTGCAGCCAAAACATGAAGCGTCAATAAATGAAACCACTGGAATGTTCTGGAAAACCAACATGGAAACCCGTCTCTCCATTCCAAGGAACTATGTCTATCAAGATGTCTTCTCTTTGAGGCCAAACAAACTAACAACAGCCTCCATAAATGGTTCATGTAATGACAAATTCCAGAGGGGTAACCGAGTTCATCTCCTGCAGCCAAAATAACAAAGCAGTCTTGCGGCCCCTTAAAGACCAAAACGTTTGTTAGGGCTTGTAGCATTCACAAACCAGAGCCTTATAGTCTGGCCTGTGAAAGCTTACAACAAATGTGGCTTGAAGGCTCCACAGCATGGTGAAGTGGTTAAGAGCGGTGGACTCTGAACAGGAGAATGGGGTTTGATTCCCCACTCCTCCACATGAGGCCTGCTGGGTGACCTTGGGTCAGTCACGGTTCTCTCAGAACTCTCTCAGCCCCACCTACTTCACAAGGTGCCTGTTGTGGGGAGAGGAAGGAAAGGCAATTGTAAGACACTTTGAGGCTCCTTAAGATAAAGAAAACTAGGGTATAAAAGTCTACTCTTCTTCTTCTACAAGATTCTCATTTACTTTGCCCATAATGGCAACTTCCTCGTACCCACATTTCCCTTGCAAGCTCTACAAAGTGACCGTTACCTGGTCTTTGTGGGCCTTGTCTGTTATTAAATGAACAAAAAACCCTTCTCTTCACACGCACTTTTGGAATACTAGAGCAATAGTATTCTTACACTCCCAATCAACCAATCATTTAGTAAAGTTATAGACCAGCAGAATAAAACATACATGAACAGAGTGGCTACAAAGCAACGCTGTGGCTATAAAGAGTGGCTATAAAGAGTGTTCCTCGCTAGACTCCAGAAGAGCCTGTCAGTTCTCTCCAAGGTTTCAGATTCAATGTCTCCTGTATAGGGTTGCCAGTTCTGGATTCTGCTTCAGCTTCCGATCCCAGGCTGCAGGACTGAGGGCGTGGCACACTGACTGAAGTCTGAGACTCCTCGTCTGCACCTGTGGAAAGGAAGTGAGAACACGGGGCATTGAAGGGAAGGGAGGGGTATCACGCTGGCCCCTTGGCTACTCCTCCTCCAAAGGATAAGAGTCTCCAACTTGTCTGGTGGGCCTTCCTGCAGCCTCTGAGGGCCGGCCGAGGCCAGCTTCCTCCATCTCTTCCTCATCCAAGAGGTTGTTGGCAAGGAGGTCCACGGCACCAGGGGTTGCCGTAAGTCGGCGGCTTGATGGCACTCTTCACATCCTAGACACAAAACTGGATTAGGAACCCAGCGGGGAACCACAAGTACGGCTCTCGGAAATTTGATCTGAGTGATTTCAAAGGATCTGAGGGTGGCGTATGTGGAGCAAGAAAGGGCCGCAAGGGGTCACAAAGACCCAGGCCATTTCTGCACCCATCTTTTTCCTCGGTCTTTGAGCCCATCTCAGGCCCCGCCCACACGAGCGAGATAAGCCAGACGGGAAGTGACACAAATCTGTGCCGGCGCAATTTGCGCCGCTTTTGCGGGATCACACAGGTCCATGGACCTGTGAGGGCGAACCGCTGCTGCGTGAACACACACAGCCGCGGGCAAGTTTTTTTTCCCCCCGGCCGTTTTCAGTGCGCTTATCTGCTTCTACAAGGGATCGATGACTTGCCTCTCCACCCTCGGGGTCATCCGATGATGCGCATACCGGAATGGGAGGGGGGGGAAAACAAAAAGTCCGCTCCCCAGCGCCACTTGTTTGTGCTGGCGCGATCACACCAGGAAAGGTCAGTTCTGGGCCATCGCAAACCATCTGAGACTGCCTTTTCACTGGTAGCTAAATAAGCCGATTCCCCACCGGCTCAAGGCGGTTTGTGACACTTTGACACCGGCTGCAGGACGCTTCCCAGATGTGCTTGTGTGATCGCGCCACTTTGAGCCGGCGGGGAATCGTCCTTCTTGTGTCGCAAATGGGTGCGTATGATCGCACCCTATGTCTTCTCTTCTGCATTCACTCCCCCTTTCACTGCTGCTTTGTGTCAGGGCTTCTTCTTGGTTCTGCATTTGTTTTAGGGAGATCAGATTGCTTCTAGTACGCCGATGCCCCGCACTTCCCAAAAGTGCTTTTGCCACGAAACTTTGTTCTGCTCCATTTTGAAACCGATACTACTGTTTAAAGTGGAATTGTTTCTGCGAATATTTAGGCACCACCCACTGCCCTCCCCTGCTTCAGCCTCTTTCTTTTTTCGTCTATGTTAGGTGGCCAATCTACATGATAACAGGTTTCCTTATGGCAATTGCTGAACGTTTACATTTGTTGATCATCCACAGCAGTTTGGAGGATGGGAGCACTACTGGAAAAACCCGTTTTTCAAGAAGCACTTCTAAGCCAAACAGACTTCGGTCACAGCCTTTTACCCTCTATGGCTGATTAGGCAGTTGGTTCCCTTCCTCGAACGCAACGACCTGGCGACAGTGATCCATGCTATGGTCACCTCGGGCTAGACTACTGTAACGCTCTCTACATGGGGCTGCCCTTGACCCAGCTCCGGAGGCTGCAGCTAGTGCAGAATGCCGCGGCCATGCTGCTGATGGGCCTCTCGGTGAGGGACCACATCCAGCCTGTGCTAAGGGCGCTGCACTGGCTGCTTATAGCGTACCGGATCCAGTTCAAGGTGCTTGTTTTAACTTTTAAAGCCCTATATGGCCTGGGCCCTGCCTACCTAAGGGACCACCTTTCCCCGTATACATCCCAGAGAGCACTGCGGTCAGGCACTCAACATCACCTGACCCTTCCGGGCCTGAGGGAGGCCAGGTTGAAAACCACCAGGAACAGGGCCTTCTCGGTGGCGGCTCCCTACTGGTGGAATGAGCTCCTGGAGAACATCAGGGCCCTGCGGGACCTTTTGCAGTTCCGCAGGGCCTGCAAAGCGGAGCTCTTCTGCCAGGCTTTTGGGGCCGCCACCAGAGAGAATGGCCCTTAGTAGGCGGTGTGGTGAGCCGCCTCTAGAACATCTGTGGTGGGAGCCTCCTGGCTGGAAAATAGTAGGTTGCTGGTATCTGATGTTGGTTTAGTATCTGCTGCCATCTGTGATTTGATTGTTTAGCTGTATTTTAATGTGATCTAAGGAAAATTTTATGCGTGTTTTAACTTTGTATGTTTATGACATTGTTGTTAGCTGCCTAGAGCCGGCTCGCTGGCGAGGCGGGATATAAATCGAAATAAATAAATAAATAAATAAATAAACAAACAAGCATTTCCCTCAAAGCAAAAACAGATGCATAGATTGATGGTTTGCATTTTGATTTGATACTAAGCATTGATAATTGTATGCTATCCCTGGGTTATTCCCATTACATAATGTTAGCAAACAATGCCCTCTTAACACTGAAATGCCTCATCCACTCAATGTCATTCTGATTCTCCTGGAAGAATTCTGCCCACCAGCCAGGGCTCTGTGAAAAGGAAGAGAGAACACAGGGCATTGAAGGGAAGGAAGTATTATGCGGGCGCCTTGGCTACTCCTTCTCCAAAGGATAACAGCAGTCAGGGCTCAAAACACACTTTCTTCCGTGAATATGCAGAAAGCATAATCCACAGAGACTTATGTTTCTGGCACAAAGTCCCAAAGAATAATTTACATGTGCAGAATGGAAGGAAATGATTCGAATCCAAGGCATACTGCCTCAAGTTCTGAGGAAACTGGGAGTAAAGAAGAAGAAGAAGAAGAAGAAGAGATTGGATTCATATCCCGCCCTTCACTCACTTGGAGTCTCAGAGCAGCTTACCAACTCCTTTCCCTTCCCCTCCCCACAACAGACACCTTGTGAGATAGGTGGGGCTGAGAGAGCTCTGAGACACCTGTCCTTGAGAGAACAGCTGGTACAGAGCTATGGCTTGCCCAAGGTCATCTAGCAGGTGCAAGAGGAGGAGTGGGCAATCAAACCCGGTTCTCCTCAATTAGAGTCCACACACTTAACCACTATACCAAACTGGCTCTAAGATTGAATTCAGAAAGGCCCACAGATAGCTGCCGGAACATATTGGCCTCCTTGGTACAGAAAAATTTTCCCAAAGCAGAGGATTTTTTTTACACTAACAAGTGTACAAGCACTACCCATCACAGCTGTCTCCACCCATTAAATCAAGCCAGATTTTTTTGTACTGCTGGAAGCACAATCAACTCTGCCTACAGACAGAAGAGGCAGAAATTAAGATTCCCAGTCCCCAGTTGCGGGTGGGGGATCCCCCGGTTTGGAGCCCATCCCTCCACTCCAGGGCTACCAGGAAGCAGGAGGAAAAGGGACTCCAGACGCTCCCCCGAGCCAGAAATAAACATGACTTATCAGAAGCAGGGAGGGAAGAGTAAAGGTAAAGGTTTCCTTTGCTCGGAAGCCAGTCGAATATGACTCTAAGGATGCAATGCTCATCTCCGTTTCCAAGCCGAAGAGCCAGTGCTGTCCAAAGATGTTTCCATGGCCATATGGCCGGCATGACTAGATGCTGAAGAAGAAGCTGGAAGTAAAAGTGACATGCCTACATCATCCGAAAGCAATGTAGACATGTCAGTGTTATCGGGGGGGGATGCTCTGGTTTTGGGGCAAAACTCTATGGTTTGAAGCCAATTTTTCCATAGAGTTTTGCCCCAAAACCAGAGTCTTACCCCCCTCACATCACCAGGATGCCTATGTCACTTCCGGGTGACGTAGGCACATCGTGTTTATTTCCGGGTACATCACTTTCCACTACCGGAACGCTCCCTCCATCCCCCCACTCTTGAGTCCACTGGACATAGCAACCCAGGAGAGATTGGTAGATATCCCAATTTGAATTAGAAGACAAGGATTGTATGTTGATTCCATATTTCAGTTGCTGTGCTAATTCCTACATTCTGTATTCAAACTAGGGTTGAGGGGGTTTCAGAATCATCTGGAGAACCCGGGTGTTTCCCCGTTTCTGTCCTGATAAACCGGATGGTTGCTCGAAAAGCTGTGACCACTTGATGTCAAGCTGCCCCAAATCGGCATATTTACAGGCAGGGAAAATGGCGCTCCATTCTCCCCATCCTTCAGTTAACCAACCATTCTTGATCTCCAGAGAAGATTCCAGCCTTCCCATGAAATCACAGCCATTCCACTATTAGCCAGCCAATGGGCAGACTCTGCAGCGCTTACATTCGCACAATTTTCACCTGATATTGGGGGGGGGGGGAGACGAAGGGGGAATGAAGGGGGGGGGGCTTCTATTCCACAGAGACAGACTGGGCTTTCGAAATAGTTCTGCTAATTTTGCAAAGATGCGTGATAATGCTCCCCAGATGGCTTTCTGCTTTTTAACGACAAGAAATTGAACCCACATTTTGGAGACACGAGTTTTGCTGATAGACAGCCGATAGGAACGATTGGACGTTTGGTTTTAATTATTCTAAAAACAGCCTTGGGATCATTTACCCAGAGTTAATGGCCTCTTTAAGGAGCACGATAAGTTCGCAGATGTGACAGCCAGAAGCGTGTGGGTCAAAGCTACTGCCGGGGTTAGAAGCGGGGCCGGCAGACGTCTTGGGGTTGACCTGAGCAGCGTAGGAATGCATTCCTCCAGTGCCTGAAATAATTTTTTCATCCCAGACACACAACAGGTAAAAACAAGCTATAGAGTTACTCACTGGAGAAGACCCTGGGAAAGACTGAAGGTCAAAGAAGGAGGGCACAGCAAAGGATGAGATGGTTAGACCGTGTTACTGATGCAACGAACATGAAATTAAACTCCGGAGCACGACGGAAGACAGGACAGCCTGGCGTGATGTGGTCCATGGGGTCGCAAAGAGTTGGACTCGACTGTGCGACTGAACAACAACAAAGAGTTACTCATACTAATTCATAGTGAGCCGGTCAGATTTCATGTTCTTCCCCTGTTTGTTCCGCTGCTTACCCTTATCTGCCTTGTTCTAATCATCACAGGCAGGATACTTCATGAGAAAAGCCACCCTAGCTTTTATATATGAGAGTCGGTGTGGTGTCATAGACAGAGGGGCGGATTAGGACCCTGGGTGGCCCAGGTCTGAAATCCCCACTTGGGCCTGTCACAAACTCACAGCCAGGCCTACCTCACAGGGGTGGTTGCTGTGAGGAGAAAAGTGGGATATAAATAAAATACTCCTGACAACTCCCTGTTAAGGTTGGGATCCGTATCCCTCTATAACTCTATCGTCACTAAACCTGTGATTCCCCACCCATTATGGATATTAACTAGCTTGGCAGAATTCGTGTTTTTCCAGATGAGGTTTTGATTTTATCTAATGACATTGCACTCAGCACTTCCGTAGGGTTGTCGGCTCCGGTTTGGGAAACACCAGGAGATTTGGGGGTTGGAGCCTGAGGAGGGCGGGGTTTGGGGAAGGGAGGGGCTTTGATGGGGTAAAATGTCATACAGTCTACCTTCCAAAGTGGCCATTTTCTCCCGAGGAACAGATTGGAAATGGCACTAGGAGGAAGGCTGTGAGGATAGCTGTGAGGTGACCCCTGAAAGGCCCTATTTCTCATGGTGACCCAGACTTACCTCTGAATGACTTTGTGGAGAGGACATGAACAGAAGCCAGAAATGATGACTGCTGAGTCTGGGCAGGACTCTAATAAGGCTGTATAATTTTATATTTGAAGGGCTGTCTCCTTCCATACGGCAGCTGGTTTTTGGCCACTATGTGACCCAGGGTGTTGGACTGGATGGGCCATTGGCCTGATCCAACATGGCTTCTCCTGTGTTCTTATGTCTGGGGCAGTGATGCTCTGTATTCTTGGTGCTTGAGGGGCAAGAGTGGGGGGGAGTCTGGAGTTCTGGTCCCGCTGGTGGACCTCCTGATGGCACCTGGGTTTTGGCCACTGTGTGATGCAGAGTGCTGGACTGGATGGGCCATTGGCCTGATCCAACATGGCTTCTCTTGTCTCCTTATGTCCCTGTGTGCCAGCTACTGTCATCAGGCAGCTGTCTGTTGGCTATTCCACCATTTAGGTAGGCAGGAAGTCTTCAGCGGCCATGAAGACCTCAAGGCAATCTCAGCTCTGACATAGACACCCCCAAGAAAAATAAAACATTAATTAAATAAAATGTGATTGTTCAATTAACCATCATCTCCCTTGCACTTGGGCTTCCCCTGTGTTTGACTCTCGATCTCTTTCTACAGCCTTTCTGGGGCTCTGCTAGAATCCCAAAGGTTCCCAGAGGCTCAGAAAGGTTGGGAAGCCCTGCTGCCAACTGATCTTGCCTTAGGGTTGTCATCTCTGGGTCAGGGAATACCTGGAGGTTTGGGGGCTGGAGCCTGGGGAGGGTGGGGTTTGGGGACAGGAAGGACCTCAGTAAGGTATGATACCATAGACTCCACCTTCCAAAGCAGCCATTTTCTCCGGGGGGGGGGGGGTGGGACGATTGATTTTTGTAACCTGGAGACCAGTTGTAATTTTGGAAGATCTCCAGCTATCCCCTAGAGACTGGCAACCCTATCTTGCATTCAACTGGAGCTCTTCTAGGCTCAGTGGATGATCTGCAAAATTGTCCAGGTCCCCTTGGTTGGGAGAAGGACCCAAAACAGAGAGATGGGGATAACCTGACTCCCCGTCCACCCCCTTCATCTAGCTCATCCTCCATCCAACAAACAACTCATGGAGGTAGCTTTATCAATGGCTGTTAGCCATGATAGCAAAGTGGCACTTCCAGGACCAGAGACAGTGGGCCAGATGTGATGGACCAATGGCAAGGGAGGACTATACCATCCATGCCCCACTCGTGAGCTTCCCAGAGGCATCTGGGTAGCTGCTGTGTGGAACCAACCGCTGGATTAGAAGGACTGATTAGAACGTGGTGGCTGGAGATCCCCTGGAATTACAGCTGGTCTCCAGACAAGAGATCTGTTCCACCAGCTGGAGAAAATGGCTGCTTTGGAAGGTGGCCTGTATGGAGTTATACCCAGCTGAGGTCCCTTCCCCTCTCCAAACCCTACCCTCCCAAGGCTCCACCCCCAAAATCTCCAGGTATTTCCCCACCCCAGAGCTGGCAACCCTGTCCTCAAATGTAGCACCATCCTGAGATCTTAAGATCATTCCACCAAAGGACGAGGCCCCTTGGATCAGTGGAAATAGGGTTGCCATCCCCCCAATGGGGGTAGGGGTTCCCCCAATTTGGGGGCCCCCAATGCACCACCAACCAGATGGACGGTGGAGAAGTCCTGCCCCCGAAAAGCCCCACTACGCCTGACATGACATCATCGTACCAGGTACGTCGCACAGGGGACGCTCTAGCATTTGGCCAAAAACTCTATAGTGACCAGAAGATCCAGGGGAGCAGGCTGGAGCCCCGATCCGGCAGAAGGTAAGGATCTGGTAACCCTTAAGTGGAAACCTTCTTGCACCAGAGAAGGGCACCAGTACCCCTAGAACAGATCCAACCCACTGGTCTGATCCAGGAGGACAGTGACGCTCTCGGCATCCACGGGAGAGCAGATCAAAACAAAATGATCTTTCCAGGCAGGCCAGGAAAACTTCCAGCCAAAGGAGAACTTCTGGTGTGCGAGGAGGGTGAACGGAGGCAACAGAGGCAGGCACATCGGCCGAGCTGCATCCGCCTTCTTCTTCCCCCCGCCGTGAGAAGGAGCCTATCAATTTTGCAAAGCCTTCGCAGCCCATTATCACGTACGTTCCAGGTAGACAGTTGTCACAAGGCATTAGGCTTAAGTGACTGTGACAGCATCACTGCAGGCAAGCTCCAGGCTTGGCAGTCAGAGACACACCTGCAGCTTGCGGCACCGGAGCCAGGGGGCACTGGCAGGGCATCCCACCGGAGAGCCAAGAGGGCCTGATCTGCTGCCCTCCCGTCACCAGCCAATGACGTGCCTCGACACCCCACCCACAACCTTCCCCAAAACTTTCCCCTGCCTTCCTGCTCACCCTTGCCCTAAAAGCATACAAGGATCTTTATTTGAAAGGCCTCTTTAAGAGCCAGTTTGGCGTAGTGGTTAAGTGCGTGGACTCTAATCTGGGAGAACCAGTTTTTATTCCCCGCTCCTCCACATGCAGCTGCTGGCGTGACCTTGGATCAGTCATAAGTTCTCTCAGAGCTGTTCTCTCAAGGGCAGTCCTCAAGAGAGCTCTCTCAGCCCCACCTCCCTCACAGGGTGTCTGTTGTGGGGAGGGGAAGGGAAAGGAGTTTGTAATCCGCTCTGAGACTCCCTTGGGTACTGAAGGGTGGGGTATGGATCCAATCTCCTCCTCCTCTTCTTCTTCATAGCCTTTCATAGGTGCCCATCATAAAGGGTGATTTCACAGACTGAGCAGAAAGGAAATGGGTCCCCCCCCCCCCAATTCGGGTTGGAACTCCCATAATTAGACTTCCTTATTCCTTCCAACCTGTGGGGAGGGGAAAACAGGGCTGTACCGGTTACAACCACATTGTTCATCAACAATGGATCACTGATTGAACCTTCAAGGAAGCTCCACCATGGCTACAGTCTCCACATTCAGAGGCACTAAGCACGTGAATCCCAGAGCCAGGAGGCGACATCAGGGTAAGGTCTTTGCCACTATGCCTCTGTGCCCTGCTGTTGGCCCTCCAGAGGAACTGGTTGGCCCCTGTGTGAGACAGGATGCCGGACTAGATGGGCTACTGGTCAGATCCAGCAGGGCTCTTCTGATGTTTTTAGGAAGGCCTTGGCCTCTGTGCCCTGTTGTTGGCTGTCCAGAGGAACTGGCTGGCCACTGTATGAGACAGGATGCTGGACTAGATGGACCACTGGTCTGATCCAGAGGGGCTCTTCTGATGTTCTTAGGAAGGCCTCGGCCTCTCTGCCCTGTTGTTGGCCCTCTAGAGGAACTGGCTGGCCACTGAGTGAGACAGAATACTGGACTAGATAGACTATTGGTCTGATCCAGCAGGGCTCTGCTGATGTTCTCATCAGGGGAAGGCCTCGACCTCTCTGCCCTGCTGTTGGCCCTCCAGAGGAACAGGTTGGCCCCTGCGTGAGACAGGATGCTGGACTAGATGGACCCCTGGTCTGATCCAGCAGGGCTCTTCTGATGTTCTTAGGAAGGCCTCGGCCTCTCTGCCCAGTTGTTGGCCCTCCAGAGGAACTGATTGGCCACTGTGTGAGACAGAGTGCTGGATTAGATTGACCACTAGTCTGATCCAGCAGGGCTCGCCTTATGTTTTTATAGATAATGTTTTAACAAGAATTTTACCATGCTGAGGTCCCTTGCTTCTTGAACCCCAACATCCCATGGCTCCACCCCCAAATCTCCAGGAATGTTCCAAATCAGAGTTGGCAACCCTACCCACCAATCTATTTCTTTGATCCCCTTGGTTTACAGATGCTTGGCTTAAAATCCAAAGGGGTTCAAATGGAACAGAAAAATAACTGAGGAACCTCAGATCAACCCCAAACAGTGGATTAGCCAAGCTAACCTCTGGAGAGTGACTTATCGGACTGTCCCTTCCACTCACCCATAGATCCAAACTTCCTTTTCTCATTGTGGGCTTGGCAACCTCTGCTCAGAGAGCAAACTCCTCAGAGAGCCAGTTTGGTGTAGTGGTTAAGTGCGCAGACTCTAATCTGGGAGAACCGGGTTTGATTCCCCACTCCTCCACTTGCACCTGGCTGGATGACCTTGGGCAAGCCATAGCTCGGTACCAGCTGTTCCCTCAAGGACAGCTTGGGAAAGAGCTCTCTCAGCCCCACCTACCTCACAGGGTGTCTGTTGTGGGGAGGGGAAGGGAAAAGGAGTTTGTAAGCCGCTCTGAGACTCCCTTGGGGAATGGAGGGCGGGGTATAAATCCAATCTCTTCTTCTTCTTCTTCTTCTTCTTCTTCTTTTCTTTGGAAACTGAAACCAAAGACAGGGCTGCCAGGTCCCCGTTGGCCACCAGCAGGGGATGGAGGATAGGGTTGCCAGCTCCAGGTTAGAAGAAGAAGAAAAAGAAGAAGAAGAAGAAGAGATTGGATTTATACCCCGCCCTTCACTACCCAAGGGAATCTCAGAGCATTTTACAATCTCCTTTCCCTTCCCCTCCCCACAATAGACATCCTGTGAGGGAGGTGGGGCTGAGGGAGCTCTGACAGAAACTGCTCTTTTTCAAGAATAGCTGTGGCAGAACTACGGCTTGCCCAAGGTCATCCAGCAGGTGCAAGTGGAGGAGTGGGGAATCAAACCCGGTTCTCCCAGATTAGAGTCCGTGCACTTAACCACTACACCAAACTGGCTCTTAGAGGACTCCTGGAGATTTGGGTATGGATGGAGCCCGGGGAGGATATGGACCTCAGTGGGGTACAAGGCCAGAGAGTCCACCTTCCAAAGCATCCACTTTCTCCAAGGGAACTGATCTCTGTAGTCTAGAGATCAGCTGTAGTTCCAGGGGATCCCCAGAATCTCTGCTCCAGAGCATTTTTCCTCCCCTCCACGGATCAGGCTATGTTTCAGAAGAGCCCAGGAAGCCCTCTACAGACACAGGGAAGAAGCTTAGAAGGACACTTTGCTTGGAATTTCCTTTCCGTTTTGTAGGGGGCCCTGCCGCCCTGCCTCCAGATTCCAAAAGCCCTCCAACACAACAAGGACAGGGACCCTAGTTTTATGTAAAGTCCCGTTACTTGCCAATCTGAGAGTCGTGTTTCCTAAAAACTGGCAAGATCGCAGCACTTGGGCTGCTGGTGTTCATATGTTCAGTCTCACAAAAGTTGGATAAGCTTCTGAGACCCGTCAGGCAATACTAAAGACACAGTAAGCGGACCACGATGCCACCGTGGGTGGCCTTTATCCCGGCTGATGTCCAGAGAGTTTGCCAGAGCGTTAAATGAGATCAGGAGGTGATCCCTTTGCCTCAGTTCTGATTTGATAAAATTCGGCAGTGTTGGAGGGGATGTTTAAGCCAGCTAGAGGGTTTCAATTGGCACGCATCCCAGAACAGGTTCTTTAAGGCCCAATCTACACCTCCCCTCTGAAGTAGTTGGACTGCTGTCTTTTCCGACACTCATTTCACACTGGTTTCAAATTTCACTTTGGTTTTTTCCCCTGGGTCTGAAAAGCAGCAAGCAACAGGATCTGTTTAAAGCAGTGTAATGCTAGCTTGACCACAAGAGGGCAATTAACAAATGTAGACAGTGATTTTTAAACTAGAACAAGTATGGATTGAAACTAGAAACAGGTATAGACAGGTTTTTTTGAAACCAGAATGATTCCGCAGGAAAGTCAGATGTAGATTTGACCTAAAAAGCAGATCCTGGGGACTCAGATCTACATGCCAGCTTGGCATGGGGGCTGAAGCGACAAACTAGGACTTGGGGGACCTGGGCTGAAAGCCCCCCTTTTCTGTGGAAGCTCACTGGATGACCTCGAGGCAGTCACTCTCAGTCAGCCCAACCCACATCATAGGCATAGAATCACACAGAGTTGGAAGGGGCTCCCTGCCCTCCACTATGTGACTGCCCTTCAAATACGCGATCATGTCCCCTCTCGACCTCCTCTTTTCCAGACTGAACATTCCCAAGCCCCTCAGCCTTTCCTCAGCCTTTAGATAGGAACTCTCAGTCTGGGGCAAGTGATGCTCTGTATTCTTGGTGCTTGGGGGGGGCAACAGTGGGAGGGCTTCTAGTGTCCTGGCCCCACTGCTGGACATCCTGAGGGCACCTGGTGTTTTTGGCCACTGTTTTGGACTGGATGGGCCACTGGCCTGATCCAACATTGGCTTCTCTTATGTTCTTACGTTCTCCTATGGCTTAGTCTCCATGTTGTTGTGAAGAAAAAATGGAGGGGGGTGTTGTAAGCTAATTTGGGGCCCCACTGGGGAGAAAAGCTAGGTATAAATTTGTCTCATTTGAGTTTGTCTAAGCTCAACTTATTATTTGTGTCAGGGACTCTTGGAATTCCACCAGCTCAGTGGAACAGCCAATTAAATTCCCAAGCAATGTGTCACATGTTGATATCGCACTGGGTTGTGTATTGAGACTGAATCATCCCTGATTGGATCACCCTAGAGACAGGCTGAGCTTGAAGCACAAAAACAATAGCAGACCAGGACTCTGGAATAATCCAATAGAGTAGTAATGTTTTGTAAACAGCCTATCACGAGGAGTGTCGGGGGGGAGGTGTTTTGCATGCACATAAGCAGGACTTCAGCACTGCTAGAGTTAAGCTGAATCACTAATAAACTATGAGCTGATCACTCTACTCATCTGAACTCGGTATATTTCACATTGGGTTGCCAGTCTCCCACTATTACAGTTGATCTTCGGACAACCAAGATCAGTTCCCCTGGAGAAAATGGCTGCTTTGGAGGGTGGACTCTATGGCATTATACTCTGCTGAGGTCCCTCCCCAAACTTCACCCCCAAGATCTCCAGGTGTTTCCTAACCCAGAGCTGGCAACTCTGTATCACATGCCATGGTAAACCCACCAAGATACCTGAACGAAACCAATTAGGAACATCCTCAAGGACACCCAGCATTAAACACAAACATTTGAAATTGTCCTATTGGTGCATGGCCAAAATGTTCAAAAAGGACAAACACTGTTAGCTGTCTCTCAGGACAGGAAGTTCTAGCCACCAATAAGCTGTCTCTCAGAACAGGAAGTTCTAACCACCTGGTGCTTCAGGGGGGGGGGGGCGGGAACAGTGAGAGGGCTTCTAGTGTCCTGGCCCCACTGGTGGACCTCTTGATGGCACCTGGTATTTTTGGCCACTGTGTGACTCAGAGTGTTGGACTGGATGGGCCACTGACCTGATCCAACACTAGCTTCTCTTATGTTCTTACATTTAATTTAACTTCACTCTTCCAGTGTACACAGGTTCAGGGGCACCTTTAAGACCAACCAAGTTTTATTCTAGGTATCAGCTTCCATGATGAAGTGTGCATGCACATGAAAGTTTATCCCCAGAATGAAACTTATTTGGTCTTCAAGATGCCACTGGGCTCAAACTTGGTTCTTCTTCCAGCGTATGTCTTCAGTCACAGAGATGTACCCGGTCTTGTCCGGGCTCCTTCACCCCACAGTGCCAGAGCAGAGTTCCAGACAGACCACCAGTGAGAAATGTCAACTGCTGGTTTCCAGCCTTGGCTTTGAAGGTCTTTAGATAGAACAATCATTGCCCAGGGATGTGGTTTGCTCTGAAGCGAACGGAAGCCTGTGTTTAACTGTCCCAAATTCCTAGTGACGCTAATAATTGCAACCTCTGCCTCAATAAAATGCTCAAATAATGTTAGCTGAAATCTTTCCAATCAAAAGGTATTATTTTGGGTTTAAAAACAGTTGCAGTACTCAGTATTTAGGAGGAGGACATCTGGGCGGGTCTACCTCTATTTCAAGAGAGCACCAAAAAAAGACTGGAAATTTGGTCAAACACACTCTCTCTCTTTCTCTCTCTCTCTCTCTCATTTTTACAGACTTTTTATTATAGGGCTATTATAATCTTAATATGCCTCTTTGTTTTTCTGATCAGCTAAAACATTCCAGCTTCTGATCAAAGGAAACTGAATTAAAACGTATAGTACCGAGAGGGGTCCATTGATTGTTGAGGTTTCTGCGGTCTCCGCCCTAGCATATTATTCCTCACTCGGAAAAGGTTACTCCCAACTTAAATGAATCACCCTCTTATTTCTTAGCTCTTAGAGAGTTCAAGCAGATGCTTAAGTTGCGGCCGTTGACGGATGGTTGTTCCCTTCTTAAGATCTTAGAGCTCTCCCCCTTTCTTCTTGTTCCTCAAAGGCACGTGCCTGGCCATCATTAGTTGACTGAAACATCAAACATCACACCTCTTCATCCGAACGTTGGAACTGGGCAGGACCAGAAGCTGCCAGGCACAAGAAAGCAGGGTTGCCAATTCTGGGTTGGGGAATTCCTGGAGATTTGGGGAGGGTGGGGTTTGGGGAAGGGAGGGACCTCAGAGGGGTATAATGCCCTGGACACCACTCTCCTAAGCTGGCGTGTTCTCCAGGGGAACTGATCTCAGCAATCTGCAGACCAGTTGTAATTCTAGGAGATCTCCAGGTCCCGCCCGGAGGTTGGCAACCCTAGCTTTAGCTGATGGGGGGGAGGTGTTTGTATAAAGGAGGAGGTGAAAAGCCCAATTCAGCAAGACTAAAGAGTTTGGATCTAGTGCTGGGTCACGATGAGAAGTACATTTGCAAGAAAAGGAGGAGGAGGCGAAGACGAAGAAGACGAAGAAGAAGTGGAAGAAGGAGAAGAAGGGGAGGGGGGAGAAGAAGGGGAAGAGGAAGAGGAAGAAGAAGAAGAAGACTGATGATGATACAAGATTATATAGTTCTACATGTTTGCCTATTCGAAGTGGAGACAGGAAGCAACGGCCTTGCTCTGATTTGGCTTGATCCAGTCGGTTTGGGCTTTATGACAGACAGCTGCCTGAGAGCTGCCCTGTATTCCGAGGAGCGGCTTTGGGAACAGGAAATCTGGCTTGGAGGCCAACCTTCTGGCAAGGCACAGGGAGAGCTGAGTGGTCTCGCTCTCGGCAACAAATAGGTTAAGAAGACCTGCCCTGAGTGCAGAGTCTGCACGTGAATGTCCCTCGTCGATGCCGGACAACGCCTTCTGCCACAGAGAGTCCCACCCAGGCAGCGATGTCAGCCCCGCAAAGGCTGAGGCTACCATGACCTCTCCAGGCCCTCTTAGGTACCCCTCTCCGGGAGACAAGGGCAGCTTCACACTTTAATTCTTCTGCTGAAGAAAAGGAGCTGGCCGATTCCTTTGTACAGCCCCACTGGAGGAAGGGAGAGGAGAGGCAGAAAGAAGAGGAGTTGAAGGCCAAGGGCGGGAGGAAAGATTATCATGGGGGTTTGAGGGTGAGCCATGTTCCTCCCTTTTTTGGCCATTGAGTCACAGCTGACTTATGGCAACCTCATAGGGTTCTCAAGGCAAGAGACGTTCAGAGGTGGTTTGCCATTGCCTGCCTCTTCGTAGCAACCCTGGGCTTTCTTGGTGGCCTCCCATCCAAGGACTAGCCAGGACCAACCCTGCTTAGCTTCTGAGGTGTGACAAGATTGGGCTAGCCTGGCTAGAACACATTTAACTGGGGTGAAATCGACAATGTGGCAGTCATGAAATAAAGAACATCAAAACTCAATTACACCGGGAAAATGGTGGCAGAAGGATGTTCAGAGGTGGCTTGCCACTGCCTGCCTCTGCATAGCGACCCTAGGATTCTTTGGTGGTCTCCCATCCCAAGGGTAACCAGGGCTGAACATGCTCAGCTTCTGAAATCTGACAAGATAAGGGTAGCGCGGGCCATCCAGGTCAGGGCGTTCCTCCATTTGGACCATATTTATTTACATTTTGAAGCCACCCTTCCTCCAAGAACCATACGTGGATTTCCCCACCTTTTATCTTCACAACAGCCAAGCTGTTGGGCTGAAGGGAGTGGCTCAAAGGCACCCTTACCGGCTTTGTGGGAGAATAGAGATTTGAACCTGCGTCTCACTGGTCCTAGTTCCATTAACGTAACCCATTGCACCACATTGGCCTCACCTGTGTTTTGCTGACCGTCATTTTCTTATCTGTTCATAGCACACAGTTAAGAACATAAGAGAAGCCAATGTTGGATCAGGCCAGTGGTCCATCCAGTCCAACACTCTGTCATACAGTGACCAAAAATTCCAGGTGCCCTCAGGAGGTCCACCAGTGGGGCCAGGACACTAGAAGCACCCCCCCCCCCCCAACACCAAGAATACAGAGCATCACTTGCCCCAGACCAAGAGTTCCTATCTATACCTTGTGGCTAGTAGCCACTGATGGACCTCTGCTCTTAAGAACATAAGAGAAGCCAATGGTGGATCAGGCCAGTGGCCCATTCAGTCCAACACCCTGTCACACAGTGGCCAAAAACACCAGGTGCCCTCAGGGGTTGAAGTCTCTGGAAGCATTTAAATTGGATTGTTGCCATCTGCTGATGTATGTCTACAGCCCCATTTTAATTTTTACTGTATTGTGTTTTAATCTTTTAAATTGTTATGTTTATATGCTGTGAGCTGCCCTGAGCCCACTTGTGGGGTGGGGCAGGAGAATGGATGGATGGATGGATGGATATTCAGTGGAAGGATCAAATTTTACATGAGACAGGTGCACCCAAGCTGGGAAGCCTGACCTGCTTTCCACACTCCTGATCTTCATTGCCCAAAAATTATATAAAGCCTATTTTCTTCTCACTGGGCTCCAATATGAGAAGACCTGGGGAAGAGATGTGTAAATAGAGTACAGGGAGGTAAGGTGCCGGTGGACAGTGTTTAGCTGCCCTCGCCCGCATACTCCCATCTTGTTTAACATCGGAACCCCGTCCAATCCCCACTTGAGGATCCCCAAGAACAAAGGGAAGGTCACTCACCTGTCAGTTCACACCTCCCTCTGTCCACTCTACAAATGAGAATTTCAAAAACACTTGTGAGATTGTGAGCCATTCGGAGACTCCTTCGGGTAGTAAAGGGCAGGGTATTTCTTCTTCTTATCTGACAGACCGAAGAGGATGATCCCACGGCTGAGGGGTACAAAGGAAAGATGCTGAGTTCCACTTGGGAATATCCGGACCCCCCCACTGAAGCCAATGGAAATGAATATCAGATTGATATCTTAATTCCAAGACTAAAGCGTCCAACTTGAATTTTTTTTAAAAAAAAATGGCAAACAGACAGTGTCTGACTCTGGCTTTGTTCACTTTGGCAGAGGCTGCAGCCACATACAAAAGACTGTAATGCAGACATACAATCCACACAATCATGAAACGCACTGCAAAGTAGACAATTCATTTGATTCCCGCAGGAACGCATTCGCTATCCTATTTTAAATACCTGTCATCATACCTCGGTTCCTGTGAGGCACTGTAATTTTACTTCTGGAGGTGTTGACCTCTTCGTCTTCTGGCTGTGGCTAGTAATTCCAGACCAGGACCAGTTCTGGAGCTCTTCAAATCAGCTTCCAATCATAAGAGTTCCGTGTGAATTCGAGGGACCATAGAGGAGGCTGTCTTGCCTGTACTGGGAGGAAGGTTAGCCCCCTTTGGCAAAACCAGCTGAAGGGATATTTGAGGCTCCTGCAGGCAAGCAGCCCAGCTGTCAAACCTAATAATTGGGGTCAAGGACCCCATCGATTTCATCACAACTCCAGTTTTAAAACCAAACATTGTTAACAGAGCCCCCTTCCTGTATCCCCCGTCCATTTGAAATCAGTAATAAAAGAAGACTTTCCAGTGTGCTGATTAAAAGTGATCGGCTGGATATTTTTTCCCCAATGCACGGCTCGCCTCCTTGACTTCCCATGACATTCCTGTCCTTATCACAGGCATTAACCTATCCCTAGAAATTATGACGTCTGAAGCCAAAGCAGAGCTGGTCTCAACTTCACCACTGGCTTCAGTGAGGTCAAGTCGATGAAAAGAGGGGTCCAAACCATTTAGTGGACCATCACCTTTTAGGTAAATGGCAAGACCAGGACCAGGGCGATAATCAGGGCCAGGGCCTTCTTGGTGGTGGCTCCATACTGGTGGAATGAGCTCCCGGAGGAGATCAGGGCCCCCTGAGACCTCTTACAGGGCCGCAGGGCCTGCAGGACGGAGTTCTTCCACCAGGCCTTTGAACAGGAGCCACTTCAAACACCGAGGAATGACCCTGTGCCCTGGCTGTACCACCTTCAGCCTGTCTCACCGCATAAATTAGTCGACCAAACTGAGCCGCCGATGTGAGAATACCATTGCGACTGTCACCTAAGTAGTCCTGTTCAATCTAGAGATCTTTGCTCTCGCACTTTGAGTATTGTTCCAGCACCTTAGGATAACTGACAATTGATTTGTTTATGGCTGTTTTTATGATTTATTTTAATTGTATTTATATGCATGGTATCCAAGCAACCCTGAACCCAGGGATGTAGAGTTTTCAAATCCGGGGGGGGGAGTGGGTCTTGCATGCATGCACGCCGGGACCATGTCCCCATTGCCACTGCCTCCCCACCCTGGCCTGGCCACTCCTGCCTCTGTCCGTCCCTTGGTTCATCCAGGGGCCAGCTGGGCAAATGCCCAGCATGTTGGCGTCACCCGGAGAGGCGCTGGCTGGTCGGTGGGTGGGTGGGCCTAGGAAGGGCCCAGCGAGGCACGGCAGGGAGGCATGGCGGCGGGTGCTCCGTTTTTCCAGGGGGGTTCAGTTCCGCCCGGGAAATTTTGGGGGTGGCTCAAGCCCTCGAGCTCCCCCGTAGTTGACACCTATGCCTGAGCCTGCCTCGGCAGGGAGAGTGGGGTATAAATTGAATTAATAAAATAAAAATAAAAACAAATCTCTTACTCAGCGAGAAAGATAGACAGTGGTTACTAGTCATGTAGACAGACAGACATGCATCTCCATTACAACAGATGCCAACGATGGATGTAACGGTTTGTCCCCTTTCCAAGACCACTCATGTTCTAAGTTCTAGGGTTGCCAACTCTGGGTCAGGAAATTCCTGGAGATTTGGGGGTAGATCCTTGAGAAGGTGGGGTTTGGGGAAGGGATGGACTTCAGCATGGTATAATGTCGTAGCGTCCAACCTCCAAAGTAGCCATTTCCTCTGGGGAAACTGATCTGTGTTGTCCGGAGATGATTTGCAATCCAAGAGATTTCCAGGCCCCACCTGGAGGTTGACAGCCCTAATAAGTAAGTGGATTGTTTAGTGTATGTGACCGCAGCAACACACACACACACACATCCATGACATGATAGAGGTTTACAAGATTATGCATGGGACGGAGCAGGAAGAGAAAGAGGTCCTTTTCTCCCTTTCTCACAATACAAGAACTCGTGGGCACTCCATGAAGTTGCTGAGCAGTCTGGTTAGAACGGATAAAAGGAAGTACTTCTTCACCCAAAGAGTGATTAACATGTGGAATTCACTGCCACAGGAGGTGGTGGCGGCTACAAGCATGGATGGCTTCAAGAGGGAATTAGATAAACATCTGGAGCAGAGGTCCATCAGTGGGCATTAGCCACAAAGGATAAATAGGAACTCTCAGTCTGGGGCAAGTGATGCTCTGTATTCTTGGTGTTTAATGGGGGGGGGGGCTTCTAGTGTCCTGGCCCCACTGGTGGACCTCCTGAGGGCACCTGGTGTTTTTGGCCACTGTGTGACAGAGTGTTGGACTGGATGGGCCACTGGCCTGATCCAACATTTGGCTTTTCTTATGTTCTTATGTTTGGCTTGGGTGGCTTTATCCACAAACCTAGACTCTATCCCTGCTAACCTTTTAAAATCCCTGGTGGGATACCTGGTAGAGTGGGATGATGGGAAACTTTGTGCTAGAGGAAAATATCCTGTGGGACGGTAGCTAGCCCCCAGGAAGCCCTTCACAGAAACATTATACCCTAATAGCTGCAGCCATCTTTATGTATTTGGAAGTTTTCCTTCAAGCATTTCTGTTATCTGATGCTCAGGGGGAAGAAAAGTGCAGGAACAGAGCAAAGGAAAAGAATTCCCTGTTCAAAGGGGTTAAAAACTGAAATGACTTTTTCCATTTTTATTTATCAAAAGATTTCTATCCTACCTTCCCTTCATGGAAGCAGGTTCAAAGAGTATAGAGACAAGCCAGACAGACCAGTGGTTCTTTTTGGATTCAGCTGGGTAAAAAACACTTAAAGGAATTCAAAAGCAGGACGTGAATATTCCAAAAAGCCATATTGGGGCAAAAAAATGTACAGTTAAAAAGTAATTAAGAGTGGTTATTCATTGCCAAGGAATCATTGACCAGAATAGGGCCTTTCTGAACTTGGTAGAACTAAAGGTGGATATATTCATTCAGGAAAGCCAATAACCAATTAGCAGAATTGCTTCTGCTATTCTGAGGACTCTCCGTTTATTAAATATCAAAGGGAAACAGGTCAATTTCTTAATATGTTGCCTAATATTTTCTCTGCCACGCTTCCCTTTTATTGTTATTGCTTTCAGAGCTGCAACGATATATTTAGCCAGTGTGATGGAGTTTGACAAGGGCAGGAGACGGGAAAGATGCATAAGGTGAAAAGAAGACAGAGAGGAGATTGGCTGACGGAACCCCGAACTTGATACTCGCGGTTTTAGGTTTTTATGAAGCTTGTAAAGGTTCTGATATTTATCTGATTCCCAAATGCAGGAACCATTTGGACTGCCCTTCTCATAACTTTTGCAAAAGATTAATTTATTTAAAACATGTTTATGCCAACTTTACCTGATTACAGAATGTCTCCTGGCATTATAATACAACCATCACTTATACACTGACCACAGGGGTCCGTTGGAGTGGGAGCGCACAGGAGCGCAGCTCCAGGAGTGAGGAGCCCAGGGGGCGGGCACATGACCAAGCCCCGCCCCCTCCTCGGCTTCCCCGAGCAGTGCAGAGGCGCAGTGCCCCGGGGAAAGCCCTGCTAGGGTCTTTATTGTTATTAATGTTTTGTTTTAATATCGATAATTTTATCATTGTTCCCTTTATGATTGTGTGCTGCTTTTCCAGAGACTTGCTCAAGGTGGCATATAAATTTTCTAAGTATACCATTTTTTATCTGGGCACATGGCACATAAGTACTGGAGAAATTTCACCAACCCTTCAGCAGCTTCCACCCCATCAGTTTGGTGTAGTGGTCAGGAGTTGGACTCTAATCTGGGAGAACCGGGTTTGATTCCCCACTCCTCCACATGCAGCTGCTGGTGTGACCTTGGGCCAGTCACAAGTTCTCTCAGAGCTGTTCTCTCATGAGCAGTTCTCAAAAGACCTCTCGCAGCCCCACCTACCTCACAGGGTGTCTTGTTGTGGGGAGGGGAAGGGAAAGGGATGGGTGGTGCACATGTCGTGGGTATCTCAAGTCTACTTGAGACCTGGTGGTTTCAAGGGAGCAGGAAGAGAATGAGGGTGTGTTCTTTATGCCTATTTTTATTGCACAAAGTATTGGAAGGGGAAGGGAATGGAGGAAGAGCAGGTCAGTTTCACTCACCTGTGGAGTGGAGCCTGAGGGGTGGGTGTTGCCTTCTGACACACTTCTGGTATGTTAGGGGGTGTAGCATATGCTAATGAGTTATGCAAATGAGTTATGCTAATGAGCTTCTGCACCTCTATTTCTACGAAATGACCCCTGACTGACCATAATTAAATTTTTCTAGAGGCGGGGGGGGGGGGCAGAACAAATAATTAAGTATCAGAAATGATAAAATAAAAACATAGGAAAATGGTTGTACTATAAGTTAAAGAGTCATTCTATAATATCATTTTTTTGACCACTGAGGAAGGCCAATGGGCCAAAATGTGTATGGTCAGGGTCAATACTTGTTACTTTCTGTTGTCATTGTACAATTTAATTTGTGGTTGAGGCTATCACTGGGGCCTATATCTGTTTTTAATTTACGTTGCAATAAATACGTGTATTTCCCCCCACATTTTTCAATATCCAATGTGTTTAGCTTGACTTATAGAATTATTGGGCCTATGCACTCAGATATTCTTAACCTTTAATTATAATTATAATCTGCATTTTTCAAGCAAATCTGGCAATTGGTTTTCACTCTAAGAACATAAGAGAAGCCAGTGTTGGATCAGGCCAGTGGCCCATCCAGTCCAACACTCTGTGTCACACAGTGGCCAAAGACACCAGGTGCCCTCAGGAGGTCCACCAGTGGGGCCAGGACACTAGAAGCCCTCCCACTGTTGCCCCCCCCCAAGCACCAAGAATACAGAGCATCACTTGCCCCAGACTGAGAGATCCTACCTATACCTTGCAGCTAATGGCCACGGATGGACCTCTGCTCCATATGTTTATCTAATTCCCTCTTGAAGCCGTCCATGCTTGTAGCTGCCACCTCCTGTGGCAGTGAATTCCACATGTCTTAATCACTCTTTGGGTGAAGAAGTACTTCCTTTTATCTGTTCTAACCCAAGACTGCTCAGCAATTTCATGGAGTGCCCACGAGTTCTTGTATTGTGAGGAAGGGTGAAAAGCACTTCTTTCTCTACCTGCTCTATCCCATGCATAATCTTATAAACCTCGATCATGTCACCCCTCAGCCGTCGTTTCTCCAAGCTAAAGAGCCCCGAGCGCTTCAACCTTTCTTCCTAGGGAAAGTGTTCCAACCCTTTTATCATTCTAGTTGCCCTTTTTTGCACTTTTTCCAATGCCATAACTATTGGAAACTTGATTCCGCGCCAGGCTCAAACACACCTTCTAGTATGGCAGTGTTGTGATTTTGTTCCGTCCCCTGGTGTCAAAGTGCAAAATGTTTTGGACAACTTTCACTGGAGGGAAAAAAAGAAAAGAAAAAGGCACCTTTTTAAGGAAGGAACAACATTTCATATCGGAAGCCTCCACCAGTCGAATTAATTTTTAACCTGCCATGAAACATTGTGCGGTTGCAGCCACCCTGGAATGCTGATCTCCAAATGTGCATTGATCCCTCCTAGATGCGAGCTGCAATCAATGCATGAGAGATTGACTGGAAATGAAACTGCTTGGTTTCGTTCTCCATAGAGTCTGCCAGCTTCAAGATTTTTGTGATAAGGGAGCTGGCAGGACTGGAGTGCTCCTGTCATCCATTTGCCACCTGGCTGTTTGTGGTAGATGCCCTCACCCATCTTGTCTTCCTCAACAAGCCTATAGGAAGAACTGTGGGTTGATTTCGTAGTTCAATTGCTTCGTGCCCTTCCTTCTTTCCACGTAGAAGGTGTTCTCATTCAAGAAGTCTCTGCTCTTTTATTCCTGATCTCCTAGTATTAATGGACACACTCTCTTGGTGATGCTTAATTTGATCTGTCTTTGCATCCTGCATTATGTTTTATGATACCTTTTCCCACATGGGTTATAGTTTTTGTGTCCTCAAGAGTTTCAAGACACCGTAAAATGTTATCCGTAACATGCCTACTCTTGTAACTCAGTAGTTCCGAGAATCTGTAACGATACAGCGTTCTTACTGACATATGTGCTATGATCTTAGATCCATTAAAATCTGGAAGAAACAAAAAAAGAGGATTTTACTGATTCCATCAAGGATGAATAGGTGACGTAGATGGCACTAAGCGGAGGACTAAGCCTGGGTACCCCTGTGACCGAATTAATCTCACAAAGCTTTTGTGTGGCCTGTGAAAGTGTTCAACAAGTGCAAACCTCTCAGTGCTTAGAGGCAAGCGGGCTTAAAGGCTTCTTCATGTCCCGATGGGACCTTGGCTGGGCCCTCTGGCTGAACCACATGAACTTTGTGCCTGATCCAGGGACAACGTTCTCATGAAACTCAGTGGCATCACCTCTCCAAGCTTCCATGAGCCTGAAGAAGGTCATGAAGCCCAGTTTATGACTCCCAATGAAGTCCAGGGCTGTTCTGTAGAGTGAGGAGGAACATAAGAGAACATAAGAGAAGCCAATGTTGGATCTGGCCAATGGCCCATCCAGTCCAACACTCTGTCACACAGTGGCCAAAAACACCAGGTGCCATCAGGAGGTCCACCAGTGGGGCCAGAACTCCAGAAGCCCTCCCAGTGCTGCCCTGCCCCCAAGCACCAAGAATACAGAGCATCCCTTGCCCCAGGCTGAGAGTTCCTATCTATACTTTGTGACTAATTGCCACTGATGGACTTCTCCTCCATATGTTTATCTAATTCCCTCTTGAAACCGTCCATGCTTGTAGCCGCCACCACCTCCTGTGGCAGTGAATTCCATGTGTTAATCACTCTTTGGGTGAAGAAGGACTTCCTTTTATCTGTTCTAACCCGACTGCTCAGCAATTTCACGGAGTGCCCATGAGTTCTTGTATTGTGAGAAAGGGAGAAAAGGACTTCTTTCTCTACCTGCCCTATCCCATGCATAATCTTATAAACCTCGATCATGTCACCCCTCAGCCGTCGTTTCTCCAAGCTAAAGAGCCCCAAGCGCTTCAACCTTTCTTCATAGGGAAAGTGTTCCAGCCCTTTTACCATTTTAGTTGCCCTTTCCTGCACTTTTTCTAGTGCTGTAATATCTTTTCTGAGGTGTGGCAACCAGAACTGTACACAGTACTCCAAATGAGGTCGCACCATCGATTTATACAGGGGCAGGAGAAGGAGAAGAGGAAGAGGAGATTGGATTTATACTCCGCCCTTCTCTACCCGAAGGAGTCTCAGAGCGGCTTACAAGCAATGGCAAATGGCAAACCACTTCTGAACATCTTATTCCATGACAACCTTATGGGGTCACCATCAGTCTGTGACTTGAAGGCACCTTCTACCACCATCACCCTCCAGATACACTCCAACCTGAGTAACAGTGGAGACTTCTTGGCTTTCCTTGGTTGGTGGTCTAAAAGGCACAGTGTTGTGTGAGTTATGCTGCAGGCTTTCCGCCACAATTTGCTTGGCACCGGAGGCTGCCCTCCAGCCTTCTGGGAGAAATAGCTGGTGCCAGTGGTTAGGCACGACCGGGGAATGTTTTTAATGCAGCCATGTTATAGCGAGAGTCGCTGCATTTCACAAGCAGCCGTCTGCCATATGGCAAAACCGTCCTACGGGCTGCGTCCTCTTTTATGGATGGCTTCGACAACCCCCATTTTGTCAGTAATCTGTACTTAGAGGAAAGCTAAAGTTTCAATGGTGCCGTCCAGATTTCATCAGGATTAATAAAGGTGTCTGCAGCTCTCTCTCTCTCTCTCTGTTTTGGCTGAGCATTGTGGCCTCTCCGAGCTTCGTTTCCATGGGGGCATTTTTGTTTTCTCTTTGTTGTATTTCGATTAGGTTTCCTAAGGGATCCCAACACGACACCTCCTTTGCAGTGTATTCCGTTACACCCTTCCTTATTTTAATGAGCAACTCTATGCTGTATATTTCCTACAAGGGCGGGGGCAAGGAAAAAAGGCATGCTTCGGGGCAGGATGGCATATTCCAAAGGGGAGTTCAAAGCACATCGATCGCATTTTAATGCAGATGGCACTGGTCTCGCTGAAACCATGGAAAGTGGAGAAGGAGGGAGGAAAGAAAATCCGGCATGACCCCTTCTCATGCAAGGGTAGTGGATTTCTCCTTCCAACGTTCTATATAGAGTTTCCTTTATAGCGTTCCATGAGAACAGGAGTCCTGGCCTTCCTGGATGCAAAGTGGAAAAATCATCTGCATAAAAGTACTGGGATTTGGGGGTGATCGTTTCCTTCATGGCTCATCCTTATAAGCAGTGGAGAATATATAGCATAGAAATTGTGAAAGCAAGTTTGGTGTAGTGGTTAGGAGTGTGGACTCTAATATGGGAGAACCAGTTTGATTCCCCACTCCTCCTCCACATGCAGCTGCTGGGTGACCTAGGGTCAGTCACAAGTTCTCAAGGAGCTGTTCTCTCAAGGGTAGTTCTCTCAGAGCTCTCTCAGCCCCACCCACCTCACAGGGTGTCTGTTGTGGGGAGAGGAAAGGAAGGGGATTGTCAGCCACTCTGAGACTCTGAGTAAAGGGCAGGGTATAAATCCAATCTCCTCCTCCTCCTCCTCCTCCTCCTCTTCTTCTTCTCCTCACTTTATACTATACAATAAAACTCAGCATACGTATGTAGAAACAGAGGTGCCATCAAGTCATAATCGACTTATGGCAACCCCCAGCCTTTCCTCAACAGAGTTTTCCTTGGTGGTCCCCCATCCAGATACCAACCCTGTTTAGCTTCCAAGATCTGACATGGTTGGGCTACACCAAGCCATTCCACATCCCGAAAACTCAGCACAGAGGACTGTGATCTGCTTTAAGTCTCGATGAGAAAGGCAGATGAAATTAAGTAAATAAAAACTAGTACTAATTCACAGGGCTTTTTTTTTTAAAAAAAATCCTAGCCTGCCTTGTCCTCCATGTAGGACCTTCTTGAGACAGCTAACAAATACTCAAGAAGAGCAATGAAAATAGCATGTCAGCGGTGAAGACTTTTTCAGTTTCCTGGGGAGGAGCGGGTCAAGTTGGGGAAAGGGGCAAAGCCAGACTTGGACCATAGAATCATAGAATCATAGAGTTGGAAGGGGCCATATAGACCATCTAGTCCAACCCCCTGCCCAATACAAGACCAAAGGAAGACCCCCACAAAACCTTCTCAAAAATTAAGAAATGCAGCTCTTTATTACACTTGGAGTTGCTCCCCCTCCTTCCCTTTATGGCCTGTAGTTTTAAAATTATAAGCCCACGTTGCTAGGGTTGCCAGGTCTTACCTTCACCCCGGCGGGGGGCGGGGGGGACTCCATGCCGGCTCTGGGACATGTCTGGCATGCATGCTTGTGACCATAGAGTTTTTACCTGAATACCAGAGTGTCCCCAAACAATATGCCCAAGTGCAATGATGTCACCTCCAGGTGACGTCATCGCATCGGGCACGTCGGGCCCACTGGGACTCTTTGGGGTGGGGCTCCCCCCACCACCAGCAGATTGGGGGCCCCAAAACGGGAAAACCTCACCCCCATCGGGTGGTTGGCAACCCTAAACATTGCAAAAATGATAGCAAGCAAAAATGGAACAATAGTGGGAGAAATAGCAGAATAGCTTTTTTTTTTTGGGGTCACCGCATCACACTGGCTCATATTTTAACTTTTGGTCCACCTGTACTCCAAGATCTTGTTGACACACACTGCTACTCGAGTCATAAGTGTATCCCCCCCCATCCAGTATGTGTGTTCTTCATTTTTGTTACCCAAATGTAGAACTTGGCGCTTATCCTTGTTCCTGCAAGACACAGTAAGAGGAAGCCGGCTGAAGGAGACAGAGAACCCAGGGTGACTTAGAACCTCTCTTTTTTCCCTGAAGCTTGACTAAAGCCAGCGCGTAGAAAAGGAGACACCGGTGGGCACTGCCGTGCCAGACTCCTTGATAACATTCATGCCGGACTACTGTAACACACTGCACATGGAGCTGCCTTTGAAGACAGCTGAGAACCTTCATCTAGTTCAGAGTCCCGCAGCCAGGATGCTAACGGACTGGCCGCAGTAAAAATATGCTGGCTACCAGTTTGCTTCCGGGGCCCAGTATAAATTGCTGCTGATAACCTTTAGAAGAAGAAGAAGAGATTGGATTTATATCCCGCCCTTCACTCACTTAAGAGTCTCAGAGCGGCTTACAAACTCCTTTCCCCTCCCCTCCCCACAACAGACACCCTGTGAGGTGGGTGGGGCTGAGAGAGCTCTGAGACAATTGTCCTTGAGGGAACAGCTGGTCCAGAGCTATGGCTTGCCCAAGGTCATCCAGCAGGTGCAAGTGGAGGAGTGGGGAATCAAACCCGGTTCTCCCAGATTAGAGTCCGCGCACTTAACCACTACACCAGACTGGCTCTCAGACTTTAAAGTTTTGAGCCCAAGGTAGCTAGCAGAACATCATCACTTGTACATTCCAGCTCAGCAGAGGAAATTTTACGGTGGGAAGCTCTGACTGAATGAATCGAAGGCCTTTTTGAAACAAGTGTCTTCCCCCACGCGTGCTTTTTACAAAGTTTTAATGTGTCAAGGATGACAAATCCTGCCTGACCTTTTGCGCCATTTTCAACATGTTTCTTTTGTAACCGCCTTGAGCATTTATTGTTTTAAGTAGGAACGCTGGGCAGAAGGCCTCTAAAAAGAAATAGATCTAAAATAAAACCTCAGAGACGGTGTTCTTTGATGTGTGATATCCCAGCACTGTGCATCTCCTCCTCTCCTGTGGTTACCACAGCGCAAGCCTCCTTGCTCCTGCCAAAGCATGCGCACCAGCTGCAAACAAAAGGAATTGTTCCTGGCTTTCCCTGCACCCTTTCTTCCCACTGGGTCAACTCAGGGAAATTCTGCCACTTCATTATGGTGCAAAACACAAGCAACATCAGTTTCACGCATTTCCAGTGAAGGAAATGGGAAACATCTTCTTTTCAAATGGTTAGAAGTCGGCTTGTTCCTTCTGGGTAAAGCCGGCACTTGGCGTTACACTTAATAGGCCCACTCAGATTCAAGCATGGCGACACTTCGGTTTCTCCCTGAAAACGGCACCATTGGAAACACGCAGGTTAAAATGAAGAAGGGGGAGGGATTGTGGGTGCAACGGCCGGGCGCTCAGCAGCAGCAAGAGCCACGGAAAATTGGAAGCCCCGGGGACTACCTCGTCTGCCCCTTGGCTTCATCTCGGTGAACCGTTTCCTACGCTTAGGCTAGCCGGCAATTGGACATCCCCTTTCAATCCCGAACGGTCCCCAAAATGGGGCCAGGAAGTCTTTGAAAAGAACAGCCAAGCACATGGGGGAGAAAGCAAGGCAGGAACGCAAGTCCTCTTCCGTCAATCACTCGTCCCGATGCTGCTAGGCCTGGAACCGTTCATGGCCACACACAGAGGAAATACTGCCCCCGCGGCCTCTGGCTGAACAATCTCTCTCAGGCCCAGCGCTCAGCACGCCTCATTTGTTGGGTCAACAAGCGCTCTCTTCTATTGTCTTGTGTTCAAGGTGGAGGGAAAGGAGACTTTCTCAGAAACAGCAGAGGTACCTGGAATGGAGAACGGCATGGTGCTGTGCGAACTCTCCCCTAGTTTAAAATTGAACTCAGAAAGCCGCCTTGTACTGAATCAGACTGTGAGTCCCGCAAGGTCCATAAGGTCTACTCAGACTGGCAGTGGCTCTCCAGGGTCTCAGCAAGAGGTCTTTCCACATCACCTCCGACCTGATCCTGTTCACTGCAGATGCCAGGGATTGAACCTGGGGCCCCACCGGGAAGGGGAGGGCCAGCAATGAACCCATCTTGTTCACAGCACCACAAAAGAAGCTTTCTTCCTTATTGGCGATAGATCATAATGGGTCGCTGTGTTTGTCTGTCTGTAGCAGTAGAAAAGAGTCCAGGAGCCCCTGAAAGACTAACAAAATCTGTGGCAGGGGAGGAGCTTTTGTGAGTCACTGCTCCCTTCTTCAGTAGAAAAGCGCCAGAGTCCAGGAGCATCTGAAAGACTAACAGAATTTGTGGCAGGGGAGGAGCTTTCCTGACTCCAATGGTAACAAGAGAAGGAAATTTTACTTCTGAAAATAGAAGCACATCTTACATGACATTAAGTACATTTAACTAATTGTGAACAGATCCTTCAAAAAGGTTAACTTGCTACAGCTTCAAGCCCTGGTAAGACCAAAAAGAAGAGAGGTCCTATCTAAGGCTGTTTTTACATCTGACTTTCCCGCTGGAATCATTCTAGTTCCAAAAAAATCTGCCCACACCTCTGTGCGGTGTGAAACCGTGCTGCTACTGAAATGTCCACATCTACTAATTGCCCTCCTGTGGTCAAGCTAGTATTCAACCGGCTTGATTCTGCTTTAAACAATTGCTGTTGATTAGTGCACTTAGACCCCCTGGAGTGAAATTTCACACCACTGTGAAATCAGCACAGGAAAAGACAGCAGTCAAACTACTTTAGAGGGGAGGTGTAAAATGACCCTAAGATGGAACGGAAGAGCCAAAGAGGATCAACATCCAACCAATGAGAGGGCGGGGCCAACTGCCAAGTGTGCCCCGCTGGGAGAATTCTCTCGGCCCTTTCCCTCCCAGATGCTGTCGCACGCAGAGTTGCAACATCCAACAGTATTCACCTTGGAAGCCTGTAAAGTTCAGCTCTGGGATCAGTCTCACTGGGGTCAGTGAAACTAACAGCCAAGGAACTGTGCTCAGAACTGCACCCTAGTATTAGAATATAGGCATCTAAAATAATAACGTTAGTCTTTAAATAGTTGGAATAACTTTTAAATCGGTTTTTTTTAAAAAAAATTATCAGGGCACTTTCTGTTCTGAAAAGAAGGCACATAAGAACGTTAGAGAAGCCAATGTTGGATCAGGCCAGTGGCCCATCCAGTCCAACACTGTCACACAACAGTGGCCAAAAACACCAGGTGCCCTCAGGAGGTCCAGCAGCGGGGCTAAAACTCCAGAAGCCCTCCCACTGTTGCCCCCCCTCTCAAGCACCAAGAATACAGAGTATTATTTGCCCCCGACTGAAAGCTCCTAATAGCCACTGTTGGACCTCCGCTCCATATGTTTCTCCAATTCCCACTTGAAGCCGTCAGTGCTTGTAGCCGCCACCACCTCCTGTGGCAGTGAATTCCACGTGTTCATCACTCTTTGGGTGAAGAAGTACTTCCTTTTATCTGTTCTAACCCAAATTGCTCAGCAATTTCATGGAGTGCCCACGAGTTCTTGTATTGTGAGAAAGGGAGAAAAGTACTTCTTTCTCTACCTGCTCTATCCCATGCATAATCTTATAAACCTCGATCATGTCACCCCTCAGCTGTCATTTCTCCAAGCTAAAGAGCCCCAAGCGCTTCAACCTTTCTTCATAGGGAAAGAGTCTCAACCCTTTTATCATTCTAGTTGCCCTTTTCTGCACTTTTTCCAGTGCTATATTTTTTGAGATGTGGCGACCAGAACTGTACACAGTATTCCAAATACACACACACAAACACACATATATACACATATATATAAGAAAAAATTAACTGACATGTTCTGGATTGATGCTGACGTCTGACACCAAAATGCTGAAAATCCATATAGTTCATGGTTCCCAACCTCCAGGTGGGGCCTGGAGATCTCTTGGTATTACAATTGATGGCCAGACTACAGAAATGAGTTCTCTTGGAGAAAATGGCTGCTTTGGAGGGTGGATGCTATGGGATTGTACCATGGTGAGGCCCTTCCCCTCCCCAAACCCCACCCTCCCCAGGCTCCACCCCTAATATCTCCAGGTATTTCCCAACCCAGAGTTGGAAACCTTATTATAGTTTCAAAGCACAGGCAAAATTACATATTGTTTGTACTTTGAAACAATATGGATCTCCGGCATTTGGGTGTCAGAGAAGTTGGCCGTTACCAATCCAGAACGTTTCAGTTATTTCCCCCCCCTTCTTGTCTAGAAGAGGATTACATAGCTAATAATGAATTGTAGGTTACGAGAAAAAGACAGTATGTTCACGGCCATAATTAACAACACAGTTCTATGTTTATTTTTTCCACTCACGTTCAATTTAGAATAGAAATACATATGTCTGAGAGACTCAAATATGTTTGACAAGAGACAACAGCAGCAGGTAAAGTATGGAAAAATAGAAGCATGATTAATAAAAATATTTCTGCCATAGTAGCTACCAAATGATCGTTTCCTGGAGGTTTGGGGGAAGTACCCATATGTTTCCCCAAAGTGCTATTTCCTGCACATATCCCCTCCTCCCAAACAACTTCTAAAAATACAATTTGTAAGGAAATCACAGCAGCTATCTCTTGGAGCTCTCCACCTGGGAAGGGCGAACCACCTGGGGGGGCCAAACCCTCACAGGCCCTGAGGAACTCCCCAGCGCAGGAAAGAATCTGTACCTGTGCTCATTATAAGGCAGGGAAATAGGCACAACAATCTCTTAAGATACACAGCTTTTCAGAAATAAAATCTTGACCATCGTGAATGTAGCTTTCTTAATAACTGTGAAGGGAAGTTCAGAGATTGTAATGGCGCTTATAACGTTTTGGTATGGGGGGAGGAGTGGGAGTGGGAAGAGGAGCAGGGCGGAGGAGAAGGAGGAGGTTGGATTTATACCCCACCCTTCACCACCCGAAGGAGTCTCAGAGTGGCTTACAATCTCCCTTCCCTTCCCCTCCCCACAACAGACACCCTGTGAGGCAGGTGGGGCTAAAAGAGCTCTCTCGAGAACTGCCCTTGAGAGAACAGCTCTGAAAGAACTTGTGACTGACCCAAGGTCACACCAGCAGCTGCATGTGGAGGAGTGAGGAATCAAACCTGGTTCTCCCAGAGGAGAGTCGCACTCCTAACCACTACACCAAACTGGAGGTGATGGCTGATAATCCAGGATTCAGGAGGTGACAGAGAAGACAGATTTGGGGATAGTTTGAATTTGAGAGGGAAAGCCTGGCGTGAAATTGTGGTGCAGTCTGCTGTTCTGATAGAGGATTAGCAGATATGCTGCCTGCTGTAGGAATGCTTGTTTGCTCCCTCTGTGCTCTGCCTGCACATTGGTAAATAAACTACTACAAGAGATAGCGCAAGGCTCCATTGCTCTCAGACAAAGGAAGTTTAACTTTGTAGCATTGCCCTTGGAACTTCTTACTGCTGGACAAGTAAGAGTATGAAACCACATCTTTTAAGGACAAGCATCTGAAACTGGTCTCGGATCTCCCTCTCTCCTACAACCACTTCAGCTCCACCCTCTCAATAACTTGTACGGCATCCTTCCCTAGAAATTGGGTCCAAATAGAATAACACTTGGTTCACCTACTGAACTATATAACACAAAACAAAGTCTGAGTCCAGCGGCACCTTTAAGACCAACAAAGTTTTATTTAAGGTATAAGTTTTCGTGTGCAGGCACACTTCTTCAAATACAGATATATCTGAAGACATGTTCATTCACACGAAAGCTTATAGCTTGAATAAAACTTTTGTTAGTCTTAAAGGTGCCACCGGACTCAAACTTTGTTCTGCTGTTTTAGACAACATGGCTACCACCTGAATCTATATAATGCATAATTTCTCTGGAGACTGCAACTCAACATGTGAAAGATTAGCTGGTACTGCAGTCCTCTGAGGTGGTCTTTAATAATTAAATTACACATCTGAATTAACTGTGAAGCAGACAAACATCAGAGGTGTAAATTTTTGCAAAAAGGTCTCCAGTACCTTCCAGTCATGGGGAATATTGTTTTGCATTCAGGTTCGGCTGTTCCATTCTTGCAAAGCTGTAAATTAGTAGCCATTTTGAATTTTAAACTGCTGACAGGGAGATTTCATGTCAATTTTAACAGGAAGTATATTGACTGAATATGATCCCTGCTGACCAGCAGAATTTAAAAAACTTGGGTTTTCTTCTAAAATTGTGGTCAGACATGTCATTTGGTGTGGTCGGGAAATGATCCTATTTAATCCGTTGGTTTTTGGGAAGGAATCGCTTGATCAGATGTTTCGTTTCACTGCAGGATCGGCCCGTCACCGCATAATCAGACGGCGCAGATGGGTGAGGGTTTTAATTTTTTTTGCCTGCTTTTGCACTTGCACATAAACAAGGGTACAGTTTTTTGCACATGTGCTTTCCAACTTCTGGGATTCGATTCTCTGCTTTGACTGCTCGCCGATCCTTCCACGGAGCACTGTGATTCCCTGGTTCACAGTGAGAAGTGGTCGCCTGACAAAGATCTCTCCCTTTCCTGCTCGCTTTGAAAGCTGGCCTAGAGATGGGGACAATTATGCGGCTATGCGTATATTGCTAAGCGAGGGGGAAAAATGGCACCCAGTCGGGATGGAATGAGCAAACCATCCTGATGGCCTGAGAATGCACTTGAGTAATCAGACTAGGGAAACTCCATTCATGGCCTGTCGGCAAGCGTTATGAACGGAGTTTCCCAGGTCTCTTTTTACTCCATTTCAGGGGCAGAGCAGGACGGGGCATGGGACCTTTCACAGATGTCTAATCGGGCACTTTAGATCCATCAGGCATCGGCTTCGAAGTCAGATCTGAAGGCACGTCCAATCGCAGCCCAGGACACACAAAAGCATGGGTAGTTGTTTCAGGGTCTGTTCACACAGCTATTTCCTCACAGAAGGTTGTGTGGTAAGAATGGGTCAAACTGTTACCAAGCTGGTTTTAGGAAGAACAGTGTAAAGGAGCATCCCCGACCCCCTTTCCCCAGGTAGGCGCTTCTGGGAGGGACTTCCTCAATGTACTGATAGCAAGTCTAAAGGGAACACCAAAGGATATGGACCATCTGGTGTGGGTAGACATTAAGTATGGGATGAGGGAGTCCATCGCTTTGTTTTAGGGTGAAAGATCTGCAGGTGGGACTAAAAGCCAAACAGACTCACAAGCCATCTTGATGGTGGTAGAAAGGCAAGATATCAATCGTGGACCTAAATAAACATGTTTGCAATGCATCATGTGATCTGTCACAAGGTGGTAAGAGTAAGCGTTTGTTTTTGCCTCCGCTGCATTAGTTAAAACCTGGTTTTTGTCTGCCACAGAATGAGATGTAAATGAAATTGAAGAGTTCACCGGTGGGAGAATGGATCATACCACTCCAGACTGCAGGTGAGGGCTTACATTTTCCCTTATATTGATGATCCCCATGGAAGAAGAAGAGGAGGAGGAGATTGGGTTTATATCTCACCCTTCACTACCTGAAGGAGTCTCAGAGCGGCTTACGAACTCCTTCCCCTTCCCCTCCCCACAACAGACACAGTGAGGTAGGTGGGGCTGAGAGAGCTCTCTTAAGAGCTCTTGAGAGAACAGCTGTGCCAGAACTATGGCTTGCCCAAGGTCATCCAGCAGCTGCAAGTGGAGGAGTGGGGAATCAAACTCAGTTCTCCCAGATTAGAGTCAGCACACCAAACCACTACACCAAAAAAAACTGCCACAACAAGCAAACAGCTAGTCTAGAAATTTTCTTTCACGTGTGCTTCTTTTGTTGTTCCAGAGAGGGAAACTGGGGAACATCAAAACATTAATGCCAGGTGGACATTAAAAAGGCAACTATCCCCACCCGCAGTCTGAAGTGGTACCGCCCTTGTTCCGCGGTAACTTGTTCCACAGCATGTGTAAAACCTTTCAGAGCCTGGATAGAGAGTAGCTCATGTCTTGTGTAGTGGTAGAGAGCCAGTCTGGTGTAGTGGTTAAGTGCGCGGACTCTAATCTGGGAGAACCGGGTTTGATTCCCCACTCCTCCACTTGCACCTGGCTGGATGACCTTGGGCAAGCCATAGCTCTGTACCAGCTGTTCCCTCAAGGACAGCTTGGGAAAGAGTTCTCTCAGCCCCACCTACCTCACAGGGTGTCTGTTGTGGGGAGGGGAAGGGAGAGGAGTTTGTAAGCCGCTGAGACTCTTAAGTGAGTGAAGGGTGGGATATAAATCCAATTTCTTCTTCTTCTTCTTGTGTAATTTCTTCATCCCAGATCAGAAATAAATTTTATCTGAGCATTCTGGACATTTTCTTGAAAACAGACAAAAACTTACTGTTCAGCAGAGAACAGCTAGATTTGAGTCCAATACCACCCAAGAAGAAGAAGAGTTGGTTGTTATACCCTGCTTTTTCTACCGGGGAGTCTCATAGCAGCTGACAATCACCTTCCCTTCCTCTACCCACAACAGGTACCTTGTGAGGCAGGTGGGGCTGAGAGGAGGAGGAGACTGGATTTAGACCCTGCCCTTCACTACCCGAAGGAGTCTCAGAGCAGATTACAATCCTTTTCCCTTCCCCGCCCACAACAGACACCCTGTGAGGTAGGTGGGGCTGAGAGAGCTCTCTCAAGAGCTGCCCTTGAGAGAACAGCTCTCAAAGAGCTTGTTACTGACCCAAGGTCACACCAGCAGCTGCATGTGGAGGAGTGGGGAATCAAACCCAGTTCTCCCAGATTGCTACTGGACCCAAATCTAGCAGTTCTACTGCAGACGAACATGCCTACCGTCTGAAACTGTTTACCATAAAGGGAATAATTCAACTATCCCTATTATGTTGTGACCCAAACAAAACTATAATGAACGGAGTTTCAGTTTAATTCTGTGAATGGCATTTGTTTTGTGTACTGGGCCGTACATATTTTGATTTATATTTTTTGTGTTTTAGTTGCTAACTGAGCTCCCGGACGCCCGGCCCCGCCGATGGCGCCCGGGTGCTGCTTTGCCGCACCGCAGGAGGGCGGGGCAGCAACAGGGAGGACGCTGTGCGTCCTGCAGCCAGTGGGGGCGGGGCCGGCCTGTTAAAAGACCGAGCACCGCTCTAGCTCAGCCTCTTCGCTTGGTCCATGTGCTCGCCCACCCGCCCGCTCTGTTCTTAGTGTAGGCTATGGCTGGTCGCCTAGGGGCCAGGTAGGAATTTTTCACCTCTTCCACAATTGGCCGTACGGCAGAGATGTTTTTGCCTACCTTACACTGAGGGCAGCGGATTAAGGGCTATAGGTGGTGGTGAGGGGCTTAATTAGGTCACTTGGCAGGTTTGTGCAAGCAAGTAAACGGAACTGGTGAGCACCTCATGGCATATCCCGTTAGGGAACAGGAGGTCGTCAGGAACTGCCTTCGGGTTTTAAGGTCCAGGGCAGGAAATGATGATCGCCTCTGGGAACCTCTTAGGTCGGCGCCTCCCTGCAAGTTTGAAGGCTTCAGGGGTAGGGGCTCCTAGGTGGCAACCAGCTTGCCAGGCTGCCGGGCACGAGCTAAATCACTGGCTCAAGACCGGGGCTGGGGTGACCCGCCCGACAAGGGCAAGGAGGCAGGTCAGGGAATGACGCCTGCCTTGCTTGTTCCAGGCTTGCTTAGCTTTGGTTTTGTCCCGTTGCTGCAATGTTTTGTAAGTCAATAAAGTGGCCCTTGTTTAATTCCAAGACTGTTGTCTGTCTCGTTCTTCCTGCTGGGGTGGCAAAGAGTTCTGATGTCCCTTTCTATATTGTGATTTTGTGTAACGTAGTTGTAATGTGATAAACGTGTTTTGTTGTATGCAGTATCCATTCTGTTGGTTTTTCATTTTGGGGTGGTGAGATTTTGTGCTTTGGCATGCCTAATTAGACAGACGATTACCGCTTCCTTTTAACAATTTTAATGTATTTTATTTTAGTAGTGTATGTTTACACTTCTAATTAACACGTTCAGAGTGCAGCAATGTATGCTTACACTACTAATTAACATGACCAGATATGTAACAACATATACGTTTACATAATTGCTGATATATATGCTGATCTTGGATCGTAATAAACATACTGAATATTCATTTTGGGGTGGGGGCAGGGAGAGATGTCAAACTGTGCTATTTCCTTAATTTTGTAATACCTGGCTGCAACTTACCTATGGGTTATAGAACTGACAGTATTTTTTAAATAGTATGCAAGGGGTTTTGTGGCAGGTGCATGTGAATTAACTGCTCTGTCTTAGAAGGCCAAAACCTTGGGAAAATATTGGTAGCTATCGACTGGAGAGAGCTATTTACTTCAAAGCCCCCCCCCCCCTCGCTTGCTCGCTTTCTTTTTGAGGACAGATGCCCTTTGACACTCAAAAAACATCCCACATGTTTGAACAAGGCCAGTCATAACCCAGGAGTCCCTCCACACCTTCGGGCATGACTAGACTCAGCTAATAGGTCACTTCATACCTTTCAACAGGTACATCCATACTCTAAAGTATCTCCACATTTGTGAGAAGGAACACCATTAAAGCAAAAGGCAACCTTTTAGCTAAGACATGATGCCAACTGAAACCCTCCAGAGCCACCCGACTCTTTGGGGCAAGGCCACAGGACCATATACACACCCTAGCGATCATTCAAAGTCACACGGCCATCCATTGCCAAGCTGAGCTCCCCCAACCACCTCAGTCCTGGTGACTTCTCTCCCTTCTTCACCAACAGCAGAACGCAAGTTTCAAATGTTCGTGTCAACAGCCTCCAACTTCACTGGCGATCTCCACAGCTGTAACACGCTTTAATTTCCCATCACAGGCGGGACCAAGACATTGTGTCAGTTTCATAGCTGAACAATCTTCCAGCCTTTTGGGGATAAGAGATAGTCAGGAAACTTTAAGAGGTACCACACAGTCGCAAAAACTTCAGTCTGTCTGGAGACCCTGGCCAAACCTGTACGCTTTCAAAGAAAGACCAGGCCGTGAGGGACAGAGAAAAACAGCACATACCTTTTTTTAAAAAAATCAAAAACACACATGAACCCTAAACAAAAAAATGCAAATACGTAAGACACTGTCTAGAATGTCACATACATCTGCCTAGAATCCACAGAAACTGGCAAATGGGAGGCTGACTACTACGCAAATTTATGAATCTAGGGTGCCTTAACAATGTTGTTTCTGAGGAGTGAATTCACACACAGACTTTGGAATTTGGGAAATACATTCCATTTGTTGGTAAGCATCCCTCCAAATTTCTCCGATACATTTTTGGGTCTTTATTAGCCTCAGCATTCCTCTATTACACAGTTTAGAGGGATATCTCTGCTAGAAATAAATATGACCATTGAAAGATGTGCACGCCCTCTCCTCGAAGGGTTCCTGGCAAGCCATCGTTTGTGGCTGTTTTTTTAAAAAAATCAACATTAAACTGGCAGAGAGGACAGTTGAATTGATCTTTGATTTCATTACACCATTCATTTTTATTGGCCAACTAACCCTAAGAATTCAAAGATCAGGATATAATTAGGGGTCAGTTATGGCGGTCACTTAGAGAGTTTATTTGGATTTAGAGGAATTATTTACATCTTCTGAAGGTGATTTCTCAACTTTCTGCTTTTTAACTCATGAAATTTTAGGAAGGGCATGTTCTACAACAGGAATGGGCTGTAGATAGAACAACACTAGTACTGTCTTTGCAAGCTCTTTTACGTGACTAAAAGAGTTCTATGTGATTTATACCATATTTTTAGAATCAGGAATGAGTTAGTTGAAGAAGAGTTGGTTTTTATACCCCCCTTTTCTCTACCCTAAGGAGACTTAAAGTGGCTTACAATCGCCTTCCCTTCTTCTCCTCACCACAGTCATCTTCTGAGAGAGTTCTAAGAGAACTGTGATTGGCCCAAGGTCACCCAGCAGGCCTCACGTGGAGGAGGAGTGGAGAATCTAACCCAGTTCTCCAAGTTAAAGTCTGCCGCTCTTAACCACTACACCACGCTGCACCACACTGAATGAGGGTTATTTTTGACTCTGAAGTTTGGCTTCAATTCATGGAGGTAAAACGGAGGACCCGCCCAAGGATGACTTCACAAATTTAGTCATTTACTGAATGTGTTTTATTTCAACAACCAAAAAATTCTAACAGACTAACAATGCACATAAGTTAAAATTTAATTATCACTTAGTGATAACGAAGATCAAGTTGATTTACATGGAAAAAGAACATTTACAATATGTTAATCCTCATTCACATTGTTGATACCGCAATGACACAATTTTTTTTAAAGGTTTTCTCTTATTTCACAAAAAAAGGCGGAAAATTGTGCTTTGTTAAGAGGCACTCCAAGAAAAGATTCTTTTTCCAAATAGATATTATAGGATGAATATTGAATAAATAGACATATATGCATTGTAATTCGCAAAGTTCTGGCAAGACCACAGGCGAAAATGCCCACAGATTTACTTCAAAGAACCACTGCAAAATTGGCAGTGAAATTTTTTAAAAATAATAATAATAATAATATAGGCAAGACTCAGCATCAGAAAAAAAATACCTACTAAATTTTTTGGTTGAAGTGTTTAAAAAAAACAATACGCTGATGCCAGAGAGATGAATAAACTTATGAGAGCGATTGACCGATTATTACATAAATGTAGTGATTTCAGCAAGAGTTTCAGATTAACAGTTGGAAAAGGAGTAAGTCAACGACCATAAAGCAGCACCTACTGAACTTTGATTAAAGCTGCAGCATACTACAGAGGAAAGGAGGAAGAGTTTAAAAAGTGAGCAAGCCAACATTGTCGTTCAAGGGTATATGAAATGTATGCAGGTACACTGTGGGCATTGATTGTGGAAAAGTCCCTTTTTAAAAACTCCAGAGGTTACTGAGCAGCTAGAATTAGCTTGTATTGCAACGTATCTTCTCCCTGTACGCTGTTAACGTTCGGAGTACACTACCTGTACAGAGGTTGGTTTTAATGCCTGCCTTTTATACCTTTCAAAATATATAAATAGTATTTAACAGTTTATATTACAATGCCTGTGCAAGAAACGTTTAACGTAGCTTTCCGAGTGATATTGCATGAAGTCTTTGTTTAAAAAGTTACAAAGCAGGTGTCCAGAAAACCCCAAAACAAAACAAAAAGCGTAGCAATGAGAAAAAACATATCCGCTGGAAAATCCTTCTGCCAAAGTGGAATGGCAAGCCCGCTGGCGTCCCTTCTGAACCTGTCCGAGGCCATAGTAGATTGCAGCTTTAATGCTCGTACTACCAAAAATTCGGTCAGTGTTCGTTCTGCTTTATGTAATGGAATCGCTGTGCTAGGTCACTGGGAGAAGATGAGGAAGTGACAACATGGACATCCTGACTCTTGCTTCCTAGAGCAGCAGCAAGTTCGGAATGCGTGTTCCCACCAAGTCTGTCACGCACCACAGTAAGGCCCATATCTTGGGAGACGGTTGGCTAAGAACCGCTTGTCCCGCTGAGATAACTAATCTGAAGCGTAAGAATCCAAAATGTAGGAGAAACGAGAGAGGTACAGTGGGAATGTCGCTCCTGGAAAGCCTTCTGCTGACAAAGAACCAGTCAAGTTTGCCCCATGTGGAGAGTTGCGATTTGTGAAGGTGTTATCGAAAAGCGACTCTGACATGTATCGTGAACAGTGTCCCTTGACATGCGAACATAAGAACATAAGAGAAGCCAATGTCGGAGCAGGCCAGTGGCCCATCCAGTCCAACACTCTGTCACACAGTGGCCAAAAATGCCAGGTGCCCTCGGGAGGTCCACCAGTGGGGCCACTAATGCCTGACAGACATGAGGGGGGCAAATAAATAAGCACTCTGGATGCACAAGCCCCACAGGGGGGCAAGAAGAGGACAGTTTGCTCCTTTGGGAAACAACACCACTGCAAAGGATGGACGTGAAATTCCATCGATTAAACCTCATAAGAACCGCTATTCACAAAGATGTTGTCAGCTGACAAATCTTCAGTCCTCTGAAATTTCCCACCCAAAAAGTCCACAAAACCCCCATCTGTTCAGTACAGAGAGGCCAGTGAACCACACAAACATGCTCTGTTACTTTAAATGTGCATTAAAAAAAACTGAGGGTTTTTGTTTTTTTTTTTTTAAGAAAACTGACTTGGGTGGGGGTCTTGTGTTTTTTAAGGTGCCCTGATTTCTCCACCCCACCCCCATTTTTTCTTCTCCCTCAATTTTGGGGTTTATTGGTGTGTTTGTTTATTTTGGCAGTGTCGATCTACGTTTTCGAATGCATACCTCAAAGATTACCTATCAGGCTGCCAAAGAGGAAGCCACAATAATAATTAATAAAAAGATCAGGGATAAACATAGAAAATAAATAGGTCTTCCAAAATAGTCACCACACCCTGAGAGCAGGCAGCAGTTTATCTAAAAGCCAAAGCAACTCATTGTGAAGTGGTTTTTTTTCCCCCCAATACACAAAACACGACTCGTCTTCAACGGGCTCATTTCACAGTCTATACTTTCAGATTGTAAAGTTACATCCCATGCAAATTTCACATATATATATATATTTACATATATTTATACGTATATGTGTAAATATATACATATACACACCCACACAGCTAGTTCCTTCGTTGAGTTCATTGGTCTGTTCCGTCTTGTAACTTGCTAGAGGTCCCTTTGATAAGTGCAAGGTTAACCATGTGAATTACAATTAACATTGTCTCAAACATAAAAAAAAAAGTGTTAACACTCAAGTGCCTAAGGGAATGTCTGGATGGGCTATGCAAAATAATTGTTCAATCTGCATATCGTCATCGATGCACACCGGAAAAAACAGACACTTAAAAAACCCGAAGCCCCCGCCCCCCCCCCACCCCAAAGAAGTCGGAATAATGTATTGCTTTGCCTGGGGGGGTTTCACATTATCTCTGGTCAGTTTCTGAAGCCGCTGCCTTGCTTCTGTCGGGGTTCTCTTCTTCCGCCTCCACCTTGTACATCTCCTCGGAGCCTTCCTCACTGTCATTCTCTTCCGACTCAGTCAGAAGCTCCTCGTCTTTGTATTCTGCCACATCCACCACAGTCCCCAAGTGCTCTTTTAGCTTCCCGTGATGTTTTACATGGTAACGCTGGTTCTGGAAGAATTTGATGATGGTGTGTTTAGGCAGATCCAACTGGGCAGATAAAGTGTGGATGGCCTCCTGGTCTGGATAGAGGCCAACATCATGGATGAAACTCTGAAGGATGCCCAGGGCCTCCAGAGAAATCTTAGTACGGGATCTTGTTTTTTTGGTGCACGTGTCCTCCGGGGGCGGGGGCGGGGCTTCTTCTCTGGGAGGCGAGTTCTCCTTGGCAGGCTGTGACTGCTGTCTATGAAGAACCTGTAAAGATAAAAAGGGTGTATGCATTTAATAAGTACTGCGCATGCAACAGAATCGACACTGGTCAAGTATTTAAAAACACTGAGAAAAGTCTTAATACATTTAAATTATGGACTTTTTAAAATTCTTGGTGATGATTATTTCTGAATTGCCCCATCCCTGAGTACACAAGGCTCTGGGTAATTTACAACAAGTTAAAAACATACAAAATACAAATTAAAATCGACAGTCAGTTAATCTCAATGACTCAATTTCCAGATGACGTTTGTAATTTATCATAAGAACTTGCTCTGAATTGTTCTTCTGTCTCATGGGCAGGTTAAGGGGGAGGTCGAAGCGAGCAAGGTAGGAGTAAGGAGAAGGGTGCCAGCCGTGATGTTAACCGTTACCATTCTCGGCCAAAAGCCTGGCAGAACATCTCTGCTTTACAGGCTCTGCAGAATGGCATTAAATCCCACAGGGCCCTGATGGAAGTTGGCAGAGAGTTCCACCAGGTCAGAGGCAGGGCTGAGAAAGCCCTGGCTCTGGTTGAGGACGGCCGGATATCTTTGGGTCCAGGGATCACCAGCAGATTGTTCTCAGCAGAGCATGATGCTCTTCCGGGGACATACCAGAGGAGACAGTCCTGAAGACACACAGGTCCCAGACCACTCGAGGCCTTCAAGGTCAGTACCAACACCTTGACTCTGACTCAGTAACTGTACGACATTAAGTATTAAGCAAGAAAAGAGGAACCTAATGCAGGTTCATACATTTTCCCGGGATCATTTTATACAAGGTAGGGGCCCATATATATCGGTGAACCTGATTCATGCACACACTTCCCTCTTTTTTCATGGTATAGAAGTGTGTATATTGGGCTTTGATATACAGTATCACATGTGGATTCAACACATCAGACATTACCTGTCGCAAAACTGTGGGGTGGGAGGAAGGTGCTGTCAATTCCTCTAGTTTATGAAGAGAATCCACAGCCCAGATTTAAGTACAAACTGGTTCTAAGAGCTTAATTAAGACACTCACTCCGTGGCTGAAACTATGGTCACTGAGTTGGATTCTGTTCTTATATTCTGTAATTATGTCTTTTCTTGTTAGCTGTTTTGGGCACCTTTGTAGGGGTGTGTAGGGGGGCGGGGGAGTTAAGAACACAACCGGTTTAAGTAAGTGCATGAAGAAATAGTGGAGGGGGGTGCTAGATTGGGATTCTGATCTCATTCCTTCCAGTACTTCGATTTGGGACATGTGGGATGGTCAAGAGGCTTCTGCCTTCCTCTATAGCTGCCCTCCCGCTTAGTAAATATATATGAGGCAGGCAGGGAAAACCGATTCTTGATCTGGAGAGAATACAGCCTCAGGGGAAAAGGCATTGCCTGGTGTGAAAGATTCCCATCAGGATTTCAGTTTAATTAAAGCTGGATCTGGCAGATTTTGGTTGAGTCTGGAATTTAGTCTGTGCACAACAGGATTCTGTCCCCCCGCCCCACTGAAAGGTTCTTTGCAAAACTGCTCCCGGCACCTTCCTCTCACAGCAACGCAGGACTGATGGCAGGCTGATTTGAGCTTCTCATTTGCCCTTGCATATGCCAGACATGTTCTAGATCTAAGGAATGGAACCATGTGGGTGTAAAGTGCAGCGATGCTGCATTTCAATGCCAGCTTTCTCCACAAGCAGACTTGAGGCGATTTGCAAAAACCAGTTTAAGAACTGACAGATTATAACCAGTAAACACTCATGATGATCTGGAGGACTCTCTGACTGGAATCGTCAGTGACTCTCCCATCATTCTACTTTTCATCAGGCAGTTAAAAAAAAACAACCCCAACATACTGCAATTGTCAAATCAGGGGATATTTTGTGGACGTCTGCAACACATCACATGTAAGATTGCAGAGTGTTACACGTATACTAATGTTGAATTAAAATAGCACATTTGCTCAAAATATCATTTCTAAGAAATCGTTAAAACAAACCTCCAGGGAAATACATTCTTGGATGATGAGATAAAATTTTATTAGAAACATATAACTAACTGATGACAGACTTAATGAAAATATATATAATTCCTAAAATATTATTTATAGACAGTTTGGAAAAAAACTTGTTCTGTTCCAGCTAAAAGCTCACAAAACGTCTCTTTAATCTAGTCTCTCTGCATAAGAAATAAATGGACACGGGTAGCTTAACCCGTTCACTGTCCTACAGGAAAGTGTTGCTCATGGCTTTCCCACAGGCTTCGCCGTTTCCTTAAACTCAGTCGATAAATGATATGGTTCTAGAGATCAATAAACAGAAATGAAACATCTAACTGCTATGACTAAGAGCAGTCATGGCTGCAAGACAGAGACACTGGGCTCATGTACTTGCATGGGAAGAAAATATGTACAACTTAACTAAACTCTCGCCCAACTATCAACCTTGGATATCCAGGAAATATGTTTTTGCTCCTGATATGTTTGCACATAACCTACAATCATACTGTCCTAAGCAACAAAACAGCAGTAAACCTACAGAAGCCAGTATTCTCGGCTCTCTTGCTTACCTACAACAACCTGGACTCTGCCAAAACCACAGAGGGAGGGAGGTACAGCCCTTCCATCTCCTCATCTCCTTAAGCGGTAAGGTCCTGCACTGCACAGCTTTAAGGCTTTTAAGGTTTATCTTGGTGAACTCTGTATTTAAGCCCATATACTATAGTATCAGCAACCTACAGAAAGGAATGTCACCATTTATTGCTTCGGAATTTTTTTACAAATTGCAAACTACAGAATATTAGAGGGCAGAGCAAGGAGTTGAAAGCGAAAGATAAATACAGGAGACTTCCTGAAAGTGGTGTGTGCGATGTTTTGACAACATCTCTCTGTTGTAATAAAGTGCCTTGTTCTAGGAACTATGTAACTTCCACACCTTATACTGGAGAAGCTGGTCCTGCATAAGAACAGAAAAGCAACCCTGCTGGATCTGACAAGCAGTCCATCTAGTCCAGCTTCCTGCTTTCACATGGTGGTCAAAACGGTTGCTCTGGAAGGCCAAACAAACAGGGCATAGTGGCTGAGCCTGTTGGGTTCTACAACAAGCAGGGGGGCCCCTTCCAAAGTCAGATGTATTTACGTCCCAGTGAAACCAGTGGCAGGGCTTAGGGCTAACCTGGATATGATGTAGGACACGGGGGACCCCTGGCACTTAACTTAGCCTCAAAAAGCATTCATGACAAGCTTCCCATTGGGGAAGGGCGTAAGGTTGCCAAGTCCCCTCGCTGCTCTGGCAGGGGGATTTGGGGGGGGTGCTCTGGGGGTGGGCGAGGATAAGAACATAAGAGCATAAGAGAAGCCAATGTTGGATCAGGCCGGTGGCCCATCCAGTCCAACACTCTGTCACACAGTGGCCAAAAACACCAGGTGCCCTCAGGAGGTCCAGCAGTGGGGCCGGGACACTAGGAGCCCTCCCACTGTTGCCCCCTTCAAGCACCAAGAATACAGAGCAGCACTTGCCCCAGACTGAGAGTTCCTATCTATACTTTGTGGCTAATAGCCACTGATGGACCTCTGCTCCATATGTTTATATAATTCCCTCTTGAAGCCATCCATGCTTGTAGCTGCCACCACCTCCTGTGGCAGTGAATTCCACGTGTTAATCACTCTTTGGGTGAAGAAGGACTTCCTTTTATTGCACAACATCCCAAATGCAATGACATCACCCAGAAGTGATGTCATTGTGTGTGGGATGCTCTGGTTTTGGGCAAACTCTATGGAAAAATTGCGCTTAAACCATGGAGTTTGCCCAAAAACCACAGGGTCCCCGATGCAGTGACGTCATCACATTTATCCCATTACTAGTAACAACCCACTCCCCAAAGCTCCTGATGATTTTGGCCAAAGGTTAAATAGCACTAGGGATAAAATGGATCCTTGGAGTACCCCACACATCAGGTCCTAACAAGCTGATTCTGCCTCCCCTATGGAAAACCTTTGCTTCCTTGCCAACAATAAATGAACAAAATCAACAGAGGGCTGTCCCTTTTATCCCCAAAACTGACTGCAGTGGATTTACTAAAACACCAGTCAACCAGTCAGTGCTGCCGAAAGGTCTAGCAAAAGCAGAAGCAATGGCTTTCCCTTATTCAGTTAGCGAACCCTTTTCTCCCTTGCTCTGCAAAACTAAACCACATCCGGGGGGGGGGGGGGGGCTGCACCCTGAGGATAAATTACACAATTAGATACAACTTCAGCCTCAACGATACCCCTAATATGGCTAATATTGTGATTATTAACAACACTGTGACCTTTGCATCAATTGCAGTTTCCCAGACATGTAGTTCGTTTATTACTTTTATCCACATAAAGCCAGTTTAACTGAAATATATATATCATTATCCAGTTCGCAATTTAGATTGAGGGCAATTTTGTTCTTAAACTCTATACAAATCAAACAAGGACCCCCCCACCCCACCCCGGATTCTGACAAAAATACATATTGTGATTTTTTAATCTTCAATTTAAGCATTTTAGCGTCAAGGTTTCATGCAATTATTATAGCTGCCGCTCCCCCTTCTTAGCAGAAGCTATTGTTCCGCGACAGAAATGCTCAATGAAATTGCCTCCCGCGGGAAGGAGATGAATGAAAGGCGTATCTTCTTTAGATTTGGTTTGCGGATTATATTTCGGGGGTGAATAGTAGGAGAAGGTTTGCATCCCCCCCCCCTTCCTCCAAAGAGCTGAGGACATTGTTCCTCATTTTATTCTCCCGACAACCCTGTGAGGGTGGCTAAGCTCAGCGGCTGGCCCAAGATCGCCCTGCTAACTTCCCCCGTTCAAGTCTGACACTCTGAATGCTATGCCGCGTGGGCTCTCATCCAGGCACAGTTAGAGCTTGACTTTTATACCGGGAGATTCGTTTATCTGAGGCGACGACAGCGGCTGTTGCTGTTTTGCAAGTGACTATTTGCTCGGAGGGGCTGTGGAAGGACAGAAGCCCTGAGCTCTAAGAGGCTTTCAGCCTTCTGACCTCGAGATATCCCTGTAGGTTTGTCTGCTGTGGAATCCCTGCACGTTTCAGAGAATTCCAGGGCACGTTTTTGGATATACCCACACTGATTGTCAGTGGGGAATACATGCTTTGTGTCAACTGAGTGTATGTGACACCTAAATAGATGTCTGGGGGGGGGGGGGGGCGTGGCTAGACCTGTTCCTGTGACTTTAGTAGCCATGTGGCACATAGGAATGTAGCAGCTTTTCCTAGGAGATCGAGTGGTTATGTCCATGTCAGATTGCTGTTAAAGTTACAGGAGCCGGTCCAATTAAAAAACAAAAAAACCCACCAGATGTCTCGTGGCTAGCTGTGCCTGGCGGTAGTGGAGAGCACACTGTCTTTCAGAGCAGCTAGTCGACCCTTAATTGATTTTTTTTTTCCCCAGTGAGACGTCCCTGCCCTGGTCAGCCTCCGAGGACCTCCAGGGTTCCCTGGAAGACAATCTGAATCGACTGCCTTCGCTTATTACAAGCAATACAGACCACTCCCATAATGATATACCGCATTATATATTTTCCTAAACTTAATAATTCCACATCATACTTCCTTCCCCGCAGGCGTGCACTATTATTTTTTACACATGGTTCCCAGCTGGATTTCATTGAGGCCTTCCAAACATGTTGCCGTGTTGTGTGTGTTGGAATGGGAGTCACTTTATCTTTTTAAAGTCAACTTCCATGATATTAGGCATCGCTGCTTCTGTCTGAATAGGCTAATACCTTGGAACAGTGAAAAATGAACACCTCTGAAAAGTGAACTAGATACACCTTTAACTTCAGCTTTTTAAAAAAGGATTTTTACAGGCAAGTGGGTGCAGGGGCTGCCTTCCCAACATTAAAGAGTAACTGCATTAGAGAAGCAGAAACATTTGAGACCTGTGGCTAGGGGACAAAACCTGTTTCAGTTCAGAGTTGCAAGGAGATGGGAAATGATTTGGGGGAAGGAATAGGAAGTCAGTTCCAGATGGTAAAAATTGCAGCAAAGACTGGCTCTTGTACAGATGGAGAGGAGAGCAGAAGACTTACTTGGAGAAAGCCGAGGTTGTGTTGGGATCCCGAGGCTGTTTTTCGGGGAAGGAAGTTGCAACTGGACTTCCGTCCAAGTGATGGCATTTAAGGCAAGGAGAACCTCTTTGCACAACACCCCCCCCCCCCTTTAGAGTCAACCTGAGACAAGCTAGGCATGGACGGTTTAACAGTGCATGTATGATCCGGCAACACTTTTGCTGTATTATTTTCTGAGAGTGCAAATACCTGGTCTTGTGAAAGAGGTCTGGAGAAGAAAAAGCAATGTGAAATCAAGCCCATTCATAATATACAATGCTTTAAAAAGAGTCTTATAGTCACCGTTCCAACAATGGGAGCTTTTGCATAAGGGGGGACGGGATACCGGTATGTGGGGGAAGACCCATTCTATGCCAATGCTGCATTTAATTTTACCTAGATGCAACTTCTGTGGTCCTTGCCCGTGTAGAATTAGAGAAGCGAAGGGACCATTGCACCAAAATGACCCCGCCCCCTGGAACGGTCCTTGTTCCTCTGACCAGCCTTCTGAAGGCTTCAGCTACCACTGAAGCTGTCCTCCCAGAATAGTGGTATTTCTGAGGCTTGGATTGGTAGCTGTCCCCTCTCTGCCAGCTCTCTCTCTCTCTTGCCTTCTGATATACTTCATGTGATGTCAGGTACTGTAGCATATGCAAATGTTATGCTAATGAGTTATGCTAATGAGCTCCTGCCCCTCTTTTTCTACGAAATGACCCCTGCTCCTACTGGACCACAGAGTCGAAGGGGATCAGCTGCCTGGGGCAGAGGTGGGGCCTGAAGCCCCACTCAAGCACAGCATTTCCATTCACTAGGTGTCCCCTCTCTGTATAAAAGACTTCTGGGGAATACTTGTTCCAGAGGGTGGCCACGCTGGTCTTCAGCAGATCAGCTAGACCAACGGCCCAATAACACCTTTGAGGCCACCAAGATGTTCAGGGTATGAGCTTTCGAGAGTTAAAACTTCATCAGAAGAGAGCTTCAGCTCTTGAAACCTTATGCCCCCAAAATTCTTGTTGGTTTTCTAGGTGTTGCTGGACTCCAGTCTAGCTGTAGAACACTTTTACACCATTTACACCACCGTTATTTAACAGCCCTCGCTCAGAAAATCATGTATCTCTGCCAGTCTTTCAATTACACTGCGTGAGGCACTGATTTGGATCGGGGCCACTAAGGGAGGAGTTAATTCTTCCAGTTGCACGAGGTTGCACTCAGGGGCGTAGAGTTTAAAAACTCCCGGGGGGGGCGGGGGCTCTTCGGGACCATGTCCCCGCTGCCACCGCCTCCCCCCCGCCTGACCACTCCTGCTTCCGTCCCTCCGTCCATCCAGGGGCCAGCTGGGCATTTGCTTAGCTGGCCCCTGGACGGACGGAGGGAGGGTCGGAATGGCCAGGCGGGGGGGGGGGGGGGAGAGAGGCGGAGGTCCTAGGAAGGGCCGAGGGAAGCGCGGCGGAGGGTGCACTGTTTTCCTGGGGGGGGGGGGGGGCTCAGTCCCTCCAGGAAATTTCGGGGGTGGCTCGAGCCCTCGAGCCCCCCGTTGTTGACGCCTATGGTTGCACTGATAAAAAACCTGGGGTGGGGACTCCTGTGTTCTTCAGTCTTTTAAAAGAGAAAAGAAGTTTCCCCCCAGCATTTTCTAAAAAGGGAAGCCAAGCGGAGTTCCAAAAGCCGATCGGGGCCGTGGTGCAAGCAGAGGGAAGGGCTTAAACCCCCGTGCCTTTTCATCCATCAAGACTGACCCGCTGCCCACAGGTTTTTATTAGCCCTGAAATTGGGGGAGGGGGAAAGCACCCTCAGTAGAGCCACCTTTTAAATGCCACATTTTCAGGGCCACATTTATACTGGCAGAGGACGTACTGCCTATTTGCATTTTGGAAACAGATGTTGGGAGACGCTAGAAACAGGCCCAGAGAGAACCATGCCGCGGCTTAACCGCAGCCTCCAGTTGGTGCCGAGGAGAGCACAACAGCAAGCAGCAACAGAAAAAAGCTTCAGTAAATACTCCGCACCTTTCGACACACTCTTCGTCTGGGGGGTCCTGTTGGCAAGAGTGTTAATTAGACAGAGTTTTCTGCCAAACAAGAAAAGAAAAGAAAACCCTGTACCGGCTGCATGGAACGTCTATACGAGAGAAACTGCAGCAGGAGTTGCATTTTGCACCTGCGCTTGTTTTTCCCTTTCAAAGTAGTGGTTAAGCAGTTTATTTTATTTGGTTCTGTGAAATATATGTCTCCTTTAGCCAAACACTGCAGCACTACATTAGGGACCCCCCCTTTTGATTTTGTTGTTTTTCTGGGGGGGGGGAGCTGTGATTTGGCGCACCCAGACACCACAAAGCTGCACTGAATACTGTGCTTGAGTTCCATTGCATTCCCTGGATTATATAGTATCCTAAGGTTACAAGCTCCAGAAGATTCAAACTGTTATTAAAACGTGAGCATACACACACACACACACACACTATCTATGAAGTGATGACAAATTACATACTACAGGTGCTAGATTACATTTTGACTTCAGGCAGGTTTAATATACCTTGGCTTCCTTCTACAATTGCTTGCAGCTTGTAGTGTTATGGACGGGGGAGTTTAAAAAAAAAATTCCGGTGCTCAATAAATGAAGACCATGTCAAAAGAAATCAATATGAGCGTGCAAAATGGTCGGAAGTCTGACATGGATATATATATGTTCGCTTTCATCTAGCTTTCTTAATATCGTAACCAAAGCGCTACTGGCATTTCTCGCGTATTGCCTTTTTTTTTTAAAGGGAGGGTTAATAATTGCTTCACAAAGTAAACACGGGTTTCACAGATAATCGAACAAGCGAGCTACAATATACAACGAGCTTAATTTCCTTGGGAGATGATCCTTCTTTGGGGGTTGCTTATTTTAAATGACCTTCATCTTAAAACGACCCTAATTCTTCTTTATGTTTTTAAAGAGGTCCCAGCTAATTTTCAAAAGCTGGATACAGTTAACTGGGGCTTTTATTATTATTATTCTAGTGTATCTCGGGAATTAATTTTTCTTTGAATGCTTGCTAGGTAACGATAATAAATGAAAACATTTTAAAGAGAAAGGGGGAAAAAAACTACAGAGAAAAACAAAGAAAAAACTCTGGATTTCAAATCTAATATATAGTCCAGCAGAGTATGGATTCGTTCTCTGCCATTTTCCAATAGAGTCTTTCATACTTGATCTCTTTTTAGTACTTGGGTTTGTTTGGGGGAGTGAAGAGTAGCTAAAATGCTTGGCACAGCAAGGATTTGCATTCAGTCGGCATGCTCAAATCATGGAATTAAGCAAGGCTACAAATGTAGGAATACCTCAGTCATGATCTGACATTATAAATAAATAAAGTCGGTACAGGTAAATCTGTAATTAAAAATACGCTTTTATAGTATTTTAAGATATGCATGCATTTAACTGGTCAGAAAGCCAGTGTAGTACAGTTCAGCATTTTTCAATCTGGGGTCTGCAACAGTACTCCAGAGCAAGGGCGTAGACTTTCCAATTTCCCGGGGGGGGGGGGGGCTGGGGCTGGGCCAGAGACATTACAAGCCATTGTCTCCAGGGGAGGCTCAGCATGTCCTGGAAAAGTTCGGGGGGGGGGGGCTCCAGCTCCCCAGCCCCCCTGAAGTTGACGCCTATGCTCCAGAGGGTCTGCAAATTCCAAATAATAGCCGTATAACAGGTCCATTGGCTACTCAGCCCTAGGAACCCAAAATATTTTAAAATAAAGAAACAAACTTCAGGAAGCAGTTTTTCTCCAGGCCGGTTTGGCCAGGAATGCTGGAGGTTTCTGGGGATGGAACAGTGGTCACTGGGGGTATGGAGGGGGAGGTATTGGTGAATTTCCTGCATTGAGCAAGGGGTTGGACTAGATGACCCTGGAGGTCCCTTCCAACTCTGGGTTTCTATGATTCTTCCATATGGAGCTCAAGGTGGCTTACAATAACAATAACGTACACAAAACAGACTAAATTAAAAAAAAAACTTAAAAAAAAAATCAGTTTAGAACTGCAGTTCCTAAATAATGGATTGAGAAGCACCAAAGAGGTACAGTCCTAATGCAGACGTCACAGGAGAATTTTTTGTTATGCAACTGACCTGGTTTTCGCTCTGTTTTCCAACGCAAAGGATTTCGCCGTGGAGAGAGATACCCACTCAGCACCCATAAATGAAACAGCCAACAGTGGTTTTCAACTGAATGTCGGAAGTTCTGCTTATGTGTGAACTGGTCTTCTCTGGTGGGCAGCTCTGACAGGTTTTCCAGGCTCCTTCTCACCCTGAGTCACAGCCAGCCCCTATCTAAAAGTTACTGACCAACAGGAAAGTTTTTTGCCCTCTCTGGCGCAAAGTCCCTTCTGATGCAGGGGTGAGATTGATTACTGCTTGGGTCACAGCCTTTTTGAATTATGGACCTATAGAATCAATTGCCCTCTGAGACCTGACCTGGTAGACCACACACAGACAACAGCAGCAGGTTCCTTAAGCTTGCTTTTGAAGTGTAGCTGATAGCAGCTCATTGTATTGTTTTAAGGATGCAAGAAGGAGGAACCCTGCATGGGGCATACACTTGCACTTGGTATGTGGCATATCCTGGAGGAGAGGAAGGCTTGGGGGGGTAATCAGCACATGTGTCCCAGGGTTGAGAGCCACTGATGTAGCTGTCAGATAAAGTCCCGCCGGCCTTGGTCCAACCACAACCACACGGCCTCTCTGACCAGTTCAGCTACAGATGTTGAAAACAGTACATAATGCAACATTACAAAAACCGAGACACCGTCTCATTTGTATGGAGGGCAGGAGCGGTGAGGGAAAGGGAAAGGGAGGGCAGGGGAAGAGGATTTCCAAACAAGCACTGGAAATTCCCTTCACTTTTTCCTCCCAATCTCACTGCTGCTTATGCTCAGACAACGTCCCATCAGCGAAGAACATAAGAACATAAGAGAAGCCGATGCTGGATCAGGCCAGTGGCCCATCCAGTTCAACACTCTGTGTCACACAGCGGCCAAGAACCACAGGTGCCCTCAGAAGGTCCAGCAGTGGGGCCAGGACACTAGGAGCCCTCCCACTGTTCCCCCCCCCCCAGCACCAAGAATACAGAGTATCACTCGCCCCAGACTGAGAGTTCCTATCTATACCTTGTGGCTAATAGCCACTGATGGACCTCTGCTCCAGATGGTTATCCAATTCCCTCTTGAAGCCGTCCATGCTTGTAGCCGCCTCCTCCTCCTGTGGCAGTGAATTCCATGTGTTCATCACTCTTTGGGTGAAGAAGTACTTCCTTTTATCTGTTCTAACCCGACTGCTCAGCAATTTCATGGAGTGCCCACGAGTTCTTGTCTTGTGAGAAAGGGAGAAAAGTACTTCTTTCTCTACCTGCTCCATGATCACCTTTGAAGATTAGCCAAGTAGCAACATGGGAGAGGGCCTTCTTGGTCATGGCACCAAAGCTCTGGGACTCTTTCCCCAGGGAGATTCGTCTGTCCCCTTCTGCTGCTGTCTTCCACCAGCAGGTGAAGACTTCTTTGCTTCTTTTGGCATTCCCTCAGCGGTTCCTCCTTCCTAGCCAATGTTTTAATTGCTGTTTTTATGCTCTCTGTGTGTTTTAACTCTGTTTTCAATAGCTCTCATCATGTGCGTTTGTGGGGGTTGATTTTAACGGCTTTACAATGTGATTTTATTGTGAGCGTTTTGAACAGTTAGCCACCTTTGGTGACCCTTGTAAGGGCAGAAAGGCGGCATACAAATTTCTATAGATAAATAATAAGTGTCTATTCTTCGGTTGTTTAAATAGAGAGTCTTCCCTTTGCTCAGTGGTGATGCTTGAGAAAATTATGTTCTTTCTCTCAGCAGGACATTCAGGATTGCAGTGAGCGGTATATGGCTATGCAAGAGTCCTGGGCACACACTGGCCACTGCTGGCAATGTTAGTCTCCGAAAGAGAAGGCACGTGTGGTCTTGTACTGTTGCTCTTCCTGCTGCCTGGGATGACCTCATGAGCCTCGTGAACTGGGCCAAAGGGGCGTGAGAGGCAAGATGGAAACTTTGCCTTGAGACTGCAGGAAGCAAGTCCAGATAGAACCTGAAAGCAAAGTTTTCCTCCACAAACCTATGTCGATATTGCCACGATAAATGGACCTCTAAAGCTAAAGTGATGCTTGACACTCTTAAGCACCTGGGTAGGATGGGCTTGGTATATGTCTGAGCAAATATTCTGCCGAATGCACATTTCAAATGGGGCTTTAAGGAATTAAACTAAGTCTCTGAATCTGTCGATTGATAATCAGTAAAACAGAATGAGTAAAACAGGATATAAAACAAAGATTTCTTTTAAAAATATACAAATTGGATAAGAATGTGTAAGTGGCATCCTTTTTAAAATAACCTGATTTAAAATGAAATCTCAGTTTTAATACTAATACAAACGAACATTCTAAAGTCATGTATCTCTTGAAACAGACGCCATCAATAAATCACAATAGCTCATGGACTGTACTTATTATTGTGGTGAATTATCGTATCCTAAAACCCCATATAGCTTGTGGCCAGCATACCTGAGGGACGGCCTACTCCCATATAAACCTACCCAATCACTCTGGTCACCTTTAGAGGTCTGCTTCGGGTATCCCCACCAACTGAGGGTAGACAGTTGTTGGTGGTGGTGGTGAACACATGAAATCAGACCCTTGGGGTCCATCAAAGTTAAGTACTCTCTATTGAGACTGGCAGCGGCTCTCCAAGGTCTCAGGCAGAGCCTTTCCCATCACTTGCTGCCAGATCTTTTAACTGGAGATGCTGGGGATTGAACCTGGGACCTTCTTCATGCCAAGCAGATGCTCTACCACTGAGCCACAGCCCCTTCTCCTGAAGGGTCTAGAAAGGGTCAAGGTACTGAAACTCTAATGCCAAACTCAGGGAGATTTGTCTGTCTTTCTATCGTTATCTCCCACCAACTTTATATTTTTGTTTATATTTTCCATGTGATTATTATTTATATATTACATCCTATATTTATATTTTCCATGCGTTTATGTTGTTTGTAATACATTTAAAATATCGTGTATACATTTGTATTTGAAATCCTTTTAAAGGTTTTAAAGGTTTTCCACCTTAGAGACCCTGAATTGGGTGAAAAAGGCGGCAGAGAAATATTTTAAACAAATAAAGTTTAAATTCTGTCAAGCATACAGCCAGTACACTTATTCTTCCTGTCATACAAAAAGAGTGGTCTGCCCAATAATGTACCACCCTTACTTATGCGAAGTTTAGGGCCCTTGGCCCACAATCCTGCACATTTAACTCCTGGTCTTGAAATAGGGCCCAAAAAGCAATCTGGCTTCCTCTACACGGGAAAAAGCTACATACTTTCCTGCCCCAGCCATCTGTAAGCAAACAATTTCATAGCGAACTGGCTGGAATAACAGAAGTTTTACATGATGTTGCTAGGTACGAGCTTTATTTTACAGAGCGATCCTATGCAGTCGACTCCGGCACCGACAGCAGCAGTTCTGTAAAGGACAGCACTCTTCGTGACAAACCAATATGTTTTGTGTCAGCAACCAATTAGTGTGTCTTCTTGTTCAGGAAATGCATGAATTACAAAATGGAAAACTTGATTTAATCACATGGCATAAATCAGTCCCCCCCTCCCCGATGTTGTAAATCATGATGGAATTGTACATCTTCTGTAGTTTAATATCTCGGTGTCAGAAAGTTATTTACATGTGCTTAGTTTAAGCTGGTATGCATGTAAGTGTCTAGAAGGGAAATACTAGGGTTGCCAAGTGACTTACTCTCTTCAGCGGGGGAGCAGCGGTCCCATTCCGGGACATTCGCGTACGCACCGTGATGATGTCACCCAGAAGTGATGTCATCACGCTGGGCACGTCATCAGGCAACACTCTAGCAATCACCCTGAAAACTCTATGGTACCATAGAGTTTTCAGGGTGATTGCTAGAGCATCACCCGGTGATATGCCCAGCATGATGATGTCACTTCTGGGTGACATCATCACGCCGGCACGTCAGCCCAATCTGGTCACTTTGGGGGTGGGATTCCCCCTGCTGGCTGGATCTGGACCAGCGGACTGGGGGCCCTTTTAGCGGGGGAACCTCCGCCCTCCCGAGGGACCTGGCAACCCTAGGAAATACAGATTTAGTGTTTTTTTTTTAAAAAAAGAAAAGAAACAAAGCCCTCACATTTTAGATCCCAGAGTCCATGCTTTCGGTGGAAGAAGCTAATGCTCAAAAATTTATTTTTTTAAGACACTGGTGCTTTTTTGCCTGAAGGGATTGGGCTTTGATTCATGTGTCATACTCCAGATATGAAGAATTTACTCTCAGCCCAAAATGCTCTTCTGCCAAGTCTTAGTCTGCAACAGTACAATCGTGTCAGTTTCCGGCTACTCAGCTGAGAAGAGTGTTTTGATTTATTTTAAAAAGGGATGTGATTCAGATGAATCATGAGAAGGAATAGTTGTTACCTGGCCAGCGATACATAATGCTATTAATTTTTGACAACAGGGGTATTCAGAAGAAAGGAAAATTATTATGGTTTTTTGGGGGGGGGGGGGAGAACTAGGCAGACTAAACACTAATCAGAATACTTTTTTGTGTTGTGGGTAATACCAACCAACGTGCTTAATAACAGGACTTAGGAAAATTGCACTGTGTGAGCACCATGCAGGAAAGTATGTATTTAGACTTTTTAAAAAAAGAATACTGTGGTCAGATACCACCATAGTCTGAAGCAAAATAGCCTGCACTAGCACACCTCAAAAAGGCAAAATACACATGGTTATAATTTTAGTTTTAAAACTCAAGTTAAGACAGAACATTCTAGTCATCTGGGTATCAAGTTAAGAGACCTTTCTTGGGGGTGCCACTGGACTCAAGCTTTGTTCTCACGTCCCTTTTTTTTAGCTCTCACATTTGTGTGCTAATTTGGGCTGAAATTGGATTATTTAGTGGGTATGGCTGCAGTCCAAATTAGAAACGGGATTGAAAATGGATTATTTAGTGTGTCTGACCGCAGCCTTGCTGCCATTCGTTGATATTACCAGCCGCCTTGATACAATCTCAGCTTTACTTATGCATCTTGGCTCTGACTGCTCTCCCCCCCCAACTTTCTGTATGTAGGGCTTGAGGAAATTCTCTTTCAGTCTGTATCTGAGGAAGTGTGCCTTGCACTCGAAAGCTCACGCCTTGAATAAAACTTTGTTGGTCTTAAAGCTGACACTGAACCCAGACTTGGTTCTATCTTTCCTTTATGTTAGCCTTTAGAAGAGTGAGCACAACACATTAAACGCACTACTCTTTGAACTCTCATACTATTATATACTGAATAGCAACAACAATCAGTTTGGTTTTGCTTTATATAAGAGATGCAATCTCAGCTGACGCCTAGGAAGAAGAAGGATCTGATTGAATGATACGTTAAGCATGAGCTGGGCTGGGGAAAACCCAGGGCAGATACACAAAATCGGAGTAAGACAAGCAGCCCTCCTCCCAAATACCTTACCAATATTTTTCAGGTATCATTTAAGCTGAATACAGATCAGAGAATCTGATCAACTACCGGTGTAGCTGAGCTTGGGAAAAGTTACATTTTAAAACTTTGATTCGGGTATATTCAGCTGTACCGAATGGGCGGTAGGAGCTGAGAGCTCCACGCTGCCTCCTCCGGCAGCTCAGTTTATACTGAGCTGCAAGAGGAGCCAGGGCAGCGGGAGCTGAGCACTCACTGCCGGCCCACGGATCCTTAGACCACGCTGCAGGAGAAGCCCTCCCAGCCGGGTCCGTGTGTGGCGGGGAGAGACCTGACAGTATATAAACTTTGCTCTCTATTCGTGGATTAAGCAGGGTGGAATGCTTCTTACCTGCGACCTGACACTGAAATCTCAGATGTCAGAAGACTCTTAGGGGAACAATCACTTTGAGCCCCTATGGGAGGGCAGCAAAATACAAATATTTGAAGAGATGAAATAAATAACAGGCCCAGTTGGGAATCACTTAGGGTCAAACTGCATTAAAAAAATTTTCATCTTCATTTTAAAAAAATCTGTCTTCTTTTCCCTCTCGCAAATGCATCCGATGAGAAAATCGCTAAAGGATGGAAGAATTCTGGGGTGTCATTTTAGAGAGGAGGAGGAGGAGGAGGAGAGAGTGACACTCTGTTCCCACACCTTTACCTCCTGGAAAAAAGGAAAGCCGCCTTCTCAGCTCCATTTGCAAAATGCAAAACCCAGTCTTAAAAGGAACGCAGAAGAAAGGGTAAGGTGCAGTCTGGACCCTTAGCCTCATTCTCACAAAAAAGCACAAACTGGAACTGGTGCTGTTGACCCATCTACAGGCAGCCAGTCAATCTCTTTCCCCCTCTTTCACACACTCAACTTCATGACTGTGGGCTTATTCATTTCGTTTGACAGATTCTACCGTGCAGCCTCCCTCCCCAAGTCAGCAGATGGTTTAATGACAGTCAGGGTCAGGAATTGCCCTTGTGGCTTCCTGCCTGCCTGCCTGGATTATCTAGATCATATCAAGATATGGAGCCGCCCCCCCCCCCCCCAAATTAGAGAAGCTAAGTAGAGTACTTAAGAACACTAGACAGCCACAGGCTTCATTTCTTGTTCTTGGGAGCTAATACCTTATGAATAGTTAGCCATAAACATAAAGAGACTGACTTGGCACAACAAGCAAGCTTTCCTTTTCTCTAAATGCAACCATCTTTTTGGAAAAGTATTTCTTACTTCCACTTCCTTTCCTGCGCTGACAAGGTGACTACATCAGATGCACGACTCCCCTGCTGCTTTTCTTGCTATACCAGACTACTGAAGGGAACGTGTTAAGGGAAAGCGGAAATGCACACATATCACATCGCATTGGCCAATATCATGAGTTTCTCTCTGTCTTGTACATAGCCCTACATGCACTTTAACACAGTGTCGCAGATTACATCAGGTTTGCAAAAGTCTGTAAGAAAGACAGACCTGGGATTTTGTTACAGTTAGTTGTAGATCCATTTAAGCATAGGGAGATGGATGCTCAATAAACTTAAGACACTGCAAGGTGTTTGCATCAGCGTAACAGAACTTTCTGCCTCCCCCCCCCCCCGAACACTCATGAAGCTGCCTTACGCTGAACTAAACCTTCGGTCCATCAAGATCAGTACTGCCTACTCAGAAAAGCTGCAGCTCTCAAGGATCTTTTTTAAAAAAATAAAAAATTAAATTCATTAATCAATTCAACAACAACAACGATAACAACAGGAACTAACAAGTAACGAAATAAGAGCTAATTAACAATTGCAGTGACGGTTACATCTAGTGGAGAACTTCGTAATACTTGCGAGGAATGGTATTACCTGAGAACATACCATTGTTAAAAACAAATTCTAGGAAAGGAAGCCATTTCAGTTGGAAATCTGAACATTTAGGGAAAGGGCCATGACAAGAGACTTTTATCAGAAATTTTATCCATAGCACAAAGTCCCAACTGGCAACAACAACTTTCGCTGCGGTTAATAAGACAGAAACAAGGTCTTGGTGAAGACTTGGAACTTGAGAATCCCACCAAAGTTCCAACAGAAGAAGAAGAAGAAGAAGAGATTGGGTTTATACCCCACCCTTCACTACCCAAGGGAGCCTCAGAGTGGCTTACAATCTCCTTTCCCTTCCCCTCCCCACAACAGCCACCCTGGGAGGGAGGTGGGGCTGAGAGAGCTCGGACAGAAACTGCTCTTTTTCAAGGACAGCTGTGCCAGAACAATGGCTTGCCCAAGGTCATCCAGCAGCTGCATGTGGGGGAGTGGGGAATCAAACCTGGTTCTCCCAGATTAGAGTCCATGCACTTAACCACTACACCAGACTGGCTCTCAAGTTCAGGGAGTTGTGGAAGCGTGAAACCTGTGATATCCTTAACAGAAGGAATAACTTCAGTCCAAAACTGATGAACTGTCACACAGGACCACCAACAGTGGATAAAGGTACCCTATGCCCCACAAGACCTCCAACACAATGATGGGCACGGCTTTGAGATTTTATGAAGTCTAGTGGGCATAAGATACCATCTGGTTAAAAGTTTATAACTTTGAACTGAATATTTAAGGAGTGGGATGTGCTCTCCGGGATCTTCGGCAGAAGTCTGTCGCATCACCTATTGTCTGGTCCTTTTAACTGCAGATGCCGGGGATTGAATTTGGGACCTTCCGCATGCCAGGCAGATGCTCTACCAACTGAGCCACAGGACCTCCCAAACTGCAGCCCACTGATCTCCTTGCAGTGCTGTTCTTGGGGCACAGGGGACCCTCTGGAAAAGCAGGAGGCAGGAATCAGGGATCTGCATAGGAAAACATCCTATGCAGAAACTGCCCTCCCTTTCGTTAGCAGAAAATTCAGTCCGTGCGCCATTATTCGTTTGGGCCATATTGCACCCTTAAGTGTGTCAGCTGACAGGGCCAGAAAAAGAAAGGAAGAATTCCTCCAAAGGCCTGCCTCTTCATGAGGCCACAGCAGGTACCATGAAAAAGGCAACAAATGGCCAAATAGGGGTTGTAGGATTAAGCTGATAGACTGCAGAGTAGCCATTACTTGTCTTGATCCTTATCTCCCTCCCCCACCTAATCAATACCAGTGGTAATTCAGTCATACTCCCTTTGGTAAACTGTAGCAGCTAGGCCCCAATACCCTAAAATGTGTCTAAGCCACAGTTTTTAGCTAATTCATTTGGGGGGGGGGGTGAGAGGAGCCAGGAAACACCTGCTTTGGGACAAGTGATCCCTAACATATATCAGCCTACTCAGATGTTGAGATTTATTATTCTTTCCTAAGGGGAACCAGCATTAGCTGAAGTTCAGTTAGCTGAAATCCATAAAAGGCCCTTTTTGGCTGTCATTCCCAATTTGTGGAATTTCCTCCTCCAAGTAGTAAGACTAGTGCCATCCCTACAGGCTTTCTAGGCCAAAATAAAAACTGTTCTTTTCCACAACAACTTCATACTGGACTGAAATAGGGGACATCTCTCGTTTTATGCTCCTGGAGTTAGTTGGTCAGTCATTTTAGATGGTTTACAGTGGTTTTATTTGAATTGTTTTACATTTTAACTTATGGGTTAGCCACCTTGAGAGCTCGTTGGACAGAAAAGCTGCTCTTTCCCATGAGTGCTAGGTATGATAAGGTCAATGCTTCACATCACTGAAATGGTAACAGAATGCTGACAACACACTGTCACCCACTGAAACAGAGCTCTGAAGATGATCTTCAGGTGCAGAAAACAAGGGAGGCGACCAAAGCAGACTATGTTGTAATAATGGATGAGTTCAACTACCCTACTATTGACTGTGTTTGTGCGTGTTCTAGTCATGACAAAGGGATAAAGGATACCACAAATGACTGCGCCTTGAAACAGGGAGTCATAGAACTGACCGGACAGGAGGCAAGCCACGGCCCTATTAAATTCGGCATTTGTATAAAAGGGAAGTTGCCCAGAAAAATCCCTAAGTCACCCCCAAATAACTGCAGAGTGTACTGGAAAAGATTACAAGTACACAGTCATTTTTTAAGCCTGTAGAAAAAAATATTGTTCTGCAGAGTTTTCATGCTACATATCAGAGCACCACAAATATACACACTTCTAGATTTTGATGGTTCCCAGAGGATTAAACTCCCCATTGGTTCTGGCAGATCTAAACGAAGGAGAGAACTACACTGAAGGAAATCTCCGAGGTCAACTAGCAATTAACTGAAAGGTTTTGATTGAATATACTATTGACTGCTCTCACATGCCTGTTTATTATACCTTATGGGCTGTCTAGGTGCCAAGACATTAAACTGTCAATAATCTATTAATACTAAACAATCCCTCAGCCCATTTCACCAACAAATGCTCTAGGGAAGGCCCACACTGAAATAACTTAGATCCTCACAATTAATATGAATTATTTTAGTTATTTCTCCAAAATGTTCATGAACAATGTTTTAGAGCTTCTTTTGAAACAGAACAACAGGTTCTACAGGTACTTTCTACGGAGATCTGTCTTTGCTTTTTCACACAGTGCATTCTAATTTAGGATGCAGAATATTGTTTCATCCTGATCCAATAGAATACTATGCCAAGTACATATGGTGATCAGATACCTTCAAAAGACTGCAGATATGGCTACTCCAACACAACAGTCCTCAGTGCTTTTGATAATTAATTTATAATACATCTAATACTTTTAGTTATATGTTACGGTTCTTGAAAAAGCTGCAAGTGTATCTACAATGGTTTTGAGGGGGGGAAATAACGATGCTGAGATACTGTGCAATGAAAAGGCAAAGGGCTTTCAGTGCCTGGGTCATTCTTAAAAACGGCCTGGGGCAGAACTTCATGCTGTTGCACCTTCAGCCACTGTAACTCCACACAACTGACACAACCTGGGTCCATTTTAATTACAATACTGAAAGGTTCCAGGAGCCCAAGCATTTGTACTGAGAAGGAGTCCATGCTCATGTGCCCTGAGAAAAAGGCCTGCACAAAATTAGTCCAATACAAAAGGGCACTGATTTTTCATTTCTCCTACCAATGTTAAGCAGACACTAAGTTAAACTTAATTAACAATTTACGGTGAAGGAGCGAAATTATGCAAAGTGGCCTTTCAGGTACTTGGCATGGAAGTGTTGGGGGGGGGGGGGAGTGTTATGTTTTTTAAAAAGTTTTAATGAATTTAATAGAGAAAAGCACTTTAATTAAATGCTGTCAAAGAGGATTGTATTAATGACTGCACACAGAGGACTTTAAAGCAAGCCAAGTATATTTAGCAAATAGGAACTAGGCTTTGGAAAGCTGTAACTATTTATGCTTCCGCAACAGCAATGCATCTAGACTGCGGTGCCAAATGAAACCCGTTATGTTATTAGATACGATTTTATTTATTGAGGAGTATTAAAATTTCAAATGCCATGGGGGAAAGGCTTTTCGCTTTCAAAGTGAAACAAAATTATTTCCTGCTTGTGTCGTGGAAAAGGGGGGGAGATGAAATAAATAATAAATAGTAATAATTACTTAGCACTTAAACAGTAAAGGCTGTCTATACACATATTTTAAAGGTCCTGTTTGATGTGTACCATGCCTCCTCTTAGTGTCTTAATCAATTAGGGGAGATTCATTCTTTAGTGAACATTAGACATCAGGAAGCAGTGGAATTAACATTGCATTTCCATCAGTGCTAATAGTAGGTTGTTAACACTATTATTAGTTTGCTTTCTTCAAATGATAACAAACACTCCGTGGCTTTCCAGGATTGTGGTATTTGGGAAGTCACCATTTATTCTACAGTCTTTATTTACATCTGTTTTGCTAACGTAGATCAGGGGCTTAATAATGGGCTTTGTCCAATGCTATCCGGCTGTTTTCTGGGAGACGTGGAGACTGAGGATATACAGGTTGCTTACCTGTAACTGGGGATCTTCGAGTGGTCACCTGTGCATTCACACCTCTGTGATATAGTACACCTGCGCCGACCCCGATTGGTATCTTCTAAAGCGAAAGGGATTTTTGCGCCCTCTCCCAGGTCACATGCAGGGCTCCAGTGTGCATGACCAAAGGAGAGGCACGACAATCCCACCAGTACCTTCTGACCGCTGCCATCAGCCTCCGAGCAAGATAGGAAAGACCGACAGCAGAGGGGAAGGAGGGCGGGTGGTGTGAATGCACAGGTGACCTCTCAAAGATCCCCAGTTACAGGTAAGCAACCCGTATATCTTCTTCGTGGTCTCTGTGCATCACACCTCTGGGAGATTAACAAGCGAGAACCCACACACACACAAACATACCTGGAGGAGGAAACTGGAGGTCTTAAACTCACACCGCCTGCAACACAACTCACCCCACTGCGGAACACTGGTGAAGACGGACATCAAGGGCGTAGTGCCTCACAAACATGTGAGAGGAAGCCCAAGTAGCTGCATTACAGATGTCTCCCAAAGGCATCCCTCTGAGGAAGGCTCTGGAAGTAACTACTGCCCTGGTGGAATGTGCACGAAGTGGACCAGACAACAGCTTCTTTGTCAGTAAGTAGCACAGTTTGATCGTCTCCACAATCCATTTGGACAGATGTTGAGACGATAGCCTCCGACCTTGTCCTGGCAGGGCATGGGAGACAAAGAGGGCTGGAGATCTTCAAAAAGACCGAGTCCTATTCAAGTAGAACAGCAGAGCTCTTTTCACATCCAGTGCGTGAAGACAACGTTCTTCCTCATTCTGAGGTGTTGGGAAGAATACTGGAAGGGTGATATCCACCCTCGTGTAAAACTCTGAGACTATCTTGGGTAAGAAGGAGACATCTGGAGCCAGAGTAACACCATCATGATGGAAAATAAGTTAAGGTGGGTCACAACGGAGCGCAGAGAGTTCACTCACCCGCCTGGCGGATGTGATGGCCACCAAGAAGGCGGTTTTCCATGAGAGGAGTTGTAGACTACAGGTGGCCATCGGTTCAAAGGGCTTGCCCGTCAGTCTCGCCAAAACCCGAGATAATTCCCATGCAGGTGATTGAGGCCCTTCATTAATTGTTCTGTCCTTCAGTGGGAGAAAACCAAATGACCTTCTATCTCAGGATGATTTGCGGAAATAGTGGCCAAATAGACCCGTAGAGAGGCACAACTGAGGCCCATGTCAATACGGGAGAGGGGAAAACTGAAAACAGCATTCAAATCCACAGGAGGAGGGGGGAACCCTTCTGAACTAAGGTAAACCACAAACTTCCTCCATTTCCCGTAGTAGGACCGATGTGCAGAAGGCTTTCGGCAATTGAGGAGCACGTGTGCTATTCTGTCACTTATTTTCAAAACAGGATCTGCCATGCTGTCATCCTGAGATGAGGTACATCGTGATGCAACACTTGTCCACCCTGAGCCTGCGAATGCAGGGAGAGCGGCTTAGAAATTAATTAATTAATTGATTAAATAAATAAATAAAACAGGCAGCATTTTGCGTTGTGCCGGGATGCAAAGACATCTATCTCTGGGTAACCCCAACAATAGAATACTGGTCAGAGATAGGTCCAGTTGAGTTCCCATTCGTGCAGCGATGATCCCCCCGTTCAGGAAGTCTGCGGGCACATTCAGGGAGACGGGGAGGTGTGCTGCGACCAGGAACACACCCTGGGAATGACACTCATCCTGAATCTCCAGGACTAGCCGACACAGGCCTCTGGACACTGTCCCACCTTGGCAGTTGAGGTAACACATAGCTATCATGTTGTCAGGAGCCTGATCTTCTATTCCCCCCCTCCTTTGCAGGGACAGGGCCATGGGTGATGCCCCCCTCCAACAGGGCAGCTGCCCCTGTTGCCCATTGGCTAGAATCTCCCCACTAGAGGTGACAGGGAGTGAACCTGACATCATCTACAGTTTTACACACACACACACACATGCATGTATGCATACAAGCACACTCATATGCTCAAAGTAAAGAAGAGTATAAATAATCCCAATGATCAAATGATACAGTGGCAAGCCCCCTTTTTGACCTGAGTGCCAAAAACAACTTGTCTCATTGAAGTCACTGAGATTTGTTGTTGTTGTTCAGTCACACAGTCGAGTCCGACTCTTCATGACCCCATGGACCACATCACACCAGGACCCCCTGTCTTCCGCCATGCTCCGGAGCTTGCTTAATTTCATGTTTGTTGCATCGATGACACTGTCTAACCATCTCATCCTTTGCCGTCCCCTTCTTCTTCGACCTTCACTCTTTCCCAGCATCAGGGTCTTCTCCAGGGAGTGCTCCCTTCTCATTGGGTGGCCAGAGTATCTGAGCTTCAGCGTCAGTCACTGAGATTACAACAACTCAAATCGAAATGTTTTGGCTTAACAGATGTGTACATCTCAACTTTGTTCAGTGAAATAAATAAATCCATATCTACATATTTTCCCAGAACTTCTGATCTGTACCTTACTGGGGTAACTATGCAAAAGTGGAGGGAAAGCTAACTTTAAAATTCTGCACCTACTGTGGTGGAGATTGCCATCAAGTGACAGCTGATTTATGGCAACCCTGCAGGGCTTTCAAGGCAAGAGACGTTCAGAGGTGGTTTGCCATTGCCGGCCTCAGTGTAGCAACCCTTGGTGGTCTCTCATCTAAATACTAACCAGGGCCAACCCTGCTTAGCTTCTGAGATCAGGCGAGATAATCAGGCTGAACAAGAATGATTCCGTTTCTATACTTGTAGGGTTTTCCCCTCTTAAACCTAGAAGTAAATTCCAGTAGCGCGATGAATAAGACAGTCCAACATACTTATCTGATTATCAGTAACAAAGCAGTCATTACACTGCAGTTACCTTGTGCTGCTAATTAGGAAAGCAGCCTGTTTATTCGACAACGTACAGTTAGAAAGAGAAGAGATCTCAGCCAGATGGTGTGTTCCTTGTAAGATCTGGCCAAAGAAAGCTTATCACTGTGCCTGACCCTCACCCCCCCCCCCCCCAAAAGGTACATGGCTAGCATTCTCGCTTTTCACAGTGGGCATGCCAATGCACAACAAGAAGCTAGTCGCTTAAGACCACTATGCCCAAAATTATGGTCTACTTTATTTTTGCTTTGAAGAACTGCATCTGAAGATCTAGTCAAGAGCCAAGGCACACCCTTTGTTAAGATCTAAGACGATAATTCAGCGCGAGAGATCAATGTAAATGCTTTCTGAGCTGAAGACATTTAGTTCTTTCTTATGGGAGGTCCAGCACTGATGAGGGTAGGAAAACAGTTCCAGCGGCCAGCCGTGTTGGTCTGAAGCAGCAGCACAAATTTAGAGTCCAGTGGCATCTTTAAGGCCAACTGAAGTTAATTCAAGGTATAAGTTTTCATGTGCATGCACACTTTTTCAGGCTACAAATATTATTTTTGTTTTACACTGCAGAGGGGGGATCTGAATTTTGGTCACCCAGATTCTAGTCTGACGCTCTAACTACTACCCCACACTGGCCCTCTGATGGAGAGAGGTCTGAGCTGCAGAGTCCAAAGCAAACACCGTGGGGCCTTCCCAGAGACTGAGACACAGGTGAGGCGAGCAGTTTTGGCATATTTTTGGCCAGTGTGGTATAGTGATTAAGAACGGCAGACTCTGATCTGAAGAACTGGGTTGGATTCCTCACTCCTCCTCCACACGAGGCCGGCTGGGTGCCCTTGGGCCAGTCACAGTTCTCGTACAACTCTCTCGGCCCTGCCTACCTCACAAGGTGCCTGTTGTGGGGAGAGGAAGGGAAAGGAGCTTGTAAGCCACTCTGAGACTCCTGAAGGTAGAGAAAAGAAGGGTATAAAAAACAACTCTTCCTCACATCCGATAGTGAGGGTATCATCTATTTTTATGCTCTTTTCCCAGACAAAATGGTAATTGTGCCAATCCGAGATTAGCAATTCAGCGTTGCAGTTTCCGACGCCTATACTGGCCACCACGCCACAGACACCGAGCCCACCGCTAGGGACCAACGAGAAGTGGCCCAGCCCTGGATAAAAAGAAAAGGAAATGCCACACTGGGTAGAGTGAAGACTACCAGCACCAGAATAAAGCCAGAGAAGAGAGAGGGAGTGAAAGAGTAAAGCCAACAAAGTTCTCAACAAGAACAGTTATGACTAAGGTGCTGGAAAGAGAATGAAGCAAGACAATGCTGGACCAGCCCCATTCTTCCACGCGTACTCCGCCTGCATCCTCAGTCTCCTGGGGAGAAAGGAACCATGGTGACAATTTAAAGACTTTAACTCTACAGGTTCAAGGTGATGCTCAAAGCCCTCAGCACGTTATCTGCACAGAAGGCTTAAAAACAGCTCTCCCCCACCGGGCGCTTCTCCAGGTAACCACATGGGATTTCTGCTTTGGGGGGCCTCCTCATTCATTGGCCTCCTCCATCATGTTATCATGTTAAGAAAAATCAGCAACATTTTCCAGCAGCCTCGGGCATCCGTGTTAAAGAGAAACAGACAAATTGACACGCAAGGTAGGCTTGGCTTTCGCAGCGAGATCTTAGCGGCTTTCCATTGACGTTATAATACCTATCATCGGGAACTCGACGGGCTACCCCAGCGTCGAACACGAAGGGCCTCATTGACTGTTGTGTGGTTTTTATTGGTTTTGCCAAAATGCGTGCAAAGCTTGTAGGAACAAGACTGCGGAGCTACCATAAACTGACCCTAAAGTGCCCAAAGAGTGCTTATTAAAAAGTGGTCCAACATTCATTAAAACATGAAACCACACCGCATAGCCACATTTTCCCCCCTCTAAGTGGCAAGGCACCAGTCTCCAAAAAGATGGCAACTCAACTGCAGCAAAAGAGAGGATAATTTAGCTTGGAGCTGTTTGCTTACTTTTAGGCACCCTTCGGTTTACAAAGCTGTCCTTTGCGGAGGCCTCAAATGCCCTCTCTCCAAAAATCTCTGCTGGACTGATCACTTAAGTGGCATGAATACGATACCAAGAGAAGTTTTATAAGGTACTCTGGGAACAGATTAGTAATTGAACAAGGGTTTGGGAAGGCAAACAAATCAATTTTGGAAAAGGGGGGCATGCTGGAACTTATAACAGGACAACCCTTGGCGAACAGGGATATTTATATCTCCCTAACCCTCAGGAGTGAGTCACACATACTGGAAAATATTAGATGACATTAAACTAAATGTATAACTGTCAGCTCTGCCTTTAATTAGCAATTTAATCTATTGCCGAAGTTTTCCCCTTAACTTTTAACTATATAATGGCTTCCTGAATTGGGCATTTGAAGCATTTTATAAATTGTAGCACAAATGAGCACTTGCTGACATTCCTTATGTGTCCAGGCTTATAACAGCAGGTCTATACAGCTTGAAACTGGTGTACTGGAAATTTGATTTTTTTAAAAACAGACATCCACATTCTGATATGCAATCAGCTTCTTCTTCCCCCTCCATCTGCCTAATTTGCGCAAGCATTTACTCATCTGGTTGGAAGCCTTATTTTCCTTATGGAAAGAATGCCAGACACAAGTCAGGTTCAAAATATGGCTGTCCCAAACCAGTGGGAAAATGTCCCTGTCTGAAAGTGAACCTGATGGGATACCAATATCACCCTACCTTTGAAAGAGACCATATCTATAACAGTCTATAGGGCTGTCAGTCAGTGGTTGGCACCTGGAGGAAGATGAGGGAATGGGACATGGAAGTCCTGTTGTTGTGTGTGACACCACTTCCAGGGAAAACTGGAAGTGCTACCATGCTGCTCTAGGAAGTGCAGGAAAATCTATGGTAAAATAACAGCATTTCCTGTGATAGCTAGAAGAGCGTGACAACGCTTCTGGGTTTTCCCTGGAAGTGATGTCACGTTGTCATGCTGGTTGATTTTTTTTCTCCCGCTGCCCAAAGGAGCTGCAGCAGGAAGCACAGATTATCAAAGGGAACTCTCCCACCACAGGGTTGCCAGGTCTCCTGCTGAGAACCGATGTATTTGGAATATTTTCTGCTAGCAGAACTGGTGGATTCACCACTGAACTTCAACAGACAGAATCCAACCATAACCAAACCTCCTGAAAATGGCAATCGCCACACTGGGCAATACATTTTATTGGTTTTCTGAATACTTCGTACTTGAGACGAAGAGCTTATTACTCTTCTTATGGCGCTGTAGTGAGAATAAGGCTCAGCAAGAAGTACGGAGGAACAGAAGGATTCTTGAAGTGAGTGAGGAAAAATATAACCAGTTAGGCTCTTATGATCTTCCCAAACAACCTCTCTCTGGTTCACTCTATACAAGATTCTACAAAGCTAAATAAAGGAACACAAGCTAAGATTGCTCTGAAGTGTCAACACTAACCTTGGATCTAACAATGCCAGAGAGTTGTGCTTCTCAAAAGAATACACACACACATTATTTAAGCAGTTTGCTTTCTTTTAAAAGACCCTAGAAGATCATTCGTTAGGTATTCTCATCTTAGTGCCCTTATTGATCCGTATGCCACATCACTTATTTAGTCCCCCCCTTAGATGAATTTAGTTTGATAATCGCATGCATGCACCTGGCTGTTCCTCTCCTGATGCTGATTTTGTAGCAATGCCATTCCCCAAGGAGAGGTGGCCATGACCCAGGTTCAACGGTATCTTGTGTTCAGAAATGTTCTGTTTCACTAGATCTAAAGCATTTATCCCTCCTCTTTCTTTTCACAAACATATACCAGCCAAAGCATCCGTAATCATTTCAAGCGTATAATCCTAAAATATTGTTTTAAACAGGAGAGGATGGGAGAGACGCAAGAATTTCCAGATCCAGGCCAGTACACAGTTCTGTATAACCGTTCCTAAACCATGCTGCTTTATTTATTGACACGTGCTATTTATGAAGTACACTGCAGATGCTGCTTTTATCCAGGCTTGTGACTGATATGATTTAACTTTGTCGATTGTTTTTACAGTCTGCTCCTAATCCAAGGCCTGTTTTTGACCATCATTCCAGGATGCTAATTGCTTTATGTTTTTATGATCTGGTTGGGTTATATGGTTCAATGACACTTTATGCTGTTTTAATCATATTTTACTTTGCGAGCTGCCTTGAGCAGGTCTCTGGAGAGGCGGCATATAATTCTACATTTATACACAAATATGGAAGTACAAGTATGCACCAAAGGCTCCATTCACAGGGTCAACAACTCTTGGCAGTCTGTTGCATCATCAACATTTTTCCTGCGGCCGACACGCCTCCCAAGACTGTTCAAAATGAATGTGTTTGTCTCAGGACCCAAAAGCGGCATCAAAATGCTGCTAAACAGGGCTCATTTCGTAGCAGGAGCTCCTCTGCATATTAGGCCACACACCCCTGTAGTAGCCAATCCTCCAAAAGCTTACAGTAGCCCCTGTAAGAAGAGCTCTGTAAGCTCTTGGAGGATTGGCTACATTAGGGCCTAATATGCAAAGGAGCTCCTGCTACGAAATGAGCCCTGCTGCTAAAGGACTATCGATAAGAGGATGCGCAAACTGTAAAATCAACATTTGGCTGCCACTAACTGAGACTTGTTAGCCTGAATAACTTTTGAAGATTGTTTTGCCCTAGCTGTACAGTCACAAAGTCATAAGCCATCACATTTTTAGACAGAAAGCTATTACTTGGCTAGACCTCAGTATTAAGGCTGGGAAAGCCCATAAACAGGTTCTGACAGCTGCACCACACTCAGTGCTGGAGCTGGTAAAGCCAATGACGTGCCTCCAGTGACTCAGCACTTTGAGTGGCTTTGTGAGAGCTGATTCACACATTATATGGTACACAGATCTGGTGTGCCTGCCTCGTGTCCACAAAGTAACAGAGTCACGTGCGAGTTGTGGGGTCTCCTCAATTCCCATGCATAGTGTTCCCATTTGCCTGCTTATGGTGGGAGACCTTCAGATAACTGCTCATCTAATCGGCAGGCAGTAACTGGGGCCCAAGACGGGGGCACAGTCATTCTGGGGAGAAACTCAAAAATAATAATAATAAGGCCTCACCTACTTACAAGGAGTTCTGACCATAGAGTTTCTGGCAATTCCTAGAGCTACCCATGTCTCTTCCGGGCTGCTGCCCCCACCACAACCCTCCCGCCGGTTGCCGGGCAACCCTACTCATGCGTGAGGTGTGTGCTAAGGATAAGTACCACAGAACACGTGGAGAAGGGATTTCAAGCTTACCCCCATGCTATCTGTCTAACCTGCAACAGTCCCAGAGGGTACTATTTGGCTTTTGGGGGAAATGGCATGGGGTGAGGAAAGGCCGACACCCCTTCTTCACACACCATGGTCATGATCCGAATCGGGCATTGCAAACACCGGAATTGAGATCCAGCAACTCACGAGCAGCGACATTACACTGACACAACCCAACCCAGCCCGTGTGCTAAATAACATGTTAACTGGCAAGCTTGGGAAATAAGAAATGGAAGCATGGAAATGAGAATTAGGCCTGGAACTAGCACTTGCAGAGGCAATAACAGACAAGTAAAATATATTTATTAAAACTGGAAATGGGCTGAGGAAACGAAGGATGGCCCTCCTGTAACAGAAGAATGCCAAAGAATTCAGCAAAGGCTTCAGTCTTATGTACCAGAACCTAGCTATCGTGTGATTACTTTCCAGCTGAATTGCTTAATAGATTGTCACTGGATTTAGCATCAGGTTAACGGGGCACATATCAGACAGGCACAACAATACCTTAAACGCAATACCCCCAGCACATAGTTCTAATGTATCAGCTGTGTTGGAAAGTCTCCAGAGTTTTGCTATATGTAGCTGCCAGCTGGTTCCATTTATTTTTCTCCATTTTTTTTCATATTTTGATTGTAATAAATAATTAATCCAAGGCTTTGTAACTTGCTGACAAGATACAAACACGCCACATTGCGATGCTGGGCAATGTGTCACGAAGAAACGACACACACTATGCAGAAAAGTGATGCATTCCCAAAGTAGGCTACATTATCAAGGTCAACCACTAAACGCACTCCAACTCTGAGGAGATTATCAACGACGACGACTCGAGTCTACCGCCAGGACTGGAAATTCTTAACTGAAATTTTGTTCCGTTAGCAACAAATTTAAAAAAACCCCAGCACTCTGCTACACAGGGCTTTCTTTGACAGGTTCACCTTAAACTTATTTTTATTTTGTTTTTAGAAATGAGCAAACCCCACTGCTAGGAAAGAGAAGTCCACTCTCGAGAGCTCATAACCCAAATATATTGTTGGTATCTATGGTGCCCCTGGACATGAGTCTAGCATAAACTCTGACTTGTGGAAGTTTATGCCAGAATTTTCTTAGCCTTTTTCTACTTGAGTCTTATTTAGTTAAGATATATGTCTAGGGTTGCCAGCCTCCAGGTGGGGCCTGGGGATCTCCTGCTTTTACAACTGATTTCCAGCTGACAGAGATCAGCGCCACTGGAGAAAATGGCTGCTTGAAGGGTGGACTCTGTGGCATTGTACCACGCTGAGGCCCCTCCCCTCCCCAAACCTCTCCCTCTCCCAGATCCACCCCCAAACCAGACCTGGCAACCCTACAGATGTCTGAGAAAAGAGGCGATGGAATGAGAAGATAACTGAGGATAATTCCAGAATGTTCTCCAAAAGTCCATGCTACTGCAAGGATAAGAATGCGGGCTAGGGAATGAAATCAAAACAAAATGAAAACAAAACAGAAAAATGTTCAGGGGAAGACAGTAACAGAAAAAAGATTGTTAAAATTTAAATCTAACTCAAATTGCAGTGCTGTAAATTGTCTAATTTGTACACTGTTTTAAATTGTAATGGCTAATGGCTACACAATAATTTTTACTTAGACTTAGTAACAGAAAAAGGAATTATTGTGAATATAACATAAGAATCACGACAGGGAACAAAAGCTCACAAGGGAGGCGAATTCGAAAACTCTGTCAAAAAAACAATAATGGGTCGGACGGGAAGTGAATTTGCACAACCATATACTCCATTAAAGTTCCTGTTCCTCCAGCCATCTCAGGGCAGACATTCACATTCAGCTTTTACTTACAAAAAGTTTAACAGGTAAGGCAGGGTGACATGCAACAAGATCGAAGGTTAAATATAGACTAACTAAACAGCCACCCTACTGACTTTTTAGAAGTATCTTGTTTTATTAAACACTATGTTTTCCAATTTTCCCCTCAGATATTTTCATAAAGAAACAACTCCTTCGGGGTGGTTTGTTGTCTCCCGGCACTATCCCTGTTCTAATAACATGATGATTACAAACCTTGGAAATTGTATTTTAAAAATGTAAAATGGGGATCTTATCGCTAAACATTCTTCAATAACCAATTTGCGACGCGTGGAAAAGACACTGGACTGCAGTGGTACCCTACTTACGTGAAGCTATTTTCAGAGGGCAGCCATTTTGGTCTGCAGTAGAACAGTTGGCTTCAAGTCCAGTAGCGCCTTAGAGACCCACAAGATTTTCGGGGTGTGAGCTTTCTAGAGTCTGATGAAGGGAGTTTTGACTCTCAAAAGCTTATACCCCGAAAATCTTGTTGGCCTCTAAGGTGCTAATGGACTCAAGTCCTGCTAGCCTACCCAGCTGTAAGGAAAAAACATACAGACTCATCTAAACACACAATTTATGCAATATAACCCTGATTTTGAAGGGAAGCCAGAAATCCAAGGGAAGACACTGAAAGGCCTGTGTTCCTAAGTCAGGTTGATGCTCGACCGGGACAACTTTTCTTTCCTTGATAGCCCACGGAGGACAAAAGAATCACTGAAAACAGACAAACCTGCACAGGCTCCGGGGTGAGCTGGACAACGTGCTGCATACGCTCGTTGTGGTGATGCCGGGACTCCTCTTCGTAGATCACATCCCGCTCGTGCTGGGGGAGGTTCAGGAAGCGCCGAATGGTGCAGAGGTTTTCCCAAAGCGTGCGGTTTTCGGGACTCGGGTTTTCTTTCCAGCGGAGCAGCTCGCATAGCCAGCCCTGCAGCAGGAAGTCAGAACGTCACAAGTGCTGAGCTTGAGCAAACTGGCTTACTGCTAAATGATCTCTGGCTTCCGTTGTTCTAAGATGATTTCTTACAGGTGGTTCTTTCAACTCCAATTGCATACCTGGGGATGCTCCTATTACAGAACTGAGAATCTGGGAAAGCCGAAGATATCACACATGCGACGATTCCGCCAAAACCCAGACAACGTCCTCCAAGTTGCCCCAGGCACAGATATAAGTGCACAGGGTCTCAAACTGAGACATCGAATGACAGAAAAAGGCATTTTTCATTTTTGCCCCAAATGACACACCCATCTCTTTCCTCACACTACTGGGCAATACAACAGCTTGTGGTGCTCTTCCATGGACACCAGATACTGAACACCCATATCTGAAAACTCTAGAGCTCCAATGTGATGGAAGGGTAGAGCAGCTAGGATATCACAAATGAGCAAGAAAACACACGCAGAGAAGATGGAATCCCAATGATGGCAGTCACCTTCTGAGGCCCTTGCTTTGGGCACCCCCTCCTTTTCTGGGAGAGGGCCTTCTCAGTCATGGCACCAAAATGTTGGAAGTCTCTCCTCAGGGAGACTCTTCTGCCCCTTCTATCACCATCTTCTGCCGTTGGGTGAATCCTTTTTTTGTTTTGTTCAGCATTCCCTCAGTGATCCCACCTTCCCACCCAAGGATTTACCTGTCATGTTTTAGCTTGGCTTTTAACTATTCTAATGATGTGTGATTTTGGTTGGTTGTAATGGTTTTTAAGGTGTAGAATCATAGAGTTGGAAGGGACCTCCAGGGTCATCTAGTCCAACTCCCTGCACAGGGCAGGAAATTCACAAATTATATTTTTTAATGTGTTAGCCCTTATGAGGGCCAGGAAGGCAGGGTATAAATTCTGTCAACCGATAAATAAATAGAGGTGGCCCCCAGAGAGAATCCAAGTTGGAAGAATTTCTGGAGGTAATCCTTAGGAACAGCCCTCTAAACAACCAGGTACTACATGTTGCCCATTATCTGGCATTCAGCACTGCAACAATTTAAAAAAAGGACAGAGAAAGTGTGCAGGAAGGCTATATGTGCTTGATTGCTCAGCAGTAGTTGAAAGCGACACATACCTACCCACCACCTAAAACATGTGACGGATTTCAATTTGTTATGTGGAATATTATCATGTAGTAAATTTTACAGGGTTTCCTTCTAATAGTCAGTATTGCCTATGGTCTTAAGAGAAGAGACGGATGCAAGCCGTAGGACGAAGGAAAACACTGGCTAACGGGTAGAAAACTCTCTTAGCCTCAGCGGCTTGTGTATATGTGAAGGATACGTGTTCTCATCAGTTCAATCTAACCACTAATGGTTTCTTTACCTTGTACATCCACAAAGCCTGGTGCAAGAGGAGACTTCGCTTGTACCTGCAAGCATCTGCCTCCTGTACAGCTGTGCCTGGATCATCCCTTTGTGGTTGTTTTTTTTACAAGGGGAAAACTCAAGGCAATCATGATGTAATGTAAAAACAGGCATTTCCAACTCTTGTTAAGTAAATTATTGCGACAGTTTTATAGTCCGCTGTCTTCAAGCCACGGCTCTGCGTTTAGCCAGGAGGTGCACAATCCGCACACTGCTAGAGTGCATTTGTCCAGGTGGGACCAAAGCAAGTTCAGTGACTTTTTCTGAAGGAGCACATCGACACTTTGAAGTGTTTTTTTTTTAAAAAAAAGGTTTAAACTCCCTCCCCCCCCAAAAAAACAAAAACAAAATCTACATATGAAGGTACCTCAAAAGAAAGACCCATCACTAGCCCCGAAGCTTTTGACGGACCAACATAAGTCGAGGAGAACGCCCAATAGAAGGTGCCACAGAAGCCTCCGATGATATTCTGTCGCCGTTTGTTTGTCTAACTCTTCACCGCGTCTTCTGCCTTTACTCTCCCCCCCCCCGCCCGAAAAAGGCAAGATTTGATTATCTCCGCTGCATCAGCCAAGACAGCAACACCAGCTGTTCTCATTGTGCGGTCTCCTCCTCACGGCCTACATGTTAATAACCTGATCATTCCATTTTCTCCTTCAACTGCCGGCTGCAGCGCAGCGAAGAGACAAAAACCTAGGCCCATCTGCAGCAGCTGTAGGCACTGAACTGTGAAGCCACTGGGGATTTATAAACTAATCTGTAACACAACACTGCCTTGTTTTTACAAGTGAGAGGCCACATTTGTGCAGACCTGATCTTTTCTTGCAATAAGCTAGGAGTGGGGAGAAAGGGAAGGGGAGGGGGGGAGGTGAAAAGAAGATATCTAATTATTTGCTTGGAATAAATATCTGTATTGAGTATTTTAGTCGGTATGTGGCTAACCACAGAATCAGGTGATGGCTGACTTCCATAGACATCTCCTCCCCCCCCCCCCCCCGAATCCCATATCTCTTTAATAACGATGGGGGGGGAGAACCCCCCCGCCCCTGCTCGGCTCCAAAGTGTTTTCTCAGGGGTTTCCTTTGTACAAAGGGAAATAATTTTTGAAATGTAAAATAAACCATCTGTGGGGAAAAAATAAGCTCCTATTTCTCCATCCAGCTAAACACTTTCAAATGTTTCAAGCAGGTACGGCTGGAAACCTTCCCCAAGGGAAACGAGAGCATGAAGATCAGTTATTTGGCAGATTCTTTTTTTTAAAAAAGGAAAAGGAAAATCCTACGGCTGTTCGAAGTCAACATCGTGAGTCATCTGGAGGCAATGGTGGGCCAGTCTGCCTCCGGACGTGGTTGCCCCGCGAGAGGGCTCAGGCCAAAAAAGAAACGAGGGACAGGGGACTCGCGACTGTCTCTCCTTGAGCTTGGATTGTCTTGGCTGCGTTTGATTGATAAGCTCACCTATAATCTGCGCTCATTACAGCCACTTAGTCTGACACTACAGGCCTCATTATGGACGGGGCAGTCTCTGCCATTTGTCTTTGGGAAGTGTGGTGGCTCAGTTGGCCAGGGAAACTCACAAGGTCTTGACCGGGCCGCTCGGAGAGAACGATGCTGCAGCATGACCATGTGTGCAGGCGTGAGCAGACCAAATTAATTTCTGGCACGGGGAGTCGCCAGGCACAGATCCCATCCCAAGGACACCTGAGAACACTGCAGCTCCCCGGCGGACAGCAGCTAACGGCATGTTTAGGGCAGCCCGGTTTGGAAAGTGAATCACATTCGTGTTATTTAGGGAAATATTAATCCGGTTTCCTCAGAAACTATTTGCTCGGCTGATCAGATTAAGGGATCTAGCCTTCAAACGCGCGCACGCACACACACACACACACACACACACACCCCACAGCAGGGCCCAAGAAATCTGTGATACTTCACAGCCTCAGACATATTGCACCAGGCATGCCCAGCTGCCACAATAATTAGCTTATGAATGTATCAGCTGGTTCTGCAATTTTTATAAATAATAACTAACCTACGGAGCAGAAAGATTTCCATGAGCCTAATATTAGCAAGAAATTGCTCGGCCCTCCGCACTCTAATGTCATTGTGCTAAATGCCCTCTTCATGCTTGCAATTTTATAACCACTGGGCCTCCCTCTGATACCCATCTATAAATATTTATTCGGCATCAGCAATGGCAGTTCATTTGTGCCCGCTTCCTTCCTAACCACGGTTATTTGCTTTCTCCTCCTTCCGCAAGTCTGCCTGTACCCTCATCTACAACAGACCATGCTTTCATCCCCCCCCCAAACTTGTTTAAGCAGCGTTTCTCCTAGCCCCTTTAGAACTATCTAACCGTCTACAAAATGGGTCATTGGGTGCCGTATGGAAGACTACTCCGCACCAGCACGCGCACCCGAACCAGCCCCTTCTAACCAGGTAAAAGATGGAGTGTGTGCATCCTGTAGGATGTTTCTTCCCATTTAAATAATCTTAGTGTGCCATCCAAGAAAGTTTTGCAGTACCAAGCAAAAAAGAAAAAAAAGTGTAAATGTCAAATAAAACAGTGACAGATGACAGTATTCTCTATTGAATAGCACCGTTGCTTCGTGCATGTTCGATGAGAACTCATGAATTATTAATAAATAAATCTCCCTTTTCTGTTATAAAAAAAAAAAAAAACACCCGCAAGTTGTGGGTATTTCCCCCCCCTCTCCCAGCAAGGCAGCAGCAGAGGGAATCCATGTGTGTTTTACCAAGCATTCCGAGGGAATTATGTCCACGTAAGAAATGCTGATACAGGATTTCACACGGATGGCGGAATTCAGGTTGCTTTCAGGCTTTCAGTTAACGTTTGCGGTGTCAGGGAAGACAGGTAAAGACGGCAGGGCCAGTGAAGGTAAACGTATGTAGAATTTGCCTTCAACATAGCTGACCGTTTCGTGGCCCAGTTCTTTCAATCCCTCACTCACGGGTACAAATATGCCCAACAGCTAACTTCAGCATTGCTATGAAGAGCCTCTTCTCTTCTCACCATGATTCTAACCTGGATTATCCACTGGACACTGGTCCATCTTCAAAGGAGGAAAGTCATCAGGAGTGAATTACCGAGGCACTCAGCTATCTAAACAGGCTTTCTGCCTCCTTTGACCTACAAACAACAGATTGGAGAGACTCTACCCATAGATCAACTTAACTCATCTTCCTTACAATGCTATCCATGAGCTGCAGCCAGGCGGAAAGAAGCACATCCTGTAGTTCCCCCCCAGCGCCCATACTCTTATCCTTTGAACACCTATCCAAGTTAAACTTCAGCATCTTTGGGGGAGCATTGCAAGACTTTTAAAATAAGGCTGTCGCCCCATTAAAGAATCTTCGACGAATCATATGAAATTTTAATAAAGCTGCATAAATTTGCATTTGAGTAAAAATCAGTAGTTCTGAAGAACGACACACACCCGTATTTTCAGGTGTGCTGCCTACATCTGTCAAAGCAGGCAGCCCCATCCCACCTGCAAAAAGCGAAAAATATCCCTACTAAGATGACGCTTCCCACCTGCAGCTGTAAGTGTGCTATTAAAAAGTGGGAGAAAAATTAAAAACTGCTGTCCAGTGTATCAGCAGTACTTTGCAACATTTACAAAAAAAAAAAATCACTACATGGGCTGGCCTTAGAGGCACTAGTCTTAAATAAGAGGCCCACGAATGCAGTGAAAGGTTGGGAAGGTATATGATGGTCTAGCTCAGGGGTGTCAAACATGCAACCCAGGGGCCGGATCAGGCCCCCGGAGGGCTTCTATCAGGCTCACACTGTTGTGAGCTGGAACTGGCCATCTCCTGCTTCCAGTTCTGTTGCTGCTGCTGCTGCATCATAGCTTGCTTCACCAGACTCTCTCAATTGCTCAGCCATTACATGTTTCACCAAGATTGCAACAGCACAGACATTTTGATGCAATGATTCAGAGCAAGAGGTGCCAGTTATCAGACTGTTAAATAAACAAAATATTGCAGGAGTGCTGATGTTTTAAGCATGTTTTTATTTTAAGTTAAAAAAAACAACACTTTGTGTTTGTGTCCTTTATAAAGTTTATATCTCTGCTGCCTGGCATTACATTTTTTGACACACATGGCCCGGCCCGACAAGGTCTCATTTATGTCAGATCTGGCCCTCATAACAAATGAGTTCGACGGCCCTGATCCAGCTGATTCAACCCAAGCAGGGGGTAGGTCTGATCAATGTCTGGATGGCAGACAAGGAAGCCGCCATGAGCTCTCTGAATGAAGAGAAGGATGTGGGTAAAATAAATGGCTAGGTATGGGAGTTCCAGCGTCTGTCGTATTTCATCTGTTTTATTTCTTTTCTTATTTTATATTATGTGTTTGAAATTATTGACCATGACACTGCATGACAGCGTGGGCTACTAACATAAATACAGTACGACTGCGGGCGGCCAAGCCTGCCTTCGGTAGCTCACTGAAATCTTCTGAGCAGGGGAACGCGGCAATGAATATTTTTGCGGCCTTTGCCATTGCAGAGAGACCGCCAACTCTGTGGCAAGGCCTCCGCTTGCCGCTTTGTTTTGCACGCCAGCCTTCCTACTCGCCCCTGGAATCCAACCCAGTTGCTTACTTTCGAAAAACCCGGAAGGACGAGCTCGTCTGTCGTATCTCGTTACAGGGCACCAGCATGTCCCGAGTGTTTCAAACTGGTGAAAACAAATATCAACATTATTAATGTCCTATTTTTAATTTCTTGATCTCCTTCCCGATGGCATGCATTTTCCACAGCTAAAGCAAAGCATCTGCTAGGGAAGGACAGCTTCCCATCCTGCTCAGTCAACGCGCGCCTTTGGGGATGGTAGACGGAGAAGCCCCGCGAGGGAAAGGGAGGAAGGGGGAGAACGGAGGACTCATTCCCCAAACTTCGCAGTGATCCCTTTTTAGCTGCCTGACCCTTCTACTTCTGTAATATTTAGGTCAGCAACAGCGGCTGAGAAAGTATCAATTGCAGCCTCTGCTAAAAGGGCTGCCACACACATAACATGCTCCACGGAACAGATTTATTAGGGATTCTTGCTTAGAAGCAAGCAGAACTAAGCATAGAGAAGAAGAAGAAGAGATTGGATTTATACCCCGCCCTTCACTCACTTGGAGTCTCAGAGCGGCTCACAAACTCCTTTCCCTTCCCCTCCCCACAACAGACACCCTGTGAGGTAGGTGGGGCTGAGAGAGCTCTGAGACAAGCTGTCCTTGAGGGAACAGCTGGTACAGAGCTACGGCTTGCCCAAGGTCATCCAGCCAGGTGCAAGGGGAGGAGTGGGGAATCAAACCCGGTTCTCCCAGATTAGAGTCCGCGCACTTAACCACTACACCAAACTGGCATATATTTTAAGCCTTAGATCAGAGTAGAACTGCACTGAAATCAAGGCTCATTCACTCGTTTCCTGGACAGTCAAATCACACAAGCTGTTACTATCCATGATTAGATCACCACCTTATAGCTTAGTCTTAAAAATCAGGTGGTGGAAGTTGGATTGGGGCTACAGCATGGAAGAAAGTGGGGGGGGGGGAGTAACACTTTCCCATGCTTTTTCCTTGACTGAGGCTGCCCTCTGCTTCAGGTTATTAGCCCTGTTTCTGGGGAAGGGGGGGAGGGTCTTGTCTGCAGGCAAGGGCCCCATCCCAGAAATCACCTGGGCCAATGGAGGCTCCTGGGCAGACCAATGGCTGAAGCAACTATGGCAAGCCCCTCAACAGAAGCCCCACCCGACAGCTTTCAAGGAAGGGCCATGCAAGGATGCTTGGTTGGGATGCTCCCCATGCTGGCCACGCCCTCTGGGCAGTGGAGACAGAAGACAGGGCTCTGCTGCTGAGCCACTGGCACAGGCAATCCCACCGATGCCAGCAGCATCCATGCCCCCGTAGGCTGCCGCAGAGCAGAGGCCCTCTAAGGTAGCAGAGGAAGGAAGAGCACAGGAAGGGACAGCCGGGGCCAGGAATCCAACCACCTCCGTCGCCACACCCAGCAGGACCACACCCTTTCCCATGAGGCTTTGAATGAGCCCAAACCTGTCCTGCCTACAGGAACTCCTTTAGAGGGTAGGAAACAAAGTAGCCATGGAGGAAGGGTCAGACCTCTACTAATGATGGGGGCTTCATCTGCGGCCTGTTGCTAATGGACACTAGAGTGCTCAGCAGCCCCGGGCTCAGCCCTTGGGAGTCAGAGCCTGACCGTCTTTTCCCTTCCCGAGCAAGTTCCAAACACAGAAACAGCATTGGGAGGATTTAACCCCTACCTCTTCCCTAGTGTGACGGCCCCAACTTGGGGACCCCCTGTGGCTGCTTTGTAAGGTTAAGCTACACATCTGGTGGGTGACCCATTCACAAATTGCTTATTGACTGCACAAGCTGGCCATAGTTTCCAGGAAATAAGATTCTCTAAATATGTGCTTTACCCCTTGGCTTGATGTCACTGGGTTATTTCCTATTTCACTGTGTCAAAACACACACACACACACACAGAGTGCAAAAGCAATCCTATCATTAGAGCACTGATCCAGTCCCAGAGGTGTAAATTCTGCTACCCACCCCTCACCCCCTTTTACATTGTTTGGCTGTAGGGATGCAGTGCTTATGCCCTGAAGCGCTGCTGAAGCATTGCCCTCCACTGCTTTCCAGGAGAGGAGGACAATGAGGTAGCACAGTCCTCCGCATCAGATTCAGAAGGGTGTGTGTGTGTGTGTGTGTGATGAAGTCAGGCCACCGCTCCGGTCACCACCGAGTCTCACAGCTGCCTCTACCCAGTGTCCAGAACTGGGCAAGAGTTCTGGAAGCCAGATGGAGATATGCGGAAGAAGGGAGGGGAGAGAAACTAGATGCTATTGAGAGTTTGTGTGTGGATCACGGGGGTGGGGGGGTGGGGATACAACATAAAATGGCGGCAGCGGTTACGATTCAAAAGCGAGTGGGTAAAGGACCCTGCTTGGCACAGCCACCCTAAACTTCTCGGCTGGATTGAGAGCGTTTTCACACATGAAGCTGAAGTCGTTCCTGAGCAAGCGGAACAGAAAGTATTCGTTATACAAGTATAGGAGCTACAAAGGTCAAAATGCTTATATGAATTACAAATGTCTTCCACACTGACGTTCGATACATACACATACCGCAAGAGAAACTCAGAGGTGAGAAAAACACCCCAAGACCAGAATTTTTAGACACTTCCGCAGTTCTTAAGTTGTTAGGAAGCTGAAGGAGACAGACTTTAAGGCCGCTGCCAATGTTCTACTGATGCGCTCATGTCCACACAGAAGCAAGGAATACGTTGCCCCGAGTAATTTAGTTCTGAAACACCGCATGAGTGGGATATTCATCCTTACTGAAACCTTCCCTTGCAATGAGTGTCTCTCAGGCACTTGATTAACTGGCCTTGAGCAGCTACTTGTTCAGCGTGGTAGTCTCAAACTATGTATCCCTATATATAGACAGATACACCGTTTATAAATACATCTTTCTGCGCTGACATTTTGCTTAGGGTTCCAGCAAATACATGAGTAGGCAAACGAGGAGATTTTAGTGAGTGATTAAAAAAAAAAAAATCTCCACTCAAAATGTATGTAAGAGGATATTTCCTCACCCACATCTTCAGTGCGCGAAATGTCAGCATCTGTGACAAAAAAGGCAATGTGTGATGTATGCCTTTAAAGAGATTAAAATTATGCTATTAGTGACAGACAGATGACTTTCGAGCTGTGCTCAGGCAAAGGCCCTAAAACAAATGCTCAGCAGTGATTAACTGTCTTCAACACGAGTCTGCAGCAGCACAAAAATTAGCCGGGTAGTATTCCAAACTTCTTCGATTGCTGCAGAGCTCGCCTGCCATTCATCCAGTAAGTCTCCGTGAAAAGAGGCCCTAAGGCAGTGGTGGCAAACCTATGGCACGCGTGCCAGAGGCGGCACTCAGAGCCCTCTCTGTGGGCACGCATGCAGTTTGGGCACTCAGTCTCTAAAAGGAAAAAGACGACAGACTCAAGGCTGGGCTGCTCTCAAACTTACAAAGTATGAGCCAAGGTTAGACGAATTATCAGCATGCATACAACAGCAAAACTCACATTAATTGGTTCAAAAGCATGCCAAATGCAAACTTTTACCTTTCAATGAAAAGTTGTTCGTATAATTGAAAGCTCTGTTATTGTGTTTTTCTTTTAAGACAAAAGATGTTAATGAGTTCTTTTTTCTAAACGAAAACCTCAGTATTCAGGTTAAATTGTCGTGCTGGCACTTTGCGATAAATAAGTGGGTTTTGGGTTGCAGTTTGGGCACTTGGTCTCTAAAAGGTTCGCCATCACTGCCCTAAGGGATTGAAAGGTAACTCGGTCTAGGAAAGGGAATGGATAAATACAGGTTGCTTACCTGTAATTGGAGATCTTCGAGTGGTCATCTGTGCATTCACACCTCTGGGATAATGTGCGCCTGCGCCGATCCCGATAGGTAACTTCAAAGCCAAAACGGATTTTCGCGCCAACTCCCCGATCGCGCGCCGGCTCCACTGCGCATGACCAGGGAGGGGCACGAGGATCCCGCCAGTTCCTTCTGACCTCTGCAAGCAGCCCCCAGGAAATTTACACGGGAGACCAAAAGCAGAGGGGAAGGAGGGCGGGTGGTGTGAATGCACAGATGACCACTCGAAGATCTCCAATTACAGGTAAGCAACCTGTATATCTTCTTCGTGGTCTCTGTGCATCACACCTCTGGGAGAATAGCGAGCAATAAATACACCACATACCTGGAGGTGGGTGCTGAAGGTCTCACATCTGAGCTGTCTGCAGAACTGCACGACCCACCGCTGACCGCTGATGGGTACGGACGTCCAAAGCATAGTGTCTCACAAACGTGTGAGGAGACGTCCATGTAGCAGCATTGCAGATGTCTCCCAGGGGAATGCCCTTGAGGAATGCTGTCGAGGCAGCCACTGCCCGAGTAGAGTGAGCCCGCAGGGACGCCGGTAATGGCCGCTTGGCCAAGAGGTAGGCGAGTTTTATCGTCCCAACAATCCATTTAGACAGTCTCTGAGACGATAGCTTCTGTCCCTGTCTGGGCAAGGCATACGCGACGAAGAGAGCTGGGGACTTGCGGAAGGGTTTAGAACGATGCAAGTAAAAAGACAGGGCCCTCTTAACATCGAGAGAGTGTAGGCAGCGCTGTGCCTAGTCCTTGGGTTCAGGAAAGAACACCGGCAGGGTGATGTCTGCTTTAATGTGGAAGTCCGAAACTATCTTCGGTAAGAAGGTAATATCAGGAGTCAGGGTCACTGCTTCCTGATGAAAGGTAAGATAGGGTGGGTCACATCGGAGAGCCGACAGCTCACTCACCCTACGCACTGAAGTAAGGGCCACCAGAAAAGCTACTTTCCACAAAAGAAGCTGTAAGTTGCAGGAAGCCATAGGCTCGAACGGGTTGCCCATTAGCTTGTTCAGCACTAGGGGCAGGTCCCACGCTGTAACAGGGGTTTTGACTGTTGGAAAGAGATGGCACATTCCCTTTAGGAATTGCTTCGTAGTGGAATGAGTAAACACGGAGTAACCATCTATTGTTGGGTGGTTAACTGAGACAGCTGAGAGGTAGACACAGAGCGATGCATGACACAATCCTCTGTCCTTGCAAGACAAGAGAAAACCAAAAATGTCGTTGAGAGAAGATGGAATGGAAGGTCGTCCTACCGAGGCTAGGAAGGACAGGAACTTATTCCATTTTGCCTCGTAGGAACGGCGTGTAGACAGCTTACGAGCATTAAGGAGGACATCAGCTATACGAGCGTCTACTTCGGAGGGCGAATTAGCCAAGCTGTTAGCTTCAGTCTGGGTACATCGTGATGCAGCACCAGACTGTTGTACATCCAGAGAAGGTCTGGGTTCATCGGAAGGTGAGTGTAGGACCCATTGGAGAGGCGAAGGAGGGTGGGAAACCACGGTTACCTCGGCCACCAAGGTGTGATCAGGATTGCTAGTGGTTGTTCTGCCAGTAGCTTCTGTACTACCTTCAGTATCAATGGGATCGGTGGAAACAGGTTCTGTGGCACCTGCCACCATTCCAGGGCTCGAATCATCTGGTCCGATAGGTGGAATCCTTTGGATATAGGGTGTAGGTTTGGCCTGAACCGGCGAAGAAACCACAGCTGCAAGGGCCTCATGTGTAGCCTTGCGAAAGGAATGACCATGGTGGTAGCCGCCATGAGTCCCAAGAGTCGCAGTATTTGACGAGCTGTCGCCTCCCGGTTTCTTCTCAGGACTCTGATGAAGGAAACAATGTCCAAGACCCTGTTGGGGGGTAGGAATGCCCTGCACTGTAGGGAATCTAGGAGAGCTCCGATGAACTGTACCCGTCTGGAAGGGGTAAGCATGGACTTCTTTGTATTTATTGTCAGTCCCAGAATCTCCAGGGTGTGGAGTGTCCGGGAGACGTGGTCTTGCAGGTCTGATGCGGAAGGAGCGATCAGGAGCCAGTCGTCCAGATAAGGGTATAGATGGATGCCCTGCAGGCGGAGGTGGGCCGCTACTGTTGCCATTAATTTCGTGAAGACATGAGGTGCCGTTGAAAGGCCAAATGGTAGTGCCTTGTACTGGAAATGACGTGGACCGATCACAAAGCGTAGAAAAGGTCTGTGGGAAGGATGAATGGTCACATGGAAGTATGCATCCTTCAGGTCCAGCGTCACCATCCAAGAGCCCGCCTCCAGCAGAGGTAGGATGATTTGGAGGGTGGTCATTCGGAACTTCTTGTATGTTATGAACGCGTTTAGGTTCCGAAGATCTAGGATGGGTCGGAGGCCTCCGTCCCTCTTTGGCACCGTGAAGTGGCGGGAGTAAAACCCCTGTTGAAACTGCTGGACTACTACCGGTTCTATCGCATCCTTGCTCAGCAGGGTCTCGACCTCGGTTGTCAGAGTGTCGGATGGGGGAGTGACCACGAAGTAAGGTTCCGTAGGGATCTCGAAGAATTCTATTCTGTATCCCTCGGAGATGACTGAAAGTGCCCACTTGTCCGAGGTAATGCGTTGCCATGCTGTCAGAAAGGGTGATAGACGGGTGGGGTTGTCGGAGCAGGGGTGGGAGTCAAAAACTTGATTTGCTTGGTTTGGGAGGTTTCGCCTTAGACGCCGGAGCAGTTGGGAAGCGGGGCCTGTTGTTATAGGGCTTTTGTTGATAGGTAGAGGGTGGTGACCTCTGCCATTGTGGTTCAGCGGGAGGTCTTTGTGACTGTTTCTTGGGCCATGATCTTTGCCATGTTTTCTGTTTCTGCTGTTTAGGTTGAGAAACTCCCAAGTTACGGGATGTCTTCACGCTTTTATCAAGCTCGTGAAGCACTGTGTCTGTCGTTGAACTGAAGGGACCGTCTCCTTCAAACGGCAGATCTTCCACCAAGGTCTTGGTGTCTTGAGGAAGAGAGGTAGATCTCAACCAGGCATGGCATCTGATGGACACTGCTGAAGTGAGCGTCTTGGAGGTTACTTCCGCCGAATGCTTGAAGGCCGAAAGTTGGAGCTTGGCCAGAGACATACCTTCCTTTTGAATCTTTCTGGCGTTGCATAGCTTGTCCTCTGGGAGATGGGCAATGAGCGCAGTCATCTGTTCCCAGAGCGAGTACTGGTACCTGCTCATACAGGCAGTGTAATTTGCTATCTTGAAGCCCAATGCACCCGCTGAATAAATGTGTCTTCCAAAGGAATCTATTCTGCGTCCTTCTTTGTCTAATGGGGAAGAGTGCCCACTACGACCCTTAGTGGAGGGTGTCACAACCACTGAGTTGGGTTTGGGGTGGACAAACAAGAATTCTGCCCCCGGCTCCTGGATCCTATACATGTGAGCTAGGCGTTTGCTGGAGATGGGGGTGGATGAGGGATGAGGCCAGGATTCTTTGGCCGTAGTCATCAGGACCGATATGAGTGGGAGGGCCACCGGTGTGGATGTATCCATCTGCACAATATCGAAGATGGAGTCGGTGGCTGTCGGCATCGGTTGGGCCGTGGCCAAGGCCAGAGAGTGTGCCATCCTTTTGATTAATTCTCCATAGGGTTTCACATCCTCGGAGGGAGATATTGGGAGGTTTTCGGTAACCTGCGTGTCGGGAGACGGGTTTTGTGGAAGCGACTCGTCTTCTGACACTGAAGATGCCGGGGACCCCGGTGCCGAATGGTCGGATGGTGAAAGAGGGGTCGGGCTGGACAGGTCCTGCGTTACCGGTAGCGGACAAGGATCGGTGTCGGGTGTCCGTTTCGGTGCTGGTGTCGGTGTCGGTGTCGGAACTGATGAGGGTTCTCGGTACCGAGACACTCTAGAAGAGGTGGATTGCCGATCCCATTCGGTGGGATACCATTGGGGCGGTGGTGGGATACCGTAAAGGTATCGCCACTGCTGGATATCCCACGGTACCGGTGGAGCCGGAGGGCAGTAGTCTTTATCCCCCCTCGGTACCGATGGTGGCTTCGCCTCGGCGTCGGGGGTCTCCCGAGGGACCTGTGTAAGGTCTATGTCGAGGTCGGAGTCAGTCAAGGTGATCGGTCGCGGCATCGGGGAGGATGATCTACCCCTGGGTCACTTGCGATCTGTCGGGTCAAGCTGACCAAGCCCGGGCTGGGCTGAGTCAAGCGCACCGCGCGTCGACGAAGCACTCGAAGATTTCTTGTGCTTCAGCTTGCCCTTCTCCTCCTTGCCCTCCCTGCGCTTTTTAGCAGGAGTGTCGGGCAAGGGTAGTGATCTCTTCGGTGCCGGTCTGTCGGTACCGATGCTTCGGGATGGAGACGGCGTCGGTCCCGTCGGTGAAGAAGCCGGAACTTCGGAGGAAGACATTTTCGGCGACAAGGCAGACTCGAGGAGAGCAACCCGGAGCCTCGCCGCTCGGTTTTTACACGTTTGCTTGGAGAAAGCCGCACAGCTAGTGCAAGAGTCGACTCGGTGAGACTCACCCAGGCAAAGAAGACACAGGGAGTGCTTGTCCGGTGGGGCTATCTTGCTGCCGCACTGCAGGCACCTCTTGAAGAACCCCCACCGCTGGGCCATAGGCCAGGCAGTGAAAATGAAGGGAAATCCAAAGGCAAGTCCAGTTAACAGTCCGAGTTCAATAGTTGGAAAAAAATCAATCCGAAGGCTCTTTTTAAAGTTGAGAAGTAAACTACCGACCGGAGCAAGAGAGAAAGGATCCTCACGACGTGGTGGTCAGAAGAGAACTGGCGGGATCCTCGTGCCCCTCCCCAGTCATGCGCAGTGGAGCCGGCGCGCGATCGGGGAGTTGGCGCGAAAATCCGTTTTGGCTTTGAAGTTACCGATCGGGATCGGCGCAGGCGCACATTATCCCAGAGGTGTGATGCACAGAGACCACGAAGAAGATAAGGCCACTTCCTTCTACAGTACTTAATAAAACCTTGACAAGAAGGTCAGCTATTTCTGCTCTGCACCGTAATACTTCTAGGTGTTTAACCAGCAACTTCCAGAACTAACCACCTTTATTTCATTCCCTTGGTCCCATTTAAAGGATTCAGATGACAACAATAACCTTGTGGTGACTGCAGTCGCCGTGACAGGTGAGCTGTTTACTTATTTTCTTCACACCGTGACTTACCCTGAAAACACCTTTTTATCTCCTACAAGTGGTACAAGAAAGACCACCACCAATGAACTATCACTACATGAGCGAGTCAACAGGACACTTGAACCCTCCCTATCCAGTCTCTTCTTCCCTTTTCCTGCTTCAAAATGTCAGTTAATTAACAATCGCGTGTTGGATCTCTGCAGAAGGTTACTTACTGCCAGATCGTATTTTGGAGATATTTTAAGCCATGTTGCAGAAGGTGTGTGGGGGTCTCTCATTTTTGTGTTTCCCCGCAATCCTCTGTGACCATACAAAGTTGTAAAAATTGTGGAAGGTGCTCCCATGTTACAACGCAACCCACCAAAATTATCTACCGCACTCAGGACGCTTTGGTGCAAATTTCGAGCATTTCCCCCTTCCTGCTTCAGTTATCTGAGATGGTCTGTTAATGAGAGAGGAGGTAAGGTGCCTGCATTCTTTCCAACCTAAACCTCACAGTAAAGGAATTCTTCAAAGGATATAACGTGTGTTCTTTTTAGATGCTTCTTTTGTCCCATGATTTCTTAGTAAAATCCCAAGAACTTCTGTGTTTTGAAGCCCTCATGGATGCAGGAAGAACGATGGAAATACGACAGTGAAAACTAAACATCAAAACCAACTAGGCAACTAAAAAAAAATGTACGTTTATTCGGAAATTAAATATGTAATTTTTACAAACGATTGCGATTTTTAAGGGCCAGCTATAATTTTTTCCAACATTTGAGGGCTTCACTTCCAGAATATTCTAAGTCCCATTCCCTAGCACGCAGAGCATCTCCCCTAAGACGAGGGCAGCTGCCAGGGAAAACTGCCTCTTGTCTCCACTGGACTGCGCGGCATTTTTATCCTGTTGCTCTTCCAAAGAACGTCAGGGTGACATTCTTAATTTGCTTCCTCTGTTTTATCCTCGCCAGCACACTTTGGGGGCAGGCTGGACTGGAGGGAGAATGACTGAACCGAAGCCACATGGCAAGAGAAGATCTGAACCTTGGTCTCTCCCAAGCTTTCTAACTGGATCTCCACAAGAAGCAAAAAAAAAAAAATGGATTCTGCAAGCAGGGGATTCCCCCAAAGAAGTCCTACCCTCCAACTCTCCCCTCCGGCATTCTATGCCTTCTCAGCATCTCAAACAGACTGATTTTCCTTTCCATCCCTTTCTTCTTTTAACCAACATTCAGCTGCACTCAGCATTCCATGGTCCTACGGCACATTCGGTCCTCTCTAGGCTGCTTACTGGGGAGGGGGTTCCTTTGGTTAAGTCTCCCGGGTATAGAGAAGTATATAGAAGGGATCCTGTGCATTTGTATGTCACAAATATGATCAATAGGGCCAATGGGAGGACATCTTGCCCACCCCAAGCCCTTGAGCTTCCTATGATCCAAGCAATATGGAAGTCTTTTTATGTAGCAGAAGAAGAAGAGATTGGATTTGTACCCCGCCCTTCATTACCCAAGGGAGTCTCAGAGTGGCCTACAAACCCCTTTCCCTTCCCCTCCCCACAACAGACACCCTGTGAGGTAGGTGGGGCTGAGAGAGCTCTGACAGAAACTGCTTTTTTTCAAGGACAGCTGTGCCAGAACTATGGCTCGCCCCAGGTCATCCAGCAGGTGCAAGTGGAGGAGTGGGGAAGCAAACCCGGTTCTCCCAGATTAGAGTCTGCACACTTCACCACTACACCAAACCGGCTCTCCATGTGCCCTTTGGAATCTCTGTATCTTTGTGTTTGAATGTAAAAATCCCATAGCCGCGATTGGCCTCTTCTATCCTGCCACATGAAAATCTCTTAATCCTAATACATATTTGCTACTTCCTATTAGATATCAGGGATAGTCTGGGGCACTTGGGTGGGGGCAGAGAATAAATCAACATCACCTCAGCTGGCAGGGGCTTGAGCAAGCTCCCCCCCCCCCCAATAAGAATAAAACACATACAAAAAATATATAAAAACAAATTACTTAATTGGCCCTAAATCAAAGGCTAGACACATGTACCAAACACCCACCCTTTTTTCTCCTTCATTACTTTACAAAATCCTATTTTTCTACATGGGAGCTCCCTGAGTATCGAGAGACTTCTCCCATGCCTGGAGGTGACCCCACTGCCCATCCATACATTCTTTATTTACGATCCAGAGATCAAACAACATCACAACAACAGAGTCTGCATCTAGTACACACTACATATAGGTGTAAACATTAAAGAAAATTAAAACTTAAATATACCTTCTTAGACACGCTAGACGTTAAAAGTTTGGGTCTTCAGCTTCCTTGCGGATAAAGCCTTAGCACAAAACTTAGCCACTTTAACGGCAGTCTCGTTTGAATAATCTGCAAGGAGGCGGGATGTGTAAAATGTATCCCATCAGCCTGGTAACTTAGAGAGAATAGGGGTGAGGAGTATGGAGCGCATGTCCTTGTGGAGTTTACAGTGTGATAACTCATGCTCGACTGTTTTGACTGTACCAGATTGGCAGAGACAAAAGTGCTGGGAGTGCTGAATGCGAAGGTATCTCTCTTCTAGAAGCACTGAGGGCAAAAGATTAAGCTGAGCCAGGGTGAAGGCTCTGCGGTATTTGGGAAATTCTAGGGTGCAGAGGTCTGACACAAAGTTTTGAGTGTAATTCCCCACTGCCAGATAGAGGCGTGCCCAAACTATATCAGCTTGGAGAGATGTGTCCCAAATGCGTTGTTTTATTATTTCTTTGGCTCCTGAGGGCCCAAGGTGGCAAATTGCTGAGGAGGGGAGGGGACATATTGTTGTAATTTGTTCTTGATAGGGTCCATCCAGACTGAGCGATAGGTGACCCCCCTGTGTAGCTCTCATCATCCACACAGGAGCCAGCCAGCATAGTGGCAGATTTTTTTCAACACTAATACTATTGAGAAGAAGAAGAAGAAGAAGAAGAAGAGATTGGATTTATACCCCGCCCTTCACTACCCAAAGGAGTCTCAGAGTGGCTTACAAACTCCTTCCCCTTCCCCTCCCCACAACAGACACCCTGGGAGGCGGGTGGGGCTGAGAGAGCTCTGACAGAAACTGCCCTTTTTCAAGAACAGCTGAGCCAAAACCATGGCTTGCCCCAAGGTCATCCAGCAGGTGCAAGTGGGGGAGTGGGGAATCAAACCTGGTTCTCCCAGATTAGAGTCCGTGCACTTAACCACTACACCAAACTGGGAAAACCCAGCCTTATTTACTAGCTTTTAACTTCCCTCTAAATATCAGCATGCATGAACCCCAAATACTGTGGGATTCTTTTCCTTCAATATTATCATCCCTGGCTGTGGAGCGGAACAAGAACTGACATTTTCTCCCATCATGCTTTTAGCTCTTTAGCAGTGAACTTGATATCGTGCAGAACATTGTGACCACATCCTAACTTGTATCGTGTCAGAATCTTCTAGCGCTTTCAGGGTACCTGTATGTCGTCACTATTCTGAGACTGATTTTTCCAAGAAGCGATTGGGGAGAAGGAATGGATAGAATTACATGCTATCTAGTATGGTTAATTGCTAAAAGTGGTGAGAGTGTTTAAAGTGGGGCCTTAATGCCCTCTTTATAAGCCCCTTCAGATACCACTGAATATGAAACAGGACTAGATGCCCCACTGGTCTGGAACATAACGTAAGAACATAAGAGAAGCCAATGTTGGATCAGGCCAGTGGCCCATCCAGTCCAACACTCTGTCACACAGTGGCCAAAAACACCAGATGCCCTCAGGAGGTCCAGCAGTGGGGCCAGGACACTAGAAGCCCTCCCACTGTTGCCTCCTCCCCAAGCACCAAGAATACAGTGCATCATTTGCCCCAGACCAAGAGTTCCTACGTATACCTTGTGGCTCATAGCCACTGATGGACCCCTGCTCCAGATGTTTATGTACATTTCTTATGATGTTCTACCGGCTTTCCATAGGAACTTAGAACCTGGGTAGATAGTGTTTATAATACTGGTAGCATAAGGTGATGGAGGGGGGCTTTCTGGACTTGAATTCTTTTCTAGTCTTTAAATTTTAGATGAGCAGATGGATATTTGAGGGTGGTGGAAGCACCAGTAGTCACATCCAGCAAAGCTAGGTGAGAATATAACAGCTCCTGCTGCAGAAAAAACAACACCTTGCTCATCAAGAATAGCCTGCCAGCATTTGGGGAAGCTGACCCGAACAAGCCCGTTACAGTAAACAGCACCTCTGGGCTCATAGTACAGTTCTGGTGTGCTTATCAGGATTTCTTGTTTGTACTCCAAACAGAAAGCCTTCCTGTCTTCAGGCTATCAAAACCATGCTGAAGCGTCACACGACGATCAACACTACCTGCTAGAGCTGTGAAATGCAAGCAGCACATACTCAGAAATACTCGTGCATGAAGCAACTCTGGGCAAAGCTGCAACAAATTTTTGTCTTCACACATTTTAAGCCCTTGCTGCTCAACTGTTTTTTTTTTTTTTTTTTAAATCCTTTTGCATTACCTACTGATTTTATTTATTCACTTCGATATTTAGGGCCCGCTTTTCATTTCAGTGGGGACCTGAAGTTGTTTACAATATTGTTCTCATCTCCTCCGTTCTATCCTTATCACAAGCCTGGGAGGGAGCTTAGGCTGAGAGTCTGTGACTGGCCCAGGGTCATCCAGTAAACATAAGAACATAAGAGAAGCCAATGGTGGATCAGGCCAGTGGCCCATCCAGTCCAACACTCTGTGTCACAACAGTGGCCAAAAACACCAGGTGCCCTCAGGAGGTCCAGCAGTGGGGCCAGGACACTAGAAGCCCTCCCACTGTCCCCCCCAAGCGCTAAGATTACAGAGCATCACTTGCCGCAGTGCACCATGGGGCACCATGGGGATTCAAAGCTGGGTCTCCACACATCCTAGACGTTCAGTCTTAACACTACATTATGCTGCCTGCACCATGCACTGCAACACTTCAGCCAATGGCAACGAATGGGTTCTAACTCGGCAGAGTGGATGACGACCAGCGCCCTTGGAATTTTTAACATACAAGCTGGCACAGATTGAAGTTGGTGAGCCACCCAAATTATTTTATTTCGGGCGGCTCACAGAATTTCTATTTCAAGACACTTCTGCATAAAACAACAGGAAGCTCACAGGCATTCTGGTGCCAAACCTCAGAGAGAGCCTGGTAATTCAGTTTGCACTAAAAGGATCCTGATTAGGGACTACCCACTCCGGGCTGCCCAGACATCTTTTGATATCCGTACGGAGGAAAGGACGGAGGGGCACGTTTGCAAAATCAATTGTGCACTTTTTATATTTACTGCACTTTTACCACATATGTCATTTATTACACAGTGGAAAACCGTTAAATGCACAGTAGTTGTGCCAAGCGGCATTACGCTTTTAACAGCTTTACCCGTTTAACAGCTCCAGCTCTCATTATATTTTGCCATGTGGCACATGAGATTTTTATTCCTTTCACAGTGTAAGAGGGGCTCCGTGGCACTTTCCTTTTATGCATTTCGTACCGTGCCTGGGGTTTTGCCCCTTTTGGGGGGTGAACGTTAACCCAGAGGCTCTACTGAAAACAAGCAGCGCACCCAAAGAAGCAGTGAATTAGAAGGGTAAAAGAAAAGGCGGAGGAGAGGGATCTGGGTCCCTCTCCATGCATTGTTGTACAAATCCACAGTAACGTAGTGATTAAAACTGTCCGTGATTCTGCAAGGTCGCAGAAGCTCTCTTTCCGTCCCTTTACATTGTTAAGTGTTTTAGAATGCTCCCATTTCATCTCTTTACTCAAAGGGACACACGTTCAAAAGCTGAGAACCATATCGGTGACCAAATCCCTCTTACTGAGGTTTCCCTTGTTTCTTGCAGGGCTTTCAGGAGAACCAAACCATTGTGACCAATGCTTCCTCTAAGCTGTGGAGTCTTGTGAGCAAAAATTCTATTTTGTGAGTGACTGGCATTAAAGTTGTGAGCAAGTGATTTGGCTACTGCACAAATTACTCTGTTCTGGAGCCATCCTTCCTGAGTTGAGGCAAAAATGTGCGAGCCAGACGCTAAAAACCTGTGAGCTAACGCACACTAACTCAGCTTAGAGGGAACTCTGATTAAATGTGACAATTTTGGAAGGTCCTCGCTTTCCTGAGCAAGGTGGGGGAGGGAATTCAGATACCTTATATGTTTCTGTTTCTTTTAAACTTTCTTTTTTAGAGGAGGATGATCGGATTATGTCTTTGCTAGCCATTCCGTTGAAAAATGCAGAAAAAGAAACCATCGGGAGCTACAAAGACATGATGGATTCTCCAGAGATGATTATTATTGTCCTTATTATAACTGTAGAAACAGCTGTACTTTTATTAGTGGGGGGGGGGGGGGAAGGGACGGGTCCGATTTCAACCTCAAATGCCTTCTCTTTTCCTGAAGAAGGAAAAAAAGAGCCCTCAACTCACCTGACTCTTGTTGGCTGCCACTTTGGCAAACAGAGCCTGAGACACCTTGGCCCTTTTCATCTCCTGTTGGATCTCATCGTAAATGGCAGCTGTGATGTTGACGTTGGCTCCTTCCACCTTAATGGGGAGGTCTGCTGTCGGTGTCGAGGTTTTGGCCTACCGAGAGACCATGAAAATAATAATTAAAAAAAGTGCTGCTTTCAGCCCAGCCATCTGTGCAGAAATTATCAAAGGATTTCAGTCAGCTGATGCCAAACTGCATTAGCTACAGAGGGACACTTCCTGTCCATTATTCTAATCAGGTTAATTGTGATTGGAAATAATTGCAGTGCATTCCTATAGGACGCCCACGGCTCCCCCTCCACCCTGGCCTCACACATACACCTCTCCCTCCCTCCCTCTTCCACTCACACATACAGAAACATATATGCCGAAAAAATGGATGGCTACCCAAGCAGAAACGTCATGATTCAGTTACCTGATCCAACTAGCTACGGCAAATACAATACATACGAGTGTTTGAATTTTTGCTCACCCCACCCCCCAAAAAAATTCCAGTATACCTTAGAGGAAGAGCCTATTCTCCCAGAAAAAATGAGTAGATGCATAGAGGTCTCTAAATAATAAATTATTACTCAATTTAATGCACTCCCTCACGACCGTCTCATCCTTTATTAAAGCTATACGTATGTATGGTTTCCCATCATTATGCTGGCCAGAGAGTCACCTAATTTCACCTAGGAAATCAGTGGAAATGAAAAGAAAGTGATAATGCTGGGCATGTCGGTGCGTTTGACGCGCTGTCCTTGGTCTCCAGCATTCATATTGCAGTTCTGTGAATTCCACTGCACTCCTTTTAATTGAATGATTTCCAATCAACTTCTGAGACAAATGAAGGACAATAAACAGAGAATGCTGGCAACTTCCTGATAACTGAGCCAGCAGAGAGAGATCGAGGGGAAGTTCAGGAACAGAGTGGGAAAGGCGACTGATAGCATCAGACCGGACGTTTGGTTTCACCAGTATGGGTCGGAAGTATTAGATTCGTGTTCAGCAGCACCTTAGAGACCAGCCAGGTTTTGGAGGCATAATCTTTCAAGAATCAAAGCTCCCTTCATCGGATAACTGAGTTTTGACTCACTCAAGAGCTTATACCCGTGAATCTGGTTGATCTCTAAGGTGCTGCTGGACTCGAACCTAATACTTCTACTGCAGACCAACATGGCCACTCTCTGAAACTAAGGTCAGAAGGATGTTAGTGAAACCACCAGGGCTCATTTCGTAGCAGGAGCTCCTTTGCATATTAGGCCACACACCCCTAATGTAGCCAATCCTCCAAGAGCTTACAGAGCTCTTCTTGCAGGGGCTACTGTAAGCTCTTGGAGGATTGGCTACATCAGGGGTGTGTGGCCTAATATGCAAAGGAGCTCCTGCTACGAAATGAGCCCTGGAAACCACCAAATACCTGGTATGCCTACCGGTCATTTTACTGCTGTATCTGACAGCAGTTGTTCACACACAGCAGCAACCGAGGAAACCTACAAAGCTTTTTACAGAGGTCAAGCAGCAGCACACTAAGGGCAAAAAAGGTTTCCAGAAAAGAAAGCAATGTCGTTTTTTCTCTGTGCTGGTACCAAAAAACGACCGGATTTAGAGGTGATGCTGAATATTTGTATGATCTAAGAGTTGTGTGGGTTCACTGTTTGCCAAAAAAAAAAAAAAGCGGCTTTCGCGAAACTATCTTTAAAGCGGGATTACAGAGTTTCTGTTTACCGTGCAATCCTATGGAGAGTTACTCCAGTCTAAGCCCATCAGTTTCAATGCCCTTAGACTGGAGTAACCCTGCGTAAGACTGCCCTGTTAGAAATACAGGTGTGGGAACTCTGGGCTGCTGGAATATAAATGACCTTCCTTCTCTTTGCTAACATCAGCCTTGTGGTAATTCCCCATTCCTAATTTCTCCCCATTTTCATCAAAAAAGATGCAGGAACCATCAATTTAACCTTTCCAAGTTCACCCTCAATGCAGTTGGACTCTCTTTTACTACACCAGTTTGGCCCTGCTTAACTCTTATCAAGGACGCATCTCAGAACAGTGGCTCTTACACTTAACAGTTGCAAACCGGGAATGGCAACTAAAAGGACAAGAAAGGTACACCATAGGAAAATGGTAATACTCTGTTTCTCAATGCTCTGTCATATTGCCCACCCCGCTGCAAATCATCTCACAGATTGGTATCTATGGAAACGATGTTTTGTATGGTATAGAATTAACTTTGGCACCAAAAAAATAAATTTGTCTTTCATTTTTTAAAACACACTTTCTCCTTTTATTGGAACAAACAAAATAACGTTTCATAAACAGCTAATAAGCTGGATTCCAGCTATACAGTCATGGATATCATGAAGATGCCCATCTGCCTTAATCACGTATCAGGGCTCATGGGTGGGGGGGAGCCGTTTGTGTGTGTCCACAAGAAGGCAAAGCCAGCGTCACAGAAGTATGGCTGCTTCTGCTGCTGGGCCCCTTTCCCTTTGCAGGACTTGCACGGCTTTTCCCCGTCCCTCCTCCCTGTTCTTGCTTTCGCGTAACCTAGAAAAGAACGTTCAAAACCAGGCTTCTGTCCCTTTTCTACTCTTGCCGGTTAACGGTGACCTAAGAGACACTTGCATACAGGATAAGTAGCTAGTGTACTAACTTCTAATGGCTATACAACAAACATCCAACCCTAAAACTGAGACTTGACCTAACCTTCTCTCTTCTTCAGGACTTCTTATGAGTAGGAATATGATTGCTTGTGGGTGGATATTTGTCTGGTGCTGATAACTACAAAAACATCTTATGAAGTTTTAAACGTTTGTATTTTTCGCATTTTACATTTGTGGAGAAGAAGAGGAGGAGGAGGAGGAGGAGGAGGAGGAGGAGGAGGAGATTGGATTTATACCCCACCCTTCACTTGTAGTTTCAGAGCAGCTTACAACCTCCTTTCCCTCCCCCTCCCCACAACAGACACTCTGTGAGGTAGGTGGGGCTGAGAGAGCTCTGAGACAACTGTCCTTGAGAGAACAGCTGGTACAGAGCTACGGCTTGCCCAGGGTCATCCAGCAGCTGCCAAGCGGAGGAGTGGGGAATCAAACCTGGCTCTCCCAGATTAGAGCCCACTAATTAATTAATTAATCACTACACCACACTGGCTCTCTTTGGCCAGATTTGCTCTGTGACTTGTTTGTTCTTGTTGGTTACTCAATAAAAACTTATAAATGCCAAAAGAAAAAAAGAAAAAGAAAGAAATTTTCAAATGCTGTCAACTCTGGGTGGGGTGAATGGTAACTGGAGGACGAGAAACACAGCTCTGCTATAATGCCACTCCATCCCGTCCCTCCACTGCGATGGGCAGAAGAGGCAGAGTTTGCAGGCAGCCCCGCAGGTGGGGAGGTGTCTGCTCGCCCAGCACTGGGGGTGGAGCTGTGCCACTTAGGGGGCAGGGAGAGAGGGCTCTGCTGCTGCCCTGCTGCCCATCATGGCAAGCCCAGCTCCCAGCAAAGCCACATCTAGTTGCCTGTTTGGGAGCTGAGCAGGAATCTTCTGATCTGTCCAGCTAATACTGGCTGCATGATGGGGGGGGAGGGGGGATCACCTACTCTGCTCTGAATTCACTCAAGACCTAGCAGGCTGTGGGACACAGTTTGGGCAAGTTTGCCCAATGGTGAGAGCAATGCTGGTCAGACTGGTTATGTTGTATGTGAACAGCTTAGCGAGCACTTCGAGGCATCAGTCAACGGGATGAAGAAGAACACCTCAGACCAGAGACCTGGGGCTACAGTGCTTTCATGGGGCAGGGACAGGAACCCCTTAGCACGTGCTCTTTTCCTTGACCCAAAGACCTCACAGCTGGGGGGAAGGAGGAGGAAGGAGGAGGAGGAAATTGGATTTATACCCTGCCCTTCACTCAGAGTGGCTTACGATCATCTTCCCTTCCTCTCCCCACAACAGATACCCTGTGAGGTAGGTGTGGCTGAGAGAGATCTGAGAGAACTTGTAATGAGAGAACAGCTCTCAGAGAAGTTTGACTAACCCAAGGTCACCCAGCCGGCTGCATGTGGAGGAGTGGGGAATCAACCCCGGTTCTCCAGATCAGAGTTCGCCACTCTTAACCACTACCCCAAACACAGTATACCTCCCTTAAGCGCTAGCAAATGCTTGGCAAGAAAGAACCAAGGCTGAATACAATTTGACTTGGAGCCAGGGTGGCCCTCTCCTGAAAAATCAGGGCTCCGCAGACAGAGCAGGGCTGATTTGTCGACATCCCTTCATATGCCCATGTGGCAAAATCAGTTGGGAAATGTATTATCTGCTCTTGGCCTCTGCAGATCCTGACTGGATGTACGATTAGTACAGGTGACCCTTGACTACTCCAATCAGTGGCATGGGCTCCCCTTCCTCTGCATCTACGTCAATGACCTGGTGACCGTGAAATGCAGTCACGAACTTCACATTCTTGCACGGACGTCGCTAGATTAAAAACTTGATCCAAGCTTATTCAGAATGCCGTTTCTGGATTTCACACATGCACACCATCAGCGGGAGAGCGCGGAGTGGAATATGCGAAACTGATCATAGAACAGCTAACAAATGGCCAAGAATTCTGAGTTCCAGAATCCAGTGCTACAAAGTATCGTACACACCATGCCCTCTGTTTACCAAATGGATTATCTAATTAAGGAAATGCTGCTTCAGAATAAAATTCTTCTTTTATTAAAAAAAAACCCAAAACCGAAACCCACCTTGCTGGTAGTGTCTTCTTTTTCCTGCCAGGTAATTACAAATCGATTGTTTTATTCTCTACAGTCAAACCGTCTAGATAACCATTCTCATTTGGCTTTCACCCTTTTTATCAAGGATGATACTTACTCTCTGCCAGAAGAGCAGTATAACCTGTACTCCTTCCCCACCCACAAAATAACAGTTCTGAAGTCTGATTTGTGGGTCTCAAACAAGGAGAAACATGGCACCATGTTTCCCCAGCCCTACCCCAAGTACCGGCAGAAACCAGGCGGCAGTCTCTTCCAGCATTTGCTCTCAGCCTTCATCCTGTGCTGCGCTTGCAGAAAGGAAGAGAGCTAGCTACCATGACGTCTGTGACTCCAACTGGAGCACCTGATGTTGATCTTGCCTCTTGGGTAAGTGTATACAGGAGCAGGCAGGTCTTTAGCCGCCTCAGTCCCAGATGTTTGGACTTTATGGGCTAACGCTAGCGCTTTGAATGACTCTCAGGTACAAACCAGAAGCCAGTTAAACCCCTTAAATGCAGGTGTAACGTGCTCCAGCTGTGTCTTTTAAACACATTACGCTACAGGTGGACTCCAGTTACCGAGACGGATCCTTGCTTACACTGCTCTAGTTGCTGCTAAGGGGTTGGCTTGCCATCACCTAGAGGAGACTGCAGAAATTCCTTGTTAGCATAGCAACCAGGGGTCATCACTGAGAGAAACATTCTGATGCACGCAGGGACTGAAAGGCACAAACAAAGCTGACGACAAGCGGGGGCTGTCCCGTTCTTTTTTTCCGTTGCCAATAAACGCTCTGAGGCATTCAGCGGAGACCCGCAGGAGGAGTATTTCTCAGCACTGTCTACACGGCACTGGGGGCACACGTCAGTGCCTTCTGGAGTCGGGGACCATGGCCAACGGGAGAAGCATGCCCTGGACTTGAATTCTTTCATGTAATCAACTGCAGCTCATTCTTTATATTTGCAGCATTAGGGAGCGAGAAACTTATGGGGGTTCTACCCAGGAAGGGTTGCCAGAAGACAACAGGTCCCTCTTAGCAGCAGCTCCAAATCAGCAAAAGATTAGACTTCCAGGTTGCATTTGGGTGCCCCGCCTGAGAAAATCCTGGCGAGGCATCTCGCATGACCCCTGGCTGTAGGGTTTTTGGGGTTTTTTAAAACCAAGGGACCATTCCGAAAGCAATCATAAGAGGGTTGAGCCTTACCTGGGGGGTTCTGGAGGAACTTGGACTGCTGGCAGCTGAAGACACCATGCTCACACTGGAGTTCATACTCCTCTCCCTCTCATCCTGATATATACGATCTCGTTCTGTCTCAGGCAGGTTGAGGAAATTCTGCATTGCCCTCAGGTTTACCAGGAGGGACTGGGAGGCTGTTCTAGGGTCTTCTTCTTTACGCAGGATCTCTGATAGCAATCCCTGGTTCAAAAAATTAAAAAAAAAAAAGACCAAGTCTTTTAAAAAAAACTGGTTGGTTGGAACTTGCCAGGTTGCAAAGTTGAGACCCTTCACGAGTTGTCGGAGCGCAGGGAGCGTTTTGTAGAAGGCAAAGCTTCGTTTTCTAGGAATTCTGGCTTATTATGGAGCGACTCTGTTCAGATTCAGTCATCCATTTAAGAACAATCTGAGCGCAGAGGTGCCAGAGAGGCAGGTGAGCAGTAGGACACTGTTCTATAACTGCAATTACAGCCAGGTGCCTCCTGCAAATATTTTAGGAACTATTAGTGTGTGCTCTCTCTCTCTCTCACTCTCTCTCTCTCTCTCACGCTCTCTTCCTCCCTCCTTCCCCTGCTCGAGGCTGGAAACACTTGGCAGCCCTGTTCATCTTCAGGAATCTGCCAAGTTTGGTAAATTTAGTTCAGACATTTAAACAGCACGGGAGACTTATGAAGAAAAATGTTTGGCAGGGTTTTGGACGTTACAGTTCATTCACTGCAAACTTGTCAGTTCTTACTAATGGGGAAGAGAGAAAATGCTGCAAATATGAGGAATTCTCTAGACGCTGTACCTTAGAAATTTGAGGATCTGGAATTTTCTTGCCGCTTCACTTAAGAGAGTCAGGAGGTGGCACTGGCCATGTTTATTACACACCTCTTAGCCTTTTTTTTACATGAAAGAAATCAGGGGTTGGGTTACATGTGTTTGAACGGAACGTTATACTTGAACCTGTAGAATGCTAGCCAAGGTCCTGATATAGTACTTAAATGTAACTGATCACAAAGTAATTCTATGTTTTGTTGTACAGTTGCTGCCGCCATGCTTATGTCATGCCTCTTTCCTAGGAAAAATGCTCATTACCCGCTAGCCCAATCTGTGCTCTCGATCCTACATAATTACAGGTAAAGCTACCACCTTATGGCCACCCACCAAATCCAGGGCACGCCTACAGAAACCTTACAAACAACTGGTCAGGCAGCAGTCCCTCATATGCTTCCTCTCCCCCCACCCACTCCCTTAAAATCTATTTCTTTATTTAAAAGAATATTTTATTTAATTTCTGTTTCTTTCTTTAAAAGAAAGAAATTTCTTTTTTCTTTCTATTTCTTTATTTAAAAAAGATATATACACTTTCCTCAGAGTTCAAGGCTGCTTACAATAATAGCTTTTTAAAAATCTACTTAGAATCATAATAAAATAACAAAAAAACCCCCCCGCCCAATCTCTCCCTCCCCTCTTCTCTCTTTAAATGATGCCTGACGTCCAACCCCTCTCAAAAGCCCTGGCAAAGAGGCAGGCCTTGCAGCATCTCCTGGAGATCTCCAAGGAGGTGGCTCCCCCTTACCTCTTCCAGGAGCCTATTCCACTCAGCCTGAGCCATAATGGAAAAGGCCTGGGCGCCGGCTGATGCCGGATGGGCCACCCTAAGTGGTGGGCTAGCCAACCGAGGGCTGCCCAAAGATTGTAGTTGGCGCACAAGGACATATGGACATAATGTCGTCTCCCTCCCCTTGGCTGTTTCGTGCCGGCAGAGAAAGGGACGGGAAAAAATCACACTCAGTCAGTATAAAACTGCTTCCCAACCAAGAACATACATCAGAAAGCTACAGCAGCAGAACACATATCTACCCCTCCCGCCAAATCCTAGCCTTACAGTCAAAAGGCACATACTGCATCCTACACCCTGGCACTATGGAACTGGCTTGGCTACCGAACCTGGTCAAAGAAGAGAACACAAACTTGGGAGAGCCGGGTTTGATTCCCCACTCCTCCACTGGCACCTGCTGGATGACCTTGGGCAAGCCGTAGCTCTGTACCAGCTGTTCTTGAAAAAGAGCAGTTTCTGTCAGAGCTCTCTCAGCCCCACCTACCTCACAGGGTGTCTGTTGTGGGGAGGGGAAAGGAAAGGAGATTGTAAGCCACTCTGAGACTCCCTTGGGTAGTGGAGGGCGGGGGGTATAAATCCAATCTCTATTTATTTATTTATTTATTTATACATACCCTGCCTTGCCGGGCAAGCTTCTTTTTCTTCTTCTATATTGTTAAGTGAGCAGGTAGGACACACAAACCAGTGGATGGGAGCAGGGGCGTAGAGTTTTGGAAATCCCAGGGGGGGCGGGGGCTCCTTAGCACGCGCGCTCACTGGGACGATGTTCTTCCCCCCCCCCGGGAAACCGCCCCGCCTCCCCGGGCCCTTCCAAGGCTTGCCAGCCGCGGCTGCCGGTGCCTCTCCCCCCCCCCCCCGCCACCCCTTCCCTCTCCAGCAGCGGCCGCTGGGCCTTGGAAGGACCCGGGGAGGTGCGGCGGCAGGCGCTCCGTTTTCCCAGGGGTGGCTGTGATAGCATTTAGTTCAATTGCTGACAAGATATCAGTGAGTCATGGACCATGTGTTAGATCCTGCTGATCTAGTTTGACAGCTGGGGAAGTCATATGACCAGAATGATATTGGATTTTTGCACACACTCATCATGACTCAGCTATTAGAGGTGCAACCTGATTGGTTGGTACTGGTATATATTGCAGACAGTTCATTGCTCTTTGCTCTCTCGTGGAGTACAGCTGTCTGCGTAGCACTCTGTCCGGTTGAACCCAGAAATTGCTACTAAAAGTACTGTATATAGTTCCAGTTGTTCAGTGTAAATAAATGTAAATACTCTGTATATATGAAACAGAGTCACTCTGCTATTTTTGCGGCGTCATCAGACCGTCAGGCTGAGCCCCCCCCCTGGGAAATTTCGGGGGTGGCTCAAGCCCTCGAGCCCCCCCGTACTCTACGCCTATAGATGGGAGGGAGGCTGGGTGCAGATTGCCCCAGGGCACCTCTCCAGGCCAGGGGCCAGGTGCTCACCTGAACTACAAGCCTACAGATACATGCTGATAACTTCCTTTACAATAAAAGCGATGCTTACAGTATATTCAGGGCACAAACAGCTGATAACACAAAAGAACGGCACAGCTAGGGTCAAGCGAGCCGATGGTGAGGCTGCAAACGCAGCAGTTCTGCAAACGGGCCAGACTGACTCTTAACTACTCAAAAATAGTTGGCAACTGACAGAACAGGCTGCCACACCTTCTACTTAGAAAAGGATTATTCAACCGGGCGCGGTCCAAGCAGACACAATGTTGGGAGAAATTCCAAGTCTACCATGGTGGCTTTAAAAAAAAAAATTGTAAAAGTGGCTGGAAGGGAGACTTGGCTACAACAACTCTGTGACTTTCTTCAGCCTCAATTCCACCCCTAGCCAGGGTGCTTTTGGCTATTCATGGACATTCAGTGTACCTGTAGGCAATGTTCCCTCTAAGCTGTGAAGTCTTCCCAGCAAAAATTCTGCTTTTTTGAGCTTCTAGCATTAAAATTGTGAGCGAACCATTTGGCTGATGCATAAATCAGTTTGCTCTGGAGCCATCTTTCCTGAGCTGAGACAAAAATGTGTGAGCCGGAGGCTAAGAAACTGTGAGCCAGCTCACACTAACTCAGCTTAGAGGGAACACTGCCCGTAGGTTAACCTTAAAGGATCAGTCTGTGCTGACTGGTCCCACTGGTGGACCTCCTCCTGATGGCCCCTGGTATTTTTGGCCACGGTGGGACACAGAGTGTCGGACTGCATGGACCATTGGCCTGATCCAACACTGGTTTCTCTTATGTTCTTATGACAGTACTGCCTGCCAGTGTTCCCTCTAAGCTAACCCTCCGGCTCACACATTTTTGTCTTGGCTCAGGAAGGATGGCTGCATAGCGAACTAATTTATGCAGCAGCCAAATCCCTTGCTCACAACTTTAATGCCAGCAGCTCACGAAGTAGAATTTTTGCTCACAAGTCTCCACAGCTTAGAAGGAGCATTGCTGCTTGCCTAAATTCATGCCATTAACAAGAATCTGTAATAGGCACGACTAGTTTCAAGAAAAACTATGGTATCGCCATGAACAGTCTTCAGTAGTCTAACAATTTAGCAACAGTTTATTGTAAGCAGTTTTCCAACTCTAATGCCTTTATAGATCAAAAGTCAAATACTTCCTTATCCTCTTGGCTCCCATCTTCCTCTGAATGGAAATTCAGCTGGGGGAGGGGGCAAGTAACAGCAACCAGTGATCTTAGTCTCTTCATAATGCCCCAGCACGGATTACTCTCTGTTGAGGATACAGAGTGCAAAGTTCAGCCAACCACACACCAGGTCCACTCAGGCCCACACTGGCTTAAGGCATCTAGCACCGGGAAACCGGCCATGTAGTCAAGGCAGTGGTCACTGTATCTTTATAGGAGTGTATAGTTTCAAATTTCTTAAGAGAGACAAGTGTTAGACCATTGCTTTAAAAGCCTTCTCGACTTCTCCGACCTGCAGAAAGGGACTGAATGGGTGGTGGTGTTTCAATATGACATGTCCTTGGAAGAAACTAGTTTTCTGAGCCCAGTTCAATCGGCCTTTCAGTTGTACAGACTGGACGCTAATATCTCAGGGCCATGACAGAACGTGGCGATGGGTGGTTGCTGTGCCACACCCAAAAGACTTATCCCGAGGAGGGCACCCCTATGCTGTCTAACAACTGTATGAAATTCCTTGGACAAACAGGCTAGAGGTCCTGTTGCAATCCTCCCCCATTCAGATTTGGGAACAGCAGCCACATCCTAGAATGGGTGCCTTGGAGATGCTGTATCTAAGCTAAAGTTGAGTCCAGAAAAGACAGAAATATTAGTGGTTGAATGTATCTGGTGGTGGAGGATCCATGCGTCCCAGATGGGTCATATTCCCGAGGGACCCAAGCGGACAGGAAGACCAGCTACCAATGGAATAAAGGATGATGGTAACTAGACAGGCATCATCGGTACTATGAATCTGTGGAAGGAATTCAGGAACACCAGACTATTTCTCTAACCTAGGCTCTGTGTATGTATTTTTAGCCCTTTCCCATGTTGTCTTTTCAGATCTGAAAGGGCCATGGAGAATCCCAAAATGAAGCAAATGGGGAAGTAGCCTGCATATGAATAGCCTATTCATGAGAAATTGAAGTCTCAAAAAATCTATTCCCTCGCAAGGTTGGATAGATTGCTCTAACAGACTGTGTTGATAATCCGTGGCAAGGAGATGACAGAGTGATAGAAAAGTCAATAAAGCAAAATACCGTGAGAGCACCTATCATTTATGTTGATATAATTCTGAGCTACCAGTCTATATAAAAACTAACCAACAATTAGCATTACAAAAAAAATAAAAATAAAGTGATACCAAATAATCTGTTCAGCCTTTTCTCACCTGCAACAAATTAGGCATTCAATATGCAAAGCATCTTCCTTCAAGAAAAACAAATGATCATGATTTCATTTAATTGTAATTTAATGAGGCATAATTTATTTTTAAAGTGATATACACCAGGTGTGTGGTACGGGAACTGGCCCAGCCAAACAAACTGAGGCACTGCTATTTTTGAGAAATGCCTAAAGTTAGCCAGAGACTGTTTTCGTTTCTGCAAAGTATGTTTCTGCTACAGGGCCCAAGCCAGAGGAGGGAACCCACAACATTTCTTCAAAATTCCATCAGCTAAATTAGTTCATTCCACATACAGACATCCCCCCCTCCCGCTTTCTTTAAACTGGGCAAATTATGAAGTAACTAGTCACGCAACTCTAGAACTTCAGCCCTATGTGAAGTTATGAAAGTTCAGAAAACAAGGTGGTTTAGGACACAAACCAGGCACACCATGAAAGCTACAATAAAGACCGAAGCCTGCAATCGAACTTTTTACTGGTCTCATACTTGCCTATTCTCATTAAGACAGCTCATTAATATAGTGTCTTAAACTGGAATTTTTTTTATAGGAATTGTCTTCTAACCTCAACAATAGTGTTTTAAAATAGACTTCTAACAAATGGGGGGGGGGGGAACAGAGAAAATGTGATACTTATAGGATCTGATTGTAAACAAAGCTGTGCACAGTCAAAATTAGTTATCACACATCCACAGCGCCATTTACATTTGAAACTTCTATCAATTGCTGCACGTTCTTTTAAAATTATAAATGGAATCAATAAAGAGCTTTATTTTTAAAGTCAAAGTGGGGGAAAGACAGCTCCAACTCAAATACAAAACTTTCACAGAGAGAGAAAATGGTATCCTTATCTGGAATACTTAGAAGTGTTTTTGAAGTAAAAGGAAGTAGAGGCTCAAAGATGGGTCTTCAAAATGCTAGGTGTGATCTCTTGGATTGATGCATAATGCCATTTCTAAAACTTGATTACGGGAAAGCAGGTTTAACTCCATACACTTACAGAACCTCTGAGAAACCACTGACAGCTCAAAGTTAGAACATTCTACACAAGATCAAAAAGCAGATATAGAAACCGAACCAAATCTAGGCTCCCTTCACACATTACAGGAGCATCATGGCGGTCATGGTGCCGTTGGAACACGTTAAGAGGCCTTCAACTACATGAAAGGCGCCAACTGCCATATCATCATTGCCACTCAATGGGTTATGTGTTAAGGACCCAGAAAACCCTCCCACAATGCTATTGTAAAGTGCAAAGAATCTTGGGATGCCAGTCTCCAAGCGGGGGTGGGTGCTCCCCAATTTTGGGGGCTCTCTCCAGATGCCGGACAGCTGGCTGGCAGGGGGAAGCCCCACCCCCAACTATCGTCCGCAGCCCCGCTTGAAAAGAGTAGACGCCCTACGCACCTGTCATGCAAGCTGCGAATTTGCAGTTTGCAGGGTAGGCAAGCAGGGCGCCCACTCTTTTCACTGGCTCCTGCCCTGCAAGCCATGAATTCACAGCTTGTAGGGCAGGCGCATGCAGAGTCCACTTTTTCTCCCATCCATTTTAAAGGGTGCATGACAACATCATGTGGGGGCAGCCCTATCCCTCCCTGGAACATCCCCCGAATCCTCCCACTGGGGAGAAGATGGGACCTGGCAACCCTAAAAGAATCCTCCATCATTAGTCTATGGCTTATGCCAAAACAGTAATGAAAACTTAGCTAAGTTGTTATTTATAACACAAAGCTCCCATCCCTTTTGAACACTGCTGCTACTTTGTTGAAAGCTTCAGCCCAAGACAACAAACTATTTCAAATTGCCATGTCCAAGGCATAGCAGGGGAGGTTCAATGTTATGGAATATATTCAAGTATACACTGGAAAAAATATATAAATCTATTAAACAGCATGGGTGAGAGATCCGATCCCTCTAGCACTCCACAGAATGAAAACACCACCCACTTGATTGTGCTCCTCTGATGGAAACTGTGTGTACAAGCAGAGAGGAAAGACCAAAACCACCAAAGGGCTACTTTTCTTAACTCCAACTCCATATCCCAACGAATGGCTATGAATGGGGTGGTTGAACTGTTTCAAAGGCTGCTGATAGATCTAACTGTATCAACAGGGACGACATCTAACTTTAAAAGAAGATCATACCCCAGTGCAATTAAAGCTGTCTCGGCTCCAAACCCAGGCCTGAAAATGGATTGAAATGGGTTAAGAGCAGATTCATCGTCTAAGAACCTGCAGAATAGATCTGTCTACTACGTAGGGCGTAGGACCTATTATTGTTTAAAAGAATCGTCACTAAGTGTGTGGGACCAGTGAGGCATGGGTTCAGTTAAGGAATACGATGTCTGAAACATGACGGGGGCAAACACTGATCCCCAGACGCTCCCAAAAGGCCAACCAGTGCTAGTTTTTCAAAAAGCTAATTTTTAGTATTTACAGTTTATTCAATATAAAGTTGCTAGCCATTGTTACTGCACAGCTCCTGCGCCTTTAACAGCAGAAATACAGAAATTAAGCAGCTGATGCATTTCCTATTACTTTCCTCCCACACCAAGAACCACATCACCTCCTCACTTGTAGATGTCAGAAGGCTGCTAAGGAAATCGGCCAGTGGAAAGAAAAAGTTGACATCCCTGCTGAGATTCCATTTTCACAGCTCTTAGTACGAAATGGCAATTTCACATACATTACCAGAAGACTGACCAATGCCAAAATATTTCTTCTCCTTTAACTTTAAAAAAAAAAAAGAACATACCCCCCAGGAGTCCCAGTATTGACAGATTTGCTGAATTTAGAAACAGTCATGTAGGAATATAATCCGTGCCGTGGTTGTCTTAATCTACAAAAACAACTAAGTCAGTGGTAACTTCTAACAATATTTTGGAATTCCAATCAGTCCTGTCCATTTCCCTTTTCTTCCACTTTGGATTTCCACAACTCCTAGTTATAGCTTGGATCTGAAACAAAAGCCTTGAGTGTTTTATAAGAGAACAAGAGGAACCAATGGCTATATCTAAAATGAGATTCCCTCCCCAGAATGCTGTTATTTTGTGGTCGGGCACAGATGGTTCTAAGATCCAGCAAATTACCACCCCATTAGTCTTCTCTCATCAGTGGCAAAGCTGTGCACCTCATACTTATACCTCAGATTAGAAGAATGGATGACCTCTTATAATATTCTTGGATGTGAGCAAATTGGCTTCAGGAAGGGCTTTGCATCTCAAGATCACTGACTGAGTTTAGCCAATTTAGCTGAAAAATATACCTCTCCACCTCGAGGTAAACTGTATGCTGCATTTACAGACCTCAAAACAGCTTTTGACACCATACGTAGGAGGAGACTGTGTGGAAAACTGGAACGTACCTCATAAGAGAACATAAGAGAAGCCAGTGTTGGGTGAGGCCAATGACCCATCCAGTCCAACACTGTCATACAGTGGCCAAAAACACCAGGTGCCATCAGGAGGTCCACCAGTGGGGCCAGGACATTAGAAGCCCTCCCACTGTTGCCCCCCCCAAGCACCAAGAATACAGAGCATCACTTGCCCCAGACTGAGAGTTCTTATCTCTATACCTTGTGGCTAATATCCACTGATGGACCTCTGCTCCAGATGTTGATAATTGATAAAAGACTTCTTTGGCTAATAAAACCCCCCTTTACTCTTCCCATGTGGTTCAAGTCCACTGTGGAGAAAAGGGAGAACTCACGTAGTGCTTTCACCTGGATAGAGGAGTGAAGCAAGGTTGTCTCTTAGCACCCTTACTCTTCAATCTACAATGACCTTGCAACTGCTCTTTCTTCAGCAGAATTCCATCCTCCATATCTATCTTCAAAGGCAGTAACTCTACTCCTTTATGCAGATGACGCTGTCCTTATGTCCTATACTCAGATTGGATTGAAAAGTCTAATAAGCCATTTCTCAAAATACTGTGAATCTAAAGAACTTAAAATCAAGTATCCAAAATCAAAGGTTATGGTCTTCTCTAAAGCCAAGAAAACTACCTCTACAGTAAGGGGGGAAGTTTTTTCATATAATTTTTATTATTTTCCAACAAAACATGACAAACAAACATACAAACAGATATAAGAGTAACATTACTAACATTATGCCCTTTAAATTACCTCATACAGGTATATCTCAATAGCATTCTTGTTACCATAATATGATTACTATTTATTACTATTACTATTTATGCAATATCTAAACATTCCACTGCTAGTTTTTCTATACATCTCAATAGGTTAACATGTTTTCTGCTAATTGTCTTTTTGTCTAGATTTCTACATTAGTCTTCTACAAGTTTCCTTTAAATATCTTCCCTACTTCATAATAAAGTTCTTTTTATACCTATTATCAAGACTTCTGGAATCCTCAAATCCAAGTTAGGTACGGTATGGAAAATTGATGGTGTTCAATTAGAACAAGTCTCCGAATTCCCATACCGGGGTGTGGCCTTTGGCTCTAATCACAACTGGCAACCCCACTTCAAGTAAAATTAAACCGGGGGGGGGGGGGGGGAGACCAAATGCTTTTTCTTCTCCAAGGGAGGCAAATACATTCCAGGGGGATTTGCAGGTGTTAAATACAAAAATTAACCCACAGCTCCTATTTGGAGTCTCAATGGAGATCCTTCAAGTCTGAGAATTTAGATCAGCCTCTCTGCCACTTTTTGCAATGAATTACAGAGACGCCAAGATGTGTAAACTGGGGTAACTTTAAGACTAGAATGGGGGCCAGGGCTCTATCCAAGCCGAAGCATGGCTGCAAGCATTCAAACAAAGATTAAAGGTGATCTTTTTCAACAAAGAAGGACAGCCTACTTTATGATCTCAATCAAGATCAGCCTTGCTGGATGCAAGAAATAGATAAGAAATTACTCAGCTTTAGCCTAGCAAAGGATGATTTATTGAGACTTGGGGAAAGTGAATCCCTATTGATTTTTAAGAAATATATAAAAGATCTAGGCTGTGATCACATGCTCCTGTAGATCCAACTCAGCTGCGAATGCCTGATGGATCTAAAGGGAGCGATCAGACAGCAACATCTGGGAAGAGTCCTGCAGTCATCAGCAACCCGTGCCACTCCGCCACAGAAGTGGAGTTAAAAGACATCGGGGAAAGTCCGTTCCTAATGCTTGCCGATGGGCCATAGACAGACTTTCCCCTGTCTGATAGCTCAAGCACATTCTCATGCCGTCAGGATGGTGTGATCATGCCATCTCGACTCCGTGCTGTGTCCCCCCCTTCGCAGTATGCGCATCACTGCATACTCCATAGGGGCCCCTCAGTGCAGAGGTGCAATTCCTTGATTCCTTGTTTATGTGCAAGGGAAACAAACAAAAAAACTCGATTCACCCACAGTTGTGTCTGATCACACAGTGATGGGCTGTGTGATCTCATAACTGTGTGTCAAACTCCTCTGGAGGAAATAGCCTCTTGTCCCCTCTGCTTCAACCAGTGCATGTGACCGCAGCCCTAGAGTACTTCGGCTCAGTTATATGAGCCCGGAGTATGCTCCACCCAGTCTTTCCATCTCCAGCCATTCCAGCATATACCAGACATTTAACAGTTCCTCATTACCAAAGAGCATTTATGCTTGCACATTTGAATGCTTCCCCTTCAGGAGCCTTATACAGGAGATACTATAATCTGCCTTACTCAGATAGGCTTTGCCAGTGCGATCTGAAAAAGGTTGACTCCCTATCCCATATGATATTGGAATGCCCTCACTATAACTATTACCATGCTTTATGGATTGCTCCTATCTTAAATTTCCTTCTACCCTAACAAAAGATAACACAGTCCCATATTTGTTGGTGGACAGAGATCCAAGGACTACGTTGGCAGTGGACAAATACCTCTCCACCATACTTTTGTTAAAGAAATAAAAGCTCCTCATTCACTGCTAAAGATCATTGGATCAAAGCAGCTTGAAAGAAAGGGAAGGTCTGGAGCACCCTTTGTCAGATATATAAAATGGCTTTTCAGTCAGCAGAAGCTATATATAAGCACTGAGAGAAAAACGTGGCATGAAGAGCGTGACACTTCAGAGCATTCAAGATGTATAATGTATCATGCCCATTCATACTGGCTATGGTCGGTGATAATGTGTTAACCTAGTTGTGCTAAGCAATGTAACGTATTTAGTGGCTCAGCACCTTTACTAGCATTATCTCTGTTTAATCCTATTGATGAACAGTTCCAGCAATTTTGTTCTGGAGTCCCCCAATGACATTCCTCTGTTTAAGAATAGTGACTTTCAGGCCAGCAGAACAATGCACTAATCGAGTGACATGCTCACCTAGAGGTTGCTAATTGATGCAGGGCTTTGTTGTGGGGGGTGGTTTTTTGTCAAACTTGCAATCGTTTATTCTTTTGTATGAAGACTGTCTCATGTAGACTGCAAAGACCATGGTTGCCAGATAACTGTAGGTGTCATACTGGAGGATGAACAGGCAAATGAGCCCTTGAGAGACGGCCAATGTCCCATAGAAGGGTTGCCTGAGCAGGGTCAGAGTTTGCATCTTGGCGTGTTGCAGGGTCTGGACCCCAAGTTAATAGCGCCTTTTTGGAAGCCCACTTGTTGCTAGCGAATAACTGTTTTGGATTAGGGGGCTGCCTACCGCCTATCTACACATCTAACAGCCAAGGTCCCCTCTGCGTGCGGATACTTATTTCTGTGGATCTGGGTCAGATGGAGGGTAAGCAGATCTTCCAGCAAACTTGGGGCAGTCCCCATGTTTGTAGAAAAATCTAAAATGTTTTTAAAAGTATATGGGGATACTTAAATCTCCCCCCAAATAAAACTGCTTACTCTACGCAAGCGCAGAGAAAGGACTTACTGAGGCGCAGGAAAAGCCATTGGAGCCACAAGGGAAGCTGCTGCCACAATAGCTGTGCGCCCCGTCGCTAGGACAGCCCCCGCCAGGACCGCTGGCAACGAAGACTATAGCTTCGGCCAGCTAAAGGAGCAGCAGCACCTCTCTGGGAGCCAGCCTGCCTGCCCTCTGCTGCTGCCACCGCTGCCCAAGCAGGCCCTGCGGTCGTCAGTTGAAGTGTGAAAAGGTGAGGCCTGCGTTGTCGATCCCACCTCCCTCCTGCAACCAGATTGGGCACGTTTGCTGGCCTGCAGCTGCAAAAGGAGAGAAACAGAAAGAAGTGAGGTCCTGTGAGAGGAGAGACACAGAGAAAGAATAGGGAATTGTCTGTTGGGGGGAAAGAAAGAAAAGAATGGGAGATTGTCTGAGGGAGGGGGAGAGAAAGACGAAGGGGAGATTGGGGGGTAGAGAAATAGTGGAGAGAAAGAGGGGCAGACTGAGGGGGTGGGGGAAAGGACATTGAGAAGGGCTGGGGTAAGAGGGGGTGAGACATATAAGGGGCGAGAGGAGAAAGGGGGTAAGAAATGATTACTAGAGAACGGGGTAGGGAGGAAAGCCGACATAGAAGGGGTGAGAGGAGAAGGGGACGTGAGGGAAGATGAGTGCATGCAGAAAGAAAGAGGAGAATACTTTGACAATAAAGGGGGGGAGAGGGGGGAAAGGTAGGGGAATGCCCCCTCCCCACAAGTTCCTTGCGAGGACTGCCTGCAACAAAGACTACAGTAGGGCCACAACACATTATGCAACGTTTTGTTGCGGGTCCCCTCCTGTAAGCAGACTAACAGCCAACTATCCGAAGTCTGCAATCTCATTGTCCAAAATGGGCGGTATATCATGATTACTGAACGGCAGCAATTTCACCTGGAAGTTACAGGAGACAACCAGTGGCAATCTGTTCCATTCTCTCGTAGGCCTGCCCTCTAACGGTTTTTGTCCTTAGACAGCAGTCAGGCCCTTGTTAATTTGTTTCTTCACTTCATTTGGTGGGCACAGTGCTGTTTTAAGAACGATCGGTATTTTAAGAGAGCCCAGGATAGTCTTCAATCTTATACAGATCAAAAGATAATTCTGCAAGCATTAGAGACCCACTCTGGATGTGCTACAGTTAGACCACTATGATGCATCCTGAATTTCAATACTGATCTAGCTTTAAACTTTAATTCATTACCTCATATTGGTATGGGTCTGAATCTTAAAACTCATTAAACTAATGCTTAACGTATATATATCTCAGGAGATGTCTGCTTAGCCCTGGAACAGCACCACTCAGTCTGATTTGAATAAAATGTATACCGCGTGCAATGAGGGGAATTCAATTTTTATTATTAAAAATGAAATGTTTTGCTCCTCAAAGAAAATGGTGCTATCACATTAGCTTAATAAAATCTCTTTATTACAGTGTCTCTTTTTAGGAAGGACAATGCATGCTGATAGACCTGTGGGGAATTATGAAGGAAGAGAGAGATAAAACCGCCATACAACTGCAACATATTTATGAAGACAAACCACGATAGGCCTCTTTGAAGAATAGCAGAAAAGAAGAGACACTTCTCGATACCTAAAATTCTTGCAGTAGACTGACATTCTAGAAGAAGAATACACCTATCATTTTGGGAAGAAGTTCACATTCTGGAAGCCTGTCCTCACACGGTACTTAGATTCCTTCCCTTCAACACGGAAGTGAGATTTTAGACAGATTTTTTTTTTAAAGATGCCATGTATTGTTAGGCAACTTGCTTAGATGGCTTTCCTGAGCATGGGACAAAACTTTTCTCATGCCACACAAAAATAGCCACTCGGTGGGAAGGAAGTTTCATACAATAAGGTGTGGCTTTAGAAAATGCCATTCCTGACTGCAAGTTCAATAAATGCAGATACAAAAGCAAGTGACCATATGACACCTTTATATGAATACGGCAGAAGGACAACATGCTTTCTCACTGCATGAATTCAAGGCAGGGCTCATTTCGTAGCAGGGGCTCCTTTGCATATTAGGCCACACCCCCCTAATGTAGCCAATCCTCCAAGAGCTTACAGAGCTCTTCTTACAGGGGCTACTGGAAGCTCTTGGAGGATTGGCTACATCAGGGGTGTGTGGCCTAATATGCAAAGGAGCCCCTGCGACGAAATGAGCCCTGATTCAAGGTAAATGGCAGAAAAGATCTGGCTTTCAATTTATCGGGTATCTTTCTGTCCATACCAAAAACAATGCATGAATCTAGCTATCCTACAGCAGACCAGCATGGCCACCCTCTGAAACTACATGACTGTGGTCACACTGTCAGTGGACCTTTGCCTGTTTTGTTCTCGTAAGAACAACAATTATTCATTTCTATCTTCCCAAAGAAATCACCTCAGAGGGGGTTCTGAAAAACTCCCTACTTCTCTTTTCTGCCAACACATTCCTGAAGGAGTCCATGACACCATTAGGGCTTTTAGCACTCAGTACAAGTATGAAGTTACCTAACTGATCATTTTTGCAAACGCAGCACAATGCTCCCTCTAAGATGTGGAGTCTCGTGAGCAAAAATTCGACTTCGTGAGCTACTGGCATTACAGTTGTGAGCAAGCAATTTGGCTACTGCATACATTAGTTTGCTCTGGAGCCATCCTTCCTGAGCGAAGACAAAAACTTGTGAGCTGGAGGCTGAAAACCTGTGAGCTAGCTCACACTAACTCAGCTTAGGGGGAACACGTGTCACAATGCATGGGCATGACATCACGAGTCATTTATTTGATGTTTCTATGGCAAAGGAAGGAGTCACGCAAGATGTCCTACTGGTTCCTTTCCAGCACAACAACTCAGAAATTCTTACCCTCAAACAACAAAAGTTTGAGCCTTCTTTTTGAGGAAAACAAGTTTCTGGGTATCAAAATTATGACTTTACAAAATCCTGAACATTTGTTTTTAGTGTAGTGGTTTGGTGTACACAGTTTGGTGTAGTGGCTAAGTGCGCGGACTCTAATCTGGGAGAACCAGGTTTGATTCCCCACTCCTCCACTTGCACCTGCTGGATGACCTTGGGCAAGCCATAGCTCTGTACCAGCTGTTCTCTCAAGGACAGTTGTCTCAGAGCTCTCTCAGCCCCACCCACCTCACAGGGTGTCTGTTGTGGGGAGGGGAGGGGAAAGGAGTTTGTAAGCCGCTCTGAGACTACAAGTGAAGGGCGGGGTATAAATCCAATCTCTTCTTCTCTCTTCTCTTTGTGTTTCCAACTGTTTTGAACATTGCTCTCCTACTTTTCATCAACACTAGACAATATTTCTGCTAAACCAATATTGACATTATCAGGATCTTCAGTTTTGTCTCTGGATGGGTGACACCCAAGTTGCACTTGTAAGTGTGTGCAATAAAACAGTGTTGCACTTACCTGTAACTGTTGTTCATCAAGGTGTCTTCTGTGCAGGCACACATTGGGACTGCGCTTGCACAGGCCAGCCACCGGATGCTCTCTTATAGCTACTCTGGTATCTTTTTTAACACTCCGAGGGCAGCCCCTCCCCTGCAGAGCTCAGTAGAGGCTGGTTTCCCTCCTAATGGTCATGTTAGGAAAACCCCACTGTGGAAAAATTGTGAGGATATAATTCTTCCCCAGAGACCATTCGTGTACTGACTGCCCCATTCTGCTGAGGATGTCCGCTCTTGTGTTGGCAGTATCTGCCGCATGCACTGCTTTGGAGGGAGGATCCTTGGGCTATGACCAATTCTCAAATGAAAGTGGCTCCCCTCCCGTGGTAGGCTTGAGTAGGGGGGGCAGAGAAAGAAAGCAACTTTAAATGCTTTCTCAACCCTCCTCCCCCTACCAGCTTGGAGAAGGCATTTGTCTCTTTACATTCCCTCTCCAAGCCAAGCTGGCAGGCGTGGGGGTTGGGGATGGAGAACATATTTAAAGTTGCTTTCTTTCCACCTCTCCCTTCCTCCCCATTTATTTGCTTTCTTTCCACCAATCCCTTCCTCCCCATTTATTTGCGTTCTTTCCACCAATCCCTTCCTCCCCATTTATTTGCTTTCTTTCCATCTCTCTCTGTTTGTCTTCCCCTTCCTTCCTCTCTCCCCTATCTATTTGCTTTCTTTTCACCTCCTTCTTTCTTTTCACCTTTCTCTTTCTCCCTTCCTTCCTTTCTCTTTCCTTCCTCCCCCTCTCTCCCTCCCCATCTATTTGCTTTCTTTATTTCTGTTTCTCTCTCTTCTTCTTCCACCTCTTTCATTCTTTCCACCCTTCTCTTCCTTCTTTCCTTCATCCCCCCTCCCCATCTGCTTTCTTTGTTTCTTTCTGTCTTTCTCTTCCTTCCCCATCTATTTGCTTTCTATGTCTCTCTCTCACTCTCTCCCCCCCTTCCTTCCTCCCTCCCCCACGTATTTGCTTTCTTTACACCTTTCTTTCTCTTTTTCTCCCTTCTTCTCTTCCTTCCTTCCCCCCTCCCCCATGTATTTGCTTTTTTTGTTTCTCTTTCTCTCCACCTCTTTCTTTCTTTCTTTCCACCTCTCTCTCTCTCTCTTAGACAAATAAATATCATCAGCAAACAAATATAATTGAACAAATAAATATCATTATCAATATCTGTTTTTACCTCTTCTGTTTTTATTTTGGCAGTCTCATTTAATGTTAATAAAAAGCAAATCTGCATATTTTTCAATAAAAACATGTAATATTTGTTCATGTCTTGCAGTTGTCAAACATCTGACGTTTATTCTATGTGGCTCTTATGTTAAGAAAGTCTGGCCATCCCAGCTTTAGACCTTAGGTGTGCTATTACAACAGCAACACATCAAGAAAATACCCATGGGGTGGTCGCCAGCCCAAACGGAAGGGCCATATACTAGTAAGAAATGCAATTATATTTAAAGCACAGGCACCTGAGATAACAGGGGTGGATGGCTATAGGGAAATAAGTGTCTTGAAAGTCAAGTACACAAAATCAGCCATTTGATGTTAACAGCTGCAGGACCAACTCCAAAATCAACATTCTGAACTTTCTAACATTCAAGAAAAAATTCAGATCCCTCAGATCCAGGACTGGTCCAAAGCCTCCATCTTTCTTGGGTCCCAGGAAAAAACTTGAACAGAAACCTGTGATGGGATCCCTCTATACTCTCTGTACTGTTCCCTTTGGGATAAGACACAGCTCCTGTTCCAACTCAGGCATGGAGTTATTCAGAGCCTAATCAGGTTGTTAGAGGGGTGGCTGTTGCCAAAACTCTAATCTATAACCTAAACTAACGATCGACAAAACCCAAGCGTCCTGAGTGGTTTCCTGCCATTTGTCACTAAAAGCAGCCAACCTGTCTTTAAAGACAGTAGGTGGCTGGTCTATTACAAGCCCTAGTCAGAAAGAACCTTTTGGAGCCTGTTGCGGCTCTTTGGGAAGTGGCTGATGTTGTGAGCCCAACTGTCGAGTTCTATGATCGGGCCTGCACCTGCTTTATGCCACAGACCCTGAAAAGGGTCGTGTAGGATACTATGATGAGTGAGGCTGCTGGTGCAAGTGCCGGGAGTATGGCGACTGCGTTCGGCGGAAACTATCCGCCTGCCAAGGCCTGTGCGGAGTGGTGAGACCCGCCGTGATGCCAAACGAGCGGGCTACTTGCTTGTTCTTCTTGATTTGGGATAAAAGATCATCAGTCGATGAAGCAAATAGTATCATTCCCTCAAACTAAAGGTCTTCCACCTTCTGCTGGGTGTCAGGAGGGAGAGCTGTGGAGCGCAGCCAAGCAGACCTTCTGAGTATGGGTGCTGAAGCCATGGCTCCGGAGGAGGAGTCAGTGGCATGTCTGCCTGCATTAATCTGTTGCTTGGATAGGCACGATGCTTCCACTTGGAGAAGTTTAGTCAGAGGCTTCTTGTTTTTAGGCAGAAGCTCTATATAAGGAGCCATCTTTCCCAAGAGAAACAACTGGTATCCTACCATCATAGCACTATACTTGGCAATGTGCAGGTTGAGTGCAGCGAAAGAGTAAACTTTTCTACTAACGGCACCAATTTTTTGCCCCTTTCTATCAGCTGGTGAGGAATGTGCACCTGCATACACCTGCACCTGAGGAATGAAGCCGGAGGATGGCTGAAGAAATAGGTATGACCTTGTTGCACATGGTATACATTCTCCACCTTTTTAGTTGTGGCAGCCATGCTAGTTGGTTTTTGCCAGAGGGGCTTGGAGATGGCAGCAATACTCTCCAGGATAGGGAAGGCAATTATATCAGGTGACTCTGCATAGAGCTTGCCTAAGATCTTGTTTCGAGGTCTTGGGTCGCTGGAGGTCACCTTTATTTCCAACAATTTAGCCATTCACATAATTTGCTCCGCGTAGAGCTTCAGATCTTCATTAGGTGAGACTGGATCAGGGTCCCCTACCATGTCATCAGAGGAAGGGTCCAAGGGTAAGTCTGAGCCTGGACCAGAAGGGCAGTTAGCCCTCAAAGCCTACTCCTCCTCAGAATCCAAATTCCCCATCAGAGGTTGGGGAGATTTTGTAGAAGGATACCAAACTGGCGGACCCACAGCATAACGGTTCTGTGGAAAGGGGTGCCTCAGTTATGGAGGTGCTTTTCGTGATTGCCAGTTGCTCCATTCTTGAGGTCTAGGAGAAGGAAAATAACAAGGGTACTGCCTTGCCAAAGAGGTGGAGGCACAGAATTCTGCCACAGTGGTGGGGAATATGTGTGTGCCCTAGCCAGGTTCTATTTCCCTTTCTAAGAATGAATGAGCCCGAGAGGCATGTAGAGAAGGCATTCGTGGTGGGGAGACGTCCCTCCATTCTGTTGGAACTGAAGATGGTTTGGCTGGAACTGAAGAGTTGATTGATTCTGGAGGCGTCTTGGATCCGGAACGATGCTTCTCCTTATGTTTGGCTTTGGAACAGTCTTTCTCAGGTGGGGGCTCCAATGCACAGTGTTCAGCTGAACGGGCCGGCAATCAGACCCGACACTTTGGTTCTGATCCTGGAACCGATGCGCTTGATGGCGGGCTTCCAAGTTGGTTGGTTCATACTGGTGATTTCGAAGGCAAGGATTTACTGTGCTCTGCTGGGGGCAGTTGTTTTCACTGCCGGGCTATTACAGCAAGAGAGCGCTTTCTCCCACAAGGCTGCCTTTAAGCGCGCTGCTCTATCTGCGTGGGCTTTTGAGGTAAATTGGAGGCAAATCTTGCACGTGGTTGTATTATGGGTCTCGCCCAAGAAGAAAAGGCAGAGGAGGTGTTCAGCCGAATGGGTCACTTTTATACCACACTAGGTACATTTTTCAACCAAAGGCTCCTGCAACGTTTCCCAAAGAGGGGAGAGTCCCCAGGAAGCAAAGAAAACTTCAGGAAAACTCACAATAACCAGAGCTGAAGAGAACATGTCCTCAGAACACGGCAGCAAAGGAAGGACTGAGGAAAGGGGGGGGGGGGCTCCTCCCTGCAGAGCATGTGAGTGTTAGGTGGGAAAACAGCCTCTAATGAGAGCTGGAGGGGAGGGGTGTTGAAAAAACAACCGAATAACTGCAAGAGAGCCTCCAGTGGCTGGCCTGCGCAAGCGCAGTCCCAATATGTAATTGCACAGAAGACTGAAGACGAACTAAAGTACAAGCAAGTAGTTCAGCAATAAGTAAAACATGCCATTGTACACACGTATTCTGGTTTTCTGTATCTACCTGTTCTATCAGACAAGCATTACGTATTCATATGCTGAAGTAACTTCAGCTGCTACAATGAATCTTGCAATATGAACACACATTTTTAAAAGCATGAAAATATCTAGGTGCTAAATTTCTTCGCGCCCTAGAGCAGGGGTGTCAAACGTGCAGCCCGGGGGCTGGATGAGGCCCCCGGAGGGCTTCTGTCAGGCCCGCAGTGGAACTGGCCATCTCCTGCTCCCAGTTCTGCTGCTGCTGCTGCATCATAGGTTGTTTCACCAGACTCTCTCAATCACTCAGCCATTTCATTTTCTAACCTGGGTCCTAGACTCACTCTGAACATGAGATTTCTGTGGTGAATGTCAATGAATCAAAAGTAGGTTTGTAGCTTACAGATACCCATTTGACCAGCATACTCAAGACTGCAACAACACAGACATTTTGATGCAATAATTCAGAATGAGAGGTGTCTGTTATCAGATACTGTTAAATAAAATTTTGCAAGAGTGCTAATGTTCTAAGTATGTTTTTATTTTAAGTTTTAAAAAAATCTTTGCGTTTGTGTCCTTTATAAAGTTTATATCTCCGCTACCTGGCATTACATTTTATGACACACATGGCCCGGCCCAACAAGGTCTCATTTATGTCAGATCCGGCCCTCGTAACAAATGAGTTTGAAGGAATTTACCTTGATGGATCATTTTAAATTGGCAAATCCTGCAATGGGGGGTGGTGTCTCAGTGCTGGAGCATCTAACTGACATGCAGAAGGTCCCAGGTTCAATCCCCAGCATCTCCAGATAAAAGGACCAGGTCACAGGTGATGTGAAAGAACTCCACCTGAAAACTTGGAAAGTTGCTGCCAGCCTGAGTAGACAATACTGACTTTGATGGACCGATGGTCTGATTCAGTATAAGGCAACTTCATGTGCTCATGTGATCCTTAGAACACATGAAGGGAAATGGGTACAATTAAATTTTATAAATAGCACAAACAGAAGCACAAACAGAAAAACACAGTGGGTCTTCAGCCTTTCCAGATGCCGAATGCATTGTGAATGACAGCCCTTCAAGCAGAGAGAGCTCTGTAGCCCACCTGATGATCTCAGGCCAAGACCTGATCTCAGGTTCAAGACCAATGAAGTAACAAACAGGATTTTCAGACAAACGGAGTAGCTATGCGTAGTGAACTGTCACAGAAAATGACTCTACTGTTTTATACTGTGGTACATACTACAAGACTGGATAGTTTTATATTTATGTTATATACTCTGCTTATGAAAAGAATACAAAAGTTTCATAGTAAATTCTTGACTTATATATTTACACATTTCAATTACAAGTTCACTCTGGATTATATTTACAAAAAAAGCGAATCATGTCCTTGCTGCTACAAGCAATATTACGGGAAACCATTAAGCAAAACCAATGTGTTTCCCCAAAAAAGCAAACATGATGATTTCCTCTCACACAAATGCCACTTGCTTATAACAATGTTCTAAACAAGCCAGTTCTTTTTGATATAGCCGTTTCTGGTACAATGGTTGCAGCTGTATTAAGATACCATCTTTAAAAAATCTTGGGTGCAGCTGGTGCAGAGGAAGACAGAAGACAAGGCCGCAAAGTCTGCCTGAAGTTCTCTGAAAACAAAAATATCAGGACGCAAGCCAGGAAGAGAAGAGGAGCACAGCTGTGTCTTCTATCCTAACTCAACTTCCACACTTTTGTCACTCATTTGTCCCTACGGCTTTGGGTCCCGTCCCCCGCTCTCCACATGTGTTTTCCTCCCTCTGCGACTACTAGAGAGAGCAAAATACATTGGGGGGGGGGGGGGAACAGGTGCTCATTTCGTAGCAGGAGCTCCTTTGCATATTAGGCCACACACCGCTGATGTAGCCAATCCTCCAAGAGCTTACAGCAGCCCCTGCAAGAAGAGCTCTGTAAACTCTTGGAGGATTGGCTACATTAGGGGCGTGTGGCCTAATATGCAAAGGAGCTCCTGCTACGGAATGAGCCTGGGGGGGGGGAGGAATCCTGAAGCAGTAGGGACAAACAAGTGACAAAAATGACAGCGCAGAAGGGGCCTGTCAGTTAGCATCTGAACAGCACTCACTTACCAAGTCTTTCAATGACATCTTTATTTATTTAAAAATTTATATACAGCTTTTCCAGCATTCAAGGTAATCTAACCAACTATCAGCCCCACCGCTATCTTCATTATATGCTTTCACACAAACACATGAAACTGCTTTATACTGAATCAGACACTTTGCTCCCTCAGAGTCAGAATTGTCTGCTCAGACTGGCAGTGGCTCTCCAAGGTCTCAGGAAGAGGTCTTTCCCTTCACCTACTGGATCTTTCAACTGGAGATGCTGGGGACTGAACCTGGGACCTTCTGCGGGCCAAGCAGAGGCTCTACCACTGAGCCACGGCCCCTCCCAAACACATATGCAAATGTTCCAAAGTCTGCCTGCACAGCTTTTCAAAGCAAACAAACAAACAGAATTGAGTAGGGCAATATCTATGGGAACTGTGACCGGGATATATGACTTCCTTCCTGCAGTCTGGGACACGACTGAATGTTCCTTTATACACAGGAAAAAAAAAACTCCTGCCATGAAGAAAGCCAAATGTAAGGAAGAAGCATTTTGGGCCAGCCTTCTTCCTGACATCTAAGCTTTCTGCATCTGGACGTGATCCTTCAAACAACAAGCAGGGTGTCATATGACTGGCTGATCCTGTCTGCAAATAAAATTCCACTGGCAGAAGAGGCTCTGTCAGAGGAAGAGAGGAGGAGAAGGGGTTTTGCCCATTTCACATCAGTTGCTTCTGTTTCATGCCACCCATGTCCACATGAGTCCCCATCCCCAGAACTGCCTTTTATTAAAGTTCCGCAGGACCTGCAAGACGGAACTCTTCCACCAGGCAGTCAACTGAGCTGCCATATTTAACAACTATTACAACATCTGAGCCTTGCCCTGGAAGCCATCATTGGCTATTGTACTGTGATGACACCCAATATTGGGGCTGGATAGTGGTCTGTAACCATTCGGACCAGACACCTGTATGGTTAACGTTTCTAAACTATGTTCCACCATCTTATTTGTAATGTTACACACAGCCCTTTTTTAAAAAATTAAGATTCTAATTTGTTTTAATAATTTTAATGTAAGCTGCCCTGTTGGCAGGGAGGGCGGGGGTATTAAATAAATAAATAAAGTTTCCACACTCACTCAATGTTTCTGGGGAAAGACTGAAAAAAAAACGTGTGCTTCTGTCACTGTCCTGAAGTGGCAACGCATCAGAACCAGCACAGCATATCTCTAATATCTCTATCAGGCCTCTAATCATTAAGTCAGAACGAAATGCCAGTCAATGGATCTTCCCTGACTTACCCTTCTCCCACTGCACCCCCTTTGCATTAGCTTTTGAGCAGTGGTTCTCAACCTTCTTAATGCCATGACCCTTTAATACAGTTCCTCATGTTGTGGTGACCCCCAACCATAAAATTATTTGTTGTGTTGTCTAAACGGCTTTGACAAAACCAATAAAAACATTATTTTCTGTCCCATCTATACACAATCTTGCCTGAACCAATATCTTATGTCCAACCATTATTCCTACTCTGGATTGGAATCAGTTCCTAAAAGTTAGGTTCCAATGGCAATCAGCTTGCGTGGGGCCCTTTCCTGTCAGCGGGGAGGCCTTGGACGCCAGCCAGCGACCCCTGTGAAAGGGTCGTTCAACCCCAAAAGGAGTCCCGACCCACAGGTTGAGAACCACTGCTTTTGAGGGTCAGAGGACACTACTGAAGTACACACCCCACAGGTATGGGGTGGGTCAGAAAAGCGAAACTTAGACAAAAATATTCCCCTTACTCTTTCAAAGACACAGCAAGTGTTTCAACAGAAGCAAGGGGAGTAGATTTCATCGGCCCCCTCTTGTTGCAGCCCCCTATACCACCTGGTATAGCGTTCAGGAAGTTCTCCTGACCTCAGCAGCAGCTTTCGAGAGATGCAGAGGACTGCTACGGGAAGAGGAGACCTTCTGCAGGGACCTTCTTCCCTTTGTGTGAGGGTTTTTTTTATTATTCATTGCCTTGCTGACTATTCAGTGGTTTATATTACAAAACTAACCTTCAGTTTAACATTAGTTTTCTTAACACATGATAATCCAGTACTGTCTACCCTATCTTTTTTTTTTTTAAGTAGCATACTTAAAATAAAACCACAATATAAAAGTAGCTGAGTGGCTAGGATTATTTCAAACTTTGCACGCTAGGAATAATGCCGATTTCTCCTTTTTCACATTAAAATGTACCTGCCATGCCTGGGGAATAGCTGGTCCTAATTGTGTGGGCACTTCAGAGCCCACTTATAGGGGAATCTAGAAGCAGTCTCTTCAGACACCCCCTCACCCCCAACTTATCTGGGATGCATGGAACATAACTAGACTCCTACACTAGATCTAGGGTTCATTATAGCCTTAACTCAGAATTCCTTGAGATCGCTCTCCACCACCCCTCCTACCCCCTTCTATCAATACGCGCATGTGTCAGCAATTTGTTTCAATGGATTTAGCCTAGTTTGGATTAAAGCTTCCTCTACATCATTTAACAGATTTACTCAGTTGGAAGATCTCAGGGGAGAAATAATGTTTGTAAAAGGGTTTTTTCAGCCTCTGAGTAAGTAGGTCATTGGACTTTAAAATAAATTAGAGAATAGTTTATCTATTAAACAAGCCCCACAGTACATATTTTATGAAGCTGGACTTAATTGCAGGTTAATGCTCAACACACCATCACACTGTGTAAGGATTAACGCACTAGTCCATCATTTGGTGATTAATAAAAACCACCAGCCAGTTCATTTAAGTACCCCAAAAATATGCAGTTTTGTACAGAACACTACATCGGAACATTTACTTCTATTTCTAACAAGCCTATGAATTGGCCTGGAGCCCCAAATGGTTGTCATCCTCTGGATATGCTTGTTCGTTCTCCTAACTTCCAAACCTCTTTTTTTCCCCAACCCAACCTCGTCTATCTGTGCAAGCCTGTATCTGCAACCAAAATTATTTCCTGACAGCCCACCAAGTTATCAAGCTGAATGTGGCAAACATGGGCTTCCTGCGGCCAATGCTCCCTCTAAGCTGTGGAATCTTGTGAGCAAAAATTCTACTTCGTGAGCTACTAGTATTAAAGGTGTGAGCGAGCGATTTGGCTGCTGCATGAATTAGTTTGCTCTGGAGCCATCCTCCCTGAGCTAAGACAAAAATGTGTGAGCCGGAGGCTAAAGAACTGTGAGCTAGCTCACACTAACTCAACTTAGAGGGAACACTGTAAGCCCTCCTACACACACATACCATTATCTCAAGTTCCCCAAACTGCTTGGCATGCAACTCACACACCCATTGTCAATCATCAAATGAATATAGGATACTGAACACATGAAGCTGCCTTATATGAAATCAGTCCATTGGTTTATCAAGGTCAGTTCTGCCTACCCAGACTGGCAGCAGGTCTCCAGGGTCGCAGGCAGAGAGAAGTCCTTCACTGTCACCTGTAACTTGATGCTTCTTTCACTGGAGATGCCAGGGACTGAACCTGGGACCTTCTGTATGCCAAGCAGATGCTCTGCCACTGAGCCCTCCCTCACTGCTTTACACTTGGTCAGCAGCAGAGGCTCTCCAAGGTCTCAGGCACAGCTAACCCCAACAAAGACTTTGCACCTGGGACTTTCTCTATGCAATGCATTTGTTCTACCACTGAGTTATGGTTCTTCCCATAATGTCACTCCCATCTTTAAAAAAAGGTTCCAGAGGAGATCCGGGAAATTACAGGCCAGTCAGTCTGACTGGTGGGTAAGTTGGTGGAAACTGTTATTAAGGAAAAAATTAGTGGGCACATTGATGAACAAAATCTATTGAGGCAGACTCAGCATGGGTTCTGTAAGGGAAGATCTTGTCTCGCTAACCTGTTAGTGTTCTTTGAGGGAGTAAACAAACATGTGGACAAGGGGGACCCAATAGATGTTGTTTACCTTGACTTCCAGAAAGCTTTTGATAAAGTTCCTCACCAAAGGCTCCTAAGTAAGCTCAATAGTCATGGGATAAAAGGACAAGTCCTTTTGTGGATCAAAAACTGGCTAATTAAAAGGAAACAGAGAGTGAGTATAAATGGGAAATTTTCTCAGTGGAGGGAGGTAGACAGTGGGGTTCTGCAGGGATCAGTACTCAGTCCAATGCTTTTTAACTTGTTTATTAATGATTTGGAGTTGGGAGTAAGCAGTGAAGTGGCTAAATTTGCAGATGACACAAAGTTGTTCAGGGTGGTGAGAACCAGGGAGGATTGTGAGGCACTCCAAAGGGATCTGTTGAGGATGGGCAAATGGGGTTCATTGTGGCCAAGTGCAAAGGGATGCACATTGGAGCCAAAAATCCTAACTATAACTACACGTTGATGGGGTCCGAACTGGCAGAAACTGACCAAGAGAGCGATCTTGGAGTCGTAGTAGATAACTCAATGAAAACGTCGAGACAGTGTGCGACTGCAATGAAAAAGGCCAACACTATGCTGGGGGTTATTAGGAAAGGAATTGGAAACAAATCAGCCAGTATCATAATGCCCCTGTATAAATCGATGGTGCGACCTCAGTTGGAGTACTGTGTACAGTTCTGGTCGCCACACCTCAAAAAAGATATTATAGCATTGGAAAAAGTGCAGGAAAGGGCAACTAGAATGAGAAAAGGGTTGGAACAGTTTCCCTGCGAAGAAAGGTTGAAGCGCTTGGGGCTCTTTAGCTTGGAGAAACAACGGCTGAAGGGTAACATGGTCGAGGTTTATAAGATTATGCATGGGATAGAGCAGGTAGGGAAAGAAGTACTTTTCTCCCTTTCTCACAATACAAGAAGTCGTGGACACTCCATGAAATTGCTGAGCAGTCGGGTTAGAACAGTTAAAAGGAAGTACTTCGTCACCCAAAAAGTAATTAACACGTGGAATTCACTGCCACAGGAGGTGGTGGCCATTGTTCCCTCTAAGCTGAGTTAGTGTGAGCTAGCTCACAGTTTTTTAGCCTCCGGCTCACACATTTTTGTCTTAGCTCAGGAAGGGTGGCTCCAGAGCAAACTAATTTATGCAGTAGTCAAATCGCTTGCTCATAACTTTAATGCCAATAGCTCACAAAGTAGAATTTTTGCTCACAAGACTCCATGGCTTAGAGGGAGCATGGTGGCGGGCAGCTACAATCATGGACGGCTTCAAGCGGGAATTAGATAAACATATGGAGCAGAGGTCCATCAGTGGCTATGAGCCACAAGGTACAGCTAGGAACTCTCAGTCTGGGATAGTGATGCTCTGTATTCTTGGTGCTTGGGGGGGCAACAGTAGGAGGGCTTTTGGCCCCGCTGGTGGACCTCCTGATGGCACCTGGTATTTCTGGCCACTGTGTGGCAGAGTGTTGGACTGGATGGGCCACTAGTCTGATCCAACATTGGCATCTCTTATATTCTTATGTTCTCCTAAAGCCTCCACAAGTTCAAGAGAAAAGAACAAGCCCTGCTCCCGATCGTTTTGCAAGGTGAATAGAGATTTGGGGGGGGGGGGGGGCACATACATTAAGGGAAAGGGAAAAAGTCTAAGGAAAATTGGCCAGATTTACACCTGAGATAACAAGACCCAAATTTGCTCAGTCTCCAGCCAGCACTCCAATACTCCATTTCAGCTGCTGTGGCAAAAGGCATAAAAAGGCTGGAAATTTCAGTCATTGCAAGAGGAAGAATGAGATCCATGCTTACAGAGTAGGACAAAAAAAGACACTGAATAAACAACGCAGGCAAAAATGAACTGACGCGTAATGATATTTAAAGACATGTACTTTCCAAACTAGGTTCAACAGGTAAGTAACCATTAACAAATAAGTACACACAAATCAAACAAGTGGACTAATAATACCACAACACAGATGCAATACAACGGAACCCTATATATCAGCAAAAATACAATATATGAAGATAATTCCAATATAATTTTTTAATGTTTCGGACGAAGGCTCCGGATTCCGCTCTTTGTTTTGGTTATTCTTCCTCAGACAGCTGCAACACGTGCTAAAGATGTGGAAAGGAAGTTTCCAAAATGAAGAACAAGACTTGGTTGTCCAGTCTGTACTTAGAAAGTTAAAGTCAGGCAACTGATCAACAGCAGGAGCTTTTCTCAGATTGTCGGCATTGTATCTTTGCTGATATACAGGGGTCCGTTGGATTGCATCTGTATTGTGATATTATTAGTCCACTTGCTGGATCTGTGTTGTACTTATTTGTTAATTGTTACTTATTTGTCTGTTTAACCTACCGTATTTTTCGCTCCATAAGACGCACCTGATCATAAGACGCACCTTGTTTTTAGAGGAGGAAAACAGGAAAAAATGAAACAGAAAGAAAGAAAGAGAGAGAGAGAGAGAAATGAAGGAAGGAAGGAGGAGGAGGAGAGAGAGAGAGAGAAAGAGAAAGGAAGAAAGAAAGGTGGGGACAGAGAGAGAGACAGACAGACAGACAGACAGACAGACAGACAGAAAAAAGGAAAGAAAGGAAGGAAGGAAGGAAGGAAGAAAGATAGAGAAAGGAAAGAAGAGAGATGTGGGCATGCCATGCAAAGCCAGGCCTTTCTGTGCAAAGTAGCCATGGAGCTTAATCTGTGGGCGGGGCTTTCTGCTGCTGGCTGTCTTAAAGGGGAAAAGCACTTAAAGGGAAAGAGTACTTAGCCTGGTGGGGTTTTTCCTGCCGTTTCCCTTTTAAGTCTTAACAGCTCAGGCCCAGCAGGGAGGGGCGGGGAAGGCTGGGATGCCAGCCTGAATGGCGTTCTCCTGCGTTCCTGCTGAAGAAAGAGCCCTGTTACAGGTAAGAAAAGCTCCATATTTGCTCCATAAGACGCACACACTTCCCCCCCCCCACTTTTTTGGGGAGGAAAGTGCGTCTTATGGAGCGAAAAATACGGTAGTTTGGAAAGTATCTCTCTTTAAAAATCATTACGCGTCAATTCATTTTTGCCTGTGTTGTTTATATAGTGTCTTTTTTGTATGACTGTTCTCTACTGTGTTATCGCTTTTTTAGGACAAAACATCTGTAGCTCCTTGAGAAGACTGTAGCAACGGTTGACTTGCTCTCCGGAATATATGGCATTTCAGTGTCTATCTGTTTCACTAATTCTAGTTTTAAGTTATACTTTACATTCCAAAGTAAAATTGGCAACTTTTACCTAGAATCTTTTGGCCCTGGGAACATTCTTTTTCGTTTGTTTTCTTTTACCACTGGCTTGGGCATCACCAATATAGGTTTAAGAGCTTCACTGAAATGTAGCCCCTTTATCCAACAACAGTAGTAGAAAATCTACAACGCCAGTGTTACCGTTGACCTCTTGCTCAGGTTCAAAGTAAAACACTGTGTCAATACAATCTACATTTATTACACTGGGCTTTATACACACGCACGCACACAACAGGTTATGATCCCAGAGGGATGAAATGCTTTTCCAAATTAAAAGCAGCGTTTTAAAAAGGAAATACTCATGCATTCCACTATAATTTTCAGTTGATATCCTCAAGGCTAACCCAAGAAATCCAGTCATGCTGACTGAAAGTGAATGTTTTTGCTGGCTGTAGCCATCTTATGAATTTAATAGGAGAAAGGAGGCAATGAAAGTATGCTGCAAATGTTAATGGAGCCCCAGGTAACAGGGCATTTCCAAGATGGCAGTGCCAAAAAAAATCATTAATCCAGTAGAACAGACAATTGGCCTGTGCTGTGTGGGAAGACCTCCAGGAGATAAAAGGGGAAAAGACAAGGCAATCTTGGCTTCAACTCCTTGACTAGTCCAACAAAGCTCACAGATTCAGAACTGGGTCTAAACATATCCTAGTAAAGGTAAAGGTTTCCCTTGCTCGAAAACTGGTCAAATCCAACTCTAGGGGACGGTGCTCATCTTCGTTTCCTAGCCGAAGAGCCAGCGCTGTCCAAAGACTTTTCCCATGGTCATGTGGCTGGCGTGACTAAATGTTGAGGCACACAGAATGCTGTTACCTTCCCATCGAAGCGGTACCTATTTATCTACTTGCAATTCCTTGCTTTCGAACTGCTAGGTTGGCAGGAGCTGGGGCCAGAGACGGGAGCTCACTCCGCCACGCAGCACTCAGGTCTTGAACTGCTGAGCTACCGACCTTCCGGTCTGCAACTCACTATCTTAACCTCTGAAACTGCAGTCACAGACTATATTTTATATTTCACACATATGCCCATGCACGTCATACAGCACATCAAGAGAGCTATAAACACAAGACATTTATTCTGGGGCAAAAAAAATAAAATTAACCGGTAATAACTCCAACTATATAGAGCACTGACAGTTCTCAAAATGTTTCACAAATACTACCTCAGAGCGGAACTGAACATTACGCACATTAGCATGTAGCAAAAATCCATGAGCTACTTTTTTCCTAGGGAAAACCCTGCTTCGTAAAAGGATGACTTGGAGAGGAGAGGAGACGAGGGAAGTTCAAAGTGTTTCACAGGCCCAGTTACCTTTTCCCCTGCTCTCCGTTGCTGCCTCCCCAACACCACCGCTGCTTTTCTCAAGGGAAACATGCATAGCAGGCATTCATGACACATTCTAAATGTTTATATCCCACTTTCAACTCCTCAGTCTCAACGAAGTTAACAAAGCAAACAACAAGCTGTGGGCACATAAGACACAATAAAACAAACACAGACTGTGATAAACACAGCTCAGTGAGACCTGCAAAAACAGCTTATCTTTCCCCCAAAATGCCCTTAACATCCCTTCCTTGAGTGCAGAGAGCAAAGGTGATCTTCGCACCCACACTGGGAAGCCTTTACAAAGGACCTGTCCTGTCACCTGACTTCTGCCCCACAGGCAGTCCTAAGAGAGGGCACTAAAGTTGCCAGTGGGTACATTTCACACAAGCCTTTGGGGTCCGCCAACCTGGCTCACAGTCATACGGACCGTCAGGAGACTTACTAGCCAAAGCACCTGCTGCTTGGGAGGTCTGCCAAGAGGGGGAAGAGGTCTTCTGGCTTCCCTGCAGTGCTGTTTTCCCAAGCAGAAACAGCCGCCAAGGTCCTTAGTCACATGACCCTGAGACATGTGGAACCTTAACAAATCCCTCCCCCATTTTTGCTCAGGAAAACAGTTTGGTAGACTGAAGCCCCTTCCTCCCTTCACATGAAACACATGTCAGTGCAAACAATGGGCTATTCAGCGGGGGGTCCCTGGATGGTGATTCTGAATGTGAGCCAGATTGAGGGACCCCTGACTTAGCTCACGTCACCAGTATTGTTTAGCCAGACCCTGAAGAATTCAGCTGGTATATGGGATTAGGTCAGAAGCGACAGTTTGATTAAGTAGGAGGGCCCTAGGCCATCCAGGGCTTTAAAGACAATGACCAATGATTTGAACTGGACCCAGAAGCAATCAGGTAACCAGTACACTGGATATACATGCATGCATACAATAAGCCTTCAGGCCTAAATATACAGGCCACTCATTATACCAGCTCCATGATTCATTCCTCCATTTTTTTTAACCCAAAGCAACCTGGAGAGTTGGAATCTAAGTGGTAGAAAGGCAGGGTGGGAGATGTTGCTTATTTCCTTCCTCTTTCATTATTGACTACAGACCGAGCTTCTTCATCCATGAGGTGAAGGATACGGGGAATTTACGAGGGGTCTGTCTTTCCAAATACAGAAGGGAAAGCATCTTGGCCATGATTACTTTGAGCTGGTAAAGGACAGGAGTGGAAAATGTTACACAGCATCTTGTCATGTAACAGTTTTCTGCTAAGACTCACTGCCTATCCAGGCTCCTTTGGGTTAAAAAAAAAAACTGTGGAGGAAAGAATCATGGGATTCTGTGTAACATGCAGAGTAAGCCTAAGTGAGTCACTGTGACACTCAATAGATTTTTATGGCTGCCCATTTCCAGTGATTTCCTTATGGTATGTCAACTGGAAATTGACCATATACCAATTTAAAATTGCAGGAACAAGAGTGTGCGTGTGGGGGCGGGGGGGACATAGCCCAAGGAGATATTAATCGAAAACTAGGATGGGACTCGGTTCACTGAATGCAAGAGTTAGCCAAGGAAAGCAGATCCCCTAAAGATTCTTTCAGGATCACGCCACATGCTTCCTTCCAGTTTATGGATCATGGGAGACAGAATCCAGATGGTCTCATCTTTCTTCCCACATCATCTGGATCAAGCTCCCCATTTATCTACACACAGCTAGAATTTTGAAAGATCCAACAAGCATGACGGAATTAAGAGATGGAAGACAAGATAATGCTCACGGTGACAAGGGCCACCACAGTCCTCTGTTCAAAGGAAAACTAACTCTCCCTCCAAAAACGGAACGAAAAAAAAATAGATACCTGGGTGCGATTGAAAGCCACTCTCGCAAATACAGCTTGGGATACACTGGCTCTCTTCAACTCATCTCTGACTTGCTGGTAGATATCCGGAGAGACTTCCACTGAGGAGTTTGTTGGCTCTGGCTTGATGGTTCTAGGGATGGGTGGATGATTTAGAAACTGTTGGTTAATAGCTTGTGGGTGCTGATGAGCCAGTAGTCGGCTTACTGCAATCTGCTGGTTAATCAGGTGAGCCATTGCTATCTGCTGCCTAACAAGCTGTGGACTGAGTTGAGGTGAAAGAAGACCAGGGCTCATGATTGGCTGCAATGTTGGCACTTGGTTTCTGATTGGAGTACTGTGGTGAATTGGGCCGTGAGGAGACTGTTCATTTGTTTTGCCCAAGGTTGCCAGTTGGTTGATATTTGGTAAGTGCATGGGACGTTGACCCAGAACACAATATTCTGACAGGTTGTCTCTTTCAACTCTTTCCACTGTTAAAATAAAATAAAATAAGTATATCATAATTTGAGTGGAACACACAGAGAGAAGGATGCTTAAATAAACAGATATGGCACTCCTTTCAGTTTACTGCCAAGAGAGCTAATGCTGGATTATTCTACACTGAAGTAATTTTAGTAATGTATATCTTCTGTAAGGATTGTAGGGGGAAAATACAAGCAAAAAAAAATATTAAAGTACAGAATTTCAAGAGCTGGCTTCACTGCTTGCTTCGGTCTCCCAACAAAACCACTGAAAATCCCACTGGTGTTTTATTACTGCAGTGGCTAACTCAAGACAATGAGCTTCCAAAGACCAATCCCAGCTGTTAATTTTGTGCAATAAGGTAGGTAGTATCATACCGGGGGGGGGGGGGGGAATCACACAGCAGCTCAAGAAAGGAATATGTCACTTCTAGCTGGGGGGGGGTTCTCCATTTTTTTTAATGTGGACTCCACTTCTAGATCTACTGTACTGTTCAGGGCCTCCTCACTCTATAACTCCAAACTGTTTTTCTTGTTCTCCAACAGTAGACAAGTTGACATGCTTGGTGTTTATTAGGTGTGTGCAAAACTCCTCCAGTATTTGGAGGGTTTGGATATATTGAACCCCCAAAAAAGTATTTCCCAATATTCCCAAATCCCAATACCAGTATGGTATTCAGATTCATTAAATATTTGGGATTGCCAATTTTTTTCAGCTCTATTATATCCTATGGGGACCATTATAGTCAATGGTCCTCATAGGATATAATGGAGAATCAATCCAGGGGTGACTGGGGCTCAGGAGAAGCTGGGTGGGGGGGAGGTTTAGATAGAAGGCACCAAATTTGCAGCTTAGGTGCTGGTGCCTCTCCTAACCACCACCCCCACCCCCACCCCCGCAAAAAAAGTTTCAAAAAGATTGGACCAGGGGATCCAATTTCATGGGGCCCCCAAGAAGGTGCCACCATCCTCCACTGATTTCTGTGGAGGGATTTAAAGGAATCACAGTCCTTTTAAATGCCTTCTCCAAGCCACACAACTCCACATCCAGTGAATTCCAAAGGCATTTAAAGGGCTCACAGTCCCTTTAAATGCCTTCTCCAAGCTGAGAGTTCACTCTGAAGGCATTTAGAGAGACTCTTCTTCTTTAACTGTAGCTATCCAGCAGTCTTGAAAAATTCCAAATATTTTTGGGATTTTTCGAGTTGATGATTTTCAGATTGTAATAAGTAACCCACTCGCTAACCAGCTGAAAAAATATCCAGAGATTCCAATAAGGTATTTCTCAGGCTTGGTTTATGCCAAACACACACCCCTAAGTGTTTATATTTGTACTGAATTATTGAGACACCAGCTGAATTTCACTGCCATTTTGCACATTCTGCAGAGGTGAACCCCAGTTTTTACCATCAAGCCTTCCAGGACCTCATGTCTCTGCTAACCTCGTTCCTCTTCCTCCCTCCTTCTTGCACAACCCACTGGGGAGAGAATCAAATCCCACATTTTGGTCAAGATTTACAGTTTGAGTACCAGTGTTCTAAGCTCTACCTATAAGCAAGAGAGAGACTGAAAAAAGCTAGCACCATGCAGAGGCAGCCAGAACTGGACTGTGTCACTTGTGTGCAAACTGGCACATCCAAAGGAACATGCACTGTCCTACAGATTTGCTCTTATACATGTCTCTCAGCTTAGGTATGGGCAGGAGCACCCCACAGGCAACAGATGTGGGGATGACATCTGCCCCTTTGCTTTCTGCTTATTATTACTTCCATATGCCCGTAGTTTCTCTCTGAATCCACAACTGATATAAGATTCTGACACAGAACATCAACTAAAATCACACAACCAATAAATCCCTTCAAACCAATTCACCACATTTTCACTGGGTATTCTTCCTGGGGCAAAGGTTTCAGTCAAAGCACTCGCCTTCTCGACATCTTGTGAGATCCCACATAGGTTTACATTGGTGGGAACACCAGTGGTATAAAGAAGCTTCCATTGCACGCCTTACCCATCAATCAGTTTCAGGGTCCCAAATGAACTGTGCGACACACTCCATCGTTTTAGTACTTCAGACAATACACTTCTATAACGGATTCGAAGCACAATTGTTTCACGTGTCATAACCTCTGCTAATGTGTCACTCCAAAATCAGTCCTAAAACTTCCACGCCGATTTACTGAACGACAGGCATCCAGCTTTGCTTGCGAATGGTGAGATTTTTTTAAAGGGTTGTTCATTTTTTAAAAGAATTCAATAAAAATTACTATAAAATCAAGCACCTGATATTTTGTTTTCTTTCAACAAATAAAATGGGGGAGAGAAATTATGCCCTCATTTAGACAGCTGTAAAATCAAAGCAGTCTGCCCCTGACTAGGGATATGACTGTTTTACTAATTTGTGTTTAAGAATTTTTAAAAAGTACCAAAATCGGTTAATTAATGCAACAAAATACATTTGAAAGTTTACAAAATGAGAAATATATTTCTGGGTTGAAGCTGTCCTTGCCAAGTTTCCACATATATCCAGTTTTTGAGCCAAGTTATATACCCCTATAAAAATAAAGTTTTAAAATGGAAATGTTGCTAGGCCATTAACCTTTTCATGGCTAGCTGGTATAACAATTACAAAAAGTTTTCACCAGCATTTCCCCTTATTATCATGCCCCATTTTGCACCACCACCAGAAATATGTTTCTAGTAATTTTAAGCCACTTCTGTAATCTTTTTTAAACGTCCCAATAATACTGCATGGAAAGTATCACATTTTCCTGTCTGGTAGACAGACGGTGTCACTCACCAACAAGACAGCCCAGATCACATTTCACATTGAACGGGCCACACGAATGATCTAGCTCAGAGATTCCCAGACTTATTTGGACCACCTCCCCCTTTTCAGGGAAAAAATTACGCAGCAGGGGAAAAATTACACAGCGCCCCCCTGGAAATCTACCTTCAAGAAGTGGACAAAAAGATGCAGGTAGAGTCCACCACAATCCACGCAGCCAGGCAGGCACAGAGCAGCAGCAGCCGAAGACCTGAAGCCAGCAGCAGCCACCACTCAAGAGCCCAGCAGCAACACCAGCCTTACAAGGGTGCACATTTATTTGCAATTTGCAAATGCACAGCTGTGATTGGCTCTGGAGACCCCTCTTCGCCTCCCCCACCCCCTCTGATCCCAGGGAAGACCAGGAGAAGGCAGGAAAAAGCTGCTTTAGATAGGTTCTGGACTCTTCTTTCTTTATGCTTTCACAACCCCCTTATTTTTATTCAATGCTCCCCAATTGCACCCAAGACTCCTACCGCCCACCTGGATTGTTCCAGCGCCCCCCAGGGAGCGGTACTGCCCACTTTGGGAACCAGTGATCTAGCTGGTCTGTATGCTCTCATTAGACAGCAGAAGTAATGTTGCCTTTTATTTTACTCATTATTTTATCTAGCTTGCTTATTATTTTACTTATACTTTTATTTAGCTTGCTTATAGGCTGGCTGTCGTTTCAAAATGGTCCCCAAAAGTGGTTTCACATTTATCCAATGAAATGGTAAAAGCAATATAAAAACTACATACTAAAATCATCGTATGTAGAATTCCCCCCCTCCCCTGCAACAACATCTCCGCAATCGGGTTCAAAGGCTCTCCCAGAAGAGACAGCTCTTCAGACCCCTCAGAAAAGCTTCAGAGATGCCATTGTTCTTTATTCAAAGGAAGATGTGCTATTTTATCCCAGAAAGGACATACACATTGATCAGTTATAACAAACAGGTGACTAAGTAGCAGTATTTATTAAGCTGCATATTCCACGTAAAACTGGAGTAGATAAAGAGAAGGTGTTCAGATTCACAGGGATTCCTGAAAATCTGAACTTCTATTCCACAACCATTTGGAGAGTGAAGAGTGTATGAAGTCCCAGTACCACTGCTGTCCTTAGCAAGAGAATTCTGCTGTAGAATGCTCTAGTGGATAGGTTGTTGCACAAGCTATATAATGCCTTAGCCACAGCTTTGTAAATCAGAAAACCACACGAGAGCACGGGAGATGCTTCTCATGTGGTAACTTGTTTTAAAATTGCAATTATCCTCATTACTTATTTCTTTTAATCACAACCCACCAAGCCCTCTAATGAGCAAGGGGTAATTTCAGAAACCTCATTTGCTGTCAACCTTTAACTTTGCGTTTACCCTCAGCCTTCCATACATGGTATTTACTGTCTGGTCTCTACCCAAGAGAACTTTACATGCACATCTGTGACTGGCGAGGTCAAAGGGCCAGTTCCACCATAACTTTTGGCAGCTATGGAATGACTCCATGAATTATCTGCTGTTGTGCACATAAGTGAAGCATGGTGTGCTAATAAACTACTCTACTGGCTAATGATTTCATAAGCCCGGCCTAGGCTAGATCGACCTCAGAAGATCAGCAGTCTTCTAGTTTAGTATTTGGATGGGAGACCACCAAGAAAACTCAGGGTCGCTACACATAGGCAGGCAGTGACAAAACACCTCTGAATGTCTCTTGCCCAGAAAACCCAACGGGGTCACAGTAAATCAGCTGAGACTCGATGGAACTTTCCGCCACCACAGTAGCCAGAACCTGGGAGCTATTTATGGGACATTCTACCAGCAAATTCCACCGATGGCCCACTCAGAACTTTTCCCCTGGCTGCAGAATTGGCGATCAGACTTTTTAATGACTTGACTGTGATCAAAAATGGATACAAAGAATTTAAATTATGTTTCACAATTTTAAAAGCCACAATCCCCCCCCCAACTATAATTTAAAAAAACCCAGCTGAACACAACACATGGTGTGTGACGCTACTTAGCTAAGCTGGTGGGCAGCAAAGTAAACCAAATTCTAGGCAATAAAAAGGAACATTTGACAATAATTTCTGATATTTGGCAAGCATCTGTAAAAATTGTGACATATGAAAGACTGAGCCCTATGCTGCACGTGCTCCTTGGACGCACTGGTAGGTGGCGTGATAGCATTCTCAGTCTATTCTATTTCAGACAAAGCAGTGCCAAAGAAGAACAATAAATTCAAGTAGATACAAATACATAACTGCTGAAAAGTCCAGAAAAGCTAAGCAACAAAAAATTAATGGAAGGAGACATATCAGAGAGAGACAGACAGACAGACAATTATTTCCTCTACCACATTCTCTGAATATTTAAGATTACCAAGATGTGCATTGTTTTAGCCAATAGACTGTAAATTTTTAATTATCAGTCATCATGCTGATCCAAACACAGTTGTAAAAAAATATTATATACATAGCAAACACTGGATTTCTCATTTACATTCTAAGATTCCTCCCCTGCTTTGATAAAATGGTGTAGAAAGTTATTACTGCAAGCTAATGAGACTCCATGTTTGAAGCTTACTAGAAAAACTACCCTGAAAAAGATTCATGTCAACATGAAGTCGCTTAACCTACTCAGTCCAAATGTAAAAACCTACATGGGCAAGGCTATACATCCAATTTTCCCCTTCACCTTCTCTTTCGTTCATAGTACCAATGTTTACAATAGTTGCCAACAGCACAAGCAAGTTTCTTGTAAGGGGACAGTTCCAAAACCCTCTCAAGTTCATGGCTTTTCCTCACAGTTGTTTTGCTGGATGGGGACTGTGCCCAAACATTCTGTAGAACCTTAGATGAAGGTGCAGACACAGTTAATCAGCCCCCCCCCCCACACACACACACACCCCAACTCAAGTATTACTGACGCAAGTCTGCGAACTAAGTGAAAACTTTAAAATATTTTAAGCCAAAGAGTTCAGCTGCATTTATAATGGGTTCCACAAACTATACACTGAACATGTTTACTTCAAGTCCTCCTTGAATACGGCTTTTACATCTGTTGCTAATGATATCAAATTATTGATTGTTCAGTTTCTTATATTTGTTTAAATGTTAAGTATATGTTCTGCAACCTAATGCTTTTCTTCTTCCAGAGGGCTTTAAAATTTTTGCTGTGCATTAGTCATATTTACTTTGATCTTCTGGTACATATAATTACTTTACTGTTTGTTTATTTCGATAGAGTGGGAGGGGAAAAGGTTGACCAAAGGGATCTATATGTGGCAACTGGTAACAGAATCACATAGCTTACATTTAGGGAATCATGGTTTTGATTAAGAAGGAACCAGTTAGTTCCCACTGCTTTATTAAAAGAGACATTAGTGGATAAATAAGAAACACATTTCACAGTGAAGATTACGTTCAACTGCAGTGCCCATAAAATAATTTCAGTCCTTTTTGACTTCCCATTTACAATAGTAAATTAGCATTGCTTTTATGCTCGAAAAGCCAAAGCTTTCCATGTACTTATCAGTCCCTATGGCAGAAATGGCTGCCCGGATCAACCCTAAATGCTAGCTGACCGGATTCACGCATGTCCCTCCCTCTTTTTTTAACATAAGGGAGTGTGCCAAGATCAAAGTTTACGATCAGTCACTGATCTTGCATGTAACATTTTTCATTTACAAGCATTAGGTTATGATATGGAAATGCAAACTGTGGGAAACCGAGGGGCGATGAAGTTATAAGTACCAAAATGGCCCCGTTGAGGTGACTGCAATAAAGTTCGGTCTGTTTATTCTTCGATGCACAGCTGTACCTGCTGTGGATTTCTTTTCCTCGTTGTTTTCCCTCCCACTTGTGTAGCTAATGAACTGACACCACTTGAATCCCTTTAGAGCCGCCTCTGTTTATTTCACACATACCTTAACCTTTCCTTTCCTCCTCAAGCAGCCATGCACACACATACTCAGTTTTCCGTGCAGCTCTAACAGGCTGAGTCTCTTGAACATCATACACACAGTTATCCAGAAAATTCTTCTGGCTCAGATCCTTGACCTCTCCTTTGAAATCAAGGTCTTGCGCTGTTTTTTCCGCGCTTAAAAAAATTAACTATATACTTACTAACTAAAAAGAGAGAGAGTGTGTGTGTGTAATGTTAGAAAAGCTAGGGAGCTTTTACAAGGAATTTGGCACTGTTTTGGTAGCACAATACGAGTAATGAATTTGTAAGCTGCCTTGAACTAAGAAGGGATATACCGTATTTTTCGCTCCATTAGACGCACCTGATCATAAGACGCACCTTGTTTTTAGAGGAGGAAAACAGGAAAAAATGAAACAGAAAGAAAGAAAGAGAGAGAGAAAGGAAGGAAGGAAGGAAGAGGAGAGAGAGAGAGAAAGAGAAAGGAAGAAAGAAAGGTGGGGACAGAGAGAGACAGAAAGACAGACAGAAAAAAGGAAAGGAAGGAAGGAAGATAGAGAAAGGAAAGAAGAGAGACGTCGGCATGCCATGCAAAGCCAGGCCTTTCTGTGCAAAGTAGCCACGGAGCTTAATCTGTGGGCGGGGCTTTCTGCTGCTGGCTGTCTTAAAGGGGGAAAGCACTTAAAGGGAAAGAGTACTTAGCCTGGTGGGGTTTTTCCTGCCGTTTCCCTTTTAAGTCTTAACAGCTCAGGCCCAGCAGGGAGGGGCGGGGAAGGCTGGGATGCCAGCCTGAATGGCGTTCCCCTGTGTTCCTGCTGAAGAAAGAGCCCTGTTACAGGTAAGAAAAGCTCCATATTCACTCCATAAGACGCACACACTTCCCCCCCCCCCACTTTTTTGGGGAGGAAAGTGCGTCTTATGGAGCAAAAAATACGGTAAATGTGTGTTTGCCGTTCCATCCCCACCCCAATGGAAGAGGAAGCCCATTCCTTTTTCCTCATATAGCGGCAAGCCTCAACGGTCTCGAATCAGTGCCATTCTTTTGATTCTGTTTAAGCTGAGGAGACACAAATGGCATCTACCGTTTCTTCTCCCCCTTGAGTCACGTTTGTAGAAATCCTTCCAGTTCACACCAAAACAGAAATCTTTGTACTTGGCAAAATGTTGAGAATTCGGTGTATACAACCACCCGTCGTACAAATGTCACTTCATTCTTTTAGAACAATAAATTGCAAGGACTTAGAAGCTAGTCACTGATTTGGCAAGGAATGGTAACTGAAATCTATTTACCTTTAATCTTCTTGTACTTTTTATACCATCTCCCAAACTCCTGGCACTTGGTCGCTGACACATTGGCATAGTAGGTGCTGTTCACAATGGAGGATATCATACTCTGGAAAACAGAGGGAGAGACAGAGAGTTTCTAAACAGAACACAATACAAAAATCCTTCCCAGAGAAACTAATAATACAAGTTCAGAGATGCTCCCTCTAAGCTGTGGAGTCTTGTGAGCAGAAATTCTACTTTGGGAGCTGCTGGCATTAAAGTTGTGAGCGAGTGATTTGGCTACTGCATAAATTAGTTTGCTCTGGAGCCATCCTTCCTGAGCGAAGACAAAAACCTGTGAGCTGGAGACTCACTGTGAGCTAAGTCACACTAACTCAGTTTAGAGGGAACACTGGATGAGGACAGACTGGCATTGTGGCCCGCTTAAGGTCCGCTGTGCAAGCGGATGAGGCAGGCCCCTTCACACAGCCGCAGCTGCCTGGCGGAGCCGTGCTGTACTTACCGGGTCCTGCGGCACTTTCCTCCCGTGTTAGACGTGCACCGGGAGGAATTGGTGCCCAGCCATCTGGGCGCGCATTCCTCCCGCTTCCGGCCAGTGTGAATGCATGCCGGAACGGCACAGCCGCGTGCCACGGCAGCGCCGCCAGGAACCGCCATGGAGTGTGGACGAGGGAGCCCCGGGATGAGTTGGCCCCAGGGCTTTTTTGCCCACTCGCACTGTGCTGCAGATCCCCAGTCTGTCCTCAGCCACTGACTCACCAACTTAATTCTTAAAAGTGTTTAGAAACATACTTACTGGACAGTTCTCAAAAATGGTCTTACCCCCTTTGCACCATCAGATGCAATTGTTTTTATTAATTACGAAGGAAAGGTCTTGTATGATGACATAGACATATGTCTCCAGCCTACATCTACCAGTCACTTTGATTTATACTTGGTATTATCAAAAGAATCCTTTTACTAAAAGCATAACGAGAAGCACTGTCACGTTGGGGAACACAACGGGTGAGAAGAATTGTGATTTAGGAACCGGATCCTAAAGGTAAGATTAGATGCTCCAGCATGCATAATCCAAATAATGCTTTTCAGATGTTTCTGTTCTGCTTCCAACTGCAAGAAGGACCACACAGCCAAGAATCTGGGAACATCCGTGCTCTTGGCTACAGAACAATAGTTAGGCAAATAAGTTAAATTAATATAATTTATAGAAACGTGCCATTAATCCTGGTGTGAAAATCCACACGGAAGAGAAATTACAATGCTACTCTGAGCAGACGAAACTAAAAATAGAACAGTATCAAACCATCACGGGTGATGTGAAAACTATGTGTACTTAAAAATATTTTGGATCTCTGAAAACAGACAGGAGATGCCAAATCCTGTTATCAACATGCACAAATAAGCTTGAATTTAGATTGCCCTCAACATAGCTGTTTTGTTGCTACTCCAGTTTAATTCAGATTCCCCAACCCTTTAAATTATTCCAGAGCTTAGAATTTTCTTCAGTCATCAAAAAATCTCTCATGCTGACGTCCTTATGAAATTATAAAAGGTAAAAGTTTCCCTTGCTCTAAAGCCAGTCAAATCCAACTCTTGGGGGCGGTGCTCATCTCTGTTTCCAAGCTGAAGAGCCAGTGCTGTCCAAAGACTTCTCCGTGGTCATGTGACCGGCATGACTAAACACTGAGGCGAAAAGAACGCTGTTAGCTTCCCACCAAAGCAGTACCTATTTATCTATTTGCAGTTTCTTGCTTTCAAACTGCTAGGCTGGCAGGAGCTGGGGCCAGAGACGAGAGCTCACTCTATCATGTGGCACTCGGGTCTCGAACTGCCAAGCTACCGACCTTCCGGTCTGCAGCTCAGCATCTTAATGTCCGAGCCATCGCGGCCCTAGTATGCAATTATACTGAATCATAAATAAAATGTACTCAAATTCTAGGGGTTCAAAGGACGTTCTCTAAAAGAAGAATGTGGTAGTGCGGTAACTGTCTGAGGACTGAGAGCTAGGAGGGAATCGAAATTAAGTTTGCAAATTCATCTACTGATGTACTTCTGCCTTCTTAATGAAAACCTCTGTCACTTTAATGCAACACAATAAGAGTCTCAAAACTCAAGAGTCTCAAAACCATCAAAAAGGTCCTTCTTTAGCTCCTTAACACAGATATGAAAACGTGATGATTACTCACAGATGCCCACTGAAGTTATCTAGCGGGACCTTGGTGGCAAGGTGAAAGAGATGGAGCTTCTACAGATGATGGAAAAAACTGGGGAAGTGTTAACACCAGCTGCTCCACCGCTAATGCTTTTAAGTGGTGATTTTAAAAAAAACTTGTCGCCTTTCTGAAAATTAACAGATTTAGACAAGAACTTTAAAATGGTACTTGCTACTTAGAAATAAAGCAAACTTCTCCCTCAACCAGTTGGGAAATTAATCATTTGCTCTGACAGACCAAGAAAGTTGCTTCACTTGAAATATTGGTGTCGGAGGAGAGTTTTATGGATTCCGTGGACCACCAGAAAGACAAATCAGTGGGTTCTAGATCAAATCAAGCCTGAATTCTCCCTAGAACCTAAAATGACTAACCTGAGGCTTTTGTACTTTGGTCACATTATGAGAAGTCAAGAGTCACCGGAAGACAATCAAGCTAGGAAAAGTTGAAGGCAGCAGGAAAAGAGGATGACCCAACATGAGATGGACTCAGCAAAGGAACCCTCAGTCTGTAAGACCTGAGCAAGGCTGTTAATGATGGGACATGTTAAAAGGCATTAATTCATAAGGTCATACACTGGAAGCAACCTGACAGCACACACAACAACAACAAACAGACAAAAAATAGCCATGGTCATCACAACTCATGATGACCCAACTAGGGAAACATTGGCTGCTAGTCATGTATGGTAGAGCAAGATAAAATCTGTTTTTACTGGTCCGATGCCTGCAACAACAGAACAACAAGAGTTTTCAAGCACTTGGCCCATCTATGTTGGCGGCTGGGGATGTGCAAATCACACAATGGGTGACAAGCTGTATAGGCTTATAGGAGTTATCTCTAAAACTGGAAGTGTTGTGTTAATCAGCACAGGGGGATAACAATTTATGCCAAATGAAGGCTATTTATTTTGTGCATTAATCATCATTCTTATTAAAGAGAATGAGAGGATGAGCAGTAACTGCGTGTAGTGAACTTCCCAGAAGAGGATCGGTGCATCAGCCAAAAGCTTAACACCGAGATAGATAACAGTAGCTTCTCTCACATTAAAAAAAACTTTCCACATTGTAGGGCGTCAACATCTTGTATTCTGCCTCAAGAGAAAACTTAATAAGTCTTTAAAAAATCAAGTGCAAGATAGACCTTGTGTGCACAGTTACTACTATAGTGGATTTTTCTTAACCCCGCTATGTTAGACTAAGTAAAATTTTGCTCAGATATATATATTTTTAATACAGATGGAAAGGGGAACTTCCTCCTCAATAGGAGGCTCCACTGTATCTATGTGGACACAAAACTGGCGACCAGTTTCTACCTACTGGAACCCACTGTGATGCAGTTGCTCAAACCTCAGACCAATGCTCCCTCTAAGCTGTGGAGTCTTGTGAGCAAAAGTGCTACTTTGTGAGCTAGTGGCATTAAAGTTGTGAGCATGCAATTTGGCTACTGCTCAGAATATATATTAATGTCCTCTGTTGGAGAGGGAGCTGATGGGTCAGCAACTGTTATCTTCTGGAGAAGGCATTTAAGTGCTCTCCAAGCCTGCTTCTAAAATTTGGTAGAGTGCGTCCTTGGAACTGGAATGATGGGGAGAACCCACGTCACAGGGGTGTTAGTGCTGGTGGTCTTGTCTGGATCTTGTAAAGATTTTACAGGTGACCATAGGTATGGAACCCATGGCGGTGCCCACTGAGCCTACTGCAGTGGCATCATGAATGGAAACAGGCCCCATGGATTTTGCGGAGATGGCCACTGACTTGGTGGTTGTGGATCTGGTTGCCCTTTGTCTTGTGACACAGGTGGGCCCGTAGGAGTTACCTTGAAAACCTTGTCTTCCGAGGAATCTGGGGACCATAATACCCTTCTTGATGGTGAGGGCATCTTCAGAAGTGAAAATCAGTCGACACTGAGCCCCAATGGCAAATTGGGGTGCCAAGAGGACTTTGATTTGAAGATAGTTGGTGTCAACACTCAGCTCCAAGGAGAGACTGTCAGGGTGGGGCAGGGAGGACTGATGACCTTGAGCGGGTGAGTTACGATTCCATGATGATGGAGATCGTCAATTCCAAGAGAAGCCTGAATGGCACTGACGCAATGGCCATCTGGCCGGACTGTGCTGTGAGTGTTTGGCTCTCTTTTTAGCCTTTTACTGAGGTGGTTCTGATGCTGATCTCAGGATGAGGACTTGAGTTTGCAGCTCCGATAATGAGAGTGTCAGTGCCAAAGTCACGGAATGAGCCCTTGCACCCTTATCCACTTGGGCCCATTTTTCCCCGTGGGGATCCGAGGCACACAGAGCTTTTTCCCAAAGTGCAGCTTTAAGTCTTGCCGCTCTCCCCTTATGTTCCTTAGCAATAAGGGGTCTACAAGCTGGTTACATGGCTGTATTGTGGCCCTCTCCCAGACACAGGAGGCACTTTTGACCCACACTCCCAGTACTTCCTAAATAGAGCCATCCTAACAATTCGTAGGTTGAAAGTCTTCACTGTTCTCCATGGAAAACCCAGCTGTTTTATTTTCCACAAAGCAGCAGCTTAGAAGCACATCCTCTCCTTACAGCGACAAGAAGAGAACTGGGAAGGAGTGCTCACCCCACCACTGTCATGTGACCCCTTGAGCAAGAAAAGGGACCTCTACAGACAGAGGGTAAGGAGAGCACTCCAGAACCTAGAAGGTTGTTCAGAAAAGCTTGGAAGCTCTTCTCCACAGCTGGCCTGCAATCATGCAGTCCCATGTGTGCCTGCACAGATGCCGCAACAATGAACACAAACTTATGCCTTTCTACTGGTGACTTCACTGAATCACAACATCGATAATTCCTGAAGCTACCAAGCCCAGTAGTCTCCTATAAAGATGCAACTGTGATGTGAAACTGGTAACTCAAAGCTTGACCTCAGGGCCAAATCAGACCAGATGGCAGAAATCATGTGTGTTTGTGTGTCTACTTCATACAGGGGCTCAGGACATCTAATTTTGATGAAAGAGATAAACAGATAAGATATATACAGAGATGAGGAGAGCTGAACCCTGCCCCAGGTATTTGTCTTCCAGCTCAGACTGGTGAGACAATGGATCTGAGGGTACTGGACCACAGGCTAGGGGAGTAAAGTTCAGCTCCCCTCAGTGAACACACCTCTTTTGATGTTCAACACCCCAAACAAATCCACCTCCCACCCACCCACTTTATACATGAACACAGCAGGCATGTGAAAAACCTAACTTCCATTCTCATGCCTAATTCAGCACTTAGCCAGAGTAAAATGAAACAAATCCTCCAAGCTTTATGCTTCAAAGATACTGGTGGAGCTTAATAACCATAAAGCAAACTGAAGAACTGGGGCACTGATATCGTATGACTCATAACATGTAAGCATTCTAATATTAGATCTGATAATTCTATTATATGTTGTGTTAAGAGAGACATAGTAATAAAGAGTTCAGTGATTACACTCCTCTCCAATGCACACCCCCTTGGCAGAAAATGAAGAATGTTTGCAGAACCTTTCCCAGGTATATTCAGGGCATGAACATGTTATATGTCAAAACTGACAGAAAGGGAGCAGGAATGACTTGGGGGGGGGGGTAGATATGGACTTGGGGAAACAGGACAAGAAAAGGATCCCTGCGAGTTTCTAATTCGTGCAAGGCACCACATAACATACCCAACTAAAAGTAAGAAAACTCCACAATGCACAAAAACATACATCAGAATAATGAACTTTATACAGAGGGAAGAAAAATATGAATAATGTAAGTAGTTTACACAGCAGCAGCAAGTAAAAATACATGAAGTATCAAAATATAAGTTCTCCACTGTGGCCCAGATCAGCTAAGCTCATAGTATTGCCAAAAAAAAAAGACAAGAGACACTTCAAACCCCAAACTGTACCGCACAATCTCACTATTACATCAAGACTATAAGATCGTTACAATGGTGCTAACCTCACATCTTAAATGTATAATAGGTGACCACATCCACCCTGACCAAATGGGATTTATCCCACAACGTGATATAACAGATAATATAAGGAAAACCACAGATGTTATCCACTTTGGCAAACTCCACCAATCTTACTTATCTTGTCACTCAACATTGAAAAGGCTTTTGATACAGTAGAATTTGGCTACCTAAGAGATTAATACAAATGAATTTTGGCAATGAATTTAGGCAAGCGATCAGTTCTTTATACTTTTCTCCTATAGCTCACCTTCACATTAATGGGACATGTTCCCAAAGGTTTTCTTTGTTTAGAGGCACTCAACATGGGTGTGCCCTCTCCCCTTTACTTTTTGCGATTGCCATAGAACCCTTAGTCCTATAGATTCAGAACAATCCCCAGATGCCTGGAGTGCAAATAGATGGAAAATATTTTAAAGTAAATCTTTTTGCTGATGATCTGGCAATTTATGTGACAGCTCCAAATAAATCAATGCCAGCACTTAAAGATAATCTTGATGAGTATGTCCTAGTAACAGGGCTTCAAATACATCGAGCAAAGACCATTTTATAAACAAACTATCCACAAATTCTACCAAATTATCAAGAAAAAGAATCTTTCAATGGATCCACATATTGGCAATATTTAGGAGTTAAAATTACCCTGAATCTGAGAGTTAACTAAATTAAACCACTTGAAGGCGAATAAATCCATATGGATGGAAAACTATTGTCTTGGTTTGAATGAATAAATATTATTAAATTCTTTATTCTACCAAAATTCCTGTTTTATTTCAGAGCAATTCCAATACCCGTCCCAACTAACGTTCTCCAAAAATGGCAGAGTAACCTGAAGCATTTTATTTGGCAGTTTAAAAAGCCCAGAGTGAGTTTAAACTCAGTCCATGGACCAACTGTGAGGGGTGGCCTACCATTACCAGACTTAGAGATCTACTATTATGCAAGTAATCTAACAAATTTAGCTAAACAATACCATATTTCTTATTCAGCAGACTGGAAAGATATTGAAGAGAGCTACCTCAGCTCAGGATCTTTTCAAGAATCTTTATGGAAACTCCCTAATCACCAGTTTAAGGACCTGCTATCAAGTCCTTTCTTAGATGCAACTTTCAAGGTCTGGGATTACACTCACAAACTTTTAGCACCCCCAGAGTCCCTAATGACTAGTTCTGTGGGCCAGGATTGGTTTGTACCAGGAGTCAACCACAATTCTTATAAACTCTGGCAAATCTCTAACTTAACCCGGTTTCTTGACATCTCAAAAAATGGACACATTAGAGAAAGCACTTCTGTAACAGACCAGTGTCTCCTGTGGTAAGAATATTTACAGGTTTCACACTAAATTCTCAAGCAATTCAGGAGAACTTGAAAAGACCCCTAACAAGCTATGAAAGAATTTTAGCTTCTAAACTTTTAATTAAAAAGAGTTTAATTTCCACGATATACAAAACTTCATTATCGGAGACTGACTCCTTCCTAACCACTTACCAGATAGCTTGGCATAGAGATTTAGGTAAGCAACAATGGGAAAAGCTCAATTTACACTTCAAGGTCACTCCAGATTCAGCTGTATTCCATCAAGGTTCTCCTAAAACGGTACTTGACACCTTCTAAGCTTACTTTTATAAATCCCTCTATATCTCCCCTATGCTGGAAACTTTGTGGCAAACGGGATTCCTTTTTTTCACAATTGGTGGACCTGTCAAATCATAGCACAATTCTGGCAAGAGATCTTGACTCACATTAAATCAGTAACAGGATACACAATACCCGGCAATCCTGTTTTAATTCTTCTAAATTTATGGCACAACATAAAATTCCCCACCCCTACAAAAGATCTCATTTCAGTCCTCCTGACCGCAGCTAAAAATGTTATTGCATCCAGTTGGAAAGACAAGTGCTCCCCAATGGTGCATCAATGGTATTTTAAAGTTTAGGGTTATTTTAGTTTAGATAAAATCTCAGACTGGGTGGCCTGGAAAGAAGACAGCTCTGACTCTTCTAGTTTGATGGACAAGTGGAATCTGTTAATGGACAAGTTGACTAATTCCTCCATCAACAAAAAAGGAGGAGGAGATTGGATTTATACCCCGCCCTTCACTACCCAAGGGAGTCTCAGAGCAGCTTACAAACTCCTTTCCCTTCCCCTCCCCACAACAGACAACATGTGAGGTAGTTGGGGGCTGAGAGAGCTCTGACAGAAACTCCTCTTTTTCAAGAACAGCTGTACCAGAACTATGGCTTGCCCAAGGTCATCCAGCAGGTGCAAGTGGAGGAGTGGGGAATCAAACCCGGCTCTCCCAGATTAGAGTCTTGCGCACTTAACCACTACACCAAACTACACCAATAATCTCATCACAGTCACCATATTTTGTACTTATTTCACTGATGTTCGTAAATTTAATGTCTGGTTCTGAATCCTAAAGACTAAGTTCAGCAAATCTGAACTCTTTTACTCTATTTTTGTAGTTGAAAGTCTAAAAGATGCTCCACTAGTTATTAAAGCATAGAACAGCTATAATGTTGTTGCGCCACCATTTTGTTTTGACCAAGACGTTTAAATAAGAAATAAAATTATTAAATAAAAAAAATGTGACCCAGATCTTGAATAAGCTGCTATTCTACTGGAAAGCCTTACTCTAAGAGCAACTAAGATGTACATAAACCATACAACTAGTAGGTGCAAGGGGGGGGGAATTAATTCAAAGTGAGTCATATTTTCTCTTTAGTGGCAGTTCGAACCCCCAAGTGAACTGGAAGCAAAGCTCCTACACGAGAAGAAGAGTTGCAAAACTGTTTCTTACGGGAAAGAGACCACCTGCACTACACCGCTTTTCGCTTCTCCGTGGAAGACTACGTAACTCAATGCACTGCGAGCACATTAATAAAAAGCATTTACTCCACTGTCTCGCTCCAAAGAGACAGCCCCATAATTTGCTGCTGTCGGTAATATATTAATCACAAGAGGATTGTAATGACATTTCACATTTGGCACAATATTTTCTTAAAACTGATTTGGGAGAAGGGACTTTATTAGAAGCAAAGTCAGATGATGGCAGCAGACAGTTGATCTACAGTGTTTCACTTGTGTTGTGGTGGGGGGGGGTAAGGAGGGAAGCTAGTTAGCAATTGCCATAATGTCAAAGGCAACAGTATAAGCTCCACAGGACACATCTACACAGGAACCACGCTCCTTTGTCGTGCATGGGTGCTATTCGTCTCCTCAATATGCAGCTGATCTACCAGCTCTACATTCCAAGCACAGGTTCCCCTGCTAGGACCCTGCAATGTCCAGGATCCCAACGGAAGAGGGGCAAGACTCCCTGCTACGTTTATAGCAGTACAAAACAATACATGAATGTGACTGCATAGAAACACAACACAGGTCCCTAATTGGGCCATCACAGCTGTGACATGTGACCTGAGTGAATCAATAAGCAGCTATGCATTAGTCTGACAGATTTTCTATAGAGCACAATAAAGGGACAATGTAGAAGGGCATCAGACCAGCACACCCCACACATTCAACGGGGGGGGGGGGGGTTTACAGGTTGCTCTGAACCATGTAGAAAAAAGATATGCAAGGTACATGTGCCAATGTGCAACCAGTGAAAACAGAATTGCACCAGAATTACGTGGTGAGTACTGGTGTATAATATACCCTAAATCTTAAACCATTTCTTTCAATTTTGACATCTGGGGAACAAAAGACATTTTTTCTTTCTTTCTTTTTTCTTTTTTTTAAATATATTTTTATTGATTTTCTAAACTACTACAACTAAAAACACTACTCTAACTGATGCCTCGGGAAGAGAAGAAGAAGAAGAAGAAGAAGAAGAAGAAGAAGAAGAAGAAGAGATTGGATTTATATCCCACCCTTCACTCACTTAAGAGTCTCAGAGCGGCTTACAGTCTCCTTTCCCTTCCCCTCCCCACAACAGACACCCTGTGAGGGAGGTGGGGCTGAGAGAGCTCTGAGACAACTGTCCTTGAGAGAACAGCTGGTACAGAGCTATGGCTTGCCCAAGGTCATCCAAGTGGAGGGGTGGGGAATCAAACCCGGTTCTCCCAGATTAGAGTCCGCGCACTTAACCACTACACCAAACTGGCTCTCGGAAGGATCAGAATCAGACCTTGGAGCGGCGGCACCAAAACCCCAAAAAGAAGGGAAGAAGAGAAGACAGAAGAAGACTTAGACTGAGTTTAGTTGAAAGTTCTATATATTTCTTATGCTTTTTCCTCCTCATTTTGAGTTACAGACATCCATCCAATAATTGCTTAGTTTTGTGTTTTAATAAGCAAGTTAGATGCCTGAAGAAATTACCTTTTTCTTTTAACTTTGTAATAGCATTAGCTTTGCTAGTTATATAAATTGACTTCTGTATACCTTAAAGGTAAAAGGCATTTTTTCTATTTGACTCTCATTCCCCCACTGAACACTTGAACAGAGGTTATACACAGCAGATCCACCACGGATTTTTAGGCTAACATGTTGAGGGCTGTTACCATGCACAAAATTAATTGTGACAGATGAAATAAGCACACCACCACTACATTCCTGATATTTTCCACATGGTAAGTGGACATTCATAGGAGAGACTACAAAGGAGCAAGGCTTTGAGTGAGCCACTCAACTGCTTTCAATACAGCCCAACGAGGTAAAACTCGTTAAAAACAAAAGGCTCTACAGTCTTCTCCTGCAAGAAGTACTGAAGGAAGAATTTATACCCGACAGGTAACACTGCTAGGAATTAGGGTTACGACAAGGATGAGGTCAGTGGCTGTACAGCCCTACTTGCAGGGCTCGTTTCGTAGAAGGAGCTCCTTTGCATATTAGGCCACACACTCCCTGATGTAGCCAATCCTCCAAGAGCTTACAGTAGCCCCTGTAAGAAGAGCTCTGTAAGCTCTTGGAGGATTGGCTACATTAGGGGTGTGTGGCCTAATATGCAAAGGAGCTCCTGCTACGAAATTAGCTCTGCCTACTTGCAATAATGATCCATTCCACCAGGGTTTGGAGGGGAGACATCTGAAAAAGAGTTATTTTTTTACATGGAAATGCCATACATTTACAAATAGATTTTATTTTAAAAAACAGAATAAAAATAGCTGGTGTTCCCCCCAAAAGTCTGGTGTGCTGTACTCCACTCAGACTTCCTTTAGTAGATTTTTTTAGCACTGCCTCCACTACTATGATTAAATGACCCTGGATAAAAAGTTAGCCATTATGACTATGGCAGTGAGCTTAAAAGGAATGATTATTTAAGAAGGTTGTTTAATAGAAGGGGGGTGAGTGGAAAGGCAGCGTTGCATAGTTGTTAGAGTGCTGGACCAGGATCTGGGAGACCCAGGTTCGAATCCCCACAGAGGGCTGCTGGACGATCACACACACAAACACAGCCTCACTGACTTCACTGTGAAGGTAAAACAGAGGACGAGAGAACCGTGCTTTGGGTCCCCACTGCTGAGAATTTTTTTAAATTCCTTTAAAATATTTATTAGCCACCTATTTTCCCTTAGGAAGCTCAAAGCAGCTTATAACATTAATCAGCCCCATAAAACACATTACATAAAAAACATAAAAGCAGAACATGTATAAACTAATATGTGGAAGAAAAACTGATCTTATTCAAAACACATGCCTATAACTGCTGAAAGATCATCGATCTTGCAATGCAGTTGGGGTTGGGGTTGGTGAGAGGTTCTAGATGTCTGACTGTCTGTTACAAGCAAACTGGCAACTTCCGTTCATTTATCTGACATGTCACCTGACAATATGGCAACCATGCCAAAAACCCTGCTTGGAATGCAGCAGTATTCTAGGCCAGGAAATAAGAGAGGATGGGAAAGAGGAGGAACCTGACGCGTTGATGCTAAGTTCTCTATAAATCCCAGCACAAGCCTACCATCACTTTTTTTTGTATATTTTGTGTGTGTGTGCCTGGAAGTCATAGTGACTTCTGGCAACCCCTAATGCGGCTTGGACATTTCAGAGAGGTGGCTTGATATTGCCTGCCTCTGCCTCCCAGCCCTGGTATTCCTTGGAGGTCTCCCTTTCCAAGTACTTTCCATGGTTAGCCCTGCTTAGCTTCCACGATCTGATGAGATCTGGCTTGCCTGGGCTATCCAGGTCAGGGCCTACCATCACTTTTCAGTAATTTTGTCCACTTTCTGTAACAAGTCCTGAGTTGGAGCAACACAACACTGTATGTAATGTTCACTGAAGAAATATGTAGAGTTGTCGGGCAGCATGTGATGCGGGGGCTATACACTCTCACTCTTAACCTGCATTTACCACTGAACAACCAGGAGCGAGTAAGAACACGTGCGGGGGGGGGGGGGGCATGTATGTGGATGCACATTTTAGCATGCCCACGTACATACCCCTGACAAAAAGCGAAGCACTGAAGGACAAACATCCATCCGGCAAATGCAGAATTGATTCCAGACTTTACAAGAAGCAATTACACATCTTGTGTACTACATCATTTCTTTTAATATATACATATTAAATATGATTTGAAAATACATGTATCGTCATGAGAAAAAAAACAGGCAAAGTGAATCTGCAGAAGTGATGCTGTAATAATGGAAAGAAGCATTCTTCTTTCCATTATTACAGCATCACTTCTGCAGATTCACCACAGATAAAAAGATATGCACGTATCACTGTACACATCCTAGCGGTTGGCCAGCAGTTAAAAAATGAGAGGTGATATTGTACTTAGAGCTTTTGTCTGCATGTCAAAACCATTCCAGATCTTTTGAGAGAATCTAAAACAATCAAAGCAGATGTACAATGTTAACACGCTACAGTGAACCATTTCCATCTACACTATTTCCACTCACCTGGTACCCTCAAGATCCACAAGGGAACCCTTCACTTATGAAATTATTTCATGACTGCTCATAACATACATAAATAAAATGAGATCATTATCCTCATAATGTGTGGGGAGGAGAGAGAGACAGAGAACTCCCTGGAGGTGCTGTGTGTTCCATCTGCTTTATGCAGAGAGACGCGCACTTGTACACACGCTCAAGGTCCCTGCGAATGGGAGATGTGAACACCCCATGTCTGCACTGTTGGGCAGGTTTCTGAAACTGAGGCAGGTTTAACTCCCTCTCGACTGTGACCCTCAGCTGGGTGAAGAAACAGCTCAGTACTTCTGCTCAATCACAGTGTCACTGTCAAAGGAATATATTCACTGGAGGTATAAGAATAAGGAATATCCGTTACAGACAGGGCTCATTTCGTAGCAGGAGCTCCTTTGCATATTAGGCCACACACCCCGATATAGCCAATCCTCCAAGAGCTTACAGTAGCCCCTGTAAAAAGAGCTCTGGAAGCTCTTGGAGGATTGGCTACATTAGGGGGGTGGGGTGGCCTAATATGCAAATGAGCTCCTGCTACGAAAGGAGCCCTGGTTACTGATTTAGGGAATTTTTATGTCGCCTCTCCTGGGAAACCAGACCCAGGCAGCTTACAAAATAATTTTAAAAAAAAACATTAAAAGTTGTAAATTGAAACTCAGCCCTAAAAAAATCCCAACCAGAGAATTTTTTTTTTTAAATGCAGAGCTTAAAATGAGTTTAAGAATTTCAGACTAAAAGCACACTATAAAATTATTTTTGGGACCATAGAGTTTTCCCTTGAATTATAGAGCGTCCCCCCCCCAAAATGTGCCCAATGCGATGACGTCACCTCCGGGTGACGTCATCGTGCTGGGCACGTTGCCACAGCCCGGCAATTTGGGGGCGGGGTTCCCCCCAGCGGCCCAATCCGGGCTGGTGAGGAATAGACCAATCAAGCAGGGGCTTCCCCGCCCCCCCACGGGGGCTTAGCAACCCTACGCAGGCACCAGATGAGCTTCAAGGTGAAGATGAGTCTCAAATAGTATAGGCACCAGGTGGGCCTCAAAGGGGTGCGACTGCTGTGGAAGTCCGGTCTCTGGTTGCCACCAAGCCTCCCTTCTGAAGGCAGGGCACCCAAAGAAGGACTTGTGGAGCAGATCTTGCCTGGTAGGCTGGCTACAGGGCAGGAACACTGTATCATATAAGACATAACCTTCAAAGTCATGGCATCCCTTCAGATAATTCTGACAAAGACACACTGAAACCAACTTCATCAGATGATGAAAATTTATACAGACATTTTATGGCATATGATATCTGAAAAACATTCCCAGTCTAGTCGCTTGCAAAGCTATTTTAGAAGATATTATTAGCTGTGGCCAAAACTTCTAAAGGTAGAATGAAATTCTAAATGATGCAGGAACTCTGAGACTGACCAGCCTTCTCAGATACGAAGATGGTTCTTCAAATATTAACAGTAATAACTATTTTATGGTTCAAAGAAAGAAAAAAAATCACTTTTATAAATATACTGTTATCATATTCTGAGAGACAATTCGTTACAGCATACCTGGCAGGAGTAAGGCACATCATGTTACAACTGATTTTCTCAAAGTACATTAAAGGCACAAGCATGGACGGCTTCAAGAGGGAACTGGATAAACATATGAAGCAGAGGTCCATCAGTGGCTATTAGCCACAAGGTATAGATAGGAACTCTCGGTCTGGGGCAAGTGATACTCTGTATTCTTGGTGCTTGGGGGGGGGGGCAACAGTGGAAGGGCTTCTAGTGTCCTGGCCCCACTGCTGGACCTCCTGAGGGCCCCTGGTGTTTTTGGCCACTGTGTGACACAGAGTGTTGGACTGGATGGGCCACTGGCCTGATCCAACATTGGCTTCTCTTATGTTCTTATGTTTGAGATACACAAACAGGATTCTTATTTCAAACACATAAGGCATTATTAATCTCTGTTACTGTAAATTACTTGGCAATACAAAGAGTTTCCTGATTATGTCATTCACTGTTGCATATGTGGTGATTAAGTGATGTGTTCCAGTAACCTTTGTGAAGTCAAGAAGGAAGTAAGAACTTAATTATAACAATTAAAACCAGGTTTCCAGGTAACACCCAAGTTTATTAGGAATCTGAAAGCCTATATACGCTGTTCAGAGAGTAAGCGCCAAGTTCAGCATTCCAAAATTAACACTCTGTTCAGTCTTCCAGAATCTGCTACACAACTCTTAGGCAAAAGTTCCTCAAAGTGGCAGGAGATTCCTTGTAGAAATGTACATTTTGCCTGTCAGCACAACATAATACAAACTTGAGGGAAGATTCAAACGAACACGCTGCAATGGAAGGGCTCAGATTACTTTATCACACTGATCGATGCAACCTCAAGTTGCTTTACAACTTTTTGCCTCTCATATTAATGATGGGTCACAGTTTAAAAAAAAATTAATCAGGCACAGAGGAGTGAAGACCAGTCTTTTGCTAAAAAAAATGGTATCGATACTATGAAATCGCTAGTGGGGCATACAGAGTCCAAACAGCAAAAATGACTCATTTTTACTGAGTTTGTTGTTTATTTAGGCATTATATATAGATATCATCAGTTAAATAAAGGCCAACAAATGGTAGAACCCCCAGCACCACACATTTATCCTAATCATAGCCACAACAGCCTGCTGAAACGGGGGGGAAAAACCCTTATGTTCCCAGAAGACACTCATCACACAATGCTTTGGCAGGTCTGCATTGCAAGGATATTCCATCACGATGTCCAGCTACCTGCCTTAGACAGGTGCATCTCTTGAGCTTCACCCAAAACATACCCAACAGGTCAGGTGAAAACACTGTTGGGGACAAATGGCACAATGTACAACATGCCGCACATGTTTCAGAGCTAAATATGTTCCAAAGAACACTGGGACAAGCACTAGTCTCCTACCACCCGTCCACTGCTGCTATCTATGGCCCTTCCCTTTGGTCCTGCTCTGTCAATACTTGTGTTTGTTTTCAGAAGCACATGATACAAGTGCCTCGAAATTCTAGCTATGCCTTTTATTTCACGCCTTGAAGATTTTGTTGAGACGGGTGCCTCTGCCACTAACACAAGGACCAACCTGAGAGAGAGGGCATTCTTTGGCTAACGTGCTCTGGTTCATTGCTTTGAGCAGCTCCTTTAAGGCGTTGCGGACTGTGGCGTGGTTCCACTGCTCTGCTGGCAGGTCTTCCAGCTTTGAACAACTGCAAAAACAGGGAACAGAAGAACAAACAGATGGACCGCTTCACCTGCAAAGACGGTCAGGATGCTCTTCACATGTAATAGCTATAAAGCTTTTTGAATATGAAGTACGGTTTCATGCTTCAGCCTTTAAATATGAAGACAAGGAAGGTTCAGCACCTGACAGGGAAAGATCCCGCCATCGAGCCACACTGTGGGAATCAGGCGTTCCATGGAGCTCAAAGGATCTGTGCACTCTCTGAGGAGGCAGGAAAAGAATTGAAAAGGGAGGGCACTTCCCCTTCAAAGATGGAAAGGCAGGTAAAGGTAAAGGTTTCTCTTGCTCGAAAGCCAGTCAAATACAACTCTAGAGGGTGGTGCCCATCTCCATTTCCAAGCGCTGTCCAAAGACTTCTCTGTAGTTATGTGGCCAGCATGACTAGTCGCCGAGGCGCACGAAACGCTGTCACCTTCCCACCAAAGTGGTACCTATTCATCTACTTGCAATTTCTTGCTTTCGAACTGCTAGGCTGACTGGAGCTGGGACCAGAGATGGGAGCTCACTCCATCATGCAGCACTCGGGTCTTGAACTGCTGAACTACCGGTCTGCAGTTCAGCGTGTTAACCACTTGAGACACTGCAGCCCCACAAAATTGGAAAGAGCACTCTATTTTCTGCCACCTAGGATGATGGGAAGAGGAGTATCCGGGCAAATTAAAGATGGCCATTTAAGCCATTCCCTCCAGCAGCAACCCAGTATTCAATCACACTGTATTTTTAAGTCCAGTGAAACCAACAGGATTTAAGCAGAGATAACTGGGTGCCCGACCACACGGAAACGATTGCTCATATTGCCTACCTCTGCACGAAACTAGCTCTTCCTCATTCACGAAGATGTTTTCAGCGGGTAGCCGTGCTGGTCTGCAGTAGAACAGCTAGAAACAAGACCAGTTGCAAGATGTCCAGGGTATGAGCTTCTGAGAGGGTGTCTGACAAAAGGAACTTTGATTCTTGAAAGCTCAGGCCCTAAAAACCTTGTTGGTCTTGAGGTGCTACTGGATTCTTTGCCCCTGTGTCTCAGCAAGAGGCAAAATAAGGACCTCAGCTTTCCGAGGTTTGCTTCTGGCTCTGAATTTCTGACTCAGCCCTACAAACGGCAAGAGTGTTTGTTTTTCGCATATAAATATGCACAGCGTTTAATCACACACCTGGAGGAACTATTAAACTGGCACTGCGGAAAGTCCCCTTTTAAGAACCTTGAATGACTGATGGCCTCTGTCCTCCAGCAAGGAAACAGCAGGCACGCTGACCGAGAAGAGCCACCCGGCGAAGCATTCCTGCTCCCTTTCGCCTCCCATTTCAACAAAAGCCCAGGAATTAATGAAGGCAGGATGTGCTAATCTCAGTAGTAATGCTGTGATCGACAGAGCAGCTCAGAGAATAGAGGAGGGCAGATGTTCAGAAATACCCACCTTTGTAATTGAATTTTCAGCGTCACAACATGATAGACATCTTGTAACATGTCGGCAACTGTCGCATCAGGGGCATCTGTCACATAACTGAGGGGAAGAGGATTCCATCTCCCAAGTTTGATTATACCTGAAAAGAAAGGGCAGCATGAGCAACAACACAGACACCATGGAATCTGCTGTTCGCTAAAAAAAACAAAAAACCTCTCTGTTGAGGAAAACTGCGATTTATTTTAACATTGAAATTGACTTCTGACAACTGTTCAGAGATGTGTAGATTTTCTCATGTTGTTTCCTATACAGATTCAGAGCCCTGAACCCCCTAACTCGTATTCTTTATCTTAAAATCTGGATGTTCTAAGGTGTAAAAACCATCAGACAAGAAACGGTCCTCGTTTCACAGCTTGCAAAACTTTTCAGAGAAACCACATTTTGCTTCTAAATGGGAAAAAACTGTTATATGTATAGAGTTCTACACGGCATTAATGCTGGATACATGTTTTGTGCAATTAGTGTAGGGTTTTTTGCATCTTTAGGTAGAGTCTTGCTTTTCACCAGGATTACGGGAAAGTTCTTGGACGAGGAAAAACATCTAGAGACTGACGGTACCCTGGGTCACCACACCCGTAATCACTTAACTTCCTCTATTCATAAAACAGAGTCCAGGGTAGGAGGTGACATTGTAAAGAAAATGACAGGAAGAGAAAAATTGGTACTTTGTCCATCCATGCCTGTTCCAAGGGCCAGTTCCTACATTACCGAGTCCTTGTATTTGCCACAAGAACATTGTATGAGATGTGTGATAAGTTCTGTACCTCCTAGTTCCCGGTGGGCCAGGCTCTGATTACGACCACACATGGAAAGGGGTGTCCCCCTCCTATCACGTTCATATCCTGAAACTGTCCTGGGAATCTGCCATTTTCTTTGTTTTGAAAATTGCACATAGCCACATTAGGGTTGCCAGCCTCCAGGTGGGGCCTGGGGATCTCCTGCTTTTACAACTGATCCCCAGCTGACAGAGATCAGCTCCCCTGGAGAAAATGGCTGCTTTCGAGGGTGGACTCCTATGGCATTGTACCATGCTGAGGCCCTTCCCTCCCCTCCCCAAACCCCACCTTCTCCTGGCTCCACCCCCAAAGTCCCTAGGTATTTTCCAACCCGGATTTGGCAACCCTAAGCCACATGAGTTCCATAATTTTTGCAATGGAGTAAACAGCAGCTTCCCTGAGAAGTTTCAGGACACAAAAAAGCACAGAGATGCTAAGTCCCTTCTCCATTCCCTCCCCGCCACTGTGAGAATCAAGCCTGCTTGAGTCTGGGAAGCACAAAACTCTCATGATGGCCACAAGCAGTGTTCCCTCTAAGCTGAGTTAGGGTGAGCTGGCTCACAGTTCCTTAGCCTCCAGCTCACACATCTTTGTTTCCGCTCAGGAAGGAGAGCTCCAGAGCAAACTAATTTATGCAGCAGCCAAATCCCTCGCTCACCACTTTAATGCCAGTAGCTCACAAAGTAGAATCTTTGCCCACAAGACTCCACAGCTTAGAGGGAACACTGGCCACAAGGCCTTTGTAATGTGTCCCTTAGCGCTCTCAAGATCACAGGCCAAAAGGAAGGCAGCATAGAAGCAAGCCCGTTTTCAACTGGTGCTCACTGTTACAGCCCTAAATCCAGAAGGAGCGCTTTCCTACTCGGAAAGGAATGGAAAATCCATTGTGATGGAGACCACACAGGAAAGCGGTCTCAGGCGACCCCAAGACCTTTCAGAATACTATGTCTGCCACATTTCTCCACTAGATCTATCGCCATTCTCAGTGCAGGCTGGAGAGAACGGCAGACTGGGAAGGAAATTCTCTCCAAATTCTTGATGACCCTTACACTTAAGGAGAAAACAGAAAGGTCCCTTTCTCCTCCATCAGATATCCTGATACCCTGAAAGCTCAAAAGGAGCAACAAATATCCTTGACTGTAAGCAAGGAAACAGCCAGAGACTCAAGGAGAGGCGTCTTGTACCTGATTCTGCTTCCTGCCTTAGCTAATCAAGAGACAGACTGAAGGCGTCAATCAACTGCTCCTCTGCCAGGCTAGTCTGGAAGCATCCCAGCTATTACGGCCAAAAGCACATTTCTGAGGACAGATTGGTAAAATTATAATAGTCCACTAATGCTATTGCTCGCTTCTCTCTAATTCTGGAATTCTATATTTCTCTTATCAAAACTAGTGCAAACAATAAAACTGGGATTTAGTTCAACTAACATTCCCAACTAACATTCCCAGATCAAGCTACTGGGCACCTCGTCGTGCAATGTTTTGGAATACACTGCATGACATTAAACGCCTAAAAACAGGGCATAAAGAGAACAAAACATCAAAATCATGCCACTGTTGCAGTATTAAGGTTTCACAATCTGGTGCTGAATATGCTGCAGTATAAATAGTGCCTAGACACTGATCCTGCACAGTCACACGCAAAGCTCATCCACAGTGCCGTATGTTTTCAGGGCTGGCTCCTCATACTAGATTCCCCTTGCCAAGATACAGGCTGCTTTCCTTAAGGGGGACGGTTCCCTAGAGCTCATTTGGAGGCCGGTGAAAAGAGCCCTCCCAACTGGGTTGGGGGGGGGTGTTTCCCCCACAGCACAGTGCCACCATCAAGAGGTCCATATTTCCTTTGTTACTCGACTAAAAGGAAGTGATGCAAGACCTTTCTGAAATGGTGACTATTCTGTTCCTATGAACTCTGGTCACTGAGACCAACGCTCCTTCAGTGCTGTCTAAAGAATGTCATTTAGCACTATGACGCAAAGACAGACCTGCCAGTCTAATACCACCATGGGAAGGAAAGCTACACGTCTGGACCTCATATGACAACTGGACAACTACAGCAGTATCAAAACTAAAAAAAATGGTTGTGCCCGTGAAAAAAATAAAAATCAGAAATATGGAGGATTGCTTGAACTGTATACACGATTAGGGACCCGATGAAAAGAGTCCCCAGTCGTATCTACAGAACACAGAAGGATGTTGTCCTATTCTCAAATGAAAACTTGTTCTTATATTGAGCAACTGAGTACAATTTGAGTTCCATGCAGGGTTGCCAACCACCGGGTGGGGTTTGGAGACCGCCAAGAATTACAACTGATCTACAGACTACAGAGATCAGTTCCCCTGAAGAAAATGGCTGCTTTGAAGGGTGGACTAAGCATTATACCCCACTGAGGGTCCCTTCCCTCCTGAAATTGCAAGTCCCCATCCCCATCTCCAGGAAGTTTCCAACCTTAAGTTGGCAACTTGAGTTCCAAGCTAGGTGTATTGTATATCTTAAACAGGTACAACAACTACCGCATCACTTAGTAAGACAGACAGGGCCCAGGTTCAACCTCCTCCCTTGTACTTCCTGTCACACCAGACTACATCTCCCAGAATACAGTGTTTCCAACTCTTATTTATAGTTAGCATCTAAGAACACCACATTTATTCATACAAGTTATGAAACATGTATATATGGAAAGGGCTGGGCCAGCACACATGATCCTTCACCACCTGTACAGCATGTACAGACCTAGAGAGTGTCTCATTAGGAATTTAGGGTAATGTCCTATGCTTTCAACAAATAATAGGTAAAAGATAAAGGTTTCCCTTGCTCGAAAGCCAGTCGAATATGACTCTAGGGATGTGGTGCTCATCTCCGTTTTCAAGCCAAAGAGCCAGTGCTGTCTGAAGACGTTTCCATGGTCATGTGGCCGGAATGACTAGACGCCGAGGTGCACGGAATGCTATTATCTTCCCACAGAAGCAGTACCTATTTATCTACTTGTAATTTCTTGCTTTCAAACTGCTAGGTTGGCAGGAGCTGGGACCAGAGACGGGAGCTCACTCCATCATGCAGCACTCGGGTCTCGAACTGCCAAACTACCAACCTTCCAGTCGGCAGTTCAGCATCTTAGCCACTTGAGCCACTTGGATACAAATCCCTTAAAGAACCAAAGACCAGTTTCACTGTTAACACACCAATCTTAAACTACAGTCTTGGGTGACAACAGTGGCAGAAATGTGAGATAAGCTGTTAAATGACATGAAGTCAGTATATCCAGCTTGCCACCTCTGCACTTGTCAGGATGGTTCTGTTTTCAGTCAGCGGTGATACCATCCACGGAAACTGGGCGACGATGGCACTGAAGAAACTACAAGGCAGTGGAACTTCCAGGAGTGGGAACTGCAGTATCAAAACACCACGAAGCAGCATAGAAGGCACGCTGCAAAATACTTCACGGGCTGTTTTGCTGCTACCGGCGCTCGGGCAGGTTTTCTCTGGCGCTTTACAGAGAAGAATTTGTCTTGGCCAACTGTACAGATGCACAGGTGTTACCATAACGCTCTGTGCTTCTGCACATCAACACCTGCTGCAAGTCCCCGCTCTTCATTACCGTACCACAGGTGCACAATTTTTTCCAGCGAGATGTCATGTGTGCCTCTGGGCTCGACAGCACACCATTCCCGAAGAATTATGACGCTACCGCGGAGGCTGCAAGGCCCCACTCTCGTGACACTAGGACTGTTCCGAGAACGGCAGATCTGCAGCTCGGATATTATAAGCAACTGACCGAATTTCTCAATGAGCTGTCTCTTCTAAAGAGCACGAGCCGCTGATCACTGCAACAGCTTGCCACAAAATGCCAGAAGACCTCACGGTTTTAGCCTCAGACCTCTTCCGATAGATTTTAGATTATTTTTCCTTTCCAAAAGAAATGCTGGATATCTCTCACTATTATACAAGTTTCTGTTCCGAGCTAGTCTATTTAACTGCAGTTAAAACTTAAAAAGGATCTTCTGCCACCATAAACAATTTTTAAAAAAAGAGATAAATTTGAATTAAAATTCCATTAGGGCACTTTTACGTGCAGCTACCAATGCATATATAACTGCTCTTAACAAGAGCATAGAAGTTCAGTTTAAAAAATTAACACAAAACCGCTGCTTAGGCCCCAGTCCTGTTAGGATAAGTGTTCGTGTGTGTCTGAGAAGGCACCTTTAGCCTCCCCCTTCAGTTCTGCCACCACACATTTACTAGCCATTTAGAGAACAATCATAATTCAATCCGGATGTCTATTGTTCCTCCTGATTCAAGCTCCCCTCTCTGCCTGACCATGTGCTCTGGCCATGCGGCGGGCGCCATTACCTGGGAGCACATGGCAGGCTGGTTGCTACACAGAGCATACTACATTACACCTAAGCACGTGCACTCAGAATTTTACTGTGGTCTATTCAATAGGGTTTACTCCCAGGAAAGTGTTTTTAGGATTGCACTGTTCGGACACCAGTAAAAGGCTCTCTGTGAATGTGCAGAGTGTAGTTCTCTGTGCATGCGTCTATTCTTGTGAGCGTGGGAGGTATTTGAACACCATCTGCTTTCTCAAACAAGAAATGAGATTTTTATTTGCTACAACTCAGCAATCTAGAACATATTACACAATGAAAAGTGAGTACCAAACACAAAGGCAATAGAAGATGTAGGAAAACAAGACACAGTCTCTAGTCTTCGAAGAAGATGAAGAAGAAGAAGATGATGATGGATTTATACCCTGCCCTTCACTACCCAAAGGAGTTTCAGAGCAGCTTACAATCTCCTTTCCCTTCCTCTCCCCACAACAGACAGCCTGTGCGGTAAATGGAGCTGAGAGAGCTCTGACAGAAACTACTCTTTTTCAAGAACAGCTGTGCCAGAACTATGGCTTGCTCAAGGTCATCCAGCAGGTACAAGTGGAGGAGTGGGGAATCAAACCTAGTTCTCCCAGATTAGAGTCCACACACCTAACCACGACACCAAACTAGCACTAAAGTTACAGTCATTACCTTTGCATCCCTCTCACCACTTGCCATCATATCAGGACCTGGTCCTGTTAGAGAGAGTTTGCATATGTCCTGGAGGGCACTTTCCCATGTTCTCCTCTTACCATCCACTTTGATTCCACCTCCATCTAATCCGCTAGTAAACAAGATAGGCTGAATTCAGTTTGGGTGGAGAAGAACACAGGAAAGTGTCGTGTCAGACACACACATACAACACACACAAACTCCTGCCTGAACAGGACCGGGCCCTGACTATTTTAACTATGGTGAGCTTCTGAAACCAAGATTTGGGTTGGCAAACAATGGCTTAGTTGACACACTGTGGGAAACCCTGGTTTAATTAAACTATAGCTGTGTGACTGAGAACAGGTACTTCACAAATTATATTTACTTGGGATCTGTTAAACCAGGACCTGAACCCAGAACTTTAAGCTGGTATATTAATCAGTTAGCTTTAACCTTGCAACATCCTGTGTTGTTCCAGTTTGGTGTAATGGTTAAGTGCATGGGCTCTAATCTGGGAGAACCGGGTTTGATTCCCCACTCCTCCACTTGCACCTGCTGGCATGACCTTGGGCAAGCCATAGCTCTGGCACAGCTGTCCTTGAGAAAGAGCAGTTTCTGTCAGAGCTCTCTCAGCCCCACCCACCTCACAGGGTGTCTGTTGTGGGGAGGGGAAGGGAAAGGAGTTTGTAAGCTATCCTGAGACTCCCAAGTGAATGAAGGGTGGGATATAAATCCAATCTCTTCTTCTTCTTCTTCAGAGATGCCCTCCTAGGCTACAGAAAGAAGGCAATGTAATCAGCATTTGTGGAGGCAAGTGAAAATCTGAGTAGTAGTAGAAAATCTGAGTATTCAAATGCAAGATTAGGTGTCCCCACCCCCCCAGGGATGCCATGAATGGGAGGGTCATCTTACATTCACATACAAGTTAATTATATACAGTAATTTTTAAAATGTGCATAACTTTATTAGGGAACCACTCTACATTCAGGGTCATCTTCCTTTCAAGTAAATACTAAATCTGAGAGCTGAATCTTGGTTTTATAAAATAGAAGTTAGTTCATAAAATAACTGAGCCTGGGAAACAGGCCAGAATTTAAACCAGTATCCAGCCAAGATGTCTGTTTTCATACAGTATGTGAAACTAGAGTTAAGACTGAAAAACTAACTTCATATTGTGGTTTCAGATTTGATCGACCCTAACAAACTAAGAACTTAACCACGGTTCTGCACAACACCCAGACTGAGCCGTGGACAAAGGTCCGTACTGCAAGCCATTTGTGCCAGCAGCCAGCCTCCTGGTCTAACCGCACCCACGCCCCGCTTGCAGGCAATGTTCCCTCTAAACTGAGTTAGTGTGAGCTAGCTCACAGTTTTTTTAGCCTCCGGCTCACACATTGTTGTCTTAGTTCAGGAGTCCAGAGCAAACTAATTTATGCACAGCCAAATTGCTTGCTCACAACTTTAATGCCGGCAGCTCACAAAGTGGAATTTTTGCTCACAAGACTCCACCGCCTAGAGGGAGCATTGCTTGCAGGGTTATTTGTAGCACCACTAAGACAGCCTATCCAAACACAGTGAATATCAGTGACACAGCCAGAGACCATAGGAAAGTCTCCTCATTCAGATTGTTGGATGCATATCTGACATGGGCCTAAATGCAGATTAGTTTAACGCTGGATTAGAGATATGAAGGCTTGGGGAGGGGGAGGGGGAAATCGGGGTGAAAAAAACCGGGGACTACTTAAAAAAAACTCCCCTGGAATATTTTCTCTTTTAGAATCATTCAAATGTTTTCATTTAAATCAGCTTGCAGAAGTGCATCTTGGATTTAAGAGATGTCTACGTCTACAGCATGCCCAGCAACATGGCCTGGGACTTCCTCTTTCTACTGGTAAGTCCCCCTGCCGGCCAGTTGATCAGCGGCTGGGGGGGGGGGGGGGGGTAGGGCCTGGCAGTGGGGAAAACCCATCTCCACCGGGGGGTGGGGGGGGTTGGCAACCCTAGTTCATAAATATGCGAAATATTGCAATTTTATATGCTAAATTATAAATGATGCCTTTTATGTTGTTGAAGCAATAAAATTAGTTTGGGTTCGACAGGATTGTGTATATTTGCATATATTTCAATTCCCCCCAAAATGTCCATTTTTTCCAAAAAAAAAAAACTGGGGAGAAAAGTCATCCCCCCCCCCCCCCCCCCGGTAATTTCAAAATTTCTGAAAATTTTACATCTCTGCAGTGGATCAAGGTCTGTAATGCTGAAAGCTATGAACAAAAACATGCACTGAGTCCATTACAGATGTACACCTATGAAAACAGAAAAAGACAAAGCTATGTTCTCTAGCATACTGAACTTTGCATTAACATTGCCAGAAAGGTCCATGACCCCCAGTTAAAGCCTACACACTGTTTCGTACACAAATGGATTGTCAACAAACTTTTTCCTTCAAAGGACTCACTTCATATACTAAAAACCTCCACCCATCTGTATATTGTTCATCTTTGGTTTCAGACTTTGTGCAACTGCTGTATCAATAACTCTGTAAAACTCATAGCTAGCATGCACACACTGAAGAAATTTGTCCACCACTAGAGAGGCAAAATATATCAATATTATTAGGGGGAAAAAACCAGCTGTACGATACACAATCTCCTATGCACCAGATCCATCATCATCATTCTTGAGAGCCAGTTTGGTGTAGTGGTTAAGTGCGCGGACTCTAATCTGGGAGAACCGGGTTTGATTCCCCACTCCTCCACTTGCACCTGGCTGGATGACCTTGGGCAAGCCATAGCTCTGTACCAGCTGTTCCCTCAAGGACAGCTTGGGAAAGAGCTCTCTCAGCCCCACCTACCTCACAGGGTGTCTGTTGTGGGGAGGGGAAGGGAAAAGGAGTTTGTAAGCCGCTCTGAGACTCTTAAGTGAGTGAAGGGCGGGATATAAATCCAATCTCTTCTCTTCTTCTTCTTCTTCCTCATGCACTATCAAACTACTCTGAATGAACATTTGAGCATCTACTCGCTATCAGTACCTGAGATGTGTCTCCTGTGGGACGACTGAGGAGACTACATTGTAGGAATGAAAATAGCAATAAGTTCCTTTTAACCTCTCTTGTCATATTCAATTCCTTCATTTGTATGCTTACCATGTTGCATTATAGACAAAACACAACTGCACTTACAATTCCACGCATGGAGAAATTTAGAAATGTTCTCTGATGCAACTTTTCTGCCTTACAGTTTGCCCTGGCAGCTAAGAAAACGTGGTCTCAAGCTGCGCTTAATGGTTGTGACGCCGTCACCGGTACAGAAAGAAGGTGCTAATTTGTTCTAATGAACCTTTATGTGTTTTTAACATTATAGCTTTGTTGTTTGCGGCTCTCTGTCCATGTTTTATTCGTATGTTTTGTCTGTTCAACTGTGATGGTCTTTGGCCAGAAACAATAAAAACTTGACTGACTGCCTGCACTTGCCCACACACCTGTTGCAGGTATGACCAGTCTTTAATGAAAGAAAATGAAACCTAAGCAGTTTTGCATCAAATTCACCTCAATCTGAATTGGGATTAAGTACCATAAGCACTTCCACATACAGTGGCAGTGAAACCAAAGGCGTTCTCAGTAAAAGTTAAACTCCTCACCCACAATAATGCAACTTCTGATTTGAACATGGACACTGGAACCAGAGCTTGCAGTACACCCAGAGGCCAACTTTGCTGCCACGTACACCCAGACAACACAATCGCTGGACTTAACAGCATCAGCTACACCATCAGAGGCTCATTCACCCGCTCAGCTTCTAACACTGTGTATGCCATTAAATGCCAACAATGCCCTTCGGTTCTCTACATAGGACAAACAGGACAAATCCTACACCAAAGGAAAAATGGACACAAATCTGACATCGGGAATCGCAAGACTGAGAAACCTGTAGGAGAACACTTCAACCTTCCAGGACATTCAGTGGGTGACCTCAAAGTAGCTGTTTTATTACAAAGAAAATTCAGAAACAGAATGGAGAGGGAAACTGCTGAATTACAAGTTATTACAGCACTTGGAATAAAAACCTCCCCAGGACTCAACAGGGATATTGGATTATTATCTCATTACATATGCTAACTCATTCAGTCCTCACATATGTATTCTCAACAAGAAGGACTATAAATCCTCAGTTTTTAAAAGTATTTTAGTGTATTTCTTTTTCATAATAGTATATTAGAATGCTGAATGTATGCAAGGGATATTAAGATGTCTGCTGACATAGCAGCATTCTTTAGAGGGGGATGTAGCGTTCAGTGCCCCCCCCCCGCCTGACAGGAGAGAATGAAGATTCCAGTCACTTCCCACAATTAGAAAAGACACCTTTAGACATTTATCTGCTAGTCTGACATATTTATTGCTTTAGAACTGTTGACTTTATAACCTTAACTTGTTTTTTAGTGTCACTTTGCATATCTTGATTATCATCATGTTGCTGGCTATAAGTTTGAACCTTTCTGCCATTCTAAATGTATTTGATAAAGTGTCCGTGCACACGAAAGCCCATACCTTGAATAAACCTTTGTGGGTCTTAATGGTGCCACTGGACTCTAAATGTGTTGTTCTTTTGACAACAATAACATAGCATACACATATCTGAGAGTGTTATTATTGCGTGAACAGTTTCCAGTGTTATTTATACAATATAAGGAAAGCATATGACATTTAGATACCATTCCTTCAAATATTTACAAGTTTTCCAACAAAAGGAATTTCCAATTAAATTTTTGAATTTGTTTGACGTACATATTACAACTATGGTATGTGAAGGGTATTTTCTTTTCATTCCATTGATTTTATTTTTTTAAAAAATCATTTTCTACTGGAATGGAAGCACATTTCTGGCTGTAAGTGATCACCGTCCAATTGGAATGTAATTGTAATGGGTTTTGCCACACTCCCAAGTATCACCCTTGCCAAATTTCAGGGAGCTGAAAAAAGTGCCCTGGTACTGTAGGTAATTAAAATTCTCACATGCAAACCGAGCACGAGAATGTGTTTGGCACACGAAACGCACAGAGGACACAGGCTTATGTGTAGAACACAAGCAGTGTTCCAGAGCGGGCACAGGGAGACATTTTGGCATCTGAAGAAAGCAGGCAGACCTACACATTGGAAGTAAGTCTGAAGCTCATGTCTCCTGGCAGTCAGGCAGAACTATAAAGAAGGCAGATGTTTCACAGGCATCCCCAGAAATAGAGGCCACAATACAAGAAAGGAGGCATAGCCGAGGAATGAAATACGAACACGTGAAGCTGCCGGATATTGAGTCGGATCATTAGGACCTCTCTTCTGACTGTCAGCAGCTCTCTCGGGTCTCAGGCAGGGAAAGGACCTTCCCAGCACCAGCTATGAAAGAAGAGCCTTTAAGCTTGAGATGCCAAAAGCACTGAGACCGGCACCATCTCCATGCAAAGCGTGGGCTTTACCTCAGAGCCACAACTCTCCCCAGGCAGCAAGGCAGCGGGGCAGATTTTGCATCCCAGAAGCCCCAGAAAGACACCCCAGACTTTTAATGATATTTATACTTGGCACTCTCAACAACAGACGCTCCCAAAGTGGTTCTCAAGAACTTCCGCTGGGCTTGGCTTCTGCCCTAGAGACAGCCACAGCTCCCCAGCTCTGGCTCTTGGTGCACACAAAACATACTGTGTGAGTGGAATCATTTGACTAAGTGCACAAGCACTACAACAGACACCCCCCCCCCCCCCGCAAATGCCTTGGATCCTGCAGAAGATGTCTGCCAAAAGCTTAGAATGTGGTTTTGCTGACTCCCTACATGATGTTCCCTGGGGGTCTCAAGTCCCCCACGAAGCATTTCGGGGATCATTTTTAGGATGCAGTGGGGCAGCGGAGGCAAGGAGATCCCATTCCACTGACAGAAATCCCTTCCATCAGCTGAGATTTACCATGGAAGGCCTCAACAAAGAGTCTTATCAGACTAATAAAGAGCAAGAAATAAGAGACTGCTGGAAAAAGTGATACACTAAAGAAGAATGGGAAGCCAGTCATACTCAGCACAGGCAAAGGGAACTTGGGGAGCTGCTACTTAATCGAATCAAGGGGGCCCCTCCCCAAGCCGACTGCTTGATCTGTGAAAACAGTGAGACAGACAGAACTGCTCCCTGGTTACAGGACCACCTTGAGTCAAAAGGAAAGGTGGGATATAAATGTCTTAATAAATAAAACCTATTTGCGACAGCTCAAAAAGTTTCACCCTCAGTTTCGCCTCTCTCAATTCTTCCCCCCTTCCAGCTCTAAACTCTGCTTATACTCCATAAACCAGAGAGCCAGGCCCAAGAAACATATGGAGCAGAGATCCATCAGTGGCTATTAGCTACAAGGTATAGAGAATAACAGCGTTCCATGCGCCTCGGTGTCTAGTCATGCCAGCCACGTGACCACGGAAACGTCTTTGGACAGCGCTGGCTCTTCGGCTTGGAAACTGAGATGAGCACCGCCCCCTAGAGTCGGATTCGACTGGCTTTTGAGCAAGGGAAACCTTTACCTTTACCTATCGCGAGGAACTCTCAGTCTGGGGCAAGTGATGCTCTGTATTCTTGGTGTTGGGGGGGGGGCAACAGTGGGAGGGCTTCTAGTGTCCTGGCCCCACTGCTGGACCTCCTGAGGGCACCGAGTGTTTTTGGCCACTGTGTGACAGAGTGTTGGACTGGATGGGCCATTGGCATGATCCAACGTTGGCTTCTCTTATGTTCTTAAGTGCATTTTCCTTTTATTCTAAAGGAAATGACAATGATTTTTTAAATTTTGTATTAATTTCAAAACAAAGGCACATACCTAATTTAAATCACACTAATTAAATCACACTGATTTTCCTCAAAACGCTACTATTGCAGTTCAACTACTCACACAACAACTGAAAAAACTTATAACATGTAAAACTAGCATGATATACTTATTTAAGTCTGTTCGCTAAATATAATTCCAGCCAACAGACTCAACTAGGGCATGGGAACATTCTCCAGAAAACTTTTCCCCACAAAATACACCATGGGCAGCTGACGAACAGAAATACGGTGACTGCACGCACACACGGGCACACAACTGATTTAAATATGTGGAGAAGTACACAAAACACTCCTCCCGGTACTGTGTCACTAACAGTCACAAGTGGGGGATTACAAGTTTGAGTGCTCTGAAGTATACTGGGTAAGATTACTCTCTTTTTCTGTCTTCCAGTGACAGGAGTATGAGCTTAGCTGTCTCTGCAATGTGCTTGCTTTCCACCTGCAAGGAGTTTTTGCCAAGAGCGTTCCAACATGCAACCCCCATTTCCATCAAAGTTTCAGTACAGACGCAGGAGAAATGTGACACACACTCTTTTTTATGCTTGTCACTGCTGTCAGACATATGAACAGTATTAGTAGGAAGAAGAGGCAGAAAAAAATGAAGGCAGGAGCGAAATAACAATAAAGGTCTCTTTAGGCTAAGATTTCAGCCGTTAGGGCCTGAAACCCATTTCAGAGTAACAACTGTGAGATACTCAATTAACCCTAGGTGCCTACAACCGATAAGCAGTAAGGATGGTTTTCTCTACAGAAAAAAGGCATTGTAGTGATCATCTTATTTTTCTGTATTAATTGTCAGAGATGCTTGGGGCTGATCCTGCATTGGGCAGGGGGGTTGGACTAGATGGCTAGAATGACCTCTTCCAATTCTGTTTCTAAGCGTATTACATTTCTTCCACATTTGTGCAGCAATTTCAGAGACTTTGCAGTATTATTTGGCCAGGTGGCAGGAGTCTCACGATAAGAATAAAAATGGAGAATGCCACAACTCTACCTTGCTCTTCTGAGAGTGCTTTAGAACACAGGATCCATGGACACTTTACAAACATTAATTAATTAAACTTCACAATATCTTTCTGTGGGAAACATTATGCCCACTGACATACCGGGCGATTTATGATTAGGTTAATTGTGTGCTGCAAATTGCTATGTTAATGACAACACAAAAGGAACCATCCCCTCCCCACATTCACCATACATGCCTCAGTCCCAGGGTGAGACATAATTTACTGGGTGAACAGGAACAAACAAGGCGATTATAGTATATTACCTGCGTCCACCCTGGATAACACTTTATCCCACAGGCTAGACACCGACAACTTCAAGCTGCGAATAGAAGGTTGACCTTCTATTGCAGGGAATGTGGTCGGCGTTCATTTCATTGACACGTTGGGTCTTATTGGGTTGTTTATTTTGTTTTAATCACTAAGCAGCTTTCTAAAACAGCACTGTGAGTAAATTATATGTGTGTTCATGGAAGAAAGAGAGACACACTCAGTTAAAAGGTAAGAGTAAACCACAGGCTCCCCCCCCCCCGCCCTTAGGTCTCCCTCTTTGCTGCCTGATTTATACTAGCCATAGTTTGCCACGATGTTCAGACAGAGAATACGTTAAATGCTAATTTCCAAACCGTGCTTTGCAAAGCTATCTCAAGAGCTGCTGGAAAACAAGAGCTCCCCCTAGTTTGCCAGTTTAGACATCGCGAGAAACTCTGGTTAGTGGTGCTCTGTGACTCATAGAGTACCACGTTCACAATTACCACCAACCAAAAGAGCCACATGACCAATGTATGTTCTGTGTGCCACCCCAAATTCACACAAACAACAACATGATACAAGCAGGGTAACTCACAAGGTCTTGCAGGGAGGCACATCACTTTCCCTTTTATCCCTCTACCCACACTACTTCATCTTCCTTCCTTCTGGCAGCCCCCATATCCTCTCCCCCTTCCCTGCTTCCTTCTCTCCTTCCCACCCACCAAACAACCTACCTTTACCTACCCCCATCTTCAGCTACATTTATCATTACTTCATTTATGCCCCCACCTTTCTCCCCAATGCGGACCGAAAGCAGCTAACATCATTTTCCTGTTTCTCCATTTTATCCTCCCAACAACCCTGTGAGGTAGGTTAGGCTGACTGTGTTTAACTGGCTTCTAGGAGCTTCTCTGGCAGAATAGGGGTTTGAACCTGCGTCTGTCAGATTCTACCCAGAAACTGTAGCCAATGGCTTTCGTGTGGTGGCTGCTGTTGAATACTAGCACGTGTATGAAGAATGTATTTATTTACTTATTTAAAACGTTTATGTGTTACCTTTCCACCCAAAGGGAGACCCCAGGCATGGACTACTGAACAGGAGGGAGATACAGCAGCATCTCAGTTAGAAATTGACATGGCCTGCATCTCTGGTCATCATGAACAAACCAGCTTCATCAAACTACCAAAAGCCTGGCTAGGGCCCTTGGAGAACTTCAAAACGTTGACATTACTGAATAAGATTTGTGTGCTCATGCACCACTCAGGAGCCACTGTCCTCTCTCTCACACACACACACACCTCATTAGCCACAGCTCAATCAGCACAGTTGCTGCCCCCCAAACACTGCCCACCGCTTCTACTTCCCACACCCCTCATTTGTCACCACTCCACCTCCCACCACTACCAAGATGTCTGTGGCGTTTAGTCAGCTCGGCCAGCCTCATCACCCAGCAGTGCTTATGTGCATGTTTACTGCCCCCTCTCACCTACATTGCATCCACACAGGTGCTTTGCTCTGCCTTGGTTCTCAACCTAGGGCAGGCTGGTTTTGTTTTGTTTGTTTGAGCACCCGTACAATACCCACCCTTCCGTTATTCACTTCCTAGGGTTTCCCCTGCTCTGCTTCGGTCTTTGTGGAACATCGCAGTACTGAGTGGGCTTGTACGCTATGGAGGTGGAAGGCATGCATATTAAAAGGTCCTGCCCGTAACAGCAACCCTTGTCTTGCCTTAGATCCCCACAGCCGCCATTCTTCACACCCCCAAACTGGAGGACTTAAAAAAGAAAATCATTGTTCCTATAACGATTTCTGATTTTTTTAGAAACCTTCCCATGGCACTGGGGGGAGGGAGAGAGAGAGAGGCTGAGGCAAGGTAAGTCAGCCAAAAATTGCAATTTGCAGTGGCAATGAGAGCTACTCAGAAAGTCACTGCCATGTAGATGCAGCCCTAACCTTTCCTGCAAATATGCACCATCGCCGCGCCTACTCAAGTCCAAGCAGTGTTCTCCCCACCTCCCAAAAGGGAAAGGCCAGAGATGCACTTCAGCCTACAGGTGGATCTGACAATTCCCTTCCGCCTTGACACACACTGCTGCTCGGCCACTCAGAAGTGTATCAATCACCCACCCAGTACACGTGTTCCTCATTTTTGTTACCCAGATGTAGCACTTTTTGACAGGAAGAGTTGTGCAACAGTGGAATCAGCTGCCACGGGAGGTGGTGAGTTCCCCCTCACTGGCAGTCATTAAGCAGCGTTTGGACGAACACTTGTCAGGGATGGTCTAGGCCAGGGATGTCAAACATGCAGCCCGCAGGCCAAATCAGGCCCTCAGAGGGCCCCAATCCGGCCCCCAAGGCCCTGGCTCTTTCCTACTTCCTTTTCCAGTTCTCTTGCTGCTGCCACATCGCAGCTTGCTTTGCCAGTCTCTCTCAATCGCACAGGAGAGATAGATAGGGAAACCTCTCCTGTGTGATGGAGAGTGTCTGGTAACGAACTGGCTGTGTCCTTTGTGAAGTTTATATCTCCGCTACTTGGCATTACAATTTATGATACACATGAACCAGCCCAACAGATCACAAATGAATTCAACACCACTGATCTAGGCTGATCCTGCATTGAGCATGGGGTTGAACCAGATGGCCTGTAGGGCCCTTTCCAACTCTGTGATTCTATGTCGGAATGCACAAAAGGATGGACTCCTCCCAGCAATCTTATGGACCAAGCACCAGCTATGAATTACATATTTGACTAGGACCCTGCTGATGAGGAAAACATCTGCAGCCCTCACCTGGATAGCTCAGGGAAGCCCGATCTTGGAAGCTACGCAGGGCTGACCCTGGTAAGTAACTGAAATGGAGACCTCCAAGGAATACCAGGGCTTGGGATGCAGAGGCAGCCTATCAAACCTCCTCTCCAAAAAACATCCAAGCCCCCAGAAGGGGACACCAGAAGTGGCCATGACTTCCAGGCATGCAAGCACACACACAAATACCCACCAAAAAGGAAAAAAGAAAAGAAAACTCATCTGCACATATTTGCAAGCTTCGACTTCTATTTGTATACTTAGGAGGGTATACAGATATGCATATTCAGATCCTATGTACATACTCTATTACGTAATTGTGCTTCCCTGTTTGCTTCTTTGGAGAAGGCACTGGCACTTACTCCACACTTCACACAAAGTGGCCTCCTCCACAGAATTAACATCACAACACTGAGTCCAAGGAGATAAGGCGGGGTAGAAATGTTTTAAACAAAACTATTCAGGTAGGCAACCGTGTTACTCCATAGTAGTAGAACGAAAGTCGAGTCCAGTAGCACCTTAAAGACCTACAAAATTTTCAGTATATTACCCTTTTGTGTGTGGGTCTATTGCACTCAAATGTTACATAAAACACACATCAAAATTATTTGAAAGATGGAAACAGCATTAATATGCAGCTTAAGGTTTTCATTTGGTCGTGCTCATTTCCCTCATTCATTCCCCTCCATTCAATACGCATTGTAATAAAGTATTTTATTTAAATATTTCAACAGTTTGATGCCATGTAACTTTATAGACAAGTTCTGCATTCTGTTGCCCAAAGATTAGACTCGTGTAATAGATGCTGCCGCACATTTGGGAAATATTATAACAGAGGCCTAACTTAGATTAGATTAATTTAATATAAGCACTAAGTAAGTAGGCTGAATTAATAAAAAAAAACCCATGAAGGGAACAGAATTAGGCCATGAATTAAATAAAGCTTTCTGAAGCTGATTATTTTAGAAGCAGTTATTTAATTTCAAAGCTTTACTAAAGAACAGCCAAAACACTGGCCCAGATATAGAGGCAATACAACTGATATTTCATACTTTTATTTTGAAGTTTTCAAGACATTTATTTAAACAAAAGTTGAGGGGAAGATGCCAGAAGAAACTCATTCAACCACCAGAATTGCCTTATATGTCATCTTAGAATTGTCACATATATCATCATCTTAGCTTTTCCAAAGATTCATATTTATCAGCATTTAAAGCCAAGCATTCGAATTAAATTATTCTTTTATATGACACGTCTGGAAGAAACCAAACTTAAAAACCATAATAAAAACATTTAAAATGCTGAGTTCTTCCCACTGAGCTACATTTTCCCAGGCAAACTTTGATTATTCACATAGATTCGGTCCTTTAGTATCCTTAGGAAAGAGTCACCTTCTGCCTGGACAGTGAGAGAATGACACCAAATCAGACACAGCACATGAAATTGTGTTCTCCTGAAATCTTCTGTGACAACAAGAAATAGCCAGTTATATCCACGGAGGGCAGATGGCGGTTCTAGCTTTGAGGGGGGCCTGATACTTAAAACTGAGCATACCACAATCCCAAATTTAGAAACACTGCAGCATTTTGAAAAACAGGGACCAGTGAACTGTAATCAACAATAATCTAAATAAACTGGCTGCCGTTCAAATAAGAGTACTTCATTACAAACCACAGCTTTGTGGCATTTCAACTAAAAAAACCAAGATTGCCCTCTCCCCCCCTTAAAGGGACTAAGATAACCATTTCTAACCGTGTGACATATGCTGGGGGGGGGGGGGGGTACTTAAGGGGCAACTACGCACTCCCCAAGTCCCAAAGGATTTTTTTGTTACGCTGTCACACATCTGAGCTCAGATGTTAATACAATCCAAAGGCATTTTATCTGAAATCATAGCCATTTAGCTGATGAGAAATTTCCCTCTTCGGTAAAAGAAAAAAACGGGGATTGTGGGGGCAATGTTTCATCGAACAACATAACTGAAGCGAAAACAGGAAGGAAAAATGAAATTCAAAATAGCTCTGGAGAGATGGATGAAGATAAGTTCATGTTCACTTTGTTTGGGATTTGGGTTTACAGCAAACACATAATACAAATACTTCAACACTGGGGTGCTTTCCGCAGGTTGTGCCTATATGAAAGCTTTCGCTTTCTCCACCTCGGGTGATGACTTGAAACAGGACTTCTCCAATTCCCACCGAAGTCTCTTATGGGAATGAATACAATCATACAACAAGGATTCAACTGGGGGAGCATCTGACAGACAGCTCTCAATTAATGGTTCTTGCTTTAATTTTAAAAAAAAAACATAATTCCTACGATACAAAGAAAAACCTTAAAATGGCATAGGGGGAGTGGTCAGGCTGCACTTTCCACACAGAGAAATTGTATCATTTGTTTGGAACCACAGAAGAAGACAAAAATTGTTCACTTGTGATGTCCACTTCCCATATTCTTTTAGTACAAGCAGGGGGCTGTTATGGGGTTTTTTACTGTTCTTAAACACAGAATTAAAATAGCATTTACAAAAACACCCCTCTGCCTCTGTCCAATGAAAGCTCCAGATACAAAAACGATTCGTTGTTTTTTTAGGGCACCACTAGACAGGACTGTACCTGGGCCCAATAGCTCTGTAGCAGGCCACATGCTTTGCAGGAAGTCCTAGATTCCATACTTGTTTCTTGTTGTTGACAAGAGCCTCAGTTAGTAAGAGTGGGGCAGGCATCTCTCTCTCTCTTTTTTTTTTTGAGAGCTTTTCAACGTAGAAATTACTAGGCAAGATGGACCAATAGTCTGGTTTGGCATAAAATAGCTTCACATGTCTATAGGGCTGCCAAGTCAGCCCAGGGGGCGGGGAATCCCTCGCTACAGGGGTTCCCGATCCGCCGGCCAGCATTCGGCCGGCGGGAGGAACCCCACCCCCTTCCCCAGCGTAATGATGTCACCCGGAAGTTATGTCATCACGTTGGGGACGTTGCTGGGACGATGCTCTAGCAATCGCCCCAAAACTCTATGGTACCATAGAGTTTTGGGGCGATTGCAGAGCATCACCCTGGCAATGCCCCCAACGTGATAATGTCACTTCCGGTGACATCGTCGCGCCGGGGAAGCTCCCAGCGGCAGGAGGACTCCCCCCCCCCGCCAGTAAGGAAAAAGGACTTGGCAACCCTATATGTCTATATTTCCTATAAAGCAAGGGGAAGAGCCATATAAAGTATAGTATGTGTGAAAGGGATAAACAGCCCCATCAGGAGAAAAAACAGCTTATTTTAAACTGGAAGAAGGAAGCTTCTATCCATAGTGAACTCTAAATTATCGGGGGGGGGATTATCAAAGGTTCATTTAAGCATTCAACCGCCTTATAAGGATTCAGTAGAAGACCCAAATTGGCCATCCCATCTTGTTAGGCCCGTACAGTTAACTGGATATAGGTAACAGTCACTAAGCGGGAAAAGGAACCATATAACTCATGGAGAGTTGTTTGCATTACTATCAGCCCAGGACAAATTAAAGGTGTTTTTCCTGAAGTAACCTGAACTTCAGCCATGAGAAAGTAAACTAAGAGGTCATGAACCTTCTCCCAAAAGCAGCAAATCCCATGTTAAATGAGAGACGGTTGAAGACCTTCCCACAGAGTACCCATGTTTCACTAAGGGGGAAGTACTATGCAGATTGCCCTGACGTGAATAGCCTAGGCTAGCCTGAACTCACCAGGTCTTCCAAGCTAAGCAGAGTCAGCCCTGGTTAGTAGATGGATGGAGGTACATAGAGGCAGGCAATGGCAAACCACCTCTGAATGTCTCTGGTTTTGAAAACACCTTGAGGGGTCACCATAAATCAGCTGTGACTTGATGCCGGGGGGGGGGGCGCTATAAAAATTAGGCACCAGTACATGAGCACCCCAAATCCAGTATACTGACAAACCCTAAAATCCCTAACTAACTGGACTCCCAGTGGATTAAACTGCCTTTCAACTGCAATAATTCAGAAAGTTAACCATAAACCTCCACATGAATGCAGTGCGGAGACAGAGAGCCAGAAAGGATCACATTTATAATGTATTTTTAACACTCCACACCATAGGTCCATACACAAAAGGTACAGAGAAAGGTCACCAAAGGGCAGCATGGTCAATTTACATCTCTTAAAGACAGTTGTGATATACAGAATGGAGAAAACTACAAATTTTGAAATAAAGTTTCCCAGGAATACAGAAGATTGTCTAGACAGCATGAAAAAACTGGGTGTCCTAATGTGAAGTCCCAGTGTGGCTTCCAAAGAGACCTGTAAAGTCCTTAAACCAGGGGTGTCAAACATGCGGCTCAGGGGCCACATAAGTCCCCCATAGAGCTTCTATCAAGCCCGAACTGGACTTGGCCATCTCCTACTTCCAGTTCTGTTGCTACTGCTGCATCATAGTTTGGTTCGCCAGACTCTCTCAATCACGTAGCCATTTTGTGTTTTCCCCTGGGTCCTAGAGTCCGAACTCTGAGCATGAGATTTCTGTGGCGAATGTCAATAAATCCAAAGTAGATTTGCAGTTTACAGATACACACTTGAACAGCATACTCAAGATTGCAACAGCACGACATTTTGATGCAATAATTCATTTATCAGAGACTGTTAAATAAACAAAATATTGCAAGAGTGCTAATATTTTAAGCATGTTTTTATTTTAAGTAAAGAGAAAACTTTGTGTTTGTGTCCTTTATAAAGTTTATATCTCTGCTACCTGGCATTACATTTTATGACACACATGGCTCAGACCAACAAGGTCTCATTTAAGTCAGAGCCGGCCCTCATAACAAATGAGTTTGACACCCCTGCCTTAAACAGTCTGGGTCCAACATATCTGTCATGAACTGAGCTGTGCAAGTAATGGCCTAGCAGGCCCAGGGAGCCTGAGTAGCAGTGGGAGGAGGCCAGGCCTACAACTCCCAGAAGCCCCTGAGAGGTTTTGGTGCCAATTTTAGCCAGTCACAGAGAAAGGGGACTTATAATAAAAGACCTGGCACAGAAGAAGAGCTGTTCTTTCTTCCAAGAGAGCAGGACCAGATGGAAGGCTGCTGCTGGGAGAGACCCTCCCCCTGAGAGGAAGGGTGAGCAGACACAGGCCCAACTGAGACAGTGAACTAGGGACTGTGAGTCTAGTCGCGTTAGGGCATTTGGTTTCTTTTCCCTTCACCCTCTTACTGTTATTGTTCTACCACCTTGTTTGTTTTCCCATATTGGGCTGACCTCCTGTAAAAATAAACCTTTTATTTGTTGTTCACTCTGCCTGGTCCTCCTTTCGTAGATAGAGGTGCAGGAGCTCATTAGCATACCTCATTAGCATATGCCACGTCCCCTGACATCACCAGAAGTGTGTCAGAAAGGGAATGTCAGTTCCAGCCCCATTATACCCTATGGGCCATTGAAATCAATGGCAAAAACTCATAGGGTATATGAGGGGCTGGAGGAGAGGGGGTTTGAGGGAGAGGCCCCAAACTTGCAGGGTAGCTGCTGGGGCCTCTCCCCCAAATACCCACCATGTTTCAAGAAGATTGGACCACAGGGTCCAATTCTATGGGCCCCCAAACGGGTTGTCCCATCCCCGCCATTGTTCTCTATGGTGGGAAAAAGTGTTACTTTTCCCCTACCATAGACAACAATGGAGGAAATGGGGGCAACCCGTTTGGGGGCCTGTAGAATTGGACCCCCTGGTCCAATCTTTTTGAAACTTGGTGGATATTTCGAGGAGAGGCCCCAGCAGCTACCCTGCAAGTTTGGGGCCTCTCCTTCAAACCCCCTCCCCTCCAGTCACTTTTAAAGTTGCCGCCGAATTTCGGCAGCAATTCGGCAGCAGGCCGAATCAGATCAGAGAATCTGATTCGGCCTGTTGCTGCCCTAGTGGCCACTCCTGAGCTGGCGGAGCGGCCCCAAAGGACCCCTGTGCACTTATTCTTGGCAGTGGCTGTCCTCGGCTCTGGTTCTTCCTTCCCCAAAGATTCAGCAAAGCTTTAAGTAACTTCCCAAAGCAATTTAAGATTTCCCCCCCTCCCCAAATTACCTTGTAGAGGTCAGGCATAATAAATGACTAAAACTGAGGAATGGGAAAGAGACATAGTTCTTTCAAGGCAAAAGGTGGAGAAGTTATCTGTTTCAGATTACAAACACAACCCTTAAAGCACCAAATAACCCAGCCCCCAATTTAGCAAATCACAGAAGAACAATATCCAAGATGTATTGCTTCCCTTGCCCAGTGTCTGGAATCTGAGAAGAATGCTCTAAATAGTTTCTTGTCCAGAAGCTCATCTTCTTTGTGGATAGAGAATTTGGTACAGTCTTTCTAAGCTACAGCCAATTAAGGCAACTCTCAAGTGTTGCCAAGGCCAGAGTGTTGCAGCACTATCGTGGCAAATGCCGTCTCTTGGTCAGGAGTCAGTCGCACCTGATGGATTAAACCAGGCGACGCTGATCATTCTGAGGTATAACTAGGAAAATGCAATATGTGTCCCATGAAGTTGTGTGCTTTCTGTTATTTTCTCACGAGATGTGGCTGTGAGACAATCTACTCCTACTGTTTCCAAGCCAAAGAGCCAGCGCTGTCTGAAGGCTTCTCCATGGTCACGTGGCCAGCATGACTAGACACTGAGGCGCATGGAACACTGTTACCTTCCCACCAAAGTGCTACCTATTTATCTACTTAATATTTCTTGCTTTCAAACTGCTAGGTTGACAGGAGCTGGGACCAGAGACAGGAGCTCACTCCGTCATGCAGCACTCGGGTCTCGAACTGCTGAACTACCGACCTTCTGGTCTGCAGTTCAGCGTCTTAACCACTTGAGCCACTGCAACTTCGTTAGTGGCAAGCAAAACAAATCTTCACTTTCCCTGCATACCCACTGGATTGCGCCCTCCCCCCCTCCACAGCCTCTGTTGCTCTGTGTTTCCCTGAAGTGCACTCCTGATCATGCAGGAATTAATCTAGCACAATTTTTCTTTTGCAATGTTATTCTCCACCATCCATTGACCCCCACCCCCTTCATACGCAATCAGCGTAATACGCAAAAAAAGCGTAAAGTTGAAAGCAACAAACATGGTTACAAACACATCCTGGCCATGTATTCCCCACTGGGCAAGCTGTATGCTGAAGCTCTTATCCAGACTATTTCTAGAAACCCCTGTAAAGAACAAGCCGGCTATTCCACCATACATTTCATTGGAGATGTGTATCCCATACTGCATAAAACTTCAGAGGGGATTTTGTCCAAAAGTAAATGGAGCATATTTTTCTGATTGTGTGCAAAAGAGCTTGGTTTCATTATCTGATCGAAAGCTCTCTACCAACACAACAGCAATTTGTGGTTCTGTTATGAAATGAATCATGGTTCCAACAGCCCGTCACTGCTCAACTCATCCTATGAGAGGATTACTGACATATTGCTGATTGGTCGGCACCCCTCCACCAGGACTCTCTCCGGTCAATCACAAAAGTCTTCCCTTCTTGTGCAGCTTCTTTAGATCCAAGGTAAATATTGGACTTTTTATGTGCTCTGTAAGAAGTTCTCCAAGCTTATCGTCAGTCACTCTTTAAAGGAAAGACTTCTGGGCCAAAACTATAACTTTTGTACTCTAAAAGTAGATCAGGAACAACAGAAATCTGATACTACAAACCGCCCCCATATAAAGCCCTTAAATTACAGCCACCATGGTGACAGTTTACAGTATCTGTCCCTAAACCCCCATGATTTCCATTTTAAGATTTGAGGAATATTTTATGCTCCAGTTAAGTCAGCATGAATAAATGCTCTGTTCTTCCCATGAGTTACAGGGGTGGTCTTCCACATATTTTACAATGCAGCACATTGCAGGGCAGTGATATCATGAACCCACATGACTCCCCAAACCCATAGTGACTTTTCCCCTCTATAATCATCTTGTTAAGAAATTAAACAAATGAATCAAAGCTGCCTATTTACGAACCCTTTAAAAGCCTGCTTCTAAACAGCAAACATTCATATTTCTAAAGTTACGAACAGAGAGAGAATCCCTCTCGCACACCAGATTGTCCTATACAATTATCTGATGTATTAAAGAAAGAGGAAAGCAGTTGGCAAAAGCACAAACTCTTCTGTGGAAATTCAAATGGTGCGTGTTCTAAGGTGATCTTGGGGTCACTTCACACATCATATTTTTATGTTAACCTAAAAAAGCATAAAGTTGAAAGCAACAAACACGGTTACAAACACAGACTCTCTTTACTGCATCAGCAGATAAGCCATAGCAACAATACACTGATCCCATCAAAATAAAAACAAGACGCTTCCAAAATTTCAAAGAAGAAATTAAAATACATAATCATTTAGAGTACCTCAAGACAAAACCATGATAGGCCTAGCCTGAGTAGGTCCAAGAAGCCGTGGTGCTTTACGTACTATTTTATAGAGAATAAACAGTTCTTGAACTGAGACTATCATACAGATATCCCCCCACCCCATTGATTGTGCATTTAGCGGCAACCCTTGGCTTGCTATTATGCAATGGCAAAACAGGAGTTGCTACATTTTTTTTTAAAGACTGTATTTCTTTAATCAAAAGATACCTAAAGAACCATCATTTGCACAATTTTATACTTCACCCATGGCGTTTTCTTGTTGTTGAGGGTTCTGTTGAGGGTTGTTGAGCGAGCCAGTTTGGTGTAGTGGTTAAGTGCGTAGACTCTAATGTAGGAGAACAGGGTTTGATTCCCCACTCCTCCACTTGCACCTGGCTGGATGACCTTGGGCAAGCCATAGCTCTGTACCAGCTGTTCCCTCAAGGACAGCTTGGGAAAGAGCTCTCTCAGCCCCACCTACCTCACAGGGTGTCTGTTGTGGGGAGGGGAAGGGAAAAGGAGTTTGTAAGCCGCTCTGAGACTCTTAAGTGAGTGAAGGGTGGGATATAAATCCAATCTCTTCTCTTCTCTTCTATAGATGTCATGCTTGGATTGGTTAGCAGCAAAAGGAAACCAGGCCACCAAAGAACACAGTGGCTAGACAACATAAAAATTGACACCATCCTGAGCATGGAACAACTCAAAGAAACAGGACAAGATAGGAAAACGTGGAGAGAGCTGGCCCATAGAATCGTCAAGAGTCGGCCATGACTGAATGGCTAACAGTGGCAACATGGATGTTACTCGCACTGCTTGTGTCTCTATATTGAACATATCCTCTAACTTTGGTAGAATATATAAATATAATGATCTTAGAACACATAGCTTCTGTAAGCCTCGGAACCAAAGAAACGGAAGCTGCTCAAGACGGGTGCTCAGCCCCCATGAGGGGTCTTATTCTGGAGGGTATCGGAAGCTAGCGGAGCCTTCTCCCCACAATGAAGCCTGGAGACAAGAAGCCCTGCCACTGCAGGCTTTGGGAGTGAGCTGCTGACAAACAAAACAGGCAGCCGCACTGTGTGCCCCACCAAGGCAGAGACCACCGCATTTTAGTGCCACGTTTCTTGAACAAAGGCTCCGAAGCCATGATTCACAACCCGAAGAAATGTATCCAAAACAATCAAAAGAAGAAAAAAATATTTGAAGTAAAGCAATGGTATAAAAGAGGACTTCTCTCTGCGGCACAGAAAGGAGTACTGAGGGGAGGGGTGCTCTTCCTCTTGCGTCGCTTAACAATTTGGCCGTGAAATGCTGTTCTGCGTGGGGGGTGGGATGACATCCCCGCCCCCTGAGGACTTTGAAAACCTGGAGAAATTTTTGGAATTCTCTTCCCCCCTGGCCTGTACCATCCTAATGTGGGACTGCACAGAAGATGTGAAGACAAAAGACACACCTTCAGGAAGAAATATTTACATACAGGGATGCCCAACGTTCTCTTCCTTGTATACTATTCCTACATGGCAGCATGCCATAGCCGGGTTTCCGAAGTGCACTCAGCACCACCTGCACTTTGCAGAAGGAAGAATCAGCACAAAGCACTAATTCCCAGGAAAGACTCAAAGCCAAAAGGCAGCGACATTTAACTAGTTCCTCCAAGGCATGCATTTGTATGTGTAGATTTAATGCAATAACCCAACATTGAGTCCAACCACAGAGGACTAGTAGTTAAGAATTCTTTGGGTGACTATTTAGAACTTTTTCATTGACCATTGTATGGCAGGTAGGACCATGTGCAAGTCTGAAAGCACCCATCTGTGCAGAGATATTGACTCCATGACAAATTACACATGCCTTCCTGGAAGGCATCTTTGCCAACTGTTTAACATCTTTGCTGAGGTTTTGCTTTCTATTCCAGTTTCATGTATACAGCTTGAGCATGGCCAGAGGCACGAGATGAAAGTCAACAGCCAAAGAGCTCTCACTCTGCAGGCCTCAGCCTGTGGCTTACAGCCTATAGCACTGGATGACCCAGCCAATGAATCCAGAACCAGCCCAAGATACAGTTTGTTGGCTGGTTGGTTAATACTGTATTTATTGTTGTAAACTTTTGGGGTGAGGGAAGGCAACATGGTATAGACCCATCTCATCAAATCTCAGAAGCTGAGCAGGTTCAGTACTTGGATGGGAGACCACCAAGAGAGACTCTACAAAGGAAGGAAATAGCAAATCACCTCTGCTTCTCACTTGCCTTGAAAGCCCCTTGCTGGGGTCACCAAGAGTCAGTTGTGACTTGATGGCACTTATATATGTAAGCCTCTATAGGTGCCTTCAGGGACAAAAGCAGGGTAAAAATTAAAAAAATAAAGCGTTTCTAACTAAGAATGTTTTCCAAGGTCTAATGATACCACACATTGAAGAGCTCAAACAATATCTTATAATCTCAGAAGACGGACAGTAGATATACATGTCATTTAAGACGGCACAATTCTAACAGTGAAATCCAATGCAGATTTCAGTGGCTTAGACCTGAGTAACTTGACACAAAATTGCATGGTCACTCACTCTGAGTAACTGGATCACAGCTGCCAGTCCCATCCGTAACAAGCACGCATTCTACCAAATGTCTGCATTTGAGCTTCTCGTTTATTTAAAGCTTATATGTAAAAATCCATCACCAGTAGGCAAAGAAGATCTCATGGAAGCTGGCTCCCCATTTCCAGATGCCCAATGTGGCCACACACTGAGTCTTGCTTCCGTAGTCTCTAGGCTAGACTACTGTAACACACTCTACGTGAGACTTCCCTTGAAGTAGAAACTTCAGCTGGTGCAAAGTGTGGCGGCCATCAAGGGCCAACTGTCAGGGATGCCTTTTTATTTCTCAGTCCAGTTCCAGGTGCTGGTACTCACATGACCTAGGCCCCAAAGAGCTGCCTCTCCATGCTTTGCAAACATCAACTCCACTCCTACCAAAATAAGCCGGTCTAATCTCGCCAAAGCATCAGTCTTTCCAACTGACATCACCTTTTTCTTGTCTGAATTCAGCTTGTCTGCCTTGGATGTTTGACTATGATCTCAAAGCACTGACAGGTGCATCTGTAGGCTTAGTATAGAGCTGGGTGTCATCTGCATATTGATGACCTCCAACTCCAAAGCTCCAGCCAACCATCTCATTCAGAGGCCTCATATATAGAAGAGCAGAGGTGACAAAACATAACTGTGAGCCACTCCACTAGATAAGTACCAACCCACAGCTACTCCAGTGGAAACTGCACATCCAATGAGACAGACAGACAAAAAAGGCAACTGCTCCAAAGCCACATTCTAACCAATTAGAAGAGAGTGTCAGTGCTGGAGAGAGGGAGCCAAAGAGTCAAAAAGAAATCAATTATTTAATAGCCCAGGAGGACAGTCTTGAACCAAAACGCACAGGGACAAGTTATTACAATAGCACCGATAAATCACCTTAGGGGCGAAAGTCCTAAAAAGCTTTTCCATGCTTTATACAGTTCATCTAATTATCACTTTTTCCTCTACAGAACACCTTCACTTGTGGGGAAAAAAACTGCCATTCTGTTTCATTCAGAAATTTGAGTGCCTGTGTGCCAAAGCACGTGGGTGAGTTAAAAAGAAGTCCCACATTACTAGATATATAAAATAAATAAATATTTTTTTAAATGAGGGGGGCGGGAATCAATCCCAGGTTTAGATGATGCATACAGGCTCCTAATTTTAAGAGCAGAAAAAATAAAGTTAACTACAGAGAGTGCACCGGATCATCTCAAAAAAGAATGTTGAAACTCCTAACATAATTAAGACCCCTATTCAAACTGAGGGAATTGGTGACCCTGAGAAGTTGAGTATGATTGAGTTAGAAGTGCACAAAACCATCTCTGATTTTGCCATTCTTAAAACACCCACTGACAGCAAGGGATCTTTCATTCCAACAGTAAGCATTTCTCCCACCAGCAAAAGAACAAAACATTAATTAGATTTATTAGATGCTTTATGCCAACATGTTATGTATCTCCATCTCAGTCTAGCACTTACTGACTAAATATCTGTAACCTCAATCTAAAATGGCTATCCTATTACAAGTCTGCAGCACAGATGCACACCTAAATGTCCACTGTGCCAGCATCCACAGGACAAATCAAGGCCCTTCCACCGAAGCACCTCGAGACATTCTTGCATATGACCTTCTGCTGAACTGCCGATCAAAATTCTTCATCTCTGTCGGGGCGGTCTCCACTGACCGGACAATGTTGGGTCTTTCAATTCTGTATTTCATGCTTCCCTCGATCTGTGTCTCAGCATTTGACACAGAAATTGTGGGTGGATTTTTCTATTATCTATACAGTTCTGAGGAGCATCTCATTCTGCCACTGTTAAATACCAAACCCCAAAAAATTATTCTGTGGTGCACTTAACCTTGCATTACAAATGCAGTTTGATTGTTCTACCTAAGCTCCTTAATCTATTATCCAATTAACTGCACTAGAAAAATAACTCTCCTGACAAAATCCAGTTATTTCCATTTCATGTGGGCAGATGGTCCTGAATGAAGGGCAGCTGTCACCCTTAACCACCAAGCCTGAACTGCTTGTTTCACTGCTACACTAAGCATGAGAACCAAGGGTTGTCAACTAAGCTCTGGCTTGGGAAATTCCTGGACATTTGGGGGTGAAGCTCGGGGCGGGTGGAGTCCGGCGAGGTGAAGGAGCTCAGTGGGGATGTGATGCCATAGCGTTTGCCCTCTGAACCTGCAGTTTCCTCCAAGGGATCTGGAGATCCCCTGCAATTCAAGGAGAGCTCCAGGAGCCACCTGGAGGTTGGCAACCATACTGCCAACCCTTGCAATCACCACACTAGGGAAGACTTCTAACTATATAGGAACTTGAAATGAATCCTTCTTACTAAATTTGATGGTCCGGGTCACATTCTAGACAGAGAGACAGCAGGCATATATATAGTCTACATACATAATGTTTGCCTATCAAAAACCTAAACCAGCAGCTAATGGCCTAGAACAGGGGTGGGCAATTGTTTTGACTCGGGGGCCACTTTGTGGGAACAGAGGTTAGCGGAGGGCTGCACCTTTTAAAATGATTGCATTCATTAGTTAACTTTGCATTTCAGAAAAGGTATAAATTGTATCATAAAAATCAATAAATATAAATTAAATAAAATAGTGGTAGTTTTACTCAATTTATTTATTGTGCTAATTTTATATCATCTATAGCTGCAAGCACATTTAATTTTAGAATCAGTTTAATGAGACAAATGTACCCTATCACACTTTTCTACAATTTTTTTGAAATCAGGAGAGAGATTGCTTGTCGAGAAACCACGTGGCCGACTATCTTGGCGGGCCGCAAAAAACTCTCTGGCGGGCCGCATGTGGCCCACGGGCCGCAATTTGCCCACCCCTAGCCTAGAACAAAGTTTGAGTCCAGTGGCACCATTAAGGCTAACAAAGTTTAATTCTGGGTATAAGCTTTAATGTGCAGGCACACTTTTTAATTTTGTTCTATTGCTTCAGACCAACATGGCCACCCCACCTGAATATATAATAATTAGCCTGACACCCGTGCTTCGCTACGGTATTTAAGTTCCCTAAATCCAGTTATAATACTGATGATGTGAAGTTTGAAATGTAACATTTGTTGCAGGGATTCTAATGGAGAAGACTGTAATGTAAAAAATGAAGTGAGACATAGGTACTCCCCCCCCTCCACTGAAGGACCTCTCTGTGGACTACACTGGTGGTTCTGCCCTCAGGTGCTAGGATCACCAGGCTGCTTGGTGAGCTCACTCTGGAGCAGGCAACATAGAACTGTCCATTTAAGAAGTTGTCTGTTAAGTCAACTCCTGCCACCTTCCACAAAAGTGATGGCCTCTCTACTTGTGTTCCTGGATTGTTTTGCTGTAAGCATCCCACCTCCTCTCCTACACCTGACAGGCAAGCTGCCTGTTCAGTGTAGGAGGGGGAGGGGGGGAGGAGAATTAGAAGCCACTGTGGAGGCAGGGCTGGCAGGATCACTAAGGCATTACTGCTGGGGCGGGCTCCCTCATGGCTTAAAGGCATCCAGGAGGGCTGGGCCAGCAGCAGGGCTAAAGCAATCCTGCTGTGCAAACCCTCCCCTGTGGCTGTAAGCATCTTACCTCCTCTCCTACACCTGACAGGCAGCTGCCTGTCCAATGTAGGAGGGGGAGGAGTATTAGAAGCCACAGTGGAAGTGGGGCCAGCAGGATCACTCAGGCATTACTGCTGGGACGGGCTCCCTCATGGCTTTAAACACCCTGCAACTGCTGCTGCACTTGATAGACAACCACCTGTTAGGTGTAGGAGATGAGGGGGAGTGTGTTGGAAGCCATCGGAGAGGCTGGGCCAGCAGCATCACTGCACCTCACAGGTGGCTGTTGGCCATTCCTGATTTCCTCAACTGCCAATAGCTCTCTGCAGTCTCCTGTAACTGTTTTTTTTACCTCAGAATGCTGAGCTCTGCAGCTGACCAATCGGGGGCGGGGGTGCAAGGAGGCAGCCACACAGGAATCAAAGGAAGGAGCACATTTTCCCCCTTTTGACCCACTTGGGGGTCAAATGTCTAAAAATCCCTTCTTAGTGAGCACCTACATCATGGTAAGAGTACCCTCCCTAAATTTGGTGTTTCTAGGTCCAGCGGTTTGGCCTGGGTGTTGATTTTACGGTATGGTGACTTTCTTTGAGAGAGAGAGAGAGAGAGAGAGAGAGAGAGAGAGAGATGGAATAAGTTATAGTAATCATCGGCACATAGGTCATTTTACAAGAGACACAATCGCTCCAAACTACATTGCAAAGTGTGCACAACTAGAAACGGAAAAATTGAGAAAGTTTGAAACCACAGGGGAGAAAAAATTGGCAGAAAAAACCCCCAGAAAGTTGTGGGGAAAATCTGAAGTAGATGCATTTTTTACTTTTCTTTTTTTCCTTTTATTTATTAGCTTCGTTGACCAAAGCTCTTACGCCAGGTGTGCAAACAGCTGCTACAAAGCCCATTACATATATTTACAAAATTATTTAGACCAAACATTTTAGGAATAGAAAGCTAGCAATCATATTAATAAACAAAATTAATAGGCATCGATTTATAATACACCTAAACTAATTTGCCGATTTAACAACATAAAATATACCATTTCTAGCTCAGCAAACAAACTGCACTACTTATTTACTTGATTAATATCCCACCTTTCTCCTCAATGGGAATCCAAAGCAGCTTATAACATTCCTCCTCTCCCTCTGTTTTATCCTCACAGCAGCCCTGGGAGGTATGTTAGGCTGAGAATGTGAGACGGGCCCAAAGTCACCCAGCAAGCTCCCCGACTATTTGGCATATTTATGGCATTTAAAAGTACAAATATCTTTGCCAGTTTGGTGTAGTGGTTAAGTGCGTGGAATCTAATCTGGGAGAACCGGGTTTGATTCCCCACGCCTCCACTTGCAGCTGCTGGATGACCTTTGGGCAAGCCATAGTTCTGGCACAGCTGTTCTTGAAAAAGAGCAGATTCTGTCAGAGCTCTCTCAGCCCCACCCACCTCACAGGGTGTCTGTTGTGGGGAGGGGAAGGAGTTTGTAAGCCGCTCTGAGTCTCCCTTGGGTAGTGAAGGGCAGGGTATAAATCCAATCTCCTCTTCTTCTTCTTTATTTTCTATAAGGAAAACTGCAAGTACATCCAATACTTGAGAAAGAGTTGCAAACTGCTGTCCCCCATGCTATCACAGCACACAAATATTTCATTTTTGATGTCTGAGAGGCAGACATATAATAAAAGTTGAATGCTGAAAATAAATTCTGTAGTAAGCAAAAAAAAATGTATTATTTGGATAGAAGCTCTCTATACAGTCACAGCAGACTGAACTACCAGCATGTTTGGATATAGAGCCAAAACTTTATAACATTTAAAACACTGACCTCATTTCATAATGCATTATCAGTAAGTACATAATAACATATTGGTTTCCAAAATTATTTATATTTAAAACAAAAAATCTTGAAAATATTGTATTATATTTACAGTATACAAGTCCCCCTTCAGGCTCCCCAGTTTTACACAGGAAAAACCGAAAAAATTATTAAACTTTTTCATGCGGTACATTTCAGGAAGAGTGAAAGGCTTTACAACGTCAAGTTTTGTCTCCCTCAAAGAAAATATTTCATTAGATTTTTTCCCCCCAGTGTTCCCTAAATTTTCTCATTTTACCACAGGAAAAAACTGAAAATAAGAGCTTAGAAAAAAATTACTCACTTATTAAGTTCGATTTTTAAGCTGCCCACCCCCATGAAACAGGACTCAGGGCAGTGTCCATCAAGAAGATTTTACATAATAACAGCTAAAAGTTAAAAATCATAAAAATGCAGCAATAAATAACCAATAAGATATGAGGAAACTGCCAGAATAGGCCACTGCCTCATGGGGGGGGGGGGGGGGGGTAGGAGAAGCAGGAATGCCAGCTATGATGGAAGACCATCGCTGTCCTCCACCAAACGCCTGGTGGAACACCTCTGCCTTACATGCCCTTTGGAACTGCATTAAGTCCCACAGGGCACAGATATCACTCAGCAGGGAGGTTCCACCAGGTTGGGGCTAGGGCCGAGAACGCCCTGGCCCTAGTTGAGGACAGCTGGATGTCTCTCAGGCAGGGGACCACCAGCAAATTCCCTTTGGAGAGGGTATGCCTGGAGAGGTGGTCCCAAAGATATGTGGGTCCTTTACCATTTAGGGCATTAAAGGTTAATACCATAACCTTGAACCTGATCCCCAATTTTTCCCCCAGGCCTTCTGCGCAGAACGGCATGCATTAATTACTCTCATTAAGAGTTTTGCACTTCAACAGCTTCTTCTAAATAGCCTTGAATACTGAACAGACTTCTGGTCTGTGTATGCTGTACACAACACTCGAGCACATCAGTATACTACATTCACAGTAACAGGACACCATATATCAGGATTTCAAAACCTACCATTTTGCTACTGTTAATTAGCACTTTTTCGAGCCCTAAAAAGATTTTCTCCATCACTCAGTTTCTGACTTGGCAAACCCTCTTGCCCAGAAGTTGGTTTCTGCCACAAATTAATCAAAATACAGCTTTCCCTCAGTATTTTTCTCATAACAACAATTTCACAGAATTCACAGGGAGTGCTGAAAAGCTGCAGACTGAGACACACAACACTCTAGCTAAACAGCTGCTGAACCAAGCAACATTTTTATCGCAGTTCTCACTGTGAAACCAGTATCTACTGGTCAGTAAAAAAAAAAAAGAAGCCATCTTTAGCAAAGCAGCAAATAAATTACAAAAACAAAATATACAAGCCATTTAACTAAGACCCATGAAGGACACACACATTTCCTATCAACCTCACACCTACAATAAACTATAAACACTTGGTCATAATGCATAGAAATAATGAACAGGACAGAATGAAATAATGCAGGTATTTCCAGAGAAGTTACTGACAGCTACATCTATGAATATCTGTCGTTTTTGTGCAAGTTAAGTGACGTCCATAGACATCAAGAAACGGAATTGTGATGTTTTTATAGTTTACCTCTTTGTTGTAATCTTAAAAACCCAAATTCCAACACAACATATGCAAACAATTCCTGGAAAGTCAAGCAAGCAGCATTTCTCAGCTGCAGTCAGGCAAAATAATCAAGCAGGGGAAAATGCACTAAGCAAAGACAGGCTACAGGCGACAGACAGACAGACCTGAACAAAAAAAGTATTTTGGTTGAGAGTTTATGGCAGTCAGTGTTAGTACCACCAGACATTCTCTGTCTAAGCATACTGCCCCATGACTTGGGGAAGCCGCCACAGTAAAAAAATCACGCTAATGTCCGCTACCAATTAAGTTACTGCACAAATCCGAAAGAAGATTTTTCTCAATATTATCAAGACTAGGCATTACAAAGCAGTACTAGGACAAATCTAACCATTTAAAACTCTTAGCTTTGGAATCTAACTTTAAAAAATACATACATTTGGCACTTTGGCAGGAAATATTGTAAAAGGTTTAATACAATAATGTGGTGCTATTTCTGCACAAAAAAATTGTGTTCAGTAATTCTCCCATGACTATGTGTTTCCATTTCCCTATCAAAGAAGAATACTCCCTTTACTCAAAAACTCCAGCATTTCATTGTTCAAAATGCATTTTTTAAAAGCAGAGCAGGGAACTAATTTACAAGCACTGGGACTGCAAGACACCCGACATTTAAACCGCGCCAGTTGTTTAGGCTCTACCCACTCTAAGCCTTCCAGACGAATTTTAAAATAAAGGACTGTTTACTTGATGCAAAGAGAAATACAGCAGAAAGACAAAAAAAGCAGGCATTGTGATGAAATGGTCTGGGAGTCAAGTACATTTAACCCTTCTAGGATCAACCTTCCTGGTCTGCGCAACGGCAAAGTTTCCAGTCTGTGACCCTTCAGACTGCCATCTTCAAAACAAGGCCAAAGAGTGGTGGATGTATTCAGAGAGTGACTACTAAAGTCTCTTTAACACACTCCTAAACATAGCGGTCAGTTTTTAAGTGCTTAGCTCCCAAGATCTGACACGATTGGACTATACCATGCTGCTTTCCCACACAGCTTTTCACTACACACTACTAAGCTCATTCCCATTAAAGATATACAACAAGAAAAACAACAACGGACCACTGGATTCTTACCATGAAGGGTCCCTTCTCCTCTGAGTAAAGGAGGACATCTTGAAGGGTGATTCCCACTCCTGTTCCCAATCAGGAGGGCAGGAACAGATTTTCGACTTCCTGTTTCCAGCCTATAGGAAGTTTTGGCAACTCCGGAAACAGTTAAACTATACTGACAACTCCAGAAGAGGAAGAAAGCAAAGAAGAGTAGAAGACAGGTAAGTGATGCCGCTGAGACAGGAAGTGAACCAACCTGCTAACTATTTGACAATGACTTCAGGATGGACCAGATGTCCTCCTTTCCTCAGAGGAGAAGGACCCTTCACAGTAAGTACCCAATGGTCCGTTCTTCCTCTGAGGCGAAGGACATCTTGAAGGGACCTCCCAGAGCACTGTCCTCAATTTTGGGGAGGATTAGAGTCATTGTCGCTTAGGATATGCTCAGGGCTATTTTGGGGCAGGAACGCACAGGAACGGAGTTTCGGCTGGCTTCTGAGTTGGCCATGCCTACAGCCTCCCCCACCTCAGGTTCCCCAGGCACCTTGCAAGCCGCAGGGTGCCTGGGGAAGCCAAGTGGATCCAGGGAGGGAAGGCAGTTTAAACTGTGTCCCCTGCCCTCAAGTTCCCCAGGCGCCCTGCAGTTGCAGGGCACCAGGGGAAGCCAATCCAGAAACTGCCTTCCTTCTCTCAGGTTCCCCATGCGCCCCGCAAGCCACGAGGCACCTGGGGAAGCCAATCCTGGAAGGGAGCTGCGCTGTCAGGGGTGTGGCCTATTATGCTAATAAGTTCCTGCTGGACTTTTTCTACAAAAAAAAGCCCTGGATATGCTGCAACACTCTTCTGCTGAATGCAGTGTCTGCTGAGTTACAGGTATTGATCTTCTAATGCCTAACAAATGTGGACAGGGATGACCAGGTTGCAGCTTGCAGATTTCCTCAGCTGTTGCATGTCTTGTGAATGCAGCATTGGTGGTGCCACTTCTGACCAAATAGGCTGTAATCCCAGCAGGAATGGGGAGCTTGTGAATTTTCTAGGCCCCAACAATACATGCCCTGAGTAAGTTACTTATGACCAATTTAGACATTCTTGGTCCTGTGTTAGGACAGATGGACAAGTGTCACATTTTGACTCACTTGTTGAGAAATTTTAAATCCAGGATGGCCCTGCAGTCCCTGTTCTTCTTTGGCACGATGAAGAAAATAGCGCAAACTCCACATCCCATCTCCATGTTTTTCTTGCGTCTAGTAGAAAGGGGATTGAATTAATAGTTCCAATGGAATGTTGGAGAGTTCTATTGTGTAAACCTTGTTGAGTAGCTCCATGGTCCGAAGAGCTGATTGAGACTGGATCCAGACATCTCTGAAGCAGAATAGACTTCCTCCCACCAGAATCAAGAAGACATCACGCCTTGGAGTGATTTCCATCCGAGTCAATCTTCTCAGATCTGATCCCGAGCTGCCTAGCAAACCTGGAGCTGAAGCCCCCTCTTTTGAAGAAAGGTCTCAAATGGTCCAGTCTGATCTTCTTTGATTCTGTTTGAATCTCAGTAAGGCATGTTGTGTATGAAAGGAATGACCTCCATATGACTATCTACCCAACCGTCTCAGTGTTTTTGGAAGCACCTTGTTTTTGTCTCTGGTTTCCACCAGAATCTTATCCAGATATTCTCCAAATAACCTGTCTCCCTGGAAAGGGTACGCCATCACGATAGCCTTCAAATGAAACTTGCCATGCCCCGAGCCAGAGGGCTCTTCCTGCTGCTGCGGCCAAACACATGGCTCTAGATGAGAATATCAGTGAATCCAGCATCACATCATCTGTGAAGGAGGTTGCTTTCAAAATTCTGTTGGCTCCTTCTCTGAGAAATCTATTGGATTCAGGAAGTAGCTGGAGTATCTTCTTTGTACAAATGATAGCCACTCTGAACATTCTGGAAGCAGTTGAAGCTTTAATTGCCATAGAACCTTCCACAGTGCAAAGTCTGTTTTTTTTATCTAAGCTGTCACGAATGAAGCCTTGACCATCCCAGCCCAATGCATTTCTTCCCCTTTTTCTATAACCAGATTTTTTTCTGGGCTGCTTTAGTGGGTCAGTAGGAACCTCTTTCCCCTGATCTGTATCTCTCTGGTCTTTTGGCCCTAGGAGTGGATGGGGAGGGGGAAGGAGTAAAATTGTGACTTCCCTGGCTTCTGATTTCCTTCAGTCAGTGCAACACTATGGCAGTGGTTCTGGATTTCCTCCCTCATAGTTTTATTAATCATATAAATGAATTTGAGAGGAATATGGAAGACCCCATGTTTTATACATTACCCACGGTCTGTACTCTGGCACTGCTGCTGTCTGACTGGGAGCCTTGACCATCTAAAATTGACAACTGGTCTCCCTGGATCTCCACTGCAAAACACTGCGTGGTTACAGCACAGTCAGGCTCTATAGGGTCCAGATTGGTTATGCCCACAATGGAGCCACCTCCGTGAGATGTTTGGGGCTATCCCAAATGGCTGCCATTGCAGGTCAAAAGACTAAACCTACAGCTGTGACAACACACTCTCATATTAAAGCATATGCATCAAAAATTTCAAAAACATACAGCAATATTGCAAAATATGATTAATTTAATATAATAGGTGATGGGGGTCCAAAGTCATCAACAACGAAACATCCGGTAGATATGTTCGTTTCCACAAGTCTTCATCAGGTGTGGACCAGCAATTAGCTATTAAAAGACAATATACAATATGCAAGATTACAAGACCAGTACAGGTTACAGTTTACAAAAATATATAATATTCATAAAGCTTAAAGAGGACTTACAATATCTTCAAACACAGTAAAGGTACTTCTACCATATCTGGCTGATTCAACAATGGCAACTTTCTGCAGACAAACAATATTTAAAAATTCAAAAACATGGATCAAATAACTTTGATAGTATATTAATACTAGACAAACAGTACAATTCACCAACTCATAACATATCTGGAATACTCCTAAGTTGATGCATGTCACTCAAAGACTTTACAGTGTAATGCATCCTGCATCTAACAACCATTTTAAAAGGCGATCTCAGAGTATACACCCATCAACTCAAAGATGTAACATCTAATTGCATGGAAAGGGACTTAAATAAAACTAGAAAGTTCCAAAAGTATATTTGACCCAAATTAATGTTGTATTTTTAAACTATGTATACATTTCTCTCAATACAGGTTTCTTCCTGGTCTCTACTCTGTTGAATCTGGGCACATGTAAAGTTGCCAAAACCAGAAGCTTAAAGCTAGTTTTGTACAAGTCCCTTTCCATGTAATTAATTGCTACATCTTTAAGTTGAAGGGTGGATACCTTAAGAGTGCTTACTAAATGGTTGTTAGATGCAGGATGCATTACACTGTAAAGCCTTTGAGTGACATGCATTAACATAGGAGTATTCCAGACATGCTGTGAGTTGGTGAGTTCTACTACTAACAGTAATATACTATGGGAGTTGTTTGTTGTATGTTTTTGAATCTTGAGGCTGCCCTGGTCTCACATCTTGCAAAAATATCATAAGCCTGAAGTCTTTAAGCTTCTGGTTTTGGCAACTTTACATGTGCCCAGATTCAACAGAGTAGAGACCAGGAAGAAACCTGTATTGAGAGAAATGTATACATAGTTTAAAAATACAACATTAATTTGGGTCAAATATACTTTTGGAACTTTCTAGTTTTATTTAAGTCCCTTTCCATGCAATTAGATGTTACATCTTTGAGTTGATGGGTGTATACTCTGAGATTGCCTTTTAAAATGGTTGTTAGATGCAGGATGCATTACACTGTAAAGTCTTTGAGTGACATGCATCAACTTAGGAGTATTCCAGATATGTTATGAGTTGGTGAATTGTACTGTTTGTCTAGTATTAATATACTATCAAAGTTATTTGATCCATGTTTTTGAATTTTTAAATATTGTTTGTCTGCAGAAAGTTGCCATTGTTGAATCAGCCAGATATGGTAGAAGTACCTTTACTGTGTTTGAAGATATTGTAAGTCCTCTTTAAGCTTTATGAATATTATATATTTTTGTAAACTGTAACCTGTACTGGTCTTGTAATCTTGCATATTGTATATTGTCTTTTAATAACTAATTGTTGGTCCACACCTGATGAAGACTTGTGGAAACGAACATATCTACCGGATGTTTCGTTGTTGATGACTTTGGACCCCCATCACCTATTATATTAAATTAATCATATTTTGCAATATTGTTGTATGTTTTTGAAATTTTTGATGCATATGCTTTAATATGAGAGTGTGTTGTCACAGCTGTATGATTCTCTGCTCTTAACTTGTTCCATAGCTGTTGTTCTCATAGATAAAAGACTAAACCTGGCTGAGGGCCCTGGTTCAACCTATACTAAGCAGCGGGTTTTTATGCATTTTTTTGTCTCCTCACAACATTAAGGGGCTGGTCACGGCCACGAAGGTGAGCCAAGCATCAGCTTCTCCCCCTAAAAAGAGTCGGTCGCTGCTGTCCTGTTGTGCCACAATTTTGAGCAGCTGATTGGTTTCGCTCGCCATCATTCTATAGCAAGGCAAAATGGCTGTCATTGTTGCTAAGGCTTCTCAGTTACCCCTTTTGCCACTCTCCTGGAGATCGGGGGGGAGGGTTTAGGATGAAGGATTTAGAGGAGGGAGAAAGGACAGGTTAGAAGAGGTATTTAGATAAGACTGAAAGCTAAAGAAAGAGGTAAGAGGTACAGGACCGTAGCTACCAGGGGCCTGGGGGCAACGCCCCCTCACATATGTGCTCTGGCCCCTGCCCCCTCCTTTCCCAGTCCCCCTTCTCCTCCCCAAAAGCCTTTCATGTGCAGTGCACTGCAGCCCGCCCCACCCCACCTCTTCCAAGCCTCGGGCTGCATGGTGATCAAGCCAGAGCCGCCACGTGGGTGTCGCAGCTGTCACGGCCCTTCTTTGAGCAAAAGACTGAGTGGCGAGGCCGGCTGAAATATTCTCCTGCTCCCTCCGTGGTGGAGCCTCACCTTCCCTTCACAGTCTCCCCAGCCGAGCAGAACAACTGCCAGCTGCAGACCGCTGCATGCCCTCCACCTCCTCCTGCTCCTTCCCTGCACAGGCAGCAGAGTTTCTGGTTGCAGCGGGAACAAAGGAAAGGCTGCTCCCACCAACTCCACCTCCTGCCCTGCCTGCTGGACTCCCAACAGGTGTTGTAGCAACTACCGCCACCACTGCACTTGTGGCTGCCCCACTCTGCCTCCTAAAGATGCCTCAGTTGATGCTGCTAGCACCCCGCAGCCAGGCACCCCCCCTCCAAAAAAAAAACCTGTCTACCTACGGGGGCTGGTTAGAAGTTAGATCATAACATAGAAAAGGCAAAGCCAATTTGGTAGCTGCTCTCCTTGTTGAGGCAGAAAGAAACTGAAGAGAGTGACTGCCACAGGCTGGAGACAGGAAGCTGAAAATGTGTTCCTGCCTCCCTGATTGAACAGTAGGAACCACCCTTCAAGATATCCTCCGCCTCATAGGGAGAACTTTAAACTTCTCCCTTCAACAGAATGATTTGGAATAAGCGGTGAACCCAGGATTAGCATAGGTTCTGGATAGAGCCTAGCTAGATGCCTCTGGAAAGCTTAATATCTCTCAAGGGTCCACCTTACAGGTTTGTTGTAATTAATGACATCAGCACTCCATGTCTTTAAAAAGTTCCTCAGCTGCACTGATTTCCGATTTTATGCAGCCTTACAAAGAAGTCTGACCTGACCCGGATGGCCCAGGCTAGCCCAGTCTCATCAGATCTTGGAAGCTAAACAGGGTTGACCCTTAGTATTTGGATGGGAGACCAACAAGGAATTACAGGGTAATTATGCAGAGGCAGCCAATGGAAACCACCTCTGAATGCCTTGAAAACCCTATAGGGTTACCATAAGGCAGCTGTGACTTAGTGGCACTTTCCACCACCACAAGAAAGTCTACCTATTTTCTCTGCAAACACTGTTTTTACAAGATGATGTGACTGCATAGGGCATGGCATTTCTTAGGGGGGAGGGGTCAGTAGATAGGCGGGGGTGGGTAAATCCTTCGACATCATTGCTCACCCGCAACTCTTAACCTGGTTTTTTTCTAATCTTTGAATCTATAGCTGCGGGCAAAAGCTCTCAAACATCCTGAGAGAAGGGTCGCGGGAGAGAATCGGCCCGCTGATTTTCCCCTGAAAACACATTAGCATCGAAAGGCACACAACTTTGCAAATCCTGCATTTGTTTCACAACATGATAGTCCCACCCTGTGCCACAAATGCAAGGCAGAGAAGAACATCTTTAGCACTATGCTCAGTACTTTAAAAAAGTGGTTTCCATCTGACAAAAAAAGTCAGATGCATATGGAAAACTAGCAACGCCCCACAACAGTGTTCCCTCTAAGCTGAGTTAGTGTGAGCTAGCTCACCATTTTTTAGCCTCCAGCTCACAGGTTTTTGTCCTAGCTCAGGAAGGATGGCTCCAGAGCAAACTAACTTATGCAGTAGTCAAATAATTGCTCACTCACAGCTTTAATGCCAGTAGCTTACAAAGTAGAATTTCTGCTCACAAGACACCACAGCTTAGAGGGAGCATTGCCCAGAACCTCCAGTTGGCTCACATATGTAGCTTGGCTAGCTCTCAGCCAGAATACTTAACTGCCAACAACACAAATTCCTCCTCGTGTGATCAGTTCTGAACAGCAGACCTGTACACATCCTGTTTGCAGGCTTCTAATAATCATAAAAGCCTTAAGACAATGCATGCACCAAATGTAAACCGTTTATCCACTGTGGACGCACACTAACCATTTCGATACCTCTATGAGTCATTCAATGAGAGCATTCATATTTCATTTGATATGGCCCACGCCTGCTTTATTAACAGGAAACTGATGGTTTATTTTTATCTTCCATGCCCTATACCGAAAATCAGGGTGAACAAAAATATTTTAGCCTCTCAACGACCCAACATAAATATTTGTCCAGTGCTAAGCAGGGATTTTATTCCTCCCCCATGACCAAATCCCTAGTAGTTATAGCTATTATCACTTTGGTAAGAGGACGGAAAAAAGATTATCCTGTTTTGATCACGGTGTGGTCTGAACATCCAGCCACTCACCATGTTCTCTTTTGTGAGTCAACTTTACTACATTCTGCTCCATCAGAAGCAGAGAAGCCAAGAAGAATGAGAAAGCTGTAATCAGTAAACTGACTGAGTGTAACTAGATCACTAATCTACTTATAACTTACAAGATGCTTATAGTCGGGGGGGGGGGGCGCACGTTTCTTTCTTCTTGAGTTGGTATTATAACTAAAAGCCAGCACATGAATACCATGGAGCACTGACAAAAGACTTTTCAAGACAGCTACCTTTACAGCTAAGAAAAAGTATATACATTTGTTGACCATTACTGAAAAAAATATCCTGTTCTATGCTAATAAATATAGAAACCACATCTGTAATAATTCAAATAAAAGACCATCTCCACCACCGAAGATGCTAAATGGGAACCCAGAGGATTGTTTTAAAGGACCTAGGGTGATTTTTTTTTCCGAATCCAGAAGCTGCAGCTAGTGCAGAATGCGGCGGCGCGGCTGGTGATGGGCCTTCCTGTGCGGGAGCACATCCAGCCCACGTTAAAAGCGCTGCCCCGGCTGCCTATAGCATACCGGATAAGGTTCAAGGTGCTGGTGCTTACCTATAAAGCCCTATATGGCTCGGGACCTATCTACTTGAAGGACCGCCTCTCTCCATATGTTCCCCAGCGAGCATTTCAGTCTGGTTCCCAAAATCGTCCGACCCTCCCAGGGCCGAAGAAGGCTTGGCAGGCGGGTACAAGGTCCAGGGCCTTTTCTGTGGCGGCCCCGTACTGGTGGAATGAGCTCCCGGATGACATCAGGGCCCTGCGGGACTATTTACAATTCCGCAGGGCCTGCAAGACGGAGCTCTTCCAGGCCGCTTAATACTAACAGGCTTTTGGGTAGGGGCCGCTTAATACTAACAGCTATATTTGGCCCTGGACCGATTTTGCCCACCAGTTCGTGGCTGTTCTAAGGTTACATCTGGGTGCTGCATTGAGTGACTAAACTGAAGATACACCATCTATATGATGTTATGTTGTTTTATATGTATTAATGTTTTAAACTATGTATGTATTACCGCTGATTTGTTGTTAGCCGCCCTGAGCCCACCGTGCGGCGGGGAGGGCGAGATATAAATCTCATGAAATAAATAAATAGAACTAATTTTTTTAATATTCATTTTATCATCAGCAGATCTGGTTCTGATGGGAAACGGGAGCAAATGGAAGTATTGGGGATGTTTACTGGGAGTTACTAAATGAATGGGCAGAATTTGAAATTGTAACAATGGAATATTTTCAAGCAATCTACCATTTTGTACTAAAATAGGAACAATGTGAATAAAAACAGAATTAGCAACATACCCCCCACAAACCCCTGCTTTTAATAGCTTGCATTACACAGATGACCTCTAAAAAAGATTTCAATATCTACACTCCAGTACTAGTATTACACTGATTAAAAATGACTGTAGTATGCAGAGAAAGAAAAAACAATTATTCTTATTTTCCAGTCTCTCATACTGTATTATACTTAAAGTTACATTAAAATGTTGAGTTCCTTGTCCGTGTGGTGAAACAGCTGAATTCTTGAGCTTGGGACGTGGCAATACAGGTTCAAATCCTCTCTCAGCTATGAAACTTGCTTGCGTCTAGGGTTGCCAGGTCCTTACCAGCAGCCGGCCAAGTGCTTCAGGATCTGGTCCAGGATTTTCCTGCATGTGCACAAAGCACACGCACTGTGATGGCACCATCACATCGCCAACATCGGGAGTGATGCTCAAGTTTTGGGGCGAAACTCCATGGCTTGAGCCCAATTTTACCAGAGAGTTTTGCCCAAAAACTAGAATGTCACCCCCCCGACATCACTTCTGGGTGACATCATTATGTCATATTCGGGGGCATTTGTGGGCAGGGTTTCCCCCTGCCGGCCAGCTGGCTGGTGACAGAAAAGGGCTCGCAAAAGCAGGGGAACCCCCACCTGGACCAAGGCCCTGGCAACCTTACTTCCATCTTTGAAGGCATCACTCACTCTCAGCCTAAATACTTGACAAGGTAGTCAATTACAGCTAGAATAGGATCCTCAGAGGACAAGATGCATAGCACTAGATACAAACTTAATACATTGTACAAGTATCTGAAGAAGTGTGCATGCACATGAAAGCTTATACCTAGAAATTAAATTTTGTTGGTCTTAAAGGTGCCACTGGACTCAAACTTTGCTCTACTACTTCAGACCAGCACCACTACCCGCCTGAACCTATGTACAAGTATATATCCATGGCAGGGAAAAATCACAGTTGGTATGCTTTGCTCTTATTCTTTCTTTTACACTATTAAAAAAGTCTGAAATGTAATAAGGTCCAGTTTAAGAATTGAAAAGCAACAATTAAAATCCAAAAAACATTAGAATACAGCATTCTTTTGATTTTAAATATTGCATCTGAATTTTTAGTATGGACCTACCAAAACCAAAGAAACCATGAGGGACAAGAGGGGCTTTACCCACCTTCATACCCTAATCCAACACAAGGTAAAACCCTAAATCCAATACATATGAGAGCACACTTCTAAGCATGGACATTCATAGTTGAGTCAGGAGCAGACACAGATCAAACATGCAACCAAATGTGTATAAAAGAACAGTTACCGTCTTACATTGCAACGTTTCCAATAGAACGCCCAGTAGGAAGCTAGGAAGACCCACACTCGAAGACCTGCTTCCACATTCAACAATTCTCTGTATTAAATTAGGGGTTCTGGCTCCATGAACACGTCTGTTCAGTGAGGAAGTGCCCAGCCGAAGCAAATGGGCTCCAGGTGACAGGCTCTGGTCTCACTTTTAGTAACAGTAGTAAATGTTTATTGTGTGTAGCCAAAAAGGCCATTACAAAGTTGGTCTGAATGAAACGCAGATAAACATGATAAAGATACTTTGTAACTAACATGGCCTGCCTATACTGGCTGGATTTCTCAACTGGTCAGATGAATCTGCCTGACCCCATCTCTTTAATAGCCGAGACCCTCTACTCACTGTAGTCACCCTACTGCCTGCTGGAACGCTCAGATGCTCAGTTTTCTACATAGGAATCCCATTCCGCCCAAGAAGCCGGCTTCCTATCACTTCAAGCCAAACCGGATGATGGCCCATCCCGCATCCACCAGAGCCTATCAGCTGCACTCAGACCCAAAACACAAGCCAAGGTCTGTTAGTACAAGTTTAGCAACTCTACAGGCTGGTGCATGCAAGAATTTAAAACTTCCTGGTTTTAAACAAACCACAGTTCGCTATTACAACCAAACCACTAATGAGACTCCAAACCAGAACCAGGATTCCAGAAATGCATCCTCCCTGCCCCCAAAATAAAAATATCAAGAATATCCATTTCTCTTAATCCTTGAATTATCTCCCTTTCATTCTTCATATGAGCTCGTCTTATGTATTAGCCCCTGAGCCTTCACTCTCCTGACTGCACCTCCCACTCAGGAACCCTCAATACCATAAAGCCTCTGAAAGTTAAGCCACGGGAAGGAGCCCAGTCACCTTGCTCCCATCCTCTACAGGGCACGCCCAATTGGCACAAATCACATCACTATGTTTGACACTCAAATTACTATCACACAGGCAAGCAACGGACCCGTTTTGCTATCCCAGTTTATCACTCACACTAGTTTTTGTTACTTCGTTGTAACCGAACACATTGCAAGCACCCTCGATAAAGGTGCCCTACAGGCAATTCTGAAGGGAAGGGCCAGTTTCGCTTAAGTGTACGGCAGCTTTCTGGGAGTCAGTTTGGTGTAGTGGTAAATAGTGGCAAACTCTAATCTGGAGAACCGGGTTTGATTCCCCACTCCTCCACATGCAGGCAGCTGGGTGACCTTAGGACAGTCACAGTTCTTTCAGAGCTGTTCTCTCAGAGCTCTCTCAGCACCATCTACCTCACAGGGTGTCTGCTGTGGGGAGAGGAAGAGAAGGAGATTGTCGGCCACTCTGGGACTCCGAGTGAAGGGCACAGTATAAACCCAACGCTGCTTCTTCCTATTTAATCAACAAAAGGCTACCACTCTGCTTTTTAAAAAATGCAATGTTAGATCTTTTTCTTGTAATTTCAGGTTACAGAATTCTCCCTATGTTACTACCACACCAAAATGTCTGAAATGTTAATTCAGGTTTTCAGCGTTGTTGAAGAAATGAATTTGATAGTGACAATTTTAGAACCGTGTGTTTGTGGCTCGACTGCAAAAATCACGGGTTATTTTTTCACACTGAAATATAAACTACCTGCTAGTCCTGGATACAAATCTGAAGGAAAAACTTTAATATTCTTTTCCACCATACAAGAAGTAGAGGAAATAAAGCTGACATCTACGGAATTTGGATGACAAGCCCCAGACCCTTGGGTTGGATTCACTAAGTCAAGCTGACCATATCCATATAGTGCAGGGGTCCGCAACCTTTTAAATCTTGTAAGCATCTTGGGAATTTCGACACAGCATGGTGGGCGCAGCCACAAAATGGCCACCGTAGCTTTCCTTCAGTCACACAGTGGAGATCCTTGAGCTATGGTGGCAGCTTGCTGCCAAAGCAACATTTCTAAAAATCTGTCAGAAGCCTTGCTGGGCAAAAGTCCCACTAGGCCTCGCCCACGCTCTCAAACCCTTGACGGGAACCGGGAAAGGGCTGATGGCTTCCCTGGCATCTATGAGCCCCATGATGGGAGCCCTGAGCTAGTGTTTCTGTTGGAGCAAGACATGGTCCAGTTATACCTCAGCAGACCTCTCTTCCCAATAATGACCTCCGTCAACCAAATCATATCCCGCATCCAAACTGGACTGTAGAGACTGCATCAAAAAGCCTTCTGAATTTGGACTCGACAACACTCACCAGAAATTGAGGGGGAAAAACAGTTTGTAATCCTACGGTAGCTCTTGCACCAGAGCCCAGTTCAGCAGTTACAATAAACACATATAAAATTTGTGCACATTGTACACTTACTCGTCTTTATATGTGAACTGAATAATTCTCACTTTACAGCCAACACGCATACAGCTGAACATGCGATTGAAATCCCACATTTATTCAGGTAGTGGTCCCCAGTTTAATTTGCAAAGTGAATGCATGTTGGCTATGCCTTGCAACAGGAGTACATAAGTACAAGCAGGCTGTATGAGTACTCACCCGTTAACATGTGAACAGGGCTAGTGTCTTGCGCAGATGGAACAGATCTTCCAATATCACAGGGTGGGATCTAACCACCTTGCTACTCCACCAACTAACTATGGGCTAGCAAAATTAACCTGGTGATTAAATGGTGTGATTAAATTAAAATCTGCACCACCATCTTACTGGGGAAAACGTTAGGACTCAGAGATGATTCCCTGTTCACAAAAGTCTTGAGTAAAATCATGTAGTATAATAGTGTACACAGTTACTACATCAATTACAATGGTTTGCTAACTTACTGAAATCATGAACTTGGAAAAAGATTCCCTTCCCTTTTTCAAGGCCACATACTGGCGGGGGGGGGGGGGGGGGAATGAACAACTACTACGGAGCACTCCCACAGATATTTAAAAGATTGTGGGACTTTACAGGTCTTTTGTTCTGGGGGGAGAGCGCCAGAACAGAGTTCCAGAACCTCTTTTACCAAAGTCTTTTTCAAGTGTTTAAAAGTTCATGAGTTTTCAGTACATAGATTGAAAACTTCATTTCCCTCTCGAGAATTCCGGCACCTCTTTTTCCAAAAAAGCGCCCTGCTGAACACTGTTGTCTACAGCCAACATTATGTAATCCTGATCAGATTTTAGAAAATAACGGCTTCTGCCCTTCCCAATAAATTACAAATCAGTTTTCTACGTTTCCTTGTAAAACTCCTGTTTGATCCCTCGCTTGAATATTTTATCTACATCTTCTAGCCTGTGTCCCAGTCTACAAAACAAGACAGATAGCATATATCTGATCAGACAGCATGCAATGCGAGAAAGAACCATGCATTCAGAGCATGCTTCAGTATTTGTGTAGTATGTACTGTAAATCAGAGATTTACAGAGTGGCATTTTTAAAAGACGGCTTTTATTACTGATCTGGGAGAATGACGACAGTTTCTTTCACTTTTAAGTATGATATCATATGTGATTTTTTTCTCCCAACATGGTAGAATAGGTAGGAAATATTAATCAAATGAAAGAGACCAGAAGAAGAATGAATCATGGGTATGAAACCTCTCTTACACACACTATACACATGGGTACCATAATACCCCTATGGCCAAGAGTATATAGTAGAATTACAGCTAAAATGCGTAGATCTAAGAGAGCAAAGGGTTAGGCCCATTAGGCCACTCTAGCTTTTGTCCCTGAATATACTGGGACAAGAGCTGCTCTTATTCTCTCCTTTCACTGGAACTTAATTTGAACACTGCTATTCATGCGGGACTTTTATGTTTGAAATTCTTTAGATGTAATTCCCCCTTTTATGGGACAATCTCATTGTCCCATCGTTTTGGTATAAGGTCACTTCTGAACAAGCAATCCTAAGCAAATGCATTCTGAAGCTGTCAGGAGCATTATTTACTATCTGCCTGAAATACTTGAATAAGCTGTGATCCAGATTCTGCTGAAGTTACAAAAATATTCATTTTTAGCAATCGCATCAGCAGAGTCCAATCCGGACATTAAGGAAGACACTCTGCGTTAGTTCTCTCAAAGGCCAGCATGGTATAGTGGTTAAGAGCGGCGGACTCTAATTTGGAGAACTGGGTTTGACTCCCCATTCCTCCTCCGCATGGGGCCTGCTGGGTGACCTTGGGCCAGTCACCGTTCTCTCCGAGCGCTCTCAGCCCCACCTATCTTACAAGGTGACTGTTGTGGAAAGAGGAAGGGAAGGCGATTGTAAGCTGCTTTGAGACTCCTTACAGTAGAGAAAAACGGGGTATAAAAAACAATTCTTCTGATCGTCTCAGGAAGCATTTGTTTGGGACTGCTGGTTTGAATCCACTTTTGTACCAAAATCTCCATAGCAAGGAAAGTTAACACACCAGCAACAGTTATGGGGGCTAAAGCTGGCGTGTCTGCATGGAAGATTGTATGTTAGCGCCTGACTGGCTGGATAACTGAAGTGGGTAATGCCCAGACTCACATGTTTTTAAAAACTCTCGCGCCAAGGATAGGTTCTTAGATTGTCAAGTATCTAGTTCCTCCAGATTATGATAAATATGCAAGCCCCCTCCCTCCAAAAAAGTCTAACCTATCAGCTCCTATACAATCATCTACTTAGACAGCAAGACAGAAATAAACTGAGTCATTCAACTGCTTTTCCTTCTCTGGAGCTTCCATACATTTTCCTAAAGTAAAATGCTTGGCTAGAATAAGTTCACTAAATGCCACTGGCTTGCCTCCCTCAACGCACCCTTTCCTGGGATCTCCTTCCCTTTGAAGACGCCAAGAATGCAGCTTTGCTTGCTTCATTCAAAATGTTGAATTCCCATATTAGTTCACAACACATTGACCAGCTGCGTTAACCAAGATGGATAGCACCGACGAGGCAGAAAGCAGTTCTCCATTAGAGGAAACAGTGGGATACAGTGACCTTTACATTCAAAGAGGCATGTCCCTAGAATGGCATGAAGTGGTTCTTTAAAACATTCCCCCCCCCGCCCCCATTTTTATTATGTTTGCTAACCCAGGGCAATGTTGCTGAGCACTATTGTTGTGTGCATGCTCGTTTTTTCCTCCCACTAATCACGGCAGTCAATCCTCTCAGAGCTGCCAACGAATATGAATCACCATCTCACAGCTTTTTAAATAAATTGCCTTCAAAAGTCTTCCTTATTAGTAAGCCTGTTCTCCAGGAGGGTTGAGTTCCATTTACACAAAAACTCAGATGCAACTCAGAGATTTGGTCATTTTTAAAGGCTCTCGCGGAACTTCGGTAAAATCTAGCATACAGTTTACAAACCACCCACAGCCAAAGTCCAAGATCGCATGTGCACTGTAAATCACAGTAAGGCTGAAATGCAACTGTAAATCAGCCTCCCTGCACAGCTATCCATTGATTCAGAAACCTGATACAAGCACAGTGAAAACTGCCTGGTTCTTCTTACATATCCAGATTCATTTCCATTGAAATGAAGAGGGCCTATGCTTCAGTCAATGGGCACAGAAAACTTACAGCCCTCATTTTAACAGTCCCGGGCATCCTGTTTTATGTATGAAAAACATGTTTCCAAGACCAAACAGACTGTAAGTTATCTAACACAATGCAAAGATAAAGCACTTCAGATCCAGCGATTGGTTTTCTATATTTTTATACATTGAACATTGACTGAATATGCTCCAGGCAAACCCATACATTTTACATTAACAGCAACCCAGTCTGTATAAACATCGAAGGCTCAAGCAGGTATTAGAACAATTGACAGTGTCATTTCTTTGCAGCAGACTTGATTTTTTTAGAATAGGATTTTCTCTTTGAGGAAAAACTAGATCACAAAAATGCTCCCAGCTGCCAAAGGAAATTTTTATTTAAAAGTCTGTCTCGCTACTTGCAGAGAAACTATTACTTTTAAAATATCCTGTGTAACAAAATGGGACTATTTCAGAATTATCAATTCATTGGTTAACCAAAACCCTTTCATCAGTGTGACACTCCATTAGGAGAACAAATTAATGATGCTGCACAGTCATTTTTAGATTTACCATAAACATCTGCTAACGTATTGTAGCATTAAAACAAGCAGTCAGTCTAATATGTTCCAGTTAAAAAATTCAGGCATTCTGTATTGTTCATTTCTGAGCAAGGAGTCTGGAGTTAAGCAGCAAACATACATGAGCTCCAGAAGACAAATGACAAAATTATTCAAATTCGCTGTGACTTTTCACATGATCCCTTGATCAAACTAACTTGTCTTCTACACTTATTAGCTTCCTTATTTGCATTTAAAGCAGGCTCAGGGTTCATGGAAGATTAACATATGCTTTTTTCCTGAGAAAATAATTTTTAAAAATTAAAAAAACATATGCTTGCAACCCAGCAATGAAACATTTTTGCATAGTACCTTGTGCCTGAGCTGCAGAACTGTGAGAATATCCGAGCGCCAACAGTGCAGTCTCCACCAGTTGACTAAAAAGCACATCTTTCCGAACCAGAACAAACTCTGCGTGTTCTTCTCGATTATCATATTCGAGAGAATTGTCCAGCTGCTCCACCACGCAAAAAACAGGAATCATCAAACCTGGAGGGAGAGAGTGTTAAAATCCACAATTAGAGACCTTAAGGACATAAGACAAGCCCTGCTGCAGGCCAATGTAGACCTGCATCCTGTTTCCGGCCTTTGACCTGCCAGCTAGATGTGCTTTTAAGAAGCTCCAAAGCGAGGCAGGAAGGTGAAAGCCCTCCGTGTCCCCCAGCAACGAGGACTCAGAGTCATGACACGGAGACTCTATTCAGCTACCCTGGTTGAGCACCACCGATCAACCAACTGCCCATGAATTTGGCTGACCCCTTTTTTGAAGCAACCTCAGTAAATGTCCATCATCACATCTTAAGGACTATGAAATTCTTTAAATTAAATATGCAGGGTGAAATAATACTTTCTTATCTTTGTTCCAACGAAGGGAAAATAAAAGTCCTTCCACGACAAATTATTACTAATAATGGTCTTAACAATGAAAGGGTCTTGTAAGAGAAGTGTATCACATGGAGTCATTTATGCTAAAATAAGCAAATACAGTGCAATCGATACCAGATTGCACTCACCGTCAAAGCAAAACAGAAGTCCAGTGGCCCTTTAAAGACCAACAACAAAGCTCAAATTGGGATAAATGCTGCTAGTCTTTGAAAGGACACTTTTCAACGTGGGTGTGGGGTGGGCCAGTCTAAGAAGATATAAGTTGTTAAGAAAAACTATCCCTGACAGTTTGGACAAGCAAGCAGACCCATTTCCAACTGATATAGTGAGGACCGTTTCAGGTGGATAGCCACGCTTGTCTGCAGTAGAAGAGTCTAAGATTCAGTTCCAGTACCACCTTAAAAAACAACATCTCCAGTGCACAAGCTTTCAGCAGTCAAATCTGATGAGGAGAGTTTTGACGCTCAGAAGCTTATACACCCTGGAAACCTGGCTGGTCTTGAAGGTGCTACTGGACTCAAATCTTGCTATAGTGAGGAGAGTTCATTGCCAACATTTTTGCACCCTTAGAGTCCATACAAGAATATTTTAAAAGTTCAGGGGTTTGAACCCAACTGTTCCTTCCATGCTAGCAAGCTCTGTCAGTGTCAAGGCTCTAAACAAGAATCAGAGAACACAAAAAGGCACTCGCAGTTCAAACATGTTATGAGAGTTGCACTGAAGGGCTGCACTTGAACCAGCCAGACAACTGCCCCACAGAAAGCGATCCCATTGAGGGGGAATGAGAATTTGCCAATAAACAAACTGAGGATCCCAACTTGCTGGTAAATACAGATTCTCAACTCCTGCCACTGCTTCCTTGTGCAGAATGCTAGTTCTAGTACCCTACTGTTTTCTTCACCGCACTAGTAGCCTACTATTGTCTTCTATTTCACTTTCCCCCTCTTTCTCCACAAGACCATGCGTTCGCACTTTGCAATGCTTGAGCACTCGTTCACCACTTTGTGTTTGTTTTTTTTAATTCCCCAAGCCAGCAAGGCCTGGCTTCCTCTTACCATAACGCAAGAACGTAGATGCCACACTAACCATCTGCAGGGTCAGAAGACATGAAGAAGGTCTCCCATCTGGGAGCAGCAAACAATGACTTAGGGACGCACTCCTGGTTATCAAACAGTGTGCGGCTTTTATTTTTGTTTTCGCAGTTTTCTATTTTTGCTGACGGCCTTTGCCAACACTATGGGGACTATGCAACCATCACTAAACGAGGCAGATAAAATCACAAGTGTTTCCAGTATAAAGCTATCCACATTGTGGGTAAGCTATGGTTCCTGCTCCAGCAAACATGTCTATTGTATGTGTTTTCCTGTAGAGGTAAGAAATGCACTATTCTTACAGGTGCACATAAGGGGCATTAGAGCTCCATCACCAGTCACCCCGATAATTTTTACTTGCTTCTCCCTATCTGGCAGTAAGTTCCCCTTTCTAAATTTAAGAATACTCCTATGGCTTAAGACAAATAATATCCCACTTGCAGTGACACTTAGCTCTCAGCTGCAAGACTACCCCTGCCACCTTCTGTTAGCTGGAAATACTGGTGGACACACTGAGGGCTAGAAAAATTGGCAGAAGAATGCATCAATTTCTCAACATGGTTCCTCCTTCAGAAAGATGAGGTGCTCTTTATTACGCCTATCTGAATACGCTTAAAGAAGAACGAGCAGTCAGCATTCTTGTACTGTCATCGTACCGTGTTTATCTTCTCATTTTCAGCCCTAAATAATCAGAAGCTTCCTGCTCATCTTAACACAAAGTGAAAAGTCACCAGGGCACAGCAGGGAAATAATTAATGTGTCTCTTGTCCAGTCAAGCTATTTTCCTATAAAAACCTTAGATTCTGTGCTCCGTCTCCAAACAAGAACTTGGTCTAATTTTAACAGCACAGTATTAAAAGTGGCCGCATAAAATCAATACCGGGACTCACTGGCAAAGAACCGAGAAAGATCACAACTGCAGATTTAAAACTTCCCAGATTTCTGGAGGGAATATCTCATGCGACAGCCATCTGCTCTTCTGCAAGTGAAACCCACCAAAAATTATTAAAAATTAAGAACAAATGGTAGCTCAAAACCCAAAAGAAATCAGATCGCAGTTAGTTACTCCCACCGTCCCAAGCGCAAAAAGCTAGGGGGAAGTAATTTTTTTCCACAAAAACAAGTTTTTTCAAATTAGGAACAAGATTATTTCACCTTGAATGTATTATAGCAAACATCTCCATCGCTGCCTAACTGCCACAGAAGAAGCCATTCCAGCCAGGGGGGGCACAAAGCAGGCAACCCTCCCATCATGCCACAGTTCCACTCAACCCGAGAATCCTCATGACTCCAGCTGCCATTTCTAAGGCCAGCAATAGGACATGGCAAGCAGCTGCCGCCAAATGCCTTTCCACCACAAACCTCTCTTCTGCTCAGTTTTTTTTTGTTTTTAACCTTTTAACTGGAATTTCTGTGTTGGGTTTTAAGTGCTTCCGGCAGCTTTAAGGGCAAATTTTATTAACAGCAATTAATTTATTGCTATTTGTATTTTTATTAAAATATACACTGCCTTTATTCACGCATAGTGATCCTAAGGTAGGTTTGGTCCAGTCTCTCACTAAAAATAACAGAATCCACGCATGACCAGATCATACCCAGAAGCTGAAGGCAAAGGCTATGATTCAACGACAGAAAAACTGCTCCAAATGTAGAAAGCAAAAGTGCCAGCAGCATCACAGTGCTAAGTTTCAACAGTAAAGGACTCAATTTACCCATACGAAAAAACCCAGAAGGGAAAAAAAAACTAAACACAGATATACAGATAACACATCAAAAACAAAGTGATATTCCTACATCCTTTAATGGGACAAAAAAATCCCAAGGTTTTAAAATATTCTCTACTGATTAATTCAAACATAAATATATTTTTGCCTTAGCAATGGGATATTTTGAAAATAACTGAATCAATGTTTTATTAAATCTCAGTGAAAGGTTTCTTAGGGTTCTACACCTGTGCAGATTTGCATTAGAATAAGCCAAGGTGAATTTGGTAGAACTGAAATCGAACAAAATCTGCACAGGAGTGGACAGTAAACCAACTTTACTCTTTTTTTCCTTTCTTCCACAAAATGCTGATGTCGCTTATTAAACTGCTAGGGCCTACTATCTTTAATGCTATCCCAATCCACATGGCCTTTGAAAGTATACCAAAAAATACTGGAATGTAGGGCAGAGTTATTCATATTTAACTCCTAAACTGAAACCTGAAATCTTTTATTAAATTTCTGCTGCATTCCAGAACCCAAAAACATTCTAAGTAAATGTGCAAATGATCTTTTCCAGCCCTCAACAGCTCCTAAGCTTTAGTCCAAAATCCCACAGAGTCTATAGAAATGTAGTAAAATGAGTTAAGATTTGTCATTTCAAACACTCTGTGGGTATTCGCTATACATCTCCAACCTGATTTTTAAGATGTGTGCCTTATATGTGATTACACTTGGCAACGTATAAGCTGCTAGCAGTAATCGATCTTTACAATAAAAGCCAATGAACAGATGATATTTTAAGAGCAGTCTACAAACACCCCTTTCGGTGAGGTATCCCTTTATATTTTTATGGAAGAGCTGGAAAATTACTCTGCAGTTTTTGTTCCCTCTGTCACAAATGTACACCACGATGTTATTAGCTACATGCATAGAGCGCCTTGTGATTAATAATAGTATAGCCTTTAGCTAGAGATTATATAAACATCGTTGTATTGTAGAGCTGTCTGAAGTGACTAAATAAATCCTGAACTGGGAATTTACCCAATGCTTACGAAGGAATTTTCTTCAAGCTCATGAGGTTAAGAACTATACATCCAAAGGCACAATTCTGGCCATAAATTTCTGACAAGGTAAAGCTATAATCCCCCATACAGGACTGCGCTAGTTACCTAATACAGCAGTAATCTGTGGACCGCTCAAGTGAACTGGATGGTCCAGCTGTACTCCAAACTTCAGCATACCTTCCCCATTCTGGATGCATCTCAAAAATCACAATAGTTTCCACGCTACAACTTATGCATCACCCCAATTTTTAGAAGTTCATGTACAGATATTTGAATTAGGGACCGCCTTTCCCCATATAGGCCCCAGAGGTTACTGAGGTCGGGCACCCAAAATCGCCTGACTTATCCCGGCCCAAAGGAGGCCCGGTTGTCTTGTACTAGGGCCAGGGCTTTCTCGGTGGCGGCTCCTTACTGGTGGAATGAGCTCCCGGATAACATCAGGGCCCTGCAGGATTTGTTACAGTTCCGCAGGGCCTGTAAGACGGAGCTCTTCCGCCAGGCTTTCAAATAGGGGCCGCCGCCGGGGAGAAAAGCCAATCATACCATCACCATGGCCCTGGTGTTCGCACCCTGCTGCAGTCACCCACCGGAGCATTAGGAAGCCGCCATATTGTGGTAATTAATTTTAGTGCTGTTTTAAATGTTTAATGTTAAATGTTTTAATCTGGAAAATTGTTTTTATGTTTTTATATGCTGTAAGCCGCCTTGAGTCGGTTGTAAAACTGACAAGGCGGGATATAAGTTAAACAAACAAACAAACAAACAAATAAATAAAATATGTATGTTATGGACTATAGAACTAACCCATAATAAAGGGATTGATAAAGGGAGAAAAGGTCCAAAAGTCCAGGAAAGGATAGAATTTTGAAGCAAGTGGGAGTCTTTCTCTCTCCTTCATCAGCCAAGGCATTGGGGGGGGGGGCAGTAAATGCTCATTAATCCACATGGGATTTGTAAGGGTGACCGTACCCCACTGCCTCATCATCCCAATCTGACTGGAGATGGGGCTCAGGAATGGTGCTCTAACTCTAGTTCAATGTGTGTGGTTTCAGGATGCAGTGAGAGTTCCTGTTCTATGGCAACTGATCAGTACCCACAATCCTCTTATGCAAGAGAATATCTACAGGCTCACTTGGTACAGCTGTTTGCTATGGGTGGGCTGGGAGGGACCACAAGGTAGCGGGCATTAAAAAGCGGTTAATTTCTGTTGTTGTTGTTGTTTTAAATTCAAATGCTATATTAGGAAACCTTCAGTATTAGCAAGAAAACATTGAACTCTGAAAGAGGTAGGGCCTATCCAAAAAACAAAGCAAAAGAAATTGTTGTTGATTGTTTTGATCGGTTACAAGATTTAAATAAAAAGTATATTTACTTTATGTATATATACACTTACTATCCAATTCTAAAATGATGCTTAAAATCAGTGCAATGCAGACTTTATTCCAGTTCTACAGAGACAGATATAGCAACACAAATGTGTGGTGAAGTCTCAAAAAATGTGTAAAAGAACCTCAATCCGCAATGGGAAGTTGCCAGAAAAAATATTGCCCCAAACATTTCCTAACCAGCCAAGTTCTGCCTACCCCGTAATTCATGCAGGAACTCTGATGATGAAACCATTCTGAGGTTTGCCTTGCAGTGCAGGTACCTCTAGAAATGCACCAAGCAGAGCACAGAAACTCATCAGTGATACTGGCCCATTCCGACACAGTGACATTACAAGCGCTTGGAAAGAAATTATGTGGGTCAACAGCCTAAGAAGTTCTTCACAGAACAACCGAATTGATGTGCAATCAAATCTAAAAGAAAGCCTAGTTTCTAAAGACGTTTTCTATCCATCTTAGGGGAAGGAAGCCAGCAAGAAAGGTAAATACAATGTAAAGGGGGTATGAGGACCAAGGGGTGCAGCCAATGGCTGTACATCAGGTCCCAGACCAACGCTCCCTCTAAGCTGCGGAGTCTTGTGAGCAAAAATTCTACTTGGTGAGCTACTGGCATTAAAGTTCTGAGCGAGCGATTTGGCTACTGCATGACTTAGTTTGCTCTGGAGCCCTCCTTCCTGAGCTAAGATGAAAATCTGTGAGCTGGAGGCTGAAAAACTGTGAGCTAGCTTACGCTAACTCAGCTTAGAGGGAACACTGTCCCAGACTACAGAAGATACTGTTCCTCCACCCCCTTTTATAACTGGAGAATGTGATCAGCAAGTAAGCTGTACACAGGGCAAGAACAGAGCATGCATGGACCCTCGTAACAGCCTGTCATGCTGTCTTATACCTAAGTTTGGGGGGAGGAAGCAAAGAAATATGGCTCTACTAAACCACTCTACTAAACCACTCTCAGATATGGCTCTACTAAACTGGAATCCTTCAAGTGCTGTACCCACAGCAGACTGGGGCCAAGCCAAAGGGAACAGCCAAAGGGAACCAGAAGAGACAATACCCTGCAGGTAAACATCAATTAAATAAATAATTCATCCCAAATTCTTTTCCTGTGCAGTCACATGGATACTTCAACATGTTGGTGCTAGATTCAGGTTTTATTTAAAATCATAGCATAAATGGGTTATTTTAAACAAAAAAGAGATTTATTTTTAATGTAACTTTTTTTTTTAACTACCACAACCTGGATACTTGAAAGTATCATTCTGTCTACTACATGCTTACCCTGCCATTCTTCAAAGGAGCTCAGGAAGTTTTACCACTGAAGGCCATATTACATGCTTTGGGGGAAACATCTGCCTTTCAGGCTACCTGCATTTATTTATTTATTTTATTTAAGCCCCACCCAACTGGGGTCCAAAACAGCTTACATTGTTCTCCGCTCCTCCATTCATCCTCACAACAACCCTTTGAGGTAGGTTAGGCTGAGAGTGTGTGGTAGGTTAGGCTGAGAGGTCACCCAGCAAGCTCCCATGGCAGATTGGAGATTCAAACCCAGGAGACCGCAGATCCTAATCCAGCATTCTAACCACCACATCACACTTATCAGCCTGTAGTAGATAAAAGATTCTGCTCCATAAAGATTCTACTTCAACAATCAATTAGATGCCAAACCCAAGCACAAAGTCACATGCTCACAATTTTTAAAGAGAATCCATCATTTTCAACCAAAGGCTTCCCATACATTGTGATCATTATTATTTTCCTATGAAGTTAACCATTTTCTCGGGAGAAATGAACAGTCAAACCCAAGACCTACATGTGCATCAAAGGCAGCTACGGTCCTGGAAAAGATATATTAAGAAATAAAATAGGTATTTCTTTTAACAACTTAGGTATTTCATTTTTTTTTTTTACGAAAAGCCCATATCAGTATATAATAACAAGAACTAACGTAAAATATTTCACTTCAACAGGGCAACACCATTTAGAACTTACAGTAGTATAAGATGTAAATGGTGTCACCCTTTTAAAAGCACAGCCTACAAGAAAGAGAATTAAGAAGAATTCCCTGGGCAGCTATGATTTTTTTTTAAATGCCAATTTCTATGCCAAATTCCACCCACAATTAATTTTAATGATCACATTGCACAGTCTTAAAATGTAGAACCACAAATAGACCCTGTACTAGCTTGTGAAGATGTCATATGTAAACTTTTAAAGTTAAAAAAAAAATCAGAAGAAAATTAATGAAGGCTCTATTAATGTCGTATGAGAGTAGAAAATCCTGCTGAAATTAAATTAAAATGCGGCACTTTTATACCCGATTTGGGAAGATCTGACTACATGAAAGCTATCATTAAAACTATTACTTCTTAGCACAACATTATTAGGCAGCCATTCTACAATTTTTAGAGCTGGAGTTACCAATCACCATTTGATAGCCTGGAAGTATCTGACCTTGCATAAATATGACAGCAGATCCCTATACTGGTGGCAGCCAACCTTTCTTAAATATATTATGGCATGACCTTATCGCAAAGGCAGGAGTAAGGACCTCTTGAGGCCCTGCACTAAACAGGGTATCAACGCAATCACAAATTTCATTTAGGAACTGGAACCCCTTGCCATACACTATAACCGCCACATTTGAAAACTAGCTTGGTTTCATTTCAGGGTGGTTTGTTTTTTTTTAACTGTTTAATCCATTAGGTTCCTGATAAAATCGAGAAAAATTGCTCGCTATAACACTTGAAAAGAGTTTATTACAATTTTTCATTGTTCCAGAAGGTTAACTGACATTAGTTTTGTAGCCCTCTTCCTCTGTTGCAGGGCTACTAAATGATGTTTTATAGTTGACCAGCTCTAATCCCACAGGATAGTGCTCACTGTAAAATGGACCTCAGTGAAGACACACAGCTCATGAGAAGAAAATGTAAGTGGGTGGGTGGGTGGAGTGGAGTCTTTAGAAGACCACCAGCACACTACTGATGCTTCCAGCATAACTTTGCCTGAGCACCTGAGATGCTGTACCACCTCTCTTCCAAACCTTCCTGAGCCACACTGCTGCCAAGGACTAGCCCTAGAATGAGTTGTGATGCCACATCCCCTTTCCACACTGTTCTACCCTTCTCTCCACACTCCACTGTTTCCAAGCACAATTCAGGTGTGGATGTGAGAACTAGGCTGCATCAATGGAGAGACCACAAAACATTTCATCCATTTCCCCAGCTGGCATCAAAGTGAAGCTGGCTGCTAGTACGCAGTACTAACACCACAGTTTTGCTGTGGGTGGGCTGACTCAGTCGCTGACAAACATAAATAATATTATTTTTATACTACATCCAGCTCCCACCTGAGAGTGCAGTGCATTTGAAAACTCTTTTTATTGGTAATTATTTTATAAATATTAAAGTTGGCTCCAAACTTTAGGGTGCTCGGATCTGATGTCTAAGTGAGTCGAGGGAGTGGAAGGCCACTTCTGGATAGCCCCACAGATGACAATCTTCAAAAGATTTGAAAAACTGCCACGTTTCTGCCGCAAACTGAATGAACAGTGGAGGTACATCTAACAGGCCTCTAAATGCTCACACACAGCATGCGCAAGTGGCTGTCTAATTTTTTTGCTAAATCCAGTTAGATACAGCTACCTTGCTCACAATGTAGTTTGATTTTAAACCCATAAGCAGAATCGTCAGCACAACTCAATGCTACCTGTTCCATTTTCGAACTCAAAACACGGGTCCTGAAACAAAGGGCTTGGTATTCCTGTGCCGAATGTTAAATGGAGTAGGGGGGAAAAGAGACAGCAGCTTTCTGAAGTCTTCATTTTAGACAGTAAACAAGATGCAGCCCTGCACGGTGCCAGCAACACAGGTATGTCCCTTTCTTCCTATTCTCTTCCATGAACTTATAAATTACTTTGAATTTTACAGCCCCTGCTGCTGGGAAAGCCTCACTACCTGCCTATCGTGCAATGAGTTAAGAGTCACCATTTTCTCAACACCAGGAAAACTGAAAAGTCCACGCAGGAAACAAAATTAGCACATCCACCATACTGTAAAGTTCCTCATTCAATGTGTCCAAGGTTCCCAGTTTATCAGAGACTTTACTATGACCCCAGTGACTAATTCAGCTGTCATGTGCACGCAAGGTTTATTTTAAATTACAACTGGGGGGGGGGTGGCTTTTACCAATGGGGGGGGTGGCTCTTTCTCTGCCATTACTGCAAATGGAAAAATTTAGGTGGTGAAGCAGCCCTCTGTGTGTTCTACCATAGATATGTCTACCTCCCATTCCATAGCAAATGTTTCAACATGCAGAATTTATATCCGTGTGCTAAACAGAGCACTAGGTCCATGTCAGAGTATTCCAATACTGCTTTTACATTTACATTTGCAGCTTTGGTGATGGGAGAGACACAGCTGTGAATCAGTCCAGGCAGCTGAAGAGAAACACACTCAAAACAACAAAAAAGGAAGCTGGGTACATCCTCATCAATACTAAAATATTCTCTTCCATGTACAAAAGTACCACATCACTAATGTCTCCCAATGACAGCAAAGAAACATGAATTACTTCACCTCACTAAAACCGAATATATAAACCCAAAAATGTTGCTGCTGCATTAATGCCTCAATAACAGCAATTACTAAAAATCTATCCATATCTAAAAAGCTATTTTTCACCTAGTTTTCACCATAAATACGAATTTTAGCTAACAAGATGAAGTAAACTAAAAACTACTTCCATTACTCTGCATTTTCTCAAAGTCTAAAAATTGGTAGAGTATGTGACAGGTCCATCTCATTTTTCTTAATGATGTTTTTATTATTCTTTCACCCAATTAAAACAGAAATGGATATTGCATCTTCTGACTGTATAATTGTTATTGTAATCTGTTTTCGATCACTGCTTGGGAAATTGGTCCAAAACAACATAAACTATCCACGGCCTCAAAATACAAGTCATTTTCTTTTACTACGCCACTTAAGGAGACATCTATCATGCTGCTCTGCAAGCATGGGAGTATTATGGCAAAAAAGTTATTTGTAAGTTGGAAAAAGACATTATGAAAGGCACCTTTTACTGCAAAGTAATGCATAACTCATAACAGAGAATTTTATTCCTTAATAGCCAATAAAATACAAAATATAAAATCTAAGAAATATGCATATCCAGCTCGAACATAAATAATGCAAATGAACAATCTGAAATATGAGCATATTTCTTTAAAATATATAGGTTATTCAAAGGGCACGGATCATTTTCGTATAACTCCGTCAGCACTATTTATCTTTATAAAAAAAAAAAATCCTAAACATTACGTCATCTCAGTTCTGAACACAATAGGTTAGATTCAGAGTCATCCTCCACTAGCAGAAGAGTGAGGGACCATTTTCTACCAACACGCCTCCCCCAACTACAGATCCCCATGTCAACCCCTGATCTGTTCCTGAGGGTTCCCCAGCCCTTAGAGTTGCATTCTGGTGAACACAGCGAGATGTACCAAGAAGGGGAAGCTGGGAAAGATCCTTGATTCATCTCACAGCGCCTCAGATCCAACCTATTTACACAAATTTAAGAGGCAGGTATTTATTTTCAAATAAGGGCGCGAAGAGAATATATTAATTTTACTTGGATGTTGTCATTCTGTTCTCAACTGCACCTAGGCCAAACACTGCTCCAGATCAGTGTTCCCTCTAAGCTGAGTTACTGTGAGCTAGCTCTCGGTTTTTTTGCCTCCGGCTCACACATTTTTGTCTTAGCTCAGGAAGGATGGCTCCAGAGCAAACTGCTTTATGCAGCAGCCAACCTGCTTGCTCACAAATTTAATGCCAGTAGCTCACAAAGTAGAATTTTTGCTCACCAGAGTCCACAGCTTACAGGGAGCATTGCTCCAAATAATAAAAAATCATCAATAATCAGATAAACAACCTCGGATAACCGGTAAAGCATTGAAAGACAAAAAACTTTAATTATGCAGTTGATACAAAATGAAGGGAAACCATCTTAGCATGAAGATACTTACGACAGTGGAAGGGTACCTCAACCATTTAAAAAATCCATGTACTTGGAAGCATTCCCCGTCACCCACAACAATACTTAAAACCATCACCTACAATGGTACTTAAACAAGAACCTAAGCACACCTGTGGGGAATAAAGTCTACTTTCTTAGCAGCATACCTTTTCCAGGAACACAATATCCACTGAGAATGGATTATATTCATCACATGGATATGGAAAATTGTCAAAGGCATAGACAAACAGGCAACATTTGTCCTCCACGCATTCCCAGCATTTCAAGGTATACCAGGACAAAAACCTGAATGGCCATGGATATAAACCAGTAAGTCTCACATTTATAGCTGCTGGATAAGTGTTCTTGCAATCGAGAGAACTGCGATGGGCCATATCCATGGTTTGTCTGGCCCACGTTATGATGCCAATGGAAGTGACTGTTCAAGGAAAGTTGGGGCAGCTCATGTGAAAAAATAAATCGTGTGAACCAGTCATAAATTATGGGGTACGGAGTTCTCTTGTACATTCCCTAACTAAAATCATTTTTTGTTCATATACAAAGATAATCAAATTATACACACTATCATCTTATTACTCCTAGACATTAGATGGGTACCCTTGACCACAGCTTCAGTCACACCTAAACTGTGCAAAGAAAAAAAAACCCACAATCCAACTGTTGGCACTGCAACTGTATTCCTATCACTACTGCACATATATGGAATTCTTAATCTCTCACAGTACAGCATGCTTTAAATCTCAGAACATGAAACAAGGTCAGATCTCATCTTTATGGATACAGAACAATCCTACCTACATTTAAACACCACTAGACTTTACTTCAGAGAAGTAATAAAACCACTAATCCTTTCCTGCGTTGTTTGAGATGAACCTCATAGCATGCAAGACAACTAAACACATTTACTTCATTCACCACATGAACACTCTGCAAGAAACCATAGTGTATTTTTGCAGCAAATGTGTAGTTCATCAAACAAGACACACACATAAAACATGTCACGATGCCTAGCACTTTACAGGTTAACTGTGAAAACATTCTGTAAACAGTAATTTCTATAATTCATAATGTGAAACAACACTAAAATACTGGGGCTTTTGCTTCTCAGTTTTCACAGATTTTTTCACTGAAGTTTTCACATTACCGTAAGACTCACAGTGAAATGAGATCCTCCAGAGAAACACTCAGCAGCCAAACTAGGTTTTTTTAGTCTTATTTCTGTACCAAATACTTTTTTAAAATTACAGCTTCATTTAGAACATGGTTTTATTTGGTACACAGATAGATAGAGATGATCTCTTTCTATCGGGGTGATTTGATGAGAAACTCACATAGGGTTTTGGCATCTACACACAGACACCACTGGCTGTATTTAAAAAGTGGAGCAATCCAAAGCAGGTCAGATACACCCAAATATTCTTGAACTCAAAAGAATTAAGCACACTGTTGAGTATTTAATGCCCACTGATTTCAAAGAAATTAGGCATGTTTCAGTTGCTCTAGAATATGTGCAGTTTCAACCTGCTTCACGATTCTCCGTTTTCCCAGAAATCATTCTGGAAGTCAAACAGTGCTTGGGGGGGGGGGGGGGGGGAATAGTTTTAGCATGTCTGAATTAATCAGATGGATAAACAAACTATACAAAGATAACAGAAGGCTCAAATCAGGCCTTATTTGTCCATTTCAGCAATAATTAATTTAAAAAAATAAACTTATAGATACTTGAGTACAACAAGGGCAGCACTTTACATTGTATAATAATTATGGGAACCACCACGCACACGTCTAGGAACTCTGAGCCAATCAAGCTTTCTAGATGCACGTACATACTTCTGTACTTTATACATCTACACCACTGCAGCATGATGGCTTACCACAGTAACTGTAGCACGAAGCACTGCCGTAAGTCAGATGTGAGAGGAACTGAAGTAAAGTGTTCAGTATACACAGTTAAGTCTTCCTCTCATGTATTCAGGGGTGTCATGTTTTCCCCAGTTACCACTGTAGGGGTTCCAAAATTAAAATAATAATCTAAGAATTGATAATAGTAATGCAATCGACCTCATACGAGGCCTCAAAGAATTAGTTACTGTGAATACTTTAAAAGATGTCAGAGCAGAAGATATCGCTGCTGATCCTCTTTTTTGAAACACCCCCCCCCAAAAAAAAATCAATTGTAACTCATTCTTACACAAACACAAGATAAACGTTTAGCTTAAATATGGTGGGAAAGTTCAGCATGGCAAGAGATAATTAAGTATACTTCTCTGAAATCATCAGCTCCTCAAATGTTTGTCAGTTGTGGCTTTAGCTCTTAAAACAGTTTCACTTCTAGAATGCCCTGACACAAAAGTACATCTGTTTCTGTAGAGTTTATACAGTAGGAACCAATTAACATAAGATTGATTCATCATTTATCTCTAAAAAAGAATTATATTTTAAGTACACTCTGTAGTTCAAAGCTACTATTTGCTGTTGCCGAGAAAGTACTTTCCCTTTTAGACAGCACTGTCAATTCTTTCCCCCCTCTCTCTCTCAATTTCACACACACACACACAGAGGCAGACAGATGTTATATCAGCTAAACACAGCCTTGGGTTGTAAAACACCTTCAGGAAGTCTCTAACAGTATCTCGGTACTGCTCAAAGATGGGTCTGTAAACTTGAAATGCCATTAACTCATGCCAAATACAGAAAATAACCCCCTCCAGCCTAAACCAGCCACTATATTCTATGTAGCTACAGGATTAAACTGCCCAGTGTCTTGAAATACAGACATAAGGCCTTTTTCCAATTTTAAATTCAAAATTATTCCCAAAGACAGCACTGAGATATGAGAAACCGCGTTGCCAGTAATGAAGCATTATTACATGTCCTTGCATTTGTGCTGAAGAGATGCAAAGTTTAAAAACAAAAGCCAGGCCTCATTCTTCATATACCAACTTTCTCTCTCTGTCTCTCTCTCTGGCTTGCTTTGGGGGGGAAATGGTAAATTAGTTCAGAATTTTATTGCCGTATGTTCTACAATGGCCCTTTTCCCATCACTAAAGTCCTACGTATGCACATACAGGACTGTTAAACTTTGCAAGGTTTCATTTTTTCCTCTAACACCTAGACATCAATTTCTAATGATGAAACTCAAATTGGTATCTACAGTAACCATGCAAAGCTATTAAGATGCCTTCTACTATCACCAGCATGTATTGTTACATTTTATTTACTTCATGGTAGACAGAAAAGTTACATTTATGATCAGCAGTTAATAAACTATTCATTTTGTAAAAAAAAAAAATCTGAAATAACTTGCCTAAGAGTATAAATCTCCTTTACACCCTCCTCCCAGCAACTGATGTCTCCATTATATGTAGTTTACTTGGGAAGAAGCCCCACTGATTTCAGAGCAGCTAGCTTTCCAGTTTAAGGGCTCAGTCTGCAAGGGCAAAAAGTGTAGTGAGGAAAGCAGGAACTGTTCTATTCACCCATCCAACACGTATTTTATTTGGAAATGAACCCTAATTCTGTCTCCATTGACACCATTTCCAAACATACAGACTTTGGGCTTTGTTCTGACGGTATATGAAAGATGTCACATATAAATGGCCAACGCATAAAACAGTAAATCCCGGTCTGCAGAACAGCAAGCCAGTCTTTGTGGCTTGAACGAACTACCAACACCAACGCTTGCTTAGCCCTTAACAAATGTACGATATACCTCCGACGCAATAGACAAGAGTGCAAAAACAATATTGAAAGAACAGTGAGATTGGGGTCCAGTAGCACCTTCGAGACCAACAAGATTTTCAGGGTAGAGAGCTTATATCCAGTCCCATACAAGTGTTAACAGAGGTATGCTAGGCCTTAAAAGAAAGGCTGTGACCCTATTTGGAAGTAGCCAGTACTGAATTCAATGGGACTCACTTCTGGGTAAACAGGCATATATAATATGGTTCTATACTAGACACATTTTGCCAGACATTTAAAATTCAGTTGACATTCGTCTGACATTGACCCAAGCTTTCTAGACTATACCTAGTTTGCAGGGGGGAGGGCATATTTGACATAGCTCACTAAGAACGTGTACCAAAAAAGTTGGTCTTCCAGCCAAACATTAAACTAAAACTGCATAATTTTCTATATATGTACAGAGCCAGGCAATTCTTGCATCAGTCAAGCTCGAATATATAGAATCTGGTCATGTTAAGTGTACTGCTGAATGCATCTTCAAAAACAAGACACTGTAGGAACCAACTAGGCAAATGAAATATGAGACGGTATCCGGCAGCCTATGCTAGATTTGGGAGCTGACACTTCTGTGGAATCTATAGTTCAGAACGCGTAAAAGGGCAAAAGCATAAAAGGGCAAAAGCAATTTGTATGAAAATAAACTTCACCGATTTCAACAGAACTTGCTCCCCATCAAGTCAGTGAGATAAGGATCGCAGCCTTAAGATGACTAAACTGAAATGTACTTGAATTTCTTGGGTTCACGATTTCCCATCTCTAAAAATTAACAAAATAGTATGTGAACACTTTTTAAAAAAAAAACTGAACAGCCATGAGCACAGATACGTTTTAATCAGGATTTTTACAAATTTCAGTTTCCTGGTCATTAATCACCCTTTTTTTCCAAACTCCTTATGGAGCGCATTACTAACTGAGGGAGGACGCCAATTCTAGTAAGTGAATGTTACCCAGCAGGGATATAAAGCTGTCAACACCACAGAGCTCTTGCTTGCCTTAACCTCTCTCCCAAGCACCGTGTGCCTTTTAAAGAGATATTTGCTTTTTTTCTCCCATAGACTTTCTATAAAAGCTGCCACTCATGAGTATCACAGCCCTTCTGTTTTATTACATACACGTTTAAAACAGACCACTTAGATAACCACAGGTTTGTCCTGAGGAACTGCTGGAACACGTAAGGCCAAAAAAAAAAAAATTTAACCCTTGCAAGTGCAGCTCAAATTAGCATGTGAACAGCACAAAATCTGAAAATCCCCACGGGGAGGAAACTACCAGGCCACACGTACATTGTTAAAACATCCTGAACAAAAGTTTACATTTTCTACTGAGTTCCAGAAAAGATATTAAGTCCAGAACACCTAAAATACCAAAAGAGTGTCTTTCTGTAAAATCTTTTACAATGGTTAAAACAAACAGCATCTTGCAACTGCATAACCTTGACTTTTTCCCTTTGCTTAAGAAATATCAGAGGTGATAAATATATTAAGACAGTACACGCTGATATTTTAATTACTACTTTCTTAAAGAATGGCTTAAGAATGTATTCTAAACAAGTACTGAACATTAAAATTAAATGTACTGGAAAATCAATACAAAAAAAGAAATATGTAAGAACTAAAGCTTTACAGACACTTTTAAAAGCCACTTATTTAGAATCCAGTAACGTCTGTTTCACACAGATTAACTACATGAAAAAATCCTTTCAAAATACTAAATCTTTCAATATAGTTACTATTTACTAAACAACCCTTTGCTATAGTTGGAAAGCATATTGTTAATGCATTTTACAGGCCAGAGATTTGAACCTGTGACAACAGTTTCCTTTTGGGATAGATTTTCTCCTTTCGTCTAATCAGATTTCAGTGTTCAAGTTACAAAAGGACAGAATTAAGTACCATTTCAAATGTGTCTTCGGAAATCACATAAGTTTCCAATGAAAACACGAGTCATAACCTGAAGATACTACAAACGGCAAATAATTTGTTTACCAAAAGTCTTCAAGGACAGTGGCAAAAAGCCCCCCCATAAAACAGTTAATGCAATTATCCTAAAGACTCATCTAAAATAAAATAAATGCAAAATAATGCCACCTTTGCCTGATCAAGACAATGTATTTTACTACTACTTAACTAATCAGTTAGTGTTGCTGATCTGAAAATATGTTATGCAGACTTTTCCCCCACCTCTTTCTTACAACATGAACAGAAGCCAACAAACAAGAGAATTACAAGAATCTGCCAACAAGACAAACCCTGTACTATGACTTCCTTATTTGAATCAGTAATAGTAAATGAAAAGGTAACACCCTTAGAACATGGCCTTGGGGGACTAATGCTTTCACATCCAGCTGAATTAAACTCTCCATCCATTTCCACAGCTGATTCACTCTTTGCCAGAGATACCATCACAAACTCTTAGGAACTCCTTATACAAAAGCATACTTGCAATTAGGAAGCTTGTGTGAGCCAAAATTTTAGAGTAAGCCTTCTGCAACTTAGTGTGTATCAAGATATTAAATTACTAGGAGACATTAGTGTAAACTAAAATTTATTCCTAAAAATAAAGGAGCTGCAACACTTCTAAACACATCCAGATCAGCCCCAAGATTCATTGCCAAACATTCTCGATCAGCCGCAAACCTTTTAATACTCTACTACGACTGCCGTTATTTTCTAACACAGACACTGAAGTGTTTAACTTCAAATCTGCTTTTCCTTTTGCGAATAGCTGCACATCGTTAAGAGTTACCGAGAGAAAGAAATGCATTCGCAATAGAAACTCAGTGTTAAATATTCTGACCTAAAACAAACCCAGAACACATAGATGGGGGGGGGGGGGGTCAGCTGCATGCTCTCGCCAATCTTTGATAATTACTAACTCGCCTAAGCAACGCATGTTTAGCACCAACGCTGTACTGTTAAAAAATAGTGCAATGGCACCATGTCACATTTTTCCAGTCCCTCAAAAATCAACCTTCAGTATATTTTTGCTTCAGTGCTATGCAGTATGAACTCTGTTCACCGGTATCGGTGAGTTTGTTGCATGCTTTTAAGAATGGCCTGTTTGCCAGGTCTTTTTCTTTATCACATTCAAGCAGTTTAAAACACACTCTGAAGGTAAAGCTCGTGGATGCAACAGAATAAATCAAGATCTGCAAGTGGCTTTGGGTCTGGGATCTTACGGAAATCTTCTACTTGAGGCAATGAAAGTAAAACCACACCACAGAGTACAAAGCTCAAGAGCATCAAGAAAGCGAGACAAAACTGTATAAGCCTCTTGTCAAGCGACTATCGGCACAAAAGGCTAGTCCATAGTCATTACCAGTGTTCCCTCTAAGCTGAGTTAGTGTGAGCTAGCTCACAGCTTTTTAGCCTCCAGCTCACACACTTTTTTTGTCTCAGCTCAGGAAGGCTGGCTCCAGAGCAAATTAGTTTATGCAGCAGCCCAATCGCTTGCTCACAACTGTAACGCCAGTAGCTCACCAAGTAGAATTTTTGCTCACAAGACTCCACAGCTTAGAGGGAGCATTGGTCATTACCCTCAAAAAGCAATATGATCTTTGCCTCCTTAAGGAAAGACTTCTGAAGTCACTGACCGTCTTATCTATTTACTTGGGAATACAGTTTACAAATCACAACAAAGCTTACAATAAGCACTGCCCCTTCATTTCTAATCCCAAAACTTTCAAGTGAGCCAGTATACACAGTAGCCGCAGCGAAGCTTCCCCCTCTTTTGTCACAATGATTCACAGAACTATAGAGGCAAATGTTATTTATGCCTGTACTAAAATGCCCAGCTTCATAAGATGACTAACAGTTCAATCCAATGCAAAGTTACTCCAGTCTAAGGCCATTCCATTTGATAGGCTTGGACTGGAGTAACTTTGTACAGGACTGCCCTGTAAACCTCTACTGAAACACAACTGACTTCAAGCTACTATAAAAAAAACAAAAGACTTCAAATTAGCGGCCTTATTTAAGTTTATATAACGCACCTCGGAAAGATGTAAACTTTTAGGAACAGGGCGCTGACTGCTTCATCACTTGGTCAGGCGACACCCCTTATTTGGAAAGCAGCAGAGACCAAAAAACCCACCCCAAAATATTTGTTTGAAAAACCTCCCAAGCCTTCTTGTTCACCTTTCTAAGAAAGAGGCAAAGAAGTGAGCAATGAAAAGCTTTCCAGGCCTGGTGAGGTGTGAAAGCCAGCCCGCTAACACCTCTATACAAAGTGGCACAACGCCCAAAGTATGCCAGCCTTCTACGTAAGCCGCTTCCCTACCAGGAGACTGTTTAGTTACTGCCGAGAGGCAGACCAGACATTGAAAGGCCGCCCTGGACTCTCTTCCTGTAACCCAACACCAGGAGACCCAAGCTTCACTAACCTGAACCCTGACACCCTGTGCCATTAGACGCCCGCTGCCAGTCTGCCATGCACACATTAGTTCGACTAGGTTTGTTACCTCCCAGCGATTTGGTGACAGAGCCGTTGGGCCTCCCCCGGGCTCCCACCGGGCTGCCGTTCTGCTCCAGCCTGGCCACCTTCACCGGCGGAGGGCCTTTGAGTTCGGGGCTGCCGCTCCCTCTGTCTGGGCTTTCCCTCAGACAGGGACTCTCGCTTCTCCGGTCCATACTGCTTGGGGTTGGAGACAGCGTTCCCACAGGAAGGTCACAATAAAACGAGCACGGACCTGGAGAGAGGGACAGAGAGAGAGAGGAAGAGGGGGAAGAGACAAAACAGCACCACTTCAGAAACATCCAAACTCCGGCAAACCATTTCCAGCACCCTCTACCTCAGCAGGGTGAATGCTTTTTGGGCAAGAATCAGCGGGGAGCCGCATCACACGGTGAGAGCCCACCAGGAGGCTCTGCTCTTCCACCTGACTTAACAGGCTGCCTGCGACGCTCGCTCGCAGCACAGAAAGCTCCGCAGAAGTTGATCGCTCATTGAGCTTCAGCTGTATAAGCCGGGGCTATAACTGGAGCTCTTTACGCGCCCTGGCTTTCCGTCTTCGGGGGGGAGAGAGGACAATTTAGAAAAGCCAGGGACTCGGGCAAACAAATCTATTGAGCAGCAAGCGGGCAGCACTCAAGTGGCTAATGCATTTCAGATGGCGGGTGAATCAAGGCAGGGCTCCAGTTGTGTGTACCTAGTGATGCATTTAAAGAGCAGTCCCGGGCTGCGCCAGCTTTGCCGGAACCGCAGGCCGAACTCAAGTGTCAGCCGAGCCCCCTTTTAAGAGCTCGGCTTCCCGAGGCTCAGAAGAGAAAGCAAGTTCCCCCCCAAAGCCAGGAGGGTCAGGCAGCTCGAGAAACTAAAAACGCATCAAAGCTCGTCTTGAATCAGAGTTTCATTTTGTCGTCTGGCGAAAAAAATAAAAAATCAAGTTCAGGTTTCCTCGGAAAACTTTCTCCTCTGCGTCCCCGTCCCCCCCCCCAAACGGGGCTCGCAAGTCCCAGAGGCAGTGCCGGCAGGTCGGTTCAATATTTGGTGCTGAATCTCTCAGGCAGATTGCGTTTGCAAGCTTGACTACACAATGTAGTAAAGCAAAAAGGGAGAAGGGGGGGGGGGGGGGGGAAGAGGGCTGGAGAGGTTTCCGAAACGAACCACAAAGGAACAGAAAACAGGTATTAAGATATAAAAGAGTGATGCTCCAACCAGACCCCCCCCCTCCCCCGACCAGATTATTCTCTAGCCACAAATCGATTTGTGTGTGTGTGCCCCCCCCCCCCTTAAGCTTCCTGAGACAAACCTTTGGAGCGCATCAGCCCTGGGTTTCCGTGGCCGTACTTACTGCTTATGGTCTGTCCGTAACTTGGCTGAGCCGGGCTCTGTCCATGGATCAAAAGTAGAGAATCCAGGGTGGAAAGTTTACTGGGTTCCTTCTCGAACCTTCCGATTGCTTCCTTGTTTTGTCTCCCCCACCCCACCCCTCCTCTCCCGGCTCCTCGGAGTTTTGTGTTTTGGGGTGGTTGTTTTTTTTGGTGGGGTTTTTAAAATGCTCCCTGGGTCAGGACGCCCCCCCTCTCTCTCTCTTTCTCTCTCTCTCCCTTCTTGCTCCAAAACCCTCTTGACAGCTTGGGGGGGGGGGGGAGGCTCTTCCGAAGAGGGCACCCGAGGTGGTGGAATGGGGGGAGGGAGAAGGGAGAAAGGAGGAGGAAGAGGAGGGGGCGAGGGGGGAAAGGGGGGGCGAGGGTTTCTCCCACCTTCCGCAAAATAAAAAAGCGGGGGGGGGAGAGAGAAATCAAAGGAGAGGGGAGGGGGGAAAGAAGAAAAAGGGGGTGGAGAGGCGGCCTCTAAAGGGGGCCCGCTACCCCGAGGCCGGCGACAGGAGCGGCAGCCGCAGGAGGAGAAGCCGGGAAGCGGCTGCCCGCCCGCCCGAGAGCCCCGCAGCAGCAGCAGCAGCAGCAGCGCCCGATGTGTCACTTCCAATCCCTCCGCCTGCCAGGCGGCACCAGCAGCAGCAGCAGCGAGAAGCAGCACGCGGGATTCGCCAGCGAGGAGGAGACAAATGATCATTAGTTGCGTTGAGTCATCAGGCAAAGTGAGTCCTTTTCTGGGGCTGTCCTTCCTTCCTTCCTTCCTCCCTCTCTCCCTGGCTTGGGGGATCTCTCTCTCTCTCTCTCTTTTTTGGAGGCGGCGAGGATCTCTCTCTCGCTCTCTCTGCCACCCCCTCCTCCTCCTCCTCCTCCTCCCCCCCTCGGCTCCCGGAATCCCAAATAACAACAGTTCCCCTCCCTCCCCTCCTGTCTTGCAAATGACTCTCCTCCTAATCAAATCAAACCTCCCTCCCCCCCCCCTTCCGCGCGCGCAATGGTCGCCGCCTCGTCCTCCTCCTCCTCCTCCTCCCCCCCCCCTCGAGCCAGGGCAGCGCCTCCCCCGCCGAGAGGGGGCTTCGGGGCAGGGGTGGGACGGAGAGGGGGCGGGAAGAATCGCCGCCGCCGCCGCTGCTGCCACCAGGCCGGGGGAAGGAAGAGGCACCGGGCGAGCCCAAGGCGCGATCGGTAGCTGATCGATGGGAGACCCGCGGCGGCGCGGCGGCGGCAATCTGGGGCGCGTCCAGACGATCGGGAAGCAAAGTTTGCAGCTGGGGGAGGGAGGGAGGGGGGGCGGGAGTGGGAAGGGCGGGGGGGAGGGAGGGAGGAAGGGAGGGGAGGGCGGCGAGTCCATCCCTGCCGGGCTCTTCCTTCCTTCCTTCCCTCCCTCCCTCCGCCAGGGGCCCGCGGCGGCCGCCTCAAAACAAACGCACATGGCCCTGCCCCCCCTCCCCTCTCCAAGGGGGCGTGGCCAGGCAGGCTCCGCCTCCCCTCCCTCTGAGGCGTTTAACGGTCCGTGTGGGGGACAGCAGAATGGGGGGGGGGCTTTTCTCGAGCGCGGTTGAGGACTGGGCGGGGAGCGGGGGGCGTGGCCGCTCCTGAGGCGACGGGCGGGGGGGGGATGGAGGCGCCGGCGTCGCTCCAGGACTCCCGTCAGGGGCAAGGAGAGACACCCCCACACACACACACACTCCCTCAGAGAGCGGAGCCGGAGTTGCGCCCCCGGGCAGTTCCTTCTCTTTCCACCCGCACTTCCGGCGGCGGCAACGTCCCCACCGGCCGGCGCCTCTGCCTTGCCCTGCGCGCCACTTCGGGGGAGGAGGAGAAGGAGAAGAAGCGCCTCGCACGCGAGCGGAGCCCGCGCGCCAGGTCCGCGTTTAAGGCGGCCCGCGGAGGGATCCCCGCCTCTCCAGGGCGCGCGGCGAGAGCGGTTCCGGCCTCAAGCGCTTGTCAATCAAGCCCTCCTGCCCCGCCCCTCCCTGCTCGCGGCGGCTCCTCGGGGGGGGGGGGAACCTGTGCGCGCGCGCTTGGGATGAAGGGGGGGGGGATGGCCGAACTCGGCGGCTGGCGCGGTCGTCGGACGGACCCCCTTAAGAGAGCCTGGTTTGTTTGTTTTTACGGTGGCGCTAGAGGGTCAAAAAAAAAAAAGTGGTGCCGTGGGGTGAGAGTGGCATTTCACGATGACGGTGATGATTCACGCGATCCAAAGTTGTTGTGTGTGTGTGTGTGTTGAATTGTGATTTAACGCTAAAAAGGGTGTTGTGTTGTTGCTTTAGTTCTGATCGACGCTCTCCAAAGTTAGGCTGTTTTTTTTCTTTTCTTTTCAAATCATACTTAAGTTTCCCAATACACCCGCAACCCGAAGAGACACAAATTTCACTATGTCCCCTTTTTGCAAAACTTAACGGCGGCGGGGGCGGGGGTGTGCGTGAGAGGCGGTGGATCCTCGGCGCTGGCTCGGCTGTACTGAGCGCGGGTGGAGGAAAGCGATCCAGATCTACCAACTGAACGAAGTCGGAGTCCAGCGGCACCTTTAAGACCCACAAAGTATCGTTCTGGGTATAAGTTTTCCCGTGCATGCACGCTTCATCTGTATCCCAGGAAGTGTACATGCACACAAAATCTTATCCCCAAAAATGGAACGTCGTGGGTCTTAAAGCTGCCGCTGGGCTCCGACTTTGCTCTACGGCTGACGAACAAGACGGCTGCCCGCCTGAAATCACATCTATCGTTATTCGGGGAAGGGCCACACATTCCCTAAGCGGGGTCTGTCGTAACAGAAACTGTAGGCGCGAATTGGAACGGGCGGGAGAGGAAAAGGAGGCCCGGGAGCAGAGAAGCAAGACCCCCTCCCCACCCCGATTTCTGCAGCCAGGCCCTGCTCGGTTTGCGTTCCTGGGGACGACGGGGCCTACTTGCCCAAGGCCATCGCCTCCCTGCCTGCTGCAGCGCAATCCCGTGCCTGGAACTCAGACCCGCTACGCCCAGTCCTGCCGACTCAGTAGTGCGCAGGTTTCGGAGGACAGCGCTGCCCTCCCCGGCCACGGGGCGCGCCGAACCCCGCTGCCACCGCCGGCCTTGACCGTCGCCTTCCTCTCCCGCAGGCCTGCCCTGGCCTCTCGACAAACTCTTTTTTCCTCCCCAGAATCTCCTCCGAGGAGGCGCCTGAAGGTCCCCGCTCTGCGTTGGCTGCAGAGCGGCGCCCAAAGAAGACGACGGGCCCGCCCCAAACCCCTGGAGCGCAAATGGGAGGGGGGGACGACGACCCACAAGAGCAGAAGTCCCGGCAGAGCCCCTAGAACGCCCCCGGGGGAGAAGAAATCTTCTCTCCGAGGCCTTCGTCCCCTTGGAAGCGAAGCGAGGACTCGGCCGACCGCTGCACTGCGGGGTCTGGGCGCTGCTGGAGCCGGGAGCCTAGGCAGAGGCGGCAACAACTCTATCCGTCTCCAAAGGTCGGAGCTGGCGATCCTCGGGCTCTTCCCCCGGGGTCGGACCCGCCTGGCCGGCAGGGGGAAGAGATGTCGCTCCAGATCGCTTCCATCTGCAAACAGGGAGCGGCCCGGCCTCTGCAGCGGAGGATCCACTGTCTATTCCCGCCCCCCCTTCCCCTTTGAAAACTCGCCCTTCTCTCTCTCCCAACGAGGGAGACGACGGTCTTTGCCTGCAGAGCTTCGGTGGGGAAGGAAGGGAAGGGTGGGGGCGTGCGCGACTTCCAAGGCGTCGCTGCTGACTTCCAAGGCATCCAGCGGTGGCTGGTCTTCGCCTGCCTCTGCGTAGCGACCCTGGGCTTCCTGGTGGCCTCCCATCCACCGACTAGCCAGGGCCGACCCGGCTGATTCCCGGAGCGCGCTAGGCCGGGCCATCCAGGCCAGGGCGGCCTCCTCCGCAGAAACGTGTTTGCATGCGCATCCCCCGGAGCAAAAGGCTGGCGACACTCCTTTAGGAGCCGTTGCGTTAGCGAAAGCGCCTCTTCCTAAGCGAGCACAAAGAAACGGTGCAGATTTCGGGGGGGGGGGGGGGAGAGGATAAACTGCACGCTGGGAGTTGGGGGGGGGGGGAGGCTCAATGAGAACCTTGGCCTGGCCCAGTCCTGGGAAGACCAACTTCCGGGTCGGCTGGGCTTACCTTTCCCGCTCCGGATCAGGCGGCGGGAGACCAGCGGCTCGAGGCAGGATCGTTCCCCGGCCGGGCTCTTTCTGCGCGGCGGCTCTGCTAAGAAGCCGCCCCTGGCCCGGTTGCCATCCGGGGGGCGAGCCAGCGGCCCTGGCTGGGATTGCGGGGCCTGCCGCCGGATGGGGACCCTTATTCGTATTTCCTGGAGGAGTGGGTCTTTTGTGAAGATTTTAGGGGGCTACTTTCCCCGGCTCCCCGGCTACTTTCGAATCACGCATCCGACTGAACGCAGATCTCGGATTCGTTGCAACCGTTTCGGCCAATTTGCGACCGTTTCCGGAATTCGTCTTTGGCCCGGCGCTTTCGGTTGCTTCGCGGCCCTGATCCGTTTGGAGAAACCTATGAAGCGACACCCCCTTTGCCCCAAACCGGCCGTTGCAAACCTCGAGAGACCGCTATTCCGCTGCAGAAAATTGTTTCTAAAATCTTTTAAGATCCATTCTTTGGTTCGGGGGCGGGGGGCTTTCATTCTCCCCCACTTCGCTTTTTGCAAATCAACCCAAAACGCGGGAAAGTCTCGCACGACAGCGCCTTAAAACAAACGGAGAGTCTCCCACGCAATAAAGACACTTTCTGCTTCGAATGTGTGGTTTCCATGGCTGATATTCCGACACACACAACCCCGACAATTATTTTTAAATATTTTATATATATATATATAAATTAAATGCTGGTCTTTTAATAACCTTTTGTTTATTTTCCAGCACTCCAGAATCCAAATCGAGGCTCCCTTTGGGTCGTTGCGAAAAGCAAAAGGGGGGTGGGGTATTCTTTAGGGCAAACGCTCAAGCAGAGAGGGTGGGTGTTTTAAAATAAGTTTTTAAAAGGTTCCTCCAAGAACGTATGCATTCGGATCGCTTTCGAATCGGCTCCCCTTTCCCGAGGCGGGCGGCAGCCCAACCCAAAAGGGCTTTTCTTGCCTCGCTTCGATGCCCTTCGGCCCTCGGTGGGTCTCCTGGAGGCGCGGGGGGGGGGGGGTCTTCGGGATGAGCCAGTTGTGTGCAGGCCCCGGGGCTTCTTCGTGGCGGCAGCGGCTTTCCGGGCCTCCTCTGGCCGCCGCTTGCAATTTCGGGTTTTGCTTAGATCCTCCTTCGGATCTGCTCATTTAGGAGAGATTTATTCCCCCCGCTTTAGGCGAGAGGCTGGCCCGGGGGGGGGGGGGGTCCTCCCTAAGGGACTAGGAGTTATGGGGGGGGGGGGGTCGCCGCCTTCTTCCTCTTCCCCCGGGCAACCGAGGCCCCCGCGCGGCAGAGAGCTCCCCGGGCGGCCTGCCTGGGCCCGAAACCGCCGGGCCTGCGAAGGCGATCCAAGAACAACCACCCGCCGGAGGAACCCACCAGGCGGCCGCAGCGAGCGGGCCAGACCGGCTGGGCTCCAGCAGAAAGGGCCCTTGCCGCCGCCTCCCGGAGCGCCAGTCCCGGATGGAAGGGAAGCGCCGCTTTCCCAGGGAGCGCCGGCGGGGCGAAGGAAGCCGATCAGGCGAGACGCCTACCGCGCGGCCCAGTCTTGGGCCGGCCTCTTCGGGAGTAAGCGCCCCGATCCCTGGGGCCGGCTCTCGAGGAAGGGCGCCTCGGAGTCGGCCCAGATCTCCACCCCCACCACCACACCTCATTGGGCGCACTGCATGTGCCATACGCAGCTTCGTGTGGGCTTCCACCAGCCACTACCAATATGCAACCTTTCTCTGGAGCCTGAACAGACGCAGGGAGGCGGCCGAGGGGAGGATGGGGGGTGCAGCATCCGAACCACACAGCCCTGAGAGAAAGCCTGGGGGAGGGGGGGAGATGCACCTTCCTTCTAGCCAGACACGTGTGAAAGAGCAGCAGGGCGTGTCCGGGCCTGAGTGAGGCCTGCGCCAAGGCGGCCCCGGCGGAAGGCCTAGCCGGAAGACATGGCGGCGAGTGTTCAGCAGCTCCCTGCCGTGCGAAACCCACAAAACCGTTCCCCACGGCCCTTTTCCAAGTGCCTCGAATAACTCGTCTGAAAGGCGCGCTGGGCAACACCGCACCTTGCGGCTGCAGCGGCCACACGGGTCTTCCACGCGCCACCCGGACACCACGGCTGGCGGCAGCGCGTCCTCGGGTATTGCGCCTCGTCCGCGCCTGGATCTTCTAGTCCACGCACGAAATCCCCGTTGCGACGGCGTGCTCTCGCCCAGTTCCCGTTGCGACGGGTGGCGGCCGGCCGGGTCCCCGTGAGCCTTCACGCGAGAAAGGCCTCTGGGTAGCAGTGGCTGGATTTGGACCGAGGCTAGGTGGAGAGGGAGGGCGAACACAACGAGCGGGAAGGAAATCCCAGGGAGTTGGTGCTTGTTATCCGACGGCGATGAGGCATCCGGCCTTCCCTTTCCCCCCTGGAAGCCCGGAGGAAGGAGGAAATCTGCCAGCACTGGACTCGAGGCCAAGATGGGACGTGGGAACCCGGCTTCGCTCCGCCCCGTGCCCGGGGCCAAAGGCTGGCCGGGCAGCCCCGCTTCCTCCAACCCGACCCGACCCCGCTCGCTTCTTCTCGGGGCCAAAGGGGGCGTCCTCGGCGAGGATGTCCCGGGCCTGATCCTGCTTTCCCAAGCAGCCCCGCGAGGTCCAAAACGAAGAGGCGGCCGGGCAAGGGAAAGGCGCGCCAGCTTTCGCTTCGGCTTCGCGCAGCGCCACCGCGCGGTCGAGCCGGACGAGGCGCAAAAGCGGATCTTCGCCGGGCGTCTTGCTCCCTTTGCCGCAGCCTGCCCGGGAGAGAGAGAGAGGTTCCTCGGGGCGAAGCAAACCCTGCGAACTCCTCTTTTCCGCGGCGCTCGTCCCCACCCGCCAGAAGAATGGCATAGCCGGGTGCCATTTCTGCCGTCTCAGCTCCACGGGATATAGTCGAACGACTCTCGGCGTGACTCTAGGACTTGGGAGGGGGGGTGGAGGCTCCCCGGGGTTAACTTGCCGGCGCCGACCCGAGGCCCTTTGACTCGGAAGTCTTCCGGAGTGGAGACCGATGCTCTGGCCAATGTGCCTAGGATCGGCACCTGCCCACAGGCTCCTGGCCCCCTTGAGACCAAGCTGGCAGGTGCTTTGCTTTCTTTACAAAAGAGTCAAAAGCCCAGTGGCGTCTTTAAAACTAACAAAACTTTATTGTAGCATAAGCTTTCGAGAAACACAGCTCTCTTCCACGAAGAGAGCTGTGTTTCTCGACAGCTTATGCCGCAATAAAGCTTGTTAGTCTTAAAGGCGCCACTGGGCTTTTTGCTCTTTTGCAGCGACGGACTAACACGGCTAACTCCTCTGGGTCTGGGTCTTTCGTTGCGTTCTTTGTAGTCCGCCTTTCTCGCTGGGGACTCGAGGGGGAGATCATTCTCGCGATTAACCTGGAGTATATATCAAAGCAGGGGACAGGAGCCTTCTGCGATCACACACACACTAAATAATCCGCTTTCAGTGCACTTTCCAACTGGATTTCATTGTGTGAACTGGCAAAATCCAGCTGGAAAGGGCACTGAATAGTGGGTTATTTAGCGTCTGTGACCGCAGGGTCTAAGTACTTTCTTCTCTTCAAGGCTCAAATTTAATCCCGCTCAGTAGGAGTTGTACTTCTCGGAGAGTTAGGGCGCACACGCCTTGGAAAGCCGGAGTACCCTGCGCTGGGGTACTCCGGAGTACGGAAAGCCGGAGTACCCTGCGCTGACCCGCCAATCCCGCTGCAATATAGGAGTAATAACGCTGGCCTGCCTCGAAGGGCTGTGGTAGGCGGGTTTCCCCTCCCCTTTTACGTGAAAGCCTCGGAACAGTTGAAAGCCCCCTACAAACGCCGCCAAGTATCATGACTGTAGGAAAGAGCAAAAGTCCAGGAGCCCCTCAGGGACTAACCAAATATGTGGCAGAGCTTTCGTGGGTCACTGCTCACTTCTTCAGATACAGAAAAAGTGAGCCGTGACTCAGGAAAGCTCCTCGCCTGCCACAAATGTTGTTAGTCTTTAAGGTGCTCCTGGACTCTGGCTCTTTTCTGCTGCTACAGACAGACTGACGTTTCTACCCATCTAGAAGTATTACGACTAATAGTCCTCTATCCAAGATAGGCAAATGTGTAGCCCGGAAGTAATAGCGCAATGCAGTGAACCCTACGGAACAGACCCAAGGAGAATTCGGAGCAGACCAGCACGGAAAGGGGGGGGGGGGGTCATTCCCGTTTTATTCGGCCAGGCTTACTCGCAGGAAAGCGTGCTTCGGGGTTGTAGCCTGGCTCCCACCGAGTTCCGTGTCAACGCAGCTTTTGGTGGTTGTCTTCGTGGTTTAAGAGGAAGCAAAGTTTTACATAAGAAAACCCCAAAAGATCATCAGCGGCTGCGGAGGCTCTTTAGAAAGGAGAGGCGCTAAGGGCGGTCGTTCCCGGATCTATAAAGGCCCCTTCGCTGGGGGTACAGTCTCCAAGGGGCAAATCCGGATTAGCTGTTGTCTAGTTGATGGGCCAGAGACCAACCCCTGGCCAAGGCGCACCAGCCCAGTCCCACCCCAGGCGCATCCTTCCTCGCCTCAGCCCCAGGCGCACCTTTCCACGGAGCCCCACCCGGATCCGCGGAGGGGACTCTCCCGTGTGAATATATTTCTGTTGGATTCTCCGCCGCCGCCTTTGCCTCTCGCTGGGCCCGGCGGCTTCGGCCTGGGGCGCCGCGCTGGGAAATCCCCAGCCTTCCGCGTAGCCCCTCCATAATCTCTCTCCTGAATTCAGACCGACCCCGAGGGCCAAACGCATGTTCCTTTTTAAGCAGCTGGCAAAGAATACTTGTTCGGCACGCGTAAGGACTGGCCTTTTCGGCTGAGGAAGCCTGCACGCCCCCGCAATGCTTAGCCCCAGAATTCAACTTCGTTGCTCTTAAAGGTGCCACTGGACTCCAGTCTGGTTCTACGGCTTTTTGCCTACGACCAAGGGAGCTTGGATTCTCCAAAGGTCCTGCCCCGAAACACGGGTGGGTCCCTAAGGCGCTTCTGGGTTCGAATCCAGCTTGGAAAGACTCTTCGCGCGCGCGCCCCCCCCCCCCCCCCAATTTATTCAGGATTGCGACCTGGGGCTCCTCTGAGGACTAGCGCCTCCGCGGCACTTAACAGCTCCAGCTTTTGCAGGTTTACTTGGAAGTAAGGGCCCTTCCACACACTGGTGCCCAGGGCCCTTTCTGTCCACTTCAGCGGCGCTTTGCAAGCGGCTTGCCAAGTCCAGCGGCAAAGTGCGCTGGGAGCGCGTCACTCGGCGGGTGTGCGAAAGCCCCCTCCAAAAATCTCATTCAGGAAGTCGCCCGTGGCTCTTACTCCCGAGTAAAAGCGTCCAGGCTCACCTCCTGCTTCTGGGGAAAGATCGCTTTGTGGTCCCGATCGGTTTGGATGTAAGCCGCTTCGGATATATTCCGTAGAAACTGGGACAAACTGGCAGCTCCCCTCCCGATCCAACAGCGGGCGGCGAAATTGGACCGTGTGTCCTAACAGAGATCCCGACCAGTGTTCCCTCTAAGCTGAGTGAGTGTGAGCTAGTTCACAGGTTTTTTAGCCTCCGGCTCACACACTTCTGTCTTCGCTCAGGAAGTCTGGCTCCAGAGCAAACTAATTTAAGCAGTAGCCAAATCGCTGGCTCACAGCTTTAACGCCGGCAGCTCACAAAGTGGAATTTTGGCTCACCAGACGCCACAGCTAGCCTTAGAGGGAGCATTGGTGCCAACGGAACCGGGTGTCAATTCCGTTTAAGGAACAGAACGGGGGGGGGGGAATACCTTGGGGAACGCCGTATATCCCACAATTCGCTGGGAAGCGAAATCTATGCTAGGTCCTGCCCTGTAAAGACGATTCTCCTATGGTAAGCAGTGTTCCCTCTAAGCTGAGTTAGTGTGAGCTAGCTCACCGTTTTCTAGCCTGCAGCTCACACATTTTTTGTCCCAGCTCAGGGCGGATGGCTGCAGAGCGGACTCATTTATGCAGCCGCCAAATCGCTGGCTCACAGCTTTAATGCCAGCAGCTCACCAGGTGGAATTTTGGCTCACCAGGCTCCGCAGCTTAGAGGGAGCATTGGTAGCAACTGATTCCTGGCTGTCGTTTTTCAGTTCGAAGACTTCGGGGGAGGGGTGGGGGCTTGTTGCAATTTAGTCTTTAGGGAGGGGTCTGTGGTGGGGATGCAGGGGAGGAGAGGGGAAACGGCGTGACCCACCTTGGGGAAGGAAACGAAAGAGACCCACTGTTCAGAGGAGGCCGCCCGCCCTCGAGTCTGGAGCTGAATCGGGCTTGCGCCGAACGCGTTTCAATTTTTTGCTGTCCCCAAAGCCGCCCCCCCCTCCCCGGTTGCTTGCGGAGAACGGCGACGGCTTTCCGCCTCAGGCGCCGCCCGGCCGACCTACAAAAGGATAACTTCGGCCCCATGGACGGACTCCTGCGGGTCCCTGAGAAACCCGTTCTGAGACTTGCGATCCTCAGTACAGTTTCTCGGGAGTGAATCCCACGCCCTTCAGTCAGGCTTACTTCTGAGTATACCTGCTTGAAATGGCCCTGCCAGCAACCCAGCGGAGGCTCACCTCCCGACTCACCCCAACTTTCCAGAGAAAGGAAGTCGCCTCTCTTTCCACAAAGCCTCTTCCCAAGAATAACTGGATTTGTCAAAGAGGAAGGAAAGGCTTCGTTAAACTAGGAGGCGACGGGATTGGGGCGCTGTTAAATAGAAAGCGGGTGCTGCTTTTAAAGATCGTGCTGCTATTATTATTATTATTATTATTATTATTATTATTATTATTATTATTATTATTATTATTATTATTATTCACAGTAAGATATTTGACAGGCCGGTGATGTTCCGCAATTCGAGATCTAACCAAGTTCTTGGGAACTGCAGATGTATCTTTGCATCAACTGTCTTATATTATTATTATTATTATTATTATTATTATTATTATCATCATCACCACCACCGTCGTGGTCTCTACAATGCCACATTCCCTGTTTTCTTTCAATCCAGGGCTCCCCAAATGTTTCAGGCTGCAAAAACCGAGCTGGAAATTCGTCGCCTCGGGCAGTCCGAGGACTACCTTCCCCTGACCTCTGCCCCGGAGTGAGGGGGGACCAGTGGGGGGCGTTGCAAGTTCGTGGCTCCGCCGGAAAGGGGCAGACGCTTCGGCAGATTGTGCCCCCCCACCCCCCGTTGTTGGCTTTGGCGGCATCCGGAGATGGTCTCTCGAGGCTGGGTGCCCCCACCCCCACCCCGGGGGCCCTGACTAGTCGTCGGGGTCCCGGCCAGCCCTACAGCTGAAATGTGAGATGTCGCCCTGAGCGTGGGGCTCTGTTTTTTTCCGTGCGGCGGCCCTCCGGATTAATCTCTCTCCAGAAATTTCCATTAAAATAAATGCACTTTAAGCGCAGGCCAAGGCAATTATTGCAAGCACGTGGGATTATTTGGGGGGGGGGGGGAGACCTGATGGAAAATCTCGGGTGTTGTAAATTTCAGGCTGACGCTGATGAATGGCAACCGATTTAATTCGGATTTTCCGGGTATTTCCAGGTTAATAGATTTCGAAGGACTCTCCCTGACGACCCCCCCCCCGGACCAGTTCCAGATTTGTTAGCCCCCTGAGGCTTTTCGACACTTCCCGTTCCTCAAATAAGCAAGCCTCCCCTTCGGTGGATCCGGCCAAAGGTGCGGCCCTCCGTCTCTTTTCTCCGCCGTCTAAAACCACGAGGTGGTTTCTCTCTCTGGTCTCTCTCTCTTTCTTTGCAAGCACGGGGGGGGGTCAGGCCTAATTCGATTGCCGCTCAGTCCGCATCCGAGCCGCGGGCCCGTCTCGACCCTCCGGAGCCGCCCTGGGTCCTCCGGTCACGTGACTCCCGGGCCCTGGTCGGGCTCCGAAGCGTCGGCGGCTCCGGCGTGTGAAACTGACACGCAGAAACCGAGGCGCGCGCCAGGCCGGCTGGCAAAGAGCGCGGTCCCCCGAGGCGGAAAAAGCCAAACGGATCCCGCCCTGTTTTCCTTCCCTTTCCTTTTTTAAGGGTCTTGTTGACACACCACGGTTGAACCGGAGCCTGCAGCATTGGTTTCCAACGCCTCGGCAGCCTGGATGCGGACGGTGATTTCCGCCTGGGAAATTCTGGGTGTTTTTTAAAATCCATATTTAGCACCAAATCTGAGACGCGTCCGGCGTGGAAGGCATGGGGTGCAGATACAAAACACACGCCCCCCCCCCACCCAAGTTTTACAAATAAAGACGCGAGGCTCGTTTTCATGATGGCTCTCCGTCTATTCTTTGCCTGCCGTTATCTTGCGGGGTGTTGGAGGAAGGCGAATGGGTTGGGGGTTCCAGCCCCCGCGTCCCCTCGGAAGCCCCTTCCAACGAACGACCGAGTTCGCCGAAGCGAAGGGATACACACATGCACCCCTTCAATGCTCCCTCTAAGCTGTGGGGTCCTGGGAGCCAAATTCCTACTTTGTGAGCTAACTGGCATTAAAGTGGTGAGCCAGCGATTTGTGGCTACTACATCCGTTTGCTCGGGAGCCATCCTTCCTGAGCCGAGACAAAAAAGCGTGTGAGCCGGAGGCTAAAAACCTGCGAGCTAGCTCACACTCACTCAGCTCAGAGGGAACACTTGAGTCCCCCCGTGGAGGGGAGGGAGCCGTCGCCTCTTCTGCCCGGGGCCCATCGCTGGGGTGAGCCCCACAAACGGGTCGGTTTCACTGGCCACGTCAACCGTTGCAAACCATCCAGCAACAATCTCGCCTCTTCTCGGTTTCCCCCCTCCCTCCCCCCTGCACCGGGGATTGTCGCTCAGACCCACTTCTTCCCCCCCTCCCCCCCAAAAGAGAAACCCAAATCCGACAGTGGCGACAATCAGGACATTCCCTCCGTCTGAACTAACCTGTCCAGGTGCACTCTGGACGTGTGCCCCCCCCCCCCCCCCCGCGCATCTCTGGTCGATTCTCTGCCTCGAAGCGGCATCTCCAAGCCAGCGGGAAGCCCCAGAACGCTTCGAGGATCCGTCATCAACTTTAGAAGAGACAGACAGATCTTCTTCGTGGTCACTGTGCAGAACACACACTGGGTTCAGTGCTCGGCGGAGGGGGGGGGGGGAGGTGTTGGCGGGGGTGCTCTCCGGGGGCCGGATATTTCGGGCGGGGGGCAGCCAAGTAAAACGGAACGCCGCCCCCACTCCAAAGAAAAGTCCCACCAAGACCTCCCTGGAAGGAAGAGCGCCCCGAAGCCCGAGTTTTAGGACATGGGGGGGAGGCGGGACAGAATTGCTTTCCGCAGACTGCAAAGTTTCAGCCAGGAAACGGGAAGTTCCCGGGAGCATCGGGACCCTCTAGGCCTCGACGGACCCCAGATCTTATTCCCCCCACCGCCACCACGTATGGGAGCTTGAAGACGACGCAAAGATTCGGTTCCGCCACCACGCCTCAGGCTTTTGCGAGGAAAATGTTTTCCAGCGTTGGGGGGCGGGGGGGCGGGGGAGACACGCAGATCGGGGGCTTTCAGGGCCCAGGGAAGTCCCAGGCCCACCGGCGCCGCCCTCCCCAGCGGCTGCCGCCCCCCACCCCCCCCTCAGGCCCCCCCCTCAGTCCTGCTCCGCTTCCCTCCCCCCTCCCCCCCTCCGGCCAGAGCCCCTTCCTACTCAGGTCAGCCGGGCTGGATTCTCTGGTCTGCGCCGAGCTCCCCGAGGGCATCTCTCGTCTAGGCGAGGGAATCTCAGCGCCGGGGGGGCTGGCCGGGGGGGGGGCGGAGGACTGCGAGAACCGGACCCTCCCCAGGCTGGCCCGAGGCACCCGACCCCCCCTCCTCCCTGGCACCCCCCCCCCTCCCCGCCTGCGCTCTGCCCGGTGGCTCACCGCCTCAACCGCCTGTTGATCCCGGGCCGGCGGCGGGGGGAGGGGGGGCTCTCTGTTGCCGCGGCTGCTCCGGAGCGAGGCGAGCTATTTCGGGTCTCCCATCTCGCTGGCTGGCTGGCTGGCTGGCCCGCTGGGGATGGCGAGGCTGGGTGTGGACGGCGTGCGCGGGAAGGGAAGGGAAGGGAAGGGAGAGGCAGGGAGGCGAGGAGCCCTTCGCTCGCTTTCTCCTCTCCCCCTTCTCCCTCCCCCCCCCGCGCCCAGGCAATTATTCTGCCTTTTAATGCCACTCAGCGCCAGGGACCAGCCCCCCAGCCCCACCTTGATTGCCTCTGATTGAAGCGGGAGACGTGATCGACAGGTGAGAGCCGCTGCCGGGCGACGCCGGGAGGCTCCGGGTTTTAAGCCGGCTTCCCTGCTCGCTTCTGGCCGAGGCACGAGGAGGCTTTCCTCCGAGGAGCGCCCACCCGGGCTCTTCAGCAGGTGGCCACCGGAGCCGGGTCCGGCGCTGGGTCCGGCGGAGCCGCCCGCAGGCCCAAGAACCGCCCGGGTCGCCAGCGGCTGAAACCAGGGCAGCTGCCCGTCGAGTCAAGCGAGCTCCGGGGCGCTGGAGCTCGGCGGCAAGGGTCGGTCTGCTAGACCTCACTCTGGGGGCGGGCTGAAGGCCGGCCGGACCCCCACCCTGCAATACTTGGGGGAGGGGGCTCGACCGACCCGTTCTTTCAGTGGCCCCCTCGGCTCTGCCCCCCCCCCCCCGCACACGCGCACACTCCGCGGCAGGAGGCTCGGAGAACAAGGGGGGCCGGCTCGTTTCTCAGCAGACTCCCCGCCCCCCAGGTTCCCTCCCCCTCTCCTCTGCCCCCTTCCGGACATCTCCGGCGGGCTGTCCTCTGTCGGCTTAGCCTACCAGGGATCCATCGGCCGGGGTCGCCGGCGGCCTGCCTTACTTCGAGGGCCAGCTTCGATGCCGCGCAAGAAGGGAGGGGGCGAGTGACCCCCTAAGGGTTCAGGAGGGGGCAACTGGGGGGAAGATGCGTTCACAGCCGCGGCGGTGGCCCAGCTTGGGCAGAGAGGCGGGCTCCAGCAGTGTTCCCTCTAAGCTGAGTCAGTGTGAGCTAGCTCACAAGTTTTTTAGCCTCGGGCTCATACATTTTTTGTCTTAGCTCAGGAACCAGGGCTCCAGAGCGAACTAATTGATGCAGCAGCCACATCGCTCGCGCACAACTTTCATGCCAGTCGCTCACCAAGCAGAATTTGACAGTCGCTCACAAGACTCCACAGCTTAGAGGGAGCATTGATTTACAAGCGTCCTCGACAAATCGGTTCGAGATCCCGGCGGATCCGAATGAGATCCAGGTGCTTTTGATTAGCGTGAAGGGCGGGAGGGGCACGGAGTTCAGTGGGGGTTTACTCCTAAGTAGGAATGCAGAAAACCAGGAAAAGGAGGCCTAGCATTTCGGGTCGCCATCTCGAGCCTGGGAAATTCCTGGAGATTTCGGGATGCAGCCCGCAGAGGGGGTGGGGGGATTTGGGGGAGAGATTTCACCTCAGATCCATGGCCCAGCGTAGAGTTTGCCCTCCTGAAGCGGCCCTTTTCTGCAGGGGATCTGGTCTCTAGTCTGGAGATCAGCCGTGATTTGGGGAGATCTCCAGGTTCCACCTGGAGGCTGGCAACCCTACGGGCGCAGCCGGTGGTCTGGATTCCTGCCGCCCTGATCTGGATGAGGGGAAGAAGAAGAAATGGGGGGGGGGGGGGATCAGGTCCGCAGCAGCGCCCAGAAGGCCGAAGAGGCGCGGCTGCCATGTCCCCTCCCACCCACCCCATAAGTTTCCCCTCTTATTGGGCTGCACGTGTAAACCAGGCTCGAACGTCTCGATGGTCGGAGTGGGAGTGGGAGCTCCGCGCAGGGCTGCGTGAGAGTTCTGCCCCCCGCGATGGGTCATTGGCGCCCGCGAAGGGTCTGGCGTCTGGGTGAGAGGCTGACTCCTGAGCCAGACCCACTTCTGGGGGCCCCTAAGCTCTCGGCTTCCGTGAGGGAGGTTTCGTGGCGTCCTTAAACGCCTTGGCCGGGAAGCCGAGGGCTTGGATGCCGCCGCGCCCCCCCCCCCCCCACCGCAAAAGTCTGCCGATTGCCCTAGACAACCCACCGGGAACCGCCAAGGGCGCGATCCTGCGCGCGGCTAACTCCCGTGGGCACTAAGCGGGGGAAGTAAAGAAGTAGATGAAGAGATTGGATTTATACCCTGCCCTTCACTCGGAGTCCCAGAGCGGCTTACAGTCTCCCTTCCCTTCCCCTCCCCACAACAGACACCCTTCTAAGGTCGGTGGGGCTGAGAGAGCTCTCTCCAGAACTGCCCTTGAGAGAACAGCTCTGAGGGAACTTGTGACTGACCCAGGGTCACACCAGCAGCCGCATGTGGAGGAGTGGGGAATCAAACCCTGCTCTCCCAGATTAGAGTCCGCGCTCTTAAGCGCTGCACCAAACTGGTTCGCTGGCGGCTCCTGTACTCCTTTGGAGTCGCTCCTGGGGATCGGGTAGGCCGTCCACCGGGGGCGGGGGGGGGGGGGATGTCAAAACCGGCTTCTTGACTCCCTGGAGCCGCCGCTTGGAAAAGGGAGGAGCGCAGCGCGGAGGGCAAAAGCGCCAGCCGTGACTCGACGGGCGGGGAGCGCCCTCGGGCAAGGAATGCCCCTGGCGGAATCAGCCCCAGGACCCCTGGATGTCAAGGGGGACACTCCGCAGACTGGCTCGGAAGGAAGCGGCCCCGAGGGGGTGCAGTCCCGCCAAACGTGGCCAAATCCTCAGCCCTCCGTTTGGGGGGGGGGGTCCCCTTTTCTGAGGACCTCGGAAGGGAGCCCCGATTTTGTGAGGCTTCAGTGGAGGGACACCGGCCGGATTGTCTGAAGGTCGGGCTCTTCGACGGTTAAGCCCGGGGCTCCTCCCCACCGAGGAGCGAACGCCCACTTCACCGTCGAGGCGCTAGGCCTCTCCGACCTGCCAGGCTCTGCAGGCTTTCCCCCCACCCCCCACCCCCCACAGATCCCGCCTGACCCCCAGATGGGCAGCTCCGGTGCCAACCCGACGGCTCTTGGGGTCAGATCTCCACTCGCCCGGGTCTCTCGTGGAGGTCTCCAGCCGGGTGGTGGGTGGGAGGCGGCGGCCCTGCGACCCTGAGAAGCCCAAGTCCCCGGGAAGCGCCGGCAACGGCTCCCGGCGGGGCCCAGTGTCTGCTTCGACGGCGCGGCCAACAGGGCCCGTTTGCGCTTTCTCCCCCGGACTTGGGGCTGTCCGGCCTGGCCCGGCCTCGCTTCGGTCACCACCCCACTCCGAAAGCAGAGGGGGAGGGGATGCTTCGCTCCCGCTCGCCTCCGAAGTGGCGCCTGACTTTGATCCAGAGTCACTTCGAAATCTGCCGGCGCTATCCTTTCCGGACCTGCAGATTCAGAAGAGGCAACCCCCACCCCCCTCCCTCCCCGGAGCCGTCTGACAAAATGTCCAAAGACTTGGGGGTCGCCCTGGAAAGAGCGGCCAACTCCCCCCGGGATGCCATTGGCAGGGGAGTGAGTGGGGCCGGTTTCCGTGGGGCGGACTCCCGAGTAAGGCGCTCGCTTCCGCCATAGAAAGCCGCGGGCTTTGAAAACCCGTGGGAAACCGAGAGGGCGCGTGTCTCCTTGTGGCCGGATCGAGCCCAATAGGTCAGCTGCGCAGTCCCGCGATCAGATACCCCGTCCTAAACCCTGGCATCCCGCCAACCCCAGAGCCAGGCCCTCCCCCCCCCCCCACCGGCGCCCGAAGAGGAGGTGGGTCAGTCTAATCGGGGCCCCCGACGGATCAGCCCTTCTGGGAAGGGTCGGAAAGGCCGCCAAGAGGAGGAGACGCGGAGGCTTGGAACCGGCCCCCCGAACCCGCTAGAACCGCAGTGCGGTCGTGGGAACTGGCTGGCGCGCCGCGGGAGGCCTTCGCGGGTCTTCCCCGGGAGCAGCGTCCAGAGAGGAACCGCCCGGGGTGGGGCTGGAGGGAAACCGGACGATGGAGAGCGAAGCTGACCCCTGCCATTCCCCCACATGCGGGAGACTCGACGGCATAATTTGTGGCCCAGCTGCCGGTTTCCAAAAGGCTGACCCCCGCCCTCGCAAAGGGCCCTGGGCTGCCCCCCCCCCCCCCCCCCCCCGCCTGTCGCCACTGCCCGCCGCCGCCGCCGGGCCGCCCCTCGGGGCTGAGCGGAATCCCCCCATTCACCGGGCGGGAAAGGCGTTTCTTTGGGGCCGTCCGGGGCAGCAGGTTGAAGGGTTGCCCCCCCCCCCCAAAAAAAAACAGGGCCTGCTTGGAGGAGAAAGGAGGGCTAGAGCTCCAACAGAGACTTGCCCGGGATTTGCCCGTCTGTCTTGCCCTCTCCTTCCTCCCTTCCTTCCTCCCTCCCTTCCTTCCTTCCTCTTATTATTTCTCTCGTTCTCTTTCCCTTCCCTTCCTTCTCTCTTTCTTGTTTTTCTTTCTCTCTTTTCTCTCCTTCCTTCCTTTCTCCTTCACCCACTTTTCCCTTTCGAATCTGTTTTCTCTCTGTGGCCCTCTCCCTTCCTTCCTCCTTCCTTCCTCTCTTCTTCCCTGTTTTTCTATCTGTCTCTCTCTTTTCTCCCCTCTCTTTTCTCCCCCCTCTTTTCTCTCCCTCTCTTTTCTCCCCTCTCTTTTCTCCTCTCTCTTTCCTCTCCCTCTCTTTCTTCCCCCTTTCCAGTTTCCTCTTCCTTCCTTCCTTCCTTTCCTCCTTTCCTCTGTTTTTTCTTTCCCTCTTTTCCCTTCCCACCTGAACTTTCTCTTCTTTTCTTCCCCCCCTCCCCCCCAGTCCTTCCCGCTCCGCTTGCCGTGATGCTGCGGGGCTTCTGGCTGAGATAGAGCCGGCCGTCGTGGGGAATGACCCTCCCCCCCCCCCAGTGTCTGCGCTTCCTCAGCCCGGGAGAGCTGCAGGCCAACCGGCCGCTTTCTCCTCTCTCGGCTGTCGGCTGAGTCGGGGTCCCGCTCCTTCCTTGGGAGGCCTTCGGGGATCTGGGGAACTTCCGCGCCCGCGGGCCACGGTTGGGGGGAGGGAGACTCCGTGAGAAGAGGCGAGCTGGGGGGGGGGTGCCCTGCCCGGAGGAGGCCCGAGATGCGGGAAGGGCCTGATCCGGCGGGAGGGGGAGAAAGCGCATGACCCGACCCGACGTGAAGCCAGAGAGAACTGTATCTTCTGAATTCTTTCCAGTCCAGGCGATCTAGCAGCAGGGCCCCCGCAGGTCTCCTCGGAAGCAAGTCCCCCTTACCTCGGGTTCAAAAGTGTCCATCCCGTCCCCCACCCCACCCCCGCCGCCGCCCCAGAGTCACCCCGGACGAGGGTCGCGCCCTGCAGATCCGGAGTGCGCCGCGGGCGGAGGGTCGGAAGTTCCCGCAGATCTTGGCCTGGCGTCCCGGGGGGGGGGGGGGCTCCTTCACCTGCAGAGCCCAGCGGGTTCCCTGCCTGGCGCTTTGGGCTTCCTCGCGAGGGAGAGGAGGAGCCGAGGGGGCTAGCCCCGATCCCTACTAGCGGCCCTCCCCCGAGGAAGCCTCTCGGCGCACCCGCGTCCTTTCCAAAACCACCTTCTGAGGGACCCCCCCCCCAAAAAAAGTCAGCCACAGTTTGGAGGGTGGCTCTGCCCCGGCGCGCCTTGACACACACACACACACACACCCGGACGCGTGTGGGACTCTCGGGACGGCTCTTCCATCTCCTCCCCCAGCCTGGACGGGGCGGCCCCGGAGTCGGGAGTCGTCGGCCTAGTATCGTTGGTCCCGATGGCTTCAGGGTCCCCCCCCCCAAAAAAATGTGTTTTACTCTCTCTAGTAGTCCCGGGGGGGGGGGCAACACCCATGTGGGAAGCGGGGTGGGGGTGGGACCCTCCAAAGCAGTAGGTGAGAAAAGTGACAGCGCGGAAGAGCAAATGAATTTCCCCGTCGGAGCAGCGGAACCGTCTCTCCGGGAGCTGGGAGGGATTTTCGCTCTCTTCTGCTGCTGCAGACAGGCTAACGCGGCTGTACCCATCTCGATCCAGCTCCCAGGAAAGGATTTGGGTGTTAGATCCAACCAGAAGTCTACAAAGCGGGATGGAAGCAAAGCACCAGCGTTCACATGACACTATAAATGATGCGGGATCCCGTGGCGGGTTCCTCCTTTCAGCAAGCCACACGCAGTAGAACAGGTAGGCGCCAATGCTCCCATGAGCAAAAATTCTGCTCTGTGAGCTCCTGGCATTAAAGCGGTGAGCGAGCGATTTGGCTGCTGCGTCAATTAGTCTTCTCTGGAGCCCTCCTTCCTGAGCTTAGACAAAAACGTGGGAGCCGGAGGCTAAAAAACGGTGAGCTAGCTCACACTCACTCAGCTCAGAGGGAACACTGGACCACAGCAACCTGGCGAATCCTTTTGTCCACTGCCGCCCCATCACCTGCGCAGAAAAGGCCTTTTGGAATAGTCCAGGTGGGCACCGTCGGCGGAAAGCCGAGAGCGTGGGAGCCTTTCCTGACCTCCTCAGGCAGACCATTCCACGAAGCGGGGGGCCACCACGGAGGAGGCACTGTAGGGGCAAGTTGCTGACTTGGCCTCTTTGGGGGGGGGGGGCTCTCGGCACCTGCAACGCCTTTGGCAGCGAGCCTTGGCTCGTGGGAGGGAGCGGGTGGATCCTGCAGCCGGGCCGAGTCCTCCTTCCGGCCTGTGGCCAGAGTGCGGAAGAGGGGCGCGCTGACTGGCAACGAAGGACGATTCTCGGGTCTTCTTGGAGGCCGCGGGTCCCTTTGGCAGAGAGCGCAAAGAAGCGCGCGTGGCAGCCGGACCCTGCCGTCCAGTACAGACCCAGAGATTCTGGAACTCGGTCCCGCCGCGGTCCCCAAAGCACTGGCTCCAGGACAGTAGTAGCGTCTGTGACAAGAGCAAATGAAATAAACTTTATTTAATATTTGTATTTAAAATGGGTCGGGTGTTAGCCGCCTTTCTACCTTAGGGAACTCAAGGCGGCTTCCAAAATCCATAAAACAATTATGGAAACCACATAAAAGACCATAGTGTAAATCCCCTAAATTCCCTCCCTCCCTCCTTTCCTCCCTCCTTCCTTCCTCTCTCTTCCTTCCTTCCCTCCTTCCTTTCTCTCTCTCTCTTTCCCTCCCTCCCTCCCCCCCCTCTCTCTTTCTCAGCTCCCCCCACACCTTTCAAGGATCTGAACTGTGATCTTAATGCCACCTTGAGGTCTTTGGAGAAAGGGCGGAATAAAACTGTACTTCGTCATCATCATCGTCAAATGCTGGCACACCGGTGAGGCCACAGGTTTCTGTTCATCTCTGTGAATTTCCAGTTTGGTAGGCCTAAGAACAGCAAAGCCCCTGGAGCACTCGGCCATGGGTCCTGGGAGGGACAGTCTTGTTTCAAAGGTGGTTTCAAAGGTCCCGGATTCATCTGAGAAAAGGTGAAGTTCTGTGATCTCCAACAGGAAAGCTCCTTTCTAGTCATCTTAACTGGCACTTTCCAGGAATTCCTGATCGCCCTGCTCCAAGGCAAGAAATGAGCACGGAGGCATAATTCAGCATCCGGAGGATCTCAGCTTCTTCTTTTTAAAATCAAGTTTCTAGACTTCAGTGCTCTGAAGACAGATTTGAAAGATGGTGAGCAGTGCCTCATGAAAGTTTTCAAGCCAAGAGGGTAAGCCAGGGCACTCTTTGAAAAAAAAGTTTCAGAGGCTGGCCAGCTTGATCTACAGAAAAAGAACTGGATTCAAGTCTAGCAGCACCTTGTGTAAGAACATAAGAGAAGGCGTGCTGGATCAGGCCAGTGGCCCATCCAGTCCAACACTCTGAGTCACACAGTGGCCAAAAACACCAGGTGCCATCAGGAGTTCCACCAGGGGGGCCAGAACTTCAGAAGCCCTCACACTGTCACCCCCCCCCCCCAAGCACCAAGAAAACAGAGCATCACTGCCCCAGGCATAAGAACATAAGAGAAGCCAATGTTGGATCAGGCCAATGGCCCATCCAGGCCAACACTCTGAGTCACATAGTGGCCAAAAACACCAGGTGCCATCAGAAGGTCCACCAGTGGGACCAGAACCCCAGAAGCCCTCCCATTGTTGCCCCCCCCCCCCAAGCTCCAAGAATACAGAGCATCACATCCCTAGACAGAGTGTTCCCTTTATACTCTGTGGCTAAAAGCCACTGATGGACCTCTTCTCCAGATGTTTATCCAACCCCCTCTTGAAGCTGTCTGTGCTTGTAGCCACCAGCACTTCCTGTGGCAGTGAAATCTACATATTAATGACTCTTCGGGTGAAGAAGTACTTCCTTGGTCAGTTCTAACCCTACTGCTCATTAATCTCATTGAGTGCCCACCTTAGAGACAAACAAAATTTTCAAGGTATGAGCTTTCAGGAGTCAGGAGTTTTGACTCTCGAAAGCTTATGCCCCAGACTCAAATTGAAGTATTTTTTTAAAAAATTCACAGGGGATTCAAATCCCCTGCTTGGACAGATTTCCACAGAGTGGCAGGACAGAAAGGTTGCAAGTAAACTGCGACAAAGGAGAGACACGCACACCCCAATCAGAAATCTTTGCAAAAATCGTGAGCTGTTTTGGTTTGTTCCGTCCCAGGGCAGAGTCGACAGAGGCCTTGTCTTCCAGCCATTCCCTGCTCCTCAACTGCGGCCAGTGGGAGCCCCCACAGTCTGGAGTGTCCTTCAGAGGGAGGGGCTATCCTTGCCCCCCCTTCATTGCCAAAGGACTTTCCTGGGGGAGATGCAAAGGAGATTTCCCCCACTTCTGCCAAATCACTGCCCAACCATAGATAACTGGAGGAATCCATTCCATTTCCCTTCGATTTTTTTTTTTTGCTTAGTTCTTAAAGCAGAACTGAATTTAGCACAGAACAAAGTTTGAGTCCAGCGGCACCTTTAAGACCAACAATGTTTTATTCTGGGTATAAGCTTTCCTGAGCATGCATACGTCGACCGATTTCCCACAAGCAGCTGTGCCACCGTCACTCTTCCGTTTGCCCCAGTTGCATTGGTCAGCTTCACACTACTCGCCTCACAGCCGCATTTTGACCCGCAGCTCCCCCACTCCCCGATTTCCCTCGCATCTTCTCAATCCTTGGGGTTTTTTTGAGATTGAGAAGACGTGGAGGAAATCGGGGGGGGGGGAGCTGCTGGTCAAAATGTGGTCACACAGCAAATAGTGTGAAATCGAGCAGTGCATCAATAATTTGCAAGCAAAGGCCTTTCCACTGTGGGTAACTGCTGCAGAAAATTACTCCCCAGTAGCTCTTGACTGGAAATCTTTGCTGTTTTTCACTCACTACTGGGAAGTCTTTTCCTGGGCCTGGTAGATCGCAGGCTACCTGCTCCACTGCAGAATTCCTCCTCCTTTCCTTATGACAAAATCTGCTTCTGGGGATAGTTTACCTAGAACAATCCTCGGGTTGCCAGGTCTGGGTTGGGAAATACCTGGAGATTTTGTGGGTGGAGCCTGATGAGGGCAGGATTTGGGGAGTGGAGGGACTTCAGGGGGTACAATGCCATTTCTCCAGGGGGATGGATCTCTGTCACCTGGAGATCAATTGTAACTCCAGGAGATCTCCAGCTACCACCTGGAGGTTGGCAACCCTACTACGCCTACATGTCCCAGGCTTCTCTCTGTTGCTGCCCAGATTTTACCTTAGTGGTTGGGATCGATTCCCTTACTGGAGTAGGCCCCACTAACAGGTGCAGGGCTCGCTAAGGAACAGGGCCCTCTCTTCCTGTCTCCTAAGCAGGGGTCATTTCAAGCTGGAACGCACAGGAATGCTGTTCTGGGAGTAACAAGCCAAGGAGCAGGCACATATGGTTATGTGCTGTGGGAAAAAGCAAAAGCATACTAACTTGATCTGTATTTTCATGCTTGTTGTAGGGTAGGTTCCCTGCAAGAGCAAAGGAAACCTGAAGTGTCTTTAGTCGAAGTGTCAAGCTGGCTTGCCAACTCTGAGTTGGGAAAGACCTGGAGATTTTGGGGGTGGAGCCTGAGCGGTGGGTGTTGCCTTCTGACACACTTCTGGTGATTTCAGGGGGTCTGGCACATGCAAATAAATTATGCTAATGAGTTATGCTAATGAACTCCTGCACCTCTTTTTTTATGAAATGACCCCTGTTCCCAGGACATATTTTAGAACAAGCTTGAGTCTGAGCAACATTTTAACCTGTTTCAGAAGCTATGCCCATCAGAGCTATCTGCAGGGTGGTTACCAACCTCCAGGTGGGACCTGATGATCTCCCTCTATTACAACTGCTTTCCAGACAATAGAGATCTTTTCCCCAACACAAAATGCTGCTTTGGAGGGTGGATTCTATGGTATCATACCCTGGTGAGGTCCTTCCCCTCCCCAAACGCCGCCCTCCCCAGGCTCCACCCCCTCCTCCAAATCTCCAGGTATTTCGCAGCCCAGAGCAGGCAACATTAGCTATCTGCGGTCACATAAGCCTCACAGTAGCATCCATCTCACTCACAAAATATACATAATGTTTCCTTCATCATGGTTGGGGACAGATCGCATTATATCACTTACGCACTGAGATTCAGTGTCCTCTTACACTCTCAATACACCGTTTCCCCTATTTTTTTAAAAAATGAGACCTTTAAACAAAATACAAAGAATTCTGTTGAGCAAGGTGGCAATAGGAGTTGAGTCAGGGGTTCTTGTTTTGTAAAGACCCAGGACAAACTACTTCATTTGCCTCCCCACCCCCGGCACCTCTACATTTTAGGAATCCTGTTTTGGGCTTTCAATCTGCTTTCATAGACTTCGGCACAAACCACTGTACCTCATAGTTACAATGGCAACTTCACAGACAAATATGATTTTGTCAAGTAAGCAAACAAAAAAAGAAACAAGGCCCGATGAGAACTAAATATGCCCCAATATGGGTGGAATGTTGAGGTGTTGGTGGAATGTTGAGGGAGCTATCAGTTTTTAGGGGGGGAAACCAGTGTGCTCAAGCCCTTGGTAGGGGTGGGATTTCCAAATAATCTCCTCCTTTCCCAGGTTCCCAACAAGTCAACTGCAAACTTACAACTTACAAAGACATTGGACTATCTCTTCATCCCTCTCTCAGCTTTTCTACATGCCTGAGTCTGGCTGAATGATGGGGGACAAAGTATTTCAAGGACATTTCAAACCCTTTTATCACTGGGCATTTTGCGGCTATCATCAGCTGCGGGAGCACAGAGTCTGCCTCAAATGGGAGAGAGCTTTTCAGCACACAAACACCCCAAATTTTCTGGCCCCTCCCCCCTTGCTTTCCAACATTTATTGTATTGCTTTCTTCCAAGAGGTTACCATGTTGTCATTTAAAAAATGGGGTTGGGGGTTGGGGAAGCTGTGTTTTTGAGGTTGGAAAGGGGAACGGAAGAGAGTCGGTGCCCTCATTTTGCCCATTTCCAGGCTGATTATATGGTCCTGGTTTTTTAACGAGCTGCCCTATAGCAGGTCTCTCTGCCCAAACATCCCTATTGACAATACTTCAGAAGCCTTCAGGCTGTAAAATTTCCATGACCGCCCAAACTCCTTTCACTCCCTCAAAGTAAACACAACCGGTGACTGCGGCAGCAGCTCCTGTTTGAAATAATGCTATTTTTCAGAGCAATCTTGCACAAAGGAAGCCAGAAGTTTAGTGCCTTTCATTGAGGAAGGGGGGGGGGACAAACCTGTCCCCTCCCAAATAATGACCGGGGAGCAAAGAGGAAGCAAGAAATTTTGAAATTCTAATCCTTCCCCCCTAACCACACACACCAGACCTTTCTTTTTCTCTTCCCTACACCATAAAACATTGATTGATTTTTATTACCGCCTTGGATTTTTTTTCTTTCCCCCAGTGTGGAGGGGAGGAAAAGACAGCACAGGACAGGAGAGGAAGTCTGAGGTCTCTTTTGGTTCATATATTTCCAATTAAGACAATTAAGGAAGCCACACAAATGTGGCAGCGACTCCCTCCTTAACAGTTTCCTCATTTCTTGCGAAAGACAAGTTTACTTACTGCGGCCAGAGCCCAGCTTCCTGATCCCTTTAAAAGAAATTAGAAACAACAGCTAATAATGAAACTAAAGGCCTCGGCTGGGGGCGGGGGGCGGGGGGCTGGGGGGCGGGTTGGAATTGTGCACGGAAAAGTCACCCTGCAAATGTGGGGGGGGGGACTTGTTTTGCTGCAGGCAAGGAGTAGGGTACAGCACATTTCCCCTCCAAATGCCAGCATTTATGTTCACAGGGGAGAGGGTTTAATGGGGTGGGCACGTCACCACAGACTTCCCAGAGGCGACCGTGCTGGTCTGCTTGTACACGGATGGCAATGGTGGGGTGCAGGGGGAGATTTGTGCCACCGAAAGCTTTGTTTGGTGTAGTGGTTAGGAGCGTGGACTCTAATCTGGGAGAACCGGGTTTGATTCCCTGCTCCTCCACATGCAGCTGCTGGCGTGGCCTTGGGTCAGGCACAAGTTCTCTCAGAGCTGTTCTCTCAAGGGCAGTCCTTGGAAGAGCTCTCTCAGCCCCACCTACTTCACAGGGTGTCTGCTGTGGGGAAGGGAAAGGAGATTGGAACTCGGAGACTCCTTCGGGTACTGAAGGGCAGGGTATAAATCCAATCTCTCCTCCTCCTTCTTCTTTGGCCTTCGCATGTTGACTTATCAGCGCCAACATGGGGGAGTGGTTAGAGGGCTGGACTAACACCTGAGTGCCCTGGGTTCCTCTCTGTCGTGGAAACTCGCTGGGCGACCTGGGGCCAGTCACACGCTCTCTGCCTAACCTCCTTCATAGCTTTGTCACGAGAATAAAATGGAGGAGAGGAGGAGAGCGTAAGCTGCTTTGCGTCCCTGTTGGGGGCAGGGGGCAGGCAGGGCCTAAACAAAGCAAAATAAAGCTAACCAATAGGGCCCACATGGTGGAGGGGCTAAAAGTCAAGCCAGAGTTTATACCTCTGTCACAGACCCCGTCTTTAAAACAATATGCACAGCAAAGGGTTTAGACTGGAGTAACTCTGCTGAGGATTTAGAGCCAGAGCGGTGTTCGTCTGTAGCAATAGAAAAGAGCCAGAGTCCAGGAGCACTTCAAGAGACTAACAAGTTCTGTGGCAGGGGAGGAGCTTTCCTGAGTCACAGCTCCCTTCTTCAGCAGAGAAGAGGCAGAGTCCAGGAGCACCTGAAGGACTAACAGAATTTGTGGCAGGGGAGGAGCTTTCGTGAGTCATTGTGCAATTCTTCAGATAGATCAAGATGTGTAGCCATGTTAATCTGTCTGTACCTCACAGGATGTCAGCTGTGAGGAGGGGAAGGGAAAGGAGTTTGTAAGCCGCTCTGAGACTCCTTCGGGTAGTGAAGGGCGGGGTGTAAATCCAATCTCTTCTTCTTCTTCTGTAGCAGTAGAAAAGAGCGAGAGTCCAGGAGCACCTTAAAGACTAACAAGATCTGTGGCAGGGGAAGAGCTTTCCTGAGTCACTGAAGAAGTGAGCAGAGACTCAGGAAAGCTCCTCCCCTGTCACAAATTTGGTTAGTCTTTAAGGTGTTCCTGGACTCTTGCTCTTTCCTACTGAAGAAGGGAGGAGTGACTCAGGAAAGCTCCTCCCCTGTCTCAAATTTTGTTAGTCTTTCAGGGGCTCCTTCTGGACTCTGGGTCTTTTCTCCTGAAGAAGGGAGCAGTGACCAGGAAAGCTCCTCCCCTGCCTCAGATTCTGTTAGTGTAAAGTACTAGGTCCAGAGATGCGTTGAATGATAACAGCTCATGAGTTTATCGGGGAGGTCAGAACAAGCATGTTTAGCTGGACTTGCAGGTCCGCTTATATTCCCATTCTAGGCCACCCCCACACCACCCCGAACACCTGTGATTGGCTATTTACAGTGCCCCTGCATCCTATAGGTCTATCTACAGATGTGGGCTTCCCCATTGGTCCCAACTAGGATCCTCTGGGCCTATTGTTCCTGGATGCAAAGCTCGACGGCTTCGCCTGGCCACGTGTTTGGCCGACCGCGTGCGCGGCCCCTTGGTCAGAACATAACAGTTAGTCTTTCAGGGGCTCCTGGACTCTGGCTCTTTTCTCCTGCTACAGACAGACTAACACGGCTCCCCATCTTCATCCATCTGTACGAGCTCCAGTTCGAGATGTGCGATCAAATGGCAAGAGAGTCGGCTGCTCTACATGCCAAATGAAAGCGAAAGGCTCTTTCCAGGGCTGTTTTGGAGCTTTTCAGTTTTTGCATCCCTCTTTAGCAGCTGGCATCATGTCTGAAGCAGGAGAACCCCAGCCTAAAATTCAAAGGAGATTCTCATCAACAAATCCAACCCTATGAACTCCGCAGTAGGCTGAAGACTTGTACTGTCAGCTTAATTATTTTTTGAACAATAAATATTTTGGGGACACTGTCAAAGGCGCTCACACGGTCCAGGGCCAGATCCTTCCAAAACTCCCTTTGAAGCATCCAGGGCCCCCTCCGATCTGAGGCTGGCCGTCTTGAGCTTCTGAAATGGCCGAGTTTTGAGAATAACACCCCCTCCCCCCAAAAAAACAAAGCGTGGAGTTCACCGGGCTGCAATTATCTCCCAAATGTGTTTGTCCATCAAGCAAGGGGAGTGTTCCGCCCGTTAATGAGTGACTGTAACAGCTCCTGGTCATGCTTCTGTTTAAAGAGACAGGCCCCATTTTATGAATTTCGCAAGCCATGTTCAGAGGCAAAACCCCCTCAAAGGCACTTTTCTTCCAAACAGTTCTGTAGCGTTACAGCCATAAACTCTGAAGGGCTGGAGGAGGGAGAACTTGAAGGGCCATCTGAAGAAACTCTCTGTAAAAGCTGCCACTGGTTTTCCTGGCCCTCGGCTCTCGCAGCCCCTAACACGGCTGTTGACCCGAGTGAAGCTTTCTGGTTGCAGAGACGTTGGGAGGGAGCTGGTGGTTGGGGGACAGGGCCTGTTTTGAAAGTGTCTCGACAGCCCCTGCCCTAAAGCAAAACCCTCCACGGGGCAATGTCAAACTTTGCTACTGCTTGCGGAGTAAGTTAGGAACAAGGAAGACATCAGAATAGGGCAGCAAGTAAGGCCTGGGGAGCTCCAAGAATTACAACAGGTCTCCAGATGACAGCGATCCATTCTCCTAGAGAAAATGGCTGCTTTGGAGGGTGGGCTCTACAACCTCCTGAGGCCTTTCACCTTCCTCAAACCCCACGCTCAGCAAGCTCCACCCCCCTGACCTGGATAGCCCCGGTGAGCCAGATCTCGGAAGCTAAGCAGGGTCAGCCCTGGACAGTATTTGGAAGGGCGACCTCCAAGGAATACCAGGGACATGACGCAGAGGCAGGCAATGGCAAACCACCTCTGAAACGTCTCTTGCCTTAAAAACAAGTCCAGCTCGATACCTCGTGGTGCATAAGGCTAAAAGAACTAGAACTTCTGGCTGCCAGACAATCTTAGGATCTCCTGGCGATACGACACAAACTGCCACATTATCATTATTATTGTTGTTGCTGCTGCTGTTGTTATTATCCACCCCCAATTATGCAGGAACTTCCCACCCAGACTTGGCAACCCTCCTGGAGTGTCTGCCGGTTAGAAAGTAAAGGAAGAAAGTGTCAATATGATCTGGCCCTGCCAGCATTTGGCATCTCGTTTAGGACCCAAAGCAAGTATGGCAATGTGTAAAACAGGAGCTCACAGATCGTCCTCCCACCAATGGATGGAAAGGGCTCCTTTTGTTTCATGTGTTTATAGTTCCAGAAGGGAAAGCTTATTGGTGTGTTGCCACAAAAATAAACAGGAGTCCTGCCCTGACCTGGATAGAAGGAGGAGGAGGAGGAGGAGATTGGATTTATACCCCGCCCTTCAATCAGAGTCTCAGAGCAGCTTACAATCTCCTTTCCCTTCCCTCCCCCTCCCCTCAACAGACGCCCTGTGAGGTAGGTGAGGCTGAGAGAGCTCTGAGAGAAACTGCTCTTTCAAGGACAGCTCTGAAAGAACTATGGCTTGCCCAAGGTCATCCAGCAGCTGCATGTGGAGGAGTGGGGAATCAAACCCGGTTCTCCCAGATATTAGAGTCTGCGCACTTAACCACTACACCAAACTGGCCCGATCTTGTCAGATCTCGGAAGCTAAGCAGGGTCGACCCTGGCAAGTACTTGGATGGGAGACCCCTTGGAATGCCAGCAGTCGGGAGGCGGGGGCAGGCTTTATTCAGCCACCTCTCTGAATATCCTCCAGGCCCCCAGTAGGGGTCAATCACCAAAGGTCGCCATGACTTCCAGGTGCTCACACACACACACACACACATTTTAAAAAATACACACCCCCAATAAATAAATAAACAGGATCTTCTACAGGGGACACACTAGCATTTGGCCAAAAACTCTATGGTCACCATAGAGTTTTTAAGCCAAATGCTAGAGCATCCGCCCACAACGCGACTGGTGCGATGACGTCACCTCTGGGTGACGTCATCGCACCGGGCATGTTGGGCGCAGAGGGGCTCTCCCCACTGGCCAGTTAGCCAGTGGTGGATTGGGCCCCCCGAAATCAGGCCCCCCAATCAGGGGGATGGCAGTCCTACGTATACTTAATCAGACCCTTGGTCCATCAAAGTGCGTATTGTCTACTCAGAGTGGCAGCAGCTCGGGAGGCTCTCAGGCCAGGCTTCCTTCCCATCCCCTGCTGCCTGGACTGTTTTTAACTGGAGATGCTGGAGACTGAACCTGGGACTTTCTGCATGCCAAGCAGATGCTCTACCCCTGAACCACAGCCCTTCCCCTCCTAGGCTCCTCCCTCCCTGACATGCTGCCTCCCCCATCCCAATTTCTCCCATGCAGTCAACAACTTGGCTTTCCTCCTGGCTGCTGTTTGCAAACAATGACTCACCGCGGACGATTAAAAATATCATCCACGGCGAGAGGACGGGACGAAGAGGACAAGGGCTGGGGATCATTTCTCCTTCCCACTTGCCTTCCTCCCAAGCTGACTCGCTGATCTGCCCTCCTGAAAGATATCTGGCTTTCCTCCTCCTCATCCTCCTTCACTCAGGCTCTTTTCTAACCAGCTCCTGATTTTGCCCATGGTCACCTTTTTGGGCCTGGATTCTAATTACTTCGATGCCGCCTGAAACTGATTTACAGCAGAGGGAAACGGGGTGGGGCAGGGCCGCACCCTGATTCCTGTTGTAGACGCTGGAGGCAATAGAAATTGGTGCGCTTCGGTTGGATGGTGCGGAGCTAAACTAAGATGTCCGCCTCCAGGATGGGAAGAAGCAAGGGGTACCGGTATTGTGTTATGGTTGCAATGCAGGGGTCACCTTGAGAACAAGAGATGCAGGTGATACATTCCCCCACTTCCTGGAAAAATGACTTCTGCATATTTCTGTTTTTTTAAATTTCTATATGGAACAGGGTCAAGTTATTTATTTATAGACTGACTTTATCTTTTTTCCCAGTGGGGACCCAAGGCCAGTTTGGTGTCGTGGTTAGGAGCACAGACTCCATTCTGGGAGAACCAGTTGGATTTCCCACTTCTCCACATGCAGCTGCTGGTGTGACCTTGGGTCAGTCACAAGCAGCGTTCCCTCTAAGCTGAGTTGGTGTGAGCTAGCTCATGGTTTTTTATCCTCCAGCCCACACAATTTTGTCTTCGCTCAGGAAGGATGGCCCCAGAGCAAACTGATTCATGCAGTAGCCAAACTGCTCGCACACAGCTTTAATGCCAGTAGCCTACAAAGTAGAATTTTTGCTTACAAGATACCACAGCTTAGAGGGAGCATTGAATGCCAGTATCTCACAAAGTAGAATTTTTGCTCACAAGAATCCACAGCTTAGAGGGGGAATTAGTCACAAGTTCTCTCAGAGCTGTTCTCTCAACAGCAGTTCTTGAAAGAGCTCTCTCAGCCCCACCTACCTCATAGAGTGTCTGTTGTGGGGAGGGGAAGGGAAAAGGATTGTAAGCCACTCTGAGACTCCCTCGGGTAGTGAAGGGCGGGGTAGAAATCCAATCTCCTCCTCTTCTCCTCCTCCTCCTCCTCCCTGCAGTAGCTCTGGGAAATGGGTCAGGCTCAGACTGGCCCAGGTCACCCAGTGAGTTCCAAATACAGAGTGTGGATTCCCTGCTGGGTTTCCGAGGTCCTAGTCTGACACTTCCACCACTACACCCCCCTGCCAGGATGTCTAATGAGCTAAAAGGCCCACCTCCACTTCTCCAGGAGGCATCAAAGGGTGACTTGCTGAAACATCAGTAACAGGGGAGGTGGCCATGTGGAGAGCAAGGGCCAATGTGGTCTCGTACTCTCCTGAGCCCGTTGAGTAATAACTGGGAAAGTTCACTGCCGTCTCAGTGCTCCGACCACTCAAGTCGGCCTGGACTAGCCCTGACCTGGATAGCCCAGGCAAGCCAGATCTCGGAAGCATCTGAAGCTAAGCAGGGTCGACTGTGGCTAGTACTTAGATGGGAGACTTCCTTGGAATACCAAGTCTGGAGGACAGGGGCAGGCTTGACTCAGCCAGTTCCCTGAATATCCTCCAGGCCCCCAGTAGGAGTCAGTCAACAGAGGTTGCCGTGATTACCCTTGTCAAGGTGACTTTGATAGTGGGGTATGTTTGAAGTACCCTCAGATAAGCCCTCACCGGTGTTCCCGCTAAGCTGAGTTAGTGTGAGCTAGCTCGCCGTTTTTTAGCCTCCAGTGCACAGACTTTTGTCTCAGCTCAGGAAGCGATGGCTCCAGAGCAAACTAATTGATGCAGTAGCCAAATCATTAATTCACAACTTTAATGCCAGTAGCCCACCGAGTAGAATTTTTGCTCACAGGACTCCGCAGCTTAGAGGGAGCATTGGCCCTCACCTGTCCAGCCAAGGCTAGCCTGACCTCCTCAGATCTTGGAAGCTAAGCAGGGTCAGCCCGGTTAATAATTGGATGGGAGACCACCAAGGAATGCCAGGGTCGCAACACAGAGGCAGACCAGGGCAAAGCTGAACATCTCTTGCCTTGAACACCCCACCAGGGGCCGCCATAAGTCACCTGTGACTGGACGGGGGGCGGGGGGGGGGAGGGAGAGGTGTGTGCCAAACCATATGCATGGGAAAGATAGCAGGAATCAGAGGACAGCAGACTGGTTTGCATACTCCTGGGCTGCTCTGTGTAAGTCCTGCCATTTGCATGTTATTTGAATCGAGGTGGCTGATGCCAGACTCCAGCAGAGGGGCGTATGCTTCCTGTATGAAATCCTTAGCCTAGGACTGATGATGGGAAAGTCCATCACATCGTAGTTGGAGAGCCAGTTTGGTGTAGTGGTTAAGTGTGCGGACTCTAATCTGGGAGAACCGGGTTTGATTCCCCACTCCTCCACTTGCACCTGGCTGGATGACCTTGGGCAAGCCATAGCTCTGTACCAGCCGCTCTCTCAAGGACAGTTGTCTCAGAGCTCTCTCAGCCCCACCTACCTCACAGGGTGTCTCTTGTGGGAAGGGGAAGGGAAAGGAGTTTGAAGCCGCTCTGAGACTCCAAGTGAGTGAAGGGCGGGGTATAAATCCAATCTCTTCTTCTTCTTCTTAAGGTGATGCCGTAGGGGTTTTCAAAGCAAGAGACTTTCAGAGGTGGCTGTCATTGCCTGCCTCTGCACAGTGATCCTGGACTTCTTTGGAGGTCTCCCATCCAAATACTAACCAGGGCCGACCCTGCTTAGTTTCAGAGATCTGCTGAGATTGGGCTAGCCTAGGCCAGCCAGGTCAGAGCAACCTAGACCTGCTTCAAATATATGAAGAGCCACAAAAAAAGATCACCAGGTGGCCTTTGGTGCCGTGAGAAATGGAGAGCTCTGGATTTCTTTCTTCCACTTCCCTCCAAGTAACCTGAGTCTTTCATTGCTGAAAGCACAAACCCTAGCACTTTACTGCTTTATTATTTCCTTGTTGCATTTGTGTTCCATTTTCCTCCTCTCCCAGGGCTCAAGGCCACTTACGTGGAATTCCCAGGAGACCTCTTGTCCAAGCGCCACTTGAACCAGGTGTTCCCTGGTTCTTCTCGCAGATTCTTAGCGAGCATCTACGAGCCCCACTGATCAAATTCAGATCCAGCATGCGGTCTGCAGGCAGACCACCACCAAGACCATGAGAAGAAGATTGATAAGGACCAGTCCCCGCTGGTGGACTTCCTGATATCACCTGGTTTTTCGCCAGGGTGTGACACAGAGTATTGGAATGGGTAGGCCATTGGCCTGATTCAACATGGCTTCCCGTATGTTATGTCTGGGGCAGTGATGCTCTGTATTCTTGGGGCCTTCAGGGGGGCGACAGTGGGAGGGCTTCTGGAGTTCTGGCCCTGTTGGTGGATTTCCTGATGGCATCTGGGTTTTGGCCACTGTGTGACACAGAGTGTTGGACTGGATGGGCCACTGGCCTGATCCAACATGGCTTCTGTTATGTTCTCTTATGGCTCACCTGCTCCCATGGGAATCTGCTCAATTGCTGAGAACTTCATGTAGACACCCTGCTCTGTACTTTCCACCCCAAGCCAACATACACACCTCATGAAATTGACCCCAAAGACCGCTGTACTGAGTTGGCCCAGGGCTGAACAGTGGCTCTGTTACGAAGGCATTTGGTGAACAATCCTTAACATGTTTGCTTTTGTAAAAGAGTGTGTGCCTCCTCCTTACCCAAGTATGTGGCTATGAGATGCAGAAAGCACCTACATGACCACAAGGGTATGAATTTGGCAGGCAAGGATGCCATAAAAGAAGGGATGCAAATTTATTTATTTATATTTGAAACATTTATTATCTGTCTTCCTCCTTTGCAAAACTCAAGGCAGCTTACCATAGAAATAAAAATAATATTTAAAACACAAACAAATTAAACTACAATGGGGCCTTGAAGACCAACCAAGGTTCATCCTGGGTATATGCTTTTGTGCGCATGCACCCTTCCTCAGATACAGAGGTGTGCATGCACATGAAAGCTTATCCCCAGAATGAAACTTTGTTGGTCTTAAAGACCCCACCCGGCTCTAACTTTGTTCAACTGTGACTCGGCAGCAAAAAAAAAAAAAGGCATAGCATCTTGTGTATACCAATCATACATGACATCTGCCCCTCTCTCTCTCTTCTCTCTCTCTCTCTCCCCCCCCCCCCCAAATCCCGACAATTTGCAGAATAAAGCCGTTCCAGGGTGATGTCACCAGCTCCCTCCCTCACTTCCCCCCCCTCCCGTTTCTATTTTTATTCCCTAGCTGAAACCAAAGGAGGGGGGGGGGGGGAATCAATGCAAATACAGCCTACACTTAGATTGATTGAACGTTTTATGGTCTCTTTTAAGTCTATTAAAGCATATCCTTATTTCCTCAGTTCACGGTTAGTATCGTATTTTTCTCTCGTATTGCACAGGAGAAACGAGTCAGAGAGTCAATTCTCCTCGCCTGTGTCAACAGCAAGGATCGCCTCTTAATGCAGAAGCGACCGGCAATGAAGTGGCGCCCACTAGTGTAGAGGTTGGGAATAGCAGCCTCAGGAGATAAACACTGGCTGTATGAGCGCTGCTCTTCTTGCTGGGTGATTCTGGCCGCAGTTCCAAGCGTGACGTTGCTTCGGCAACTCACAACTTTTGGGTTTTGGGGTTCCGAAGAGCTCCCTCCCACACACAGAAATCTGCAGCCGGACACAGTAATTCCTCTCTCCGCCTGCGTTTGTCCACAAGGAAGGCGGAAAGGATTTTTGTCTCACTACAATAAGTTGCAGGGGCCGCTCAGTGGAATGCTCAGCCTCTAATAGCAGGTTAAAAGTAGCCCCCAGCTAAGCCGTGGGGCTGAGATGGACAGACCGGTAGCATAGGTTAGCTGGCTGCGTCCGTCCCACGCAGAACTCGACGACAAAGAAACTGAAGAGTGGGCTTTCTTTTCAGTTCGTTTCCGAAGTTGAACAGACAATTTTGTATCTACGGCTGAAACGAGCAACACTTCTTCACAGGCCGCCGCAGTGAGAGGTGACACCACTTGACAGAGGGGTGTCAGGGCCAGCTGTGGTGCAGTGGTTAAGGGCAGCAGACTCTAACCAGGAGAGCTGGGTTTGACTCGCCACTCCTCCACATGCAGCCAGCTGGGTGGCCATGGATCAGTCACAGCTGTCTCAGAGCTGCTCTCTCAAGAGCAGTTCTCTCAGAACTCTCTCAGCCCCACCTACCTCACAGGGTGTCTGTTGTGGGGAGAAGAAGGGAAGGCCATTCCAAGACTCCTTCGGGTAGTAAAGGTTGGGGTATAAAACCAACTCCTCTTCCTCTTCCTCTTCCTCCTCTTTTTCTTCTTCCTCCTCCTCCTCCTCCATTTTGATCAGTGCTCCCTCTAAGCTGTGGAGTCTTGTGAGCAAAAAGGCTACTTTGTAAGCAACTGGCATTAAAGTTGTGAGCCAACACTTTGGCTACTGCAGAAATTAGTTTGCTCTGGAGCCATCCTTCCTGAGCTAAGACAACAATGTGTGCACCAGAGGCTAAAAAAACCTGTGAGCTAGCTCACACTAACTCAGCTTAGAGGGAACAACATCCATTGGACTTTTGAGACATTTTCCTTGAATGAGCTGAACAGACCAGGAACGCTGCTGAATTGTAACTCGTGTCAAGCACGGGAGGGATCCTAGAGACACACGTGGGCGCTTGCAGCCTGGGCCATTCCCATCTCCCTGTTTCCTGAGCAGCCCTCTGAGACCTCCAGAACGCAGGGCTTTAGGCTTGCCAACAGACCTGAAGGGAGATGCCCTGTCCCTTGAATAGATGCTTAATTGGTGAAAGTGGCCACCTGAAGTTTTTGTAAATGACACCACCCGCTAAATAACATCCCGTTAAGCTTCTGTCAAAGGGACAGGACATTTTTGAACATGCAGGCAGTTTCATCCCTGTGAGTTTGGTTGGCCCATAAAGGCCAAAAGCCATGCAGCCACGAGGAAGACGGACTGGATGGAATCTCCTTCTTCGGGATGAAATCCTCTTCCACCGCTGCAAGAAATTCTACTGGCAGAAAAGTAGTTCCTGTTTGGTTCCCCCTTCCTCTTGGCAGCCCTCTAGGCTATGGGGATTTTTGTTCATGTGGGTCCCACAGCCTCCAATACTGGCTTTATATAGGTCTCAGGTATGTGTGAATGGGGGGGGGGGCGAGGATTGCTGGGGACAGGGAACAGACAGGTAAGAATGAGGTCTGCTTGCACTATTTTGTTTCTGCTTCACAGAGTCCAGCCCAGCATCTTTGAAACCTAAACTTCAAATATACTGATGGGACTTGAACTTGCTAATGTTGGCTCTGCCCAGGCTAGCCCGATCTCATCAGCTCTCAGAAGCTAAGCAGGGTCGGCCGTCATTAGTACTTGGATTGGAAGAAGAAGAAGGCGAAGAAGAGACTGGATTTATACCCTGCCCTTCACTACCCAAAGGAGTCTCAGAGCGGCTTACAAACTCCTTTCCCTTCCCCTCCCCACAACAGACACCCTGTGAGGTAGGTGGGGCTGAGAGAGCTCCGACAGAAACTGCTCCTTTTCAAGAACAGCTGTGCCAGAACTACAGCTTGCCCAAGGTCATCCAGCAGGTGCAAGTGGAGGAGTGGGGAATCAAACCCGGTTCTCCCAGATTAGAGTCCGCACACTTAACCACTACACCAATCGACCATCAAGCAAGTCCAGGGTTGCTATGCAGAGGCAGACAATGGGAAACCACCTCTGTTTGTCTCTTGCCTTGAAAACCCTGTGGGTTGCCATAAATCCACTGTGACACAACAGCATTTTCCAGACACACACACACACACACACACAATTTTGGCTCCGTGTAGATAACCACTATATTTCAGATCCCTTATTAAAGATACAGTTTATTTCTAACTGTGTGTGATTGACTTTTTTTATTTTTCAGTTGTGGAGTATCTAATCCTCGCCTTTCCATAAACCAGGTCTGGGTCATATGTCAGCTCATTTAAAAGTGATTGGTTAAGGCCTCCAAAGCCATATTGATCTGACAGCCCTACTTCAAATACTGTGGTTACAGGCTGTCCTGGCAGAACTGGGACTGGAGTTGGACAGAGCATTGGAGCCGATCCACCAGCGAGTCGATCCAAAGACAGATCCAAGCCAGGATCTGGGCCAAGAAGTCCACCCAAAAGGTAGCCAGACCAAAGGTGCAGGGAAACATCCATAGGTAGGCTGTATCCATAAGCTGCCCTGATCGGGATAGCTCATCAGAACTCGTGAAGCTAAACAAGTTTGGCCTTAGCTAGCATTTTGACAGGAGACCAACAGGGAAGTCCAGGGTTGCAATGCGGAGGCAGGCAATGGCAAACCTCTTGAATTTTGTAACTCTGCATGCAAGAGGATCTGGGAGGGAAGAGTTAAGAGAATTCGCTCAGTGGGGCACACTCGGCAGCTGGCCCCACCCACTCGTTGGGTGGATGTTGAGCCTCTTTGGCCCTCGCTTGTCTTGTTTCACCTTATGTACGACCTTTCGTCTTCTCCTCTCTCGCCCGGGCTCGGAGCTGTAGCAAGTTAACCTTTTCGGAATTAATCTGTTCACAATAAGTTAAATGCCCCTACGTGAATACATCACGGAAGATGTGCTTCCATTTTTGTAAGTAAAATTTCTTTCTCTCGTTCCCATAGGAGTCAGACCATCTTTGTAATTTGTTTGAACAGCACTTTCCCCTTACCCTGGAAATGTGGAGGATTGGGGGTACTGCGTAAAGCTTCTATACTTCCAGGGCATATGATTTTTTTTTCATTGAACCCAACACAACCACCTCTGAAGGTCTCTTGCCTTGAAGACTCCACTGGGGCCACCATAAGTCGGCTGCGGCTTGACACCACTTTCCACCACTATCCGTAAACAGACGCGCCGCGTGAAGCATCAAACCATGCTGGGGCGACAAGAAGAATACCACTCCCGTGAGGGATTTTTCCGCACCAGCGGACCGATCAGGAAACCCCCGGTTTGAGTCCAGAGACTCCAGTGGCCTTTTAGCAAATCATCTGTGATCACAATATTTTAACGAGGGCCATCAATCAATTAAATATGGGAGGGCGACAAAAACAGGATATTGCCGCCGTGGCTCAGAGCACACGCTGGGAGCTCAACCAGAACAAATGCTTCTTTCACCGGGGGGGAGGAGCCTGAAAATAGAGCTCCTCCCCCCCTTCCCCTTTGCTCTTGTTAAAGTTGTGTGTTTAACTTCTCAATGTTTCCACCAGCAGTAAAATCATCATCAGTGCGCCTTTATGGTCCCCATCAACGCACGATCGGCCTGAACTTGGGCTGGGAGAGAACCAGCCCTTTGTTTAAACACTGGTAGCTTGTAAAAATTACTAAGCAGGTAGTGGAAATTTATATTCTAACAAAACACTATAAGAGAGGCCTATGATCGCAGTGAGAGGTTGGAAGCATTCGTATCTTTCTGAGGCCGTTCCTATGGCGCTTGTCACTATGAAGGCCAGATCAGAACCTTCCCTCTCCCGTGGTCCAGAAACAAGCAAATGAAACCTTGACAGATCCTGGAAGATACTTTTAAGGATACCTTAGAGTGCTCTATTAATAGCAGGACCCAGTGGCCTCCTTCTCAGGAAGTCCTCTCCGCCCTGACCTGGATAGCCCAGGATAGCCCAGGAAAGATCTCGTCAGATCTTGGAAGTTAAGCAGGTTCGACCGTGGTTAGTACTTGGATGGGAGACCTCCTTGGAATATCAGCAGCTGGGAGGGCGGGGGCAGGCTTTATTCAGCCAGCTCTCTGAATATCCTGCATGGCGCCCAGTAGGGGTCAGACCCCAGAGGTCAACCTGACTTCCAGGGGCAGACACACATGCACACGCACACGCACAAACACAAAAATACCCCCCCCCCCGGCAAAGGAAGTCACTTCCATTGGACCTGAGGAGGTGACTTGAAAGTAAATATGGATTGAGTTGAGCTGACTGTGTTTCCTTCTGTTCAAGGGTGGCAGTCAAGAGATACTTGGTGTCTGGTGGAAATCAAAGCGGCCTGAGCGTTTACTATATCCCATGAGTTCCTGTGAATTTTCAGTGGATCTTAAACTTCCTGAATTTTCTCAGGTCTTTTTTTGCATGCCAGTAAAACTCTTCTTTTAGGGTCAAACCTCTCCTCTCCTCTCCTCCTCTCCTCTCCCCTCCCCTCCTCTCTAATATTTACATACAGCAACCCTGAAAAATTCACCCTGGTGGTTTCCAGCATACAGCAAACAGGTACAATTAAAACTCCAATTCCCACAAGGGGCAGAGCTGAGCCATTGGGGAGCCTGCTTTTTATCCCACGAGGTGGCAGCATTCAAGCCACGGCAGGATCCCCAGTGGCTATTTGGCCAGGGGCAAGCCCCACAGACATGGCCCAGCAGAGAGGCAAGGAGGGTAATTATAGGGTTAAAACAAGGAAGGAAAGGGCTAAAAGAAGGATGTATGAGGCTGGAACTACCATCCAATCAGCACCCCAGCTCTTGGGGGAAGACCCGCCTTCCTGTGAGAGCCCGGAAGCTGTGGGTGGACCTGCCTCCTGTCAAGGCTGGCCCTTAAAAGTCAGGGAGAGGCCAAAAAGGGCAGACTGGTCAGGGGTTTAGGCAGTGGAGGAGGGGAGAGGGAAGGGGAGGGCGAGGGAGTGGAATCTCACCACACCTCTCCCCTCCCTTCACCCCTATCTGCTTTCCATGGCTGAGGCTTTAAAAAGAGCAGGTAAGCAGCCTACTATTCAGGGTATTAGACTGGTTGAACATGACAAAACCAATAACATCTAATAGAATTAAAATATCAAAGCAGAGACCACCAAAAACAACAACAGATTCAGTAAAATACCTTTAAAGCATAAAATAAAACAGAAAAGTTAGGGGGGAAATAGTGGTAGATATTTAAAAAGAGAATTACTGCAAAGCACAGGTAAAAGTAAATGGAGTTAGATCATGATAAAAAATACCAAGGAAATTTTTTGAAAAGTGTATGGTTCTAAGGGCCAGAAAAGTTGGCTGGTTTGGCACAAGGTGGAAGGTCAAACAGGGTACTCCATAGGTGTGGTGTCATGGCTTTGTGACCCTCCACCCCAGCTCAAGGTGAGGGGACATGAACAGGATCCATGTAGAATTCATTCAGGGTCCTACAGGAGTTAAATCACCAGCAAGATGTGTTGCCTGTTATCAGCGTCTGACAACCACCTTCCTGCTGCAGTTTGAACGAACTGGAGTAACAGAACTGTCTTCAAGGGAAGTCCCAGAAAGAGCACATTACAGTAATCTAACAAGAAGCTGCATCTGAAGCTGTTTTCAGTTCCTCAGTTCCTTTTTGTTTTTCTTCCTCCTTTAAATTATTCACCCATACATTTCTAGTGATAAAACATGACCAAAAAAATAAAAGCAGTCTGGATGCAACTGAATGCATGGCTGTATCTAAATTCTTTTTGTCTGGTGTTTGACCAGTCTACAGGAGATCATGGGACATCAATGAAACATTGCACAAAAGAGCCTCAGCACAGTCATACCTTCAATTACACCAAGATTGCTCTTTTGCAGTGTTTTTAATTAGTGGACATGAGAGCCAGTTTGGTGTAGTCAGGGGTCATTTCGAGCAGGAATGCGCGGGAATGCCATTCCAGGAGTAACAAGCCCAGGAGCGGACACATATGGTGATGTGCTGTGGAAAGAAGCAAAAGCGTACTAACTTGATCTGTATTTTCATGCTTGTTGTAGGGTAGCTTCCCTGCAAGAGCAAAGGAAACCTGAAGTGTCCTTAGTCAAAGTGTCAAGCTGGCTCACCAGCTCTGAGTTGGGAAAGACCTGGAGATTTTGGGGGTGGAGCCTGAACGGTGGGTGTTGCCTTCTGACACACGTTTGGTGATGTCAGGGGGTGTGGCATATGCAAATAAGTTATGCTAATGGGTTATGCTAATGAGCTCCTGCACCTCTTTTTCTATGAAATTATCCCTGGTTAGGAGCACAGACTCTAATCTGGGACAGCTGGGTTTGATTCCTCACACCTCCACATGCAGCTGCTGGTGTGACCTTGGGTCAGTCACAAGTTCTCTCAGAGCTGTTCTCTCAAGGGCAGTTCTCAAGAGAGCTCTCTCAGCCCCACCTACCTCCCAGAGTGTCTGTTGTGTGTGGGGGGGAGTCATGCTTTGAAGGGCAGATTCCATGGCATAATACCCCACTGAGGTCCGTGTATTCCCCAAGCTCCATCCCCAATTCTCCAGTGGTTTCCCAATCTGGATCTGGGAACCCTATCCCCCACCCCACATCCCCTGCTGGTGGCCAGAGAGGACCTGGCAGCCACACCTCAGATAAAAGAAAGCACACCATTGGAGTAAGGCCTCCCTTCGAAAAGGAGGTGGACAGAATGGAGCGTGTGCAGAGGAGAGCGATGATGGCTCTCTTGAAGTATCTGAAGGGCTGTCAGTCGGAGGAGGGCAGGGAGCTGTTCCTGTGGGCAGCAGAGGAGAGGACGGGCAAGAATTGGTTTGAATTGAGGGCGGAAAGGTACCAGCTGGGTATTAGGGAAAACTTTCTTACAGTAAAATCAGCTGCCTAGGTGAGCTCCCCCTCCCTGGCCGTCTTTAAGCAGCAGCTGGACAAACACTAGTCAGGGATGCTCTGCATTGAGCAGGGGGGTTGGACTAGGTGGCCTCTATGGTCCCTTCCAACTCTGTGATTCTGTGATTCCATGAGTTTGATTCGAACAGCTGTAAAACATGTTGAGAAAAACTTAACTGGTACATGTAACAATCCCCCCCAAAAAATATGGATAAGGTATTTCCCAGGTACTTTTTTGGCTCGGATTTAGCCAAACACCCCCCCCCCCCGGGAATGTGGGTTTATGATGCAGTATGCCATTACACATCAAAAAAGAGCTGGTAGACCTTTTTTTTCCTGAAGTCTTCTGAAAATTAGATTGTTGTTGACCTTCTCCTGAGCCTAGCGGAGCGAGCATTTGCCCTGGAGGGGTTTTCTCTCATTACTCATAAAAGAATGTCACCGCACAGTCTTGTCCCATCTGCACTCTGCTGTCTCTTGAGAGACAGCTGGGGAATGCTACACCGTAAGTAATGCTACTTGAAACATTGCACGAAAGACAGAACAAGTTGTCCCCCCCCTTTAAACTTTAAAATATCAAGATTTGCATTTCAAAATGTGCCCGGGGTTTGTGTGATGCTGTGCAAAAAAATGTTTTAACAGGGCAGTCCTAAGCAGAGTTACACTCTTCTTGAGTTTGCTGGGTTCAGAAGAGGGTAACTCTGCTTAGGATTGTGCTGGGAATATCAGAACGACAACAGATGAAGCTTTTCACAAAGGCCTGCCTTTATGAACATTTCACTCTCCTCTCCAAACAAAAAAAGTTGCTCACCTTCACCCTTACAGTGAGTGACTTCAACGTTGACCCAAATGGAACTTCCAGCTGCCTTGAGCCAAAGAAGAAAGGCAAGGTACAAATAAAGGAAGGAAGGAAGGAAGGAAGGAAGGAAGGAAGGAAGGAAGGAAGGAAGGAAGGAAGGAAGGCAGGCTTAGAATGCGAAATACCAACACCAAGACCCCTGACCTCCAGATGATAGGTCATGAACCAGTGGATTTCATCTTTGCTTGAACCAGAACCATACAATTCTCAAAGGATCCATGAATTGCATTTTTAGTACATTTACCTGCAGATTACTTGTGTTGCATCTGTTGGACATATTTTATCTTCATTGACCATCAGTAAACCTGGATGGCCCAGGCCAGCCCAATCTTGTCAGTTTGGTGTAGTGGTTAAGTGCGCGGACTCTAATCTGGGAGAACCGGGTTTGATTCCCCACTCCTCCACATGCGCCTGGCTGGATGACCTTGGGCAAGCCATAGCTCTATACCAGCTGTTCTCTCAAGGACAATTGTCTCAGAGCTCTCTCAGCCCCACCTACCTCACAGGGTGTCTGTTGTGGGGAGGGAAAGGGAAAGGAGTTTGGAAGCCACTCTGAGACTCCCTTGGGGAATGAAGGGTGGGGTATAAATCCAATCTCTTCTTCTTCTTCTTCTTCTTCTTCTTCTTCTTGTCAGATCTCATAAGCTAAGCAGGGTCGGCCCTGGTTAGTATTCAGATGGGAAGCCACCTAGGAAGTCCAGGGTTGCTACGCAGAGGTAGGCGATGGCAAAACCAACTCCACCTCTGAATGCCTCTTGCCCTGAAAACCCCACAGGGTCACCACCACACACTGGCCGTAACTTGATAGCACTTTCCACCACTGTCGATCCATCTTCACAGATGTTGGGTGCTGGTGGCACCCCATGTCAATGACCCTTAACTGGAACTAAGCTGAAGAAGAGGGGATAGGCTGTGTCTGTGTCAGGTGGTGATACTTCCGATGGCTTTCACTTTAGCAGGGGACTGGGGCTGGTGTGATAGGGTGCCAGGCGGAGAAGAGGCTAGTTACGGATCTGCCCCTCTCAGATGTGGACAGCCAAAGTGTTGTGTCTGCTGACCGCCACAGGGCACCAGCAACATACAGCCTGAGCTTGACTCCTGGGAAACAATAGGAGCCAAGGATTCTAGACCACCACTAGCCCTCCAGTAAGAACTCTGGTGGGAAATTCAAACCTGCCAATGGGACTTTTGGGTGTGTCCTGGGGACTGTATAAAGTTGGCCATCTCGGCCAGTATTCCATCCTTGTTGTGTACTCAATAACCCAATGCTTATCACCATGTCGTAGTCCGAGCTTCCATGCTGCGAACCCAGTATACAATAGTGGCAACGAGGATGGGAGAAAGGTATGGCCAGGTTTGGAACAGCTTTTGAGTAATCCCAGGCCCATCACCAGGATTTTTTTTTATCCTGGGGGGCTCTGGGGTTCGGAAGGGGCTGCTGCTGCAGGGTCTTAATTTAAAATAAAATTTCAAATCCCGCGAGGGTTTCAATGCAATTCCCCTCTCTTCCCCTCACCAGCCAGCTGAGCAGAGAGGATTTCGCCATTGGACAAAGCGACTTTAAACCCCCCCTCTGCTCAGCTGGCTGTGGGGGGGGGGGAGAAGAGAAGGGGTGGCTGCGTGGCCTCTGTTGCCAGCAGCCGAGTCTTCTTCCCGCTAGCCATCAATCCCCGTGGCAATATTTAGGGAAAAGCCGGACAGAAGGTCCTTATCTGGGGTGGAAGGAAGAGAGAACGCTCCCTGACTCAGTCCCTGTGCTACACCTGTCATGTCAGAGTAGGGTTGCCAGCTTCCAGGTGAGGCCTGGGGATCTCCCGCTTTTACAACTGATCCTCAGCTGACAGAGATCAGCAGCCCTGGAGAAAATGGCTGCTTTGAAGGGTGGACTCTATGGCATTGTACCATGCTGAGGCCTCTCCCCTCCCCAAACCCCACCCTCTTTTGGCTCCACCCCCAAAGTCTCCAGGTATTTTCCAACCCAGACTTGGCAACCCTATGTCAGAGCATCCCCGACCCAGGTACAGCACAAGACATAGGTGTGTCTGTGTGCTACGTGCCATCAAGTCACTTCCAAATTTTGGGGACCCTATGAATTAATGTCCTCCAAAACATCATGTCATAAACAGCCATTCTTGCAAATGGAGGGCTGCAGCTCCCTTGACTGAGCTGATCCATCTTGCATTGGGTCTTTCTCTTTTCCTGCACTCTCCAACTTTTCTTAGCTTTATTTTCTTTTCTGGTGAGTCTCGTCTTCTCATAATGTGACCAGAGTACGATAGCCTCAGTTTAGTCGTTTTAGCCTCTAATGAGAATTCAGGTTAGATTTGATCTGCAGCACCCTGGTCTGTCTTTTTGGCAGTTCACAGTATCTGTAAAACTTTTCTCTGTTGCTGAACGAGACGAGAGACAGTTGGATAAAACCTTATATCCAGGATTCTAGGTGTGAACTGGATAATTTGAGGTTTCTTTTGGCAGGGGTGGATTTTAATATTACGTCAGCAGTGGCCAAGATCTCTTCTCAGTCGATTAAGATAAAAAATCATTAAATTTTATTTTATATAGACACATCTATTATATAAATTTTCTTCTTTTTTTTTAGTCTGGGTGTGACACTGTTCAGAGCCGAACTGGCCTTAAGAGCAGGATCATTAAAATAAGGAAAACTTTTCTCCATCGCATTTCAAACGAATCGGTTTTCTTCCTGTCTGCTTCCTTCACTGTTCAACTTTCACACCCAGACATTATAATGGGGAATACTACAGCATGAATTAACTTGATCTTCGTTGCCAGTGACGCATCCTTACACACTCAAGAATCTTTCCTAGATCCTTCATGGCTTCCCTTTCCAGTCTCAATCTCCTTCTGGATTTTTCGGGTGCAGTCACCCTTTTGGTTAATGATGGACCCAAGGAGTAGAAAATCTTGAACAATTTTGATTACTTCATTGTCAATCTTAAAGCTGTGTACAAGACAGTAGTCCTGACTTTTGTCTCCTTGATCTTCAGTTGTACAAGACACAGGTACCGGGGTAAGAACATAAGAACATAAGAAAAGCCAATGGCCCATCCAGTCCAATACTCTGTCACACAGGGGCCAAAAATAGCAGGTGCCATCAGGAGGTCCAGCAGTGGAGCCAGGACACTAGAAGTCCTCCCACTGTTGCCCCCCCCTCAAGCACCAAGAATACAGAGCATCCCTTGCCCCAGACTGAGAGTTCCTATCTATACCTTGTGGCTAACAGCCACTGATGGACCTCTGCTCCATATGTTTATCTAATTCCCTCTTGAAGCCGTCCATGCTTGTAGCCGCCACCACCTCCTGTGGCAGTGAATTCCTTGTGTAAATCACTCTTTGGGTGAAGAAGTACTTCCTTTTATCTGTTCTAACCCAACTTTGAAGATACATTGTTCTGATAGATGTATACATGATTCCCAATTTTGGGACACTAAATATCGGACAGAGCAAGGATGGAAGGGAAATAAGGCACTTAACCAGGAAGTAACTTTATAATCCCAACAAGATACAGACTAGAGAAATGAAGGATCAGCACCGGACGTCGCGGCAGCGAGCCGTGGCTGGAGAGTTTAAATGACATGCTTGCAAGGCGGGTTTGGAGAAGACAGACTTGAATTAGGAGCAATATACCACATAAGTAATTCCAGAAGTCTTCCATCTGTGTGCGGTAGGTGGGGCTGAGAGAGCTCTTTCGAGAACTGCTCTTTCAGGAACAGCTCTGACAGAACTACGGCTTGCCCAAGATCATCCAGCAGCTGCAAGTGGAGGAGAGGGGAATCAAACCCGGTTCTCCCCAGTTAGAGTCCGCGCACTTAACCACTACAGCAAACCTAGGCCCAATCTGGTCAGATCTCAGGGTCAGCCCTGGTTAGTATTGGATGGGAGGCCACCAAGGAAGTCCAGGGTCACTATGCAGAGGCAGGCAATGGCCAACCCCCTCTATAAATCTCTCACCTTGAAAACCCTCTAGGGTCGCCATAGATAGACTGTGGTTCTTACAGAGGACATCCAACCCGCAAATCGGAGCCACCTGGAGATGCCAACATAACCCCAAACTGGATCCAACATGCCCAAACGTCCCAGTTCGTGCTCAGACAAAATGGAGGGCAATACTTAATATTTGGATGGCTCCGATCCGGCCTTCAAAAGGCATGTCGCTCTGAGGCGGCCTGTGTCGCCTGGCTCATTAGCCAAATGCAAAATCCAGAGCGAGACTAATACTGGCGCCATTTTGTCTGTGGCGCTTTCTATAGGCTAACATCTGCATTCATCTCCCGCATTCATCTTCCAAAGAGCGGAATGACTCTCGGTGTAGTAATAGAAAATAGACCGAAGCTGGAAATAATGGGCTCCGGCAATCAAACTATCATTATAGGTACATTATGTACAAGGTACTAAATTGGCAGCAGCCCTTCATTGTTAACTTTCTCTTCGGCATTATTAAATGAGCTCAGAAACCAGGGGAAATTTACGAGTGACAAAGGGTAATTATATACTTTAGAAGAAGGTATTTTTCATCATGGGGATAGAACGGCACCAAGATAACAGCCCATTCAAAAGGCAGCCAGAAGAGAATCTACATATTTCAGGAGAATCACGCCGTCGTCCTTGGCCAGCGCGCTTCGTGGCTCAAGAGAAAGGGAATACTTTTGTTTCCAGGTTGGTGGTCAGCTTAAATGTGGGTGCATTATATCGTCTGCAGAGAGTCTCACTGCCATATTAGCGGCCAAGGGTACCGGATGTCTTTGTGTCAGATGTGTGCTCCAGCCAGCTGGCTAAGTTGTAAGAGGGATCTGTGGTTCAAAGAAACGCCACAAACAGTTGGTGAGCAGTCTACTGAAGCGTGTCCATCGTTCCCTCCCAAGAGCAAGCGAGAGCCAGTTTGAGGTAGTGGTTCAAAGCACAGACTCTAATCTGGAAGAGCTTTTTTCAGATCTGTCCTTGAGGGGACAGCTCTGACAGAACTATGGCTTGCCCAAGGTCAAGTGGAGGAGTGGGGAATCAAAGCCGGTTCTCCGAGATTAGAATCCACGCGCTTAACCACTACACCAACGCATGTCTGTCTTTCCCTCCCAAGAGGATTCATGAATCCCTCTCCCAAGAATTCATTCTCATTCTCCAACATCCCATGTCTTTCCATCTTTTGGTCTACTACATTTCTATCCCCCTTTCCTCCAAGGAACACCCAGTTCTTCTTTCCCCATTTTATCCCCTCTGAGGCCACCTGACCTGTATGGTCAGGTTAGCCTGATTTTGTGAGATCTCAGAAGCTAAGCAGGGTCAGCCCTGGTTAGTATTTGGATGGGAGACCACCGAGGAAGTCCAGGGTTCCTACATAGAGGCAGGCAATGGCCAACCACCTCTGAACATCTCTTGCCTCAAAAACCTTGTGGAGTCTCCATAAGTTGGCTGGGACTTGATGGCAAGGCGGGCAGGGGGGGCCCGAACACATCACAAGCCTCACCCAGTGTCCATCATGGCAGAACAGGGCTTGGAGTCCGAACTCTGGTCCAACCTGCTATCTGCTCCATCTTGCTGGCATTCAGAGGGATGCTTATACTGAAGTGTTTCTGGTACGTCTAGAATGAATATTGTTCAGCACTGTGGTTATTCTTTGTGGTTCTTTTTAAGGTCTTCCTTAACTGCCAGTGTATTCATGAGTGCACACGACTGATCTAAAAGCCTAAGTAGCAACTGTTTGCCCTCCTCACTAGAAAAGCCCTCTCTGCCCTAAGCCCTCCCTGTTTCCATGAGAAAAGTGCTGCGGGGATTTTTATTTGTCAGCAGCCTAAACCACAGGACTGCTCAAGACAGATACCCAAATATTTGGGCGGAACAGAATATGCCCTATGACCAGCTCCTGCAGAACTAAGAAAAGGTGACCAAGCTTGTGGGAAGTACGTGGGACTAGCTTAGCTCCGCCTCGTAAGTAGTAAGTTATCTTGAACCAAATTTGATCAGTACGTTGCATTTGACCTGACCTGGATAGCCCAGGCAAGCCCGATCTGGTCAGATCTCGGAAGCTAAGCTGGGTCAGCCCTGGCAAGTACTGGGATGGGAGACCTCCTTGGAATACCAGCAGTTGGGAGGCGGGGGCAGGCTTTATTCAGCCACCTCTCTGAATATCCTCCAGGCCCCCAGTAGGGGTCAATCACCAGAGGTCACCATGACTTCCAGGAACACACACACATGCACACACACACACATAAAAAATACACAAAATACATTGCATTTGGCAGAGACCTTTCTGCTGTTTTATCTTCACAACAACCCTACTGAGAATGTGAGACTGGCCCCAGATCACCTAGCAACCTTCCATGGCATGAGCAGGGATTCAAACCTGGATTTCCCAGATCCTAGTCCAACACTTTAACCACTATTCCATGCTGCCCTGACCTGGATAGCCCAGGCTAGCCTGATCCTGTCAGATCCCGGAAGCTAAGCAGGGTCAGCCCTGGCTAGTATTTGGAAGGGAGCCCTCAAAGGAATACCAGGGGCATGACACTGAGGCAGGCAATGGCAAATCACCTCTGAAACGTCTCTTGCCTTAAAAACAAGTCTAGCTCGCCACCTAGTGGTGCATAACACTAAAAGAGCTAGAACTTCCAGTTGCCGGACAATCTGAGGATCTCCCGGCTATACTACACACACTGCCTTACGCTGATTAATTAATTACTCCACGCAGGCACAGTGGTCACTGCATTTTTTAAAAAACACTTGCTGACTTTTTATCTTTGCTGACTTGTGGCTCAGCCGTTCATGACCGCGGCCCCCTACCACCTCCTGAATTAAACTGGATTGTCTTCAGCCGAGTGTAAGTTTTCCGAGTGTAAAAAACCCAAGCTAGGCTTAAGCTCAGTGTGTAACCTAGTCATTGACCAAGCCAGTCCATGCCAACAAAGAGGAATGAAAAGGCAAGTTGACTAAAATCTATAGAAGCCATAGACTCTGAGGATCGTACAGAAGACCCTTTGTTCAGGTCAAAGGAGAGGTATGGAAACCTCTAGGCCCCCTGTTCCACCCGCCTACCCGCGGCTGTCTCCCTTATCTGCCAATGACCGTTCTAGTAGTTTGAAAGAGTGATGTTGGCAAATTTTACACAAGGATAGCAACGCTCTCTCTAAGCTGTGGAGTCTTGTGAGCAAACATTCAACTTTGTGAGCTGCTGGCATTGAAGCTGTGAGCGAGCAGTTTGGCTGCTGTGTAAATTAGTCTCCTCTGGAGCCATCCTTCCTGAGTGAAGACAAAAACGTGTGAGCCGGAGGCTAAAAAACTGTGAGCTAGCTCACACTAACTCAGCTCAGAGGGAACACTGCCAGCAGGTCCAATGGTTTAAGCACACTGCTGGAGCGTCAACAGGTCGGTGTCAAAGGTGAAAAAAATCTGTCCTCTGCAGCCTCTTGACGACGACGACGCCTTTGTCACACACAGACGCACACACATATATATATAAAACTGACTTTCTAACTTAGATTATTTGGAGACTTTAAGTGCTCGTGTTATTGCAAATTAAACTAATTAGTATCGTTTCCCGACAGCTGCAGTGAGCGATAGCAATCCCATCATCCTCCTCCCCCATCTCCCCCCAGCCCTGCTCCTCAGCCGCTGATATGGGATGGAGTGGCGACGGCTTTTTGTGGTTTGATGGGAATAGGATCAGTTTATCATTGTAAGGGCGCATCGTGCCACTCCGAGCGCCACATCGCTGCTTCCCTGACGCTCTTCCACTTCATCAGCGATTATTGCTCTATTAACTTATTACACAGGAAGCCGAGCGGAGACAGATGGGAGGTGACGGTGACTGTGGAAATCACCAGGGAAGAAATCGGGCTGGGAATGTATGGTTCCCCCCCCCCCCCCCCAGTTTGGGAGATGTTTGTACATGATACACACATGCACCCCTCAACTGTAGACAAGCCACGGATACCAGGAACTGGTTTCCATCCCACAGGTAGTTTAATTGTTGTATATTCTGCAAACTTGCTCTAATTGCAGAAAAAAACCCCTGCCATTTCTGTGCCTATCTGGCAGAAAGCAAAACGCACTGCTGTAGGTAATCCTTGGGCATTTAGCAAATTGCTCTCATTTATCGAGCGGAGGGAAGAAGGAGAAAAAAACACACGTCCCTATTATGTGGATAAAACCAAACGACTTACTTAAGCCTGAGATTTCCATAATGTCTGATTGAGGACAACGGAGGAGGTGATGGTCCTCGTATATTGTTATATATACTTCAACGAGCCGGAACTATCGCCTTCCACTTGGACATTGCGGCTTCAGTGGCAGACACTTGCTGAAGGGGCTAGGAGAATTTCAACAGAAGTGGCCACTTGAGTGAAGCAGGCTAATTGGGGCCGAGAGGGGCAGGGTTCCCTAGAAATCACAAACAGGACCTTCCAGAGTTACCATGGACAACAACAGCAGTAATTCTGAAATACCATTTTTGGACCTGTGCATTAGCTGTTTAAGGGCTTGGTGTGTTCTTGGCTTGATGGGTTTGGGAGTCTTCATTGACCTATGGGGTCAAGCACCCTCTGCCTATTAAAGCTCTTGGGGCTCTTTAGCTTGGAGAAGCGACAACTGAGGGGTGACATGATCAAGGTTTACAAGATCATGCATGGGATAGAGCAGGTAGAGAAAGAAGTCCTTTTCTCCTTTTCTCACAATACAAGAACTCATGGGCACTCCATGAAATTGCTGAGCAGTCAGGTTAGAATGGATAAAAAGAAGTACTTCTTCACCCAAAGAATGATTAACACCTGGAATTCACTGCCACGGGAGGTGGTGGTGGCTACAAGCGTGGATGGCTTCAAGAGGGAATTGGATAAACATGGAGCAGAGGTCCATCAGTGGCCATTAGCCACAAAGTATAGATAGGAACTCTCGGTCTGGGGCAAGTGATGCTCTGTATTCTTGGTGCTTTGGGGAGGGCAACAGTGGGAGGGCTTCTGGAGTTCTGGCCCCACTGCTGGACCTCCTGATGGCACCTGGTATTTTTGCCCACTGTGTGACACAGAGCGTTGAACTGGATGGGCCACTGGCCTGATCCAACATTGGCTTCTCTTATGTCCTCTTATGTTGTTCCAACCTTCCACTCCTTCTAAAACAGTGGGGAGATCCTTTCCCAGCCCTAGAATTCTTGTCCTCAAGGGAGTAAAATGACTCTTTCAAAAGCTTCCCCAAATGTCCCACTGCTTAGGAAATGAGGAAGGAGCTCAAGAATCCTTTCAGTTTTTAAAATGTCATTGTGAACATTTTAAGTCCCTCGAGGATGGATGAGGCTTCCTTGGTGTGCCATAATGGACTAAAACCTGGTGTCCTTCTCCCACACCACAGAAATGGCCGAAAGAACTCCTGTCGTTCTTGAATTTTAGCATTCTGGACACACAGTCAGGTAGTTCCCAACCATGTTACATGTACCAGTTAAGTTTTTCTCAACATTTCTTACAGCTGTTCGAATCAAACTCATGGAATCACAGAATCACAGAGTTGGAAGGGACCATAGAGGCCACCTAGTCCAACCCCCCTGCTCAATGCAGAGCATCCCTGACTAGTGTTTGTCCAGCGGCTGCTTAAAGATGGCCAGGGAGGGGGAGCTCACCACCTCCCTAGGCAGCTGATTCCACTGTAAGAAAGTTTTCCCTAATATCCAGCTGGTATCTTCCCACCCTCAATTCAAACCCATTCTTGCCCGTCCTCTCCTCTGCTGCCCACAGGAACAGCTCCCTGCCCCCCTCCTCTAAGTGACAGCCCTTCAGAGACTTCAAGAGAGCCATCATGTCCCCCCTCAACCTCCTTTTCTCCAGACTGAATCTTCCCAAGTCCCTCAGCCTTTCCTCATAGGCTTCTTGGTCTCCAGGCCCCCGATCATCCTCGTCGCTCTCCTCTGCATGCGCTCCATTCTCTCCACCTCCTTTTCGAAGGGAAGCCTTACGCCAATGGTGTGCTTTCTTTTATCTGAGGTGTGGCTGCCAGGTCCTCTCTGGCCACCAGCAGGGGATGTGGGGGGGGGGGGGTAGGGTTGCCAGATCCAGATTGGGAAACCACTGGAGAATTGGGGATGGAGCTTGGGGAAAACAGGGACCTCAATGGGGTATTATGCCATGGAGTCTGCCCTTCAAAGCATCACTCCCCCGCACACACAACAGACACTCTGGGAGGTAGGTGGGGCTGAGAGAGCTCTCTTGAGAACTGCCCTTGAGAGAACAGCTCTGAGAGAACTTGTGACTGACCCAAGGTCACACCAGCAGCTGCATGTGGAAGCATGAGGGATCAAACCCGGCTGTCCCAGATTAGAGTCCACGCTCCTAACCAGGGATCATTTCATAGAAAAAGAGGTGCAGGAGCTCATTAGCATAACTCATTAGCATAACTTATTTGCATATGCCACACCCCCTGACATCACCAAATGTGTGTCAGAAGGCAACACCCACCGTTCAGGCTCCACCCCAAAAATCTCCAGGTATTTCCCAGCTCAGAGCTGGCAAGCCAGCTTGACACTTTGACTAAAGACACTTCAGGTTTCCTTTGCTCTTGCAGGGAACCTACCCTACACCAAAGCATGAAAATACAGATCAAGTTGGTACGCTTTTGCTTTTTTCCACAGCGCATCACCATATGTGCCCGCTCCTGGGTTTGTTACGTTCCTGGGCACTCCAGCTCGAAATGACCCCTGCTCCTAACCATGACACCAAACAGGCTACACCAAACTACCCCCTACCCTTAAAGGAGGAACCTGCTAAGTACTCTTGAACTAAACACTCTAAGCAATGTTTTTTTTAAATCTGCACAGCCGATCGAATCTCCAGTGGCCAATCAGAAGCCTTCCTGGGCAAAAGCCCTACGTGGCTCCACCCATTTTCTAAAACACCTGGTGGGCACCAGGAAAGGGGTCAGCAGGCCCCCATGGGGCCCACGCATACCATGTTGAGTACCCCTGCATTAAAGGAATGGCTTCCAGGACTCCTCATGCGACCCCCAGGCAATGCTCCCTTTTCTTCTCAGGAATTAACTACCAATGGACTTTGTACCCGAGCCTTCCTTGTGAGAACAGCTTGCTGGACTAGCCCGGTTCTTTCCAGACTGGGGAGGAAAAAAATGATTCATAGAATTCATTTGTGTACCATAAATACAACCCTTTCCCCTTTTCTATTCTGGGGACTTAAAACATCATCATCATCATCATCATTATTATTATTATTATTATTATTATTATTAAAAAATCAATTCATACGAAGAAGAAGAAGAAGAAGAGATTGGATTTATACCCCGCCCTTCACTCCCCAAGGGAGTCTCAGAGTGGCTTACAAACTCCTTTCCCCTCCCCTCCCCTCCCCACAACAGACACCCTGTGAGGTAGGTGGGGCTGAGAGAGCTCTGAGACAATTGTCCTTGAGAGAACAGCTGGTACAGAGCTGTGGCTTGCCCAAGGTCATCCAGCAGGTGCAAGTGGAGGAGTGGGGAATCAAGCCCGGTTCTCCCAGATTAGAATCCACGCAGTCAGGACCAGTAAGGACCAGTCAGGACACGGAGATGTTTATCGCTTGATCACAGCTTCACTGCGTGTTGACTTGCTTGTGTCAATGAACCACAGTCCGAACTCCCACCCTGTTGGAAAAGGCAATGTCTGGTGTACAAAGAAGAAGAGAAGAATACCCTGCAGGGGGCTGAAGAAGACAATTAGATAGGATAGTGAGGTCAGCACCTTCTCTCCTGTTAAAGTGTCACTCCCTGTCTGTTTTCAGATTGCTGCTGTCTGGGCAATTTCCCCCTTCTTCTCGGAAGTGCCACACTCAGTCTTACCCCCTCTCTCAGCTAGAGATGTAGGTCCCTTCTGCACCTGGCATTCGCTCCACGTTTTCTCAACACTTGACCTGGTTCCTCCTTGCCTTGGAATATCTGTTTTCATTCAATCTGGTATGCAGATTTCCCTGTGTCAGTACTTGCCTCAGCTGTCATTAGCCACCTGAGCCAAGTAACTCATGGTGAGGTGATAAATACAGAGGGGGAAATAGGGGCAGGGGAACTGATGGAGATCAATCAAGCCGTGTCAAATTGTCTGCTTATTGTTCCTTTTGAATCAGAAGCGGGGGAAGGAAAAGGTGCCACTCAAAACCACATTCAGATACCCTGGGGCACGCTGTACTGACTGTGAATTCACCCTTGAACTGCCATAAATCTATGCAGAAGGTACCATAAAACCTGAAGAACAAAGGAAGTGAAAGCAGCATGCAGTATAGGGGGAGATTAACGTCCCGATATGGCTGTGAAAAAACTGAGGAAACAGATGAGTGTAGAATCAGTGGTAGTCAGGTACCTATCTCTGTCTCTCCTCTTTCCTATCAACTATGTTGACTCCCAAATAAACCTTTATCTACTCTTTAATCAAGTTGTGCTGTGTTAATTTACTCTGCCAACACACCTTACATCAAACACTACCTTTCTCAGCAGATGACATTTCATCACTGCATTGAGTAACTGACTTAATGGAAAGCCCTGCCTTACCCATTAGTCTTGCGCTGAAGCAGTTCCAGAAGATTTGCCCATCCCAGAGCACCCAAGTGCTGTTTGAGTTTGACCTTGTCTGGCGATAGCCCGTGGACTACAATAGAAGCTAATGACCCAGATCTGACTTTTGGGGACTCCAGTTTCAACCTGGGCAGAGAGTGTTTATGCCGCAGAGAGTGTAGATAAAAGTATGATTTACTCTTCCTGACTATTTTAAGAGAGTCATTCTGGTCAGGATGGTTGTTGGCTTGGCCATTCCACTTCAGAAGAAATTTAATTTTTTTTAAAGCTGTGATTCAGCTCCAAGGAAATTCAAACACTGAATAATTGGAGTGCCCAGATCCGGAGGAAGTCACCCACATGGTTTTATTTTTGTGCAGCCAACTGGAAAGCTCTCGCTGAACTTGCTGTCAGATGGGACTTGGGCTCCTGCAGCCATCCCTGCCCATCTTAACATCCAAGTGGTGTTGCCAACCTCCAGGTGGAGCCTGGAGTCCCCCCAGAATCACAGCTGGTCTCCAGACGACCAAGATCAGTTTCCCCAGAGGAAATGGCTGCTTCAGAGGACGGACACCAGTGCTTCACCTCCTCACTGAGCTCCCTCCCCAAACTCTAACCTTTCAGGACTCCACCAGAAATCTCCAGGGATTTCCCAAACCCAAGTTGGTAACCTTCCACCAGTCAGCACTAAATTCCAGGTCTGAATGAGCTTCTCAGACGTTGAAGTTCTTCTGTCCGGATCTCTTGGGAACAGGCAAAGCCTTCCATTTAAATGGGCTGTCTCAGAAACTAGGGGCAGAGGGGCAGAGGAACAGGACAATTGAGCAAAGAGCCCATGTTAGGGTTGCCAGTTCCCAATTGGAGGCGTGGGATCCCCTGGTTTTGCCGGCTCCTGCCCACCGCCAGCCCGCTGGCCAGCAGAAGGAAATCCCCTCCAACGGGAATGTGGAGCAACGTGCCTACGTCACCCAGAAGTGACAAAGGCCCATTGGTGACGTTGGAGGGCAACACTCTGGTTTTGGGACAAAACTCTATGGTTTGCGGGCAATTTTACCAAAGAGTTTTGCCCCCAAACCAGAGTGTCACCTCCCACGTGTCTATGTCACTTTTGGGTGATGTAGGCACGGTGCGTGACATCACTTCTGGTGATGTTGGCACATTGAGGATGACACTTCCAGCTCCTGGACTGTCGCCCCCATCCCCTGCTCTGGTGTCTGAAAAGGGACCTGGGAACCGTAGCCCATTTATTTTTATATCGGCTGACGGGTTTTTATGCAAAGTGTCACCAATGCCCTCCAGTGTCTGAAACGGGACAACCACCATGCTATCCCTTCTAAGGTGTGCCACACTGAGCCCTGCAGAGCTTAATTTAGGCCAGGGTTCTCTTCCAAACCCAGTCAAAAAGAATGGTCCTAGTTCAGTGACACGTAGAACAGAGTACATTTGGCTCAGAACCAAGGAAGAAGTGCCCCTGGGTATGCTGAGATGACTTTCCCTTCAACGCCGAGTAAACCACCCTCCCAGAAGTCCCCAACCTTTTTAAGCCTCTGGGCACCTTTTTCATTCTGACACAGTGTGGTGGACACAACCACAAAATGGCTGCCACAGGAGGCAAGGCCAGCCACAAAATGGCCGCCACAACTGACCTTCAGTCACACAGTGCTGTGGTGGCAGCTGCTGCCGAAGTAATGTTTTTTAAAAAAATCTGCACAGTCCATGGCCAATCAGAAGCCTTGCTAGGAGATAGCCCCGCCTGGCCCCACCCACTTACTAAAATAATTGGCATGTGTCAGGAAAGGTGATGACAGGCCCCAGTGGGCGCCATCTTTGGGGCTCATAGTGTGACTCCCAAGTAAGCTTCCTTTTTTCTCCTCAGAAATTAACTGCTGATGGACTTTGTCTCTCAGCATCCCTCATGAGATCAGTTTGCTGGACTAGCACGGTTCTTTCCAGACTGGGGGAAAAAAGATTCATAGAATTTGTTTGCTTACCAGAAATACAATCTTTCCCCCTTTCTAAAATCTGTTGCTGAAGCCACGAAACCCGTCCCTTGACTTCTCCGGTTTCCGCAGTGGCCACAACAATGCGCTGGAGGTCAGAGGCCCGATCTATTCCAGGATTTTATGGCTAGTGCTGCCTGGAACACCACCCACAGCAAAACCATCCCTCCCACAAATGGGACCATAAGTACCCCACGTAGTGTGCGCATTTGGCTATAATGCACCACCAAAGCCTGTCTGTCTGAAAGAAGCAACGTTTGGTGCATTTCACGCTGGCGACCCACCCCCTTCTGGCTTATGATCAATGGGGAAAGAGGACTGGGCATGGATATGTGACCACTGATATTGCCGAACCTTGACAAGATGCTGAGACCTGACCTGGATAGCCCAGGCAAGCCTGATCTCGTCAGATCTCAGGAGCAAAGCCGGGCCAACCCTGGCAAGTACTTGGAAGGGAGACCTCCAAGGAATACCAGGGCCAGGACGCAGAGGCAGGTTATCAAGCCACCTCTCTGAAACATCCAAACCCACTAGGGGTCACCAGAAGTCACTATGACTTCCAGGCTCACAAGCACACACACACACATATAAAAAATGATCCAGGTCAGGGCCAGCTACAGATACAATTACCAAAACAGTCCATTCTGGGAGGCCAAGTTAAAATTATGAAACTTCATGAATCTTCGAATCAGAGAGAGTATTGGAAGGGACCTCCAGGCTCATCTCGTACAACCTCCTGCACAATAAAGTCACAAATACCTCCCCACACACACAACACCCAGTGACCGCTGTTCCACGCCCAGAAGAGGACAAAACACCTCCAGGATCTCCAGCCAAACTGGCCTGGAGAAAAATTGCTTCCTGACCCCAAAGTGGCGATCGGCATTTCCCTGGGCATGTAAGAAAGGGCCACAAGAACTAAGCACTGAGGCAACCCTCCACGCCCTCCCTCTTGTGATCTGCCCAAGTTCACAGAATCAGCATTGCTGTCAGATGGCCATCCAGCCTCTGCTTGAAAGCCTCCAGAGAAGGAGAGCCCACCACCTCCCGAGGAAGCCTGTTCCACTGAGGAACTGCTCTCATTGTCAGGAAGTCCTTCCTAATGTGTAGCTGAAAACTCTTCTGATTTAATTTCAACCCTTTGGTTCTGGTCCGACCTTCTGGGGCAACAGAAAACAACTCCGCGCCATCCTCTAGATGACAGCCCTTCAAGTACTTGAAGGTGGTTCTCATATCACTTTACAGGTACAAAGGGATGCATAAACGCTCATCTCTAGTGTTTTTGTCAAGAAACTAATATACTCCATTCACTTCATTTTAAACCCGTCTAGCCTCTATACTATGCTACTTCATGCCCAGTTTTCACAGTAGGTCCCTTTTTTCATGATTTTAAATTAGAATTTGGTTTGTTCTTCCGGTGGCTTTCTCATTGGTATTAATGAGAAATGGGAAATGACGCTGAACGTCCCCCCCCCCCCCCCGGTGTGTATCTGTCTTTAAGCTTGTATCTCTTCCACTGCTCAGCGAGCAGGATCCTGAGCACAGAGGGAACATCAACACGGTGGTCCTTTCTGCATTTGCCTGCCACTCCGGATTTTCTCAGTATCGGAGTAGAGGCAATTTAAGTCCACAGCAAAACAGCACCCAAATAGCCCCGGGGCAACAGCAGGCTGAAACCGGGCTGACCAACGAAGGGAGGTAATGCAATGCGGGACGGGGAGAAAAACCCAGAATAAAATAAACTTGATTATTTTAGTGCAGAATGGGGAGGAAACCTGGACTAAGATGAAGGTTGAATTCGATTTTAGTGCAGAATTGCTTGGAGGACACCGCGGTGATTGAACATGGATTAAAAGGAGAGTTCGCAAAGGGCCGCCTCTGCTGTCAACTGTCGGAGGGTGGCGGCCAGCGGTAGGCAAAGGGGCTTCCTTAAAAGATTACTTTAGAAGTAGCAGCTCCATGACTTACATTTTGACATGTTCAGGTGGGGTAGCCGTGTTGGTCTGAAGCAGTAGAACAAAATTTGAGTCCAGTGGCACCATTAAGACCAACAAAGTTTCAGACAGTGTATCTGAGGAAGTGTTGCCGACTTTGTTGGTCTTGAAGGTGCCACTGGAGTCAAACTTTGTTCATGTTGGCCTGACTTCTACCCTTCCTCAGGACTCACAGAACCCTTTGTAGATCCCCACCAGGGGTCTTTGACCTCATTGGAGAGCCAGTTTGGTGTAGTGGTTAGGAGCGCAGACTCTGATCTGAGAGAATCGGGTTTGATTCCCCACCCCTGGGTCAGTCACAAGTTCTTTCAGACCTGTTCTTTCAAGGGCAGTCCCCAAAAGAGCTCTCTTGGTCCCTCCTACCTCACAGGCAATACTCCCTCTAAGCTGTGGAGCCCTGTGAGCAAAAATTCTACTTTCTGAGCTACCACCATTAAAGTTGTGAGCAGGTGATTTGGCTACTGCATAAATGAGTTCACTCTGAAGCCACCCTTCCTGAGCTAAGACAAAAATGTGTGAGCTGGAAGCTAAAAAAACTGTGAGCTAGCTCACATTAACTCAGCTTAGAGGGAACACTGCGGGTGTCTGTTGTGAGGAGGGGAAGGGAAAGGGGATTGTAAGCCGCTCTGAGACTCCTTCGGGTAGAGAAGGGCGGGGTATAAATCCAATCTCCTCCTCCTCCTCTTCCTCCTCCTCTTCTCCTTCATTTCAAGAAATACTGTTACACAATTTTTAAAAAAAAAAATCCTGGTTGCGAGTTTAGCATAAATTTTCCCTCTCATAGCTGATGGGCAAAGAAAATGGGACAAAGCCTCAAAGAACCCAGCTTCCAGGTCGCCTCAAACCGAGGAAGCCGTACTTATTAGTGTATTAATGAGCAGGTGCACACCTTATCAGTTTTGGCTGGCCTAATATTTGTACCCACCCTAATTTGCAGACATGAATCTTCTCTTTTTTCGTTATCTTCTAAAGTGTTTTGTATGGCCAACAGCCAGTAAGGGAAATGAAAGTGAACTGGACTAGAAGGAAAGGTCATCTCTAATGCTTTTCATAGTATCAACATTTCATGGTTAAAAGAACTCCAAAGGGCCAGGGTGGTGTAGTGGTTAGAGAGATGGAGTAGGCTCTGGGGGACTGAGGTATGAATCTCCACTCTGTCAGGGAAACTCTCTCGGTGACCCTCGGCCATTCATACACTGCTAACCTAACCTACCTCACAAGGTTGTTGTGAAGATAAAACGAAGGCACAGAAAAACAACACAAGGCACTTTGGGGAGAAAGGCAGGGAATAAATAAAGCTAAAATAATGATAAACAGAAGTATGCAAATTCACATTCAGTCCTCAATGTTGCTCCTGTCAGTGACTCAGCTATTGGTTTAGCTTTTCATCTACTGATTGAAATGAGTACTGCAAGAGTTACTGCAGTGCAGTCTGTTGGGAGTAACTGGTTAGTCCAGTATCCCATCTCAAATTTAGCAGAGTACATTTTGGCGACACACAGGCCCATAGCTATGGTGGGGCTTCTGGGGGCGCCGCAACATTTCACCAGATTTTCTCTTGTAAATGCTTTTTAAAATCATGTAAAAACATTTTTAAAAGGTTTGTGCTCTTTTAAACAGTTTGGGGTGCTGTAGTTGACTAATTCCCGCGCTGAGCAAGGGGGTTGGAGTAGGTGACCTCTGGAATCCCTTCTAACTCTGTTTCAAGAAACTCATCTCCTTTAAGAGAGTGCCTAAGTCTTAGCTTTCTTAACTATAGTCTAGAAGTCACCACCCCCACCTGCAGACTTGTTTTCAGAATTGTTGCTTAGGCTGGCAGAAGCGATGAACTCGCAGCAGCTGAGAACGGTCCACTAAAGTGGCTGACAGCTTGCAGTTTAGAGATCTAGCCTGGGAACAGCTTCCTGTTGGCTAAATGGCTTTTCTTTCTGCACTGAGAACTTCAGCCCCACCAGAAAAAAATTTGCCCCACAAGCCACAAAATCCTGGCTAGGGGCCTGGATACACGCAGCAGAAGCCCTTTGTTCTCAGTGCACTGGCAGAGTTACAAAGTGACACAGAGCCTTTTTTTTTCCAGTGTCAAGACTAATAATAGCCTTTTTATTTAGGAACTACATTCTAGATTGGAAAGCTCAGAGACAGAACTAATCAGAACTACCTTGGATGGACGCGGATCGAGAGGGGAATCCTGCATCCATTGTGGCAAAGGAGAGGCCAGCATGCTCCTTCTTTGTTGTGTGTGTGCGGGAGAGAAGAGAGCGTGTGAGAGAGGGCAGAGCAGAAGGAAGGAAGGCAATTTCCCTGTCTACATCAAAGGGACAGAGGCAGGAGAGTAAACAGGAAGAAAACCCACCATTTGCCTGCCTGTCTCACTAACTCATTTGCAACTTGGAGACTGAGGCTTGAGGACAGCTTCCAGGCCTTCCCTTCCAACAGTTTCAGCCCACTGATTTCGGTGGGCTTCGACTGGAGTAACTCTGCAGGGAGTTGCCGTTCAGGGCCTGCCGGTAAATACAGACTTGATTGCCAAAGACGGGCTTGTTCAGCTTGTGAAAGACTCCGGCTGATTCTGCACTTGCTTTTCCCTCTGTTTTTTTACTAAACCCACATTGGAACCAGTGTTCTCTCTAAGCTGTAAAGGCTTGCGAGCAAAAACTCTACTTTGTGAGCTACTGGCATTAAAGCTGTGAGTGAGCGATGTGGCTAACCTGCATAAATTTGCTTGCTCCAGAACCATCCTTCCTGAGCAAAGACAAAAATGTGTGAGCTGGAGGCTAAAAAAACCCCTGTGAGCTAGCTCACACTAACTCAGCGTAGAGGGAACACTGGTTGGAGCAGAAATTCCCCTCTGCATTGCATGCTTCTTTCACTTCCTGTAATCATCAGATTTTATGGTGCCTTCTGCATAGATTTATGGGCGTTTTACGGCCATTCAGGGGTGACTTTGCCGTCAGTACAGCGTTGGCCTGGTTTGGTGTGAGAGCCAATTTGGTGTGAGAGCCAGTTTGGTGCAGTGGTTAAGTGCATGGACTCTAATCTGGGAGAACCAAGTTTGATTCCCTACTCCCCCACTTGCAGTTGCTGGATGATCATGGGCAAGCCATAGTTCTGGCCCAGCTGTTCTTGAAAAAGAGCAGTTTCTGTCAGAGCTCTCTCAGCCCTACCTACCTCACAGGGTGTCTGTTGTGGGGAGCCGCTCTGAGACTCCTTTGGGTAGTGAAGGGCAGGGTATAAATCCAATCTCTTCTTCTTCTTCTTCTTCTATCTGAATGTGGTTTTGAGCTGCACTTTTTCCTCCCAGTTGAGAAAATGTGGAGCGAATGCCAGATACGGAATCGCCCTCCATCTTCACTGTTTCCCTGCAGAACTAACCGGTGGCCCAAATAAAAAAAGGAAATGGAGGCTGGGTCCACCGTGCCCCATGAATGTATGGATGTGTCTTTCTCTGCTGGGAGAGGAAAGGAAAGCTGCTGTCCCAACCAGGGTAGCCTTGTAGTTCCTGAATTATTCAGGCTGGCTGGCTGCTAGAAGGATGGGCAGCCCAGATCTTTGCCACCTGGCAATGTCCCACGCGTGTGTTGTCCAAACGTATCACACAGAGCCCATGAAAAGCCCGGCTGCAAACCGGTGAATAGCTCCTGGCAGGGCTGTTCCTTTCTCTGAGTGCTGGGGCCTGTGAGACAAAGTGCTGCGACAGCCAAGTTGCCGGGGGGGGGGGGTGTTGCCACGGAAAACGGGGAACATGATTTCCCTTTGGAGTTCTGACCAGGCCCCGTTGATCCAAAGGAGCTGTTCAATGGCAGCACACGATGACAGAGAATGCCCAAACCTGGTTGGTTGCTGGCCAGACACATGGGCCTATCCAAACAGGGCCGGAGAATCCGGGTATGGCTGTCGGCTGTAACCGAGGATGGAGACAGCAGCTGTAAACAAAGACAAATCTGGAGTCCATCTGCAAATGGGAGCAGCTCTCCGAGGCCCAATTTGCATCTAGCACTTGCTCTGCTGTCTTACCAAGCCCACACTGGAACAGAAATTCCCCCTGGTCGCACGCCACTTTCACTCTGATTGATTGTCGGATTTTATGGCAGTGTCCAGACTGCATGCCGCTTTCACTGCATTTGATCTCTCAGTTTTATGGTAGTCATCTGCATCGATTTATGGTCGTTTTATGGCCATTCAGGGGTGACCCTGCAGTCAGTATGGCGTCGGCCCAGGGAATCTATGTGGTTTTGAGCCACATCTTTTTCTGTTCCAGTGTGGGTTTGGTACAACAGTGGAGCAAATGCTAGATGCAGATTCAGCCCAAGAGAGCAGTCTTTCACTGTCCTGTTACCTTCAGTGGGAAAGACCAAGGTGGAACCTGGGATCTAGGGATGCCAGTCTCCAGGTGAGACCTGGAGACCGCCTGGAATTCCCACTGAGTTCCAGATGACAGAGATCAGTTTCCCTGGAGGAAATGGCTGCTTTGAGAAGTGGACTCTAGGGCGTCACGTCCTGCTGAGGCCCCTCCCCTCCCCAAACCCCACCTTCTCCTAGCCTCCACCCCCAAAGTCCCCAGGTATTTTCCAAGCCGGACTTGGCAACCCTACCCCTGGGCCACCAGCAGGGGATAAGGGGGTAGGGTTACCAGCTCCAGGTTGGGAAATTCCTGGAGGTTTGGGGATGGAGCCTGGGGAAGACAGAGACCTCAGTGGGGTACAGTGCCACAGAGTCCACCCTCCAAAGCATCCATTTTCTCCAGGAGAACTGATCTCTGTAATCTGGAGATGAGCTGTAATTCTGGGGGATCTCCAGATCCAGGGTTTCCCAGCTCAGAGTTGGGAAATACCTGGAGATTTTGGGGATGGAACCTGAGGAGGGTAGAGTTTGGGGTGGAGAGGAACTTCAATGGGGTGGAATGCCATAGAGTCCACCTTCTAAAGCAGCCATTTCCTCCAGGGGAACTGATCTCTGTCGCCTGGAGATCGGTTGTCATAGCAGGAGCTCTCCAGCTGCCACCTGGAGGCTGGCACCCCTACCCAGGTCTCACCAGGAGACTGGCATTCCTAGCTGTCATCCTGGAATATCTTCAGCCACCTCCTGGAGGCTGGCAACCCCAATAACCTACGCCTTGTCTATTTCCCTTCTCATCTAGTAAGTGTACAATTAAAGCCATTTGCAAAGACACCGTAAGACTCTGGCCTTCTTTTCTTCGGAAGGGGAAAGAACCGAGAAAGCCTCCCTCCCCCCTCCCCATACGCCCCACTGCTTTGGAATGGGGGGGGGGAGGGCCAGGGTATCGTTTATTAGCACCACGGGGTGGATTGTCAAGGAGGCCTTCTCAAATTGTCTCAAGTGCCTCTGAAGATCAAAATTAAGTGGGCCAGGGGAGGGGGGGGGGTGGAAATTGAATTTACTATTTAAGTGTTAACTAAAGAGAGATCGCCTCTCTCCCTTCTCCCTGGCTAGATGCTCGCGCCAAAAAAAAAAGTCATGCTGTTAATGAAATCGCTGATTTAAACAAAGCCGGAGTATTTTTAGCGCCATAACACAACCGTCCGTGATCTCTAATTATGCCAACTGTGAGCAAGAAGATGCTGGTCTTGCATTAGCTGGGGGCGTGACTCCCATTCTCATCTTGTGCCTTTTTCTGCAGCAGAAAGCATTTCTCTCCCTCTCCCTCTTTTGTCGCGTCCTCGCTTTGGTCTGGCTCCCAGCCTCAGGCAAATCGCCGCCCGGGTCACCCAGCAATGGTTGGGCTGAGGCGGTACACAGCAGTTAGGCCGTGCAGTGGGATAATGCATTGTCACGTCAATTACTGTGATTTGCTGTTCTATGATTCACAGATATGATTGCATCTAATTTCGGGAATAAGTGGAGCCGTCTGGTCTTTTGTGTTCGTTCAGAAGTGCGTCCACTGGCATTCAACGGGCGGGCTGCCGCCACCACCTTCCGCACATTCAAAAGAGCCACTCTGGGCCTTAGCAGGGAATTTCTCCAGTCTGCCTCCCTTGTTCTTCGCATCCTTTTGGTCCTTGGGGACAAACAGCAGGCCTCAGTCCGCCTAGGAGGGAGGAAACTGGCCCAACGTCAAAAGCGTATTGTTCTTCTCAAATTTGCCCCTTCGAAGGTCGGGGTGGCTCGTAATTGTCCTTCCCTCTGATGGATAAGTTTCAAAGCCAGCTAGGGAAAGAATCGTAAGCCAGCTCAGAAGGACCCCAAAACGTAGTTGTTATTGGGATATTTGGTTAACAGAGCAGAGTTTTGCCCAGTCATAGAAGTGTGATATGGAGTGCGGTAAATAAAAATCTCCCAAAAAGTATATTGCAAAAGAGGGAAAGTTACATTTATTCAAGTAGATCCAGTAATTCTGGGGGATCTCCAGATCGAGGGTTGCCAGTTCTGGTTTGGGAAATACCTGGAGATTTCGTGGGTGAAGGCTGAGGAGGGCGGGGTTTAAGGAGGGAAGGACTTCCGCGGGATATAATTCCATAGAGTCCACCTTCCAATGCAGCCATTTTCTCCAGGCCATTTCTCTGCTGCCTGTGGATCAGCTGTGATCCCAGATCTCCAGCTGCCGCCTGGAGGTTGGCAAACCCGGCTACAGCTTCTATATTGTACCATATCTATTGGAAACATGTACACTCTATCAAAAAGTTGTTCCAGAGCAGTAGGAAGCTCTGCTCTTATCATCTTTCCTCGGTCAAGTGAAATGACAATGGTCATTCAAAGAGGACACAGAAGCAATACCCAAATGCACATTGTGGGATGAGATCTGAGCCAAATCATACCACTGTCCTCAGCCACAACAACAATTGCAGTGGTCTTGAGTCACCTTTAGAAAATGCAGCAAAGAGGACCAAAGCGCTGTGTGCCAGTTTGGTGTAGTGGTTAGGAGCGCGGACTATAATCTGGGAGAACAGGGTTTGATTCCCCACTCCTTCACATGCAGCTGCTGGTGTGACCTTGGGTCAGTCACAAGGTCTCTCAGAGCTGTTCTCTCAAGGGCAGTCCTCAAGAGAGCTCTCTCAGCCCCACCTACCTCACAGGGTGTCTGTTGTGGGGAAGGGAAGGGAAAGGAGATTGTAAGACGCTCGGAGATTCCTTCAGGTAGTGAAGGGCAGGGTATAAATCCAATCTCTTCTCTTCTTCTTCTGCAGTTCAAGGGCGCTGTTCAGACACATAATTTTAATGTCATGTCCCAGTCCAAGAAAGACAGGACTCTCTCTGAAAACGTACCAAGCACCTTTCCCCAGTGCTAAACAAATCCTTTCCTCCACATGGGAGTCAGGAAGAAGATTCTTTGCTTTGGGGATGCAATGTCTAAGCAGGTTTGAATGGCCACGGCTTACTTTTAAAAAAACTAATAACATTTTAAACTCAAGGGAGTGTAACATGATTTAAAGGACTAGAACCCTTTTGTGCTTATTGATGCATATTTGTGTTTTACACCTATGTCCCTGGATTCCAGCCTTTTGTATTCCTGTCCCATCGGTTCTTCTCTGTGAAGCCAGTGTGGGGTAGTGGTTAAGAGCAGTGGACTTTAAGCTGGAGAACTGGGTTTGATTCACCCACTCCTCCACCACACAAAGCCCCCTGGGTGACCTTGGGCCAGTCCCAGTTCTCTCGGGACTCTCTCAGCCTCGCCTGCCTCACAAGGGGCCTGTTGTGGGGAGAGGAAGGGAAGGTGGCTGTCAGCCACTTTGAGGCACATGAGGCCTGCTGGGTGACCTCGGGCCGGTCCCAGTTCTCTCAGGACTCTCTCAGCCCCACCTGCCTCACAGGGTGCCTGTTGTGGGTAGAGGAAGGGAAGATGATTGATTGTCAGCCACTTTGAGACTCCTGAATGTAGAGAAAAGTGGGGTATAAAAATCTACTCTTCTCTCCTTCAAAGTATGTTTACTCGAAAGTAAGACACACTGAGTTCAGCAGGAAGTAGGGATTCCAGCCTCCAGGCGGGACCTGGGGATCCCCTGGAATTACTGCTCATCTCCAGACTAAAGAGATTAGTCCCACTGGAGTAAATGGATGCTTTGGAGGGTGGATTCCATGGCCTTTGAGGTCCCTGTCCTCTCCAGACTCCATCCCCAATTATTCAAGAATTTCCCAACCAGGATCTGGTAACCCTTCCCCCCATCCCCTGCTGGTGGCCGGGGGGGACCTGGCAACCATAACATAGATTGATATGTAAATATTTGTAATATACACATTTTCTGCCGGGCTTGATAGACAGTAACACTGTCCAGATTCAGTCTAGATCCATGTTAATTTTAGAATAATTTTCTTCGGAACAACACTGTCTGAACAATCCATTCAAGACGCATCTGGAACGCAGAGCAATTTTATTTTTAATATTAGGTGGATTCTGCTTGTGGGTAGTTCTCCCTTTAATTAAAAAAAGGGACCAAAGAGGCAACCGAGGAACCCTACTCGGGACTTACTTCCTGGGAAGTGTGTTTAGGATTGCAGCTGAGTATGAAAACCCACGGCTTCCTTATCTCGTAGGGAAAATTTCCTCAGTGCTTCCGCAAACCATGACAGGAAACCTGATTATTCTTTGCCTTTGCCGTTCACCAAACAAAATGAAAGGAAATGGGAGGGGGGAAAGACCTTCATCAGGCCAACATCAAATATTTGGGCCTCATGTCAAACTAGTTTATTTTAGACATAGCATTCTTTCACTTCTGCTGACTTGGCTTCTCAGAGCCGCTTCTCACGAGCTTCTTAATATCCTTAAGCCTATTCAGCAGAAGGCGTAGAAAGGATTGGCTGCGGTGTCTGGCAAAGGAGGCGGGCAGGGGTCCCGGGGCAAAGCCCGAGTCAGATTCGGCTCACATAACTCTTTCGAGAAAAAATCATTTGAAGCCGAAGCCCGCCCGTCTCTCCTTTCTGAAGGCCTCTTTGTATCAAATAGCGATGAATCCAACAGTTTGTCTGTGCATCGATTCCCTGGCCTCCGACGGGTTGCTGGAATATGGCAGCGGAATCGTGTTTAATAACTTGCGGTGAGCTGTCATGAGTGTTTAATTTGATGCTAAACATGCTTCCTGAAAAAGGAAAGGGAAAGATGTTTTCTAGGTGTTGTACTGTGTATATGTGTGTGTGTGTGTATTCGTGTGTATTCATTCCATTTGCTTCCCCCCCCCCCCCCCGCCAAAAAAAACCCGATTCTTTGGCTCCAAAGTAGTCATGGGTTTAAATTTTCCTAGTATTTCTCACACAATTACTGACATTGGTGACTTGAACTCAGTGGTTCTAAATCGATTCTCCATAACAGAGGCAGATTTGAGGAGATTGTTTTTCCCCTCACAATGCTCTTGGAAAGGCAGTTGGGGAGGGGGGGGGGGACTGAAGTGAATCAAAATCTCCTCAGGATTGCTCCCTGCCCCCCCCCCTTCATTCCTTTTACTTTCCCTCAGCCGACCGAAACTCCCTCCGGTGTCGGTTGCAAAACATTTCTCTCCTTGCACCCCTGTGGGGAATTCAGCAAAAGCCACAAGTTCACATGGGTGCCACATGGGCTGGCGGCAGCAGTCTCGCCCCTGATTCAGACGTCTTAATTTGTCACTCATGAAGCAGATGTGTTAGGAAGGGGGAAGGGAAGCAACCACGGGAGGTGACCACGTTACGCTCCTCACTCGAAGTGCCGTGACAGGGGAAGGTTGGCAAACGGATTCCGTTTCTACCGTCAGAAGGCCCGGCCAAAGCTTTGGAATGCTGTGAACCGCAAGGAAATGAACCCGCTCTTCGAGGCTAATTTTGATTTCAGCACCATACTCGTTCAACCACACCAAGTCGCAGTTTATCGCGCAGTTATTCTCGCTTCCCTGAGGGATTGGGTTTCAAGGGTGTTATGCTCGCTGTCCGCCTCATGGCACCGGCGGCATACTGCATGAACTTGGCTCCGGGGAACAATAGGAGGCAAAGATCCTAGACTACCACTAGCCCTCCAGTAAGAACTCTGGTGGGAAATTCAACCCCGCCAATAGGACTTTTGGGTATGTCCTAGGGACTGTATATAGTTGGCCATCTCAGCTGGTTATGCATATTAGTTGTGTTCTCCAATAAAGAATATTTGTCGCAAGGGGTAATCCTTTAGAGCAGGGGAGTCCCATGGGCCGAAACTGGCCCATCTAGGGCTCTTATCTGGCCCACAAGCAACTGATTATTACCTCTATTGCCAGATGACAGAGGCTGAGCATTATGTCCCTGTATACTGTCCCAGTGCTAATGAGTAACAGGCGGTGGAAGCGGAAGGATGGGCATCAAGAAGATACTTTATGGAAATACTGTAAGAGTGTTAATGTTTAGAGCAGGTTGGCATTTTGAGTAAAAAAAATAATATCCTTAACTGAGTTTGCCTGTGTTGTTTATAAAGTTTATATCTCTGGTACCTGGCAAGACATTTTATAGCATCCATGGCCCAGCCTGGCAAAGTGATGTTTACGTCCGATCCGGTCATTAGTTCCACATCTCTGATTTAGAGGGTCATTTTCCTCAGGAGAAAAGCATACTGGAGGGTTAGTGTGCTTTTGTGATTGTTATGTCTCAGCGCCAAGGGCTGCCCCTTGCACAGATCCAAAAATTGGCACAATGAAACCAGCAGTGGGTACAGTTTTCTGCGAACTCATGGCAGTCCCCCAGGTTCCAAATGTTACAGTTTTAGGGTTGGCAGCTTTGGGGTGAGGCTGGGAGATCTCCCAGAATCACAAGTGATCGTCACACTAAAGAGATCCGTTCCACTGGAAAAAATGGCTGCTTTGGAGGGCAGATTCTAGGGCGGATTCAGTGCTCCTGGATGCCTCTCTGACAATGGAGGCCCAGGTAGCAGCCACTGCCAGGTCGGCCTTTTACCATCTTTGGCTGATTAGGCAGCTGGTTCCCTTCCTCGAACGTAACGACTTGGCAACAGTGATCCATGCTACGGTCACCTCAAGACTGGATTACTGTAACACCCGCTACATGGGGCTGCCCTTGTCGCAAATCCAGAAGCTTCAGCTGGTGCAAAATGCCACGGCCAGGCTGCTGATGGGACTCCCTACCCAGGAGCACATCCAGCCTGTGCTAAAGGCATTGCACTGGCTGCCTATAGCATACCGGATCCGCTTCAAGGTGCTGGTTCTTATCTTTCAAGCCCTTTATGGCCAGGGACCTACTTACCTGAGGGACCGCCTTTCCCCATACGTACCCCAGAGAGCGCTACAATCCGGCACCTGGAATCGTCTGGTCCTCCCAAGTATTAGGGAGGCCAGGCTGGTGATGACCAGGGCCTTTTTGGTGGTGGCCTCACTCTGGTGCAATGAGCTCCCAGAGGAGCTCAAGGCCCTGCAAGACCTTTTACAGTTCTGCAGGGCCTGTAAAACGGAGCTCTTCCGCCAGGACTTCGGAGCTGCCACCACTATCCCTACCGTTCCCACTGTTGTCACCATCCGGAATGCCAACTGATATCATATGGCAAAGAGCCCTGAGACACCGGATCCCTAATGACTGCCCGTCCCGGTTTCCCCCCTCTACAACACCTGATGTGTCTTATGTCATCTAAAGCAGACCAACGGTATCGACGCAGAAGACTAGCATTTTGTCATTATAGCTGGTTTTATCATAGCATAAATTTTCATGTTGTATTTATTATGTATGTACTTTGGAATTTTATCTATTGTAAGCTGCCTTGAGCCAGCCTTGGCCAGGAGGGCGGGATAAAAGTCTAAGCAAATAAATAAATGTTCTCCAGGGGAACTGATCTCTGTAGTTTGGAGATGAGCTGGACTTCCAGGAGATCCCCAGGCCCCACCTGGAGGCTGGCATCCCTATTAAAAAGAGTCCGCCCTCCAAAGCATCCATTTTCTCCAGGGGAACTGATCTCTATAGTCTGGAGATGAGCTGTAATTCCAGGGGATTCCAGCCAGTCAGCTATTTTAGCTTGTTTTCCAGAGGTTGGGTGATGAGGAAATTTCCAAATATCACAATATTGTCTCTTTCTTCCTTCTCATTTCCCAGTGCATGGCACTGATACTACTAAGGATATAACCCCCCCCCCCCAAAAAAAACCCTGAATCATTCTATTTATGGTATCCAAATTGTAACGTGAGATAATATGGAGGATGTTACAACTCTGAAATGTGAACACTGATTTTTATTTAACATTCTCATCTATGCAATATCAAAACTACTGAAATGAATCAAAGGAAAATGAAATAAACCACAGATTCCAAAGCATTCTCTGCTTATAATAAAATAAGTATATTTATAACTATTGACACAAAACTCACACCAGATAATTCTGCCTCGGCCTAAGCAACCCTCTTTTCTTCCCACTTCCTGTCTTTGCAGATTGGATCTTTCAGCTTGTGTTTAATTCATTCATTCATCCATCAAGACCAATTGTGGTCTCCCTTACCCTAGAGGTTCAAGGTGGTTTCTGTATAATATGCCAAAAAAACCCTTGACTGTATAAACAACAATAAAACCAAAAACATTATCAAATAATCCAAGCATTAGGGTTGCCAAGTCCAGGTTGGAAAATACCTGGGGACTTTGGGGGTGGAGCCAGGAGAAGGTGGGGTTTGGGGAGGGGAGGGGCCTCAGCATGGTAGGATGCCATAGAGTCCACCCTTCAAAGCAGCCATTTTTTCCAGGGGAGCAGATCTCTGTCAGCTGGAGAACAGTTGTAAAAGCGGGAGATCCCCAGGCCCCACCTGGAGGCTGGCAACCCTACCAAGCACAGATCCTACAATGTAGAGAAATAATCTGAAGATGCACACTAATATGCCTTTTCAGTTTATGTGTCAAAGTGATAGAAGTACAGAAACTAAATCTCACACTCCATCCCCCCCAAAAAAAGCAAGAACAGCAAGCTTCTTGGGAAAGCAGGAGGAGTCTCTCTATTGGATGCCTAGATGACAGGTATCTCATACAACGATGCCGCAACGTTAACAGTTTCTTCTCGTGTAAGCTTTGAACCCAAGTCCACACCATCTGGAAACACTAATTGCATGTTTAGATAATGTGAGGTAATGCACACTCACGATTTACTCTATACCCTTCCTAATGAATGTGTATTTTCTTAGAGAAGCTGAACTGATTATGGGGTGGGTGGATTTGCTGCCCCAACACTCAAGAGAGCGAGATCACCTGGTTCCTTGGGACTTGCTACTGTGCTATGTCATGTAGGCTAGGCCAGGCAGCTAAAAGATAGGTTTGCCAACTTTCAGGTGGTGTAGGGTTGCCAAGTCCCTACCTGCTACCGGTGGGGGGACAGAGCTTCCTCTCCAGGGTCTTCTGGCGCACGTGCATAGTGTGTGCGCCACGATGACATCACCTGGAAGCCCAGCAGAAAAAAGCCCAGCAGGAACTCATTAGCATAATAGGACACACCCAACAGCAGGAACTCATTAGCGCATTAGGCCACATCCCTGACAGTGCAGCTCCCTCCCAGGAGGGGAACCCAAGGAGGGGAGGCAGTTTAAACTGCCTTCCCTCCCTGGATCGGCTTGGCTTCCCCAGGCGCCCTGCGGTTTGTGAGGCACCTGGGGAACCGGAGGGGGGGGTGAGGCTGTAGGCGTGGCCAACTTGGAAGCCAGCCGGAACTCCGTTCCTGTGCGTTCCTGCCCAAAAATAGCCCTGCGCAGAAGTGACATCATTGCGCTAGGCACATCGCCAAGGGGACACGCTAGCATTCAGCCAGAAACTCAATAGTACCATAGAGTTTTTAGGCCCAGTGCCGGAGCATCCCTCCCCCCCCCCCTGGTCACCCAGCATATTCATGTGGAAGAGTCAGGAATCAAACCCAGTTCTCCCAGATTAGAGTCCGCTCTTCTAACCACTACACCAAACCAGCTCTACTAGAAGCTAAAACAACCAAACTGAGGCTACCCTACTTTGGGCACATCATGAGACACCAAGAGTCACTAGAAAAGACAATACTGCCAGGAAAAGTTGAAGGCAGTAGGAAAAGAGGAAGACCCGACACGATGTGGACGGCCTCAGAGAAAGTGTGTTAATACTGACTGCTTTTCTTGTCATTCCCCCAGCTCTTCCTCCGCTAGGACACTGCTGCTTAAACCATCCCCCCCCCCCCAAGTGATATTGTAACGAAGGCATTTACATCTGACTTTAATAAAACTGGAAATACTGTTTTCCATTGGCAAATGAAGTAGCTGAACCTTCCCAGGACCCCACACAATCATTTTGTTTGTTTGTTTGTTTTGAAACGGGGAGGGGGGGGGGTTCTCGTGATCAGAGACATCACTGTACCAGTTTGCAAGAGGTAAAATCGATCCTCGGACACTTGTTCCTTGGTGCAGCCCTTAGTATGTAAATCGAGGAGGGAGAAGAAATCTATTGAAACCCTAACCCTACCTCTCACTGAAACATTCCCCCCACCCCAGGGCAGATCTTGGCTCGGCCTGTTGCTTACATGTAGCCGTTATGTTAACAGGAGAAGCCACTTGAAAGGCTGTTGTGGCCCATGAGAGCCTCCAGCGCACAGAGTTTAATCACAGTGAGAGGGATTTTCCCCCCCTAAAGAAAGCTGCAAGGTGAAGAGCAGATCGGCACAAGCTGGCGAGAGTCCCTCCAGTTTCTCCCCTCAGCGTCTCAGAGTTTACATTTGCATGAGTTTTTCCCAAGGCATTCTGGCAAGCTCCATTTCCGAAAGAGGAAGCCGAGGGCCATTGGCTAGGCAATGAGAAGCTTCACATGTGACTTGTGTGCACCTCAGAAGTTTCAGACAGACACTGCAAAACACCATGAGTGAATGAGACAGGTTTGGAAATACGCATATTATACAAGCATCAGAGAACCAGGAATGGCTGCGGCTACCTTTTGAGTGTAAGTTCAAATAATGTAGAACATAAGAAGAGCCCTGCTGGATCAGACCAGTAGTCCACCTAGTCTAGGGTTGCCAGGTCTGGATTGGAAAATACCTGGAGACTTTGGGGGTGGATCCAGGAGATGGCGGGGTTCGGGGAAGGGAGGGGCCTCAACATGGTACAATGCCATAGAGGCCGCTGTTCAAAGCAGCCATTTTCTCCAGGGGAGCTGATCTCTGTCAGTTGGAGATCAGTTGTGAAAGCAGGAGATCTCAAGACTTCACCTGGAGGCTGGCAATGCTAACCTAGCCAGTATCCTGTTTCACACAGTGGCCAACCAGCTCCTCTGGACAGCCAACAATAGGGCACGGAGGCTGAGGCCTTCTCAAGAACATAAGAAGAGCCCTGATGGTTCAGACCAGTGGTCCATCTAGTCCAGCATCCTGCCACATACTGTGGCCAACCAGTACCTCTGGAAGTCCAGCAACAGGGCAGAGAGGCCAAGGCCTTCACAAGAACACCAGAAGAGTCCTGCTGGATCAGACCAATAGTCCATCCAGTCTAGCATCCTGTCTCACACAGTGGCCAACCAGTTCCTATGGATGGCCAACAACAAGGCACAGAGGCCGAGGCCTTCCCCTGCTGTTGCCTCCTGGCTCTGGGATTCAGAAGATTCATGCCTCTGAATGTGGAGGTTCCCCTCAGTCACCATGGCTGGTGGTAGCCATTGACAAACTTCTCCTCCATGAATCTTTCTGGCCCCCTTTTAAAGCTGTCTAGGGCCGGGGACCACCAGCAGCTGTGGTTCAGATGAGTGCAGGGCTCTTCTAGGGATGTAGCAGGAAAGGTGGTCCTGTAGATATAGAATCATACAATCATACAATCATAGAATCATAGAGTTGGACGGGACCTCCAGGGTCATCTAGTCCAACCCACTATATGATGCAGGAAATTCACAAATACCTCCCCCCCCACACACACACCCAATGACCAGTGTTCCCTCTAAGCTGAGTTAGTGTGAACTAGCTCACAATTTTTTAGCCTCCAGCTCACACATTTTTGTCTTAGCTCAGGAAGGATGGCTCCAGAGCAAACTAATTTATGCAGTAGCCAAATCGCTTGCTCACAACTTTAATGCCAGTAGCTCACAAAGTAGAATTTTTGCTCACAAGGCTCCACAGCTTAGAGGGAGCACTGCCAATGACCCCTGTTCCATGCCCAGAAGATGACAAAAAAAACCCTCCAGGATTGCTTCCTGACCCCAAAGTGGAGATCAGCATTTCCCTGGGCAGGATATGTAGGTCCCAGACCACTTGGGGCTTTGAAGGTTAATTCCATGACCACAAACTGGATTCAGTACTCCACTGGAAGCCAGTGCAGCCGGCGGAGCACTGGTTGGCTCTAAGAGGTGACCCCATAAGGACATGCGCCGCGGCATTTTGAACCAGTTGGAGTTTCCAAGTCAACCTCCAGGGCAGCCCAGCATAGAGCGTGTTGCAGTAATCCAGCCTGGAGGTGATCATTGTGTGGATCGCCGTGGCTAGGTCACGAGGAGAGAGATAAGGAAGCAGTGGCCTGACCCACTGAAGATGGTAAAAAAGCTGTCCTGGCAACGGCTGTGACCTGGGCCTCGATAGAAAGTGAGGCATCCAGGATCACACCCGGACTCCTCACTGTCGGGTATCCCACCGAGGGCTGGGAGCTGGATCCCTAAGACCACCCCCTCCACGACCCAGGCACAGGGACTCCATCTTGGATGGATTTAATTTCAGGCAGCTCTGCTGTAACCAACCAGCCACGGCTTCCAATGCCCTGGCCAGGACCTCTGGGGTGGCGTCCGGTCGGCCATCCATCAACAGATATAGCTGGGTGTCGTCAGCATACTGGTCACAACCCAGCCCGAGCCTCCAGACCAACTGAGCAAGGGGGTGCATGTAGATGTTAAGATGCTACTGGATTCAAATCTTGCTGCTCTACTTCCAAGTCACAGCTGATTTATGGCAACCCGTGGTGGGGTATTCAAGGTGAGAGATGTTCTGAGCTGGTTTGCCCTGGCCTGCCTCTGCGTCACAACCCAAGTATTCCTTGGTGGTCTCCCATCCAGATATTAATCAGGGCTGACCCATTTGGGCTTTCTGGGTCAGGGCCTTCTTCTACTTCCTACCAGTTCCTATCAGTGCGATCCTGGAGGGGATTTTTTTTGCCATCTTCTGGGCATAGAGCAGGGGTCACTGGGGGTGTGTAGAGAGGAGGTAGTTGTGAATTTCTTTCACCGTGCCAGGGGTTGGACTAGATGACCCTGGAGGTCCCTTCCAGCTCTGTGATTCTAAGTGGGAGTCCTAAATGTGCCTTGGGGGAGGCTATACCACTTCAGGGATCATACAGTTGACTGCTCCTTCAAACCAAAAGCACTTTGCACGGAGAATGCTAGATGTCAGGAACAAGGTAAGTTTGAGCCTTTCTTCTTGCTAGGGAGGGTATTTGTAGGACCTGAAGCGATTGCTGTGCAGAGCATACATGAATCAACCTTAAACCAAGTGAAGTGAATTCCAAATAAACTGTGGATTGCAGAACTCATCACCGAGATCCCATTGGCTAGTTCCGGAGATCACTGGATCCGTTCTTTTTGCTGGGAACCATCTTCAGTAGCATGGCTTCAGCTGCACGGCTCCACTAATCCACAGGAGTCTAGCAAACCCTCCCAGTGCGAAGCCTGGGCTCTGTGTAACTGACGGTTTTTAAAAAGCATGCAGAATTATCAGATCATATAAAACTGCACGCACGGAAAACTGCGTCAGGCGACTCCAAAGGAATCAGGCAAAGCATCTCTGAGTGAGAACAGGCTGGCGGACTGGCTGCCGCTGGGTTTTTACAGTTAATCAAAATCATGCTGCCCGATATGAGCCTCAAGCGCAAAGAGACCACTCAACGCAAAAGCTTTAATTCCTTTCTCAGGCACTGTTTCTTCACGCCTCAGCTCCCCAAAACGATTTAGTCCCAGATGCCTAAAGATCTCAACACCTGATGGGACTTTCCCTCCAGCTTTTTTGTCGTCCTGAAATTGACCCACAACTGAGTGGGGACAGCACGACCCCTGCATTATGCTGTCCTGACTTATGTGGGGAATCTAAGAAGACAGCAGTATCAGCCGGAGGACAACACCGCACACTACACTGATGGAGTGCTTATTCGTCTCGTCAACTTGTTTAGAGAGAGGGGACGGGGAGAGAGAGAGGATTTATACTCTGCCTTTCACTACCTGAAGGAGTCTCAGAGCGGCTTACAAACTTCTTTCCCTCTCCTCCCCACATCAGACACCCTGTGAGGTAGGCGGGGCTTTCAAGAACTGCTCTTGAGAGAACAGCTCTGAGAGAACTTGTGATTGACCCAAGGTCACACCCGCAGCTGCATGTGGAGCGGGGAATCAAACTCGGGTCTCCTCCTCCTCCTCCTCCTCTTCTTCTTCATTTAATGGAGTGTTCTTAAGAATTACTCTCTCTTTCAAATCAGAAGCATCAGATCCTCTCTGTTTCAAGTCTCTTGTACTTCGTACTCAACTCAACGATTCCGTCCTATAACAAGACGCCACCTTTCTGCCTTGGAAGAGAAACTCATTTTAAAATGTTGGCATTCCCGATAAATAAAACAGTAATGCTTTCTGAAGACTAGTTATTATCTTTATAAGGAAACCGTGCCAAGCAAACCCACGCACACACAAATGCCCTCATAAGACTCCGCTGGCGAGACACCCAAGCCAAAAACAGTTCTTGGAGTTCTGCTGACCTATTAAAAGCCAAGGAAGTGGTTCAGTAGGTTGGTGGGTGTTCTGTCTGAGGAAGGTCATGACTGTTACTCTGTGTGTGTGTGTGTCTCTCTCTCTCTGTGCCATACTGATTCCCCAACCTCTGAGAAATCTGACTAATACGAGGTTCTGCCAAAATAGCTCAAATCACGCTTCTAATTGGAGATGTAACCCAACACCATTTCCAGATTAAATGTTATCGTTAAGGCTACAGTAAATTGTGAGGGGAAACTGCCATTGTTGAAAATTTCGCTTTTCAGAGCTGACAAACAAATTAAGGGTCGCGACATGTTGTCTGCTCTGAGGAATCCATTTTAGCCTTCATCGGAGCTGCCACGGCTCTGTCCGAAAGGGCTCAGTGGCTCATTGTTTAGAACTTTTTGATTTCAACACTATAGGGTTTCGCTGAGGGGAGTAAGCAGAAAGTGTGTCCGTGCTGCCCTTTGCGGTTGGGACTGTGAGCTAAAGCCGGCTCGAATTCTTCAGGACTTCCCTGAATTTTTATTGATCAGCTTGGCCACACAAGTTGGGTGGAATCTCTCCAAATCAAGAGTATCCACATGGGGCTTTTTTGATATGTTCAAATAAAGGGAAACCACAGAACACAGCAAAACACTAAGGGCAGCTTCATACGGGACCAACCACCCTGGTAGTATGCACGTCCCTCAAAGCTTTGGGCAGAGAAGCTAGTTTTGGGTACCTGTTTACCTTCTTCAACATGTGTAGAATGTCAAGCCGGTGCACGCATCTGTGGACTCTGCATATATGACCAGTCCTCTCCTATTTTTGATCGACTGGTCAAACATACATTATATCACAGTTTGGCCAGGGACCCTGGAGGGGTTTTTTTGTTGTTGGTAACTTCTGGGCATGGTGCAAGGGTCACTGGGGGTTGGCGGGGAGGTATTTGTGAATTTCCTGCATTGTGCAGGGAGTTGGACTAGATGACTCTGGAGGCCCTTTTCCAACTCTATGATTACATGATTTAGCTGTATGTCAGGGGGTAGCATGAACTTGCACTTAGCATTTCTCAGTCTGTAAAAACTCACAAACTGTTCGGTGCAAGGAATATTTGCCTTATTGGTGCTTACTAAAAGCTGATCAGCCCAGACCCGGATGGCCCAGGCTAGCCCGATCTCATCAGATCTTGGAAGCTAAGCAGGGTCAGCCCTGGGTAGCACTTGGATGGGAGACCACCAAGGAAGTCCAGGCAGGCAATCGCAAACCACTTCTGTTCATTTCTTGCCTTGAAAACTCTACAGGGTTGCCGTAAGTCGGCTGTGACTTGATGGCGCATTCCACCACCACTACCCATCATCCTACTCCATGGCAAATCTATGGGTCCTGGAATACAGGCAGAGCAAGGCAACAGAGCTGGCCACAGAGCAAGGCAGCAGAGCTGAATTCCAGTCAAGAGTCCGGTCCATGGTTCAAATACCAGTTTACCAGCCATCAGAGTCCATGGATTATTCAGGAAAGCAGAGGCTGCTGATCAGCAAGGTTCAGGCAGGCCCACAACACTATGGACGATCAGAATGGCTTCAGGTCATACCCATGGTGGATTAACAACAGTGAGGAAAAATTCCCTGGGTTGGTAGGGAGAGGCAAAGATCACCCAAAGACTTCCCAACACGCTCAAGTTCTTGTGTTCAGCATTCCGCAATAAGACAGTGATGAGTATTTCTAATTTGTTGTGGCGTGTTTCTCAGTGTACACATTTTTACGCTCCAGATTACTTCTATTCCTTATAAAACATATCTGTGATTGTTCAGTATTGCAGACCCCCGCCCATATCAGTTTCATAGTTTCTGAGCTTCAGGGTGCATCATTCCAACAGTCACCCCGCAATCCACTAGGTATGAAAGAGTTCTGTTGATTACGTCTTCAACTCCGGTCAGGGATTATTTTCTGGATGGCAACTGCAACAGTAGTAGAGTGCCCTGCTGTTTCCCAAACACACAGCGGGTGTTTAACTTTCCCCTGTTATGGACAGGAGAAAGCAGAGTCGTGGTGGGATCCGTTTGGAGCTAAAGTCTTGATATTCCCAACATCTGAAACCGGTTATTTTTTTTCCCTTCCCCTCCCCCAGCTGAGGTTTATCCTGCAGCTTCGTAAACTTTCCATTTCAAATTACAGAGCTTCCTTCTAAAACTATAATAAACTTTTATCTCAAAAAATGGTGTGCGCCTTTTAATCAGCCCGATGTATTTACTTTAATTAGGTTTTTAAAACCTTACAGAAGACGGCACTGTTCTTAATTTGGGTGGGAAGGTTTCTACCGAGCGCGCTCGGCTGCTGGCCGCTCCCAGCACCCCTGCGACGATCCGGCATTGGCTTGACGTGTCATGGCTCCGGCCATCTTGGGCTTCACGACTCCGGGTTAGGAGCCAGCGATGCTCATCTTCACCGGTGCAGGTTGGATTCCTTCATCTAATTCTGTCAGAGACATGCAGACAGCAAGTTGTATATTGTCCGTGTTCCTCCTTTCCACAAGGAATTTCCAATGCAAATGTTAATCATTGTGTTCCTAGCTAGCCCAACAGCATGACTTCATTCTTTCCTCAGTTCCAATCGGTCCAGAGACCAATTAGGAGAGACAGAGTTATGCATATTGTTATTAGTGATTTCCATCACAGAAGTTCAAGAAGAATACACGCGATGCACATTTGCTGAAGTTGTGATCCTAGCCTCATTTACAGGGCAAATATTGTTTCCTTGAGTTCTAGATGACTGTTTAATGCCTAAGGAGTCGGTAAAGATAGTCTCCCCTGAACCCAGGCATCAGTGTGGCTTTCTCTTCAGTATGGATTCTCTCTCGAGCAATGAGGCGTGGAAACTGTCCAAAAGACTTCCTCACACACAAAACATCTATAAAGCTCCTCTCCACGTTAGATTTGCTAGTGGTGTTTTCCAGACAGCTTTAAAGTTCTGTTTTCATTCCCCCGTGTTACCAGGTTTTTTTCCCTTGTGCCCAAACACCTTCACAAACATCCAAGTGCTGTCACAGTTCTTCCCCATTTCCCCCATATTTAGTCGTGCTAAAAGCTCTACGATGGGAAGGGTGATCTAGGATGCAAAGGTAACTGGAATGCTTTCTTGTGCTGTGTCACATTGGAGCGCTGGCTGGAGTTTAGTTTGTAAAAAGAATGCTTGTACTTTTTGTCCTCAGGGTGGATTCCTTGGTGGCTAATGAACCATTTGGATATGGCTAAAGCTTACCTCGCTGATTGGGCATTTGTACAGTTAACATTTTCTGTGCGTTCTCTACTGTTCAATAAAGAATATCACTGAGGTATCTCTTATAGCGTGTACATTTATGTAATGGCTCTCCAATGAGTGTTCCCTGGTGTCTAACAAGATCTGTCCTTTTTTTGTGCGTGACGGAGTGAGCTCCCGTCTCTGGTCCCAGCTCCTGCCAACCTAGCAGTTCGAAAGCAAGAAATTGCAAGTAGATAAATAGGCACTGCTTCGGTGGGAAGGTAACAGCGTTCCGTGCGCCTCGGCGTCTAGTCATGCTGGCCACATGACCACGGAGACATCTTCGGACAGCGCTGGCTCTTCGGCTTGGAAACGGAGATGAGCACCGCATCCCTAGAGTTGGATTCGATGGGCTTTCGGGCAAGGGAAACCTTTACCTTTACCTATGACACAATAACTAAGCATTCTTTCTGTAATCTGTGTGTGTGTTCATTCTTCATGATAGCAGAACAAGAAGTGGCAAAAAATGTGGAGTTCCTAAAAAATGGTGACTTCTGCACATCAGCCAAAAGTGAAACAAAAAATTTTTAAACCCCAAAATTTTCAGGGCAGCGAGACAGTCCAGTCTGACATTTTATAACCTTTATTTCAATTCTGCTTATAATTTTGTATACTACATGTTATGTCCTGGACACAGTTCCACAGACAACCAGGCTGCGATTCTCTATGTGTACACTTGTATGATTCTTTGAGGTGACCAAACATGTAATGGAGCCGGCCATGCGGTCTGACCCCATGGCCTGGAAAAGGTACAAGCTTGAGGTAAAAGAACAATAGCACCCAGGCTCCTAAAGATCCACCTATCAGGGGCTTAGCATATTCAAATGAACCAATGAAAATCTCTGGTGGGAAGATTAACCTATCCCGGGGTGTGGACGGGGGCGAGGCTTTTCTGTGCATATAAGCTGACCCCCCGGGCACCTCAGGTATGCTTGTTCCTGACCTACAATAAACTTGATCATGCTGAAACTCACTCCACTGGCCTCCAGACTCCAGTACTTTTCACTACATTTTAAAAAGGTATTCCATTCCCGGGATTCCAGCTGATATCAACTGGAATGGCAAAGTGCCATGCGGATCTGGAAAATCAACACTAAGTAACTTTGGTGTTCCGTCACGATATTCCATCGTCATTTTGGGATGATGAAACCATTGCGGAGACTGAGAGGTTGGGCTAAAACTACTTCAGAGCCATCACTTGCTACTTACCTTATTTATGGGCCAAAACATTCAGAACTGGGCTTCATGGGAGCATTGCTTCCAGAACAGCTGTAGAGTTCAGCTGTGAAATAAACGTAGAGCTGAAATAAATCTCTCTCTCTCTCTCTCTCTCTCTCTCTCTCTCACACACACACACACACACACACACACACACACACACACACAAACCCTTTACAATTGCTTTTTCTGCTGTCTTTGAGTGCCATTCATAAAGGAGCTGTGTGATCATGAAGATCAGAATTCTCTAGATTTATGGGTCAGGAAACATTACAGACAAGTGTCTCGTAGTAGGCCCTACCTGAGATCAATTGGAGACCCTTCTGTACTCAAAAGAATAGGCTCCAGTTTGTCTGGTCCCAGTGTTGAAGTTGTCCAACACACATGAATCAATTCCACCTCATACCTACATGGTGCAGTCCTGATTCGAGTTACACCTTTCCAAGGCAATTGAAGTCAATAGGCTTTGAAGAGTGTGACTTGGGACAGCCTTCCTTACTCCCAAAATAATGCCTTTTAAGATGCAAGGAGACCTTTCCTTACAATGAAATTGCTGTGCAGTCGGGTTAGAATGGATAAAAGGGAGTACTTCTTCACCCAAAGAGTGATCAACACATGGAATTCACTGTCACGGGAGGTGGTGGCAGCTACAAGCATGGACAGCTTCAAGAGGGAATTGGATAAACATCTGGAGCAGAGGTCCATCAGTGGCTATTAGCCACAAGGTATAGATAGGAACTCTGGGGCAAGTGATGCTCCGTATTCTTGGTGTTTGGGGGGAGGGGCAGCAGTGGGAGGGCTTCTGGAATTCTGGCCCCACTGGTGGATCTCCTGATGGCACCTGGTGTTTTTAGCCACTGTGTGACAGAGTGTTGGACTGTATGGGCCATTGGCCTGATCCAACATTGGCTTCTCTCATGTGCTTATGTTCTTAGAGATGCATGCACACATACAATATCGGGACCTACTTCTAGAGAATCTGTAAGTATACTTGAATCAGAAGGGTTTTGTATTATTTCCTTCCTGCGACCAATTTTTCAGGGAACTTTTGTTCCTGAGGTAAGTTGTGTGTGGGGAAGATGCGTCTGGACTAATCGTTTAGCTAGAGTTCTATCAATTGGTGGACACCGAATCCAAGGTTTGGAAGGAAACCGTACAGCTTTTGAGACCAGCCACTTGCCACAAACAACAAACACTTGTAGCGGTGATCACAGTGAGTTATTCATGAGGAACTCTCAGCATGAAATCCAGTCCTATAAACAATTTGTCAAAGGATTTTTGAGTCACAGGCTAATAAGTAACAACCGATGTCTGCAAAGGGAGGGGTTAACCCATGAAGAGAAATCAGTCACAAACTTCCTGAATTAATTGCTCACTGGGATAGATCAAGTTGATCTGAGAATTGTTTGCAGAATCTTTTAGTCTGTTGTTCCTGAAGTATGTGGGATGCTCCAAGAGTCACAAAACCAGGTTAATACCAATGAAATAAACAGCTGGAATTAGGGATGCCACACATTTGGTTTGACAGTTCACCTTACCCACAACAGGCGCCTCCTCACAACAGGCCCCTTGTGAGGCAGGTGGGGCTGAGAGAGTCCTGAGAGAACCAGGACTGGCCCAAGGTCACCCAGCAGGCCTCATGTGTCTCAGAGTGGCTGACCATCACCTTCCCTTCCTCTCCCCACGACAGGCCCCTTGTGAGGCAGGTGGGGCTGAGAGAGTCCTGAGAGAACAGTGACTGGCCCAAGGTCACCCAACAGGCCTCATGTGTCTCAAAGCGGCTGACAATCGCCTTCCCTTCCTCTCCCCACAACAGGCACCTTGTGAGGCAGGTGGGGCTGAGAGAGTCCTGAGAGAACCAGGACTGGCCCAAGGTCACTCAGCAGGCCTCATGTTTCTCAAAGTGGCTGATAATCGCCTTCCCTTCCTCTCCCCACAACAGACACCCTGTAAAGCAGGTGAGGCTGAGAGAGTCCTGAAAGAATGGTGACTGGCCCAAGGTCACCCATCAGGCTTCACGTGGAGGAGGGAGGATGAGGAATCAAACCCAGTTCTCCAGATTAGAGTCCGCTGCTCTTAACCACTACACTGCTCTGGTTGAAGAGACATGCAGAACCATCTCGGATGGTGATGAAGGCCTCAAATCACAGCCTCGCCATTCCTGTCCTCACCTCCTAACTCCCCCCCCCCCCCAATTCATAGGAACTTTTTTGTTTGAACTGAACAATGCTTGATCGCCCAGGGTTGCTGTTCTGTGACATCGCCAGCCAACAGCAATCAAAGCACCGCCACCCTCATTTGCCAGGTTCGAGGCACTGCCGAACCCATCAGGAAATGCTAAATGGAGCAATCCAAAGCCAGCGTTGCTTCCACTGATGTTTAATATTTCATTTGTTGGGGTTTCGAGCAGAAAAGTCATTTACAGCGGCGTAACCGAAACCCATATTTATACGTAGCTGTGCTTCACTTTCCATCTAATGGCCTCAGCGATATACAGAAATTCACTATTTGATCAGCAGATCTGACTCCAGGGGCTTCATGCTTTGCAAACCACAACTAGCTAATAAGTACCCTGTAGCTTGTTTGTTAAAACAGATCTGTGCTGGCGGGGACTCAAAAACTCTCGCCTTTGAAAACTTAGAGCTCTTTAACTTGCCCAGCCTATCGTGTGGCAAGAAAGACAATAAACACTCAAACCCGTCTCAGGACTCAAACAATTAGACATAAGTTAGTTATACAGCTGCGGTAAGCGAGATGGCTCGTTTCAACCTGATAGATAATTTAATTTCTTTCTTTGGGGGGGTCCTGGTTGCTGGAAACCAAAAGAGATCAGAGCATATTCGTACGCATACTAATGGGGGCATTTCTCTTCGGAAACAAAATGGCGGCTGCCTGTGAGGAGAAATCCATCACCTGGGCGGCAGCAGGCCCTGCCTTCCACGGCTCTGAAGAAGACCAAGGCCAAAATTACTCAGGCCTTCTTTTCTAGAGACACTCTTCTTTGTTATCTGCAGTTGATAACAACTGCAGAGAGCCAGTCTGGTGTAGTGGTTAAGTGCGCGGACTCTAATCTGGGAGAACCGGGTTTGATTCCCCACTCCTCCACTTGCACCTGGCTGGATGGCCTTGGGCAAGCCATAGCTCTGTACCAGCTGTTCCCTCAAGGACAGCTTGGGACAGAGTTCTCTCAGCCCCACCTACCTCACAGGGTGTCTGTTGTGGGGAGGGGAAAGGAAAGGAGTTTGTAAGCCGCTCTGAGACTCTTAAGTGAGTGAAGGGCGGGATATAAATCCAATCTCTTCTTCTTCTTCTTCTTCTTCTTCTTCTTCTTAATAGTGAGGAAAGCAATGAATCCAGATCCATGTTTAAGTAGACTTTAAAAGGAACCATCACTGTAAATGATTTTGGTACGCACGTAAATTGTTTCCTCCTAATGGACAAATCCGTGCCATGAATTATAGGTGTGATCCATAAAATATCGAGATTTCGAGTTCTATTGTAATAAATGGTTGCCAGGACCCACCTGGGAATTGGCAGGGGACAAGGTGGGGGGGAGACTTTCCTCTCTTTCTACTTCAAACTGCATCTTAAATTATTAGTTTTTAAGCAGATTACTAAAATATAGAAAAGGCCAGACCCCATTTCAACGGCTGCGAAAATCTATCACAGATGCACAAAATTTTGCAGTTAAAAGATTAATAGATCTGCTATTGTCTTCTGAGAAAAGAGGAAGTGTCTCCATATGATCTGTTGGAGCAAAGGAAGAATTACAAGATTTCTAAGCTCAGAATTCCAAGGTCACGTGATACGGGGTGTCTACACTACCTGCCCTGCAGTCGCATACTCTATGGTAGCCTCCCTTGCAAAACTCTAGATGATCGGGCATTAAGGCAAGCCAACATAAAGGCACGCCTATAGCGAGGAACTGTAAAATATGAGCAGTAATTGTGGAGCTCTCCAGGTGGAAGAGTACCAACAAATCAAATAGAACAAAAACATTGTGCTCTACAGATTGTACTAATCACACTTAAATAGACATTTTTAAATCATTCTTATGGCTTCCTGTCTGGTAAATAAATACAGGAAGTCCAAGAAGGGGGGGGGGGATTTACCAAGAGCGGGATGCAGGCCCAGGCTGTGTCGCTGGTGATATGGTGATGTCACTTCCAGTGTGTGCATGAAGTGATGTCATCACACTGGCAATGCCACGGTGATGCTCTGGTATTTGGGTAAAACATCTATGGTAAAAATGGCTTTTACCATAGAGTTTTTGCCCAAATGCCGGAGTGTCGTCCCGATGTCACCAATGTGATGATATCACTTCCAGTGCATGTGCTCATCTCCGTTTCCAAGCTGAAGAGCCAGCGCTGTCCAAAGACGTTCCCGTGGTCATGTGGCCGGCATGACTATCCGCCAAGGCTCACGGAACGCTGTTACCTTCCCACCAAAGTGGTACCTCTTTATCCACTTGAAATTTCTTTCTTTCAAGCTGCTAGGCTGGCAGGAGCTGGGGCCGGAGACGGGAGCTCACTCCGTCATGCAGCACTCGGGTCTCGAACTGTTGAACTATCGACCTTCTGGTCTGCTGCTCAGCATCTTACCCCTCTACATTTCGTGGTGGTGGTGATGATGGGAAGTGCCATCAAGTCTCAGCTAACTTATGGAGACCCTGTAGGGCAGAGGTGTCGAACTCATTTGTTACGAGGGCCAGATCTGGCATAAATGTCACTTTGTTGGGCTGGGCCACGCGTGCCATAAAATGTAATGCAGGTACGAGAGATATAAACTTTATAAAGGTCAGAAGCTGGTAAGCTCCGAGTTGGTGTGTCCTCACTGCAAGGCCCCCTGGGCTGGAGGGGGTGTGTGCAGAGGAAGACCCACATGGGCAGACTGGAGACCCAGAAGTGCAGCACAGGGCTGATGCTCCCACGCTGCTTGACTGCTGCAGACGAGATTGTTCTGCCATGCTGAAGCCACAACTGAGTGGCTCCATCCTCTCCCCACCCCCACCCGGCACTTTCCCCCTTGCATCAGTTGCTCGTGGGCCGCATAAGAGCCCTTGATGGGCCAGATCCAGCCCCCGGGCTTTATGTTTGACACCCCTGCCGTGGGGTTTTCAAGACAAGAGATGTTCAGAGTGTTGGGGGGAAATAGTCAAAAAATACTTAAATACTCAGAGTTTGCAATGGATCTCTGCTTCACTGGAGAGGAGACACCTCTTTCTGTTTAAAATGTTTTATTTCTAAGGGTAAAAGGTACACAGGAAACCTACAAACAAACATATCTAAGCTACATCTTGCTTGCTACTGCTAGAGGCACATGGTCACACAACGACCATGGAGAATCTGCTTCTTCTTGACCCCTAGAAGGAAATCACCTGAATACATTAACTCCTTTACATTTGCGGGCTTTTCTTGCATTGACTGTCTGCCAGGTTTCCCTTCCAGGTCAGTCTAAACAACAACACTGAAGGTAAACCGATTAACCCTCTAATGAATGGAATCTGGACCTTGCAACTCATACATTTCCAACTCAGAGGTGGGCTGCTGTTCCCTGCCTCCGCGTCACAAACCTGGTATTTCTTGGAGTTCTCCCGTCCAAACACTCGCCAGGGCCAGCCCTGCTTAGCTTCTGAGATCTGATGACATCAGGCTAGCCTCCCTACGGGGTCACCATAAGTCAGCTGAGACTCAACGGCACTTTCCACCACCAATATTTCCTCCCCTGGAACAATCGTGGAGGCCAATCGGTACAGCAGTCTACTTTCTTCCTATACTGTGGTAATGTGAAGTGTTGATGAACCAGCATCATCCCAAGTTAACCTCTGGAATCCATCCACTGGCTGTCCATCTCCGCATCAAAACCTTCCACAGAAATTTCCCGTTTTGTTGCGTTCTTACGACAACCGGCAAGCTGTGAGCGGGAGGAGCGCCATCCATTACTTTATCGGGAAGCCAGCAGCACATAATGTTTATTAATAAAGAGCATGGTTTACATACATTTTACTATTATTGACCATAAAGCAGTGTATATTACAAGCAAGGGTGAAATTACGGGCTAATTAGCCTGTGAAGATCATGTTTAATGGAATGTATAACTCTCTCTTCTCAGCCGCCATAAGGGTCTTATTCATTAAGCGGGCACATAGGCAAACCTTTATGCTGAAGCAGGGGATTTTGAGACATAATTCAAGGTTAAATTATCCACCTTGAGATCAACAAAAATAAAAAAAACCAGCTTAATGCTTCAGTTGCTATGACTCTAGAAAGCAGCCCAGTCAAAAAAAAAAATGAGGGTGTCTTTTTCAATATATATTATTTGGGGCTACGGGAAACAGACATCGCAAATTTATTTAGCTCGTTGGTATCCTGGTGGGGACCCAAAATCAACTCACATCATTCCCCTTTCCTCCATTTTATCCTCATGACAGCCCTGTGAGGAAGGTTAGGTTGGGAGGGTGTCATGGGCGACAACGACAGAGCCGAGTTGGTAGCACAGCCGGAGTCGCCGGTATCACCAGAGCTGGAAGCCAGCCCCTCTGACTCCTTGGGAATTGACAGCTTTCCACTGCCGGCAGCACCCAAGCCAGCAACCCCCACCCCTGGTCCAGCAGCAGCTGACAAGGTGCAGGTGCAAGCAGAAAGCCCGCTTGATTCACCTCCATGGGTGGCTTGGTTGAGAGAGCAGCTCCTCAGGGACTTAGCCCTGAGTACTGACAGGAGCTGCGCCGCCACTAAGGGAAGCACTGCCAGAGGACCATATAGCTCCCACTTGGGGTTGGGCTTTCCATGGAAGCAACAAGTTGCATCCGTGCTGACCTTGTGCCCACCCTCGGTTCCTGTTTCTCGACCTCGCTCCTGCTTGGCTTCCTGGCTTCCTGACCTCCCGCGTTGGATGACTATTCTCTTGGACTCTCAACTCAGCTCCTGTTCTGTCTCTTCTGGCTATGACCCCCGGACTGGACCTGATTCCTGACTCCTGGCCCAGCCAAGCCCATGACAGAGAGTGTGACTGGCCCCAAGGTCGCCCAGCAAACTTCCATGGCGCACTGGGGATTCGAACCCGGAAGTCCTTGATTTTAGTGTGGCTCTCTAGCCACCACGTCCCGGTGGCTCTCTCTCAAATTTGTTCCACACTTTGGAAAAGTTTACATCAGAGGATTCATTGCATTAGCGTGATGAAAGCCTGCTATCCAGGCAAAACTAAGCATGCTTAAATTGCACCAGTCCCAGTGGAAGCTTGCCCCATACGGGTGACCATTACCCATCAAGGGGCTTTTGAAAAGCACTGGTTGGACAGCATCCTGACCCCGCCTACGATTGTATTTGCCAATCTGCTTGATTGAGTATAAGCCAGAGGTCCCCCAGATATTCCAAAATGTGTGTGCATCAGATGCATATTTTTAATAACAGAGAGGTGGACACATCCAGGTACAAAACTGGCCCTAGCGACTGGGTTGTTCACACATGGATGGTCCCCCAATGTGCAACAGGAAGAACATAAGAACATGAGAACATGAGAGAAGCCAATGCTGGATCAGGCCAGTGGCCCATCCAGTCCAAAACTCTGTCACACAGTGGCCAAAAACACCAGGTGCCCTCAGGAGGTCCAGCAGCGGGGCCAGGACACTAGAAGCCCTCCCACTGTTGCCCCCCTCCCTCAAGCACCAAGAATACAGAGCATCGCTTGCCCCAGACCGAGAGCTCCTATCTATACTATGTGGCTAGTAGCCACTGATGGACCTCTGCTCCAGATGTTTATCCAGTTCCCTCTTGAAGCCATGCACGCTCGTAGCTGCCACCACCTCCTGTGGCAGTGAATTCCAGGTGTTAATCACTCTTTGGATAAAGAAGTACTTCCTTTTATCTGTTCTAACCCGACTGCTCAGCAATCTCATGGAGTGCCCACGAGTTCTTGTATTGTGAGAACGGGAGAAAAGTACTACTTTCTCTACCTGCTCTATTCCATGCATAATCTTATAAACCTTGATCATGTCACCCCTCAGCTGGTGTTTCTCCAAGCTAAAGCATTAACTGTGTTTATGTAGCACTTCAGAATATGTAAAATACTTAATATCATAGCAATACTTAGGACAGCTCTTTATGGTAAATTCATATGATTATCCCAGTCTAGGATTTCCGGGGTGGGGGGGTGACTCTGTGGCTCTCCCAAGGCTGTTCATAGCAAAGGTGAAATCTGAACTCGTGAGTTGCTGCTTCCCAGCTCAGCCTCTTTGCCACAACATGGCACTACCTCTCAGCAGTCTGGTGTAGTGGTTAAGTGCGTGAACTCTAATCTGGGAGAACCAGGTCTGATTCCCTACTCCTCCACTTGCAGCTGCTGGATGACCTTGGGCAAGCCATAGTTCTGTCGGAGCTGTTCTCTCAAGGACAAGTTCTGGAAAGAGGCCCACCTACCTCACAGGGTGTCTGCTGTGGGGAGGGGGAGGGAAAGGAGATTTGTAAGCCACTCTGAGACTCCTCCAGGTAGTGAAGAGTGGGGTATGAATCCAATCTCTTCTTCTTCTATCCAACTTAATGGAAAGCCCTGCCTTACCCAGTAGTCTTACGCTGAAGCAATTCCAGGAGATCGGCCCATCCCAGAGCATCGAAGTGCTGTTTGACCGTGTTTGATGGTAGCCTGAAGACTAGAATAGAAGATAATGACCTGAATCTGATTTTTTGGGGCTCCAGTTTCAACCTGGGCAGAGAGCAGAAAGCCATGTCGTGTTTTTATGCCGCAGAGTTTAGAGAAAAGCATGATTTACTCTTCCCGACTATTTTAAGAGAGTCATTCTGGTCAGGATGGTTGTTGGCTTGGCCATTCCACTTCAGAAGAATTTTTTAAAGAAAAACAACTGTGACTCAACTCCAAGGAAGTTCAAACATTGAGTAATCGGAGTGCCCAAATCCGGCGGAAGCCACCCACATGGTTTTATTTTTGTGCAGCTGACTGGAAAGAATGGGGTATCCCCCAACAGCCCTTGGGAGTCGGAGGGCCAGGAAAGTCAAGGCATGTCAAGGTTCTTCCATGGGTTCAGCCACCAAGGTGTCCTCGTCCTCTGAGAAGGAATCATCAGGCATAATCCTGACATTTGTTGGCTATGGTAACTCTGCATGCAAGAGGATCTGGGAGGGCAACGGTTAAAAGAATTACTTGGGTATACTCGACAGTTAGCCCCACCCACTCATCTGGCAGTTAGCCCCGCCCTCTCATCGGTCCGATGTTGAGCTTCTTTGGCCATTGCTTGTCTTCTGTTTCATCTTATACAGGACCAATGTTCCCTCTAAGCTGAGTTAGTGTGAGTTAGCTCACAGTTTTTTAGCCTCTGGCTCACACATTTTTGTCTTAGCTCAGGAAGGATGGCTCCAGAGCAAACTAATTTATGCAGCAGCCAAACTGCTTGCTCACAATTTTAATGCCAGTAGCTCACAAAGTAGAAGTTTTGCTCACGAGACTCCACAGCTTAGAGGGAACATTGTACAGGACCTCTCTCTCTCTCTCTCTCTCTCTCTCTCTCTCTCTTTCTCTCTCTCTCTCTTACCTGGGCTTGGAGCTATAGCAAGTTAACCTTTTCGATGTTAATCTGCTCACAATAAGTTAAATGTGCTTACATGAATATGTCATGTAAGATGTATTTATTTATTTATTTGATTGCTAGCCCACCCTCCCCTACAATGCAAGGCTCAGGGTGAGTTACAACAATGTGATAAAATATAGTAATACAATAACGATACAATAAATTAACATAATATCGACAGTGATTAAAATCCAACTACAATATCATTTATAATATCATTTATGGTGCCACTTAAAACCAGTGTTCCTGAGGTGCTTCTATTTTTGTAAGTAAAATTTCTTTTTCTTGTTACCATTGGAGTCAGGTCATCTTTGTAATTTCTTTGAACGGCATTTTCCTCTTAACTGGAAAACATGGAAAAACAGGGATACTGCATAAAGCTTCTGTTCTTCCTAGGCACTTTTTTTTTTTTTTACCTTTAACCCAATAACAGTATCCTTGTAAGTCACCCTGGACTGGAAGGGCAGGGCCTGGCTTGTGAGGGTATTTCCAGTAGAACCAGCGTACCAGGACAGGAGGAACATGAACATCTCAGGCAGGTTCCCAGAAATGTTCTTCAGGCCAGTAATTTTTCCACCCCAAGAGATATTGGAGATGGCCCCGGTAGATGTGAGAGCTGAGTATATGAACCACTGCTGTTGGAGGTGATAGTGGCTGATGCAAGTGAGGAGGATGAGGATGAGGATGATGAGGATGTATTAAATTTCTGAATCGCCCAGTCTCTGAGTACACAGGGCTCTGGGCAATTTACAGCAGGTTAAAACATACCAGAAATACAGATTAAAATCAGCAGATCAGTTATTCTTAATTTAAGAGTCTCCAAACAGTGTCCATAATTTAATCTACAACCTACTCTGGGCTGTTCTTCTGTCTCGTGGGCAGGTTGAGGAGAAGGCCGAAGTGGGCAGAATGGAAGGAAATAGGAGGGTGCCAGCTGTGATGGGAAACCATTGCTGTCCTCAACTAAAAGCCTGGCATGGGGTGGGGAAGCCAGGACCAGGTGAGCTCAGTGACATACAGGGTGGGTGCCCAGGCTCGTAGGTAGGCAATACGCCATGGACAGCAATGAGCACGCGCTTGTCCCGGGACTGGATAAGGGCCAAAGAACTGCGCCTCCAGCTTGCAAGACAGTCTGCACCCATGAATGTGATGGGTAGACAATCAGACCAGATCCCCCACCTTGAATTATGGTTGCTGGGTCCCCTCCCCCGGGGACCGGCAGGAAATGTTGGGTAGGGTTGCCAGGTCAAGGTTGGGATAGTCCTGGAGATTCAGGAATGAAGCCTGGGGAGGACATAGGGCTGCCAAGTCAGCCCGGGGGGCGGGGGATCCCCTGCTACAGGGGTTCCCAATCCGCCGGCCAGCATTCGCCGGCCAGCCTGGACAACCTCCCTCACGTAATGACGTCACCCGGAAGTGACGCCATCACGTTGGGGGCGTTGCCAGGGTGACGCTCTGACAATCGCCCCAAAACTCTATGATACCATAGAGTTTTGGGGCGATTGCCAGAGTGTCACCCTGGCAATGCCCCCAACATGCTGACATCACTTCCGGTGACGCCGCCCGGCCAGCAGAGCTTCCCCCCCCCCCCCGCCGGTAAGTTTAATACACTTGGCAACCCTAGGAGGACAGAAACCTGAATGGGGTACAATGCCACGGAGTCTGCCCTCCAAAGCATCCATTTTCTTCAGGGGAAATGATCTCTGTACTCTGTAGATAAGCTGTAATTCCAGGGGATCCCCAGGTCCCACCTGGAGTCTGGAATCCCTACCTTGAGTGGAAGTCCTCATTTCCACTTCCAGTTGGCAGGCTGATTTTGCCAGGTCCAACTGTTCCCATAATAGATGCTGAATAGCCTGTAATTCCTGAAACATTACTTCAGCTGTGGGGACTGGAGAGGGAGCCACAAGTTATGGGAAGAAACTGGGGAGGGGTCCATCATTAGTCCTGAAGGGGATCTACTGTTTGGAGGAATGGTTGGAGTTATTATCATATGCAAACTCAGCAAGAAGGAGCAGGGACACCAGGTTATCTTACTGATAGTTGACATAGCACCAGTGGTACGGTTTGAAGCGGCATTCATTGGGTCTGCCCAGCAGATGGCACACGGAAGGCTGAAGAAAGATAGGCCGAGGTGCCAGAAGTTTGTGCAAAGCATAGCAGAGATGAGAGGTGAACTGGGGTCCCTAGTCTGTTACCAGATGTTCTGGCAGACTATGAAGACATAAGACTTGGTGGAGGAATAGCCATGCTGGTTTTTGGGTTGTTGTTGTTTTTTGTAGTGGTTAGGAGCACGGTTGTGTAGAGCCAATTTGGTGTAGTGGTAAGGAGTGTGGACTTTAATCTAGGAAAACCGGCTTTGGATCCCCCCCTCTGCCACATGCACCTGCTGGTGGGGCCTTGGGTCAGTCATGGCTCTCTCAGAGCTGTTCTGTCAAGAGCAGTTCTTGAAAGAGCTCCCTCAGGCCCACCTACTTCTGTTGTGAGGAGGGGGAGGGAAAGGAGATTGTAAGCCACTCTGAGACTCCTTTGGGTAGTGAAAGGTGGGGTATAAATCCAGTCTCCTCCTCCTCCTTCTCCTCTTCTTCATTCAACAATGTAGAAATATAACACGTTTCTCTGACTTTCCCATACATTCCAATTACACTGCCACATAATCTTTAGCACATCTACAGGCAGAAACAAAGTTCATGGGTATAAATCCAATCTCCATCTCCTCCTCCTCCTCTTCTTCTTTTTCTTCTTCTTCTATTGCTGACAGAATGCCCACACATGAGGTGAAATTAGACATTTTGGTGGACAGATGTTCCAAATATGTTCCAGGTCAACATACTCAAGCAAACCAGTGGTATGGGCATACCTTGAGATTTCCCCAGAAAAGGTAAAGGTTTCTCTTGCTCGAAAGCCAGTTGAATACGATTCTGGGAATGCGCTGCTCATCTCCGTTTCCAAGCTAAAGAGCCAGCGCTGTCCGAAGACTTCTCCGTGGTCATGTGGCTGGCATGACTAGACACCAAGGTGCATAGAACGCTGTTACCCTCCCACCGAAGTGGTACCTATTTATCTTACAATTTCTTGCATTCGAATTGCTAGGTTGGCAGGAGCTGGGGCCAAAGACGGGAGCTCACTCCGTCATGCAGCACTCGGGTCTCAAACTGCTGAACTATTGACCTTCTGGCCTGCAGTTCAGCGTCTTAACCACTTGAGCCACTGCAGCCCCGGAGATTTCCCCAAGCATTGCTCAAATGTGTTCAGGTCATCTTGTGGCCTTAAAAAAACCCCCATCAGGATTCTGAATTCTGCCCAACACGTGAAACCCTGTTTGGGTTACAAAACTCACAGAACTGATAAACAAGCCACCTATTAGCAGTATCCCGGTGGAGATGTGGGTGAAAGTTTACTCAGCACTTTGAATGAATCCTGCCTCTTGGCTCCATCTGTGTTTGCTAATCAGACCAATGTGAGCCTCATCTGAGCCAAGTCAGTGAGATGTGACGGTCCTTGGTAAACACCGAAGTCCAAGCAAACTTCAATCCAGCAGGGGTGATCATCGAAACCCAGAGACCCATCGGAACGTTCGCCTCCCACCAAATCCGACAACTTTCTGGTTCTTATCGGCAGGCAAGCTGTTTCACGCCTGGCCCTGGCCAATCCTGGTGAAGGAAAGTGTTGCTGTGCTGAAGTTCTGTCAGGTTTCACAGCAGTTTCCCCCCTCAGCCCTGCCACGGCCTGTTTAGTGAGGGAGAGTCTGTCATGGCCAACCAGTAACGAAGATTTCCTCTGTCGGCAGCCAGTTTGATCAGGTTTTTAGAGGAGGAAATTGGAACGCTGGCTAAGAAAAGTCGTATTTGGACCCAATTAATCTCTACCAGCTTTCTTCCAATCTGATTTTCATTTTCTGTTTTAAACAAGTAAGTGTCTCTGAACGAAAGGCCGGGGATGTATACGTTACCAAAATACTTAAGGCCCCAGCCCAATTCAGGCAACATACCTGAGGCCTGGACCAATCAATCCGCCTTGGCTGCAGAAATATAATATTACATGACACCAAAAAGAAAAAAAAAGAGTCTGTAATTCCAGATTACAGATTTACTCTGTCAGAATTGAGGAGAGATTCTGGTTTTAACAAACCAAACCGTAGGATTTGTGTTCAGGAAATGTTATTTAGCAAAGCTTTTGGACTCTTTCCCACCAAGATTAAAGCCTTTCCCTTTCCACATTTGCCAGGGATCGAGAGGAACCCCTTTTCCATCATTCGAAGTTTAATGCTGCCCTCTTCTGAGCATTGTGAGCAGCGCAGTGCCTTTCCAGATGTTCCAGAGCAGCAGAAACAAATACACACGGTGATAAGAAAACAGTACTTTTCAAACTTCCTTTTCTGTTGAAGAAGAAGAAGCAGGAGGAGGGGGGAGGAAGAGGAGAGTTGGTTTTATACCCCACCCTTCACTACCTGAAGGAGTCTCGGAGCAGCTTACAACCACCTTCCCTTCTCCTCCCCACAACAGACACCTTGAGAGGTAGGTGGAGCTGAGAGAGCTCCGAGAGAACTGTGCCTGACCCAAGGTCACCCAGCCGGGTGCATATGGAGGAGTGGGGAATCAAGCCCACTTCTCCAGATTAGAGTCCGCTGCTCTTAACCACTGCACCAAACTAACACTACACCAAACTGGCTGGGCAAAAGGCCTCCGATATAGTAAGGAAACTACTTAATGTGCCCTTGGGCCCCCTGAAACGTTTCTAGTAGAGCATGAATGATCTGCCGTGGACTTTCCCAGTCTATGGGCTGCTGGAGTGCTCGGAGTCACATTCCGCTGCTCTCATCTTGTAGCATATCAGACTTCTCCCTGGCTTCTAAGAAAGAAGGATTAGCCGCCGGAGCACTTAATGCTCAATATTCTAAGAAAAACCACCCCCCCCAGAGGTTCAGACCGTTGTTTATTTTGTTTCCCCCTCTAATTAAAAATCACTTGAACAGGAGGGCATTATCTACTTCCTCCAGGATGTAAATTAATAATGGGTGTATATAGTACTCAGTAATCCAATTCTAGGAGCCCACCGTGGTGTTAATGGGCACTTAATCACAGAGCGCTCGGTTGCTTGGGAAGGCCGTCAACACCAGCCGTCCAAGACGCTCCTGGAAGGCTTTTTGCCCGCATGCAAAAGGTCACCGTTTCCACCTTGAAACTGCCGGCTGAGACTGCATTTGTCTGAACGTTACCAAAGGGAATCACCAACCAAGGGAACGGGGATCGGTATCTGGAAGATAAGAAACGTCGCTTTTGCTGTCAGGTTATTAGGTAAAGGTAAAGGTCTCCCTTGCTCGAAAGCCAGTCAAATACGACTCTAGGGATGCGGTGTTCATCTCCATTTCCAAGCCAAAGAGCCAGCGCTGTTCAAAGACATTTCCGTGGTCATGTGGCCAGCATGACTATTTTATTATTAATTTGTTTGTTTGTTTAGACTTATATCCCACCTAGCCAGCGCGGGCCGGCTCTAGGCGGCTAACAACATAAAATCCATAACATACAGAGATTAAAATCACATTCCCACATAGACTAAGCCATAAAACCATAACAGATGGCAGCAAGACAGAAACCAACACCAGGAGCAGCATCCTACTTATTCCCGGCCAGGGGGCATCCACCTCAGATGTACCAGGCAAGCGACTCAAAAGTTGCCTGCTAGTGGCAGGAGCTGGGGCCAGAGAGGGGAGCTCACTCCGTCACACAGCACTCGGGTCTCAAACTGCTGAACTACTGACCTTTTGGTCTGCAGTTCAGCATCTTTACCACTTGAGGCACTGTAGCCCCATTAGAGCCCCTTTAGTGGCCATGGTAGTAAGCCAAGCAAAGTGTATGGGGCCACCCAAGGAGACGTGATAACAGCCACTCAGATATTTGACCCCTTGTTATTAATCTATTAGGGCTGCAGTGGCTCAAGTGGTTAAGAAGCTGAACTGCCAACCGGAAGGTCAGCAGTTCAGCAGTTCGAGACCCGAGTGCCGCATGACGGAGTGAGCTCCCGTCTCTGGCCCCAGCTCCTGCCAACCTAGCCGTTCTAAAGCAAGAAATTGCAAGTAGATAAATAGGTACCACTTTGGTGGGAAGGGAACAGCGTTCCGTGTGCCTCAGCGTCTAGTCATGCTGGCCACATGACCATGGAGAAGTCTTCGGACAGCACTGGCTCTTCAGCTTGGAAACGGAGATGAGCACCGCATCCCTAGAGTCGTATTTGACTGGCTTTCGAGCAAGGGAAACATTTACCTATTAATCTATTAAGGCTGCTTAGCAATCCAGTTGAGAGCCAGTATGGTGTAGTGGTTAGGAGCGACAGACTCTAATCTGGAGAACCGGGTTTGATTCCCCACTCCTCCGCTTGCAGCCAGCTGGGTGTCCTTGGGTCAGTCACAGTTCTTTCAGAGCTGTTCTATCGCGAGAAATTCTTGAAAGAGAACTGCGGAGATCAGGCTAGCCTGGGCCATCCGGGTCAGGGCTAGTCCATCTAGTCAACGTTATGATCTGCTGTGCACGATAGGAGCTCCTCCCCATTCCTCTCTCAGCCACAAACGTTTCAAACTGGAGACGCCAGCAGCTGAACCTGGGATGAGGGGCATGAAAAGCCCATGTTCTACCAGTGAGCTATGACCCCCTCCAAGAGCACAGACTGCGTTGCATGCATGAGATACAGTCTCCAGTTAATTATTAGTTTAGTGTCATAATTATAAAGCCACAATATTTATATGTCTTTCATCAAAGCAGCTCATCTCAGAGCAGGAGAAGTCTGTCCTGGAAGGGCTGATCCAGACCTTGGAGAAGGGAAGGAGCGTCAGATCCCGGCTGGCAAACCTCCCAGCCATGTCCTCCGGCGACGAGGCGGCGCTGGCTCTCCATCCCCCTCTGTTCAGAGGGGTCAGCAGTTGAGACCAATGATTTGTGGCCGCCGTGGCTGGTTTCGTTTGGCTTTTAAAGGTGGGAGTCCTCAAAATAACAAAAAATAATCTAGGATTTTCGGAGAAGGAGGCAGATTTCTTTGTCACCCATGCATAACTTTATAAACCTCTATCAGGTCCTCCCTTTTCAAAACGGAGAAGTCCCAAACTCTCCAGCCTTTCCTCATAGGGAAGGTGCTCCAATCCCCTAATCAACTTGGTCGCCCTCCTCTGTACTTTTTCTAGCTCTGCAATGTCCTTTTGGAGATACGGAGACCAGAACTGTACACAGTATTCCAGATGAGGCTACACCATAGATCTCTACAGGGGCATTACAATATCAACTGTTTTATTCTCAATCGCTTTCCTAATAATCCCTAACACAGAGTTTGCCTTTTCCACTGGTGCAGAACACTGGGTTGACGCTTGCATCGAGCTATCCTCTGCGACCCCAAGATCTGTACCCCTCCAAGTCTTTGCAACTGGGGTGAAGGACACTTTGAGATGCGATCCACAGACCCTGTATTTCTCAACCATTTGCCGTGTGGAAAGTCAGACCTTAGATTTGTTTAACAGGAGGGAGAAAAAAAAAACATTCTTCAACAATTAGAGTTTGATCGCTTGGGAAATGGAGAGCTCCCTCGTGTTCTGAATATGGCACGAAATTCTCGTTATGGTGTTCGGGTCTGCATTTTTTTTTCACGCTATTTCCAGCAGCTGTAAATTTTTCCTCTTCAAAGTTAGATCCTCAAGGATGAATAAAAGAATGGATAAGCTCCAGTTTCCACAGCGCGATACTGCCTTTCTGCCAGATGGGGCTCGTATACATGTTAGGTTATCCTCAAATATTTTTATGGATCGTGCGGTACTGGAGGTTTGTCCAAGTGAAGCAATGGCCCTCCTTTTCTAGGTTCATGTCTGTTTGCTGAAGGAGAGCAAGAGGTATCACCTTAACAGCCACTAAAGACAACGGAGTGCTCTCAAGCTGACTTTGCCCCTGATGTGGAAGCCACACCCACCCAAAGGAACAGCTGGTTTTTAATTAAGAAGAAGAAGAGAAGAGATTGGATTTATACCCCACCCTTCACTACCCAAAGAAGTTTCAGAGCAGCTTACAAACTCCTTTCTCCTCCACACAACAGACACCCATGTGAGGTAGGTGGGGCTGAGAGAGCTCTGACAGAAAGTGCTGTTTTTCAAGAACAGCTGTGCCAGAACTATGCCTTGCCCAAGGTCATCCAGCAGCCGCAAGTGGAGGAGTGGGGAATCAAACCTGGTTCTCCCAGATTAGAGTCCGCGCACTTAACCACTACACCAAACTGGCACTGTATTAACAGTGGGGAGCTGAACCCTGACCTGGATAGCCCAGGCTAACCTGAGCTCATCAGATCTCAGAAGTTAAGCAGGGCTGGCCCTGGCTAATATTTGGATGAGAGACCTCCAAGGAGTACCAGGGTCATGAAGTGAAGGCGGGCAATGGCAAGTCACCTCTGAATGTCTCTTGCCCTGAAAACCCCACAGGGTTGCCATAAGTCAGTTGTGACTTGATGGCACTTTCCACCACCACGGGGGGGAACTGGTTGAAAAGAAGGAAACCTGCTGTAAGGGGATGGTGGCATCCTTTGGGCGATCGAACCTGCTTGGGGACTAGCATTGTCTGGCCACTAGCTTCCCACCTATATTTCTGTATTGAAAGAGATTATAAAGACACCACCAGTCATTTTCTTCGCCCCAAGAAACTGGTGCCTTGATTCTCCGTTGGAACAAACTTCTGCTGGGGGAAGTGGGATGCCCAAAGCGATAACCCCAGTTCCGTGTCCCAGGGGCTGGAAGAAACTGCAAGCGACAGAAAGGAGGTCTAGGAGGGGTCATCCCCAGGATGGCAGCTCTGGACACCATAGTGCCTGCCCATGTGCCCACTTTGCCAAAGCAAAGAGCCAGTCTTTCCCAGCTTTCCTCCACCTCATTGAAACAGGTAATGCTTCAGAAGCCCTGACCCGGATGGCCCAAACTAGCCAGATCTCATCAGATTCTGGAAGCTAAGCAGGGTCGGCCCTGGTCAGTACTTAGAAATGGGGGACCACCAGGAGGTCCAGGGTTGCTACACGGAGGCTGGTGACAGCCAAACCATCTCTGTTTGTCCCTTGTCTTGAAAACCCTACAGGGTCACCACAAATTGGCTGCAACTCGGTGGCCGGAGATCACCTAGTGTGCTACATGGCTGGGTGGGCCTTTGAGCTGTGGTGTCCCCAGCTGAGTTCAAGACAGGATCCACCTCAGACAGTTGTTGTGAGGATAAAGCAGAGGCAAAGCCCACCTGTCATGTCCTGGGCTCCTTGATAGACAAGTGGGATGTAATTATTGTTCAACAGCATTTGGCCCTTGATGCTTCCTGGACCTGCACCCTTGCTCGAAAGCAAGTCGAATCCGACTCCAGGGGACGGTGCTCATCTCCGTTTCCAAGCCAAAGAGCCAGCGCTGTCCGAGACTTTTTCCATGGTCATGTGGCTGGCATGACTGAACGCTGAGGCGCACGGAATGCTGTCACCTTCCCACCGAAGCGGTACCTATTTATCTACTTGCAATTTCTTGCTTTCGAACTGCTAGGTTGGCAGGAGCTGGGGCCAGAGAAAGGAGCTCACTCTGTCACGCGACACTCGGGTCTCGAACTGCCGAACTACCGACCTTCCGGTCTGCAGCTCAGCGTCTTAACCTTTGAGCCACCGCGGCCCCCTCCGTTTTACTGGGGATGAATTCTGGCCCCAGTTAATGCTGAGATCAAAGCCGGATGCCCTGGAGCTGTCATTCTGCTAGCTTCTCTTTTATTCCTCCTCGGAATTCTTACTTCTTAACTGCTGCTCTGGACCCTCCCTCACTTGCTAGGCTTCACCCTCTGCCATCGATGCCCATCCGACCTTCACTCACCAAAGCCAGCTCAAGGTATTTTACCACCCAAAGTGTGCCCTGGCAATGCAACTTGGGGAGGAAGGTAACCAATCCTCGCTACTGGCAGCTGGGAATAGGGATGCCAGCCTCCAGGCAGGACCTGGGGATCCCCCAGAATTACAGCTCATCTCCAGACTACAAAGATCAGTTCCCCTGGAGAAAAGGGGTGCTTTGGAGGGCAGCCTCTATACGGCCTTGTACCCCACTGAGGTCCCTGACCTCCCCAGGCTCCATCCCCAAATCTCCAGGAGTCTCCCATCCTAGATGTGGCAACCTCATTCCCCACCCCCTGCTGGTGGCCGAGGAAACCTGGCAACTTCAGCTGGGAACAAAGCAAGCCCTCCCCCTCCCCTGGATCACAACACCCCCTCCCCTGGATCACAACACCCCCCCCCCTTTCTCTCTCAGAGGGTCTGACTTCTGGTCTTGGAGCTCCACCAGGGAAAGGGAAACAGGTGCTGCCATTGAACCATTTGAGGCAGGTGAAGCCTCCTACCCCACTCAACACTTTTAATTCCACCCCCACCCCCCCATTGCCTCCTGCTTTCCACAAATCTGGCTCAAGCTGCTTTGGAAGGGCTCGGTGTCTGCCAAGGCTCGCCCCTGGTGCCTGCTGCCAATGTTTAATCCTGGAACATTTGAAAAAGAAGAGAGGAGACTGGAGTGTCTTTGAAGAGAGAGAAGAGAAGAGATTGGATTCATACCCCGCCCTTCACTACTTGAAGGAGTCTCAGAGCGGCTTACAAACTCCCTTTCCCTTCCCCTCCCCACAACAGACACCCTGTGAGGTAGGTGGGGCTGAGAGAGCTCTCCCGAGAACTGCCCTTGAGAGAACAGCTCTAAGAGAACTTGTGACTGACCCACAGTCGCACCAGCAGCTGCATGTGGAGGAGTGGGGAATCAAACCCGGTTCTCCCAGATCAGTGTCCGCACTCCGAACCACTACACCAAACTGGCTCTCAACAGGGTCCGTTTGCTTTCCTGGCCCCAGGTAAGCGAGAATGTATTCACAAATCAGGAATCAGAGGAGGCACTCTCAGATCAGGGGGTGTTCCTTCCCAATGGACATAAGACTGCAAACCTAAGAACACTTTCCTGTGAATAAACCCTATTGAATAAAATGGGACTTTCCTCCAAATAGACCTACTTAGGATTGCTCTGGTAAAATACCCCACATCATCATCATCATTGGAGGAGATTGGATTTATACCCCGCCTTTCACTACCTGAAGGAGTCTCAGAGCGGCTTACAGTCTCTTTTCTCTTCCCCTCCCCACAACAGACACCCAATGAGGTAGGTGGGGCTGAGAGAGCTCTTTCAAGGACTGCTCTTGAGAGAACAGCTCTGAGAGAACTTGCCACTAACCCAAGGTCACACCAGCAGCTGCATGTGGAGAAGTGGGGAATCAAACCCAGTTCTCCCAGATTAGAGTCCATACTCGTAACCACTAAAGTATTATTATTTATTAATCGCCCTATCTCAGCTTACTCCAGGCTCTGGGCGATGTACAAGACGCAATGTCATTTTAAAAATTCCAAAACATTCAAATTCAATATATACCTTAACAAAAATTCAGTGTAGGTGAAAGATCTAAGATGGTGATTTCCCTATAATATTATTTGTGCCAATTCTAGACTACCAGCCCCTTTTCTGGATGGCGGGGTGGGGTGGGAAGGGATCTCAGAACTTAAAGTGGGGGGAAGAAGAGTGCCAGCCAATGAGGTAACCATTGCTGCCCTCAACCAAAAGCCTGGCAGAATATCTCTGTCTTACAGGCACATGGGCCAAACGCCCACAGCCAGCCTAAGTTGGATCAACCTAGATTGGATCAGAGCTGCCAATGGGGTTTGTGGCAACATGGCTCACTTTGGCCAAACTTACAGACGTGCCAGATGATTCTCAAGGGAATACATACAGGGACCAATTTCCCACAAGGCACTGTTCCACCATCGCTCTTCCCTTTCCCTCGATTGTGTGCATCAATTTCCCACTATTTGCCCCAAGCCACATTTTGACCCGTGGCTTCAGCTGATTTCCCCCGCAGCTTCACTATCCTGTTTTTGGAGGATCCACAAAACCGTGGGGGAAATCAGGCGAAGCCGCAGTTAAAAATGTGGTGTGGGGCAAATAGTGGGAAATTGACACACGCAATCGGGGTAAAGGGAAGAGCGACAGCAGAGCAGCACTTCGTGGGAAATCGGTCAGGGTTTTCGGCCTCACTCTGAAATAACCTTCATACAAATTCAGTTCACTTCTCATCTTGTCAACCTGGGGCCAGAGAGCCCCATTCATAATCCTTTCAAATACTCTGTGGGGGAAAGGGTGGGATACACATCACCCCTTCATTTTGGGGCAGTGGGGGGGGGAGATGAAGAGGGGGGAACCAGTGGTGTGTGAAATACGAGTGACCTTAAATGGAAACATTTTGGCTTGCCACTGAGTAGAGCAAATAGCCTGAATCAGGATTATTTTTTTCCCGAGTTTATGACCCATGAGGACACTTAGGCAACTGCTGAGCTTCTAAATGCTGCCATTTATGAGACCCTTCCATCTGTGGGGAAGGGAGAAACAATCGTGTTCATTTATGCGCCAGGGAGGCACGCAATTCCCTCCATGGCAGGGATTATCAAGAAAAATGCTCCGAGTAAAAGGTCTGTGGCAGAGTGGGAGATCAGAATGGATGATCAGGAAGGTTCCGTGCTGAAATACCACCGCCCGCAGTTACTACGACCTTGCCCCGCGGGCCCAATAACCAATCTCATTTATCTGAGAGATGTATCGGGATGAGTGCTCCAGAGAGCCAGTTTGGCCTAATGGTTAAGAGTGGTGGACTCTAATCTGGAGAACTGGGTTTGATTCTCCACTCCTCCACATGAGGCCTGCTGGGCATCTGTTGTGGGGAGAGGAAGGGAAAGCGATTGTCAGCCACTTTGAGACACAAGAGGCCTGCTGGGTAACCTTGGGCCAGTCCCGGTTCTCTCAGGACTCTCTCAGCCCCACCTGCCTCACAAGGTGCCTGTTGTAGGGAGAGGAAGGGAAGGCGAATGTCAGCCACTTTGAAACACATGAGGCCTGCTGGGGGACCTTGGGACAGTCCCAGTTCTCTCAGGACTCTCTCAGCCCCACCTGCCCCACAAGGTGCCTGTTGTAAGGAAAGGAAGGGAAGGCGATTATCAGCCACTCTGAGACACATGAGGCCTGTTGGGGGACCTTGGGCAAGTCCCAGTTCTCTCAGGACTCTCTCAGCCCCACCTGCCCCACAAGAGGCCTGTGGTGGGGAGAGGAAGGGAAGAGAAGTCATGCAAAAGGAGCATTACAATTGCAGTCTTCCGCATTAGGGCAGTCACGTTCCAGGTTTTGACGGTTTTCTCCCACTTCATGTGCTTCAAAATGTTGTGGGCAGGCCCATAGCCATGTGGGGACACAGGGGGCAATGCCTCCCCACAGATGAGCTCTGCCCCCTCAGACAGAAATTCAAAGAAATTCAATTTTTAACAAATGAATAAATAAATAAATAAACATGTAAGATGTGCGTGACCCCAGGCACAGTCAGGGAAACTTCAGTCTCATTTTCTTTTTTTCTGGGCCAAAAAAAAAAGTTTTTAAAAAATGCAAATAAAATTGCAAGAGGAGCAGCAGGCACAGTCAGGGCCCCCCACTCGATTTCCCCATGCCCCACCAACCAAAATTTTCTGGCTACACCCCTGCTAGTGGGATGTGTAAAGGTCAAGGTAAAAGTTTCCCTTGCTTGAAAGCCAGTCGAATCCAACTCGAGGGGGTGGTGCTCGTCTCTGTTTCCAAACTGAAGAGCCAGCACTGTCCAGAGACTTTTTCCATGGTCATGTGGCTGGCACAACTAAACGCCAAGGCATACGGAACGCTGTTACCTTCCCACCAAAGCGGTACCTATTTATCGACTTGCAATTTCTTGCTTTCAAACTGCTAGGTTGGCAGGAGCTGGGATCAGAGACGGGAGCCCACTCCGTCAGGTGTCACTTGGGTCTCGAACTGCTGAACTACTGACCTTCCGGTCACTCAGCATCTTAACCACTAAACCACCACGGCCCTGTGCCAAAGTGTATGCATACACAAAAAGAAGAGCAGATGCACATAGCAACGACATAGGTCCAAACTAGACGTTATGGCATCCACGGGTCTGAACTGTGGATGCTGTCGCCATTTTACAGCTGAAGTCTGGCCTTCAAAAATACCATGAGGTCCTAATCCTGATGGGACCTGCAGGACAGCAGGACCAGGTGCTTTTGCTTTTCACCCTCTGCCCCTTTTTGAGTGCTAAAACAGCCCCCTGGGGTACTTTTAAATGGCCTGAGTTCAGCTCTAAAATGGCAGTTGCCATGGGTGTGGCCCACAGATGTCGTAACGTCTAGTTTGGCCCTGAGTTCCAAGGTAAAAGGAGGAGGAGGAGGAGGAGGAGGAAGATGGTGATTACTATTCCCTGCCCTATCCCAAGAGTGGGCTCAGGGCAGCTTACAACATAAAATCCACAAAACAATAAACCCAATAAAACAGTAGGTGGCACAGTATACAGTAATAGGAAAACCCGTGCCTCATGTCAGGTGGAGATAGGTACCTCAGGAAGCTCCAGCGCTCAGATAGTATTGTCTAGAGCAGCAGTAGGAAGAAGGCATGAACAGAGGAAGCCAGAATAGCTGAACGTCTGCTGCCCCAGCCAAAAGCGTGGCGGAAGAGCTCCTTTTTACAGGCCTTGCAGAACTGTGATAAGTCCCACAGGGCCCTGATCTCAAGTGGGAGCACGTTCCACCAGGTTGGGGCAAGGGCCGAAAAAGCTCACACCCTGGCTGAGGCTAAGCAGACGTCCCTCGGGCCAGGGTACACCAGGAGGAGCATCAAGCTCTCCAGGGCTCATATAGGGAGAGGTGGCTAGAGTATAAATATTATTCTTTGAAAAGATGTGGGATTTTTAGCCACCCTTATCTCCAAGGCTTCAGACATGTCAAAACCACTGATAGATAGATAGATAGATAGATAGATAGATAGATAGATAGATAGATAGATAGATAGATAGATAGATAGATAAAACAAAACAGAGGGTCCTTTCACACATGTGAAATAATGCCATTTCAACCCACTCCAGTGACCATTTGCGAGGGGGCTTTGCCATGTCACGCAGTAAAATCCAGTCGCAAAGTGGATTATTAATGCCACAGCCCTAGCAGATGTGCCAAGGAGAAAGTCTCTTATTGGACGTGGCAGGAGCTCTCTGGAGACATGCTCCAACACAACCTACAGCAAAGAAAAAACGTGAGCAGGATCAAAAACCCAGTCTGCGCCAGAGCCAACGAGCTAAACTCCCAAAGGATACTCGGCACACACCCCCACCCCAACACGACCTGAGCTACTAAAAGACAGCCAGATCTCTGACAACAGCTTTGGAAGAAGCTAGAGCCCCACATGGTTCCCTCCCTCTCAGTTTCCCATTGTCCTAGGCCAGGGTGCCAGACCCATAACACACACAGCTTCCTTCCTTACACTGCCAGGAGAGGGGGGAGAGAGAGAGAGAGCATTAAAAGCCCGGCTCGAGAACCGCATCCCCTGCCAAATCCTCGTTCACAGAACAGCTCTCCTCATCCTGACTGCCTGCTAACCGAGAGCCTTGGCAGCCGGTTCCTTCTTGGCGGCAGCTGGGTGGCTTCGAGCGTCGATATTTTGCAGCTGGTAGCTGTGGCATTTGGCACGAGCCGGCCGTCCAGATGGACGCTAAATTCCCTTTAATGTTCATAACATGTCAAAAGTGAGTAATCCTATGTCAAAACGGCTTAGGAGCACGTTTATCTACCCGTTTGTGGAGACTTGTTCCTGACAGCTTGGGGGCGGGGGGGGGGGGGGGTGTGTGCCAGAAACTCTGCTGGAATTCAGATCTGAGTCGTCGGCAGGTCCCCCGTATCCTGAGCTCTCCCCGCCGGTGGTTTCCCCACAAGGGGAAGGTGCAATACAGGCCGCCCCCCTGCAGTGCCTGTTGTCTTGCCTGCACCAAGTCCTCCTCTCCCACAGGGGGTGCTCAGACCATGAAATAATCCATCACCTATTTATTTGTTATTTAGAACATTCATTAGCTGAGTTTTGTCCTCACAGAGCTCAAGACAACTTACAACATAAAACACATAAAACCCAAAATCTGGACATCATCATTCAGGGCTGCCGGTAAACTTAACCAAATGTGGTCCTAAATAAAACTATCTTCAGCTGCCAGATTGAAAGTGACGAGGCCAGGCACACCTCCCTGGGGAGGTTATTCCAGAACAGTGGGGCTGCCACTGAAAAGGCCCCGTTTCGTGTATTTCATTTCTTTTATTTTATTAGGCTTATATCCTGCCCTCCCCACATTGTAGGCTCAGGGCGGGTTCCAACATGGAGGTCTGCTGTTTTTGCAGATTGACATTTAAAATCTGTAAAATCAATGAAACCACCACATACTAAACATTGCGGTTCCAGTCTGGCTACCCAGATCAGCAGTCACTGGAAAGGAGGCCAATCAAGGGGATGCCCGCTGCCTCAACTAAAGGCCCAGAGGAAGAGCTCTGTCTTGCAGGCCCTGCAGAATTGTAACAGGTCCTGCAGGGCCCTGATCGCTTAAGGTAGCTCATTCCACCAGGCGGGGGCCAGCACCAAAAAGGCCCTGGCCCTAGTTGAGGTAAGTCGGACATCCCTAGGGCCAGGGACGGTCAGGAGATGTTGGTTTGTAGAACGCAATGTTCTACACACTCATATGGGGAGAGGCGGTCTCAGAGATATGCAGGCCCCTGGCCATCTAGGGCTTTAAAGGTACCCACCAAACGAGTTTCTTTGGTTGATGGGACATGGCTGCCTCACCCACCGTCTTTTCACATCTACTTGAGCCATGGAGACACTCGTTTTGTCTAAGTGTAGGGTTTTTTTTGGGGGGGGAGAGCAAGCAAGAGGGTCAGGGAGTGAATAAGAAGGGGTTGCGGCTCAGTGGCAGAACAAGCTCACATTTCAGCACTGTCATCCAGCGTGTGGTTTTTCACACGTGGGAACGATCTTCGGAGTTCAATTTTCAAGAAGCTTCACCACCATCCTGGTACCGGCGTATTGCAACCCTCTTCCTCGGGTCCCTCGCACAAAATGTTCTCTCAGCCACTCAACAGCGTGGTCCCCGTAATTGCGTCGATATTAAATCAGCGTCCCAGAAGGAACGCCAGCTCCTAGCAATAATTTCCGTCTTGCCTTCGGAGGCCGGGCTGACACCAATTTGCTGCCATGTGCAGTGAGCAACATAGGAGGAGGCATTAAGTGCTTAATATCTGTGGTTATTGTGTGCAGAGGAAGAAGAAAGCAATATTGTGGGGGCCGGCGCAGCTTCCAGATGGAAGGCTTTTGCTGCGATAAATAGGAGACAGATATATATAAAAAATAGCTCAGCTTTGGAGACAAGGCAAAGCCGGGAATAGGAAAGGAGATCAGTGAAAAGCCCCAGAAACCAAGAGGTTTACTTGCCAGAGATGTTAGATCCTCTAGCCACAGAATTCCTCTCATGTTGTAAACAACTCTTCCATGGCCTGGTCCGAAACATGTAATTGAAGCAGAGTTGCCAACTTCTAGGAGCCAGTTTGGTGTAGCAGTTAAGTGCGTGGACTCTAATCTGGGAGAATCAGGTTTGATTCCCCACTCCTCCACTTGCAGCTGCTGGGGTGACCTTGGGAAAGCCACAGTTCTGTCAGAGCTGTTCTCTCAAGGACAGTCCTTGAAAAAGCTCTCTCAGTCCCACCTACCTCACAGGGTTGTGAGGAGGGGAAGGAAAAGGAGTTTGTAAGCCGCTCTGAGACTCCGACTGAGGGGCGGGGTATAAATCCAATCTCCTCCTCCTCCTCTTCTTCGTAGGTGGAGCTCTTCCACTATTACAACTGATCTCCAGGAGGCAGAGATCAGGCCACCTGGAGAAAATGGCTGCTTTGGCCCCATTAAAGTCTCTTCCCTACCCAGACCCTGCCCCCCTCAGGCTCCACCCCCAAAATCTAGAGGTATTTTCAACCCAGAGCTGGCAACTTTACAGAGAAATCAAGAGAGACGTACAATTTCCCTTGTACGTAAGCAAGCAAAACCAATGAATATGCGGAGACAGGGTTCGCATCTCCAGAGTTTTCGTTCGGAGAGACCCTGTCTGAGGAGACTTTGGAAGCCTCCAACTCTGTCTCTTGTGATAAAGCAGGCCAGCTTGAGGAAGAGACTGAAGCAGTCTCGAAGATGCAGTGTCTGAGGGAAACGAGTGAAAGATTTGTGGTTTCTGAGGGGAGTTCATGTTTCCACTATGAGAATCGTGAGGTTGAGGGAAGGCCGGTATTTACCTCAAGGACACAACCTCGGACTCACCTAATTACAGGGTTACACCTTATGCCTACCTTTGGTTTCTATCCTTTATTCTGAACCATCTTATTTCCTTATCCTTGGAAGCAAAGCTACGGTTCTTTCTCTGTTTCCCTCACGGGTTCTGAACTTATTTGATTCGGAAGCCGCTTGGGTTAAGTCTGTCAGGTGAAGGGTTGGGGTAGAGACCACAATGGCTGACCACGCCGTGCTACCTCTGTCTAAAGATCATATTTATGACCTCAACCGTCACACATATCGTTGAACTAATGCTGAAACTGGCAGTGAGCTTTCTTGCTTAGCACGATATCCAGGCATGCGCAGCTCCGCACATCACCCCTCTGGGTGGAGACACAGCTAGAGGTCTATTTCCACATGCATCAGTTGGCCAGAGATGCTGCTTTGGAGAAGTGACAGAAGATGGGTATCACACGCACCTTTCAAAGTCCGTGCACAAACCACCCACAGCTGCCCTCTACCGCCATGGTACCATTCAGGCGAGGGTTCATCTCACTGTTCATTTGGCAGATGCAAATGGAAATGTGTGGCCTATGTGCTCCCAGGGGTGAAGTTTTTCCAAGCCCTATATGAGGAAAGGCTGAGGGACTTGGGAATGTTCAGTCTGAAGAAGAGGAGGTTGAGGGGGGACATGATTACTCTCTTTGAAGTATCTGAAGGGCTGTCCCTCAGAGGAGGGCAGGGAACTGTTCCTGTGGGCAGCACTGCAGAGGAGAGGACTACAATAAATTAAGGGCGGGAAGGTACCGGCTGGATCCTAGGGGGAACTTTTTTACAGTCAGAGTTGTGCAAGAGTGGAATCAGCTACCTAGGGAGGTGGTGAACTCCCCCTCACTGGTAGTCTTGAAGCAGTGGCTGGACAAACACTTGCCAGGGATGCTCTAGGCTGATCCTGCATCGAGCAGGGGGTTGGACTAGATGGCCTGTAGGGCCCCTTCCGACTCTAGTGAATTCTAAGATTCTACCTGCATAAGACAAGCCACCCACTGTGCTCTGCGTAACTCTCTCCAGACTGCGTCAAGAATGTGAAATTTTAAAACTAATAGTAACCCATTTGGTGTAGTGGTTAAGTGCAAGGACTCTAATCTGGGAGAACCGGGTTTGATTCCCCTCTCCTCCACTTGCACCCGCTGGATGATCTTGGGCAAGTCATAGTTCAGTCAGAGCTGTCCTTGAAAAAGCGCAGTTTCTGTCAGAGCTCTCTCGGCCCCGCCTACCTCATAGGGTGTCTGTTGTGGGGAGTTGTTAAGCCGCTCTGAGACTCCGAGTGAAGGGCAGGGTATAAATCCAATCTCTTCTCTTCTTCTTCTCCATCTGTGGGCTGTCAAGTCACAGTTGATGTATGGTGACACCTCATGAGGTTCTGGAGACAAGAGGTGAACAGAGGCCATGGCTGGCCTCTGCGTTGAAATCCCAGACTTCCCTAGTGGACTCCCATCCAAGAACGAACCAGGGCCGGGTCTGCCTAGCTTCCAGACTCTGAAAAAGATACTGCTAGGCTGCGTTTTCAGGCTGCTTTCTAAGAATTGCTCCAAGCAAATTATAATATGTGTCAGTTTGCTGGGCGATTGGGATCATTCTACATGCATCCCTAAAGCACGCCCCCAAATTTCCAGGAATTCCCCAAACTGGAGTTGGCAACTTTATTCATAACTTCCCAGTTAACCTAAGAAGTTCCGGAAGTGAAGCCGGGTTCATGTGAAGCAACCCTTTTTTTTTTTGTAAAGAAATTTTTATTTTTCAAAAAAAAAAAACATCGAAAATAATACATTTAACCTTATACAAATCCCTTTTTCCATATTAAATAACATTTTGTTCTATTTGTACATTCTATTTTTATCTTGTTTTGGTGGTTTCCCACCACATCTGAAGCATAACACATTTTCCATTTTATTCAAAATAGTAATACTTATATCTATGTTTCGTTTCTGGTAACGGTTATATAGCTTTAAAATACTTATACTTATACACCAATTCTTATTTTCTATACTCTTATGTATTTCTAAATAAAAACAGTTTCATTGTCTAATTTTAACTAAAACATTCATATAATATATTTCTATTCCTTTATGCTATTATAACCATGTATAGATATAGTTTTTCATATCCCAATACTTTTCAACATATTCTTTCAAATCTTTCCAGTCTTCCAGAAAGGTCTCTGAGTAAAGATTATTCAATTTTCTAGTCCACTTATCCATTTCAGCCATATATAACAGTTTTTTCAACCATTCCCACACCTCTGGTATTTTTTCATTTTTCCAGTTTTGTGCATACACCATTCTTGCTGTTGTAATCATATACCATATTATTGTCCTTTTCTTTACATTTATCTCTTCTAGTTTAAGTCCTAGCAATAACATTTCAGGCAACTTCTTAAATGTACATTTCAAGATTTTTTCCATTTCTGCATGTATTTTTGACCAATAAGTCTTTGCTTTATCACAAGTCCACCACATATGATAAAAAGACCCTTCTTTCTTTTTACACTTCCAACATTTGTTAGACATATTTTGACCAATATTTGCAATTTTTTTTGGTGTCATATACCATCTATACATCATTTCAAAACAATTTTCTTTTAAGTTATAACACGTAGATATACTCATAGCATTTTTCCATAAAAATTCCCAAGATTCCATTTCAATGTCTTTGTTAAAGTTTATCGCCCATTTTACCATTTGTTCTTTTACCATTTCATCAGCATTAAACCATTTTAGCAAGACTTTATACATTTTAGAAATCATTTTTTTCCCACCTTCCTCCCAAACTTGTTCTATTTCATTATTTTTTTCCCTGAAACCGTGTTTTTTATCACTTCTATACAAGTCATATATTTGTCTATATCTTAACCAACCATAATCAAAATCAATCTGATGCTGCTCCTTCAGTTTGAAATCCTTGCCATGTCTTATTAATAAGTCTCTATACTTCAGCCAATCTTGTCCTTTATATCTTGATGTTGGATGTAAGACTTCTGCGGGTACAATTCACATGGGTATCTCTTCTGAAAAAAAGTTTTTATATCTTGTCCACGTATCCATTAGTGTTCTTCTCAAATAATGATGTTTAAACATATTGTCCATTTTTGTTTTGCCATAATACAAATATGCATGCCACCCAAATCTACAATCATGACCTTCCAGGGACAATAACATTCTATCTTGTAACATAGTCCATGCCCCTACCCAGGTCAAACATATTGCATCATGGTATAACCTTAGATTTGGTAGTTGAAACCCTCCTCTTTCTTTGGCATCACACATTATTTTCATCTTAATTCTTGGTTTTTTCCCTCCCCACACAAATTTAGACAGCTCCTTCTGCCAACATTTGAATGTTTTTACATCTTTCACAATTGGAATAGTTTGAAACAAAAACATTAATCGTGGTAACACATTCATCTTGACCACCGCAATTCTACCCAGCAATGACAAATTCAATACATTCCACTTTTTAATATCCTGCATAATTTGCAACCATAATTTTTCATAATTATTTTGATAAAGATCAATATTTTTCATAGTTAGGTTTACACCCAAATATTTTGTCTTTTTCACCACCTCACATTCTGTAAGTTTTTGTGACTCGTTTTGTTTCTTATTTGACATATTTTTGCACATTACTTTCGATTTGTTTTTATTTACATAAAATCCTGCTAAGTCACCAAACTCTTTTACTCTCTGTAACAAATGTGGTAATGTGGATAAGGGGTCTTCCACTATAAACATCACATCATCTGCAAAGGCCCTATATTTGAAAGAAAAACCTTTAGTTGTTAAGCCTTTAATATCTTTGTCTTCCTTCACATTTAACAGTAGAACTTCTAAAATCCAAATAAATAGCAGCGGCGAAAGCGGGCATCCTTGTCTTGTTCCTTTTTCAACTTTAAAATCGTCTGTCTTTTCAGTATTAATTATTATTGAGGATTTCTGTTCTTTATATATTGCTTTAATGAAGTTAAGCATATATTCACCGATCTCAAGATGTTCTAAAACTTCAAACATAAAATCCCAGTTTAAATTATCAAACGCTTTCTCCGCATCTAAAAAGAAAAAGCCCACTTCCTTTTCAGGATGTTTGTCGTAGTATTCTATAGCGTCCACTACTACTCTTAGATTGTCCCTTATTTGTCGATTAGGTAAGAACCCTGCTTGTTCTGTTTGTATAGTCTCTTTAAGGTGCTCTTTTAGTCTATCCGCTATAATCTTAGCAAAAATCTTATAATCATTATTCAGTAAAGAGATCGGTCTATAGTTCTTAACATTGGTCAAATCCTGATTTTCTTTCGGGATCAGTGAGATGGATGCATCTTTCCAGGTTTCTGGTACCTCTCCAGTAACTCTTATATCGTTCATCAATAGCAGTAACACCGGTGAAACTGACTCCTGTAACGTTTTGTAGAACTTCGCTGTAAATCCATCCGGTCCAGGTGCTTTACCTAATTTTGAGTCATTTATTGCATTTTTGATCTCTTGTAATGATACTGGATTATTAAATAGTTCTTTAATTTTCTCTGTTGGTTTTGGTAGCTTTAATGTTTGCAGGTATTCTTTAATCTTTCTTCTGTCTTTGTTTTCCTTCTTAAAAAGTTTTGCGTAGTATTTAAAAAATTCTCTTTTTATTCCTTTGTTATCTATTATCTCAATATTATCTCTTATCACTTTAGTGATAAATTTATTTTCGCGTTTTTTCTTTAATTGCCATGCTAAGTATTTTCCGGGTTTATTTGCACCTTCAAATGCTTTTTGTTGAAGTTTTTTTAAGTTCCAGTACATCTCCTGGTTCAAAATGGCTTTTGCTTGGTCTTGTAGCATCCAAATTTCCTTTTGCAGTTTCTTTTTCCCTGGTTTCTTCTTCAGTTCTTCTTCCTTTGTTTTAATGGCTTGTAAAATATTTTCATATTGCTCTTTTTTCTTTTTATTATCTTTAGCATTTAACGATATCAATAGTCCTCTCATCACTGCTTTATATGCATCCCATACGGTTTGAATTTTAACTTCTTTCTGCATGTTTACTTGGAAGTATAGGTCTGTTTCTTCAAGTAATTTTTTAATTATTTCTTGATTATCTAATAAGTCCTCGTTTATTCTCCATCTCTTTTGTTTTTTAATCTGCCCAGCTGTCCATAAACACGGATTGTGATCTGAGATTATTCTGGGTAAAATTTCCACTTTTCTTGTCTTAAAGGTTAGGTTAGTAGTCATCCAAATCATGTCAATTCTTGAATGTGAGTCATGTCTGTTAGAGTAAAAGGTAAAGTCTTTTCCTTGTGGGTTAGCTTTCCTCCAAATATCTTCCAACTTTTCTTGTTTTATCAGTTCAAAAAAGTTTTTTGGAAGCTTCCCTAACGTCTCATCCTTTCTTTTAGAGCGCCTGTCTAGTTTATTATCTACAGTTCCGTTGAAATCTCCTAACATCATAATTTGATCATAGTTTACATTGTCCAATTCCATTTGAAGTTCTTTAAAAAAAATTTCTTTAGCTCCATTCGGAGCATAAATGTTCACAATCAAAGTTTTCACTCCTTGCAGTAAAATTTCAATAGCTAAATATCTTCCATCTTTGTCTTTGAATATTACTTTGGGTTCCAAATCTTTTTTGACATATGTTACAACACCATTTTTTTAATTGCTTGCTAAAGAATAAAATTCTTCTCCCAATTTTTTCCTTATTAAATATTTATGGTCTTGGTTTTTAAGATGAGCTTCTTGCAAGCAAATTATATTACATTTTTGTTTTTCCAACCAATGACCTACCATTCTACGTTTTTGGGGTGAATTTAGTCCATTTACATTCCATGTAAGTATTTTGTAATCCATTTTGATATATTCTTAAATATCTCCAAAATCGTCTTTATTCTCTCCCAGGAATGCATACATTTCTTCTGTGCTTTTAATCACTATTCTGGAGTTGCCATAATAAAAACTTAGTCCTTGAGGTATTTCCCAACGAAATCTGATTTTTTTCTCCTTCAGTTTATCCGTCAGACGCTTGAATTTTTTCCTTTCTTGCAGTATTGCTCTAGGCAATTCTTTCATTACTATTATTTTCTTTCCATCTATTACAAAGGGGTCAGTAAAGCACTTCCTGTAGATTTGTTCTTTTGTTCTTTTCATTGTAAATTGGACAACCACGTCTCTTGGTATGTTTTTGTCTCTTGCATATGTAGAATTAACTCTATAAACAAGATCCATGTGTTCTTTAACAACTTCTTCCTGTTCTTGTAAAAAATCTGCTATTGCTTCTTGCATTCTTGTAAAAATATCCTCATTCAATTTTTCCTCAATCCCTCGAAATCTCAAGTGGTTTTGCATATCTTTATAATGCATCATCTTTTCCATCCTCTCGTTCTCTCTCATTGTCTTATGGGTGTTTTCTTCCAATTCTTTTACTTTAGTTTCTATATCTTGTGTTCTTGTGGATAATTTTTGAAATTCTGCTTTTAATTCCATGCAATTTTTATCTGCTTGAGCCGCTATATTATTCATTTTAACATTTACCTCTCCTATAGCGTCTAACATTTTCTTTTCCATTGCTTCCATAACGGCTAGTAGCTCTTTTTCTTTTTTTGCTGCCACTGTAGGAGAGGACCATGTGGCTGCTCTCGATCTTAGTCCGCGGTCCGTTTTGCCTCTTTAAAAAGATCGATTTTATCTTGTCTTCCAAATCAAACACCAATTAGTGCATTCAAACAAGCTAATCTTGCCAAGTCAAATTATGTTGGTTTCAGCCTTCTACGTTATATAATCTTTGAGATATTGCAGTTTAAAAATTTTATAAATCCAAAATGGCGGCCGCGACTTCTCTATGGTTAATGTCAAAGGTTATAGTCTTTTTACCTTGCTTCTGGCTTGCCGTAGTTTCCTTTTGTCCCTTCCTTTTCTTTACTTGTCTGCTCTCTGCACGTCACTTCCTGTTATGGTCTTTCTGGTCCGGCAGTATTTAGAGTCCCCTTTCTGGTCCGGCAGTATTTAGAGTCCCCTTTCTGGTCCGGCAGTATTTAGAGTCCCCTTTACCTTCTTCCGGTTCTTCTCCTTTTTCCTTCTTGTCTGCTCTTCTAGCCATCACTTCCTGATTCAGTCCTCACGTCTTAATCTCGCGATGCTTGGTTCCCTTCTCCCTCTTTGTCTCGCGATGCTTGGCTTCCCCTCCCGACTCCTTTTAACCGCAGGAATGTTAAACAACTTGTTTTTTTGGCTTTTTAAGTTCAAATTCGTTTTTTTAGCACTTCAAAACTGCTCTCATCCAATCAACATCAGTCTATTGCTTCACCCGATCTGTTTTTCATCTTTCAAAACGCGGCAATGGTAAGGCAAAAAACTTTTTTCCGTTACCTTTTGTTGTTACTTCGCTTCAGATGTGGTCCCAACGTTTAAACTTTGTCTTCTTTGTTAAGGAATCAGGGGAATTGGAGGTTTTATGCTGAATTTTTCAGCTCAGCTCGGCTCCTTAGAGATACTCGCAAGAATCCTCTTCGGCTGCAGTGCTCAAGGTGTCGGAAAAGTCTCCTCCGAGACTTTCCCTTCACCGAGGTTGCTCAAACCTGGATTATATTGCTTGCTGGTCCTCACACTACCTGTGTGAGGTTGCGTCGGGTGGATTAACCCACCCAAGCTGTCAGGAAGAGCCGCTGTCCGCCTTGCGCATTTGCAAAGCGTGTCAGACCTCCATTCTCCCAACCGGAAACCCATGTGAAGCAACCTTGATGGAGACCAACTTAGTTTGATTTTTCAGAGGCATCAGCCTATTATCAGTAGTTTCCAAATGGTATCTAGTTTGTTGTAGTGGTTAGGAGAGGTGGACCCTAATCGGGGAGAACTGGATTTGATTCCCCACACCTCCACATGCAGCCAGCTGGGTGACCTTGGGTCAGTCACAAGTTCTCTCAGAGCTGATCTCTCAAGAGCAGTTTTCTCAGCACTCTCTCAGCCCCACCCACCTCACAGGGTGTCTGTTGTGGGGAGAGGAAGAGGAGATTGTAAGCCACTCTAAGGCTCCCAGTGAAGGGCGGGTCATAAATCCAATTTCCTCCACCTCCTCTTCTTCCTCCTCCTCCTCCAAGAGTTATGGAGCTTATCCATTGTCCTTGAGAGAATCTTCTACATGTTTGAAAGATAGATGGCTACAAGGACTGCTTTCCTCCTATACTTTCCAGCCCCAAGAGAGGGTGCTCTGGGAAGGCTTAGGGTACAACCTAAGTGCCAGCCTTCCACATGCATTGACTGGGCAACCTGAATCAGTTCCCCCACCCCAAAAATTAGGCTTACCAGGTTGCTCTGCAGCAGTGGAAGCGAAACAAGGGATGGAGATGGTGCTGCTTCATGCGACAACATCACCTCCATGTGAAGACCTGGAAGTGACATCACCTTATTGGGTGACACTCTAAGAAGTCACCCAATGTCTGTGGTATTTACCATAGAGACTAAGTGAATTCCTAGAGAGTTGCTCAACATGGTGACATCACTTCCAGGTGTTCACCTAGAAGTGATGCCACCTCACTGAGCGACTTTCCCTCTCCCCATGCCCATCCCCCCGCCCAACCTCCAACTCTACCAAGAACAGTCCACAACGCATAGGAGACGAGGTGGAAATTCACTCAATACTTTTGGCTATCGGGAAAGGTCATCACTCTTTGAGTGTTCGACAAGCTAAATACTCAGCCCGAACATTTCAAGATCACGATTTTGATCAGCTGTATTCTTCCATTGTTTTCGACCAGGCATCGGCCAATTAGCCTGACTTGTGTTGCTTCCTCGTTAAGCAGATAATTGGCGCCAGATTTCTAGATCAATGTGTACAATTAAATATATTTTAAGCAGCATTAATCACTAATCTCCACGCACATGTTTTGCATTTGCAAAATGATCAAACGAAAATTCTGGCAACTGATGTCATTCCAGGAGAGGATTCCTTCCCGACTATCAGCTCCAGCATTCCACCATTCTCTGACAACAACCCCCTCCCCCCCCCCCCCCAAAAAAAGGCCTGGGAAAACAAATCGGCCCGACAAATAGATCTGAGCGTGTTTATAATAATATTAGCCTTTAAAACTGCTGGGGGAAAATGTTCTTTCAAAATTCCTTTCAAAGCTGTCATCCTGGCATTGTTAATTGGTTTTCAGCTAAATATTTAATGCACACAGACCCATGCATCATTGGGAGTTTTATGGGTATTTGTGTATGAAACAAATACAGCGTTTCAATAGGAAAGCCTGTTTTTCAGGTCTCAGAGCGGCTTACAAGCTCCTTTCCCTTCCCCTCCCTGCAACAGACACCCTGTGAGGTGGGGGGGGGGGCCGAGAGAGCTCTGACAGCAACTGCTCTTTTCCAAGAAGAGCTCTGCCAGAACTACAGCTTGCCCAAGGTCATCCAGCCAGGTGCAAGTGGAGGAGTGGGGAATCAAACCTGGTTCTCCCAGATTAGAGTCCGCACACTTAACCACTACACCAAACTGGGAGAGAGAGAGAGAACCTCAATGGAAATCTGGGTTCTGGACTGGGGAGAGCTGGGTTCGAATGTCAGCTCTGCACTGAATCTCACTGAGGGACCTTAGGCCGATCATTCTCTCTAAGGCCAATCACTCTGTCTAACACTCCTCACTGTGTTGTGAGGATAAAAGAGGGGAGGTGAGAGCCAGGTGTGTTGCCCTGAGCTCCCTTGATGAAGGGTGGGATGAATATGAAATAGACCAGGGTTCCCCAATGAGATGCCCACCCACCAATGCCTTTTATGGTGCCTGCCATGTGTGAGTGGGGCTTCTGCCCGTCAGGGCTTCTGATTGGATAGTGGGATTTCATTGGCTTCACAGATTAAAGGGCATCCTATTAAGAAGAGTTTCTTCTTGAAATGTTGAAGAGTTACTATTAGGGTTACACATAACCTCACTGCCTGACATTCTAAGGTTGGCTCTGCCTGCTGTGGTAGCCATTTTGTGGCTGACTCCCCCTCCTGTGGCAGCCATTTTGTCAGAATTTCAAGGGTGCCCACAGGCTCAAAAAGTTTGGGGGGCCCTTTAGATAGACTGATGATAAAAAAGAACTGGAAATAGATTTAGGGAAAGGGAATTCAGCTGTTCTTTTCTGGAGGATTCCCAATTTTTCACAGAATGCAACTGGACAAAGGATGCCCCTTTAATAGCAGTTTCATGAGTGGGAAATGGTAGTTGAAGCTATTTCCCAGCATGAAATTAAATAATATCACCTCTAACTACTTGGAGATCAAACTGATGTGAAGAGAGCTAGTGGGACCACTTTCCAAGCTGGCGGCCCACCTCTTCTCAAGGTTCCCTGATATGATTCAAGAAAGCCTGGACTGGAAATACTGACCTCGGCATGTTGTGGTCTCCAAACCACTCTGAACTCAGCGGGACTTTCTTCTGAGTAAACATGTAGGATTCCACTGAATGATGACTCACAGGATGGGGAAGACATGCCAGCACAGAGGGCTGGTTTGGCAGCCCCACAAGTATGTGATGGAATCGCTCTCACCTTCCGCAGCTGTGACCTGTGGCCAGTTCAAGAGAAAGCATGCGTTAGGCAGGTTAACATATTTCATCACCTAAGCAAAAGTCCTAGGTCCCCTTCCAAACGAAACATTCCATATCTTGGATTTTCTCCCCACCCTCTACATCAAGTGCAAAAGCTTTCTCTTCCAAGCTACTCTGGAAAAGGATTAGGATACCACCAGTCACTGCATGTAAGTGATCAACAGGTATATCTTCAGAGACAGAAAAAGCTGAGAAATAATTAATGCAGATGGCAGAGCAGACAATTGTATCTGCCGTTGAAAGTCACATTTTCCTCTCTGGCTTTGTTCTTTGAGAAGCAGCTGTGGTGTAGTGGTTAGGAGCGACAGACTCTAATCTGGAGAACCGGGTTTGGTTCCCCACTCCTCCACATGCAGCCAGCTGGGTGATCTTGGGTCAGTCACAGTTCTCTCAGAGCTGTTCTCTTAAGAGCAGTCCTCGAAAGAGCTCTCTCAGCCCCACCTACCTCACAGGGTGTCTGTTGTGGGGAGGGGAAGGGAAAAGAGATTGTAAGCCGCTCTGAGACTCCGAGTGAAGGGTAGGGGATAAATCCAATGTCCTCCTCTTCTTCATTCAACAATGTAGAAATATAACACATTTCTCTGCCTTTCCCATACATTCCAATTACACTGCCACATAAATCTTTAGCACATCTACAGGCATAGACAAGGTCTGTGGGAGGCAACGAATGGTTTGGGACCATCTGACCAATTGTCTTCTCCCATACAAAGCACGGGAGATCACCACTGGAGGCCATTCCCTAGGTACCTCTCTCTCCAGAGGTTAGGCTGGGTGTCTATCAGCAAGAGGACTTTTCTGTGGAATGCCCTTCCAAGAGATGCCTATCTGGCACCATCTTGGTAGGGCTTCCAGCCCAAAGTTGGGAAATCAATGTAGATTTGGGGGTGGAGTTTGGGGAAAGCAGAGATTAGGGAAGGGAGGGGCCTCAGCAGGGTACAATGCCATAGACTCCACCCCCCAAAGCAGCCATTTTCTCCAGGGGAACTGATCTCTGTCATCTGGAGATCAGTTGTAATTCTGGGAGACGTCCAGCCCCCACCTGGATGATAAATACAAAAATAGAGCGTCACAGTGTTAGGAAGAAGTACCAAGACCGTGTACAATAAATATATGTGTACGGTAAAACAATTTTATGCTTTATTCTTTTTCTTTACCGTTCTCTAAATGTTAGTATTAAATATTATCAAAAATATATTTCACCCAAACAATACATAGAAAAATATACATTTCACCCAAACAATACAACCAGTGCAGGTTTACATTCAGACAGCACCTTATCGGAAACGCTTATCACTAGTCCCACGGGACGCTAGTGATATACCCGTTTCGAATGAATCTTTTTCAAAGACTGTGATTCTTATATAAATGGAATAGAGGCAATAATTTTTCTTTTTTTTTTCTTTGTGAACACAAAAGCTCTTAAGATACCAGCATTGTCTAGGGTCCCATTGGAACTGAAATAAACAAAAATACAAGTACATTGATACAGTTTCATTTCACCTTATTTATAGTCATTAAAATTATGAAAAGGTCTCACTTAACCCCTTGCAGCAAACATAATCACCTATCTAAGACATCATGTCTTACAGAATCTATCAGGTAGCTGCAATTTCATTCCACGCCTCCTAATCTAGGGCAGCTGTATCAAGAATACCTTTCCTTAAAGTGCTCGTGTATTTTATCCTCCTTATTCCGAAACATCACTTCATAACCTAAACATCCTCTTGGGGCTCCATTCATATTAAAATCCTGCAGTGCAGAGCAGCCATAACCCTTTTCCAAAATATTTTAAAGTGCCCATGCTTATTTATCATCACTACAGACAGTCACAAGTCTGGTGTGGTTTAGTTGGTATAGAGCTGCCAAACAAAAGCTTCCTTTGGGGCTTCTGCCTCATTAAAATTCTACAATTAGGAACAATCATAACCGTTCTAACCAAGTTTTCAAGTATCCATACTTATTTTACAACAATATCCTAATATACAGTACCAATATGGTTAAATCAAAACATTTTTCCCTGTAGGGCCTCCTCCTCCTCAGGATCCTACGGTTTGGAGCAGCCATAGCATTTGTTTTAAAAGCTTCTTGGGCATCTCACAATAATGTCCCGATGCAGACCGTCATAGCACTGGTGTAGTACTAGCCAATGAAGCATGAGAGGTCCGTTTCTTGATTTAATCCATTTGGGACCGTCGTATCCAGTCTATATATCCAGTAGCATTCTCTTTGTGCCAACAGTCTATCCATATCCACACGATGGTATTTAACGGCTTGATGTTTATAAATAACCAAAAAAGCGTAAATCATCCAGAGAGGGCTGTCTCTGTGGCCAGTGTTCCACAAGGGGAGCTTCCCTAATTTGGTTTTTAATTCTCTAGCGGTGTTCCATAATTCTAATTTTGATTGGTCGACTGGTTTTGCCCACCTAAAAAAATTTACATACACATGATGTAAACCTCGATCATGTCACCCCTCAGTAGTCGTCTCTCGAAGCTAAAGAGTCCTAAACCCCTTTAACCTTTCTTCATAGGTGCCTTGAATACCCCTTGCAGGGCACGCGAGCAGGGGGCATTTCCTCTGCCTCCAAGATAAAATATTCCCCAGGTTGGACATTTTCAAAAATGGGAGAAGCCCTGGGGCAAGCCCTTGAACCTAAGCGAAAATAAGTTTAAATACGGGGAGGGCAATTTGCTTGTGATTATTTAGGATTTTTACAGGTACGAGCAAAAGACCTGCACACCCGCCAGGATCGGTCTCCGTGCACATGGATGCAGCACAAGGCTTGGACGAGACATGACCCCCGGTTCTGGCTCCAAACCTCCCCCTGACACAATCCTCCTTTTTGTGCCAGTCAACCAGCCACAATGCTCAACGGGCAATTTTCGACTGCGCTCTTTCCCTAATTAATTGGCGCTCGTCCCACGCGTCGCCAGTGCCAAGATGAGCTCAATAGTGCATCTGGCCACCCAGGAGAGTTTAACCTCATCTGCGTTTCTGAGTCATACGCCATCTTTCCCTGCCTGTTTTAGCACCACGCTGTCGTTTGTCACTCGGAGAAGCTGATCTTGCAGGTGACATCACCTTTGAGCCTGGGGCCGGCGACCGTTTTAAAAGCCCTCCCCCACCCCAAGTAACTTGACACGAGAACTCTTGCCTTAAATAGTTACGGACTGCACAGGGCATTTGGACCCAGGGCAGGAAGCTTCTGCTGCCCCTGTAGAGTTGCCGCCTTCCAGGTGGTGCCTGGCAATCCCTTGGAATTACTAGGTAAAGGTAAAGGTTTCCCTTGCTCGAAAGCCAGCCGAATACAACTCTAGGGATGCGGTGCTCATCTCCGTTTCCAAGCCGAAGAGCCAGCACTGTCCGAAGACGTTTCTACGGTCATGCGGCCAGCATGACTAGACGCCAAGGTGCACGGAATGCTGTCACCTTCCCACCGAAGTGGTACCTATTTATCTACTTGCAATTTCTTGCTTTCGAACTGCTAGGTTGGGCAGGAGCTGGGACCAGAGATGGGAGCTCACTCTGTCACGCAGCCGCACTCGGGTCTCGAACTGCTGAACTACTGGCCTTCCGGTCTGCAGTTCAGCGTCTAAACCACTTGAGCCACTACTACTACTACTACTACTACTGAGCTCCAAATGACAGTGATCCGTTCCTCTAGAGAAAATGGCTCCTTTGGAGGGCAGACTCCACGATATTATACTTTGCTGAGGTCCCTGTCCTTCCCCCAAATCTCTAGGAATTTCCCAACACAGGACTGGCAAGACTATGCCTCTGAAGTTGTTCCAAAAGAAAAGAGTCCCAAAGAAAAGGAAGGACATTTCCATTTCTTTATAATATTAACCGTCACAGATACACTGGCCAAAAAGGAGTGTAAACTAGAAGCAGTTACCTAATGCCAGAGGAAATATAAGGTTTTTGGGGGGCAGGTTTGCCAAATTGGGGGGTGGGAAATTCCTGGAGATTTGGGAGTCGAGCCTGGGGAGGGTGGGGTCTACAGAAAGGACGAACCTCAGCAGAGTATGATGCCATAGAGTCCACCCTACAAAGCAACTATTTCCTCAGGGGAACTGGTCTCTGTCACCTGGAGATCCAATTGCAGTTCTAGGAGATCACCAGGCAATAATACCTGGAGGATAGAAATCCTTCTAATGTAGGATATTGTACCAAATGGTCCAAATTTCATCGGGAACGCTTCCTCCTGCCCCCTTTGATTTGTGCATTATTTTTATACATACAACACTCACATGACTGTTTGAGGATGCTGGTATTCTTACCAAAGAGCACAATTTACAACTTGTCAAAACATCATCACAAATCAGGTTCCCCGAATAGAGTAAGACTGATAGCTCTCTCTTTCAGTTTTACAAACAAGCTCCTTTGGTCAAATAATCCAAAACCAAATCAGGAGTCAAGACCATCACTGGGCTGCTGCTGAATTCTGCCCACCCTGAACCCAGAACACCATTCGACCAATAAGGCTTCAGACGCAACGCTCCCTCTAAGCTGTGGAGTCTTGTGAGCAAAAATCCCACTGTGTGATTCTCTGGCATTAAAGTTGTGAGCCAGCGATTTGGCCGCTGCATAAATTAGTTTGTTCTGCAGCCATCCTTCCTGAGCTAAGACAAAATCTGTGAGCTGGAGGCTAACAACCTGTGAGCTAGCTCACACTAATGCAGCTTAGAGGGAACACTGTTCAGAAGAGGCTGGGCCTCCTTCCCTCCCTCCCTCCCTCACCTGTGGTAGCAGGGCCATCTTGGCTGTCCCTTCTGCTCATCCCAAAGACAGAGGCCAACTTGCCTTTTAACCATAAAGCTAAAGAAAGGGAGGTAGGTGGATGGGTGGGTGGGTGGAGAGAGAGAATGAAAGGGGGGGGGGGCTGTGAGGGCTGCCAGGGGGAGAGAATACTGTGGGAAGGGGAACCACAGCCAGGGAGGGGAATGAAATTCACGCTGAGATTCTTTCTGATGGGTCTCTCTCTCTCTCTCTTGTTTCAGGTTATGGAACACAGGAAGCACTGAATCAGATCATCAGTCCATCAAAGTCAGTATTGTCTAAGACTGGCAGCAGCTCTCCATCGTCTCAGCGAAAGGTCTTTCACACCGCCTGTTGCCAGATCTTTGAATGGGAGATGTCAGGAATTGAACCTGGGGCCTTCTGCATGCCAAGCAGATGCTCTACTGCTCAGCCATGGCCCCTCCCCCCCCCCATCTTGAGCTGCCCAGGACCCACTCCTGTCCATTCAGCAGGTGTGAATCGCTTATTAGGCCAGGATGCCTTTGCCTCAGTGCTTTACAGGCAGCGTGGAGGGTGCTTTGCAGGAGGGGGTGGCCATCCCTCAGGATCTCCATTGGGGACACGTGGGGAGGCCAGATGAATTACAAAGCCTTTCCCACTGATACTGGTAGAACTAGATAACAAAACCAATAAAGAAAAGATCCACACAGTGTTCCCTCTAAGCTGAGCTAGTGTGAACTAGCTCACAGTTTTTTAGCCTCCGGCTCACGCATTTTTGTCTTGGCTCAGGAAGGATGGCTCCAAAGCAAACTGATTTATGTAGTAGCCAAATCACCTGCTCACAACTTTAATGCCAGTAGCTCACAAAGTAGAATTTTTGCTCACAAGACTCTACAGCTTAGAAGGAGCATTGGTGGGCAGCTGTCTTGGTCTGAAGCAGTAGAACAAAGCTTAAGTCCAGTGGCGCCTTTAAGACCAACAGAGTTTCATTCTGGGTCAAAGCTTGCATGTGCACGCACACTTCCTCAGATACATCGAAATAGAAGGTAACAGTTCACTGATATATAGAGAGGGGTATATAGAAACAAAGAAAAGGAACATGCATAACAACAGTAATAAAGAGGGACAATAAAAACTTTCCCCCAGACAGAAAAAACTGTATGTCTGTAACCATCCCTGTTTGCAGACGAGTGTGTAGGGCCGAGGCTGAACCTAGGGCCAGGTAGGTAGTTTACAGCTAAGGTATGTTCATCCTTGTCGCCAATGTTCCTTTCTACTGGACCTACTGGCTCTGGAGTAAGCAGCAGTTGGCAACAGTTAGCAATTACTGCGCATTTAGAGAGACCATATAAATATGCACATAGTATTGCTTATGTGCAAACACAAATGTCTACCTTATGGATGACTGGAGACCATGACACTGCACAAAACTAAGCAGTAATATTTGGGTACCAATAGCATATCCTTTAACCTGAAAAAAAGGACTTTCCTTGTTGTGTAGTCCCCCCATTGGCCACTGGGTGGCAAAAAAAGCAGAGTAAAGCAGAAGCTAAAACCTTTCTGAGGAAGGCTTTGCAAGGCAGCAGCGTAACTGCTGCCCTCTGGTGGTCTCACTACGAAAGACAAGTGCTAAGAAAATAATGGTTTGCTGCCCGACTGATTCGTAGGAATCTAGATGATGCCTGCCCCAAATTGTTTGTTCCCACTTTTTCTCAAGGCAGCATCTTTAATGGCTCATGTTGAAGTTTTTTATGGACTCCAATGTACAATTTTTAAACAGCCCTTTGGAACAGGAGTACCCTTTACCCACTCTGTCTGTTATGGAGCTGTGGTTTCCGACATGCTTCATATCTAGGGTTGCTAACCTCCAGGTGGGGTCTGGAGATCTCCTGGAATTAACTACTGATCTCCAGACTACAGAGATCAGTTCCACTGGAGCAAAAGGCTCTTCTGGAAGGTGGACTCTATGGCTTTATACAGGGGTCAGGAGCTTATTAGCATAACTCATTAGCATAGCTTATTTGCATATGCTACACCACCTGACATCACTGGAAGTATGTCAGAAGGCAAGAAAGAAAGAAAGAAAGAAAGAAAGAAAGAAAGAAAGAAAGAAAGAAAGAAAGAAGAGAGAGAGAGAGAGAGAGAGAGAGAGAGAGAAAGAAAGAAAGAAAGAAAGAAAGAAAGAAAGAAAGAAAGAAAGAAAGAAAGAAAGAAAGAAAGAAAGAAAGAAAGAAAGAAAGAAAGAAAGAAAGAAAGAAAGCTGGCAGAGAGGGGACAGCTACTAATCCAAGCCTCAGAAATACCGCTATTCTGGGAGGATAGCTTCAGTGGTGGCTGAAGCCTTCAGAAGGCTGGTCGGAGGAACAAGGACCTTTCCAGGGGACGGGGTCATTTTGCTGCAGCCATGACACAAGCAGGCATTCCCCCGTGGGGGGGGGGGGTGGCACCAACTCCCGGAGCTGAGCTCCCCCAAGCTCCTGCTCGAAATGACCCCTGGCTTTATACCTTGCTGAGGTCCCTCCCCTCTCTGAATTCTGCCCACCCTAGACTCACCTCCCAAATTGTCAGAAATCTTTCAACCTCGAGTTGGCAGCCCTTGTTTGTACATAGCACAGCACTAACTTCCATCATTAGCTGATGCCTCAGGGCCCTTCCTTACTGGCCATGGCATTCTTCTGATAACTGAATTATATGAATCCATTTTTGAAAAACAGTTTATTTCCTTTATGCGATAGGGTTGCAGCCTGTCCAGTTAGGAGAGGTTTAGTGTGAGGAAATGAGCAGGTGAGGTTTTTCATGACAAGGAGGAAATGACATCACTTGTAAAGAACATTCCATTAAGCCTCTGTTAAAGAGACTGAAGACTTTGATTGTTTGTCTGCTTTGCTCTCTTCCATGCATTCGGCAATCCTATTGTGCACGCTAGAAAAACACACACACAACTTTTCTGTATTTTTATGAATGATCAAGCACTTTTTATAAAATGTCTGACCATGGCAGCCACGTTTTCAAAAAGAGATTACGTAAAAGCACAGCAGAGGAATGGTGGAACACTCCAACGCGGCACTTGTAGATGAGGAAAATGGTCTCATATTTGTCTTCACGGATTTTTCACTCAGTGAAAAATAGCGGCATGAAGTCTCACAAGCGGTTTCCTGTTCTACAAGCAGCTGAGAAAATACTGTGGTGAACACATGTATAAAGGTTTCCCTTGCTCGAAAGCCACTCAAATCCGACTCTAGGGGGCAGTGCTCATCTCTGTTTCCAAGCCGAAGAGCCAGCACTGTCCAAAGACGTTTCCATGGTCATGTGGGCGGCATGACTAAACATGCCTTCCCACCAAAGCAGTAGCTATTTATCTATTTGCAATTCCTTGCTTTCGAAATGCTAGGTTGGCAGGAGCTGGGACCAGAGACAGGAGCTCACTCTGTCATGCAGCACTCGGGTCTCAAACTGGTGAACTACTGACCTTCCGGTCTGCAACTCAGCGTCTTACTGTATACACATATATAACCCAAGTCTTATTATTTGGTGCTCTTCTTTACATCAGTGTCTACCTGAAGCTTCTATTTTCCTCAGGCTGGTTTCCCAGGGGACTATCATTTGACTGTCTAGAATCAAAAGACTATGTTTTAATGGAAAGGTTTCACTTCCTGGTACTGGGTAGCCCAGACTAGCCTGATTTCATCAAATCTTGGAAGCTAAGCAGGGTCAACCCTGGTTAATTCTTGGATGGGAGACCACCAAGAAAGTCTAGGGTCATTATGCAGAGGAAGGCAATGGCAAACCACCTCTGAATATCTCCTACTGTGAAAACACTTGAAGGGATTGCCGTAAGTCAGCTGCGACGACAACATTTTCAGCCACCATGTCTGAATCTTAGAGCAGAGACAAATTTAAAAAGGAAATCCATCTACCAAGTCCAGATTGAACAGGCAAACCCAAGAAGCCTCAAACAGCCCATAATACTTTTTACAAACCAGATCCAAACACCCACACGATTTCCTAGTATACTGATCTCTTCATCCAACAATTTCTACAAACTGTCCCCAAATTAGCAAGCAGTCAAACATAAAGAGTTATCGCATGAAGCCAACACCAATCCTCCAGAATTCAATGCCGCCATACTTTAATGCACACAGTGGTGTGCATGCGTTCCTCTGGGGTAAACCCAATTAGCACAATCCCAATGGTTTTTATTCCATGGTCTCTGGCCAACTTCCCAATAGAAGCCTCTATCAGTTTAGATGGTTCATAATGCTAAGTTTTCCTAAGAAAGCCATTTGAAACATGCCCAAACCACTTTGCGAGAGTAGTCAATGGGCTGCCACAGTTGCCAGAACTTTCCATGTTGCATGCTATTTTGATTTTCTGGTTGTGTGGGGAAGCCATCACCAGCCCTTCAAGCCCCCCTGCTCTATCTCCCCAGAGAGACTCAGGTCTCTCCTTTGTCCTAGCTAAGCTCAGGGCGTCTACAGTTCTGCCACAGTTCTTAACACCTTTGTCCTAGCTAAACTCAGAGCGTCTACAGTTCTGCCACAGTTCTTATCACCTGCTCTGTGACCTTCCAGTCCTCAGGAACTAACCAATCCGTGTAGACTGAGATAGCTGTATTGTGTTTCTGCATCTATTTTTCTCGTACTTCAGCTTGGAATGGTCTCAGACAACACCTTTCCTGACCCATCAGATAAGAGATTCCGATCATCAGTAACATCAGAGAAGAGATTCCAATCTTCAGCACTGGTCTGAAGCAATAGAACAAAGTTTGAGTACAGGGGCACCTTTAAGTCCAACAGAGTTTAATTCTGGGTATAAACTAGGTATAAACTGGGTACAATCTGGGTGATCTTTGTGATGTCATAGAGTCCACCCCCTGAAGCTGCCACTTCCTCCAGGAGAACTGCTCTGAAGTCTGGGAATCAGTTGTAATTCTGGGAGCATGCCAGACCCCACCTAGAGTTCGGCAACCCAGCTACAGGGAGCATAGCTTCAGTGTTGTGGAGAACTGTTCCAGCCCCAAGGGAGAACATAAGAACTTAAGAGAAGCCAATGTTGGATCAGGCCAGTGGTCCATCCAGTCCAACACTCTGTCACACAGTGGTCAAAAACACCAGGTGCCCTCAGGAGGTCCAGCAGTGGGGCCAGGACACTAGAAGCCCTCCCACTGTGCCCCCCCCACAAGCACCAAGAATACAGAGCATCACTTGCCCCAGACTGAGAGTTCCTATCTATACCTTGTGGTTAATAGCCACTGATGGACCTCTGCTCCATATGAGGAGGCAAGGATATTGTGAAAAGTGGGCTTCAGATCGAGCCCTGAGTTGCCAGACCCCCAGTGGAGGCAGGGGTCCCACCGCCCTACCGCCGATCAGCCGGTCAGCAAGGGAGGCCCAACCAATGTTTCATCGACATGCCCATGTCAGTTCCAACGTGACCCGGAAGTGACGTCATCATGTCAGAGACATTGGGGTGCTGCTGTAGTACTTGAGCAAAAACGAGGAGTCAAATTTACCATACAGTTCTTGCCCTGATACCAAAGTATTGCCTGACATGATGACATCACTTTCAAGTCACATCGGAAGGGGACATAGGCACATCGCTGAAACGTCAGCTGGGCCTCCCTCCTGTTCCCTGTAAGTCCCCCCCCCCATCCGCCAGTTGTCTGGAGGGATCCGGCCACCCGAATCCTGAGCTCCCTCAGGAGAGAGGCCTAGCAGTAGCCCACTGGCCCTGTGTTGGCCCAACAAGCCCACAAGCTCAGGGCCTGCCCTCCGGTGAATGTGACTTCTCTGAAAAACCATCTTGCTCACAAACAACGCCAGAGAAAGGGGGTGGAATAAGCCACTTGGGATAAATAAGCACTGCAGAAATGTTCTACTTAATATATACTATGGTCGAGAGAAAGGGTTTAACGTTTCTCTGAGGTTTTTTCCCTTCTCTCCCCCCCCCCCCCCCCAAGAATATCTGACTCATTGTCTTCACAGTTTATGATCCAGAGACTCTGGAAAGAAACAAAGATCTTTACAGTGAACAGAGGAATAATGCAAACCCTCAAGGCCAGATTGTTGAGGTAGAGGAAAAAATAAAAACAAATGCACTAATTAACATCTGGTGTGTATTCTTTCCTCCCCCCCCCCCTCTCTCCTCAGACATAAATGCAGTATTTGTGTTACAGCCTTGGCAATAATGACTATTCTTAAGGATTCTTGTGGCAGGATGACGTCTCAAGGAACACAGGGGGCGGGGAATAATACATTCAGACAAAACAATGGTGAAAAGCCCATTAGAAACATAGAAAGCGGTGATCACAGAAGACGGAGTACGCTCTCGCTCTCTCTCTCTCTCTCTCTCTCTCTCTCTGAATTTTATTCACATATTATAATTGCTCTGGATCCAAGTGCTGTTGTTTTCAATAAAAGGAAAGGCGCCCAAAGGTTTTTTTTTTATCAGATGTAAGCAGACACTGGTTGGGGTTTTTTTTTTTTAAAAAAAAAGAAATAAATATCTAAATCGGTTAATTCATCGGCACTTTTCTTACTGTTCTCTTCTTTTCAGATAAATATTTTAACATGCTGATTTAATAGAGCATTTCAGTATTTTACAGAACAACCCTACAAGGATTCGTGCCAAAGTCTACTGCACGAGGCTGGCTTCGAGAGCACTCTTAAAACTGCACGGTTAGTCAGGCACAGTCCAGGAAAAGATTGTAGGGTTGCCAACCTCCAGGTGGGGCCTGGAGATCTCCCAGAATTCCAACTGATCTCCAGACTACAGAGATCAGTTCCCCAGGAGAAAATGGCCGCTTTGGAGGAGGGAATCTCTGGCGCTACAGCCTGCTCAGATACCCCCCCCCCCCAAAAAAAACCCTGTTCTCCCCAGTTTCCACTCCCAAATATTCAAGTATTTCCCAACTAGGGCCTGGCAACCCTAGACAACCGGTGGCCAGAGGGGACCCAGGCCACCCTCTCATTTGATGAAGGGAGCTCTAGCTCTCGAAACCCCAAAATCTTGTTGGTTGCGAAGATGCTATCGGACTCAAATCTAGATGCACGCAAAGAGGTATTCTGGCTGAAGTGAGAAATAACACAGTGGAGGGGGGGGGAAGACCCCCGAAATACAATTCCGCTCTGTGAATATTGGTGATGTTCTACTCCTGGGGTGGAAGCCTTATATTTGCCATTGCACAGAAGCGTCCCAAGTAGGCAGCAGGTTTGGAGAAAGCTTGTTTTACACAAAACAAAGCCCTTTCCTGCCATGCTGGGCAGGACAGTGGTGTAGCCAACAAAGGTGGACGACTTCTTGCTGTCTTGATTGGTTTTAGCTTTTTGTTTAGTGTCAGTAATTCTGATTATATGTCGCTTGTATTTTTAATCTCCATAATGCTGTAAATCACCCAGAGCCTTCTTGTAGGGTGGGTGATCCATAAGTTTAAATAAATAAATACATAAATTAATAAATACATAAATAAATAAATTCATGACCGTGGACCCTTATATCTGCAAGACTGCCTCTCCCCCTACACATTGTACATCCCCTTCCTCCTCCTCCTCCTTCAGTTTGGGGTCGTGGTTAAGGGCACGGACCCTTAAGAACTGGGTCTGATTCCCCACTCCTCCACTTGCAGCTGCAGGGGACCTTGGGCAAGCCGTAGCTATTGCTGACTATTGCTGACAACATGACTATTGCTACATCGACATCTTGACAGGGGTTTACATGGGCATATAATTAACAGCGCTGACAGATCCCAAAAAGACAAGAGACACTAGAAAAAACATGCTAGGAAAAGTTGAAGGCAGTAGAAAGAGAGGAGGACGCAACATGAGATGGATGGACTCAATCAAGGAAGCCATAGCCCTCCGTTGGCAAGAACTGTGCATTAATTCATAGGTTGGCCGCAAGTCAGAAGCAACTTAAGGGCACCTCAAACACATCCGAAACAGCAGCAACACAGTTTTCCAACAAAGGGAGGGGGGGTCAGTTATGCATTGCTAACTAAATGTGAATGGAGCTCAGTCACCATTGTCCAAAACACAATAAAGTTTTAATTTAAAAAACGCGAAGAAAGGGAAAGGAGAATGACAGTTTTGCAGCCTCTCCTTGACACATTGAGAAAGTCTGCCACCACACTACCCCAGTTTATTTTAAGCATTATGTTTTGGAGAAATTTCCAGGACTAGCAAGTCTTTCTAACAAATCTACCCCAAAAGGGTGTGTGAAATGTAGTGGTGTGCTACACAGATATTTAAGAAGACGGTCCACTTGTGATCTGGCTGCCTTTGCAGTTGAATTAAGCTCAACAAAGTGTTTTTTGGTGCTGAAGTGCTCAATGCGACAGTGTTAATATTTGTGACCACTTGACATCTTCCTGGGCTAACTTGATCCCACAAACCCGCTTTTGACTCCCACCGCAAACATCTATACAGTGTTCCAATGAGAACAGACAAAAGAAAGCCTCTCTTCTGATGGTCTACCATACCACAATATTTCCAAAATGAGTTTACCCTTCTTGAAAATAGTGTATAACTTCAGCCAGAGAAAGAAAGCTCTTGGAAAAGTAAACTGATGTTTTAAGGACACCAAATCTGCATAATACATCCCTTGTAAATCTGAATAGCAACAAAAAGGAAGAGTCCTTCTGAGAAACAGCTACTAGCACTATATTTTAGGACAGAGGTCCCCAACCCTTTTTGAGGCTCTGGGCCCCTTTGGCATTCTGCCACAAAATGGCCGCCGCAGCAGGCAGAGCCAGCCACAAGATGGCTGCTGCAGCCGAGCTTCAGTCACGCAGTGAAGAGTCTTGTGCTGTGAAGACAGCGGCTGCCAAAGCAATGTTTGTTTTAAAAAATCTGTGCACACAGCCAATTAAATCTTGAATGGCCAATCTAAAGCCTTGTTGGGAGAAACTCCCGCCTCGCCCCATCCACGTTCTAAAACACTTGGCGAGCACCAGGAAAAGTGTGGTCAAGCATCATGATGTCCACTGGTTCCTCACTGAGAACCCCTGTTTTAGGAGAGTTCAAACGTTCTTAAGGGCATCATTCAGACTACTTCAGGCAAGGAAGTAATGGGAAAGAATCACGGAAGAAGAAGAAGAAGAAGAGGAGGAGGAGGAGGAGGAGGAAGAGATTTGATTTACACCCCGCCTTTCACTACCCGAAGGAGTCTCAGGGCGGCTTACAATCTCCTTTCCCATCCTCTCCCCACAACAGACACCCTGTGAGGTGGGGCCGAGAGAGCTCTTTCAATAAGTGCCATTGAGAGAACAGCTCCGAAAGAACTTGCAACTGACCCAAGGTCACACCGGCAGCTGCATGTGGAGGAGTGGGGAATCAAACCTGGTTCTCCCAGATTAGAGTCCGCGTTCCTAACCACTACACCAAACTGGCTTGGGACCTGTTGGAAAAGGCTATGTCTGGTGCACAAAGAAGAGAAGACCCTGCAGGGGACAGCAAGAAGACAATTAGATAGGATAGTGAGGTCAGCACCTTCTCGCCGGTTGGGTGTCATTCCTTGTTATTAATACTTTAATGACTGATAATGGTGGATTTTATTCTGGCTTTATGATGTTGACATCATTTAATTCATTTTTTTATATTGTGTCTTAGCAGTAATAATACTAAATTGATCCAGTAAATTGGATCCAATAAAATAAAAGGCCATTACATTAGCTTCCTATTTCAGTCCAGAAGATACAATCAAATCAGAGCCAAAGTACATTACTATTATACATAGAAGAATTTAAAAAAAAATTATGGGCCACTGGAACATTCTTTTCTTTTTTTTAGTCTTACAATATTCTTACTAAACAGTCTATGTTAGCCTCACAATAAAGGCCATAAGAAAGGACTGGTAGCGAAAGGCACGATCTGGTAGTTTGCCGATTCAAGCTAGACTCTGCAGAGCCATCTGGTGGTGTCCAAAGGTCATTCTCTGTTTTAGAGATGCCGGCTGGATGTCGGACTTGAGTCCAGTTGCACCTTAGAGACTCGTTCTACATTGAACAAACAGGTCAGTCCCTAGGCAAAAGGGCAAGTGGACATAAATCCAACATTTATTTATTCATTTATTTCTCCAGTTTATATCCCGCTCCCTCTCCCCCAAATGGGACTCGAGGCGGCTAACAACATTTAAAATACACCAATAAAAACAATACAATAAATTATCTTTGAAATATAAAACAGTTAAAAATCTATCTCCATTAAAATCTATCCAGTATCAAGCAGGGTAGGATGAATGGGTGGGGAAGACACAGCTGAGGTATACCAGCTGCCTGGTGGATCACAGTCACCCCAAAGGCTGCTTGAAAATTTGCATGCCCTGCAGAAGCTAGGGAAGTCCTGCAAGTAATGCACCTCTTTGGGCAGCTGGTTCCACAGGACGGGGGCCACTACTGAGAAGGCCCTCACCCTTGTTGACGCAAGGCAGGCAGTTCTTGGACCAGGGACCTTCAATAAATTCCGAGATGAAAAACAGCAACACTAAAAAAAACAACCAGTGGGAGAACATTTTAATCTTCCAGGTCATTCCACTGCTGACCTAAAAGTGTCCATTCGCTAACAAATAAATTTCAAGGGGGAATTACAACAGGAGTTTGCTGAACTTGAGTTCATTCACAACAATGGAACCCCCGGGGCTGAATCAGGATGCAGGATTCTTATCTCACTTCACTACAGATGCTAATTTTCTGCCCCTAAGCATTTCTCCTCTGCTCTAATCAAGCTGATCACAATATGCACTGTACATATGCATCCTTTAGAAGCATTCTTTCAAGGTCCCCCCCACCTTCTGACTGAGGTATAAAGACTCAAAGATCTCCTTTCCTACACATCTGATGAAAGAAACTTTGACTCTCACAAGCTTATATCCTAAGAACATAAGGGAAGCTATGTTGGATCAGGCCAATGGCCCATCTAGTCCAACGCTCTGTGTCACACAGTAGCCAAAACCCAGATGCCATCAGGAGGTCCATCAGCAGGGCCATAGCTCCAGAAGCCCTCCCACTGTTGCCCCACAAGCACCAAGAATACAGAGCATCACTGCCCCAGACATAAAAACATAAGGGAAGCCATGCTGGATCAAGCCAATGGCCCATCCAGTCCAACACATTGTGTCACACAGTAGCCAAAACCCAGGTGCCATCAGGCAGTCCACCAGTGGGGCCACAACTCCAGAAGACCTCCCACTGTTGTTCCCCAAACACCAAGAATACAGAGCATCACTGCCCCAGACAGAATGTTCCATCTATACCTTGTAGTAATAACCACTCATGAATATCTGCTCTGAAATTCTTGTTGGCCTCTACGGTGCTACTAGACTTGAATTTAGCTGTTCTACTGCTGACTGACACAGCTGCCCTCTGAAACTATTAGTTGAATGTTAGCTACACGTTGGTTTGTTTTTATTGAAAATGAATGTTGTGTGTGATCCTGGGATTCTCTTGGATTTTTTTCTTGCATATTTTCATCTGGTTTCCTAAGTGATCTTAAATCTAGGATGTCCTCCCTGAAGTGAACATTCCTGCGTGTTAGAGGAGGCTGAGGCAAAAAGAATTTTTATCAGATCTGACTCTTGTAATGCAAAAGGCATTACCCACACCTTAGCGCTTGAATCTTATGCCCCCTGATGCCAACCGCCATTTGGTACCAGGCAATCTCCTGTTATGACAACTGATATCCAGTACAAACAACAGAGATCCGTTTCCCTAGAGAAAATGGCTGCTTTGGAGAGTGGACTCTATGGCATGATGTTCTGCCGAGGTCCCTGCCCTCCCAAAACTCCACCCCCAAAATCTCCAGGTCTTTCCCCACTTAGGGCTGGCAACCCTAATTTATTTATTTATTCAGTTTATACCCCACCCTCCCTGCCGAAGCAGACTCAGGACGGCTGATTTCACTAATTTCTTGTGCGTCCACCAGATGCACAAGAAATTAGTGATATTTATCATACAGTCAGAGTACTTGAATGCAAGGCATTCATAAATGTCTTTCCTTTAAAAATTAGCATCCTGATAATTCTGATATTATCTTGGTTTGCTATGAGGTCGAATATTCTGTTACTGACATTATTTTTGAGCCCTTTTGTTCCAATAAAGTTCAATGTTAAGCTATTATAATAAATCTTCATGCGTTCCAATGACATGCAAGTGACCATGTAGGCTGCCAACTCTGGGATGAGAAATTCCTGGAGATCTGGGAATGGAAGTTGGGGAGGGAAGGGTTTGAGGGGAGGAAAGACCTCAGCAGGGTATAATGCCATAGATTCCATACCCAAAGCAGCCATTTTCTCCAGATCAGCTATCATTCCAGGAGATTTCCAGGCCTCACCTGGTGGTTGGCAGCCTGAGGTCAGACTCACTGTTTTCCATAGTAGTAGGTATTAGGAGGAGGTAATGGTTCCAGTATTTTGGTGTTAAACTGCACCCTGCTACTCAGAAATGCAGTCGGTTTATTTCCTCGGTAGTGCTTTTTCCAAGGAGCACATGATACACTGACTCTTGTTACATCAAGACCACCCAGTGACATAAAGTGGGCAGGGAGAATGAGACTGTCCCAGGGCCACTGACTGAAGAGAGGCATCTGGACCCAGGATTATCGTGGTCCTAGGCTAGCATTCTAGCCACTATACAACGCTGTCTTTATATGAACCCATGAAGTTCCTTTGTACTGAGTCATACCTTTGTCTAGCTACCTCAGTCCTGGTCCACTGATCCCAGCCATGCTACCTGAGATGCTTCAGATGTGGAGGACCAGGGGTCATTTCATAGAAAAAGAGGTGCAGGAGCTCATTAGCATACCTATTAGCATAACTCATTAGCATATGCCACGCCCCCTGACATCACCGGAAGTGTGTCAGAAAGGGAAGCAAAAGGGGGGGGTATCCTCAAAAGCCTCCCCTTCCCTTCCCCATCTGGCCTACCAAGGAAGATGAGGGGGGAGCGAAGCGAGACGGGCCCCATAGAATGTATTGGAAAGAGTGTGCCTCCAATGTATATGACTCTAAACAGAAGAGGTTTAAACTTTAAACTCCTTCTCACTTCGCTTCCTCCCCAGGCCCGCTGGGCGCTGGGGGAGGGGCTTGTCACCACTGCCATTTGTGCCCAATAGAGGTGTGCAAATAAAATGTTTTTGGCACAATTCAGATTGGGCCAAATCAGGCCACATCTGTTCCGGCTGCCGAATGACCCCCCCCACATGTCAGTTTCGGCAATGCAAGCGGATTCAGGAGTCATTTGGCCGACCGAATGTCAGTTTCAGCCTCATTATACCCTATGGGCCATTGAAGTCAATGGCAAAAACTTATAAGGTATATGAGGGGTTGGAGGAGAGGGGGTTTGAGGGAGAGGCTCCAAACTTGTAGGGTAGCTGTTGGGGCCTCTCCCCCAAATACCACCAAGTTCCAAGAAGATTGGACCACGGAGTCCAATTCTACGGGCCCCCAAACAAGTTGCCCCATAGAGTATATGAGGGGCTGGAGGAGAGGGGGTTTGAGGGAGGGGCTCCAAACTTGAAGGGTAGCTGCTGGGGCCTCGCCCCCAAATACCCACCAAGTTTCAAGAAGATTGGACCACAGGGTCCAATTCTACAGGCCCCCAAACAGGTTGCCCTATCCCCTCCCTAGTTCTCTAAGGCGGAAAAAAAATATTACTTTCCCCCCATTATAGAGAACAATGGAGTGAACCAAATTATCATATCTGTAACCAAATTATCATAAATAACGCAATCAATCATCCAGGACTGAGGTCAAGGTTATTAAAATAATTAGATTTTCATATGCTTTTCTTTCTCTCAGCCTGTCATAAGAACATAAGAAGTAGGGTTGTCAGGTCCCTCCTGGTCACTGGTGGAGGATAGGGAGGTACAGTTGCCAGATCCAGATTAGGAAACTCCTGGAGATGGAGTCTGAGGAGGACAGGGACCTCAGTGAAGTCCACCCTCAAAAGTATCCATTTTCTCCAGGAAAAACAATCTCTGGTGTCTGGAGATGAGCTGTGATTCCTGAAGGCTGGCATCCCTAATAAAAACAACCCTGCTGGATCAGACCAGTGGTCCACCTAGTCTAACATCCTGTCTCACATAGTGGCCAACCAGTTCCTCTGGAGGGCCAACAACATAGCATAGAGGCCAAGGCCTTCCCCTTTGTTGCTTCCTGGCTCTGGGATTCAGAGGCTTACTGCTTCTGAATGTGGAGGTTCCCCTCAGTCACTATGGCTAGTAGCCATTGATAGACTTCTCCTTCATGAATCTAACTAATCCCCCTTGAAAGTTGTTTATTCCAGTGGCCATCACTAAATCATCTGACAGCAGATTCCACATCTTAATCCCTCTCTGTATAAGTAGATTCAGGTGAGCTGTGTTGGTCTGAACCAGCAGTACAAAGTTTTAGTCCAGTGGCACCATTAAAAACAACAAAGTTTAATGCTGAATATAATATTTTGTGTGCAGGCACACTTCTTCAGATACATTGGAACAGACCTCTTCAAGTCTTACATATAGAACATATATGTACAGAACATATATGTAAGGTTTGAGGAGGTCTTTTTCAGTGTATTTGAAGTGTGTGTGCATCCCAGAATTAAACTTTGTTGGTCTTAAAGGTGCCACTGAACTCAACTTCACTGGGCGTCCTCGAGTTCCAGTATTTTAGGAGAGGGAGAAAAATTTCCAGCTTTTAAAGAAAAGTCAATATCATGAATTGTCTTGTTTAACTTAAAATTTGTTTGTTTTTTTTAAGTGCCCCCCAATCTTTTTTTTTTGCATTAAGATAACTTTATTTTTTTACATGTACTTAGAGGTGTGTCGTCGTCGTCCCCCCCCAAAGTATACAACACTGTAAACAATTCAGGGCATCTCAATTGCCATCAAAATTAAAAACAAGTGTTTTATTTTTCATGCTGTTAAAGCCATAAATTTAACAATTTAACATTAACAATTTAACATAGATTGGTGCAAGATTGGTCAAGCAGATCCAACACACACTGATGTCCAGGCTGGAATATTGGCAACTAATATATATATATATATATAACTGGTGGTCAGTAAGTGAATTGAAAACGGCTTCCCTTTCTTTTTGTTCTTTTACAAAGTTCTGGAAGAATTCTATCGTTGCTGGGCTTCCCAGTATGCTCTCTCCTCCTCAAACTGGCAGCGTTTTTCATCCAGTTCTTTGTGTTGGGCTTCCAGGTTCTTTTTAATTAGCTCATGACGCCGCTGGAGCTCCACTTCAAAGTCCTTCAGTTTTTGTTCTTTTTCTTTGAACTTCATGTCAAAGGCCTGCTCCTTGTCCATCTCCATTTTCTTTATCTTTGCCACCTGCTCTCTCCGTTCTTCCATTTGTGCCAGAGGGCTCACGCCTTCACCTGTGTCAAATTTTGTCAACTGCCCTTTGTTTTTCTTGTTGTCCACTCCACTGTATGCAACAGCCGCCAATTTCCTGCTCCTGTAGTTCTCATAGTGGACATTATTAGTGACATCCTTCAAGTCTTGCATGTGAGTTCTTATCAACATGTTCCTAAGAACCATGAAGTCACAGTGCTCATCGTTTTCAACTTCTGCAGCTCCCCAAGGATACCGCCTTCCCCTAACTCTCTTACCGTTGACTTCAATGATAGTATTGCTACCGACTACCGCGAGAGGTAACCGGCCCTTTATCTTCTTAACCAGCTTATTTTCTTCTTCTTCATCCGTTTCCGGGAATTCATATATTTTAATCTTGTGCTCTTGAATTTCTTTCATTATCTGTTTTTTAAACTGTTTGCATTCTTCTGGCGTCAGTGTGTCTGCTTTGGCAATAAGTGGGATGATATTCACTTTTTCATGTAGGTGCTTCATGAACTCAATATCCAGCGGTTTCAGTCCATGTCCTAAAGGAGCAATGAAGTATAAGCAACAGTGCACTCTGTTGTCCAGCATCTGTTGTCTGTTCACGCGGGATTCTGCCCAGAGATAGTCTTCAAACCGACTGTCAACATAGTCAACCACAGGTTGCCAGCAGTTGCTATTATCCAGGGCATCCCCAAATCCTGGTGTGTCAACTATTGTCAGGAGCAGCTGAACCCCCCCTTCTTTAATGAGAACCGTTGCCTGTTCGACCTGAACAGTCTTTTTAATTCTGTGCGAAGGCCCTGGATACTCTGGAGAATAGACATCCGTCAGGAACAACGAGTTGACCAGCGTGGACTTCCCCAGCCCAGCCTCCCCGACTACCATGAGAGTGAACTCAAACCCTCTCTTCACAGCCTTCCTGTAAATTTGATTGGGGAGATTGGCAAATCCCGCATAACTTTCAGGCGTCTGAGCCAGTGTGCCGACGACGACGGCCATGGCTGAAATTCAGCCCACTATTTTTTCAAATAGGGCGGGAACGCTTCCACAGCGGGAGCCGTTAAAACCGTTCCGCGGCCCAAGTAACGCGCATGCGCCGGGCGGCCGCCAGCTCCCCCCGCGCGCCGGGCCTCTCCCTGTCAGCCAACCCCCGGCCTCGAAGCTTCCCGCCTGCTCTTTTCGGAGCCAACGGGAGGCGGGCCGAACGGCGGCGCCAATCGCGAGGGAGGAGGAGGGGTCGGCACGCCCGCTCGCCGCCCGCGCGTGCGCCGTCGTCCGAGCGCCGCCCGGGGAAAGGTGTGGGCGGGCCCGCGGTTGGCGGCGGTTGTTGATGAGGGGGCCGGGCGGAGAGACTCCATGAGCAGGCGCTGCCCACCTGTCGCCTCCGTCTTGAGGGGACTCCTCGGCTCCGCTTTCCTCTGCCTGGCGCGGAACATGAGCCTGCGCGGGGGGCCGGGCACCTGCCTGGCGGGGCCCTCGGGGGGCGGCAGCGGCGGCGGCACCAGCAGCAGCAGCGGCGGGGGCAGCCGCAACCTCTCGTCGTCCCCTCAGCCGGGCCGGCCGTGGCTGCGCCTGCGCGAGGTGCCCGGCGGCGAGCCCTCCCGCGCCAACGACGTGCTCCTCTTCCTGCCCCCGCGCCCGGGGCCCCCGCCCCAGCACCACGTCGTCTACTTCCCCGGGGACGTGCAGGTGAGACCCTGCTGCGAGCTCGCCCCCTTTTTTTTGAAGGGGGGGGAGGGGATTTTACTTCCGAGGAAGCCTGCTGAGGATCGCGCCGTGCAAACCGGCGCAAGGGCGGAATCGCTCCCGTCTGAGCCCGTGGGGCAGGGGGCCTGCACGTCTGTGCAGAGGGACTCACCTGGGGCTGCCTGGAAAGGGAGGAGGTACACGTGAAGCCCCTGGGATTGCAGCTCAGCTCCAGACTGCAGAGATCGGCTCCCTTGGAGGAAATGGATGGTTTGGAGGGTGGACCCTGTGTGGCCTTGCACCCCACTGAGGTCCAGGTTCTGCCTAGGCTTCATCCCCAAATCTCCAGGAGTTTCCTAACCTGGATCTGGCACCTCTACCCCTTTATCCCCTGCTCTGGAGGTAGACTCTGTTGCATTGTTCCCCACTGAGGCCCCTGTCCTCCCCATCCCCAAATCTCCAGGAGTTTCCCAGAGTTGGCACAGGATGCCAGCCTCCAGGTGGGACCTGGGCATCTCCTGGAATTACAGCTTATCTCCAAACTGCAGAGATCAGTTCCCTTGTAGAAAATGGATGTTTTGGAGGGTGGCCTCTATGGCATTGCACCCTGCTGAGGTCCCTGTCCTCCCCGGGCTCCATCCCCAAATCTCCAGGAGTCTCCTTACCTGGATCTGGTACCCCTAACCCCCTTATCCCCTGCTGGTGGCCCAGGGGGGGACTTGGCAACCCTATTCCTGGAATTACAGCTCACCTCCAGGCTGCAGAAATCAATTCCCCTGGAGAAAATGGCTGCTTTGGAGGGTGGACTCCGTGGCATTGTGCCCCACTGAGGTCCCCATCCTCCCCAGGCTCTGTCTCCAAATCTCCCATAGTCTCTCAGCTTGGAAATGGCAACCCTAACCCCCATCCCACCAGTGGCCAGAGAGGACCTGGGAACCCTATCCATTACCCACTTTTAAATTCAACATTGGCGGGGCCCTCGGGGGGCGGCAGCAGCGGCCTGGGAACCCTATCCATTACCCACTTTTAAATTCAACATGTTGAATTTGTTTTAGAGCATTTTAACATTCCCCCTCCCCCAGAAAAGCTAAGGGCAGCCTATAGGTTAACTAGGGATGTCAGCCTCCAGGTGGGACCTGGAGGTCCCTTGGAATTATATTTAATTTCCAGACTACAGAGATTAGTTTCCCTGAAGAAAATGGATTCTCTGGAGGGGGTGGGCTATGTGGCATTATGCCCCACTGAGGTCCCTGCCCTCCCCAGGCTCCATCCCCAAATCTCCAGGAGTTCCCTAACATGGATCTAGCTGTCCTACTCCCCCATCCTGTGTGTGGCCAGGGAGGACCCTTGGTCGATCAAACTCAGTATTGTTGACTCGGTAGATGGCAGCTCTCCAAGGTCTCAGCATGGATAGGGCGTTCACATCACCTGCTTGTCTGGTCCTGTTCTAAACTGGAGATGCCAGGGTCAGAACCAGGGACCTCCTAGCTGCCAGTCAGGTGCTCTACCACCAAGCCACAGCCCCTGCCCCTTGAAATCAGTGGGCTTCGAATGGCGCAGCTCTGTGTAAGGTTGCACCGTAACCCATCCTCAGCACATGCAACTTGGAAGTAAGTGCCGTTGGCCATAGTGGGGCTCAGTTCTGCATAGCCATGCATAGAGTTGTACTCTGAGTGACAGTATTTGTTTTTTACGAGCATTTTTCTGGAGGGGAGCATCTCCTTTGTCAGATGCTAGAGAGGAGCTGTGAAGCTGCAAGTCAGAATAACCAGAACGGATGACTAGTTTGAGAAGTCCAGGGAGGTTCTGGTAGGTGGCCGTGTTGGTCTGAAGCATCAGAGCAAAGTATGAGGTCAATGGCACCTTTAAGACCAACAAATTACCAAATTAGGAAAGATCGATCTGCTGATTTTAATCTGTGTTTTTGGTATGTTTTTAAATTGTTGTAGAGCCCTGTGTACTTAGGGATTGGGGAATTCAGAAATTCAGTAAATAAATAAAAGAAGAAGAATATGTTGTTGTTGTCAATTCAGAAATTCAGTAAATAAATAAAAGTTGTTTAATTATGGGAATAAGCTTTTGTGTAAATAAACATGCATGCACACAAAAGCTTATACCTTAAACTTCGCTGATCTTAAAGGTACTGCTGGACTTAAACTTTGTTTGACTTGGAGAGGTGTATGTATTTCAGTCGTATGAGGGCTTATTAATTTTCGTGAAACTATAGAAGAAGAGATTGGATTTGTACCCCGCCCTCCACTCCCCAAGGGAGTCTCAGAGCGGCTTACAAACTCCTTTTCCCTTCCCCTCCCCACAACAATCACCCTGTGAGGTAGGTGGGGCTGAGAGAACTCTTTCCCAAGCTGTCCTTGAGGGAAGAGCTGGTACAGAACTATGGTTTGCCCAAGGTCATCCAGCCAGGTGCAAGTGGAGGAGTGGGGAATCAAACCTGGTTCTCCCAGATTAGAGTCCGCGCACTTAACCCCTACACCAAACTGGCTCTCTATAGCACCGTTTGCTGCATATAGATTGCTGATAAATATTTTAGTCATCTACATAATGGCGATAGAAATGCAGGTGTGCCCATTATTGATGTGGGTGGCACTAATGGAGTCCCCCAACTGGTCTTGATTATTGGGCACAGTTTGCATTTGGGAAAAGAGGACTTGCTTCTGAGTGAGCATCCAGAGGGTCGGGCTGCACGAGAGTCTGTTGGTGCCTGTGCAGAGTTACTCCAGTCTAAGCCCATTGATTTCCATGAACGTAACCTACTTCTGTGCAGTTTACGTTTGGGGGGAAATGGTGTTAATCTTTTTTGGCACCTCCACCATTCCTTCTCCTTGGGTGTAATTGCTGCCTCTGGGGAGTACCCTCCCAGCCTCCCAGGGGCCAACAAGAGTTTGTTTTCCTAGGGGGGGATATGAACATCAGAATTGTCCTGCTGGATCAGACCAGTGAGGGTCCCTCTAGTCCAGCATCCTGTCTCACACAGTGGCCAACCAGCTCCTCTGGAGGGCCAACAACAGGGCATAGAAGCTGAGGCCTTCCTAAAGAACATACGAAGAGCCCTGCTGGATCAGTCCATCTGGTCCCGCATCCTGTCTCATACAGTGGCCAATCAGTTCCTCTAGCTGGGATATAAAGTGAATAATTGCTATTATTGCCCCTCCCCTTTGTACTTGAAGTGAATTGTTTTCATGGTGAATTAACCCTGAACTAGTTGTGCTCAGAGAGAGTGTACAAGGCCAGGCTGGACAAATCCCAGGTTGTCATGGTGCTTAGAAAGTTCATTGCAGCATCCGTTCTTTTTCAGCAAGGATTTAATTGTGGCATCTCTCAGCAGTTCTCAGGGGCAGTACAAAGGACTGGATCCAACCAGTTTTTTGTGCAGGTGAAAAAAGGGAGGGAGGGGTCTTTTTTGACCACCAAAGAGGCTTTTGGGAGGATTATGGAATCCGCACAGACAAAAGCCACATGCAACAGGGGCTGTGATAAGGCGGGAAACTCACTGAGAGTGTGTGAAAAAGCGTGCCGGATCCAACCCAAAGCTCATTTACCATTTCCCATCTAAGTGTTTTGTGGTATGACATAAAAACCAGTCTGCAATGAAGTTCATTGCCATTGCTTGTACATACGTAAATTTAACTTTATACCTTTCAGTGGCAGTGGATAAATTCATTTCCTAACCAGTTGCTTTCTTTACCACTGCTCTGACATTCAGTTAAAAGGTGGTTTTTAAAGCAGAAATGGAGTCAAGAGAAATTGGTGAGAAGTTAGGCTAGATTTAGCAGTAGGATTTTTGTTTTTGTGAGAACCAGGGTTGCCCCTGTTGTTATGCACCACAACACTTTTGTCATAGTTTTAGTGAAAGTAATGCCAGGCTGGGATTAGGTTTTGTGCATTAGAACATTTGGTTGTGAAAATACAAAATCCTGAAGGCTGAAAAATGAAGAAGAGAAGAGAGAGGAGATTGTTTATACCCCGCCCTTCACTACCCAATGGAGTCTCAGAGCGGCTTACCATCTCCTTTCCTTTCGCTCCCCACACACGAGGGAGGTGTGGCTGAGAGAGCTCTCTCGAGAACTGCTTGTGTGAGAACAGCTCTGAACGAGCTTGTGACTGACTCAAGGTCACACCAGCAGATGCCTGTGGAGGAGTGGGGAATCAAACCCAGTTCTCCCAGATTAGAGTCCGTGCTCCTAACCAGTACACCACACTGGCTCTCTATAAATCCAGCCATACTACAGATTATAATAGATTCAGGTGGGTGGTAGCCATATTGGTCTGAAGCAACAGAACAAAGTTTGAGTCCAGTGGCACCTTTAAGACCAACGAAGTTTGATTCTGGGTATAGCATTTCCTGTGCATGCACACGTCTTCAGATAATCTTTGTTCCACAGATTATAATGGCAAAGCAATACTTGACCTGCTTTCAGCCCCGTTCTTAATGACAAACATCTTCACTTTCTTGTGAATTTCTTGAGCGGTTCCTCAGTGGAACAGGCTTCCTCGGGAGGTGGTGGACTCTCTTTCCTTGGAGGTTTTCGGACAGAGGCTAGATGGCCTTCTGACAGCAATGCTGCTTCTGTGAATTTTGGCAGATCATGAGAGGGAGGGCAGGAAGGGTTGCCTCAGTGCTTAGTTTTTGTGGCCCTTTTTTGCATACCCAGGGAAATGCTGATTGCCACTTGGGGGTCAGGAAGCAATCCTAGAGGTTTTTTGTTATCTTCTGGGCATGGAACAGGGGTCACTGCGGGCGTGAAGGGGGAAGTATTTGTGAATTTTCTGCACTGTGCAGGGGAGGGTGGACTAGATGACCCCAGAGGTCCCTTCCAACTCTATGATTCTATGAATACAGTTCTCATTCACCAGTTTTATGCTATTTGCCTCAATACCTTTTTAATTCAAGTGTTCTTTATTAAAATTGTGCTAGGTAGCAAATAACCTGTTGCACATAGTAAGAAAAAATAATATTCACAGCTTACAAGATGCGTCCAGACTCTGTGCTAAGACTTATCTGTTGTCTCATTTCAGAGCTATCGTGAAATTATGGTTTGCCATCCAGAAAACTACCAGTGGGAGCGCTGGTGCTTAGAAAACATTGCCGCTATTCTTGGCCACCGTTTCCCCGGCAGTTACATTTGGGTTATAAAATGCTCTCGCATGCATTTGCACAAGTTCAGCTGTTATGACAATTTTGTGGCCAGCAATATGTTTGGCGCGCCTGAACACAGCACTGACTTTGGAGCCTTCAGACACCTCCACACTCTGTTGGTCAACGCCTTTCAAATTGCACAGAACTTTCTGCTGTCGCAGAAGACCACCCATGACTTCGGCAAGGATGAAAAGGCCGCCCCTTACAAATCCCCCACTGCTCCGACTACCAATGGATGCCCAGCGGCGGAAAAGAAGACAGACTGTGAACCTTTCGGCAATTCAACCGTGAACTTGATCGAGCCTTCCGTTATCGGTGGAGCGTCGTTCACTTTAATAGGTTTCAGCAAAGGTTGTGTTGTCTTGAACCAATTGCTTTATGAACTCGAGGAAGCGAAACAGGACAAAGACCTGGCCGCCTTCATCAAAAATATACAAGCAATTTACTGGCTGGACGGCGGTCATTCCGGAGGCAGCAATACCTGGGTGACCTGCCCTGACGTGCTGAAAGGATTTGCACAGACCGGAATCGCTGTTAACACACACGTCACACCTTATCAAGTATTTGATATGATGAGGTCCTGGATCGGAAAAGAGCACAAGAGATTTGTACAAGTCCTCGAGGAACTGGGCGCGGACGTCCACAGCCAGCTTCATTTTGCCGACGAAGCCCCTTCCTTAGACAACCACTTCAGAGTCCATGAAGTATTCTGACACTGTGAATGTATTGCGGTATCATGTTAACTGCAAAAGCACATCTCGGACTGCGACTTAATAGTCTGAGGCGCTGGCTTCTAAACCCTGGAAGGGGGAAACACTATAACGTGTACTAATGTTTACATTTTATGATAGGACTGGGCTTTTATCAAAATCTTGTCTTGCATTTGCACCTGGACAGCCTCGAATCGATGGCTTAAAGAGGAGGATTTTTGTTTGGATTTGTATCAGTGCTGAGGGAAAGCAACACCCGTTCCTCTGAAAATACCTTTTGTAACGTCAGATGAAATGCTGGTTTAATATTTGCTTTTAACTACGGATGTAATTTGTGGCCAAACCTTCACAGCCAGTCTCCAGAAATAGCTTTCTGGAAGTTCTAGGTGTTGAGGGTCTGGGGAAAAAACATATACTTTTCATAGAGAAACCTTAGCTGAAGAACTGTGAAACTGAGGCGTTTTGGGTTGCGTTAATAAGGTTGGTTCCTAGCACTTTGGCGTAGCACAAGCAATGCAATGTTAGTTATATCAGCACTGTCGTAAGCCTCCAGTGTCCGTGCAGTGCAAACACTTTCCTTACGACTGACATGGCTAATATTCAATTTCAACAAGGTGTTCTGCAATTTCTAACCATTGCTAAACATCTGTTACTAGCTTTCTTTGGAAACGTAACGAGTATTAAACGTTTTTTTAAAGTGACCAAGACTGTGTAATCTTACCCCCCCACACACCAGTTCAACATTCCCTATTAATACTGAAGCCTGACTAATGCTTAGTACATTTTTAAAAAATTTGTACCTTGAGACTGTTAAAACCCTTTGGAAACAATTGTGCTAACCTTTTCCTAAAAATCGAGCCGCAGACATCTACAAGAGGTTGATATAGTTTGCAGAAAATGTTAGAATAACTTTAGTTGCAGAGGTGTTTGGGAAAGTTCCTAACAGAGTGATTGCCATCGGTTAATACGCTGAAACTTGTTTGATAAATGAAACAGGAAGGCGTAGTTACGTGAAACACACCCTCTGAGAAGCCTGCAAAAGCTCCATAGTGTAAACCTTCAAAGCCAGAATTTACCTGGCATTATCAGAAAAGCATGAATGGCCTCAAACTCAGTACCCCCACCCCAAAGAAAAACCCTTCATAGTGTAATGGGATTGTCAGAAAGCGGAATCAGTCTAAACTTTTAAGTGACCTAACTCTGTAATCCTCTGCAGATTTACTCCAATCTAAGTCCACTGGTTTCAATAGACAAGAGGGCCAAGCGACACATTCCTACACAGCCCTTCTCCCCCAACCCCTGCAGCCGTTCCGCACAGCTGCTGTGTTGTTTCAGGGAACGTGAGTTGGGTCCAGGAAACCCTTCATGTTGTAATGGGACTGTCAGAACACAGAATCAATCTAAACTTCTGAGAGATTCAACAGTGTGATCCCCTGGCCCCAACTCTTTAACAACAGTAATGTGCAGTTTGGCCCTAACTCTGCAGACGATTGGCACTGTGGAAAGTATTGGTGGCAGGAAACGGTACGCAAGTTGGAACTGCGAAGAAAACTATACAACCCTCTCGTATCTCAAGATTTAAATACAATATAGACAGCATAAGCTACAGGAGTGACAAAACAGCATTTATCGTGTATCGGAAAGAGACTAAACGGGGGGGGGGGGCTTTCATGAAAATGTGGGACTAAGCTGCCATCTGTTCAAGATTGACCCTCCTATCTAGCAATTCTTTGCTGGATCAGGGACGTGCTTGTTGAAGTGAAAAGAGAACCTGGCTTATGCAGGTGCTTTCAGTAGGCCTCAAAGTGCACGCAAACCTCTGGCTCGGGGCATTTCAAGTCACCATACTAGTATTCTTTCTCGGACACGAGCAGTACTTTTGTCCTCACACATTCCAGGCACAGGTTTCTGCAGCACTTTGAATTACATGAGAGATACAGGCTGAGGTTCTTGCAGTTCAGTTTGTGGAGCTAGGTTTTTTTTTTTTTAATTAAAGTTTGATTGGAGGTAGCCTAATTATCCATCCCGTGACCAAAAACCGTAGCTTTTTAGCGATCGCCGTGTTAGTATTAGCTTGAATATGGAGACTGAGAGATGGACAGAACAGTTATTGTAATAAGGTAGTATCTTTCCTTAGGAAGACTGTTTCAAAGAGATGAAGCTGTTTTCTTTGCCAATCCATATGGCTTACAGCAACCACGGTTGGCCTTTGAAAGTTTTGTGACCCTGGTTTTTTAAGTAAATAAGCACTTTCCTCCAGCAGTAGGTATTGACCTTTTTGAAACGGTCCTTCTAAAGTTAATTTTTTTCGGCTAGCTACGGTGTTCGGTTTCTTGAGATAGTTGGAGGACTGTTGGGCTGTGCCTCTTCTCATTACGGCACCCGAGAGAAATATGCATATAATACGGGAAGTAGAGATATGTGGGTATAAATACCATGAATGTAAGAACGAAAGATTCCTTAACAAATTGTTTTGATATTTCGCCAGCGTCTACAAATATGATGTCTGAGACTTCAAAATTGTCTAAATATTTGCTTGTAATCTTTTAATTCAGTGTTATAGTTAGGTCTGGAAAATAAATTTATCTTAATAACCAGCGTGCAGTTTTTTTCTGCTGAAGGGCATTGTTTGGGGCATTCCTTATGGTACAGCAGTGGGAAAATGTAGTAGACTACTTGCAAAGTTATCACAAAGCTTGAGGCCTAATGAGTGCACCTTAGATCTCCATAATACAAGGTAAAGATCCCTACTGTGTTTGAAGGAAAACATACAAAGACCTTTTCTGTCCTGGGAATGGTCCCCCCCCCCCCCCCCCGGGGCAAGCACGGGGGGGCGGGGGTAGAAAGATGTCCCAATTTAAAGTTCATTAGAGTATTGTTGCCCATTCATCCGATAGGTGTCCATTTCCCATAAACTGCTGCCACTCACAAAAGAAAGGGCTTAATGAATGATCTCTCCCATATTGCAAGACACAGTTTTTCAGTTAAACTCTTATTGTGCTTGTATGCTTATTAGTGCTGCGCGCTTCATCAGATAAGTTTCATGGCTCTTGACAAACCGCATTCCTATGGCCTTCAGAAAAGGGGCAGGCTGAACAGAGCAGAACTGGGAGATTGTTTTGCCCAGTAAGTTTTAAGCATTCCAAACTGCAAAGTCAAAAGCCTTGAAACTGGGGGCTTGTTTAGTTTATTATTACGGTCTTATGACCAACATACAGAGTAAGCATAGTATGTGAAGGAGAGCGGGTGGGAAAGAACAGTCATCATATACAAAAATAGAAATCTGAATTTAAGAACTTTTAAAATGCGATTCCCGCAATCTAAGAATGAATGCACAGAACTCAGCAACTGAATGTGTAATCTCTGCATTCTTATCTGGAAACTGGGTGTATTCTCGCTATGCAACTGTGTAAACGTTACTTACCTTCTCACTCTTCCGCAGTCAGATTAATTTAGCTAGTTATTCTAGTTATTTAGATTAATTTAGCTAGTTATTCTAGTTATCCAGTCTGTAAGCTTTAGAATTTATGTTACGTGAATCTATAAAACAAATTGTGTCCTAACATACTTTTGACTATAGAAATAAGGTGCTTAGTGGACAGTCAAGAGAAGCTTCTACTGGTTCTCTGTTTCCCACTAAGCATGTTGGAAGTATGAAATAGTCAACTAAAATGTGCTCATGAAAGTTAAGTATTATAAAACTGCCCATGTGCAGCGTTTGTACATAAGACAAGGTCTGAAGACACAACATGCTCCTTTATTCATAGTTAGTGCTATACGTTTTTTCTTGGATACGTAAAACCATTCTCCGGCCGTAGAAGTCTTTGTATTCCTCAGGCAGCTCGTCAAGGGTCTTCAGCGCCCTGTCCAAAATCTGAGCTGCTCTCGAGGCTGCAGCAAGGTCTTTGTTTCCATAAGTGTCTGTCTTGTCGTAACATTCAGCAGGAAGGTGTTTCCAAAAGATGTTGACTCCAACCCCAAACTCCTCCGAAGTCACGTTGTGGAACCACAGAGCTGCAAGAAGAAGATACCCTTGAAAGAAACTGTTGGGCAAAGACCGCAGGAACATGGCGTTGGGTAAAGGTGTATGTGATCCAAACGCAGCTTAATTTTTTTTATAATCAGAAAACAAATTCATTTGCAATAATATTTCCGACTGACCAAATGGGGAAACGCCCTCAAGTCACAGGTAATCTATTGCAGCCTCCTAGGGTTTCTAAGGCAAGAGACATTCAGAGGTGATTTGCCATTGCCTGCCTCTGTATGGTGACTCTGGATTTCCTCGGTGGTCTCCCTCAAATACTAACCAGGGCTGTCCAAGCTTCCAAGATCTAACAAAACTAGGCTAGCCGTTCATCCAGGTCAGGGTGTGACTAAATGACTCCCTAATTATTTTGAGGTTATGTTTGCTGTAGGCATAGTGCTGTGTTTGTCACTTGCACAAAGTTTAAAAGGAGGTGGTGGCAGCTGCAAGCATGGACGGCTTCAAGAGGGAATTGGATAAACATATGGAGCAGAGGTCCATCAGTGGCTGTTAGCCACAAGGTATAGATAGGAACTCTCAGTCTGGGGCAAGGGATGCTCTGTATTCTTGGTGCTGGGGGGGGGGGGGGGCGGCCAACAGTGGGAGGGCTTCTAGTGTCCTCGCCCCACTGCTGGACCTCCTGATGGCACCTGGTGTTTTTGGCCACTGTGTGACAGAGTGTTGGACTGGACAGGCCACTGGCCTGATCCAACATTGGCTTCTCTTATGTTCTTATGTAAAAGCCATTCTAGGACTGAAATGGGAAGAAAGCTCATGGGTAACAAATTCCAGTTCACCCAATCAATCGCTCCCTGCTGTGTGAACAGAACACCGCAAACTGGTCGCCCACCATGAGGAACACAGCCATGTATTATCACCTGCTAGCTGCCCAACCGTGTTCCTTGTTGCCACAGTCTGAGTCGGCAGCAAAAACAGCTGGTTTGCTGATCATGCAGAGGGGCTGTATTTGACGTGCCCACATACTGATCTACCTTGAAGGCCCTTCCCCACGTGCTAACTTTTGTCAGAAGTTCCACTGGGTGGCTCTCGGACAGGGCCTTCTCAGCAGTGGTGCCCAAGTGTCTGAATTATCTCTCCATGGAGAGCTGCCCTGAACCTTCCCTGTGGCATCTGAGGTCAGGCCAGAACTGCTCTTTAGGGGGGAAACATTAGAGCTCCTTATGTATAGCAAAAACTGAAATGCAGTCTAGCAAACTGAAACCAGCCAATGGTTGCTCCACCCCAGCCAGCAAAGGCCAGCTCCATTTCCCAAGTTGTCACAGGCAGTGGCTAGAAAGGTTCTAATAATGGCTGCCACCACTCTGGTCTGGGTCTCCTCGGGAGGGCCTGGAGCACCCGCCCGACCCCTTGATAACGCTCTTTTCCAGTAGGTTTCCCCTTATAAGTGACCGAATGAGGCGTGCGGAGGACGCAGGCAGAGTAACAAACTATTTTTTATTAAAGAGATTAAACAATGACTATAATTCAATAACTTGTAGGAAAGATGAACACAGTAAAGTTAGGTAACTCAGTAAAATAAGAAGTCCTAACACGTCCAACTATACTGTCCTAGTCTTCTCTAGGTGCTGGTCTCAGATTGACACCCCTTTTGGATGAGGGGTCCCTCCTCCTTCTGCAGCAGCCTCACCAGCTCTGCTCCCTGGGAGTGAACCCCCTCCCACTTTGGGGCCAGGCCTTTTATCTCTTCTTCCCAGGCACCCCCCTCCCACTCCTCTACTGGTGTAAGTGTTCCCTCCAAATCTCCTGTTAGCCAATCATAGGGTCCTGAGGGGACCTGGGAAATGTAGGCCCTGATAGCTACTCCAATACAGGCTTTCCTGGAGCCACTAGGCCTCCCTAGAGCTTGTAGGCCACAATGTGTTCCCTCTAAGCTGAGTTAGTGTGAGCTAGCTCACAGGTTTTTAGCCTCCGGCTCACACATTTTTGTCTCAGCTCAGGAAGGATGGCTCCAGAGCAAACTAATTTATGCAACAGCCAAATCGCTTGCTCACAACTTTAACGCCAGTAGCTCACCAAGTAGAATTTTTGCTCACAAGACTCCACAGCTTAGAGGGAGCACTGGCAGGATCATGACACAAGTCTTTACAGGAGGGCTGTTATTTTGTCTAGAGAATCTGAAAGACACCCTCTTGCATAGATCCCTGTCAAAGCTGCTCACCTCTATGAACACAAGAGCTTTGGTTGCGTAAAGATTTCAGAGGCAGAAGAGGAGAGTCTTCCTCATAGGCCCTCTTGGGTTTTTTGCTGTCAGATCACAGGTGACTTACGGCAACCCCATAGGGTTTTCAAGGCAAGAGATGAAAAGCGGTGGTTTGCCATTGCCTGCCTCCACGGCACACCCACGGCATTCCTTGGAGGTCTCCCGTCCAAATACTAACCAGGGCCAACCCTGCTTAGATCCCGAGGTCTGACGAGATGAGGCTAGCCAGGTCAGGGCTGAGACCCAACACGCTTAAAATTGGTTCTGCTGCATTTTATATTCCAGGCCATGTGTAGTTGAGGAGAGACTGTTCTGTTACAGAAACCCAATGTCCCTGAAAGCTGAGGGCTGGGTTGACAACAGCCGAACTCACACATTCTTCCATCTAGGATAAATGAAACCCACTCATGATGAATCACGGTCCAGTAAACACTTTTTCTTACTACTCACTGCATCTCAAGAGCGGTTCCTGTCTACAACAAGTCAAATTCAGGCCGAGACGAAAAAGCTGTATCGTATGGGTAAATCAGACAGATGTAGTCAGCATGTGACTGGGTCAACAGTGCTTTTGTTCCTATTGCAAATTGTAAAAGACTTGCTGACGAGCTTAGAGAAGAACCGGGGATAGCGGTGCAACCTCGCAACAAGGAGAACACAGGTGTCCACCAAACATGCCACAGAGGACGCAAAGGAAAGCCACACAAATGCCTCCTTGCGTGAACTCGTCTCAAAGGACTGCCAGTATGTCTGTCGCAGCCAGGGTTGCAAAGGATGGGTTTAGATTGGGGGCCTCCAATCAGAGCTGTAGCTGTATTAGCTCCCTCCTTTCCTCCACAGAAACAAAACTCTTTCCAATCAAAGGAAATATCAGCCCATTTCTAACTTCTAAAAACCAAGGGCGTTCAAAAAGAGTATGATCAATAATATCAAACTGAAGCTCAAACTTAAGCTTATTCCATTATTATTCCATTATTCCATTAAATTAAGCTAAGATTGGAATAACACATGAATAAACTTAATGGAATAATGGAATAATAATGGAATAAACTTAGCGTCGTGACTCTCTAATCAGCTCTTCCTGGCAACTAACCCCCCCCCCTCCCCACCTATATGTAATATTTGAGGAAATCTGTTTCAATGAATCTGAAGGAGTGTACATACTAAATCTCTTAGTTCTCGCTTGTATCTAGAATTGAACTTTATTTGTCTTGTTGGATGTCACTGGACTCAAACATCCCCCTAAAGAGCAGTTGTGGGGAGGGGAAGGGAAAGGAATTGTGTCGGCTGCTTTGTGTCGGCTGCTCTGAGACTCTGAGTGAAGGGCGGGGTATAAATCCATTCTTCTTCTCCTCCTCCTCCTCCTCCTCCTTCTTCATGCCTTTCTCCATTCAAAGAGCCGCTTCCAGTGGAAGAGGACTTGAAACTGCAGATTGGAATCAGAGGATGCAGACCTCTGGCTGGGTGTGTCACCTTACCTGGTATGAACAGAACCTCTCCCGCTTCGAGGAAACACTCGTAACGCCTGGCCTGGGCAAAGAGAGGGTATCTCTTCAAGTCTGGCTTGTCCACATCCAACACTTCTGACTTGGAGCCTAGGAAAGACAAACGACGGCGATTGTGGCTTCTGTTAAGTGGCACGGATGTCATGGCTGCCTGCAGGCTGTGCTAGGCCCAGCATGCTGTTGATCTATGCTAAATCCTGACAGCTGCTCTGAGCTATGGCCTACCGACTCTATTGTTCCTGTGACCAATGCTCCCTCCAAGCTGTGGAGTCTTGTGAGCAAAAATTCTACTTTGTGAGCTACTGGGATTAGAGTTGTGAGGGAGCGATCTGGCTGCTGCACAAATTAGTTTGCTCTCTGGAGCCATCCTTCCTGAGCTGAGACAAAAATGAGCCGGAGGCCAAATGGACAATTCTACGTGAGGGTACCACCAGAAGTCGGAGGAGTGCAATTTGTGCATGGGATCATACGAGAGAGGTGTTCGGGAAGAGTTATGATGATCCCAGGACTTGAAGGGCTTTATAAGCACTCTGAATTGGGCTTGGAAGCAGATATAAACATAAAGACAAAGAAGATGCAGAAGTGGAGGAGGAGGAAGAAGAAGGAGAGATTGGATTTATACCCCACCCTTGACTACCCGAAGGAGTCTCAGAGCAGCTTACAAACTCCTTTCCCTTCTCCTCCCCACAACAGGCACCCTGTGAGGTAGGTGGGGCTGAGAGAGCTCTTTTGAGAACTGCCCTTGAGAGAACTTGTGACTGACCCAAGGCCACACCAGCAGCTGCATGTGGAGGAGTGGGGAATCAAACCCGGTTCTCCCAGATTAGAGTCCGCGTTCCTAACCCACTACACCAAGCTGGCTCCCCCCTCCCCAAAAACACATTTGGTCCAGAGATCTGACTTCTAGCATCTTGCATCTGCCAACTCTGACGAGACCATCTAAAGTCATCCTGAGCACTCACAAGGGGATCGTCGGATGCTTGGTATTACAATCTGCACTCCCCGTAACAAATTCGGGTGGGTGGCCATGTTGGTCTGAAGCAGCAGAACAAAGGTTGAACCCAGTGGCGCCTTTAAGACCAACAAAGTTTTGTTCTGGATAAATGCTTTTGTGTGCATGTGTGCCCTTAACGAAGCAACTGCAGCGTGAATTTAACAGTATTTAAGACATCCCAAGCAATTCTGGTGCATTAGCAGTTATGTACAGAAGAGATTCCAGCTCTGGACACGTTTCAGTCTCTGGACACGAAGCAGTTGTGAATGTCTGTGTGAGTGTGCATGTGTATATGTTGTGAGTCACTGAATGATGGCACTTTTTAATTTCATTGTACTATGTACAATGACAATAAAGTATATTCTATTCTATTCTGTCTTGAGAGCTTAGTTCCGGACAGTTCTCTCTTTTTGATAAACCTCCTCCAGGTGGCGCTGAGTTTCTTGAAAGCACTCTCCTTGCACAGTAGTCCATATTTGGCCATAAAATTCAAGTCCAACTTAATGGCCAAATGGTATCCTTTCTTAGAATCTGTCCAAAGTAAACACTCTAGTCAATGTAGTCAATTACCAACAAGATATAAAGAAGTACTTACCTATACTGTGTAAATTGTGAGAATTTACCTGCAACTTTGTTGTTGTAACCCTTGATTTTTATTCTGTTCAGGGGCAATATTGAAGCTATGTAATTGGAACTTTTGTATTTGAAATGTTCTGGTTAACCAGAAGTTGTTTTTATGTTAATGTTGTTAAAGATGCTAGTGTTATGACTGTTATTACTCACGCCAAGTACCTATTTGTTATAACCAAAAAAATTCCAAAAAACCCAATAAATATGTTAATTTAAAAAAAACAACATTTGGCTGTAAACAAAAATGCCACAGACCTGACAAATACAGATAAGGGGCATCCCGGGGACTGTACAGGACAACTCGTTTCTTCCCCGTCACTTGAATTAAGAAGTTATCCATGACCTGCAAAAAAAGAAAAGTGGGAAGTTTACCCTCGGTATGTGTTCTGAAAAATATTTCACTCTCACACATCTGCAGTAAGAGTTATCGTGGAAGAAACTGGGTCTCGGCCTGACTTCAGGTATGTTTAGTCTGCTACAGTCTCTGTTAGGGCTGGATGCAGAGGCTGCGTAGGCCGAAAAAGGATGTGCTGTGGGGAAGATACAGAAAGGACTGGTTTGAAATAGCCTGTAAGCCAGCTATTGAGGAAGTCAGCGGAAAGTCTGTCAGGATTAGAAAATATAATCAGGTGGGGTAGCCGTGTTGGTCTGAAGCAAGAAAAAGGAGAAGAAGAGATTGGATTTATACCCCGCCCTTCACTTGGAGTGGTTTACAATCTCCTTTCCCTTCCCCTCCCCACAACAGACACCCTTCAGTGTTCCCTCTAAGCTGAGTTAGTGTGAGCTAGCTCACAGTTTTTTAGCCTCCAGCTCACACATTTTTTGTCTTAGCTCAGGAAGGATGGCTCCAGAGGGCAAACTAGTTTATGCAGCAGCCAAATCGCTCGCTCACAACTTTAATGCTGGTAGCTCACAAAGTAGAATTTTTGCTCACAAGACTCCACAACTTAGAGGGACCATTGTAGAGGCAAGAGGACTGCTCTTGAGAGAATAGCTCTGAGAGAACTTGTGACTGACCCAAGGTCACACCGGCAGCTGTATGTGGAAGAGTGGGGAATTAAAGTCCACGCTGTTAACCACTACACCAACAGAACAAAGTTTGAGTCCAGTCGCAACTTTAAGACCAACAAAGTTTCATTCTGGGTACAAGCTTTCATGTGCATGTGCATGGAGAAGCGTGCCTGCAAACAAAAGCTTATACCCAGAATTAATCTTTGTTGGTCCTAAAGGTGCCTCTGGACTAGGGCTGCCAAGTCTTGAAAACTCACCGGCAGGGGGGGGAGTCCTCCTCCCGCTGGGAGTTTCTTCTGGTGCGTGCGCTTTGCGCGCGCACCCATCGACGTCACCGGAAGTGACGCAGCATGTTGGGGGTGTTGCTAGGGCAACGCTCTGGCAACGCCCCCAACGTGCTGCATCACTTCTGGTGACGTCATTCGGGGGTGGGGTTCCCCCCGCTGGCCAAATGCTGGCCGGCGGATCGGGAACCCCTTTAGCGGGGGATCCCCCGCCCCCCGGGCTGACTTGGAAGCCCTACTCTGGACTCAAGGAATGGAAAACGTCACTTTTAGGTCTGAGCTGAGCAGGCCCATCTACAAGTGTCCAGAACAGGTACCAGAAGGAGAGCAAAAAACATCTCGGGCCTTCAGCCTGAAACCTCCAGCCCACCATCAATAGGAAGAACCCTGAACCAAAGTGCAAAGACTCTGCGAGAACCTCTTTGTCCCCAAAGCATACAAAGGGAGCCCTGCGTCACCCTGTGCTAACAAACGTGGAGAGGGGTGTTGCCTACATCGTAATGGGTCCACAGCTGGATTCCTGCTGAGCTGATGCGGAAGACTGTGGAGAAGAGTTGCTCCTTCTCATAGTATTCGGGGATCCAAATGTCATCTGCCAGCAGGGGAAACTGTTTCCTGAGATCAGCAATATCCTGAAAAGAGAAGACCACATTCAGACTGCCTAGATGGAACCACGTCCTTTGCAGGGGGAAGGAGGAGTCCATTCAGATGTGAAATGTATTGAAGCTCTACATACAGGCACTACTTCCATCACCAGGAAAAAAAACTTAAGAAGAAGAAAAAGAAAAGAAAAAGAGATTGGCCATGCCCTTCACTCACAAGTCTCAGAGCAGCTTACATTCTCCTTTCCCTTCCCCTCCCCACAACAGACACCCTGTGAGGTAGGTGGGGCTGAGAGAGCTCTCTCGAGGACTGCTTGTGAGAGAACAGCTCTGAGAGAACTTGTGACTGACTCAAGATCACACCGGCAGCTGCATGTAGAGGCGTGGAGAATCAAACTTGGTTCTCCTAGATCAGAGTCCCGGCTCTGAACCATTACACCAAACTGGTTCTCTTAAGCAAGCCCAACAGCATTCCCTCCCTTCCACTTCCCCCCACATAGAAACTACAAAATCTAGAGAGATGGTCTAGTTTAGGGGTCCCTTTTTGAGCTGGTGGGCACCTCTGGAATCCTGGCACAGGGTGGCAGGCACAACCACAAAATGTCTGCTGCAGGAGGTGGAGTAAACCATAAAATGTGTGCCACAGGAGGCAGAGCCCATGCATATAGAAGCCCAAGTACAGTGGAGAAGAGGGGTAATTTTAAAAAATAAACTGGGAAAGATGAGTGGAAGAGAATAAAACTTTGTTGCAGCTGCCTGCAACGTTATTTTAATCCGCATAGCCAATCAGATCTTCAGTGGCTAATGAGAAGCCATGCTGGGCCAGAACTATACCTGACCCCACCCAAGTTCTAAACACTGTTGGTGGGTAGGCTTGCCAGTTCCCTAGTGGGGGTAGGGGGGTCCCTCAGTTTTCGGGGCTTCTCCCTGTCACCAGCCAACTGGCTGGTGGAGGAAACCCTACCCCCAAACAGCCATGTCCCCGTGTGACTGCCCCGATGTGATGACATCACCTCCAGGTGATGTCATCATGCTGGGGACATCGGGGGGGGGACACTCTGGTTTAAGGGCAAAACTATGGTTTTAAGCCAGTTTTAGCATACAGTTTTGCCCTTAAACCAGAGCATTCCCCACACAAAGTTCCGGGTGCAATGACATCACTTCCGGGTGACATTGTTACATTGGGGACATCCCAGAATGCCCCCCAAATCCCCCCACTGGAGCAACTAGAGGACCTGGCAGTGGCAACCCTATTGGTGGGTGCCAAGAAAAGTATCAGAGGGTACCACGGGTGCCCATAAACACCATGTTGGAGACCCCTGATCCAGCTCCTACGGTGCAGAATATTAATGCATCTTGTGACACGGGGTGCCAACAACGCAATTTAGTATGCAACTGATAATCAGAGCAGTTAAGCCACTACACCCAGAGCTGTTCCTATTCTAAATCATTATAATTCAAATAAGGCTCAGGACGCTGAATCCCCATGCCAGTTGCTTTGGGTGAACGATGCATGTTTTATTCCAAATCCTGTCTTTATTTAATTTTGTAGAGTTGGAGACTTTACAGCAGAAGAATAAATAAGTGGGGGGGGGGGCAGTGGAGTTCTGTAAGTAGAGTAACATCACTGAAGTTCATGCAGGAGAGAAAGTGACCATGACTCAGCCAGGCTCTCATGATTTTGGATATTCCTACGAAAACCGGCCACGTTCGGCAACATTTATTCCAGGATAATCTTTTGTGAGTCACAACAACTCATTCTGTCGGCTGTACCATCACATCTAGCCAAGTGAACTCTGACTGACAAAAATCTGTACTCGAATAAACGTTGTTAGTCTTTAAGGTACTGCTGGATTCCTGTTTAGCCTTGCTACATGAAATGTCTAGTACAGATGGTTTTGATCTTTAATGGTTAACTGGAGCCAGACAGCCATCTCATTATTTCATGCAATTAGCTGTGATGCCAGAAAAAGAGCTGTCCTGTTTTCTGAAAGGAGTTTGCTTTGTGTAAGATGGCTCTGTGGGGTTCTTCCTGTTTGGGGAAACAGTTTTACTTTTAAACACTCTCTATGTATATAAACTTGGTCGTTTTCTGCTGCCACCAGGAATTAAAAATTCCAAACCTCTCTCTTTTGGTAGTATGACCTAGGGTCTTGGCACTTCAGAGGACCATTGGCCCTGAGGAAATACTGTGCTGATTTCTGGCATAAGTTTAAACAAAAATTGGTTTATTTAATAAAGAACAAAATAGGTTTCTGGTTAATATGAACAGTTGCTGAAGAAAGGAACTTGTAAATATAACTGGTAATGCTTGGTGCTACAAATAATCTCTTAAACATCAGTTTCCACTCTGCCAGGCTTATCTCTCTCTCTCTTTCATATAAATAGCCACACAGGCTAGTCTCTTTGTTTTATTCCCACAGCATTGAATCAGTCACACAGACTAAACTTCACAAAGACTCTCTTCAAACTTCTTCCACGATTGTCTCTCTCTCCAAACACACATAGGAAAAAACCATACTGAATCCTCTCAGAAAAACACCCCTCCTCCCATTCCCTCAGTCATCAGCCAATCACATCACACTTGTCTCCCCCTATCATTCTTCTTACATTACTGCAGTCACACGAAACATTTAAAGAAACACACCCACCAAAACAGGAAATCATTACAGGCTCCTTTAAAATGACCAACTCCTTGTCTAAGCTCTTACAGTGGAGTAACAAACTAACTCTGCCACCATTCCCTTCCAGATGTTTGTGTATCTTGCCACTGTTTCCTGCCCCAAAACTATGTTGCTCTGTTCCCATGTATTTAAATTTATGTTTTTGGAAAGATTCAGGTAGGTGGCTGTGTAGGTCTGAAGCAACAGAACAAAGTTTGAGTCCAGTGGCACCTTTTAAGACCAACAAAATTTCATTCTGGGTATAAGCTTTTGCGTGCAGGCACACTTCTTCAGAAAATAAAACTCTTTTGCTCTAAAAGGTGCCGCTGGACTCAAACTTTTTTCTGTTTTTGGAAAGCAAAAGCTGAAGACGTGAGAGAACGTCACTCACCTTCCGAGGGTCTTCTCCAAGAGACCGCAGGTAATACTTTTCATCCTCAAAAAAAAAAAAAACCACCACAAAATTCACTTTGATGAACTAGCAATATAAATGGTCTATAGCACTAACTATCTCACTAAGTGAATGAAGCATCGACATTTGGAGGAACTAAAAAGCCTGACAGAAAAACTTGACCAATTCCTCTCAGTTTTGCTTGCTTTACATTCATACCGTTTTTAGTTATGAATGGATCACCCAGTATATGATATATGGAAACTTTAGAAATCAAGGGTGCAGGATTATTTAAAACTATATCCCAACCCATCTGGAAGTTTAATTAATAATGCCATCAGGTTGCAACCAACTCACGGCAACCTCTCGTGGTTTTTTCAAGGCAAGCAAGGGACAGAGAGGTGGTCTGCCATTCCCTGCCTCTGCGTAGCAACCCTGGACTTCCTTGGTGGTTTCCCATTCAAGTACTAACCGGGGCTGACCTTGCTTGGCTTCCCAGCTCTGACAAAAATAGGCTAGTCTGGGCTATTCAGGCTGCTATCTTGAAGTCGGGGGGGGGGGGGTGTTATCATGACAGCAGAACAAATTCACTGTTGTTCCCCCACAGCTTTGAGCCTCAAAGACAAGCCTAAACATGGTTTCATTAGATCTTGTGAAAAAGATGACTGGGTTAGCTGTTTGTGCACTGTTAAGGGACAGGATGTGCTAAACAGCAGTGCCATTAGTGGCTTAACTTACTACGTAACTTACTTACGTTACCACAATGGGTTGGAATCTATGAATCTGAACCTCCCCTTGCACAAAGGGCTTTCCCCTTTGCAAAGAGTTGGCACCAGGGGAACGTTAACTGAACAGATCCATGAGACGCAGCCCAGCACTTCCACACGAACTGTGGCAACCATTAAATCAGTAAAAGTTTCTGCTGGTGAATAATAAAGACATCTACCAAATCGGCTTGAACTCCTCAGGTCTACCAACCCTCTCTTCTGGAGTAGATGAAAAGAGCCAGAGTCCAGGAGCACCTTAAAGACTAACAAAATTTGTGGCAGGTGAGGAGCTTTCCTGAGTCACTGCTCCCTTCTTCAGATGTATGCTCTTTTGTTGCAAGTATATCTTGAGAGAGATCACCACAAGAGCATAATTAAGCATAGGTGAGGCTTCCATTACAATGCTGTTTGGGCTTCTGGTCAGGAGCTTCAGGGTGACAGAAATCCCAAGGAAATAATATGCAAAGTCCAGGTTTGCTTACAAGGAGATTTTAATAAGCAGTGATCAAGCTTACAGAAATAGCAGACTAAGTTCCCATCCACTAGGTCTTGAACGTACACACACAGAGTGACTTAGCCAGACTTCGAGACAAGATGCACAGCTAAAACTAAGCATCTTATACCCTCATTGCTGGCTACGAGTCAATAAAACTTTAATCAAACTATCCCAAACACTAGAATGAATCCAGCCATCTTGCACCTGGTGTCTAGCTGTGAGAGGAAGCAAATCGCTCTTTGAAGATAAGAGCTGCTAACAGGCATGAGAGAGAGAAATATTCTCTTGGGAGAGGCCCAGTAGCTGTCCCCTCACAAAACTCAAGGCAAGAACCAGCCTGTAACAAAGATGGAGTTGCTGAGACTATACAAATGCCCACTTAACTGGGTGTAAGTGCCACTGAACTAATTGGGATTTACTTTAAACACATATACTTTAAAGTAAACACATTTAAGATTGTATTGCACATATAACTTCATCTGGAAAGTGCTGAACTGGGTTCATCTTTTGAATTACAACTACGTTTTTCCTCACACAAATTTAACTTTCAGGGTAATTTCAGTTATCAGTAACTGAACTGTACATTTACCTCAGAAATAAAGTACTCTCTGTGTTTGGCTTCAGCTGCTCTCTTTACAAATACATCAAAGGGCAATGTTCTGAAATGAAAATCAGAAAAAATATTTAACAGCCACAAATAAAAGAATCAATAATATATTTCCCATGGAAAGGAACTGGGTTTTTAAAAATATTAATACTCATTCCAGACCACCTGCTTTGATTACATGTGAAGCAGAACCCTTCGGATGTACATACAATTGATCAACACAGCAATCCTAAACACACTTAAGTCTTAAAAGATATATCTGTAAGTCCTAAAATCAATGGTACCTACTTGGGCTAAGGCTGCTTCACTGATTTGTGGCTTAATTTATTTAATTCATTTATACCTCAGCTTTCTACTTAAAGGGAACCCAAAGCGGCTCACAACGTTCTCTCCTCCACTTTACCCTCACAACAACCCTGTGAGGTTGGTTAGGCTGAGAGAGTGACTAGCCCAAGGTCACCCAGCAAGCTTCCATGACAGAAGTGGAGATTTGAACCTGGGTCTCCCAGATCTTAGTCAAACACTTTAACCGCTACACTGTTTTAAACTTGGCACACTATTACTGTTTTTATGTTTCTTTTATGTCCTGTACACCGTGCTGAACTCCAGGAGGGCTTAACTTCCCAAATATATTTGCATAGGGTCTGATTGTTAATCCCACTAACCAACTCCAAACTAACTGGTGACCTTAATTTCCACTTGCACTTTAGCATAGAATTAATTCCATTTATGTAGACCACTGACTCATTATAAGCCCGAAATGTAAGCCAGCGTACATGCTGTCCTCGTTGGGGGTTCAAACGGGTCACAGTCGAGACAAGAGGAAAGAAGCCGGCGAAGACAGCAAAGGAATTTTCATGGGCAAATGATAAAAAGACAGTTGGATGTCCTGAATTCTCTTAGTCCCATCGTCCAATTTTGGTTCAATGGAAAAAAGAGGCACAATGCTTCACAGCCAGAGAAACAAAACAGGTCTGTGAATCAAAGGGGGAACATTTGACAATTGGGTTTTAGAAAACAGTCCCAACTAATTGAGGAGAGGTTATGGTGGCCCTGTGCTACCCAACACTGATGCCAAACAAATAATTATTCTTAAAAAAAGAAAAGAATCGCCTTCCTCCCTTTTAGCAATGCTAGGGGAGGGAGGGTTTTGCCACCAACACTTTGGAAAACTCTCGACCTGGATTCTGTTCAGGTCGCGCGCACGCATGTGTGTGTGTGTGTGTGTGTGAAGTGTGATCAAGTTGCAGCTGACTTATGGCGATCCAATGGAGTTTTCAAGGCAAGGAATGTTCAGAGGTGGTTTGTTATTTACCTGCCTCTGTGTAGCAACCCTGGACTTCCTTGATGGTCTCCCATCCAAATACTAACCCGGCCTGACCCGACTTAGCTTCCCAGATCTGACAAGATCAGGCTATCCTGGTCTATTACCAATAAGATAAATACTGACATACCCTCAACTGCTCTAAAACATAAAATATGTATTGCTGTTATATAATTTCAGTACATGGTTTAAGAATATTATACTTTTAAGAGTATCAATATTTCAAGAATTGTTTTTGGTAAAGATCTGTATAAGATGCCACAAAAGGTTCCGAAATTTGTACAGATTTGAAATGTGATGCCTCTTGTACTAAAAAAAACAACAAATAAGAATCTAATTTATATGTACTAATATAAAACAGATAGGCAAAAGGACCCGAAGAGATACAGATGGGGCCCTAGACTTGATGAAGAAATTCAAGTATCTTAATTTCAAGATTATGTTATTTTGCAAATAACATAGGAAGAGCCCTGCTGGATCAGACCAGTGGTCCACCTAGTCCACCACCCTGTCTCACACAGTGGCCAACCAGTTCCTCTGGAGGGCCAACAACAGGGCATAGAGGCCGAGGCCTTCCTAAGAACATCAGAAGAGCCCTGCTGGGTCAGACCAGTGGTCCATCTAGTCCAGCATCCTGTCTCACACAGCGGCCAGCCAGTTACTCTGGAGGGCCAACAACAGGGCATAGAGGTCGAGGCCTTCCTAAGAACATAAGAAGAGCCCTGCTGGATCAGGCCAGTGGTCCATCTAGTCCAGCCTCCTGTCTCACACAGCGGCCAACCACTTCCTCTGGAGGGCCAGCAACAGGGCACAGAGGCCGGGGCTTCCATGGCATAAGTGGGGATTTGAATATGAGTCCTCCAGATACCCATCTAACCACCACACGACACAAGGATGAAGGGAGATCTGTTCAATATCAGGACCAGAAGTAGAACACAAGAGTAGGTTTCATGGATTTTATAACTATCCGTCATTCTCTGCTTATTGTTTTTGTTGTTAAAATGCTAAACATCCCTTTTCTTAATTAAAGCAGGTCAATGTATAGCTGAAACGAGTTAACTATTCTCACCAGGAAATCAGAAATTTTCTAGCATGCAAACATGTCGAATTTTAAATGCGTGCCCGGCACCAAACTGCAGAACAGTGTCAAGGAGCTGCCGCTATATCCTGCTAACACTGCTGTGCATTGTTTCTCTGCACAGCATTGCACCGTAAAACTTGTATGGCTGAGCAAGACGGTAACCCAAATCTGGAGCCCCCTTTTGGAAAGTCAAAGAATTAACCCCAAATCAAGCTCCAGCCGCAAGTCCAGAATCTCTAAGCATTAGCAGTGTACCACTAAAACAGAATAAGGCTTGGAATGAAATACCTATACACAAAGTTCTTACTGAGGAAATCCATTTGCGGCCCAGCAGAGACATGTACTTTGACTTCTTTATCTCCTACCGCTTGACTAAGGTAGTCCACGGTCCATTTGGCTGTGCAGGGGCCCAAATCTATTCCTTTCAGGACTGCTGGCTTTCTCTGAGAAGAGAGTGGGAAAACAGAATTACTGCATCATAGAGCTTCCTTTTACTGCCTTCGCCTCTCTCTTGACCTGTGAACTATTTGAGATCAGTCCAACGCTCAGTTGATCTACTATCAGTCCCTATGTTAATGGAAATGCAGGTGCTTGCTTTGAAAGCAGAGGCCCTCTTCCAGTAGAGCTTCCACTGTAAGATACTGTATTATACTGCTATCACAGCATCCCTGTGAAGTCCTCACAGAAGACTACATAATCCTCAAGGATGAAGTGGCTTTATACTGAATGAGACCATGGGTCTAGCAAGGTCAGTGTTGTCTACTCAGACAGGCAGTGGCTCTCCAGGGTAAGAACGTAAGACAATCAGAGAAGCCAATGTTGGATCAGGCCAGTGGCCCATCCAGTCCAACACTCTGTGTCACACAGTGGCCAGAAACACCAGGTGCCCTCAGGAGGTCCACCAGTGGGGCCAGGACACTAGAAGCCCTCCCACTGCTGCCCCCCACCCCAAGCACCAAGAATACAGAGCATCACTTGCCCCAGACTGAGAGTTCCTATCTATACCTTGTGGCTAATAGCCACTGATGGTCTTCTGCTCCATATGTTTATCTCATTCTCTCTTGAAGCCGTCCATGCTTGTAGCCACCACCACCTCCTACCAGGTCCTACCAGGTCCAACTAGAGATGCTGCAGATTGAACCTGGGACCTTCTGCATGCCAAGCAGACGCTCTACCACTGAGCCACTGCCCCTCCCCTCCTGAACCCTAAATAATGATGTTATCTGTTAGTTTCTAGTTGAGATCTTCAAAGACCTACAGAAAGTACAGATATTATATTTTCATTTTCATTGATTGACTAAACCATTTATATTCTTGTGGCTCAAGACAGCTTATTGTACTAGTTAAGATATCCCCGACTCAAACTAAAAAACCCCAAATCTCTATTCTTGCACTATTATTATTCCTTTTTCATAACCTCCTATCCTAACAGGTGGTCAGCCGTGTTGGTCTGAAGCAGTAGAACAAATTTAGAGTCCAGTGGCACCTTTAAGACCAACAAAGGTTTATTCAAGGAGGGATTTCGTGTGCATGCACACTTTTGCAAATACATTGGAAAGGAAGCTAGAGCTCAAACTTATAGACAGTTATATAACATCATGTTACATGTTAATTTGCTGTTCAGCCTCTGCCTATAAGTTTGAACTCTACCTTCCTTTCCAGTGTATTTTAAGAAGTGTGCATGCACACGAAAGCTCATACCTTGAATAAACCTTTGTTGGTCTTAAAGGTGCCACTGGACTCTAAATTTGTTCTCCTATACTAACGTCTGTCTAGACAGGATCTCCTTGTGTCCGCAAAAAATTAGAGTCGAATGTAATCTGCTCAGTCTTTAGAATGCAACTAATTCCCAAGAGACAGTCTGCTGCAACAGATGTAAACAGGAGTCTTGCAGTGCCTTAAAGACAAGCTCAAAAAATATTATTCCATCAGAAGCCCTTCCTTACACGGGAAGGAGGGGGCGCTAGTCCAGGGAAGCTTCTGCGTGGTCAGGTATTTTAAGACCACTGTCTCCAGGTTAACAGGGTTGCCAGCCTCCAGATGGCACCTGGAGATCTCCAGCTATTACAAATTGTCTCCAGAGGTTCAAGATCAGACCCCCTGGAGAAAATGGCAGCTTTGGAGAGTGGACTGTAGGGCATTATACCAGGCTGACGCCTCCTCCCCTCCCCAGGCTCCACCCCCAAACATCTCCCGGAATTTCCCTACCCAGAGCTGGCAACCCTAAGGTGACACCAGACTGTATGATCCTGTTCTACAACGGTCAGAGGTGATCCCGGGGGATCCAGTGAGGGGCTGAAAGGCCCGCTGGGGCCCCATCCAGGCTTTTCCTACCAGTGGGTAGATCTCTTGCAGGAAGCGCTCCCGGGTGACTCCGGCGTACTCAGCCAGGGGGGCGACCGGCTGCCTCTCCGTCTCGCCCATTTCCTCCGCGGCGCACCGCTCCCGTGGCTTCCTCCCGGCACCCGGAGCTCGGCCCGCCAGCGCCTTGGCCTCTCCGGTTGCGGCCTCCAGTCTCGGGGGAGCTCCTGCAAGAGGAAGAAATCTCGCTCGGCTCCAAGGGGGCCGCTTGCTGGATCTGGAGACGCCGGCCGGCTTCTGTCCCCTCCCTCGCCGCCCAAAGGAAGGCGCCGCAGAATTAGGGCTGGAATCGAACGCCAAAGCGAAGAGTCCAGACCGGGAATACTTTTAACGGGCGTCCGAGGCTGGGATCGCACGCACGCACGCACCGCCCCGGGACAGCGGACACAAGGGCATGTTGGACTTCCCGAAGAGATGCGCCCAGCCTGGCTTGCGCGCTCCAGCTCCGCCTGCTGCGCGCCAGGTGGCAGGCGCGGAAAGCGATCCCCAAACCGGCCCCCTCGGAATCCTGCTGCAGTCGATTCAGTGGACCTGGCTGCCAGGGTGGTGCTTTGGGGGGTAGCTGCTGGGGGCTGCCAACTTCCAGGTCGTTCCTCTCTAGGTGCTGCTCCCAAGTTCCCAGGAGTTTCCCAAGCCAGAGTTGGAGGCACTAGAAGGCGTGGTCCTTTTTTAAGGTTAGGGGTTTTCGTCCCCCTCCCCCTTCCGGTGCAGCATCCTCTCCCCAAGTGATCTTGTGGGGATCCTGCCAACCAAATCTATATACGGCTACTAGCCGTGGTGACTACAGGGAATCTACAGGTTGAGAGGCAGTCAACTTCTCAGTCCCAGCGCCAGGAGGCAACACAGGGGAAGGCCTGGGCACCTCTATGCCCTGTTTGTTGGCCCTCCAGGGGAACTGGTTGGCCACTGTGTGAGGCAGGATGCTGGACTGGATGGACCAGTGGTCTGATCCAGCAGGGCTCTTCTGATGTTAACCTGCCCTGTCCAGAAGGCAGACTGCGGGAGCTGAATTAAGGCAATTTCTTGTGCTGTTCCTGCCTCAAGAGGAGCTGGCGGGTGGGGTCCCTGAAGAAAGCAGCCTGACTGGACCACATCCCAGCTGATGAAACTGTTCTTCCTTGGCCAGAAGCAAAACACGGGTATTTCCCAACTGACTACTTCTCAAACAACTGATCACTATGATTCATCTCATTTTAAATACCCCTACTACTTGAGCTGTGAAAATTGCCATTGACTAGGAATACCCCTAACCTTCCTTGCTTTTAAATAACCACAATTTTAATTTCAACTGGGTCTGAAGCAACAGAACAAAGCTGGAGTCCAGTGGCACCTTTTAAGACCCACAAAGTTTGGTTCTGAATATAAGCTTTCCTGAGCAATGCACTGTGCATCTGAAGAAGTGTGCCTGCACACAAAGGCTGATACCCAGAATTAACCTTTGTTGGTCATAAAGGTGTCGCCGGACTCAAACTTTGTCCCAACAATTTTAAGAGATTCATTTAGGCTAAGTCAAAGCCAAGAACACACACGCAAAGGACGTGCCATCTCCTCTAAAACCAGGACCTCTGATCTGGTAACCCTATGAATCCAGCCCCGACTTTCTTCCTCCTCCTCCTCCTCCTCCTTCTCGCAGTGGTGCCACCCTCGCCCCGGCCTCTCGGGAGCCAGCCCCGTGGCCCTCCGTGCGGGGCTTCCTTTCGAGCAAAGCGCGCGTTGAAACCCTTCGTGAGGAACTAGCAGGCGGAACCTTGGACAGGCGGAACCTCCAGCGCGGCGCTCCTGTTCCCGGCCGGGCCGCTTTGAGAGGCGGACCCCTCGGGGCCTTCGCGGGGATTGGGGGGGGATGACGGCCGGGCTGAGGCGGGCGGCGATGGCGCTGCCCGCGGGGCGCTGCTACTCCAGCCGGGGGCCCGCCGCGGCCCACCCCCGCCGCTTCTTCCTCCTGTCGGCCGCGCCTCAGGCCCAGTCCGGCTGGCTCGGGCTTCTGCCCCCCCGCTCGTCCCCTCTTCCTCCCCCGGCCCCTGCTGGTCCCCGCCGGCCGCTCCTGCCGCCCCCCCGCCGGCCCTACAGCAGCAGCGGCGAGGGGGGCGGGGGGCGTCGGCAGCGGAGCGTGGTGGTGGTGGGGGTCCCCAACCCGCTGATGTGGCTCCGCACCCGCCTCTACTTCTTCCTCATCCGCGCCTACTTCGACCAGGAGTTCAGCATCCACGAGTTCACGCAGGGCGCCAAGCAGGTGAGGCCGGGCCGGGCTGGCTGACCGGCGCCCCTCTGGCCTGTGGAGCGGGGGGGGGGGGGGGGAGGCAGTGCAGTGGGGAGAGCGCTGGACACCCCCGCCGCCACTCCTCAGGCTCCCCTCCTACCTCGCAGGGGGGTTGTGAAGAGACAGGGGAGGGGAGGACCGGGTAGGTGGCGAGGGTGGCCGCTCTCCAGGTAATGGCTGGAGGCTTCCTGTGATCACAAGTGATATCACAACTCAGTGGAACAGGCTTCCTCGGGAGCAGGGCTGTTTTGGGGCAGGAAGGCACAGGAACGGAGTTCCTGCTGGCTACAGGTACAATCAAAGCATAAAAGGAAAATACATACCATTAGTGGCAAATAAAATAATGTCAATTTAAATGTGCCCAGGCCCATTTTCTAAATCATAGAACATATATAAGTAATTAGCAGCATCGGCTTCCTCAATGTTCCTGGGAAATCAAATAAGTGGATTTTTTTTCTCTGTCTTGTCTTCCAGGCCTTTGCTCTTGTTTCGAAGTTGATTTCCGAGTGTAAATACGAACTGCTGGAGGAGTTGATATCTAAAGAGGTAAAAAAACCAAAACAAAGCTTAATGCCCATTGCTGGGAGGAAAACACGTCCTTCTGTTTCTTAATCTGCTTTTTCTGCTTCTTAACCCTATTAAAGGACATCAGGGGCTGCTTAGGGTACAGTTTGTGCAATATTTCCTCTCCTGCATATCTCCAGGGGATCAGTCGTTGCTGGCACTGCCAGAACCGAACTGGGTGACTGGCCTCTGAATTTCTAAAGAGAATGGGGAATGGATTCTTCCTTCTCCTGCCTGTGCTGCCGATACCCACTGCTCCATCCTTCATTCTATTCCCAGCTTGGGTACCACTTCTGCTTGACCATTGCTCTAGAAGCTGGACACAGGCCTGGTCTACACATGCAACTGAATAAGGTATAGGATGGGTATTAGGCTGTGGTCACACACACTAAATAATCCACTTCCAAACCACTTTCAATGCACTGTTCAACTGGATTTTGTCAATTCACACAGTAAAATCCAATTGGAAAGTGCACTGATAGTGGATCAGGCCCCCAGAGGGCTTCTATCAGGCCCGCACTGGAACTAGCCATCTCCTGCTTCCAGTTCTGCTGCTGCATCGTAGCTTGCTTCGCCAGACTCTCTCAATCACTCAGCCATTTCATGTTTTAACCTGGGTCCTAGACTCACAGCTCTGAGCATGAGATTTCTGTGGTGAATGTCAATACATCAAAAGTAGGTTTGCAGCTTAACAGAGACACACTTGAACAGCATACTCAAGGTTGCAACAGCACAGACATCTTGATGCACTAATTCAGAGCAAGAGGTGTCAGTTATCAGGCACTGTTAGCTAAACAAAATATTGCAGGAGTGCAAATGTTTTAAGCATGTTTTTATTTTAAGTTTTAAAAAAAACCTTTGTGTTTGTGTCCTTTATAAAGTTTATATCTCCGCTACCTGGCATTACATTTTTTGACACTCATGGCCCGGCCCAACAAGGTCTCATTTATGTCAGATCTGGCCTGCATAACAAATGAGTTCAACGCCCCTGATCTAGTGTGTGTGACCACAGCCTTACTGTAGTTTCAGACTGCGTCTGAAGGAACGTTGACTTTTTTTAATGTTCCCCATCTAAAAAAAATCCCTGCAAATAAAAACCAGGAAACCAGTGATAGAGGGGTGATAGCTGAGCTCTTCACTTCCTGTGCTAGTTTTCCACTTTGAAAACTATTAAGGTTAGGAATCTTTGGGAAATGCTGTCCCTTCCCCACAGCCGAAAGTGGTACAGTCCATCCTGCTGCCTCATTCCGCTGCAAGTTTAGAGCAGGCCTCAGTTTGGCCTGTCTCAGCCTCAGACTGGATTCCAAGAAAACCTTATTAGCTCCAGTGCATAGCATACTGAGCGGTGGCTCAGAGATTAAGACACTGAACTGCAGACCAGAAGGTCAGTAGTTCGGCGGATCAAGACCTGAGTGTCGCGTGATGGAGTGAGCTCCCATCTCTGGCCCCAGCTCCTGCCAACCTAGCAGTTCAGAAGCAAGAAATTGCAAGTTGATAAATAGGTACCGCTTCGGTGGGAAGGTGACAGCGTTCCATGCGCCTCAGTGTCTAGTCATGCCGGCCACATGATTTTGGGAAAAGTCTTCGGACAGCGCTGGCTCTTTGGCTTGGAAACGGAGATGAGCACTGATTCCCTAGAGTCGGATTCGACTGACTTTCGAGCAAGGGAAACTGGCTCTTTACCTATAGCATACTGTAAGTGTATGTTCAGGTACACACACACGCACTCTAGATTACGAGTCCGGTAGCACCTTAGAAACCAACAAGATTTTCGAGGTATGCCTCTTGAAAAGCTTGTACTCTCAAAAATCTTTGTTGGTCTTTAAGGTGCTGCTGGACTGGAATCCAGCTGTTCCGCTGCAGACCAACATGCCTTGCCTCTGAAACACACACGCTGTGAAACCTCCTTGCATGTTCGTAACTAGACTTCGGACATAAGAACATAAGAGAAGCCAACGTTGGACCAGGCCAGTGGCCCATCCAGTCCAACACTCTGTCACATAGTGGCCAAAAACACCAGGTGCCATCAGGAGGTCCAGCAGTGGGGCCAGGACACTAGAAGCCCTCCCACGGTTGTACCCACCTCAAGTACCAAGAATACAGAGCATCACTTGCCCCAGACTGAGAGTTCCTATCTATACTTTGTGGCTAATAGCCACGGATGGACCTCTGCTCCATATGTTTATCTGATCCCCTCTTGAAGCCATCCATGCTTGTAGCCGCCACTACCTCCTGTGGCAGTGAATTCCATGTGTTCATCACTCTTTGGGTGAAGAAGTCCTTCCTTTTATCTGTTCTAACCCGACTGCTTAGCAATTTCATGGAGTGCCCACGAGTTCTTGTACTGTGAGAAAGGGAGAAAAGCACCTCTTTCTCTACCTGCTCTATCCCATCTATCTATCCTACAGGAAGCAAGGGAGCTAAGGCTGGGGCAGGCCCATAGCTACGGTGGGGCTCCCCGGGGCCCAGCCCCCTGACTTCCTGCTAAGACCCTGTGACTTTTGGGGAGAAGCGGGGGGGCTGCACATGCCTGCACTCCAAGCCACGGATTCATGGCTTGGAGGGCAGGCATGCAGCCCCCCACTATCCCCACTATTGGAGGCCGCAGGCACCTATGTAAGTTTTTTAGATTTTATCTTTATTTCAGTGCCCCCAACTTTTTAAAAGCCCCCCCTCCCCCCAATTTAAAAAATCCTGGCCACTGGCCTGGGCTGGGGAGATACGCTAGCACCTGCGCAGCTGGGGTTTTTTTTAAATCCGATTGGACTTGCAGGTCCTTCTGTGCTTTCTCCCCCCCCCCCCAAGTGCTGATTATGATGGGCAGCAGTGGCAGATTACGTGGCTGGGTTTCAGGCTCGACGCTAACCGTTCTCCTCCCGCGTCAGATGCTTCAGGTGTTGAAAGAGAAGCTGTCTTTGCTGTCCGCGGACCACAGAAGCGCCCTGGCTGCCGACATGGATGAGATAATGTACATGACAGCGGGGGACGTTGGCATTTACTATGATGATAGCGGTACGCATCCCCTTTAAAGCATTCATACAGATAGGAAATAGATGCTGCTTTCTGCTAGGTCAGGCCGTTGGTTTGCCAAGGTCAGCATTGTCTGCTCTGACACTGCCTGTCGAAAGCTCTCCCAGTGGCCAAAAGCCTCTTTATCTTCTTACAGGTGGAACACTCTGCCTGGGGCCGTGAGGCTCTGTCTTCTTGGCGCTTGGGGGGGCAACAGTGGGAGGGCTTCTGGAGTTCTGGCCCTGCTGGTGGATCTCCTGATGGCCCCTGGGTTTTGGCCACTGTGTGACACAGAGTGTTGGGCTGGATGGGCCATTGGCCTGGTTCAACCTTGGCTTCTCTTATGTTCTTATGTCTCAAGGTGAGGTCACTGTTCATACCACCTACTGCTTTTCATTGGCGACACCAGGCATAAAACCTGGAACTTTCTGCATGCAAAGCTGATGCCCTGCCTTTGATCCACAGCTCTGCCCTCTGTGGGCTGTGGCCCCTCCCACTAAGTCCTTTAGCAGCTGTTGTGGAAAATTCCCATTGTATCTTTTGCTGTTCAAATGCTGTTGTGCAGGGGGCTTCAGTGTGTCTTGGAATCCTGTTTGTGCTTCCTAACATGGTTACTATATCATAGGAATATAAGAGAAGCCAGGTTGGATCAGACCAATGTCCCATCCAGTCCAACATTCTGTGTCACACAGTGGCCAAAACCCAGGGGCCATCAGGAGGTCCACCAGTGGGGCCAGAACTCCAGAAGCCCTCCCACTGTTGCCCCCCAGCCCCAAGAATACAGAGCATCCCTGCCCCAGACTGAGAGATCCTGTCTATACCTTGTGGCTAATAGCCACTGATGGACCTCTGCTCCATATGTTTACCTAATCCCCTCTTGAAGCTGTCTGTGCTTGTAGTCACCACCACTTCCTGTGGCAGTGAATACAATGTGTTAATAATAGCATAAGAGAAGCCATGTTGGATCGGGCCAGTGGCCCATCCAGTCCAACACTCTGTGTCGCACAGTGGCCAAAAACCAGGTGCCATCAGCAGGGCCAGAAGCCCTCCCACTGTTGCCCCCTCCCAAGCACCAAGAAGACAGAGTATCACTGCCCTAGACATAGCATTCCATCTATACCTTGTGGTTAAGAGCCACTGATGGACCTCTGCTCTCCATACTAACCCTGCCTAGTGTTTGCATCAGCCCCAAATAAAGCCTCAGTTTCTTTTCTAAAGTGGTAAGGACAGCCTATTTCAGAAATGGGTTTTAAGTTTAGCTAATATACCAACTAGACCAGCCACAGTAACCAAAGCTTATTACCAGCAATATATCCTGCGGTTGCAATAGCACGACAGCAGTTTAAATGTGCAGTCACGATGTCTTCTAATGATAAATTATATAATCAAAATATAACAGTAGAATTTAAATAGAAGTTTTATCCAACCTATAATATTCTCAAAAACAAAGAAATATGGGTTCTTCCTTCTAATATTCTTTATATATTCATTCTTATTGTGTGTAGTAGTCCATAGATAACAAATAGGGATCTTCCCTTTTTAAATGCTGAGGTGTTTTCTAGATAATTTCCACGTTTCGAGGAGAAACCTTCTTCTAAGCAGATTCCATAATTCTAAAATTGTAAAGAATATACAATGAAATATATACGGTATCATGAAACCCAGTACAAAAAGCCTTGGGCCACCAAGTACTCACCAACCAACAACGTCAAAATTATAAGTAAAGCTCCATAATTTCAAATCTGTAACAAATATACCATAATTATTACTAATTATATCTCATATGGTTGCCCTGAGACCGAATATAAGAAGCCTCCAGATGCCATGAGCATACTATTATATTTTGATTATATAATTTATCATTAGAAGACATTGTGACTGTGCATTTAGATTGCTGTAGTTTTAAATTCAGCTCCCAGTCTCCTAACTAGGAGGCCAGTCACTTCGAAACTCATTTGGGGAGAGACAGTCGCTTGGCAGTAGAGTGCAGGTTTTGGCAGCGTGGCTTTCTAAAGCTGCGCTAATAATTTAAAGCAGAGAAATGTGGTCATTCGGCATTCCCACCAGCCTGGACCCTGTGTCCACATGTCAGAAAGTAACACTACAAATTATGTTTCGGGGCCCATTGTGCGATGTGAAAGCTTGTCAAGAGCTCTTAATCCCTGCTGACTTTCTTATTTTTACAAGCAGCAAAAAAGTGGGTAATTATTTTTACAAATCAAACCATGCAGTATTATTTCTTTTCCAAAATTATGTGCTGGGCTGTTCCCTCTGCCCAGTCCATCGTTTCAAGCTGTTGAAATCCCTTCCCTCCTCTGTCTCTAATTTCTCCTTCGTCTTGCAAACAGGTAGAAAGTTTGTTAGCATCCTGATGCGCTTCTGGTACCTGACCAGCGCTGACCTTCCGGACGAAACTCCAGACGGAACCAAAGTCTTCCAGGTGGTTTTTGGCGATGAAACGACCAAGGAAACGAAACGCCTCTTAACAGCAAACTATGAGTAAGCCTGTCTCTAACATTCTGTAGGGATAGATTAGTCTGTCCATAGCAGCAGAAAAGGGCAAGAGTCCAGTAGCACCTTAAACACTAACAAAATTTGTGGCCGGGGATGAGCTTTCATGAGTCACTGCTCATTTCATGATTCACGAAAGCTCCTCCCCTGCCACAAATTTTGTTAGTCTTTAAGGTGCCACTGGACTCCTGCTCTTTTATTCTGTAGGGACCTGGTTTTCTCTGTATGACATTCAATCAAGTCAACGCCTTCTATCCTGCCGCTCCTTTTAACACAGTTTGAAGCCTTCCTTCGATGGAAGTGGTTCTTCCAGTGGTGGAAGAGCCATTTCAGGAAGACACTTTAGGCTGGAGGAAGGCATGCTGTGATTGGCTAAGCGGAATGATAGAGAGAAGAAGAAGAAGAAGAGATTGAATTTATACCCCGCCCTTCACTACACAAGGGAGTTTCAGAGCGGCTTACAATCTCCTTTCTTTCCCCTCCCCACAACAGACGCCCTGTGAGGTAGGTGGGGCTGAGAGAGCTCTGACAGAGACTGCTCTTTTTCAAGAACAGCTGTGCCAGAACTACAGCTTGCCCACGGCCATCCAGCAGGTGCAAGTGGGGGAGTGGGGAATCAAACCCGGCTCTCCCAGATTACCCCAAACTGGCTCTCTGGTTGTGATACAGTTGATCAGGGACTCTGTTTTGTGGAGAACCCCCTCTGGTGGTCATAATAGCCCAAAGCACCATGCACTGAAAGAAGCACTATTTCCACCCTATGTTTCCACCCTGTTAGGGAACCGCAAAGGGTGCTGAGGTTAACCCTGTCATTGTTTGCTTCCCTGCAGCACTGGGAGGTTAGAGGTGCATAGTGGTGGAAAGCGCTTTCAAGCCACAGCCGACTGATGTGACCCCTTGCGGGGGGTTCTCAGGGCAAGAGACCTTCGGAGGCAGTTTGCCATTGACTGGCTCTACAGAGCAACCCTGGACTTCCTTGGAAGTCTCCCATCCAAGTACCAACCAGAGCCAACCCTGCTTAGCTTCTGAGATCTGATGAGATCAGGTTAGCCTGGGTCATCCAGATCAGGACTCGGAGGCGTGCATATAGCTTCTCAAGCAGTTGTCTCAGATACAAGGCTGTTCAGTAAGCTTTGGGCAGCTTGCTTCATTCAGTGCCTCATCTCCTAAAAGGAGAAGAACATTGATATCGTAGAGGTGGGGGACTTGTCCCATTCTGCCCTGGGGACACCACAGACTATAAACCTGAATGAATGGCAAATCAAACGTGATGATAGGAACTGGCACATTATAAAGGAGGCTGTTGGTAATAGATTTTTCAAAATAGTCTTAGGGAAGCAGTGAGATTGAACTGATATTGTGAGTTACTACAAGATTAAAAATTAACATCCCCCCCCCAAACCCCACAAAATAAGATGCTCTGATCAGTACAGGCCAACTCTAGAATCCATTTCTCAGGCATCCTTCTGGTGTGTGGTAGAATCAAGGACCCGGCTTTTTAACGTATGGGTGCTCAGGCCAAGGTGGTGTCTGCTAATGAAGTATTCGGATAAATAGGTAGCTTTCTGAGTCCTTGAAATCTTGCAGTGCCTTTAGTTTAGATATAGATGGTTCCCACCCTTAGGGGTTAAAGCCGCTAATTCTAAACTGGCGTTTTTTAATCTGCTTCAGTTTTAACCGGTGAGCCAATATTTTGTCCGCACCTCCAATATTCACTCTATTTGCATAAGAACATAAGAGAAGCCAATGTGGGATCAGGCCAGTGGCCCATCCAGTCCAACACTCTGTGTCACACAGTGGCCAAAAACACCAGGGGCCCTCAGGAGGTCCAGCAGTGGGGGCAGGGCACTAGAAGTTGGCCCCCCTCCCCCCCATCAATCACCAAGAATACAGTGCATCAGAGCAGTACCAAAAGCTCCGTAACGATATCTAAATGGTCTTGCTGCCTCCACTTATATTTCTTTGGAATTTTTTTTCTCGAGGTTCCGAAGAGAATTCACCCAGGGCGTCAAACCAGACTGGCTGATCACACGGATAGAACACCCGAAGCTTTTAGAATAAATTCACTGAACACGCAGCTTCATGGACAATTATCGATACTTGGTCATATCAATCATCTCAAGATGGGAGTGATATAGTCTTTTGGGGACTAATTTTGTACTTTTCCAAATACAGTATATTGCTGTGGTGCATAATAATAAAGTGTTTTCCACCAGGCTGGGGAGCAATACCATGCACGTTTATTCTTGTCCTTCCCTCAAAGGATTCTTCCAAAACCTGTGCAGTAGGAGGGATGCTGGGCTTGTCACACTCAGAAGGTGGACAGAAATTGGCAGTTAGTCATGGAACAGGTGACAGTGTTCATATTGGGAAATGTGTGACTGAAAAATACTATGGGGAAAAAAACCAGAATTGACTTCACCAAACGTAATTACAGGCTGTGGACAAAAGCCATAATTTTAGCCTCAAACTAGTTTACTGAAACTTCACCTTTCTCGTAGCTGATCTGTACCATTTCCTCCTGAAAGAAAAAATGACTTGGTAGGCTAAGTCACTTGGAAATTGATGGATGATCGCTCGGAAGCTAAGCAGGGTCGGCCCTGGCCAGTATTTGGATGGGAGACCACCAAGGAAGTCCAGGCTTGCTACGCAAAGGCAGGCAATGGCAAACCGCCTCTGAACATCTCTTGCCTTGAAAACCCCATGATGGATCGGTATAAGTCAGCTGCAACTTGATGGTGCTGTCTGCTGCCACCATCGAGCCAGTTTGGTGTAGTGGCTAGGAGCGTGGACTCTAATCTGGGAGAACCGGGTTTGATTCTCCACGCCTCCACATGCAGCCAGCTGGTGTGACCTTGGGTCAGTCACAAGTTCTCTTAGAGCTGTTTTCTCAAGGGCAATCCTCGAAAGAGCTCTCTCAGCCCCACATACCTCACAGGGTGTCTGTTGTGGGGAGGGGAAGGGAAGGGAAAGGAAATTGTAAGCTCTGAGTGAAGGGTGGGGTATAAATCCAATCTCTTCTTCATCATTCGTGGTGGTAAATCAAAGGCTGTAAGAAGAAGCTATTGTAGAACAAGTTGGTTCCTCTAACCCAGTATTACTTAACACCAACTGCTGGAAAGTATACGGGCCCTTTTCAAGCCCTGTGGGTCCTTCTGTATCAAAAGCAGGCTTCCTGTTGCTGAGGTAGGAGTGCAGGTGAGCTTGCTCTTTCCAAGTGTGCCCGCATGCATCAGTTCCTGCACTGGAAAAGTTCCTTTTAAAACATATACGAAATAGTGTACTGCATTTTTTTATTTTAAAGAATGACTTGTGGGCTGGTCCTGTGCAACTTCATATGGTTTAGGCACCTTGATTCTGTCTGGTTGGGCTGTTAATCCTATTTGGAACATTGAGTTACAGCCGAATTTTTAAAAAGAGAAAATTCCAGGGGAACCTTAAAAGACTTAAGAAACAGCAAAGGGGGGGGACCCAGCCCGAGAAGCAAGTCAGGAACCTAGAAGGTTGAGCAGCTAAAACAGAAAACAAAATACATCTGTTTATTACACAGTGTCCAGTAACTACAGATTAAAAACATACATAGAATGTGGAAAAAAATCAGGCAGGGTCAATCTAAGGCAGTGCTTGCAAGAGAAAGCTGTAGTGATACAGACTCCACTTAGGACAGCCTAAACTCCCAACCAGAGCCAGTTTGGTGTAGTGGTTAAGAGCACGGACTCTTATCTGGGAGAACCGTGTTTGATTTCCTACTCCTCCGCACACAGCTGCTGGTGTGACCTCAGAGTCAGTCACAAGTCCTCTCAGAGCTGTTCTCTCAAGAGCAGTCCTCAAAAGAGCTCTCTCAGCCTCACCAACCTCACAGGGTGTCTGTTGTGTGGAGAGGAAAAGAAAGGAGATTGTAAGCCACTCTGAGCGAAGGGCAGGATATAAATCCAAATCTCCTCCTCCTCCTCCTCCAAGGTTGGTGACTTCTGTTTCGATGCATCTGAACAAGGGCACATGCACACAAAAGCTGATATCCAGAATAAAAACATAGTTGGTCTCAAAGGTGCCACTAGACACAAACCTTGTCAGACCGGCAAAAAAGGTTTGCCATAATACAATTGTTCACCAGAGGTCAGTGTACACACACACATAGGCAACTGAAAATACTATTACAGATAAAATGTAATTGTATAAATAACTTTTGGATTTGACAACGATAAATTGAATGTTGGAGAACATTTCCTTTGAGGAAAGGCAAAAGTGACTGGGGCTTTTCAGTTTAGAAAGAAAAAAGGTCGGGGGCACGGTAGAGATTTATACAATTATGAGTTGGAGAAAGTGGGTAGAGGAGACGGTTTCTCCTCCCCCAGTTCTTCAGCTCAGGGGCCCTCAATGAAGGTGATGGGCGACAGATTCCGAAGAAAATACTCCTTTGTTCACTGAGTAATTAAATTGTGGAATCGGCTACCTGTGAATGTAGTGATGCCCACAAGCATGGGTGGATTTGAAGGGATTATACAGATGGGTGAAGGATGGGTCCACCAGTGGCTACTAGACATGGTGGTCCCTAAAGGGGAACTCCACATTCAGAGGCACGAAACATCTGAATGCCAGTGGTGGGGGGAAGGCCTCACTTTTGATGCCCAGTTTGTTGTCCTTCCAGGATAATTAACCATTGTGTGAAACAGGATACTGACAGACCACTGGTCCGATCCAGCAAGGCTCTTCTTATATTTTTAAGCTTTCACTAAACCAGATTGTTGCCTCTCTATTTTTTCTTTTTTATCCCTGTGGACTGGGGTCCAATCTTTTCCATCCTCACAGATTCTGAGGAAACATCAAACATGTGTTTGGATTCCACACCTTTGGTATCGATATGCTGAGATTTTGAATACCTTTAAACCATTTTTTAAAAGGTGGGAATCACATTCTTCAGTACCCTTAAATGAAAGGCACAGATATTCCCATGTGTATGGAATGACCAGTTCCCTTTTATTAACTGCCATTCTGGGCTGGGGATTCCAGGATAAATCTGCTGAAAACACCGTCGCCAAAAGTCCAGTTCTCTGAGGCTCTTGGATTTTTCTTGAAGGTTTCTGTAGAAAGAATTTGATAAACTGATGTGTTGTTTTCTAAGAAACAATTTCCTTCTTTTTACCATTCTAATTAGGGCTATTTAAAAAAAAAAAATCCATGAGTAACAACAGATTATACGATAACATCACAGGCTAAATTACCATCCTTAAATCTGTAGGATTTAAGACCATGTAGTCTCTTGTTCAGGACATTCTCAGCTGCCTCTGGCAGCCCATAATAAGTCACTTCTGATTTTCTTTTCTGTTTTGTCCCTTTCCTTGCACACATTAAGGGAAACCCCTCATTTTCGCTCTTTAGGAGGCAGTTGAAGATGGTTTTTATCAAGGACCACATTTGATTAATTTACTAGCAGCCCTAAATTGTGATTTTAAATTTTAGCTTTATGTATTTTTTTCTATATTGTAAGCTACCTTGAACTCTACAGTGAAGAAAAGCAGCTAATAAATGTTTGAAATAAATAGATATCCTTCTTTTCATGCTCACCTACTCTCTCTGACACTTTGTTTCTGGAAAGGCACCTCTTCCTTCCTAGCACTTCAATATGTATTGTGAACTACTTTTATAGATTCAGGTGGGTATAGATTCATGTTGGTCTGAAGCAGCAGAAGGAAGTTTGAGTTCAGTGGCTCCTTTAAGACCAACAAAGTTTAATTCTGGGTGCAAGGTTTCATATGCATGCACACTTCTTCAGATAACACAAAAGCTTATACCCAGAATTAAACTTTGTTGGCCTTAAAGTTGCCACTGTACTCAAACTTTGTTCCACTGCTTTTACACTTGTCTTCCCAATTGTTCTTGTTCTCCATCACAAACACTTCAAAAGTTATAGAACAAAGAGTCCAATGGCACCTTTAAGAGCAACAGAGTTTTTTTTTCCAAGTTGTGAGCTTTTGTGTGCATGCACATATCATAGTTGTATATATAGGGGTATCTTGTTAAATTAGCATGCAAAATAGTGACGATATTTTTTTAACATATCAAAAAAGTAATAAGCTAAGTTTCTGGTTATCATCTATTTGGGTTCAACTGGGGGGGGGGGGGACAACATAGGTAATAAATATGTCAGAACTGGAGATTGATGTGCCCTAAATTGTGAGCACTTTGAAGCAGGGATGTTCAAACACTTGGCAGTTTGGTTTACCTGCTGCTTCTGAACAGAGAACCAATTTTTCATACATCAGTTCAGCTGTTCGTGATTGGTTGGAACCTATTCACTGGGTTACTTTTATATCTTCAAACAGTACCACAGATACACTGCAGGTGGCAGCATTTCACTCATTACTGCTCCAGCAAATCCCAGCTGGGTTCCTACTTTCCCCCCCTCCCCTCTGACCTGATGCACCACACCACTCTCAGTGGCACAGTAGCATAAACAAACAGTTAGCAAATCAGTCTGCCAGCAATGGTAAATGCAGTACTTTATAAGAGTCTTATTATTTGGCCCTTCCTTCGAAAGCTTCTACCAAGAATAAAACTTTGTTGGTCTCAAAGATGCCACTGGACTCAAACTCTGTTCTGTTTTGTTCTTGAAAGCCGGTTATAACACGAACGACCTCTCCCCGGCTGTTGGCTGTGACCAAGCTGTGGCGTCCCTGCCTATATGTATATTTCTTTATACTGCAGTTATTCTGTTGTGAGGTAACTGATCAGCCCCACTTTTCTATATCTGACCAGTTCCGTTTCAGTAGTCTCTTCGGGGTTTGCTTTATAAGTCTTCTCTTCGCGGGTTGTCTATATATGTTCTAGATATTTTGAGGACCACTGCCCGGTATATTCTTGCCCACAGACTTCAGGCACCAGTGCTTGTAAACGTCAAACAGCACAGATCTTTATTATACAGAAAACACAACAGGGAGATGGGATTTATATACAGAGGATAGTTTGTTTTGTTGTTCACTAAACCAGTTACTTTGCTTTCACTTTCACTTTCACAGAGGCTGTTTGTCACTTTCAGTTAATTCAGATGTTACTCGGTTCACAAAACCCTTCTACTGACTCCACTCTCCAGTCACTTTTTAGTGGTTAACCTTTTGGGCTTTATCTGGTCTCCTGAATCTACTGGTTCGACATCCCAGCTCTCCCAAACTCCTCTAGACCCTTTTGCCCTTCTTTAGCCACCCTTTTAAGTTCCCTTGGAGTAGTGTGTTTGGTGTTTGTGACCCTTGAGGTCTTAAACTTGCCCACTCTCTGGTAACTCTCCTCTCACTGTTTGAGAATACCAGTTGAGAGTGTTATCCAGCCACAGTTCTTTCACATGAACTGTTCCCTGGCTGATTTCACTGAGCTCAGAGGTTCCACTTTCTCCTCAGAGCTCTCTCAGTTAACTCTGTGCTTCAGTAAAACGCTCTTCCCACCGCTTCCTCCAACTCACTCTCTCAACTGTCTGTTCTCAACTGTCCGCTCTGACAGTTATCTGTCACTCAACCTGAGAATTCCAAGCTCTCTGCCCTCCTCCTTTCTCAGTCATGTGACTCTGCAGCTTCTCTGTTTACCTGCTGCAATCCACAACTCTTCCATTCCATCACACTTGTGTTAGTCCTGGCCTGGATGGCCCAGGCTAGCCTGATCACGTCAGATCTCAGAAGCGAAGGAGGGTTGACCCTGGTTAGGATTTGGGTGGGAGACCTCCGAGGAAGTCCATGGTGGTTACACAGAGCTAGACAATGGCACACCCCCTCCCCTCCTTGGGTTCCCCAGGTGCCCCACAGCTGTGCTCACCCAGCTGTGCTCACCCAACTGCTCACACAGCTGTGCTCACCCAGCTGCTCACCCAGCTGTGGGGCACCTGGGGAAGCTGATCCTGGAAGGGAACTGTGCTGTCAGGGGTGTGGCCTAATATGCTAATGAGTTTCTGCTGTTGGGTGTGGCCTATTATGCTCATGAGTTCCTGCTGGGCTTTTTCTACCAAAAAAAGCCCTGTACAGAGCTATGGCTTGCCCAAGGTCATCCAGCAGGTGCAAGTGGAGGAGTGGGGAATCAAACCCGGTTCTCCCAGATTAGAGTCCGCGCACTTAACCACTACACCAGACTGGCTCTCAAGAGAGGTAATACTGAGTAAGGTCTTTTAAAATAATTTTTGGTTCTAACTTCTGCTTAAGGCGATAGCTGTATAAGCAGTACTTGATAGATAGAGAGAACTGCCAAAGTTTCAGCACTTAAAAAGGTGGGTGAGGCAGTGTTCCCGCTAAGCTGAGTTAGTGTGAGCTAGCTCACCGTTTTTTATCCTCCGGCTCACCCATTTTTGTCTCAGCTCAGGAAGGATGGCTCCAGAGCAGGAGCCAGATCGCTCACTCACAACTTTAACACTCGTAGCTCACAAAGTAGAATTTCTGCTCACAAGACTCCAGACCTTAGAGGGAGCACTGCCAGGGGAGAGAGATCGCGTATCAGCCCATGCAACATTTTAAAATGGCCACCCTCAGCTTTAAGATGGCATCAGTGTCCAAAAGTTGGGCCCACAGTTGCCATGGCATCTAGTTTGGCCCTAATTCTTTGGATGGAGAATTTGGCCATCCTTCTTCTCCCTCCAGCCTCTTCGCCTCCACTTGAGACACTCGCTGTGCTTCATGATGTAAAGCAGTCCGCCTGTTCCTTCTTTTCACCCGTTCCAGAGAAACTGAAATAAGATCTACAGTGGCTGTCGGGACTTCCTCCTACACTGCTGTGCTGTCTCTTGCGGTTTTAGAAAGTTCTTCTCCAGGAATTTATGATCATTTGGTAATAATACCCTCTTTTTTTAAAAAAAAAAAATCTTCATTCACAATAGCCTGCCTGTTTCAGCAATTCACTTTTCTGTTTTCTTGACACGCAGCACTCTCTGTAATGTTTTTTCCATCCTCGCTCTGTTCTTGACTGTTTTGGGTAGCTCCTTGCAAGTTTTTTTTTTTTTAAATCTGTGCAATGTTTGTGTCTCTCAAAAGCACGCACACAACTATTTTGCTGTCTCTATGTGAAGTCTTCTTAAAAAGCCACATCAAGGTGGGTTGCTGTGTTGGTCTGAAGCAACAGAACAAAGTCTGAGTCCAGTGGCACCTTTAAGACATCAAAGTTTTATTCAAGGTGTGAGCTTTCGTGTGCGTGCACACAAAAGCTCACCCCTTGCATAAGACTTTGCTGGTCTTAAAGGTGCCATTGGACTCTAACCTTGTTAAAAAGCCACCGTATTTTTAAAAACAGCTGGGCAGTCTCTTTGTTATTTGATCCCAGGTCACACCAGCAGCTGGATGTGGAGGAGTGGGGAATCAAACCCAGAGGGGAGGGGCCTCAGAATGGTCCAATGCCATAGAGTCCACCCTTCAAAGCAGCCATGTTCTCCAGGGGAGCTGATCTCTGCCAGCTGGAGATCAGCTGTAAAAGCGGGAGATCTCCAGGCCCCACCTGGAGGCTGGCATCCCTAGTCCTCCAGCTTCTTTCTGTTATTCAGAATCCTCCCATCCATTCAGATTTTTTGCATTAGTCTTACTCTGATGAATATAAGCAACGTTTAAGTACCTTCCAGTGCAGTCCTAAGTGGAATTACGCCTAAGCCCATTGCCTTCAGTGGACTTAGAAGGGATGTACATTAACTCCACCTAGGACTGCACTGTTAAAACCTCGGAAGCTGTGCATCAGGATTATGAGCAAAGCAATGAGTTTCTATAACAGCGTCATTTGGAAAAGCCTCCGGTGTCTGCTGTAAAATGTTGCAACATAATTGGCCCACCAAACTTCCCAGCCTGCCAGGTCTCAAGTAGGGGATGCACAGTACGTCTCTAATATACAAAATGACTTACAAAAAGGCCCCTTAAAAAGCTGTGAAATTACTCCTTCCTTCCCCCCCTCTCTCTTTCTTTCTCTCTCATGTTCCAAGTTTACATGCAATGAGCAATTTAAATAGATACTCTGCTGATGAAAACACTGTTCCAAAATCCTTCTCAGAACATAGCAAATGGTATGGAATTCCAAAGACTTTTCCTACAGAAATCAAAGAAAGCCAGCATGATGTAGTGGTTAAGGAGCGGTGGACTCTAATCTGGAGAACTGGGTTGAATACTCCATTCCAATGCATAAAGCCTGCTGGGTGACCTTGGGCCAGTCCCAGTTCTCTCAGAACTCTCTCAGCCCCACCTACCTCAGAAGGAAAATGTAAGCCTCTTTGAGACTCCTGAAGGTAAAGAAAAGCAGGGTATAAAAACCAACACCAACAACAACAGCACAGATAGCAAGGGGAAATTCCTGGAGATTTGGGGATGGAGCCTGGAGAGAGGCAGGGTTTGGATAGGGGAGAGAATTCAGTGGGGTATAACACCACAGAGTCCACCCTTCAAAGCAGCCATTTTCTCTGGGGGAACTGATCTCTGCCATCTGGAGATCAGCTGTAATCCTGGGAGAGGCTGATAATCTCAGGGTCACATTTATCTTTTCATGGCAGGTAAGGAGGCTCTGTTGGTCAATACCGGGCTGGCCTGTCTTGTGATTATGATCAGAATTGGCAGGACTGGAAAAGACACAGCCCAAGATCCTGAAAACCCAGACAGAGTTCAACATATCATGGAAGAAAGTAGGGACTTGCTTATAACTTCCTCTTCAGAGGCAAGGATCCTCACAGCCAGAACCCTACTTGGCCATTTTTCACACTGCCAAAAATTCTTCTCTGCCTGCTACTATCTCCTTTCAGTTATTCTTCAATAGTTTGTCCTCCACCAACTTGAAAACCAAGATGATTTGTCTTCTTGGGTCAGCAGTCCTTAACCTGCCGAGAGAGGGCATTTGGCACCACCACAAAATGGCTGCAGAGTGGACACCGTTACAAAATGGCTGCCCTTGGGATGGGACCAATCACAAAATGGTGGGGGGTCCACAAAATATTGGAAGCTTCTAAGTCAAGCATCTCCCTCTGACAGAGGGAGTTGATTCTGTGAAGGGACTCCCATTTTTTAACTTATTTATAATTGACTTTCTGAATTGCCCAATCCCCAAGTACACAGGCGATTTACAACAGGCTAAAACATACAAAATATACAGATTAAAATCCAAGATCAACTATTCCTCATTAATCTCCAGATGACAGCCATAATTTAATCTAAACCTACTCTGGACTGTTCCTGTGTCTCGTGGACAGGTTAAGGAGGAGGCCGAAGCAGGCGGAATAGAAGAAAAGAGGAGGATGCCAGCTATCATGGAAAGCCGTTGCTGTCCTCAACCAAATCAATGTGAAAATGACAGTTTTGTACAAAACTTTCCATGATGACACCACCAGTGTAGCCAATCTCTAGCTGGGTCCCGGAGATTTAGAATGACAACTGATCTCCAGATTACAGAGATCAGTTCCCCTGGAGAAAATGGCCACTTTGGAGGGTGGAGTTTATTGCATTAGAGCTTGTTGAGGTCCCACCCCTCCCCAAACCCCACCCTCCCCAGGCTCCACCCCCCCCAAATCTCCAGGAATTTCTGGAGTTGACAGCCCTCTGACACATATAAGATGCTACTAGGCATTGCACTCACGGAGTACTAAAATGCTTGTGTCCTGCTATTTCTTTATTTCGTGAAACAGCTGTCAGGCTTCTGTGGGTATCCTTATCAGATCTTCTTGTGACCTTCATGTGGGCTGACAAAGTCTGTATTTTCCCTTCCCGTACTGGCCAGTCTGGGGGTGGGGGGATTGTTTGCACACAAGAAGGGGAGGGGAAAGGAACAAGAGAGGTGGTCTCCCTCTGTACAATTATATGCAACTGCAGCGTGATTTCTCATCTCGTTAAGAGCGGGATGAATACGACATGATGAGGGAACATCTGCAACGTGAATGGAACTGGAGGCCGGCCCCGCACTAAGCCAGACTTCCAGCTCAGACTTTAAAACATGCTCTTTCAAAAAAGAAAGAAAGAATAGTGCTGTGTCAATGGAATCCTTTTGCTTTACTTGTTCTTTTCCATAATAATATCCGAGCTAAGCAATGGGATTGCGCATGCACAGCCAGACCAGAAGAGAGAGGAAGACAGAGAGCGTATTTAGGATGGAAATGATGATAACTTGCATTTTTGGGAGCGTGACTAGTTCTCTCTTGTGAGACGAACCTCCCAGCCAGCTGGGATCATCCAGATCTCTGGTATTGCTAACTTTCAATATCCAGACTTGTGGTTAACCACTAAGACTCCTGACAAATATTTGGAACTGTTTGCAGATACTGATTCCCACGTTGCTCATTTTTCCTAGCCAAGACCACAGACCTTGAGAGGTCAGGAGGAGGTTGTAACGTTTTTGCTCTTTCTCTGGGTAACCCCTTCATGTGTCACTTCTGTAAAGGCACCTCTCTGCAGTGTTCTGAGGTGACGTGGGTTGCGCTGCCTCCTGGCCTTCCTTATTTTCCCTGCCAACAAAGGCTGTCATGAGAACATAAGAGAAGCCAATGTTGGATCAGGCCAATGGCCCATCTAGTCCAACACTCTGTGTCATACAGTGGCCAAAAACACCAGGTGCCCTCAGAAGCCCTTCCACTGTCCTTCCCCCCCCCCCCAAGCACCAAGAATACAGAGCATCACTCGCCCCAGACTGAGAGTTCCTATCTATACCTTGTGGCTAAGAGCCACTGAGGGACCTCTGCTCCATGTATTTATCTAATCCTCTCTTGAACCTGTCCATCCTTGTAGCCGCCACCACCTCCTATGGCAGTAAATTCCATCACCTGAGAAATCTTAGCTGGACCCAAAGAACAGGATGGCTTTCTTGTATATGGTAGACTGACTGAATGGTCAGAGTGTGGGGGTGGTTCTGAGGTAAAAGGGGATCCTTTTAATAAGCGTAATGGTTCCAGAATCCAGATAGGTACAATAGTGTAATGGTTCCTTAAACAGACACACAGGTTTATTTTCTGCTCTTGCCACTTAGGTCAATAACTTCCACAACGTTTACCTTCCCAACTTGCCGCCCAGGGTCATCACTTCCACACAGACTTATTTTCTTCACTTGCCACTTAGGCTAATGGCTTCCACACAGAACACGAATTTCTCTCACAGCACTCTACGGCCCCTCAACTCAAGCTCCTTGCTCCACACACACTCCTCAGCGCTCTAACTCTCACACAGAAGCCTCTCGCTGAACCAAACAGTCAATTTCACCCCTTTGGGTACAGCTACCATCCAAATCGTCATAATGAGGGTTGTCAGACCCGCCAGTGGAGGCGGGGGGCCCCCGCTGAGAGCTCCACCTCCCAACCACGATCAGCTGGCTGGTGGGGGGATGTACCCTGAAAAAGAGGGAGTTCCATCCAACATACAGCAACATGTCTACATCACTGATCTGGGACAGTGCAGTGATGCTCTGGTACTTGGGCAAAAACTGTATGGTAGAAGCCAAATTGCCATAGAGTTTTTGCCCAAATACCAGAGCATCGCCCTGACACCCCAGGTGTGATGGCATCACTTCCGGGTCACGTGGGCAGTGACATAGACACATTGCTGTATGTCGGATGGGCCTCTCTGCTGCTCCCGGCAAGACACTAGAGTTGCCAGGTCTCCCCTGGCCACCAGTGGGGGATGGGGGGATACGGACACCAGATCCAGGCTGGGAAACTCCTAGAGATCAGAGGGTGGAGCCTGGGCAGGTCAGGGACCTCAGTGGGGCACTATGCCATAGAGCCCCCCCCCCTCCAAAAGCATCCATTTTCTTCAGGGGAACTCGTCTCTGTATTCTGGAGATGAGCTGTAATTCCAGGGGATCTTCAGGTCCCTCCTGGAGGCTGGCATCCCTAGAAGTCACCCCTCCCCCACTGGCGGCCAGGAGGGACCTGGTAACCATAACACCCTTTACTCACTCATCCAGCCCACCTCTTCCTTATTCTGCAGGCCTGCATTTTAGATCACAGAAACATCCGTCTAAAACTCCACATTAAAACATAGAAATAAAACACACACAGTATTTATGTGGCCGAAGACCCCAGAGGGCATATCTCTTCAGCAAGCACAACCACCCCTGAGTCAAGCCTGACTCCTACCCCTGCCTCTTCCCCACATTTACGTCATAGGGCGGCCATCCTCCAGAGGCCCCCCGGAGAGCTCACTCTGTTAAAGTTGATCTCCAGTCGACCGAGATCAGCTCCCCTGGAGAAAATGGCTGCTTTGGAGGGTGGACTCTAGGGCACTGTACCCTGCTGAGGCCCCTCCCCTCCCCAAACCCCGCCCTCTCCCGGATCCATGCCCAAAGTCTCCAGGGATTTTCCAGCCCAGACCTGGCAACCATATTACATAGTCAGTCAGTCATTGATCACCCATCCAACGTATTAGTTCAATGGACCCCATTTATTTAATTTATGTATTCAGAATATTTCTATGCTGCCTCTTCAGAGTCCTGCTCGTGGTGGCTTATAATCAAAAGCTGCATTAAAAAAAAGTTTAAGTCATTAAAAAAGCAACCCATTGGACATAAGCAGCATAAAAAGAATCCATAAAACAAAAGCAGACGGTTAAAAAAGTGATAAAACCCCTCAGCTAAAAGATGTGTTTTAGCCTGGTGCCTCAAAGGAAATAACGTAGGCACCACACGAGCCTCAAGGGGTAGGGTGTTCCAAAGGTGAGGTGTGTCCCCACAGAAAATGCCCTGCTTTTAGTTGTCACCCACCTCACCTCTGAAGGCAGGGACACAGAGAGTGGGGCTTGTGGAGCAGATCTTAACAGCTAGGCTGCATCATATAGGATGAGGCGGTTCTTCAGGTACCCTTAAACATAAGAACCAGCACTTTGAATTGTGCCTGGAAACCGATGGGAATGCAGAGCAGATCTTTCAGCACAGGGGTGACGTGACACAGCACCGGTTTGACAGCAGGCCAGCTCGGCAATCCATTTCAAGGGAGGTCAAAGTCACGAGTAGCTTTTGTTTCTTTGTTTGGTGTACCCAGGGCTCCGTTGGGGCCGGAGCGCACCGGAGCGCCGCTCCAGGAGAGAAGGGGCCGGGGGGCGGGCACATAACAAAGCCCCGTCCCCCAGGCAGAAAGCCTCGCAGTGGAGCAGCTTGTCAAGAAAGGCGCCAGGCGGAAGGCTAGCGGGAGAGGAGGAAGAGGAGGCGGCTGGAACTGCTGCGGGTCCGGGAGGACCCAAGCCGCCTTGGACGAGCAGCTGGGCCTGCATGAGCACCGCCAGGGCGCCGTCGTGGTCTCTGCAGAGCAGCAGGCAGGAGGCGACGTCGCGGAGGCAGCACACGGCTTTGAGGGGCAGGTGGGCGGCAGCCAGGAGGTCGGCGGCGCGCAGGAGAGCCGGCACGGCCTGGCCGGGCTCCGAGGCGGCGCGCAGCTCGTTACCCAGCTCCCGGCGAAGAGCCCCCTCCTGCCCCCAGTCACCGTCCCCGGGGCCGCGGCCGCCGGCCCCATCTAAGAGCCCCCTCCCGCCCCCAGTCACTGTCCCAGGGGCCGCGGCTGGCCGCCGGTCCCATCGAAGAGCCCCCTCCCTCCCCCAGTCACTGTCCCCGGGGCCGCGGCAGGCCGCTGGCCCCATCAAAGAGCCCCCTCCCTCCCCCAGTCACCGTCCCCGGGGCCGCGGCTGGCTGCCGGCCCGGGAAGAACCCCCCTCCCTCCCCCACTCAACAGTTCCCCGGGCCCAAAGGAGGGAGAAGCCAGGCCTGAGTGGCTTAACGCCACTCAGGCCCAAGCAGGGGGGGGGGGAAACGCCAGCCCCAGTGGGGGGAGAAGCACCCCTCCCCCCCTTCCTTCCCTCTCTCCCCCCACCTACCTACCTACCTTCCTGTTCCTTCCTTCCCCCCTTCCTCCCTCTCTCCCCCCTTCCTTCCTTCCTTTCTTCTCTCTCTCCCCCCCAACTACCTACCTACCTTACTGTTCCTTTCTTTCTTCCTTCCTTCCCCCCTTCCGTCCTCCCTCCTTCCTTCCTTCCTTCCTTTCTTTCTTCCTTCCCCCTCCCTCTCTCTCTTTCTTTCTTTCTTTCTTTCTTTCTTTCTTTCTTTCTTTCTTTCTTTCTTCTCTCTCCCCCACCTACCTACCTACCTTCCTGTTCCTTTCCTTCCTTCCTTCTCCCTCCCTCACTCCCTCCCTTCTTGCCTTCTGACACACTGCCCATGACGTCAGGGATGTGTGGCCTTTTAACACTTCCGGTGACGTCAGGGGGTGTGGCATATGCAAATAAGTTATGCCAATGAGCTCCTGCACCTCTTTTTTTACGAAAGGACCCCTGAGTGTACCATGCTTTTCTTCCCAATGGGGCAGAACGTCATTCTCCTCTCCTCCATTTTATCCCCAGAGCAACACTGTGGGGGAGGTCGGACTGAGAGAGTACGACTGGCCGCCCACCCAGCAAAATTCCAGGGCCGAGTGGGGATTTGGACCTGGGTCTCTTGGGCCCTCGTCTGACATTCTAACCAATGCCCCACACTGGCAGATGTGGTGTGATTCAGTGCAGGGTAGTGGTTAGTGACACACTCTCCGCCGAACTTGTCTTACAGCATCATTGTGGGGATGAAATGAACAAAAGGAGAACAACAGAAGATGCTTTTGGTGGTCTCCGCCAGAGAGAAAGGCAGGGTATAAATGAAATGAAACAAAATAAAATAATGAATAAAGCAGCAAAATATGCAAATAACCGCAGAAGTTTGTCACGCACACTGACATCTTATTCATGTGCGACTGTAGCGGCCAAGACCATGAAGTCTTCCTCTTAGTGCTCAGCCACAATCTGCATGCATATATTTGGCCTCTTCCTCTCCTCTCCCTGCAGGTACCTAAAACCTGGGCATGACCAGAGGCATGATCCAAAGGGCTATTTAGAGTAGAGCTTAAGAGCGGTGGACTCTAATCTGGAGAATCAGGTTTGATTCCTCACTCCTCCGCATGTTGCCAGCTGGGTGGCCTTGGGTCAGTCACAGTTCTCTCAGAGCTGTTCTCTCAAGGGCAGTTCTCTCAGAGCTCTCTCAGCCCCGCCTACCTCACCAGGTGTTTGTTGTGGGGAGAGGAAGGGAAGGTGATTGTAAGCTGCTCTGAGACTCTGAGTGAAGGGTGGGGTATAAATCCAAACTACTCCTCCTCCTCCACTCCTCCGTCTTCTGGAGTCAGTCAGAATCAGCTTGGGTTTCCGATTGTTTTGGTGTCGCTTCAGTGTATCAATGGCTTCATTGTTCAGTATTCTTCTGTGAGCTGCTTCGCAGTCCCTTCAGGAAGAAAAGAGGCATATGACCAGTGCAAAATAAATAAATGCAAAACTTAACAATGCAATATCAAAATACAGGGTAACACGACAAACCCCCTCCCCTGCGACTGCACATACCAAACACAAGATTGTCACAGATGCTGTGAAGGTGCGATGAAAAGGCCAGATGCGTCCGTGTGATCCACCGGCAGCCCTGGGAACAGAACTGAAACATAAAACCAAATTCCCTCTCACCGTCAGGCGTTTAGGAACGCTACGAAGAACCCAGTTGCAAAGGAAATCAAGCGAAGCGGCTCATTAGGAGATAACATAGACGTAAAAGGGTCCTGAGGCGCTGTGAACATGCTTCAAGCTCTCTTTTGAACATAGGTGTGTGGCTGTCGCTTTTCATTAAACTGAAGCCTAAGATACACTTCCCAGCGGCAGAGTGTTTCCTGTGAGGGAAGGTGTTGATGACAATACTAGTGCAGGGCAGGAGGCAGGACTGGGAGCATCCTCAATCTTTTCAGTTTGGTGTAATGGTTAGGAGCGCGGACTCTAATCTGGGAGAACCAGGTTTGATTCCCCACTCCTCTGCACGCAGCTGCTGGCATGACCTTGGGTCAGTCACAAGTTCTTTCAGAGGTGTTCTCTCTCAGGAGCAGTTTCTCTCAGAGCTCTCTCAGCCCCACCGACCTCACAGGGTGTCTGTGGTCGGGATGGGAAGGGAAAGGAGACTGTAAGCTACTCTGAGGCTCCAAATGAAGGGCAGAAAATAAATCCAGCTCTTCTTCTTCTCCTCCTCCTCCTCCTTCTCCTCCCCCCTTTGGGCACCTCTGGAATTCTAACACAAGGTGATGGGCGCAATCACAAAATGGCTTAGGGCTGCCAGGTCCCCCAGGGGAGGTGGGGGTTTCCCCACTGAAATGGCTCCCAATCCGCCAGTCTGGATCAGGCCCAGGGGGGTAACCCCACCCCCAAAGTGCCCTGCTCAGGTTAATGTGCCTGGCATGATGACATCACCTGCAGGTGATGTCATGGCGCCAGGCATGTCACCGGCTGACGCTCTAGCAATCAGCCTGAAAACTCTATGGTACCATAGAGTTTCCAGGCTGATTGCTAGAGTGTCAGTCGGCAACATGCCCAATGTGATGACATCACTTCCGGGTGACATCATCGTGCCCCATGCCTGCGCGCTTTTCATGCAAATGTCCCAGAATGGGACCAACTCTCCCCACCATGGCAGGGAAGTCACTTGGCAACCCCAAAATGGCTGCTGCAGGAGGTGAAGCCAGCCACACTAACAACACCCAAGTGCTGGGGAGAAGAGGGGTAATTTTTTTAAAATACACAGGGGAAAGAAGAGTGAGAGATAATAAAACTGACACTCTGGCGGCAGCTGCCCCAGGATGGTTATTTTAATCTGCTCAGCCAAAGGAATCTTCAGTGGCCAGTCAAAAGTACTGCTGGGCAAGAGCTCCACCTGGCCCCGCCCACTTTCTAAAAATACTTGGCAGGTATCAAGAAAAGTGTCCGCAGGCGCCATGATGCCCGCAGGGACCACGCTGGGCTAGACAGACGACCTTTGATTGCATTAGGATTGGCTACATCGGGACATCTAGCAAGGTAGGTGGGAAATCTACCCACCATCTTCTGATCCAGCAAGAAGAACCTAGCTTCTTCTTCTTGATATTTTTTTGTATTTTTCATATTTGTGCGGGTGAGTGTGTGTGTGTGCACCTGGAAGTCACAGCGACCTCTGGTGACTGACCCCTACTGGAGGCCTAGATGATATCTAGAGAGGTGGCTGAATAAAGCCTGCCCCCGGCCTCACACCTCTGGTATTCCAAGGAGGTCTCCCACCCAAGTACTTGCCAGGGTCGGCTCTGCTTAGCTTCCAAGATCTGATGGGATTGGGCTTGCCTGGGCTATCCAGGTCAGGGCAAAGAACCTAGCTTCTGATATTCATTACAGAAAGATTAATAAGGGCTAGAAATAAGACAAGAATCCTCCTTCAGCCTGAGAACCAAAACAGCGCTTTTGTGCCTCATATGAAAATATACTCTCAGGAATGTCGCATTCCAGGCCCAAAAGTCCCCTCTTTAGATCACTTGCGCAAATATCTAGACAGTCACTTGACATTGATTCTAAACACAGGAAATGTAAAAGCTGACTGAGGCAGTGTGTGCCAAAATGAGATTGTGAATTGCGTTAAAATGCTTATTGTGGCATGGAAAACCCACAGAAGATATTGAGATCTTGGTCTTCTGCAGTTCAGGCCAGGAAAATGGATACTGTATTGATAGAATCTTCCAACCAAATAGTCCAAGGGCTGGTACCCAATCTTGAGGGTAAATATTAGTGCGGGCAAAATATCCTGTATTGAAACGAACGATGTTTGACATATGTCTGGCTTCTTTGATTGTCTGTCAGAGAAAGAATGGTAGAAATGAGTACACGAAAGTTGTTTGCATCCATGCCAGTTTAAGATCCAAAACCAAACTACAATCCACGAAATACCTTTTGTTAGGGCCAACCCAAACGGCATCAAACAGTGAGTGAACTTGCAAATTTTCCAGAACTCTTCATCCAGTTGGATGTCCCAAAATAAAAATCTTTATTGGAAATTAATATGTCATTTGAAAAATGGGGGGACCATAATATAATCTAGTGTAATGCCCGGGAGGTGCATTTTGGAATATTCAAGAATGACTTATGGTAGTCTTAAATAGAACAAAATGAAAGTCAAGTGGCACTTTAAAAAACTAATGATATTTATTCCAGTATGATTTTTTGTCAGACAAAAGCTCACTTCTTCAGATACAATAGGAGAAATAAGGAGAAACGTAAATATTTTTCTTCTATTGTATTCTGCAAGAGACTCGCACACCTACGTCACTGGAGTCTTCAATACAAACATCAGTGATCAGACAAGAACAGAAAAGTAGCTCAAGTCTTCTAATGTTGAATCAGTATCCCTCTTCCTAGAGGTGCTGGTGGTAGAGGAAAATGCCAACAAGTCACAGCTGACTTATGGCGACCCCATAGGGTTTTCAAGACAAGAGATGTTCAGTGGTAGTTTGCCATTCCCTGCCACTGTGTCATGACCCTTGTATTCCTTGGAAGGCTCCCATCCAAATACTAGCCAGGGACAAACTTGCTTAGCTACCAAGATCTGAAGAGATAGGGCTAGCCTGGGCTACCCAGATCAGGGTGGCTATCCAGGGCAAGATTTACCCTCTCATTAAACGTCCTGAATTCTATCGGTGAGTAGATACAAAGAATCTTACGAGCTGAGATTCATTTTTATCTACTATTAATAATGTTGGGGAGTGTCAGTAACTGATCGTATTTGCACGTTAGGAAGTAGCCGTTAAGAAATAATATAAGAAATGCTCCAAACCAGGGTTCCTGAAGATCCGGAACACTTCAGTCATTGTTATTACATCATAATACTCCAGTCTGAACTGTAGCTTTGTTGCGTTGAGAACTCTCCCTTCTCGACTTCTTTATCATTATCTTCATCTTTATCATTTCCAAAAGTCCCAGTCTGACTAACATCTCAGATTCCAAGTCCGGATGATCTCGAAGCCCTCTTCTTAATCCACTGCCATGTTGTCCTTCTCCCATTCTATCTTCTGAGGAGTAAAGCTCCCCACAGAAGGATTAAGATCCTCCGACTCCAAAGGGAGGGCTCTGAACTCCAGAAATCTAGCAAAAGAATTAATGGTAGCCGTCCTGGGGCTCATGTTCCCTTTTAAGAAACTTGTGGGGTTTTTTTTTAATGACAGCTACACTGAAATACAATTGTTTCTATAGGAACATGTGCAAGTGACTATCAAGGTATCTTTCCAAGCTTATTGTTCTGTACTTTATTTAAAAAAAAGAACTTCCTTAACCATTTAGGATTTGATTCCATAAAATTTCAAATAAATTGTGGTGTAAACAAAAAGGGAAATCTAACTCCTTCCTTATTTGTTCTTGCCTTCCCACCGAGGATAATGTGTCACATTTTGGGATAATGCCACCCATATGCTCACACCACGTTCATCCATATACTTAAAAATCAGAATGTGTGATTGTTACAGTGATTGTTTTTTCTTTGCTCAAAATTCCTCAGTTTTTCGTTCATCTTGGGAGGCTTCTCTAAATTCACTTCAAGTTTCCCTCAAGGGAAAAATTGTGACAATTCAAGAATGCATGGAATCTTTATAACCTTTCTAGGGCTATAAAAACCATTTCAGTTCCTTTTAAAGTCATCAGATATTTCATTTAACAATTGACTCCAAATTTATGTCAAATCACTGTACATGAAAACTTCCATACAATTCTGTTTAAAACCATGTTACCTTTATTTGTTTGGTTAGATAATGTATGTGCTACCTCTTTAGAGGTCTGCTCAACTGAGCTCTCAAAGTCAAAGAAACAAAGTCATAACACAAATCTTTAAAATTAACAAGCATAAAAAGCGCAGCCAATAAAAACCAAGAATGTGAACAACATAAAAACTCAAAGAACATAAGACAGCCTTTTCAGTATATAACATTATTCTTTGATTCTGCATTTAATAATGACATCCTCAGCACTTTACCCACTGAAATATAGTTCCATTTCAGTTAACAGTTGCAATTAAATCCTCCAGGGGTTTAGGATCAGGGTGGAAGAGCTACTTGATTACGAGTAGCTTGGTTTTCTCAAATATGAGCTGTAACAAAGATTGCAATTGCATGGAGCTCTCATTATCAACTATGGAAAAACAAGAAGCGGATGAACTATTAGGAATCTTCCCCCCCCCCCAATAGCGCAGCATTGATGAACTAAGGGGCTAGATCATTGAAACCTGCTATTGGGTTGCCAGCCACCTGATTTCCAGGTGAGTCAGTCTGGTGGCTCGAGAGCCAGTCTGGTGTAGTGGTTAAGTGCGCGGACTCTAATCTGGGAGAACCGGGTTTGATTCCCCACTCCTCCACTTGCACCTGGCTGGATGACCTTGGGCAAGCCATAGCTCTGTACCAGCTGTTCTCTCAAGGACAGCTTGGGAAAGAGTTCTCTCAGCCCCACCTACCTCACAGGGTGTCTGTTGTGGGGAGGGGAGGGGAAAGGAGTTTGTAAGCCACTCTGAGACTCTTAAGTGAGTGAAGGGCGGGATATAAATCCAATCTCTTCTTCTTCTTCTTCTTCCAGATGACCAAGATCAGTTCCCCGGCCTAGAGAAAATGTTTGCTTTGGAGGGTGGACTCTATGGCAGTATACCCCCTTCCCCAAACCATGCCCTCCCTAGGCTTCACCCCCAAATCTCCTGGAATTTCCCATCCTGGAGCTGGCAGCCCTTGGCCTGAACCTCAGAACCTCAACACAAAACTGGCTGCTCTAAGTCAATCTTTGCTGAGTGATGGCTCAGATTTCTCAGATGAAGAGCTACCTGCTAGCTCTCAGCTGGACATTGAACAGCCAGCAGCAGCTGGCTCTGAGACAGAAGGAGAACAAGAGACCAGGTTACCAGCTGATCAGGAGTCACAGCCTACAGCTGAAACCGAGCCAACAGGAATTTTCCAGTCTGGAGGTGGCATTAAGCCTCCATTAAAAGACCCTGACCTAGATAGCCCAGACTAGCCTGGTCTTGTCAGACCACAGAAACTAAGCAGGGTTGGCCCTGGTTAGTATTTGGATGGGAGACCACCGAGGAACTCCAGGGTCATGATGCAGAGGCAGGCAATGGCAAACCACCTCTGAGCGTCTCTTGCCTTGGAAACCCCTTGAGGGGGTCACCATAAGCCAGCTGCAACTTGATGGTTAAATAAAGGGGAGCGAACAGAGCATTTTTCTCTATGCCTGTCAGCAACCGTCTCCCACACCGGCATCCTGTAGATGTGAAGTGCCTCAGCGGTCATTCTAATCTTCTGCATCCAGCTCATCATCATTGCACATCACACGACATCGCTGGCGTGCCACAAAGGGTTACTCACATGACATCCCACTCCCTGATTCCTCCTCAAGGAGTTCGGGTCAGTCCATTTGTTGTCAGCAAAACCAAATCCGGTGTGATCGGAAGCCGCCACAACTGAAACCATCCGGGGACGTTGATTCATTCTCTTTCCACGTGTAATGCTTAATCAATTGCAGATGAGGAGAGGCCGACCCAAAGCCAGTCTTAGCCTTCTGGCTTGTCGACAGTATTTCTCTATACAGCTTTAAAGAATTAACACAACTAATTAATTACTAGCAGCACCAACAATGAAAGACCAGCCAGGAAGAACCTCAACCCCAAACCGCATCTAGCGAAGTGATGACAACTTCAGTGTTCTGCCATGGGTTGAACATAGGTATGCCAACCTCCAGGTGGGGTCTGGAGATCTCCCTAGAATTTGAACTGATCTCCAGGTGACAGAAATCAGTTCCCCTGGGGGAAATGGCTGCTTTGGAAGGTAGACGCTGTGGCATTATACTACACTGAGGTCCCTCCACAAGCTCGACTCCCCCAAATCTCCAGGGATTTCCCAACCTGGACTTGGCAACCTTAGTAGAAACCTAATCTCTTAATGTTCCTTTGAATCACAGTCAATCAGGCTTGCCACTAAGTTTCAACTTCTGGATTTGAATGTCTTCTCTTTCATTTTCTTTTAGAGATGTCAGTCTGAGGGTCCCCTGGAATTATAGCTCATCTCCAAAATACAGAGATAAGTTCACCTGGGGAAAATGGAAGCTTTGGAGGGTGGACTTTATGGCACTGCACCCCACTGTACTCCATGTCCTTCCCAGGCTCCATCTCCAAATCTCATAAGAACATAAGAGAAGCCAGTGTTGGATCAGGCCAGTGGCCCATCCAGTCCAACACTCTGTCACACAGTGGCCAAAAACACCAGGTGCCCTCAGGAGGTCCACCAGTGGGACCAGGACGCTAGAAGCCCTCCCACTGTTGCCCCCCAAGCACCAAGAATACAGAGCATCTCTGTACAGCTGCACAGTAGTGTCTAGCAAGCACCTTTCATTTAAATCCTCGTGGTTCAGGTTTTGCGCATGCATTTTATCCTTCGTTCATTGAATGAGCGGAACCTAGGCAAAGGGGGGAAACCTACTATTGAAACTGAGTATATTTTTTCTGAATACAGTGCATCTCTAGGAGTTTCCCAACCTGGATCTGGCAACCTTAATCCCCCCCCCCCCCCATCCCCTGCCGATGGTTAGGGGAGACCTGACAACTTACTGAAAAGTATTGGAGTCGGGAGGCCGGTAATGGTGAAATCAGCATTGTGGTTTATTGTGGGTCAAGATGGAGCATGGGGATAAAGGGATGGGGAAGCCAGTTATATTTACAGGTAAACCACACCTTGACCGTGTCCCCCCTTAAGGGGATTGGTCCAACAGGGATTAGTCTCCCGCCAGAGGCTGTCATAGGTCCATTCAAATATCCTCAGCCTCTGATAGGGGGACCGGCAGGATCCCTAGGTCCATTGTTCTCTGGGGAAGGAAGCTCTGTTGTTATCACATCCCATTAAAGGTAAACATGCCCAGACATGTTCCCTGGCTGCAGACAAAGAGTCAAGCACTGGACATAACACTTACTTTCTTCTGTTTCTCTCTCCTATTTCTCCTTGGTTCCTCCTCTCTCTTTCCTCTCCAAGTGACTAAGGCCCATTACGCAGGCTCATCTTGCTGGAGATTTTCGGAGCAGTAAGCCTTTACTCTTGACTTCAGATTCTTCGCCTGCCTTACACACCATTCTTTTCCCTCTGATGTATTTATTCTGCAGCTACAATTTTAAAAGCGAACTTATCCAAATCAGTGTGGGACGTCACTTGTGACGTGTGGGAAGGGCATCCAAAGTTTTTTTTTAATTACTTAATTGCCCTATCATAGCTGCACAGTACCATCTAGCAAGCACCTTCCATTTAAATCCTTGTGGTTCAGGTTTTGCACATGCATTTTAGCGTTAGTTTGTTGAATTAAAGAGAACACAAAGGAATCCAGGCAAAGGGGGAAACCCACTGTTGAAACTGAGTATACTTTTTCTGAAACTAACAAGCAGCTGTGAAGCCCTGCTTTCCATATTGAAGAAGAAGAAGAGATTGGATTTATACCCTGCCCTTCACTACCTAAAGGAGTCTTAGAGCAGCTTGCAAACTCCTTCCCCTTCCCACAACAGACACCCTGTGAGGTAGGTGAGGCTGAGAGAGCTCTTTCCAGATCTGTCCTTGAGAGAACAGCTCTGACAGAACTATGGCTTGCCCAAGGTCATCCAGCAGCTGCAAGTGGCGGAGTGGGGAATCAAACCACATGCAATTAACCACTACACCAAACTGGCTCTGCCGAGCACTAGGAGATTCTCTGCTGTGTTATCAGCCACTGTGACAAATGGGAAAGAGTCACACAATCTCATAATATGGGGAAACATGTTGAGTGTACAGAATACACTGACACTGGCATTGCAAATTGTGATAATTGGCAACTTGTGTGTGTGTGAGCACACCTGTGCAAAGTCGGCTGCAACTCCATCACTCTTATCACAGGGTTGCAATTTCTATGGGGGAGGAGTCCTCTGGAGAGCTTTTTTAGTCTTGTGCCACTTAACTGAAAAAAAACCTGGGTGTATTTTTGCTGATGCCCTAGCGCGGCTGCATAGTCAAACTAATTTCCTGCCATTCCTTGCAGATTTGTGTGGTTTTCTCTTTGTGATTCTCTTATTTGGTCCTGCACACTGGTCGTGATCTTGGCACAGAAGCCTGTTCTGTGCAGATTGCACTCTTCCTCCAAACAGATCTATCTCAAACAATTCTTAAGTTCGGCAGTTTACAGGAGGTCCATCTAGCTCAGCTACGTTCGTTTTAACATACGTATATATTTTTATTCTGTAAGCCGCCTTGAGCCTGCCAAGGGAGGAGGAGGGCAGGATACAAATTTAACTAAAAACAACAACAACATTAAAGGGAAAATGTTTCAAAGCTTTAGGCTTCCCATCCCAGTCTCTCTCTCTCTCTCTCTCTCTCTCATTACATCTCATGTCAATTTCATACTGCGCTGGTGATCCCCCCCCCCTTTATGTTGTTTGCATGCCACACTGAAACCCCCTTTTTCTTTTGCACTGGGGATGCTGCCATTTGCCTCCTCTCTGATCCCCCTTTCAAGTCAATACCAGCAGGGAACTAAACCTTGCACAGCTCCTTTTAAACTCCACCCTCCATCATTTAAATTTTTTTATTTAGCGATCCAAGACTAGCGATAGTCTCATATCGCTAGACACATACCACTTGTCAAAAAAAAAAATAAAAAAATAAGGGGAAATGGTGCTTGTACACTGATGAAGGGGGGAGGATGGTGGACGGTGCAGAGTGGGCAGAATGACCTCAGTGTGAGTGGGGTGTGAACTTCGAGGGGCAGCAAAAGGGTGGGGGAGAAATCCAAGGGAATCTGTACATTTTTAAATTACCTTTGGCTTGGAAGCACATCAAGGGGGAAATTGGCACAAAAGCACTCTCAGGAAACCTGGGGAAACAGCGACCAGAAAGAGAACTGAGCACTGAAGGGAGGAAAATGAATGCAGGACAACAAAGAAAACCCGACACATGCGTGGTGAAAGCAAGGGAAAATACCCGTGCATAATTGGCCTAATTCTCTGTTACTCTCTCTCTCCAACATTCTCTTGCTCTGCCTCTTACAGCATTGCATGAAGGAACTTCCCACATCTGAGTATCTACCTCAGTATCGCTTCTGTGGACAGCAGAAGCATCCTGTATACCCCATTTCCCAACCTCTGAAATGCCTCGCCTGTATCAGTATTTTTGAGGTTGCTATGGTTACCACAGAAGATCTTTACATTGTTCCTTCCGGGCTTTCCAGCTAGCTTAAAAAACCCGCATCATGCACACTGCAAACACGATGAAAAATTTGTGGCGCTTATCTCTCCAGTTCAGCCCTCATCCAGCCTCTGTTGCTTCCAGCTTTTGCCTCACCTTGAAGCTTTAGCCCAGCTCTAAGTGATGGTCTCCTTATGCCCCTACATATGCTGTACTGCTAAATATTTATAATGGCAAACATTAAGTGCTCAAAGCCATTTGTAGGCATTATTTGGCTTCCCCTGTTAAGTTCCATCATCATCATCATCATTCTCATATGGAGATAGAAGGTGAAGGCAATGGAGGTTTAGAACAGAAGAAGGGCCCTGCTGGATCAGACCAGTGAGGGTCCATCTAGGCCATCGTCCTGTCTCTGGAGGGCCAACAACAGGGCATAGAGGCCAAGGCCTTCCTAAGAACATAAGAAGAACCCTGCTGGATCAGACCAGTGGTCCACCTAGTCCAGTATCCTGTCTCACACAGTGGCCAACCAGCTCCTCTGGAGGGCCAACAACAAGGCATAGAGGCTGAAGCCTTCCTAAGAACATAAGAAGAGCCCTGCTGGATCAGACCAGTGGTCCATCTAGTCCAGCATCCCGTCTCACACAGTGGCCAACCAGCTCCTCTGGACACCCAACAACAGGGCAAAGAGGTTGAGGCCTTCCCCTGACATTGCCTCCCAGCACTAGGTTAACTGCCTCAGAATGTGGAGGTTCCCTTTAATCACCATGGCTAGTAGTCCCCAATAGATGTATCATGGACCTGTCCTCCAGTTTGGGTTTATTTCCCTCAGTGTTCCTCAAGAACGACCTGGGCCAGTCAAAGGGAGGTCTCAGTTAGGAGAATTGCCTGCAGCTATTTGGCATAATTATTTCTTCTCCGTAAACAATGTTAACAATTTAATTGAGACATTGGGTCTTAAACGAGCCTTCAAAAGCTTGTGTATATATTGTTGCAAAAGCTATAAAAAATGTAAAGTTCTCGCATCTCACAGAAGTAGGACTGCCGACCTCCAGGTGGGGCCTGGAAATCTCACAGAAATACCACTGATCTCTGGACTGCTGAGATCAGTTCCCCTTGAGAAAGTGACTGCTCTGGAGGGTGGGCTCTCTGGCATTATATCCCACTGAGGTCCCTCCCCCCAAAAACCCCACCCTCCCCAGGCTTTGCCCCCAAATCGCCAGGAATTTCCCAACCCAGAACTGGCAAGTGTACAGAAGTATTCTCTGCATCATTAGTTCTGTGGGATTCTTGTCCAGACATTTTCTCTATATACAGAGAGAGAGAGAGAGAGAGAGCGCTACCTTATACTGAACCAGGCCATTGGTCCATCAAGGTCAAGATTGTCTATTCATTCTGGAAGCAGCTCATTAGTGTCTCGGGTGGAGATCACACCCCCTGCTGCCTGGTCATTTTAACTGGTGATGCCAGGGATTAGACCTGGGACCTTCAACATGCCAAGCAGATGCTCTTATCACTGAGCCATGTCCCCTCGCCATCTGAACTGCTAGATTTCGACCAACATATCGCAAGTGAAAAACCCACAATAAGTATCACTTGTAGCCTAGGAGCTTTGAGCAAGGTCTTCTCAACAGTAACCTCAAACGAACATGAATTCCCCCTCCCAGTAAGCCCTCTTGGTGTTCTGGATCCTTCGCTTTCTGGGAATAAGACAAAACGTTGTTTAATTGTAGAGGTTTTCCATATTTTAAAATTACTCCGGATAGCCAATGCTGTTTATTGTGCTTTTGGGGGTTTTGTATTCTTTAAAAAGAATCCATAAGTCGCCTTGATTTTAAGGTACACAAAACTGGGATTTCAGAGAGGGGATTACATTTAAAACCAAGGGCTTTAATTTACGTGGTGCATGGATAGAGATCCCTAGAGACTGCGACAAAAGTTGACCCTGCTTAAAAGAACACAGCTAAACATTCAGCTACTCTTCTATATTTTCTGGATGTTTCCCCCACACGTTGCAACACAAGTAGGTGCATAGGAATATAGGATTTTTGTCAGCCCCATAGATCGTTAAATATTTTTTTGAAAGTCTCCAGAAGCTGACAAATATACGAGCAGTTTATTGCCTTTCTCCCCATCACCAGCACCACCGAGTCCCGTCTGTCCCCCTCATCAAAGTCCCGACTGTTTTGGTTCCTGCACAAAACATCTAATTCATGAGTCAACCTTGCTGGAATTTAATTATGGAAGGAATGTGCAACTTCCAGGCATTTTGGATTTCACCTGATGTTTAAAAAGGCAAAGCTCACCGGTATTTGATTCAAACCTGTCCAGTGGAAACAGATCACAGCGCACATCATTTTTCAGTCTGGGAAACTCGGGGATAAATATTGGTTAATAAATGCCATTACGAAAGAGACATGCACATTGCTCCGTAGCCATGTGCGGCAGCGTTAAATGCTTTGCTCATCTTGGTGGGAGGAAAAAAATGGAGCATTTCGTTGATAAGGGCCACAGACATCTGTGGATTTTCTTCGAGGAACTGAGATCAAAACCGGCACTTTGTCCGCTTCGCACGGAAAGGGTCAAATATAAAAAAGCAATGGGAAAGAACTGATTTCTGTGCTATAGTGTCATTCAAAATTACACTTCAATCATGCAAAATTTGTAAAATATGTTATCCTGGCATACAGAGAACCAGCATTTTTCATTTCCCACAATATGCTGTCAAATACCAAAATAATTTCTTGTAATCAATAGGAAAATGGCCCACATTCATTGTCATGTTGTAAATCCTTGACTAGCAATGTGACAGGGTCATATGTAGGGGTGTGCGAAAAAAGTTGAATTGGGCCGAATCTGATTCAGCTGGCTGAATGACCCCCGAATGCCACTTTGGGCAATGTAAGCTGATTGGGGTGGCATTCAGTTGGCCGAATCAGATTCGGCTGTGCGGAGAAGCATTTAAATGACTCCCTGGGGCTTCTCCGGCTCGCCCGTTGAAGCGGGCAAGCCAGAGAGGCCTGGCAGAGGCCCCCCCCCCATGCCCTTCCTAGCTCGTTCACCAAGGCGGACAAGCTAGGAGGGATGTGGGGAGGGATTTAACTGTCTCCCCAGGGCCTCTCTAGTGCACCCACTTCAGCAGGCAAGCCAGAAAGGCCCAGCAGAGCCCCCCCCCCCCCGCACCCTTCCTAGCTTGCTCATCAAGGCAGGCGAGCCAGAAAAGGCCTGGGACGAGGCAAGGAGAGATTTAAATGTTTCCCCGTGCTTTTCCCCCTGGCCGGCGGCTGCTTTTCGGGCAGCCCCCGAAATGCTGCCGAATTGTGTCAGCGGCTTTCAGCGGCAGGCCAAATCAGATTAGAGAATCGGATTTGGCCCGCGGCTGCCCGAAAGGGGGCTGAATGGGCTATTTTGGGGGGTGCATTCATTTTGGATGAACTGAATGCACATCCCTGGTCATATGCTGAAGTGCGCATGGTATCAAGGATCAGCAATCCTGGCACCACCTACTGGGGGCGGATCCTGCCCCTATCCTACCATTCCACTGAGTAAAGTTAATGTATCAATTAAAATATTTATACCCCCTTTCCTTTTGGCTCAAATTCGAAGCTTTCTTCTAATCTAAGAAGGTTTCCTCTACTGGAGAAATAGCCACTCAAATGAAAGGCAGTTGTAGCCACCTCACCAATTCATTTCCTCATAAAGTGACACAGGTAAAAGGTCTTTAAACTCCACCCTCACTGGGTGCATAAGAACCAGGCCTGTCAGAGGGGCTGTGGCTCAGTGGAAGAGTCTCTGCTTGGCACGCAGAAGTGCCCAGGTTCAATCCCCAGCATCTCCGGTTAAAAGGACCAGCCAGCAGATGATGTGAAAGACCTCCACCTGAGACCCTGGAGAGCCGCAGCCTACTGTTGGTTTTGAATATGTTCTTTTTGTAAAATATGCGTAATTGTTATGAGCAATCTGTTGGATCAGTGTCTATACACTCTATTGGGTTATGACCACTAACCCTTCTTTGTATTTCAATGAATGCAATATGCAGTTTTGAGCACGTATAGTTGTGAATTGTGGATGGTCTTCCCTTGGTGGGGGCTGTTTGTGGCTATACGTGTATGCTAAGGGTTCCCGATTGTCTTTGGTGATTCTGTGAACTTAGGCAGATCATGGGAAGGGAAGGGAAGACAGGAAGGATTGCCTCAGTGCTTAGTTCTCGTGGCCCTTTCTTACATTCCCAGGGAAATGCTGATCGCCACTATGGGGTCAGGAAGCAATTATTCTCCAGGCCAGTTTGGCCAGGGATCCTGGAGGTTTTTTGTCATCTTTTGGGCATGGAACAGCGGTCACTGGGGGTGTGGAGGGGGAGGTATTTGTGAATTTCCTGCATTGTGCAGGGTGTTGGACTAGATGACCCTGGAGGTCCTTTCCAACTCCATGATTCTAAGGTTGCCAGCTCTAAATTGGGAAATCCCTGGAGATTTTGGGGAGTAGAGCCTGAGGAGGGCAGGGTTTGGGGAAGGAAGGGACTTCAATGGGGTATATTACTTTGGAGTCCACCTCTCAAAGTGGCCATTTTCTCCAAGTTGAAAGACAGAAATGCTGTCTTTGGTTGTGTTTCCCCAGCCCGATTTGAGAAAACACACGGCACAGTCCTGTAGAGGAGAAAATACCAAGCACTTTATTAATAAAGGGGGAAGCACAGGTATAACAAGGCTTTGGACCCTCAGATACCCACCGGCGATCCCAAAGTTACAATAGGAGACATAGGATTTTATACTCAAGATAACGCATACACAAATAAAACAAGGTTATTGGTTCCATCAAACTTTGCCAAACTTCTGTCATAACTTTCTGATTGGGCTCAGACCTGTGAGTTGGGTTTTCCCAAGTAAACATGGGAAACTAAACAATGGGCCTTCTTCTTCCCAGGCTATGAAGCTCTAAAACGTATCTATTGTGGCCAATATAGGTACAGAGTGCTGATGTTCTTCATTTAACTAGGCTGACATCAGAAACATGTGCAGTTGTAGCTGGCCAACACAAGGCCACAAACCTTTAAAAGAATAGCAGCCTCTCAGCATTTAGCTATTTCCCAGAATGCATTTAAGCAATGAACCAAAGTGAATATCCTGAATATGTATTCATGATGGATTTCTGTTTCTGTGATTGGAATCATCAATGGCACTTAGCATATCTGTATGTCTGTCTGTGTCAGAAAGATGCTAAGTGTGCTCACTAAGGTTAACTATGCTAAGTCAGTGGCAGAATACAGAGTGTATAACAGTGTTTCATAAACGGTGTGTACAACAAAGTGAAATCTCTGTTGCCTGGAGATCACTTCTAACAGCAGGAGGCAGAACCAAGTGGGAAAGCAATCTATTCTCTTAAACTATTTAGCTTTAAAGACAGATGAAGGGGGGGGGATGCTCTTTCCCTTCTGGCAGCTAGCCCAAAGAAAAAGAATTCGTCCGGCCTGGCCATCTTTCCCCTAGTCACTGAGAGAGCGGAAAGGACACCTCAGGTAATGGGCAGCCATGAAATCGCAGACTACCCGACAACGCAAACTTTTACAAAGAGCTACAAAGCATGACAGTGTAAATCTGGTATCTGCCCAGGCAGTATCAAATATGTGGAAAATTTTAATGCAGAGCAATTTTGGCAAACGGCATCAGCCAGATGGCTGCTGCATTGAGACTCAGGCCAACTTCGACTGAACGCTCTCCGTGTGATTTCTCTCTGTGGTGGAAACAAACACCCTTCGGTCTACTGTATTCGTTATTTTTATTTAAAACGCTTCTGTGATACCTTTCGTCACGGAACTACAAAGCTGTTGAGCCCCTGATAGGGAGGAATAGCTGGTGAAAATTTTAAGTTTTGTTGATATGCTACTGCCTCTTTAAGAATGAACCATGTGGCATTGGGGGGAGGGAGATGGGAATGGCAGTTAAAGATGGCGGTTAGCGGACTTCAGTGCCAAAGTGGTTTTGGTTCTAAAAATGTTTTAGTTCATATTTGGGGTGTTCTTAAGAACTGAAAATCAAACATTTTCTACACATTCTGGTTTTCTCCCTGATTGGAGTGTAACACCCACAGTCTGGATGAAAAAAATATGTCCCATTTCTTTAATAAACATGTATTAGGATGTTATGCACCAGGTGATGTTACCTGGTAACAAGGAAAGGACATTTTATCTCCAGTGTGTTAGCAACTGTTGTGTTTGTTTAGAAGCAGTAATAGCTTGAAAGGGGCGCTGGTATCCTAAAGCTTCAATTCCTATTGGCTGATTAATAAAGACTCCCATTGGTCCTGAAGCCAATCTGGATACCCAATCACTGAGCCCTGCTTGGGTCCAATAGTATTGCTTGTATATAGTTACATTGTTGAAAGTTATGTGTTGGAACAGAATAAATGAAAGTGCTGGTCTCATAGAGCTGTCTTTTGAGCTGAACAATGTCACTGAATAAAAGCCTGTTTGTTTGGATTCATCGCCTCCTGCTCAATACTTAAAAGCAACCCTCTGTGGCCTCTTTAAAGAAAGAGGAGTTAGGCGTACCATATTTTGAAAAGTGAAAAAGATGACATATTTCCCAACTGAGCCAGTTTGGTGTAGTGGTTAAGAGTGGTAGGCTCTAATCTGGAGAACTCCCAAGGACAGTTGTCTCAGAGCTCTCTCAGCCCCACCTACCTTACAGGGTGTCTGTTGTGGGGAGGGGAAGGGAAAGGAGTTTGTCAGCCGCTCTGAGACTCCATGTGAGTGAAGGGTGGGATATAAATCCAATCTCTTCTCTTCTAGTATGCTCTGGAGCCACCCTTCCTGAGCGAAGACAAAAATGTGTGTGGGCCAGAGGCTAAAAAACTGTGAGCTAGCTCACACTAACTCAGCTTAGAGGGAACACTGGCAGGTGACTGAAATATATTATGACAATTCCCTCAGCTTAAAGCTCGGAAAGTAATAAATGAATATGTGTCAACCACGTTTTGGAAAAATACATTTTTAATGCGGAAAATTATTGAAAAGGCCTATATTGAGGGGGGAAATTAATGCACATAACTTTCAGCCCATTTTCATCTTATTACATTAATAGATCCCTCTTCGTCTTAACATTCACTAGCTCTGCAGAGGTTTTATCGGTGAACAAAATGCATTCAGCCACCCGGCCTTCAGTATTTGTTTTTCTTCCATCCTTCTCAATATAACCACAAAATAGGGCTGCTGCCTTCCAAATTATGGCCTTGCGACGCATTTGAATGAAACACTTTATTACTTATCAGCAGGGCAAGCAAAAAAAACCCCCGAAAATCCATTTTATCCAGATTGCCGGAGTGGGAGATGCAGAGAAAACAAACCACGACTCATGCTCTATTAAAGAAGGGAGACTAGAAAATAGTTTCCTGGGACTATTGGCCTAAAGTGTTTCAATGGCCTTTTAGAATTAGTCTGTGATCTGATTTCAGGAGCATCCATTCTGCTTCAGGGTCCTATCCTGGGCTCCTGGGTCTCCTCCTGCTAACAACCCAGTCTTCTCACCATCGTTTGGAGTGGCAGCAGGAGAATTTTTTTTTAATTGCCATCGGAATGACATCATGACATCAGTTCCAGGGGAAACCCAGAAGTGACATCAATCCTCTCTATCAATTGCCAGAAACGCTATGGTCAGACTTCCCAATAGGATGCCCAGTACCTTTCTGGATGCCTGCCAAGTGTTTTCAGAAAATGGGGATGCCATCCCCCAGTTGGGGGTGAGGGATCCCCCAATTTTCAAGCTTCTTACCTGCTGCCGGCCAGCTGGCCAGTGGAAGGAAATCCCATCCCCAAATGTGATGTAATGACATCACACAGAAGTGACGTCATAACGGCAGCAATGCTGTGTGGTGACACTCTGGTATTTTGGGCAAAACTCTCTGGTAACCATAGAGTTTTGCCCCAAACACCAGTGTCACCGACATGCTCACGTCACTTCCATTTGATGTCATTATGCTGCACGCATATTGAGTGCTCCCCCCACTCCCAGAAAGTCCCTCTCCCCACTCCCGGGTTGATCCAGCCTGGCAACCCCAGCTGGAAAAGGTGAGGCTTTGTCCAGTAAGGATTCTGATTGGCCACTGGAGATTTGATTGGCTTGCAGATTTTAAGTAACACTGCTTGGGCTGCAGCTGCCACCACAGCATAAGGACCTTCACCGTGTGACTGAAAGTAAGCCATGGCAGCCATTTTGTGGCTGGCTGCACACTCTGTGGCAGCCATTTTGTGGCTGCGCCCGCTGCCTTATATCAAAATTCCAAAGGTGCCCACTGGCTTAGAAAGGTTGAGGACCCCTGCACTATGGTTTTATGGCCGACAGAGGCACGATGCCTCCTCGACTCCCACCAATTACCAGACCATGCAACCACATTTAACTAATGAGGCTGTCACTCTGGTATGTTCCCTCTTTCAGAAAACCTTTTATATCTCCTTCTGGTGGAGGCACAAAGGGGGAAATACCTTCTTCTATTCTGTTTCGCAACTCATTTCGAAGTCCTGCACCCCCCATCCCCCGCTGGTGGGCAGGGGGACCTGGCAACCCCTCCTACAATCTGAGAATAAATGGACACAGTTACAAAAATAAAACAGAACAAGGATAACTGCTTACTTATTGCCTCAAAACAAGGATAAGTGCCTAAGTATTGTCTCATGTTCTGTGATGTATCTTCTACATGGCGGGTGGGCAGAACCAGAGTTTGCTGACCATTGTCTGTGGTAATTCGGACAGATAAAATAAAATAATGGCTCTAAAGAATGGGCGATATCAATAAGATCTTTTTATATGTTAAAAAAATTAATAAATCTCAGAATACTGTAAATGGACTTTTCCTGAACTTTTCGTTGTCTGGCGAAGTGCGGATCTAGGAGCACAATTGAAGCGGGCACACCCACATATATTCTATTCCGCTATCGCTTATTTTAGTAACTGAGCTGGATTCAGGAAAATACTACCCACTCTCTTTTTAAAAAAGAAAATAAACTGTACATGGCTGTGCTTCAGGCAGCATTCTGAAGCCAGAAATAACAGAGATTGCAGAAGAAAAATGTGTCTCTGAATTCAACACAGGCATCGAATGTTCCCTCATGTACATTTGGACGATAGTCTCCAAAATACATAAAACAGATTTTTCTACATAGTTACTCCATAGTTACCAGTTAAAGAATAGGATGAAGCTGTAGTTAAGGTCGCCAACCTCCAGGTGGGACCTGGGGATCTCCTGGAATTACAATTGATCTCCAAGATGATGGAGCTTTGTTCACCTGGAGAAAATGGCTACTTTGGAGGGTGGACTCCATGGCACTATACCCTGCAGAGGTCACCCCTGAATAGCCATAAAATGGCCATAAACCTATGCAGATGGTACCATAAATCCCAATGATCAAAGGAAGTGAAAGCAGCATGCAGTCCGGACACTGCCATAAAATCCGAGGATCAATCAAAGTGAAAGTGGCATGCAATGCAGAGGGGAATTACTGTTCCAACTTGGATTTGGTCGAACAGCAGAGCGAATGCTAGATGCAGAATGGGCCAGTGAAAGCAGGCCCTTGAAGCCAACTAGTTCTCTTTGCATAGCCAAACCCCTTCATTTGCATAGAAAGCTTCTAGCCAGGGCTCTGTGACTTGGTCCACAGACACCCTCACCCTAATGGTCTTATAAGAACAGAAGAACAGAAGAGAAGCCAATGTTGGATCAGGCCAATGGCCCATCCAGTCCAACACTCTGTCATACAGTGGCCAAAAGGTGCCATCAGGAGGTCCATCAGTGGGGAAAGGACACCAGAAGCCCTCCCACTGTTCTTGAGCCATTTATGCCTCCGAAACAGAAGGTGAAAGCCCCTGGGATGTGTGCTGATTTCTCTGGGGACCAGACTTGGGAGATTCCCCAAGTTGCGGGGGGGGGGGGGGGGGTAGGAAAGGCACTAGCAGCTATGCTGCAGATTTGATTACCTCAAAAAAACAGGCTCCCCCAGAGTCCCAAATACCCCCAGATCAATTCTCCATTATACCCTATGGGGACAGTTCCCCTTAGGGTATAATGGAGCTGAATAAATTCAGGTTTCCTGAATATTTACCCAAATCCCAATACAATACTGATATTGGGGAATATTTGGAATACTGATATTTTTCGGGTCCAAGAGACCCAAATTGGAAAACGAACTAATTATTTTTTTCCACACCCCTGGTTGCAACTTGACACCACTTAATGAGTTATCCCTTCAGCCTTTATGGTTCCGTCAGTTGGCTAACAGATACCTAGAGGGGCATCTGAGGTCAGGAAAGTGGCATCATGGGGAATTAACCCACCACACACAACAACCCCAGCAGGTGGAGATCCAGTCATGGGTCTTCCGGAATCTCATCTAGTTTGAGCCTTAGTACAAGCTTAATCCCGAAAGTAACATAACACCTGGGACAAGTTTTTCCTGGCTTTTGCTGCTGCCTTGCTGTTGACCTTGGCTCAAAGATACATGCTGACTTCTTTGTGGACCTGTCCTGAGAAGCTCCATTCAACATGTCTGAAACGGCTGGGCTCTCCTCACACCAAACAGAACGTACTAACAGAAGTTGTTTTACATATATCAGGAACAAACAGTTCTGGGGAGCGAATGTCTCACACGCTAAATCAAGTTGGATGATAGATGTTCGTCTACATGGATGTTTGCAGTGCTCATAACGGATGGAAATTAATGGCATTTGCTTAATATTTTTAAATAAATCTCATTCAGAATATTAACTTTTTGGGAGAGGAGTGGGAAATCACCCTCCAGACATCGGTACTGGGCCTAGCAGGTGTTCTAAAAACAAACATGCAATATTTTTGCAACCCGGAAAAAATTATTTCGACAGCTTGTCCTATTTGTTCGCTGGGTTGAGAAGCCCTTTGCTCTTTCTCTGGAATGTTTCTACCTATTGCCAACCATAACATTCTCATCTCAAGAAAGTTTTGGAATGATTTGCCAAAGGAAATGTGGAAAGCAGCGCCCTGGCATTGAAAATCCATTTGGCTCTTGCCAGAAAGGCCTTAAACCCGAATGAATCAAATAGATCATTACTTAAAAATTCAGGATTTTTGTTTTTGGTGCCAACGTAACTGCTTTTCGTGTTTATTGCTCCATGGGAAATCACAGTCAAAACATTCATGTTAGGCCCCTTTTTCAACAGAGACCTGGGAGGTTTTATACTGTGTGTGGGTGGAAGTATTTGAACTTCAGCAATCTGCAAAACCCGTCAGGAGACTTCAGGGAGGTCCCCTCCCCCATCTTCAAGAGGCAGCTGAAGGCAGTTTTATTCATGTTGGCATTTGATTAGTTCTTCTACCTATCAGCAGTTTTAAATTATTGATTTGAACTAGTGGTTTTTTATGTATTTCATGTATTTTTATTGTGTTTTGTCATTATTTACATGATAGGCCTCCTTGAATTCCTATGAGGTAGAAAGGCAGCCAATAAATGTTTTCAATAAATAAAAAAGAATTCTAATTCTACTGACGGAGGACTTTTTAAAAATCACGTATTGTACCTTTGTACAATTAAACAAATTCATGGAGGCTAGATCTGTCTGAGGCTATTAGCCAAATAGCACATCTGTATTCAGGGGACACACATTTCTAAATGCCTTGATCATGCTCTTCTTTTTGAGGTCACCAGAGATATCTAGAATGCTGCCAGACGGATTTGACCCAGCGAAGTGACTTTCACATTCTTGTCATGAGTGTTAATTTGTGCACCTGTCGCTAAGGTGCAGGGATCCCGAATGGAAAACCATGAATTTCTGCCTGCTGTCCCCTAGAAACAGATGGAGGCGGAGAAGAGTTGGATTTATACCCCGCCCTTCACTTCGAGTCTCGGAGTGGCTGACAATCACCTTCCCTTCCTCTCCCTCCAACAGACACCCTGTGAGGCAGGTGGGGCTCAGAGAGCGCGGAGAGAACTGTGACTGATTCAAGGTCACCCAGCAGGCCGTATGTGGAGAAGGAGTGGGGAATCAAACCCAGTTCCCCCAGATTAGAGTCTGCCACTCTTAACCACTATGTCAATGTTCAACCGGGCCTTCCTTTGTATAGCAACCCAAGTCTTCTTTGGTAGTCTCCCATCCAAGTACTATCTCTGGCGAACCCCTGCTTACCTTCCACGCTCTGTCAAGCTCATGCTATTCTCGGCTATTCAGGCTGCTTTGCGAAGCTTTGGACAAATCAATTTCTCTCGGATTAATCCGTGTCACAGCAAAGGTGAAAAAATGCATTGCTCCGAGATCTTTGGAGGAAAGGTGGAATTACCGTTGTGATAAGTAAACACAAGTGCCGATATTTTTCCCATAGGGAAAACCTTAGGGGAGGTTATTGGGTTCAGAGCCAATCAGCCAAGCCGTTTCATAGAGAGTAAACTGACTTACCCTTATCTCCTTACCGTGCTCTGTGTCTTGGATTGCCTTTAACAGGTTTCCCTGGAGATAACAGCCTGGCAGATGTGAAATCCTACAGTAAAATCAATGGCCATTCCAAACAAATTGCAGGCACTCCACAATGTACTGGCTGTGAGCTTTCAGGGTCAGCTGTGTGTCGAGAAAGCGCACTCAAGGCAATTCAACACACCCAGTATGTAAACACTGCATTCAATGCTGGCTTACAGAATTCATTTCTTTGCAAAGCCCCCTAGCATATGTTTAAGCAGCTACAGACTGTGAAAACTTAATTGCATCCGGGGGAAGGGGGACGGGACAAAATTTAAATGGTGTATTCAGAGAATGACCTTCTGGCACTTGTTTTCCCCTGTCCAAAATCTTACTGCGACTGTGACAGCAATTTTTCATATTTCCGTGCTCCGTAAGGATATAAGTAGTGGGTGTCAGTGAGACCGATTTCTAACCAGGCGCTGCTTCGCCGTTGGTCTTCCCTTGCCCTGACTGCCTGCTTGAATTTCTCACTATTTGCTGTGGGGCACATTTTGACCCGCGGCTTCATGCAATTTCCCCTACGGCTTCAGTGATTCTGTTTTTTGAGGATCACTGAAGCTGCAGAGGAAATCGGAGGAAATTGGGTGAAGCCGCGGGTCAAAGTGCACCCCGTGGGAAATAGTGAGAAATTGAAGCACACAATTGGGGCAAAGGGAAGACCAGCGGTGAAGCAGCACCTGGTGTGAAATCGGTCTGAGTTAGCATCCCCGTAGGCAGGGTTGTTCCTTTTCTCTGGTTGGTGTTGGGGATGAATCAGCTTTCTGAAGCCATCCTATAGGTACAACCCGGTCACGGTAACCCAAGGGTTAGGATTGCCATGCCCCCCCCCCCCAGCCACCGGATGAGCGTCATAGGGATGCCAGACTCCAGATAGGGCTTGGGGGTCACCCAGAATTACAGCTCATCTCCAAAGTACAGAGATCAGTTCCCCTGAAGAAAATGGATGCTTCGGAGGGTGGACTCCATGGCATTGTACCCCACTAACGTGTCCTTCCTCCCCAGGCTCCACCCCCAAATCGGCATCAGTTCCCCAGCCTGGATCTGGTTTCCTAGCTGTGCAGACAAACTAACCAAAACGTTAACTTAACCAAAAGAAAAATGGAAAACAAAACAAGCTGACGTGGGCTTAAGTTGTGCCAGGAACTTGCAGTGTTGAGACCAATGGAGAGTCATTTAAAGGGAAACAGGCGGGAAAGGACATTGGCTGGCTCAGCTTTATCTTAGAGAATATTTGGGGGGACTGGGGTTGGAATTTCCAAACTGCCCCTCCTGTTAGAATCTTTGCATGCCCCCAGCTTGTAGAAACAGGGTGACGGCTTCTCAACTCCAGGTATTTTTTTAGATTAAAAAAAAATATTATCTGGTTCATTTGCAACCTGACTTGTAAGCTATTTAGGGGACAGAAACCACCAGGATCAACCTCCCTGAAGACCTCTACTGGGTAAGTAGGGTCGCCGACTTCCAGGTGTCACCCAAAGATCTCATGCTATTACACTTTATCTCCAGACGACCAAGATGAGTTCCCCTGAAGAACATGGCTGCTTTGGAGGGTGGACGCTATACAATTATACCCTGCTCAGGTCCCTCCCCTCCCCAAACTCTGCCCTCCCCAGGCTCCACCCCCAAAATCTCCAGGTATTTCCCAACCCAGAGCTGGCAACCCTGTGGGAAACTGATGATGGATTATGCCCCCACTGGTTCTCTTGAACCTCTCAGTAGCTTTGAACTATCCAATGCTCCCTCTAAGCTGTGGAGTCTTGTGAGCAAAAATTCTACTCTGCGAGCTACTGACATTAAAGTTGTGAGCGAGCGATTTGGCTACTGCATAAATTAGTTTGCTCTGGAGCCATCCTTCCTGAGTGAAGACAAAAATGTGTGAGCTGGAGGCTAAAAAACTATGTGCTAACTCACACTCACTCAGTTTAGAGAGAACACTGCACATCCACCATGATTTCCTGAACCATTGGGTTGCTCAGATCTTTCGCCACCTATCAGCCCGGAAAGATCTGCCCTCTGAAATCTGTTTGTCAGACTCGCTAATCTTCTGTCTTCTTTTATTCAAACATAATAGGTTATTTGTGACATCAATGGAGAGCCAACCACATTTTAACTAATCGCCTGTTGTTTCCTTCATATAATAATTCTTACATTCTTACATAGTCTACCCTTTGTTGCAGCCAGTGGAAACATGTGTGGATTTACAACTTGAATTGTCCAGAGCCATCCCCCATTGGGGTAACTTCAGGGGTCATTTCATAGAAAAAGAGATGCAGGAGCTCATTAGCATAACTCATTAGCATAATTTATTTGCATATGCCACACCCCCTGACATCATTAGAAGTATCTCAGAAGGCAAGAAAGAAAGAAGAAAGAGAAAAAGAAAGAAAGAAAGAAAGAAAGAAAGAAAGAAAGAAAGAAAGAAAGAAAGAAAGAAAGAAAGAAGAGAAGAAGAGAAGAAGAGAAGAAGAGAAGAAGAGAAGAAGAGAAGAAGAGATTGGATTTATACCCCGCCCTTCACTCACTTAAGAGTCTCAGAGCGGCTTACAAACTCCTTTTCCCTTCCCCTCCCCACAACAGGCACCCTGTGAGGTAGGTGGGGCTGAGAGAGCTCTTTCCCAAGCTGTCCTTGAGGGAACAGCTGGTCCAGAGCTATGGCTTGCCCAAGGTCATCCAGCCAGGTGCAAGTGGAGGAGTGGGGAATCAAACCCGGTTCTCCCAGATTAGAGTCCGCGCACTTAACCACTACACCAGACTGGCTGGTGAGAAAGAAAGAAAGAAAGAAAGAAAGAAAGAAAGAAAGAAAGAAAGAAAGAAAGAAAGAAAGAAAGAAAGAAAGAAAGAAAGAAAGAAAGAAAGAAAGAAAGAAAGAAAGAAAGAAAGAAAGAAAGAAAGAAAGAAGCTGGCAGAGAGGGGACTGCTACTAATCCAAGCCTCAGAAATACCACTATTCTAGGAGGACAGCTTCACTGGTGGCTGGTGGCTTCAGAAGGCTGGTTGGAGGAACAAGGAGAGCCAGTTTGGTGTAGTGGTTAAGTGCGCAGACTCTGATCTGGGAGAACCAGGTTTGATTCTCCACTCCTCCACTTGCACCTGGCTGGATGACCTTGGGCAAGCCATAGCTCTGTACCAGCTGTTCTCTCAAGGACAGCTTGGGAAAGAGCTCTCTCAGCCCCACCTACCTCACAGGGTGTCTGTTGTGGGGAGGGGAAGGGAAAGGAGTTTGTAAACCGCTCTGAGACTCCAAGTGAGTGAAGGGCGGGGTATAAATCTAATCTCTTCTTCTTCTTCTTCTTCTTCTTCTTTCCAGGGGACGGGGTCATTTTGCTGCAGCCATGACACAAGCAGGCATTCCCCCACAGGGCGGGGGGCTGGCACCAACTCCCGGAGTTGAGCTCCCCTGAACTCCTGCTCGAAATGGCCCCTGGGTAACTTCATTAACTTTGTGACACTATTTGAATTACAGAGGAGGCACGTTTTGTGGTCGGCAATTGCTTTTTTATTTTAGTTTGGGACTTGAACCGCCTTTGGCTTCACTCTTGCCTTAATAATTTGCAGCCATAGTGACATAAAGCAGTCCTGCTCATACTTAACTCGAGTCAGGCATTTTTCAAAAAGGTCACAAAGATAGTTTTTCCAGCTATGCTTATTTGCTTAATAACCAAAGGATATTTGCACTAGCCCTATTTCTAATTATTAGCAGCTTTCTACTGTAGGCGATGTGGCAGTGTCACTCTGAATTAAGCCCCACTGGATTCAACTGGTCTAGTTCCCAAATCCTTATGCATGGGACTGCATCCTAAGATGCTACCATCATTATTTGCACAGTCGTTTAATTTTTTTGCATATCACATGTCTTTGCATAGCAATATTTGTGCAAGTTACAACGCACTCCCTTTCTAACTGAAATGTAATAAACATACCCCTCCAGACCAATCCTACTGCTTGTTTGAATACTTACTTATCTAGTGGATAAGTGCTGGAGGCAGGGGTAGCCAGTTGTGAGTTGGGAAATACTTAGGCAGATCCTGAGAGGGAGGGCAGGGAGGGTTGCCTCAGTGCTTAGTTCTCGTGGCCCTTTCTTACATGTCCAGGGAAATGCCGATCACCACTCTGGGGTCAGGAAGCAATTTTTCTTCAGGCCAGTTTGGCCAGGGATCCTGGAGGTTTTTTGTCATCTTCTGGGCTTGGAACAGGAGTCACTGCAGGTGTGGAGAGGGAGGTATTTGTGAATTTCCTGCATTGTGCAGGGGGTTGGACCAGATGACCCTGGAGGTCCCTTCCAACTCTATGAGTCTACGATTCTATGATTTTGGAGGGTGGAGCCTGGAGATGGTGGGGTTTGGGGAGGGGAGGAAATTCAGCAGGGTATGACATCACAGTAGGGTAGCCAAGTCCGGGTTGGAAAATACCTGGGGACTTTGGGGGTGGAGCCAGGATAAGGTGGAGTTTGGGGAGGGGAGGGGCCTCAGCATGGTACAATGCCATAGGAGTCCACCTTTCAAAGCAGCCATTTTCTCCAGGGGAGCTGATCTCTGTCAGCTGGGGATCAGCTGTAAAAGCGGGAGATCCCCAGGCCCCGCCTGGAGGCTGGTAACCCTACACCACAGAGTCCACCCTCCAATGCAGCCATTTTCTCTGGGGGAACTGACCTCTGTAGTCTGGAGATCAGTTGTAAAAAGTAGATCTCCAGGCCCCACCTGGAGGTTCACAACCCAGTCGTGGTGGAAAAGTGACAGCCTGCTAAGAGTCGAGTCCCTGTAAATACTGTTGGAAGAGAGGTTTAGTCCACTTGTACTCTAGGGGGAGCTGTGGAGCGTTCTCTAGTGCAGCGGTGTCAAACATAAGGCCCAGGGGCCAGAACTGGCCCATCTAGGGCTCTTATGGAGCCTGCGAGCAACTAGTGCAAGGGAGGGAACAGGAGACTGCTTGGGGGTGGGGGGAGTGGGCGGAGCCGCTTCGATTGTGGCTTCAGCGTGGCGGAACAACCTCGTCTGCAGCAGTCAAGTGGTGTGGGCGTGTCTGGCCAATGCTGCACTGCTGGGTCTCCAGTCTGCCCATGTGGGTCTTCTTTGGACCTCCTTCCCAGTCCGTGGAGCCTTGCAGTGAAGATACACCAACTCGGAGTTTACCAGCTGCTGTCCTTTATACAGTTTCTATCTTTGGTACCTGGCATTACGTTTTATGACACACATGGCCCAGCCCCCCAAAGTGATATTTACGTTAGATCCGGCCCTCGTAACAAGTGTGTTTGATACCTCTGCTCTAGAGTTTAGCATCTGTCAAATGTTTTTGTCTTACAGTACAGCCTGCCTAACCCTTGCTGTTTCTCTCTCTGCAGTGGATTAGTATGTGTTAGTGTGTGTGTGCTCTAAAGGCCTCTCTGTTGGCTGAATGGCCTGCCCTCAGTTATTGTCTCTTTTTGCACAATCCTGTTGCAGTGAATTCATAGAAAGCGACCTCCAAAGCGTGGGCTGGAGTCTTTCCAACAAGCAGGAGGCCATCCGCATTTCTCTGCCCATTCTGCTCTTTCATTATTCCTTAGTATTTCTGTTGCTAGCCCAGAAATAAACAGGGGTTGGAATTAAGGGCAAGTTCAAGGTTTAGGATTGCACTGCTACACCAAACAGCCAATATTCCCAAAGCTCTACACTTACACTGAGGGCCAAAATAAATGCGACGGAGTCTTTAAGTTGGCCGCCATTTTAAAGTGGGAGCAGTGGGTGGTTTGGGGTGTGTCTGCTCCATGGCAACCAGGGGGTGGGTTTGAGCCCAGGATGAGACACAGGATGGGTCTGAGCCAGTTTGGTGTAGTGGTTAAGAGTGCGGGAGGTAGGTGGGGCTGAGAGATCTTTTGAGAACTGCTCTTGAGAGAACAGCTCTGAAAGAACTGTGACTGACCCAAGGTCACCCAGCAGCTGCATGTGGAGGAGTGGGGAATCAAACCCAGTTCTCCAGGGTTAGAGTCCACCGCTCTTAACCACTACACCAAACTGGTGTAAATCGGGGAAGTCCTGCTCCACAAAGTCCAAAGATGGCTGGCTGCACACCTGTGTTGCATAAATGTTACAGCCCTGAAACTTTCTCAGGGCTGAAACCCGGCTATCTCAACAGCAGCAGTTCAGATCTGAGTATCATACAGAATTTTGGCATGCATCTACTTATACTCAGACAGGTGTCTATCCCCAAAACAAAGTCAATTCCAAAGAATGCAAAACAAGATTTGCATATTCATTCAAGATGTTTCCGTTTCACCCCAATCCCTGACGGATCACAATTACAAGATCTTCTGAACAGAATTTTTAAGGTGCTGATTTGGTTCCATTATGTCAGCTGATAACACCCATCTGCTTATCTGCATATCCTATTATACTTCACGGCTTTCCGCCTTGGTACTTCAGACTCATCAGTATGTCGTAAGCTAATCAAGTCCCATGCTGTCACAAGTGACATAATGCAAGCAATTGCACTTCCTTGTCCAACTTTCTAAATATGTAGCTAAAAAGATCAGACACTGCACTGATTCCCAAACTTATCCCCCCTTCCTTTAGGCCACTGCAGATGATGCCCTGGTGGTTTTCCAGTTAGACAGCTGTGACGAGGGACCATTTGGAATGAGGTTGCCCTCAAAAGCTGGCCCAGAACGTGACAACCAGATCGATTTGGGCAGGTAGCTTTGGAGAAGAAATAACACCAATTCTGTGCAAGTGAAACTGGTTCCCAGTTTGGTGTAGTGGTTAGGAGCGTGGACTCTAATCTGGGAGAACCAGGTTTGATTCCTCGCTCCTCCACATGAAGCTGCTGGCGTGACCTTGGGTCAGTCATAAGTCCTCCCAGAGCTGTTCTCTCATGGACAGTCCTCAAAAGAGCTCTCTAAGCCCCACCTAGGTCCATCAGTGGCTATTAGCCACAAGGTATAGATAGGATCTCTTGGTTTGGGGCAAGTGATGCTCTGTATTCTTGGTGTTTGGGGGAGGCAACAGTGGGAGGGCTTCTAGTGTCCTGGCCCCACTGCTGGACTTCCTGAGGGCACCTGGTTTTTTTGGGCCCTGTGTGACAGAGTGTTGGACTGAATGGGCCACTGGCCTGATCCAACATTGGGTTCTCTTATGTTCTTATGATAACGGAGGGCTTGTTCGCCCTCTGATCCTGCCTCCAGCCAAAGAAATTTTGGGTATCATGCCAAGCCGCTTGCCATCAGACAAAGTTCTGCTGTTGGATGCCAGTACAAGGGAAACAACTATAATTCAAGCAGGGAAGACAGGGTTATCACAACCTTGTTTGTCAGGGTTCTTGGTCTACCAGATTGACCTAGTGGTTGCCAACTTTCAAATTCCTAGAGATTTGGGGGTGTTGCTAAGGCAGGTTGATGTTTAGATTGGGGAGGAGATCGGTGGGGATATGATGCCACAGAGTTTGCCCTCCAGGGGAACTGATTTCAGTCGTCTGGAGATCAGCTGTCATTTTCCATTGCCCACCTGGAGGATGGCACTTCTGACATGGTCAGAAGGTGGGTTGCACAATTGCTTTGGCCCATTTCCTCCAGAGGAACTGACCTTGGTAATCTGGAGATCCAGCGTCATTATACATTGCCTACCCAGGGGGTGGCACTTCCTAGATGGTCAGAAGGTGGGTCACATAATTGCTTTGGTCTGTTGATTTGTGATACCATCTCCCTTGCCAAGGGACCTGTGCATCAGTCTCCAGATTTAGAGGGTTTGTCTACTCAGACCGGCAGCAGCTCTCCAGGGTCTCAGGCTGAGGTCTTCTGCATGACCTCCTACCTGATCCTTTAAGCTGGAGATGCCGGGGATTGAACCTGGGACTTTTTGCATGCCAAGAAGATGATCTGCCAGTGAGCCACAGTCCCTCCCTAACCCCCTCCCCCCGCATCCCTAGACTATTCTCCCTTCTTAGGGCAGCATTCTTGATCCCAATCCCATTGTATCCACATAAACCCCCCATGAGATAAGTTAGCTGAGACAGAAAAACTGACTGAAGGTCACTCAGCAAGCTTCCACGGCGGAGTGAGGATTCGAACCTGGTTCTCCCAGATCATAGTCTAACACTGCAACCACTATACCACACAGGCTCTAACACGTGTCTCCAACAGGTTGCTTGTGAGCTCAGCAGCTACTGTGAAGTAACTCACGCATCCCCTAAGATCCAGGAAAAGATCATGAAAACATCTGCCTATAGCAGGGGTGGGCAAATTGCAGCCCAGGAGCCACATGCGGCCTGCCACAGAGTTTTTTGCGGCCCGCCAAGATTTCAGGACTTCAAGAAAACTGAGCCTAAATTCAATTTGCTCTCGTATCCCATCACTGCTGATATTGATACAGCACCTGAGGAGCTGCAGCTTGAACTTATTGACATGCAGTCAGATCACACTGTGAAAGAAATGTTTAATGCTGTAACATTAGTTGACTTTTACAACTCTTTGTCTGCTGAAAAAATTTCCATGTATGAAGAAATTTGCTGGGAAAATGTTCTCTATATTTGGGTCTACATATATTTGTGAGCAAAGTCTTTTTTGCATGAAGATCAACAAGAGTAAATATAGATGCTCTTTGACAGACATTAACTTGCAGGCTGTGATGAGAATCTCAACAAGCAATCTCACTCCTGATTTCAAAAAAATTGTAGAAAAGTGTGATAGGGTACATTTGTCTCATTAAACTGATTCTAAAATTAAATGTGCTTGCAGCTATAGCTGATATAAAGTTAGCACAATAAATAAATTGAATAAAACTACCACTATTTTATTTAATTTATATTTATTGATTTTTATGATACAATTTATACCTTTTCTGAAATGCAAAGTTAACTAATGAATGCAATCATTTTAAAAGGTGCGGCCCTCCGCTAACCTCCGCTCCCACAAAGTGGCCCCCGAGCCAAAACAATTGCCCACCCCTGGCCTATAGGCATTTTTTAAAAAACACTTATATTTCACAGGATTATTCTCAGTGCAGCGTAGCTTCCTTTCTGGTGCTCTTCCTTGTCCGAGTCTTTCTAGGACAGAGCAAGACTTGGTAGCGTGCTGCAAGGAAGGAGTAGATTGGGTATTCTGATTATTCAGAAACATTTCTCATTAAAGACAAGATTGTGCGATCTCTGCTCTACAGCTTGGGGGACCAGCTCGCCAGGCATTTTATGAATGAAAGCACTCGCATCCGATCCAAGTGGGGCTCCACATTAATGGCAGTTACTTGCTGAGTGTTGCTGAAGTTTCCATTCGTCAAGTTAATTTGGATACTTCTCAGTTAATTCAGCAAGGATGTGGACAGGATACTGGGAAAGGTGGAGCTTGCTACCTGCCCAACAAATTTCACATCCTCCTTTCATTTGGCTGTTGTTACTTAAGTGGTTTTGTTATTTCATTTACTTTTATTGCATATCACGGGGTGGGGGGGTTGTTCAGTACCCTTTGGAAATGTTGGGAAGGGCAATGTCTGGTGTACAAAGAAGAGAAGAAGACCCTCCAGGGGGCAGCGAGAGGACAATTAGATAGGACAGGGAGGTCAGCACCTTCTCTCCTGTCAAGGGTCATTCCTTGTCTGTCTCCAGATTTCTATAGAAAAGTGAGTTATAAATTGTCTAGACAAAACCCAAGATGTTTTCTCCCTGACTTTTGAAATTGCATTTTTGTGGCCCAGGTAACATCTGGGTCAGATAAGTAAAGCCTGAAAAAGTATGCTAGGATAGTTCTTTGGTTTTATTATTATTTTCTTCTGTGCTTTGCGCTTCTTCTATATTTGTACGGCTTTTGCACATTTCTTGTAATAAACCTTATTAATTATACTCCATCGGTGTTATCTGATGTTATGTCTTCTCCCTGACTTTTGAAATTGTGTAAGTTTTTCTCATTTTCACCCAGGTACGTCAACCATAACATAAGGAACCAATATTTGAAGCAGGGCATCGCTGCTTTTTGATCGCAAACTGAGAAACACTGTCAATAAAACAATGTCTGATATCTCAGGTACTTCTGATAGACTGTGGACTTTGTTGCCCTGATCTGGATCGCTCAGGATAGCCTGATCTCATCAAATCTTGGAAGCTAAGCACCATTGGCTTCGGTTAGGATGGGAGACAGCCAAGGAATACAAGGGCCACTATGCAGAGGCAGGAAATGGCAAACCACCTCCAAATGTCTCTTGCCTTGAAAACCCTACAGGGTCACCATGAGTCAGCTGTGACTTGACAGCACTTTACACACACACAGGGACTTTGTGGGCACATGACTAAAGTCATTAGATGCCTTAAAAATAAAATAAATAAATACCTTAATAAACTAGTAACATAATCCAATCACTTTTCGAATTCGCTTTATGAGAAATAATATTCAGGTAACTAAATTCTTGATAGAATACCATTATTGGATTGCTCATTTTAATGATTGGTGTAGTGATTGGAGTATTGTGATATTTATGTAGTTCACTGAGGAAGTTTCAGCGAAATGAAGGACTCCAGCCGGCAGCTTCGTCTTCGGTTTCACTGCTTTGATATTCTTATTCAGCGTAGGTCTTCTGATCACGTTTGAAACTTCTGTATTAATTACCCTTCTGGGATTTATTGCTCTGTCACCATTTGTCTATATTTAGGTCTTTGGACCATTTGTCATTATACATAGTGTGGCAATTTGCCTATTGTTGAACCTAGAATGTATTAATAATAGCATATTAAAAGTTGGGTACTTTACTTTTAGCAGAAATGGCCAATTAATCACACTTAATATAGGTGATTTTCTGTGTGTTTGTACAGTGGTTCTTGGCCATATACTGAATCAGACCTTTGGTCTGTCAAAGTCAGTATTGTCTACTCAGACTGGCAGCAGCTCTCCAAGATCTCAGACAGAGGTCTTTGACATCACCTGATCTTTTGACTGGAGATGCAGGGGATTGAACCTGGGACCTCCTGCATGCCGAGCAGATACTCTACCGCTGAGCCACGGCCCCTCCCCTCAATTTGTTCTCACTCCTTTCCTGGGGATTCACTGTCAGTTCTTAATCTTCCCTTCCCTATCCCAGCCTATGCAAATTGAAGCATTCACTTGCCTGTTTAGAAGCTGAAGTGATAATTATTTGCGCAATTATGCCACTTGTGACTGCACTGCCAGTTGATTAGGCTGTACGGTGTTAATTGCTAATTACAGTGGAAGATACATAAACCAACGGGTGGAACGGAAGAGAAGACTCAGAAGTCCAGAGTTTTAAACTGGATGCAGAACACTTAGAGGGGTTGCTCCAGACTTGAACACCATCCTATGCCCAAGAAGTGTCCCCTTTAAGAGCAGTTACATGAGAACATACGAACAGCCTTGCTAGATCAGACCAGTGGTCCATCTAATCTAGTATCCTGTCTCACACAGTGGCCCAGCCAGTTCCTCTGGAGGGCCAATAACAGAGTATAGAGGCCAAGGTCTTCCCCTGATAAGAACATCAGAAGAGCCCTGCTGGATCAGACCAGTGGTCCACCTGGTCGAGCATTTTTTCTCACACAGTGGCCAACAAGTTCCTCTGGAGGGCCAATAACAGGGCATAGGAGTCAAGGTCTTCCCCTGATGTTGCCTCCTGGCTCTGGGATTTAGAGGCTTATTGCCTCTGAATATGGAGGTTCACTTTAGTCGCCATGGCTGTTAGCCACTGATGGACCTCTCCTCCATGAATCTGTCTAATCCCTTTTTATCTATGTCTATGCCTGTGGCCATCACTGCATCCTCTGGCAATGGCCTTTGGCCATCACTACATCCTCTGGCAATGGATTCGAGGTTTTTATCACCCATTATATAAAGAACTATCCCCTTTTTTCCATCCTGAATCTACTGCCCATCAGCTTCATTGGATACTCTCGAGTTCTAGTATTTGGGGAGAGGAAGAAAAGGTTCTGCTTGTTAAACTCTCTCCTCCACCCCATGCATAACTGTACAAGCCTCTATCACACTGGTTCCCAAAGTGGGCAATACCGCCCCCTGGGGGGCTCTGGAATGATCCGGGTAGGCGATAGGAGCCTTGGGTGCAATTGGGGGGTGTTGAATAAAAATAAGGGGGTGGTGGAAGCATAAAGAAGAAAGAGTCCAGAACCTATCCAAAGCAGCTTTTTCCTGCTGGGATCAGGGAGGGCGGGGGAGGTGAACAGGGGTCCCCACAGCCAATCACAGCCATGCAGTTGCAAATTGCAAATGCGTGGGCACCCTTGTAAGGCTGGGGTTGCTGCTGGGCTCTTGTGTGGTGGCTGCTGCTGGCCTCTGGCTTCAAGACTTCGGCTGCTGCTGCTGCTCTGTGCCTGCCTTGGCCTGCCTGGCTGCGTGGATCGTGGTGGACTCTACCTGCATCTTTTTGTCCACTTCTTGAAGGTAGATTTCCAGGGGGGCACTGAGTAATTATTTTTTCTGAAAAGGGGGTGGTAGGCCAAATAAGTTTGGGAACCTCTGCTCTATCATGACCCCTCGTAGTCATTTCTTTTCTAAACTGAAAAGTCCCGAAGCAAGGGTTGCCAGCCTCCAGGTGGGGCCTGGGGATATCCGGCTTTTACAACTGATCTCCAGCTGACAGAGATCGGCTCCCCTGGAGAAAATGGCTGCTTTGAAGGGTGGACTCTATGGCATTGTACCCTGCTGAGGCCCCTCCCCTCCCCAAACCCCACCTTCTCCTGGCTCCACCCCCAAAGTCCCCAGGTATTTTCCAACCCGGACTTGGCAACCCTATCCCAAACTCTCCAGCCTTTCCTCCTAGGGAAGGTGCTCCAATCCCCTCATCATCTTGGTTGCCTTCCTCTGTACTTTTTCCAGCTCTGCAGTGTCCTTTTTTGAGAAATGGTGACCAGAATTGTACACAGTATTGCGGATGAGGCCACACCATAGCTCTCTACAGGGGCATTACAATATGAGCTGTTTTATTCTCAATCCCTTTCCTAATAATCCCCAACACGGAGTTTGCCTTTTTCACAGCTACAGCATGCTGGGCTGACGCTAGCATCGAGCTATCATCTGTGTCGTCTACTGAGCATGAGTCATCCTTGCGCTAGCATCCGGAGTGGGCTGAGCTTGTCACCCCAGAACAATAGCTTACCTGTGTTAGGGTGTGGTCTTTGCATGCTTTATAAACAGGGCAGCCAGCCCTGGATTCAGTCCTTGTAGTGTTACAGGGCTGGTGCCAAGGTTTTTTTCACATTAGGCGAGGCTACCTTCTGGCGCCCCCCCCCCCCCCCCCGTGCACCCACTGAAGCAGCACCTGTCAGCTCTCCCCTCGCCCCCACCCCACCCCCCATGGCCGGGAGAAACGTGCTGCTTTCACTGTCTCAGATCTGAAAGGAGGAGCCCAGCCGGGCTAGGGCTTTTGGCGAGGGGCAGCAAGGGGGTGGGGCAGCAGGCCAGGGTGGTGGCGGTGCCCTTGTGGCCAGCCCTGCTTTGTATACTAGGCCCGGGCTGGGGAGGGTGACTGGGGAGGGACACCCACAGCATTGGCATGGTGCGGCTTTCTTCTTCTCCCCATCAGGTGAGCCCCAAGGCAGCTGGAGACAAGGATTCCTGCTCGTTATCAGCACTGCTCTCGCTGTTGTCCTCACCCTGCTTGCTGGCCTCTGCACCTGTCAGGGGTCTGTGCCCCTAGGCAGTCGCCTAACCTGCCCTTAATGGTAGCACCAGCCCTGTTCCTGAAATCACTAAATAAACTAGAGCTGATTGCTGCAATGTGTCCAGAACCCAGTATTTAATAACCTGCTAATTGCTAATCCGTGTTTATCTCCATGAAAAGCCTCTCCTCAAGACTTCCACATATCAAACCTCTCGTTAGCAGCGGAGGAGTGGGCCAGGCCAGGTTTTCCTAGACCACTGGCAATTCTTTCCATGGCAATCCTGTTTTGCTTTGGGCTACACGTTAGTGTTATGCTGGCACAAGTAATAGATACATGGTCCTTAAAAACCCTGTACTCATGTTGCAGAGTGTGACGCCTGCCATGCATCGAGGGTTGCCAGGTTTGGGTTGAGAAATACCTGGATATTTGGAGGGTGGACCTTGGGGAGGGCAGGGTTTGGAATGGGAAGGGAAGGGACCTCAGCAGGGTACAATGTCTAAGGATGTCTTTTCTAATGATGGGAAGCAAACTGAGAATGCCCCAGGCGTGGAGATCACTTAACAGCACTTTATGAGGTGGATGCAGTGTTGGGTCAGCAAAACACCCCAATATTCCTTGCATTACATTCAGTACTCTAATATACTATTCTGAAAAAGAAATACACTAAAATACAGAGGATTTATAGTCCTTCTTGTTGAGAATATGTATGTGAGGACTGAATGAATTAGCAAATGTAAAGAAATAAGAAACCAATATCCCTGTTGAGTCCTGGGGAGGTTTTTGTTGACACCTTTAGACATTTATCTGCTCTTTTGACATATTTATTGCTCTACAACTGTTGACCTTATAACCTTGGCTTGTTATTTAGTTCCGACTTTGCACAGCTTAAACATCATCATGTTATGTGTTAATTTGCTGTTAAAAGTCCCTCTCTATAAGTTTGAACCTTACCGACCATTCCAATGTATTTGCAAGTGTGTGCCTTGCGCACGAAAGCTCATACCTTGAATAAACCTTTGCTGGTCTTAAAGGTGCGACTAGACTCTAAATTTATTCTACTGCTTCAGACCACCACGGCTGACCACCTGGCTCTAGCTAGAAACACTGTTTAAAACAAACCTTCTTAGGAAGCCAGATTCTCTTAGCAAGTTCTGCATGGAGTTGTGTACATGGGAAAGCACAAAGAGGAGATTTTATTCTTATTCATGCTTTCAGACAAGCAAGAAGGCAAGGAGAACATAATTTGTAATTTCAAGTGTGTCGGCCCTGGATATTGATATTGTTCCATACAGAATGTGCTCTCTGTTATACTTGGTAACTGAAACACATTCCTCCCATTTCTGTGTTCCTCAGCAGGCAGCTGGAAAGCTTCGGAGGATGCCAAATGTGTATGACCTACATTAGTAATGGGAAGGCATTTGCCGAGATGAAATCTTAGATATCGAGATTTTTGGCTCAGATTTCTTCGAGAGCGTTTTGTCCCGGATAATGATGAAACAGACGCACTCCGTTTCTGGTTCGTGGCATTTCAAAGCTTCGTTAATCTTCTCCTTGTTCAAATAATCTCCCAATGGGGCTCCTTTCGGGGCCAAAATATTAACTGTGTGAAAGTTTTAATAGACCCGTGTTTCTACTCTCACAGCGGCGGCATTAAATAAAGCATTTCCAATCAGCCACATTACCATGAAACTATAAATACATTACTGGAATTGGTTCGTTTGCATTTTGATGACATCAGCACGCCCATGAGGATTCGGTTTATTAGGCATTTGTCCTCGGCAGATTCTGTTCATTTTAAAAGTATGGATTATTAATCAAATCCCTTTTCAGCACGGGTAAAGTGCTGAATAAGTTAAGCTGAGGCATACGTATTTTTTGTTGGCTGGTATTAAAAAAACTAAGACAGGGATGGCTTTAAAAAGGAGACCCTCAGACATTTCTGTGAAGATATTTTGTTATACAGCATTTTTAAAAAAAGTATTACAGTGCAGTCCCAAGAACATTTGCCTGAAAATAAGCCCCATGGAATTAGACCCGCAAAAGATTCTGAGTAGACCTGGTTAGGCCTTCTCTTTTATCAAACAGGGAGGTTAAAATCAATGCTCCCTCTAAGCTGTGGAGTCTTGTGAGCTAACTGGCATTAAAGTTGTGAGCGGGCGATTTGGCTACTGCATACATTAGTTTGGTCTGGAGCCATCCTTCCTAAGCAGAGATAAAAGTGTGGGAATCAGAGGCTAAAAAATGATGAGCCAGCTCACACCAACTCAGCTGAGAGGGAACACTGGTAAAAATTGAGTACATCTACCCAGGGGTCCTTTCGTAAAAAAAAGAGGTGCAGGAGCTCATTAGCATAACTTATTTGCATATGCCACACCCCCTGACATCACCGGAAGTGTCAAAAGGCCACACATCCCTGACGTCATCAGCAGTGTGTCAGAAGGCAAGAAGGGAGGGAGGGAGGGGGAAGGAAGGAAAGGAACAGGAAGGAAGGAAGGTAGGTAGGTGGGGGAGAGAGGGAGAAGAAAGAAAGAAAGGGAGGGAGGGAGGGCAGAAGGAAGAAAGAAAGGGAGGGAGGGGGGAAGGAAGAAAGAAAGGAAGGAAGGAGGGAGGGAGGAAGAGGCGCTTCTCCCCCTCCCCCCCTTGCTTGGGCCTGAGTGGCGTTAAGCCACTCAGGCCCGGCTTCTGCCTCCCTTGCGCCCCCCTCCCGTGCCCCAGGAACAGTGAGTGGGGGAGGGAGGGGGTTTCTTCCCGGGGCCGGTGGCCAGCCGCGGCCCCGGGAACGGTGAGTGGGGGGGAGGGATGGGCTTTTCCCCAGGCCGGCGGCGGCCTGCCGAGGCCCGGGAAGGGTGAACAGGGGGGGGAGGCTTTCTTCCGGAGTGCAGGCCGGGAAAGCGAGCTGGGGGCGGGGCTTTGTTATGTGCCCGCCCCCCAGCCCCTTCTCTCCCGGAGCGCCCCCCAGCCCCAACGGAGCCCTGCATCTATCTTTTTAAAACAACTTTCGTAGGGAGGGAAGGTGGTATGGGATAGCCTCATCTTACCAGATCTCAGAAAATCAGCAGCGTCAGTATTTGGAAGGGAGACCACCAAGCTGGCCAGTTTGGTGTAGTGGTTAAGTGTGCGGACTCTAATCTGGGAGAACCAGGTTTGATTCCCCACTCCTCCACTTGCACCTGCTGGATGACCTTGGGCAAACCATAGTTCTGTCAGAGCTGTCCTTGAAAGGGCAGTTCTGGAAAGAGTTCTCTCGGCCCCGCCTACCTCACAGGGTGTCTGTTGTGGGGAGGGGACAGGAAAGGAGTTTGTAAACTGCTCTGAGACTACAAGTGAAGGGCGGGGTATAAATCCAATCTCTTCTCTTCTTCTTCTGTAGTTAGGGGCTCCACCCCCTTCCTTAAAGGGCCAGCCCCTTCCTTAAAGGGCTCCCTGCTTCTTTAAAGGGATCCTTTAAATTCTTTTGAGAAGAAGTGGGGGTGGCGCGCACCCCTCTCCCTCCCCTTCTGCAAGCTTTAAAGGGCCCTCCAGCTGATCGAGAGGCCACGTGCTCCCTGCTGATCAGCTGAAGGGCCCTCTTTCAGGAGGGGAGGGAGAAGGGCACATGCAACCCCCCCTTCATTATGGCAAATAATGGCAGCTCCACCAGCCCTGCCAGAAAAAAATTGTCCCATAAGCCATAAAATCCTGGCTCTGGGCCTGCCACCAAGGAAGACTCTGCAGAGGCCGGCGATGGCAAACCCCCTCTGCTTCTCACTTGCCTTGAAAGCCCCCCCGCTGGGGTCGCCGTAAGTCAGCTGTCACTTGACGGCACTTTACAAACACAGACAGAGGAGGGAGGCTTTCAATATGTTATGGTAAGCTCAGTTCTATACGAGGGACCATTTAGAAAAAAATTAAATAAACATTCTATTCGGTTAAAAAAAAAGTTGGATACAAAGCTCTACAAATTCATCTTCAGTTCTATAAACAAATCTCTGAAATCTTGGCCAGCCCCGGCAGATGGGAGGGCAGCGGACACAGCCACGCTTTCGCCTTCATACTTGTTTTCCTTGGGAAATGTATACATCATAAGAACATAAGAGAAGCCAGTGTTGGATCAGGCCAGTGGCCCAGCCGGTCCAACACTCTGTGTCGCACAGTGGCCAAAAATACCAGGTGCCATCAGGAGGTCCAGCAGTGGGGCCAGAACTCCAGAAGCCCTCCCACTGTTGCCCCCCCCCCCCAGGCACCAAGAATACAGAGCATCACTTGCCCCAGACTGAGACCGATTTTGCACATGCCACTTGCCTCTCATTCTCTCTGGAGTTTCCCCATCAAGATTGCCCCAGATCAATTTATTTAATTTCATTCTTGAAGCTGCAGTTCCTCATCTGCCCTGCATGGCTAGGTGGATTATAAATTGAAACTAATAAATAAAAAAAATAAAAAAATATGTTTGATTTCACATTACCGGCTGCTGCGAGGCTTCCTGCTGCTGCCCCCTGCCATTCCCCTCCTAGCCCCTCCCTCTTTCCCTCCTAGGTTTCCTCCCCTTTTTTAAACGCATGCGCAATTGCGTTATTTCGTTATTTCATTATAATGATTGGTCAACTATACAGCCTGCTGCTGTGATTGCTGGCATCTCCACTCTATCATCAAAATGTCGGGTGCATTGCCAGTGGGATCTCAGGCACAAAATGGCGGATAAAGCCTTTACAGCCATGGCGCCCTATATGCCTCGTAATTTCGATATAACATAAACTAGTCCATTTAAAAAAATAAATACCAGCAGCATTAAGATAGTTGGCTCTTTTGTTTGTACGCATAACAGGATTACCTTAGGAAGCCTACGGATCAAGAAAAGAAAAGAAAAATTGCCGTGTGATTCTCCGGAGCAAAAGGTGAGCACGGGTCTACTGGTGTGAAATTGACTAGAAGACCCGGGGCAAGCGGGACGGCAAGCGCAGGGCAAATGCTAGTGTGAAATTGGCCTGAGAGTTCCTATCTATACCTTGTGGCTAATAGCCACAGATAAACCTCTGCTCGATATATACATTCCATGTGCTAATTGTTATATACCACACAGCAGAAAACAGCCCTGCGAATTATGCACATGGCAAAGCTACAAATCCCTTTTTGTAAAAGGAGGACGTGTTCAGTGTGAGCCTTTTTTGTTTGCCCATTTTTTTGTTGCTGATGTTTTTGATGCGTTGGTTTAGTTTGCACTGACTAGATGCCAATTATGTGCAGTGAATGCATGTATAAATTTAAACACTTGAATACATTTAATGGGGAAACTTTGGCAGGAGGAAACATCAAACTGCGTGAGAATATAGACTCCACTCATTCAGTTTTGCACAATGGAGGTTAAAATGGGGGGGGGGGGGGTTTCGGATAGAAACGGTGGGGTTGTTGAAATTTGGCAGCGTTCCCAATTTGAGCTAGAAAGTACATCGTTAGCAGTCCAGTTCTCAAATCTGTATCACAGGGAGTTTCCAAAGTCACAAAAAGTGTTTGGAACTTCCCCACATATCTAAGAAACAATTTATACCTTATAGCAACCCAAGAAGAGATCCCTTTGCCCAGACCTGGACAGCCCAGGCAAATACGATCCCATCAGATCTCAGAAGCTAAGCAGGGCCGACCCCGGCAAGTACTTGGAAGCCATGTTCCCTCTAAGATGGGTTAGCATGAGCTAGCTCACAGTTTTTTAGCCTCCAGCTCACACGTTTTTGTCTTAGTTCGGGAAGGATGGCTCCAGAGCAAGCTAATTTATACAGTCGCCAATTTGCTTGCTCACAAATTTAATGCCAGTAGTTCACAAAGCAGAATTTTTGTTCACAAGACTCCACAGCTTAGAGGGAGCATTGCATTGGAAGGGAGACCTCCAAGGAATACCAGGGCTGGGATGCAGAGGCAGACAATAGCAAGCCACCTCTCTGAAATGTCCAAGCCCCACTATGACTTCCAGGCATACACACACACACACACACACACACACACACACACAAAACATACAAAAAATATTCTGAGCCCTGACCTGGATAGCCCAGGCAAGCCCGATCTCATCAGATCTTGGAAGCTAAGCAGGGTCGACTCTGGCAAGTACTTGGATGGGAGACCTCCTTGGAATACCAGAGGCAGGAGGCGGGGGCAGTCTTTATTCAGCGACCCCTCTGAATAACCTCCAGGCCCCCAGTAAGGGTCAATCACCAGAGGTCGCCATGACTTCCAGGTGCACACACACTCACACGTGCACATATAAAAATACAAAAAAAGATAGAAGAGGTCTGTTGGGGCTGCCTGTGCTCTTGCTTCCTGACGGGGGCTGTGGTGCCGCCCTGCCCTTCCTCCATGGTCACCGCCAGTGTCAGGGGGAGCCCTGGGGACCATCGTCCGGCTCGCCGCTGGGGCCACTGGGCCCACGGCGGGACAAGGCCCCTTTAAATGGCACTACATGGTGGGTATTTTATTGTGGCAAGTCATTCATGTGACACGGCTCCCCATGCAGAGGCAGGCACTCCTATCACATGACTTTTGGGGGGCCAGTGATGATGTGGAGAACAGCACTTGATATATGCAGTATTGGTCGCATGCAGATGGCTCACTCTGTGATAGCAGCTGCTGTGAGGAGCAATCAAAGGCTATTTGGACATGGCAGCTACAGCAGGTGAATCAGGACCCGAGGCTAAAGAGTGTAGGAGACGTGGGCTTCATTACTCTCATTTTAGTGAGCTGTCATTGACATCTTCGAAGGTGCATGCTTCAGCATAAGGATACTCATCTCAGTGGTTTGGAATTGCTGAAGCAGACTCTCCCCACTCCGCCATATTGTGTCAAATCGTGGGAAAGTGGGCTACCCACATGCACAAGAGAAAAGGGGGGGGGTTGCCATGCTTAATATCAGCTGCATTCAGTATGGCATAGGCTTGAGTGGATTCATAGTTCTGTGCTGAACTGCTTCTGAAAGCGAAGAGGACTGCCGAATCAGAGCCAAAACCTTTTCAAGTAACAGCTGACGTTTCCAGACATTTGCGCAGAATGCTGTAGAGGTTTCTCCCAGTTTTGAAGACAATGCTGCATTCCTAATCCCCGGTCAAGTGATGCATTCTCAAGGCCATTGCCACGAGGGGGGAGGGGGGAATGCATAAACATATCTGCTACACCAGCTGCAGGGGATTAACATGCAATAATTTATGATGGATTGTGCAAGTTTCTCCGAGCAAAACCAAAAGAGAAAAGGATATGCCTCCCGCTGCAGAAGTGTACCAGCCCTTCATTTAAGAAAAAATGCACCATCAATGGCAAGCGAGAACAGAAAAATATTTCTGGCCTGACTGTAAACATGAGTGGATGGAGCTGAGTGGAATGCAGATGAGGTTTACCTTGCTGCAAGATCAATTAGCAGCAGCCAAGGTTACCACCTCATGAGAGATGAAGCCATTCCGGTTTTTTTACAGGGTAGCAAAAATTTAGCAGTAGTTGAAACCATGAAAAGCACAGTGAACAGTATGATAAGGTTTAGGAAGGAGAGAATGTCCACGGCTGGAGCAAACAAGCAAAGACAGCCGTAGCTTTGCCAGCTGCCTCAAAAACATGACTTACCTGCAAGTTGTTTCTAACTTAAACCATTTATATTGTGCCTTTAACCTGTGGCTTTCAAAGCGGCTTACAACACAGCAAAAAGTGCATCAACCACATCAAATTATACCAAAAATATATACAAAATAAATAAATTTAAAACCAGTCAAAGAAAAGTACATTAAGTACAATTAAAAGTCCAGGACAACAGGACTGTCACCTGAAAGATGTCAGTGTGTATACCAGTCAAGGAAAGAATCCTTCCAAGAAGATGCCACCACTAAGAAGGCCATGCCCCTGGTGGCTGCACATCCCACTTGTGAAGAAGCAAGCATCTGAATATGGGCCTGTGACAAAGATCTTAGGGTGGGGGTGTGGCTCAGTGGTAGAGCATCAGCTTGGCATGCAGAAGGTCCCAGGTTCAATCCCTGACACCTCCAATCAAAAGGATCAGGCTGTAGGTGATGTGAAAGACCTCTGCTCAAACCCTAGGAAGTAGGGTAGCCAACCTTGAGGATTACAATTGATCTCCAGACAACAAAGATCAGTCCACCTGAAGAAAACGGCCACTTTGGAAGGTGGACTCTATGGCATTATACCCCATGGAGACCCTCCCCTCCCTAAACCCCACCCTCCTCAGGCTCCACCTCCAAAATCGAAACTCAACCCAAAAAATAGCTGCGAACCGAGAGGATCAAGCTAACAAAAGAATTATTATACAAAATATAAACATTTATTAGGTTGTACAAATAAATAAAACATAATAAAATTAAAAGAGAGAGTCCAAATATCAGACAATTAAAACTTGGTTCATTAGAAACTTATTGCAGTATATATCAAGCTGATAGATAAAACTTTTGACCTAAGGACCATATGTGTTTTGGCCCCTATGGGCCTTCCTCAGTGGTTAATATTCCTTATTATACAATGACACACATCCAAAAATACATGCATTCAGAATTTTATATATACATATATATAAATGAGACCAGGTGTTGCTTTCTTAAATGCTATGTATTTGCTACAACTAGTAAAATGAGCCTGTAGTAGCTGTGCAAATTCTCCAAATTAATCTGGTATCAAATGTGTCCCATTTGTCAAGATGCGTGTCACTTCCATCAAGTGTAATAGTCATATGTATGTATGTATATGTATCCTAATGACTGGGCAAGTCAATTTGCATTCTGGCCACTGGCCAGAAAACAAGAGGAAGTCCGGGTTGCCATTAGAGGCAGGCAATGATAGACTACCTCTGTTCGTCCCTTGACTTGAAAACCCTACGAGCTCGCCATCAGTTGGCTGAAAGTTGATGGCACTTTCCTCCTCCACCACCACAGCCAGGTCTGGTTTCTTTCCTTAGACTTAAAAAAATAAGGTAAACTCAGCAAAAACTGCCACAAATACTGATTCCATCCCCCCACACACGCCCTTGTACCTGTCAGAGCAGGATTCTGGAGGAGAAGCGTGTGCCCTGTCACGTGTCTACCAGACGAGGCTCTTTGATTGGTGGAACAGTCGGGAGGTCCTCTCCCCTTGATTTTAATTCCTGGGCAGGTACATATGGGAGAAGACAGTCCTTGAGATAATCCCATTCCTCCTTAGAATTTTATGGAAAGGAAGGACAGAGCCGGGTGTCATTGGTATTCTATTTGTCAGTTGTTTTTTGTATAGTTCACGGTTCCTCTGAGGAGCTTGGGGTGCCATATGTATGTTCTTCCCTTCTGCATGTTATCCTGAATACAACTTGGGGAAGGAGGTAAGGCTCAGAGAAAGAGAGAAGAGGTGACTGGCCCAAAGTCACCCACAGTGCCATCTTAAGCAGAGTTACACCCTTCTAGGACCATGAGCTTGGAAGGGTTTAAACCAGGGCTATTTTGGGGCAGGAACGCACAGGAACGGAGTTCCGGCTGGCTCCTGAGTTGGCCACACCCAGCAGGAACTCATTAGCATAAAAGGCCACACCCAACAGCAGAAACTCATTAGGATTGGCTACATTAGGAGTATGTGGCCTAACATACAAATTAATTCCTGCTACAAAAAAAGCCCCGGGTTTTGACAACAAACAAGGTAAACAGAATAAGAAGCAAAAGGTGGGTGTGGCTGGATGACCACTCTTCTGGTAACATGGAGGTGTGGCCTAATATTCTAATAAGCTGTGCTGTCAGTGGTGTGGCCTAATATGCTAATGAGTTTCTGATGTTGGGTGTGGCCTATTATGCTAATGAGTTCCTGCTGGACGTTTTCTACAAAAACAGCCCTGGTTTAAACTCTGCTTCTGAAGGCACTACCATCGAGCGTCACGGATGATTGGGCGTTTGAGCCCAGATTCCTCCCAGTCCCTGTTTGAAACTGTAATGGATATATTACGCAGACTCCCTCCATTGCAGTCGTGGTAAAATACTCCAGACAATCTCCTTCAGGAATATTACACAGACATTAGACTGGAAGACACAATGGAACCGTGCAGAACCCCACAAGCCAAATATCATGAACAATCTGCCAGCAGTACCTTCTGTCCTACAGGAAGAACATAAGAAGAGCCTTGCTGGGTCAGCCCACCTAATCTGCCGTTATGTCCCATCCAGTAGCCAACCATAAGGGACAGACAAAACAGAACTCTCCCGGCCCTGTCCCAGCAAGGTGATTCACACCAATGTCATGGTCAGAGTCAACAAAAGATGATGAGAGGTCCATTTTTGGCGCTTCTGTTGGTGGAAAAGAGAGAATTATGGCTCAATACACGACAATTTCTTGTCTATTAACTGAATCTCAAAATATGGTACCTACTATGCATTGCGTTAGCATAGAACTTATTGTCAACCAAGTGGTTTGTAGATGGATAGGGTAGATAAGACATGCAGTTGGCATCTAAGAACTTTGATTTCTCAGTAGTCATCATTCTGCTTCAAATTCACCTTATGAATTCACCGTTTAGCCACGAAGTTCCAGTATATGAAGTTCGAGTACCTGTTCGAGTACTGCAAAAAAAAAGAAGAGGAAGAGATCCAAAAGAAATAACGAGACCAAGTCCCCTGTGATAGTGAAGAAGTCCCTAGAGCGAGAGTACCTGGCCTGGATAAGAGGAAGTACCTTGTCCCTTCCGATCTCACAGTGGCCAATTTTACTTCTTGATCCGAAAGTGAATCCACCTGAGACTAGAGGACACTCTGATCTTCTTCGTCAAGAACACCACCCCTACCACCAGGGCTACGATGGGTCAGCTGTATAAGGATAACCATGAGGAAGATTATTTTCTCTGTGTGGCTTATAGTGATGACGAATTCCTTCATTGGAGGAAATAGATTTCCACAGTTCTTCTTCTACCACTGTAATAAATAGGGAGACTTTTGTAAGCAAAAAGAAGGAAGAAGGGGGAAGTGTTGGTCACATCAGAGCTTCTACAAACATAAAAAAATTGCTTGCTTGTAGTGTAGAAACTTAAATGCTGAAGTCCATCCGGGGTTATTAGCCACAATAGGAACTCTCAGTCTGGGGCAAGTGATGCTCTGTACTCTTGGTGCTTGGGGGGGCTTCTAGTGGGAGGGCTTCTAGTGTCCTGGCCCCACTGGTGGACCTCCTGATGGTACCTGGCATTTTTTGGCCTCTGTGTGAAGGAGTGTTGGACTGGATAGGGCATTGGCCTGATCCAACATTGGCTTCTGTTATGTTCTTATGCTCTTATGCCGATCCTGATTTAACTGCCACGGATGTCATATGCAGGGATCTGATACATGCTTTTGCTTAGAATCAAAACAGACGAAAACACGGGGCTCCCCTTGCTAGGATATGATGCAAGGATAAAGAAAAAACGATGGTAGGGATGAAACGCCGTTTTCCACCTTACCAGCTTGATATCGTGAATTCTCTCAAAAATTCTGTTGGCAATTCGCAAAAGTCAGACGAGTCCCATATGTATCTCTTCTTCCCAGGTTTTTTGACTTGGCCAAACTGAAATGACGTATTCAGGCAATTTGAAATGCTTGGCAGCTCTGCTGGATTCTGCATGTTGTGGGAGGAGGCACTGCAGCCCCCAGACTCTAGTTACGTCTCTTCCTGCCAAAGCTATATCATATCAAGGGTATTGAGGTGACTCACATATTTACTACCACTAATTTTAACCATCAACGTCCAGTGTACGATTCACGTAGATAGAAACCGAGGAGCGAGTGATACATTCTTCCAGTGTTATGCTGTGTTATCCCAGATATTGATCTTAGTAATTAGAACTAGAAATAAAAATAACTCATGAATTTACTACCGACTTGGCAAGCACAGCACAATATTTGACACGAAATGGGATACTGGGCAACGAAGGATTGTTCTGAAATCTGATGTGACAGATTCACTAATTATATACGATGACCCAGGAGCTGCATATGGATCAGTTACTGTCCCTGCTGGTAAACAAACAACTGCTGAAGTCATTCAGCCAATGCTGGGTCTTGAGGCTGATTTAAATCGGCACATTGGTCACCCAGGACAGCTATCTACAGTAAACAGAGGAGATATTTTACAGTACACCCACACCACCATTTGAAGAAGGCTTTTTAAAATCCATTTTTAATCATATTGACAACGTATTTGGTTTCAAAGCTATATTCTGTAATGACTGCCCAAAATGTATTGAGCAGCCTGAAATAAATTTCTAGTGAAGTTCGTTTCTTTATACATCTATCCCACCCATAGGTGTAAACTATGGGGGGGGCTCGAGGGCTTGAGCCACCCCCAAAATTTCCCGGGGGGGCTCAGCCACCCCCGGGAAAATGGAGCGTCCAGGCCGGCTGGCTGGCCAGCTGTCGCCGCCACCGCCTCTCCCCCTGCTCCGTTCCTCCCTCCCTCCGTCCAGGAACCAGCTGGGCAAATGCCCAGCGTGCTGGACGGAGGAACGGAGGCAGGAGCAGGCGGGGGGGAGGTGGCAGGGATATGAAACTTGCGGGCTGCCGCCTCGTTTGCCCGCCTGCCGGCAGCTGCCGCCACCGCCTCCCCCCCCCTGGGACTGGCCTGGCACGCTGGGCAGTTGCCCAGCTGGCCCCACGGAGGCAGGAGTGGCCAGGCTAGGCCAGTCTGGGGGGGGCGGCAGGGACATGGTCCCAGCGCGTGCGCACTTCGCGCATGCGCACAAGAGCTCCCGCCCCCCCCCCCCCCCGGATTTTAAAAGTCGACGCCTCTGATCCCACCCCATTTCCCCAAACAAGCTGAAGACAACAGTTTTCTGGGAGCTCAGTAACTTCATGGCCACACCTGATCTGTGCATCTGTGAACTGCACACTCTATGGTTAATTGTGTTTCTTTGTCCATTGACTACATTTTATTGTTCAAGTCATGCTCTACCATTAGATGTTATCTGTTTATAAGCACAATCCAACCTAAGTTAAGCTTTCGAGACCAGTTAATTTCAGTGAAAGAATCAGTTCTATACTTAAATCTCTCCTGCTGAAATCAACGAGAGGTTACAGTGTAATCCCAAACAGTGTTACATCATTAAACCCATTTCTTGCAATGGATGTACAAGGTTGTAATTCTGTTTAGGACTGCACTGCTAGACTTCCTGATACGGAAACGTTCATGCCTTCTATAATCAGGGTGAAAATTGTTGGGGAAAATAGTCAAAAATATTTAAATGCTCAGAGTTTGCAATGGATCTTTGCAGCAAGGGTCCCCAAACTTTTTGAGCCTATGAGCAACTTTGTAAATTTTGAGAGGAGGTAGTGTCAAAGAAATACACTGAAACCATTTCCAAAGCTGTTGAATTCTTTATTGTACGATTGTAGGAGACAGCAAAAGCAGAATCGGGGGGGGGGGATTTTACCTCTCCCAAGTACCCCTGATAGTCTCCCCCAGATAAGCATGTGCAACTAGAACTTAAACTTGGGATTTTCCAGTGAAACTGACTTCTCAGTATCTTTTTTTTAAAGTTTTTATTGTATTTAACAATGCTGGTACAGAGTGATACAGAAATTAATTCTTTGGCTTGGATAGTACATACTAACTTTTATAAAGTCTACAGGAAACTGAAATAAGAAGAGTGAGTTAACATAAAATACATTAATATACCTCAGTAGCGAAAACAACGTTCACAAAAGAAATTGAAATATCGAACATTAATAGTTGTTTCCCCCCTTCCCCCTTTAGTTTAGTAGCCTTCACATTACAAGCTGACTAAAAAAATAGATGAAGAGGCATTTGCCCATGCTCGAGGAAGTGAACTTAGACCTTCTTTTGTGTTATAGGCAAGTAGAGCGGTCCATTTAGTCATTGGGCTTTTACCCGTTTCTGTTTCGTCATTGTGTTGTACATCTCAGTATCTTTTCTCTGCAGCTGGACATGGCTTTATCCAGACCAATTAGCTCTAGTTTCGAGGTCACTTATTTTTGAAGTCGCAGCGCATCCCACCGAGCCGAAACGACTTCCCCATTCTAATATGTCTCCACTCTGGTTCTTTTTTACTTCCGCAGTAGTAAGCAGAGGGATGTGGAATGGTATAGTATAGGTCGATTCTGTCAGATCTCAGAGGCTAAGCAGGATTGGATGGGAGACCACCAAGGAAGACTTTGCAGAGGAAGGCAATGGCAAATTACCTCTCAACATCCCTTGCCTTGAATATGTTGGAACATACAAGGTCTATATAGTGCACCTACTTTGGAGAAGATCAGAAGAACAGCCTACAAGGGACAACTGAAAGAATGCTAGTTAGCCTAGCTAGATTAGGGACTTTCCACCATTTCAAATCATGTCCTTCCTGTCTCCTGATTGGTTCTTTGGAGACTTCCTGCTCCAAATGAGCCCTTCCCCTTCATTCCTGTCTCTCACAACAGTTAGTTAAGCCTCTCTCCCTCTCCTCTTTTCTATCAGAGTTTATTTCTTCTTTAATAAACTGTGTTATTTTTCTTTAAACAGTTGGTGCTCCGTTCCTTGCATGTTTAAACTCTGCCGATAGAGGCTCAGGTTGCTTTCAGTGGCATAGGAACGGTGTCAATAGTACTGCCAAGTTCACAGCATGCATCACACATATTGCACCAGTTTTGATTTTTACAGCTGGGAGCAGGGGCAGCCTTTCCCACCAGGTGGATTACACAGAGTCGCTGGATTCGGGGAGGGGCTGTGGCTCAGGGATACAGCCTCTGTTTGGCATGCCGAAGGTCCCAGGTTCAATCCCCGGCATCTCCAGTTAAAAGGATCAGGCCATAGGTGATGTGAAAGGCCTCAACCTGAGACCTTGGAGAGCCTACTACCCATCTGCGTAGACAGCCCTGACCTTGATGGACTCAGGGTCTAATTCAGCACAAGGCAGCTTCATGTGTGCTCATTCCCAAATCAAACTGGAAAATGAGGATGGGGGATGGGAAAAGAGAACTTTTACAAGACAATGCACCAGTAGTATATGTCTGTCATGAGTCCTGCTGAGGATGCAGCCCCAGCTCCATCTGAGCCCACGCTCCCGGCTTCAGCAAAACCCACACCCGACCCTGATGAAACCTCAGAGTTCACCAGCACATCCCTACCACCTGTCCCAGCAACAGTGGCGGAGGAACAACACCTGACAGGCAGCCCCCCTGACTCACCTCCTCCGACGGTGTGTTTGTGGAACCAGCTCAGGCAAGACTTAGCGTCCCGGCAGAGGGAGGCGTGCCTGTACAGCAGGCGGACCCTCAGCCCTGAGTTCTAGCAGAAGCCGGGACGCACACGCTGAGCACTAATTAACCCCGGCACCAGAGGGGTATTTAGCTTTCCTCCTGATGCTGGTTCCTCAGGCCAGCAACTAGTCAGTTTGATGACGCTCTGCACCTCCCTCGCCCCTGCTCCTGATTCCCGATCCGTGCTTTGAACTCTCAGCTCCTTGACTCCAGCTTCCAACGACTACGCTCTCGGTTTGTACTTCGGACTCTGTTCTTTTCGCTCCTGCTTGCTACCCCTTGATTCTGACCTCAGACAGGACGTAGACTTTTGCTCTCTTTTGCCCTGCCTGCACCCAGCCAGTGACAATGTCTCCCCAAAAAATTAGCTAAAATGTATAAAAATATTTCGAACAAATGTTGGAAATGTGATCAATGAGAAGGGACATTTTATCATTTATGGTGGACAGGTACTAAAGCTAAATTTAGTACACGTACTAAAGCTAAAAAAAATTTTTTGGATACAAATGCATACAGCCATGACAACACAAGAATCTTCGCTGTGTGACTGAAGGTAAACTGTGGGAACCATTTTGTGGCTGGCTCCACCTCCTGTGGCAGCCATTTTGTGGTTGTGCTGGCCACGCTGTGTCAAAATTCCCAAAGGGCCCCCAGGCCCCAAAATGTTGGGGACCCCTGCCCTAGCCTGTTATCACTCATATACTCAGTATCCAAATCCTGCCCCCATCTTTTACTGGAAGCCATCACTAGGTGTGGACATCAACGCCTCCTCCAAAGGAACTACATTTCTCATTTTAGTTGTTGTTGTTCATTTTGAATCACAACCCAGCAAAAAGAAATCTGGTGCGCTACTCACCTAGAGCAGTCACTCCAGGCACAAATGTGAGGGTCATTTCAAATATGCTCTGCTGGAGTGGTACAGACTTAAACAAAAGTCCAGTGGCACCTTAAAGACCAGCAACGTTTATTTCCACATGGATGTCTGGTGAGTTACAGCACCCTTCTTCACCTATGTGATGGGAAATCGTTTGGAGTTAATTGTTTGCACTGTGTGAATTTTATACATTGTTTCTCTGTCACAATATTTTCTGTGACATGTAAGCTGCCCTCAGCCTGCTTGCGGGGAGGGCGGGGTATAAATCAAAGAAACAAACTAAAATAAAAATAAAATAATGCTGGGAAATACCTATCTGATGAAATATGTTGTCTGAGGGAGTGGAGTGCAATTCACCAAAAGCTCATGTCAAAATAAATGCTGTAAAGAACCAACTCTCCCCCCCCTCCTCCCCTTCTTCTTCCTCTTCCTCCTCCTGCTGTTAGTCTTTATGGTGCCACAGGATTTTTGCTTTATTTTGCTATGAGAGCCAGTTTATTTTGCTATGAGAGCCAGTTTGGTGTAGTGGTTAAGTGCGCGGACTCTAATCTGGGAGAACCGGGTTTGATTCCCCACTCCTCCACTTGCACCTGGCTGGATGACCTTGGGCAAGCCATAGCTCTGTACCAGCTGTTCTCTCAAGGACAGCTTGGGAAAGAGCTCTCTCAGCCCCACCTACCTCACAGGGTGCCTGTTGTGGGGAGGGGAAGGGAAAGGAGTTTGTAAGCCGCTCTGAGACTCCCTTGGGGAGTGGAGGGCGGGGTATAAATCCAATCTCTTCTTCTTCTTCTTCTATGACCAGACTAACACGGCTACCCCTTTGCAATGCTAGAGGCTAGACTTCTTTCTGGTGTGATAGATTCCAGAGGAGTGGCTGTGGTCCAACAAACACACATTCTTGCAATGCATTAAAGGAGAACTGGTGCATTGTGGTGAATTTTTGCGCCACAATAAATCTTTAGTCTTTCGGATCTCAGAGGACTATTTTTTACCCTGAGATTTTGCTGGTACCTTGGGGGAGTTTCCTGTGAGGGCAATTTCAGTCATATCAGTATCTGAAAGTACAGTAGTGAAGTACCCTGAGGACTCCGAAACTTTGGAAGGATGTATCTCTTACGAAAACTCACTGAGATTACAGCTCACTAAATCCTAAATAATCTTCAAGGAAGATTGGTGAAAGCTACATGCTGTGCAACAGAGTTCAGAACCTTTAATATATTTTGTATGTTTATAGATACCAAGCACAGAGTTTGAATGCTTTGTGATGAATTCTTGAGGGATGTAGTCTAGGGTTTTTCTGCTAAAAAGTACACAATATCATCTGTAGGCTACTTTTTAGTGCAGGAAAATGTACGGAGAGAGAAGAGAGAGATTTGGCCAGATTGTCAGCAACTACCATTCAGTTGATATATGAAAATAAGAATTTATTTTCTAAGAAAAAGATCACAGAATCAGCATTTTTAAAAAAATTGTTTGCTACTTGGTATGTGGCTAGTTAGGTGGATCTGAAAAGCGTCGATGCCCTCAAAAAGATGATACAATTCGTTGTGAGTTGTTTTTGATTAAACAGAAGCATTGTGTCCAGATCACGGGAGGTGGTAGTTCCGCTCTATTCTGCTATGGTCAGGCCTCACCTGGAGTACTGTATCGTTTTGACATGGAGTGTTGGCCTGGATGGACCATTGGCCTGATCCAACATTGGCTTCTCTTATGTTCTTATGTTCTCTCAATCTTAAAGACTTACTGCTTAGAAAATCTGCAGTAATCTCTGCGTGCATAATAAGCTTTCTCTTTTCTACTGCTACAGACAGACTAACATGGCTGCCCATCTAGATCTATCACCATTACATGTGTTACAGTGCAATCCTACATGGAGGGTGTCAGGGGCGTAGAGTTTAAAAACTCTGGGGGGGGGGAGCTCTTCCATGCATGTGCGCAAAGCGCGTGCGCCCGCCGGGACCATGTCCCCCCCGCCGCCTCCCCCCCGCCTGACCACTCCTGCTTCCGTCCCTCCGTCTGTCCAGGGGCCAGCTGGGCATTTGCTTAGCTGGCCCCTGGACGGACGGAGGGAGGGTCAGCAGGGGGGGAGAGATGGCAGCGGCGGCCCTAGGAAGGGCCGAGGGAGGCGCGGCGGAGGGTGCACCATTTTCCCGTCGGGGGCTCAGTCCCCCCCCCGGGAAATTTCAGGGGTGGCTCGAGCTCTCGAGCCCCCCCGTAGTTGACGCCTATGGAGGGTGTAACTGTTTAGGCCTGTACTGCCCATGAATAACATTGCAGGTTAGCCACATGAAAGAATAGTGAATTGAATTAAATCACTATAATGAAGTTTGGGCTTTTTTAAAAAAAACGTTTGTACTTTTCTCAGCAGGCCAAAGAAGCACTAAATCAAAATGTTTCCTGTCACATGAACAGACAACTAGATTCTTTTTCATATAAGTATCTCCCTATGGCTGTAGATGAAACATTTCAGTATAAGATTTTTAGAACCTCCAGATACATACAAGTGAAATGTGGGAGGGAAGGAGGCATGGTACAGCCCGATTTCGTTCAGTCTCGGAAGATGAACAGGTGTCAGTTAGCACTGCCATAAGTCTTGTTGAATGTCCACATCCATAAGGTTGCTGAAAGTATCTTATGTTTCAATGCCTACTGTTTTACCATCTAATCTGATGGCCCATTAACCTTGCTTTTCGTTATAGTCTTATTTCGGCTCTTCTAGGTCCCGCCCTAGAAGATAGCATCGTTGAACAGACTCCCACCTTTGGAATGCGAGTCTTGCTTGCCTGCTTTGCTTTGCGCACGCTTATTGCTCATTAGTTTCTCCTCCTCTCTTCTCTCTAGCTTGCCATTTCCCTAGCTAAATGGCCTTGAGAAGAAAAGCCTCCTGTTACGTGTTATAAGAATCACAGGTGTTATGTATTCCTTTACTTAGTTTTCCTTGGGAACATTTACTCTAAAAATCTTAACAGTGTTTTTCCCTGAGAACCTAGTTTGCCCTGCTTTCCTTGGGAACAGTGGGCCAGTATATTTGGGCACCAATAATTCATCCAATTGATTGGTAGATGGTAAGGGGGCCATATTTAATATCAAGTATAATTGTATTTCTATGCTTGGGCATTACTAACAGGAAAAGTGTTTGACCAACAAGATCTTTTCTGCAAATAAAGGACTTTCTGCTTAAGGAGACCGGTTGTGGAAGAAGAAGAAGAAGAAGAGATTAGATTTATATCCCGCCCTTCACTCACTTAAGAGTCTCAGAGCGGCTTACAAACTCCTTTCCCTTCCCCTCCCCACAACAGACACCCTGTGAGGTAGGTGGGGCTGAGAGAACTCTTTCCCAAGCTGTCCTTGAGGGAACAGCTGGTACAGAGCTATGGCTTGCCCAAGGTCATCCAGCCAGGTGCAAGTGGAGGAGTGGGGAATCAAACCTGGTTCTCCCAGATTAGAGTCCACGCACTTAACCACTACACCAGACTGGCTCCAGACTGGACTATATCTATTGGCATAATCTCAGAACAGGGTTGGTTTTTGGAAGGGAGACCACCAAGGAAGACTCTGCAGAGGAAGGCAATGGGAAAAAACCACTGCTTCTCACTTGCCTTGAAAGCCCCTTGCTGGGGTTGCCATAAGTCAGATGCAACTTGACAGCACTTTACAAACACACACACACACACACACACACACAAACAAAATATGTACATTCATTTGCTTTTGTATCAGCATTTTTAAAACTAATGCGGCCATGCATTTAAAATGTTATATTTCCATTTCAATTAATTAATTAATTAATTAAGGTGATTTCTATGCCACATCTTCAGAGTCTTTTAGGCATTTTAGAATGCATTGCTTTGTAGACTATGAAACAAATGGAAAAATAAGATGACCGACCTTTGGCTGAACACATATAATTTATGTAAGAACTGAACAGCGGGATACTTCTTTCACTCTCCCTTCCACATTTTCCTCTTCACTCTCCCACATCCAAATATAATTTGTAAAGCTTTCAGAGTCTTTTTATCTTATAGTTAGCATTCGGTCCCAAGACTGTCATCCAAGTCTTTTGTAAATCCTGTTTTGCCAGCTGGTTAGCAATAACAGCTTTGTTCTGTAAGTACTCTCAACGATTCCCAAAATTCCCATCATGGTCTATAATATAATACACATGTTTTGAAAATTGTAATTAGAAAAGAACGTAGATCCGGAAATTCAGAATGTATGGGTAGCACAAAAGAGCCAGTGTTTAAGTTTAGAACATTCAGATGTTCCGAATAATATCTATTTTGATGCTGTATCTCTGGTAGATTGTGTGCTGAAGAGATGAAAGAGTATAGAAATGATGGCCTGCGTGGTATACTGGATGGAGTTCCGAACTTGTACAGGAAAGACCAACTCCCCATTTATTTATTTAGAAAAATTTTATGCCGCCTCTCCGGGGAACCTGCCTGAGGTCGGTTTACATAATAAAACATAATAAAACATCAGAAGTTGTTAATTAAGGCCCAGCATTGAAATCCCAGCCAGAGCATAAAAACATAAATCACTGAACAGCTTTAAATGTATTTAATGATCTTTATGCTAACAGCACACTATAAACACGGTGTTACAACATCAACTCCTTAATTAAAAGCATGCAGACACAGTAGGGCTGCCAGCTGTGGGTTGGAAAACACCTGGTGCTTTTGGGGGTGGAGCCTGGGGAGGGAGGAGCCTGGGCAGGACAGGGACCTTAGCAGGGTATAATGCCATAGAGCCCACCCTCCGCAGTGGCCATTTTCTGGAGGGGAGCTGACTTTGGTCATCTGGAAATCAATTGTAATATAGTAGGAGATCTCCAAATGCCTCATGGAGGTTGTCAACCCTAACTGGAAGTCCAATGGCTTTATAGCTCTAATGTACATTAAGCAAATGAACCACCAACACTTGGGCTATTATGCACAGGTGTTTTCTTTCATTTTCACCACACATGTCTGTTGGGTTTTCTTTGTTGTTTTGGCATTGATTTTCCTCCCTTCAAGCACCCAGTTCGCTTCTGGTTGCTGTTTCCATGGGTTTTCTGAGAGTACTTTTGTGCCAATTTTTCTCTCGTTTCGCTTCCAAGCCAAAGGCAATTCAAAAGTGTACAGATTTCCCCTCACCCATTTGGTGCCCCTCAATGATCACTTCCAGCCTATATCAAGGTCCTTCCTCCCACTCTACACCTTCTGCCATCCTCCCCCCTTCATTGATGTAAAAGCTCAACTGATTACTTTCCCCCTCATTGTTTAAAATTTTTAATTTTTTCTGACAAGTGGCATGAGTCTGGTGATATGAGGCTATCACTAGTCTCGGATTGCTGAATTTAAAAAAAATTAAAACAATGAGAGGAAAGTTTAAAAGGAGCTGTGTGAGGTTAGTTCCCTGCTGGTATTGACTTGAAAGGGGGATCAGAGAAGAGGCAATGTCCCCAGTACAAAAAAAAAAGATTTAAGTGCTGCATTCGTCAGCACAGAATGAAATTGATATGAGATCTAAAGAGAGAGAGACTGGGATGGGAAGGCTAAAGTTTTGAAAAAAATTTTCCCTTTAATGCTTTAGTGGACAAGGTTTGCAGGAGACCATTTTGGCAGTCTCCAGAGGCCTAACATTAAAATGGCAGCTGAGCCATATGGACCTTCTGCGATTCGCCAAACTTAAGAATTGCTTGGGATTGATCAGTTTGGAGGAAGAGTGCAATTGGCACAGAACAGGCTTTTAAAAACTGCCAAAAAACTGCACCAGTGTGCAGTATCAAGTTAGAGAATCACAAAGAGAAAACCACACAAATTTGCAAGGGAGGGCAGGAAATTAGTATTACTATGCACCTGCTAGGGACATCTGCGAAAATACCCACCCCCATTTTTTCAGGTTAGTGGCACAAGACTAAAAGAGCTCTCCAGAGATTCTGCCAGAGAACACTTCCCCCATATAAACTGCAGCCCTGTGCAAAGTGTGGTAGAACTGCAGCCAACATTGCACCGGCGTGTGCACATGCAAGTACACACATTGCTAATAATCACAGCTTGCAATGCCAGTGTAATTGGGTTCTACCATGCATTCTGTATACTCAACATGTTTCCCTATATTATGACATTATGTGACTCCCATTTTTCACAGTGGCCAATAACACAGCAGAGAATCACCTAGTGCTCAAAACCCAGCTTCCAGCTGCTTGTCATTTTCAGAAAAAGTCTGATCAGTTTCAACAATGGGTTTTCCTCCTTTGCCTGGGTACCTTTCTGTTCCCTTTAATTCAAGGAACTAACCCTAAAATGCATTTGTAGAGCCTGAACCAGGAGGATTAAATGGAAGGTGCTTGCTGGATGCTACTGCACCGCTCCAATAGGGCAATTGCATAATGTTTAAAAAAAACAAAAACTTTGGACATCCCCGCCACACATCACAAGTAACATTCTACCCTGATTTAGAAAAGCATGGAGTTTTTAATACACCAGAATAAATACACCAGAGGATTACACCAGAATAAATACACCAGAATAATACACCAGAATAATACACATCACAAGTAACATTCTACCCTGATTTAGAAAAGCATGGAGTTTTTAATACACCAGAATAAATATACCAGAGGATTACACCAGAATAAATACACCAGAACAATACACCAGAATAAATACACCAGAGGAAAAAGAATGGTGCATAAGGTGGGCATAGAATCTGAAGTCAAGAGTAAAGGCTTACTGCTCTGAAAATCTGTAGTAAACTGTTTGTGCATAATGGTCCTTGCATAAAGGATGAGGGCTGAGAAATAGCATCCCTTTTCAAGCATTGCAGTCATGTGTACTGGGAGGCAAGCAGTGCTGTGTAGATCTGCCTGATATGTGTGATCACCATTCTGGTTGAAAGGGATGATCTATGGATTTTTAGCTTCCTAAAAAAAAGGGTTTTGTGTAGTGTGTACAGAGGCTGTAAGTGCATGCGAAATCCGCAAGTTGTTCCTTTCAGAAAAAATAGCAACTGCATGCATTGAAAATATCATAGGTAGCTAGGACTGCCAACTCCCGCTGGGGAAATTCCAGGAGATTTGGGGGGTGGAGCCTGGGGAGGGCAGGGTTTGGGAAGGGGAGGAACCTCGACAGGACATAATGCCATTGAGTCCATCCTCCAAAGCAGCCATTTTCTCTAGGGAAAGTTATCTTTGTTGTCCAACAATGAGTTATAATTCTGGGAGATCTCCAAAATCCACCTAGAGTTAGCAGTTGTAGCACCTACTTCTGATACATGCAGTTGGCAGGCAGGGCCGGCTCTATCACTAGGCCAACTAGGTGGCCGCCTAGGGGCGCAGCTGGCAAATGGGGCAGCGGAGAGACTGAGAGAGACTCAAACCAGGAGATAGTGTGTTTTATGCAAACCGTGATTTACCATTATGTCTGAATGCAGCTTTCCATTCAGGCTAAGAACTAAACTTAGCCTTGGGCCAATGCAGATAGACTTGTAGGCGCTGCGGCAGCTGGTGCAGGTGGCTGCAGGCGGGGCTGGAGAGTTCATGAGCTCAGGCAGGTGGGCGGGTGCTGGGGTGGGGGGGGGTGTCACTTGCAGGCGGGTCTCCAGTGGTGGAGAGGGCAGCTTTGCGGTGTGTGGGGGGTGCACCACAAGGTAGCCTTGCCTGGTGCGCAAAAAAACCTGGGGCCGGCCCTGTTGGCAGGCTCTCAGTACGTATGAGGGCTTCTCAGAGTCCTTAATAGGCAAATACGGCTTGAATCCAGCAATGTGCAAACAGAAATATAAACTTATGTGCAGTTCAGCTAAGGCAAGGGCTGCAGTCACACACATGAAATAATCCACTTTCAATGCACTTTCGAATTGGACTTTGCCAGTTCACACAGTAAAATCCAGTTGCAAAGCGCATTGAAAGTGGATTATTTCATGTGTTGTGATCGCAGCCGAGGTCTTGTACAACATCTTGCTCTTTCCCTCCTGTGTATTATAGTGCCAAGAAACTGTTTGTGCAAGATCTTGTGCACTCAGAAGCGCAGCTGGGGATACAATGAGTTTGACTTAGCACAAGTGAGAATTCAAGACATTTGAATTCGTGCAAGTGGTTACTGCGGCCTTTTTCTTGCACTTCCACAAGAGAGCTCTGGTGCAGTGGGAAATTTTTGGAAGTGCCACTTCTCCACAAGTAGATCCCGAGTATGTAAATGTAATGTCCTATGTGTCCTGGCAGGGTGAGGGAGGCACATTTCCCAGGACTTGATTTAAAGAGATTAATTAGGCCCTTTTGAAAGGGTTGTGGGTGGCAACTCAGGGAGTTTGACCTTTGGCAAATTAGCTGGTTTGTTTGCTGGTGAACTGTGGCCCTCTTTCCACAGCCTCTCCTGCCACCCAAGGAGGCTCCATATATTTAACTTTGCTTTGACAGGAAGGATGTTTAGCAGGAACAGAGCTCTTTTCACTCCCAAGCAAAATCCCATAAAAATCATGCCACACAACCTGAGAGTTTGAATTGTGACGTGAGCATGCACACAAATGCTTATACCCAGAATTAAACTTTGTTGGTCTCTGAAGAAGAGAGCGTGCACACGAAAGCTTACGCCTTGAATAAAACTTTGTTGGTCTTAAAGATGCCACAGGACTCTTAACTTTTTCTGTTGCTTCAGACTAACACAGCTGCCCACTTTGATCTACCCAGAATTAAACTTTGATGGTTTCTGAAAAAGTGTGCGTGCGCATGAAAGCTTATATCCCGAATTAAAATTTGTTGGTCTCTGAAGCAGTGAGCGTGCACACGAAAGCTGACACACCGCATTAGACTATGTTGGTCTCTGAAGAAGTGTGCATGCCCACCGAAGCTTATACCCCGAATTAAACTTTGTAGGTCTCCACAGAAGTGTGCATGCACACCAAAGCTTATACCCCAAATTAAACTTTGTCTTATACCCCAAATTAAACTTTGTCCACTCGGACTTTGTTCTAACGCTCCACACCAACACGGCTACACGCCCCACGACGAGAGTTGTGAGGAATCAAGTCTAAAGGCTGACAACCACCAGAGTCGTCCATGACCGGCACAACTTAACTCCCCCTCCAAAAAAAAACACCTCCACACCTTTCCCAAAGTGGAAGCGCCTTCTTGTCGGCGTCTCTATGTGCGCGCCTATGTGTATGTGAGTGGAGAGACGGATGTCTTGTGCGAGAAACTCCGGGCTTGTTTCCTCTTCCGAGGCTGCCTCATCTCGGAAATATGCTGGCCCGGCGCCACGGACCTGTCATTCCCGCCCGCATTCCCCCGTCCCAAATCCCCGCCGAAGCAGCAGCTCCACACACTCACAACACCCCCCCCCCCCCCCCCAAAGCAAACAAGCCACCTTTTGCATTGCCCTGCACCGTATTTATTGCATTTATTTATCTGCACGCCCAGGCGGGCGCCGCCACAACTCATTGGGTGGCTGGGTGGCTCCAAGTGGAGCTGGGAAGAAGACGTGCCCCCGCCCCCGGGCTTTCTCCCCCTTATCTGCCATGTAAAGAAACCCGGGGTGTGTGTGTGTGCAGGAAGGAAGGACAAGGGAAAGCGGGAGAAGCGTGTGTGTGTGTGTGAGAGAGAGAGATAGAGAGAGAAGGAGGGAGGCGGCGGGCAGCAGCGCCTGTGTGAGGGAAGACGAACGGGCTGGGGGAGGGCGCTTGAGCGACTAGGAGGCTCTCCCACAGGCTGGCTGGAGGGCGCTGGGAGCAGAGCTGAGGGGGTTCTTCTTTTTTGGGGGGGGGGGGGGTGTGTGTGTGTTTGACTCCGCCCCGCCAGTTTCTGGCCCGCCTACCCCACCCCCCTGGGCGGCGGGAGACAGAGCGCGCCCGCTCCCCCCCCCCCCCACACTGCCCGCCCCGCGCGCCTCAGGCGGGAAGAAGGGAGAGGAGAGACCGTTGGCTGCGCGTGAGGTAAGGAGAGGCGCCCGCCGCGGGGCACGGGATCGCGCGCGCGCCCTCATACCCCCCCCCCCCATACCCTTTCCCTCCTCACTGCCTCGGGGGGGGAGGGTTTCCCCTGTGGCAAATGGGGATGGGGGGGGTGCATCTGCGTGAGGAACTGGAGCGAACTCCGTCCCCCCCCCACCACACACACATCCACTCTTGCAAGCTGCCGTTCCCCCCCCCCCCATCCCCGTGCTTTCTGGAAAAGGCAACTAACTGCCTCTTGTGAATGGATGTGGCTCTTTTTTGGGGGGGGGGCGGAGGGGCGGGGGGAGAAGAAGCAACACCTGGCGTTTTGTTGGTGGTTTAAGGTGTGTGTGTGTGGGGGGGGGGGCTCAGTCAGTCCTCTTAGGCCAATGCCATCCTTTCCCTTTCCTCCCTCTCCTAAAATGCAGATGCGCGGGGATGTGTGGGTGGGTGGGGGGAGAGAAGCAAATAAATAAATTAAAGTGCAGCTTTTTTGGGAGGAGGGGGCGGGGAGCACGTTTCAGTTCAGGTTTACCATTGACCGGGTCTGACTTTGGGCATTGCTTCTTTGGGAAGCTGCCCCCTCCCCCCATGATCCTGAACCCCCCCCCCCCCGGATCCTGCCCATCCAGAGGGTGTGTTGCAAGCCCAGGGATCGGGTCCTCCTCCTCCTCCTCCTCCTCCTGGGCTCTATGGACTAGGCACTGAGCCTTGCATGGGAAGCTCAGGAATCGATTGCATCTTGAGCACAGTATACAGTGCAGCATTGATGCAATCCCGGGCTCTGCGAGCAGGAATGTGTTGTGAGTCATGGGTATATAACCAATGCTCCCTTCTAAGCTGTGGAGCCTTGTGAGCATAAATCCTACTTCGTGAGCTACAGGCGTTGGAGTTGTGATCGAGCGATTTGGCTACTGCGTGAATTAGTTTGCTCTGGAGCCATCCTCCCTGAGAGAAGACAAAAATGTGTGAGCCGGAGGCTCAAAAAACCTGTAACCTAACTCACACTAACTCGGCTTAGAAGGAACACTGGATGTAACCCACATTGCTCCAGCTCTCTTGTCGTCCGTCTCCCCCGTCCCCCCCCATACTAAGGATACGAGTTTTAAAGTTGACATGTTCTGCGGCAGGCATAATCCTGAGTGGCCAGAAGGACGGTGTATAACTAAAACGAAGCCCTGCAAAGCTTCAGCCAAATGTGCTGAGGCAGCGCTGTAATCCCCCCCCCCCCCCATGGAACGTTGCATGCACTACATTTTCTGGAGGTGTAGTTACTTCAGAAAGGTGCTGAAAGGCAGATGTGAAGGTGAGAGAGTGTGTGGTTGTAGATGCTGTTTGCGCTGAGATTTGTGTTGTTTTGAAATTACTGTTCCGGAAGGTGGTTCGCAGGCATTCAGTTGTCTTCCTTTTAGAGAGTGTGCTGGGGGGGGGGGGGGGATCGCAATTTCTATTCTGAGATCCGTTCATGTCTACTGACAGTTTGGTAGCAACAGGATTAGTTTTATTCCTTATTGTCAAAATGGATAGGCTTCTGTGGTGCCCAACTGTAAATGAAGCGATTTGGTTCTTTTTGCTTTTTGATGGAGAGGGAAATTTTGGGTTCATGTGCAGCTTCTATCACATCTGTGTGATTCCACCATTGCTGTCCCAACAGCTACATCCTCAGTTATACACAAACCCTTCACAATTCTGTAAGAACCTTTGTAATCCAAAATAACATCTATTCATTACCAAACTGTAACGGCAATAATATACTGGGTGACCGTTTAACAATGCAATTGTTCTTGTCTCACTCAGTTAAGAGACAACATAATCGATATGCCTGTTGAGAAGGGAAAAGGTAGGGGTGGATGTACTTAAATACAAACAAAAAAACCTGTACTGATGTCACCTAAATGCTGCGTGAAGCAATGTTGATTTCTGTAAAGTTAAGCATATTTGCATACGTTTGCTTTGCGTAACACTCCTGTTAGTAATGGAGGACAGGGACTTCAAGGTAGTATGAGCTGTCAAGCCATTCAAAATACCTTCTCTCAGTGATAGGTGGAGATGCCCAGACCAGATTGGGGGCAAGGACTCTTTATTATCTGATTCTTCATGCTGGGGTCCCAGACTTTACCCAAGCAAAGACATAGTGGCCTGATTCTGATGTCATGGCCAAACCTTGGTTCACCCGTTTTCTGGTTTGGAGGCAAACTCTGATATGCATCATTTCATGGAGTTTGAAGGGACCACAGGGTCATCTACAGTATTTACACCTGACCCTGGCCCGATTCCTGTCTGCCAGTGTCTGATCAGACCAGAGGATACATCTTGATGCTGCTTTGATAGTTTGTACTGAAGATACGCCATCGATGTGTTAGGATATGTTTTTATGCCTGTTTAAATTTTAATTTTTAACTGTTTTAATGGCTGTTGTTAGCCGCCCTGAGCCCGCCATACGGCGAGGAGGGCGGGATATAAATCCAATTAAATAAAAATTAAAAAATAAAAATCTAGTCCAACCCCCTGCACAATGCCAGAAATTCACAAATACCTCCCCCAACAACTGCTGTTCCATGCCCAGAAGATGACAGAAAAGCTCCAGGATCTCCAGCCAAACTAGCCTAGAGGAAAATTGCTTCCAGACCCCAAAGAGGCGATTAGCGTTTCCTTGGGCATGTAAGAAAGGGCCACAAGAACTAAGTACTGATGCAACCCTTCCTGCCCTCCCTCTCATGATCTGCCTAAGTTCACACAATCCGCATTGTTGTCAGATGGCCATCTAGCAGGGGCGTAGACTTTGTAAATCCGGGGGGGGGCTCTTTCGTGCGCGCGCGCAAAGCACGCACGCGCATGGGGGACCATGTCCCCGCCACTTTTCCCCCGGCCCCAGGGAGGCAGACCCGGCAGGGCGAGCGGGGGGCAGCGGCGGGGGCTGCTGCCCCGTAGGGTTCTTTGAAGTCGTGGCGGCGCGCTTCCCCCCGATGCTGCAGCTGCCTGCCGCCCAGAGCAAACGCCAGGCCGCCCGGCTGCTGCCCCAGAGCTCGCTCGCCGGAGTCCCTGTGCCTGCCCATCGCGCTGGCTCTGGCCCCCCCTCCACCCCCCCTCCTTGGCGGCTGCCTTCTGCCGCGCCTGGCACCCCCCGGGCTTCTGGCGGCCCTCCCCGTCTCCCCCACCGGCGGGCGCTCCATTTTGCCGGGGGTGGCTGAGCCCCCCCCGGGAAATTTCGGGGGAGGCTCGAGCCCTCGAGCCCCCCCGTAGTTGACGCCTATGCCATCTAGCCTCTGTTTCAAAACCTCCAAAGGAGGAGAGCCCACCACCTCCTGAGGAAGCCTGTTCCACTAAGGAATCGCTCTGTCAGGAAGTTTTTCCTAATGTTTAGCTGAAAACTCTTCTGATTTAGGCCACAGTCACATGGCCCTTTAATGTGGGAGGAAGAGCTGTTTCCTCCCACATTTAAAGGGACCATTCAGAATGGCCAGGACAACTCCCGCGCTGAAGCCGGCTCAAATGCGGGTTCCTCCGGCATTTTCCGACCTTGGGAAAATCAAGTGTTTTCCCAGGAGTTGCGCGAGGAGCCCACATTTGAGCCATCTGGACAGCCCTCTCTCGCAATGATTGCAAGAGCAGGGCTGTCCAGATGGTCCCGTCTGCCATTCCCCCCCCCCTTTTACACTTGGGTGCTTGGCCACTCAAGTGCCTAAGTGTAAAAGGGGGGGAAAAACCCCTCAAACCAACCAGGCAGCCGGCGGGGCTTGGGGAAGGGTGCCTCCCCTGGCTGCCGCCAAACGCTGGAGAATGCCGCACCGCCTCTTCTGCCTCCGCTGCCGCCAAACGCCTGAGAACGCTGCTGCCACTTCTTCCGCCTCCGCCGCCACCTCTGTCTGCCGCCATTGCCCACTGCCTCCTCTGCTGCTGCCCGCCGCCGATGTGTAAACATCCCAACCTGAGGTAAAAAAACGCGGCCCCTTTAATCTGGGAGGGCTCCCAGATTTAAAGGGGCCTTGTCACCACAACCTTAATTTCAACCCATCCGTTCTGGTCCGACCTTCTGAGGCAACAGAAAACAACTCTGTACCATCTTCTAGACAACAACCCTTCAGGGTTTGGATATCATCATGACCTGAGGAAGCAGGGAAAGGGACTCCAGAGGAAGAGCTGACCATCGCTGCCAGTTTCTCCCTGTTCCAGTTCCTATTGTCTGGTCTTCTGCAGGAGCTGAACTTTGACTCTCCCAGCAAGAGGTCTCTACTATTGCCTGCTTGAAAATCCGGGCAGGAGTGTTTTCCACATCATCCATTTTGGGTCCTGAAGAAACCATCTCGCCTGGTGCTGTCTGAACACTTGGTCATGAAACCAAGTGAAGGATTTCATCATGGGGGTAAAACAACTCCCTGTAAAGGAGAAGAGAATAAACAACTGACTCACAATCTCTTCCTTGAGGGGACTTGTCCCAGAGAAACATGGACCCATTCTGCAACAGTGTTCACACATGGCCACTGGATCCTTGCCCCACATTTTGTTGAAATTTAGTTCATGTTCCTTCTGGCTTTGAGATTTCTCCATGTCTTACCTAACTAGTACAAGCCCATCTTTACGTAACTAGTACAAGCCCATGTTCCTTCTGGCTTTGAGATTTCTCCATGTCTTAACTAACAAGTACAAGCCCATCTTTGCAGCCATGTATGTTAGAAATTTTTTTAACAGTAAAAGTTGAGATTTTTCTGCTTCCTAAGGTCTATAGTATACAGAATTGCAGAATGTGTTAAGTGCTATCAAGTCAATTCTGAATTATGCATCCCTGTCAATTAATTACCTCCCAAATGCTCTATCATTAACAGCCTTGCTCAGGTCTTGCAAACTGAGGGCCCTGGCTTCCTTCATTAAGTCAATCCATCTCATGTTGGGTCTTCCTCTTCTCCCTCTGAGGTGGAGGACATCTCCATGGGTTATTCCCACCGTGCCTTTAGAGAGGCAGGAAATAGTTTTTTCCCCTTCCTGTTGGTGCCTCCGGAATAGCCCATCTCCAGTTCTGTTCCTGCCTCAGTTGGGAGAAGCAGCAAAGACTAGTTAGGCTTAGCTGTAGATCTGCTGAACTACCTTTTTCCTTCCAACTTTTTCCTTGCCCTTTGTTACTTTTCTCTCTCTCCTTCCTCTTTGCTCTGCAGTGTTTCTGCTCCTCTCGGAATGAAGCTGAAAGGGGTCCTTGGACCCTAAGAGAAGTTCAGTGCCGGCCGCGATGGTGGCAAAGGAACTTCCCGAGGCTTTTTCCTCTGGCAACAAGGGAGAGGCGCACGCTGCGGCAGCGCGGGACAACTCCAGAGCCAATCTGCCTTTGCGGCTTGATTGTGCGCTCCCAACAATAGCGGCTGCTTGGCGGCGACGCCACGCACCCAGAAGCACCACCAACAGCCTGAAGAGGAAGAGCTCGCCATTTTCTTCCCGTGCCCTTGGAGCACCGGTGGCCATTTTGAGGGTCTAGCTTCGAGCCTGGGAACCCTCCATGGAGCCATCCCAGGAGTTAGAGTTAGAATAGATTAACAAAAATTAAATGCAAGAGCAAACTTTCAGCTATTGTTAGGTAAGATAATCAAGATATCTTAATATTTAGAATGTTCCCTGTTGACCTGAATTCTCATAGCCTGGAAAAGAGTTTTCTGTTAGCATTCCGTACTATTACAGTTTGTTGAAACCGTAGCAGATAGTAAGCTGAATGGGCCATTGGCTTGACTTCAGTGGTTTTAGAATGTTTCTGATTGCACTGTTCCATCCAGTAGAACTGTTCTTCTGCTCTAATGCAGTTTAACCAAACCAAAAAGTATAGAGAAGGGGGGGGGGATGAGAAAGGGAAAAAACTAAGAGAAGTGAGAAAACTATATTTAACCATTCATGAAGACAAATTTAGATCTGGAATTTATCATTCCAAAACACTGGCACTCTTAGATTTCTCATACTTCTACAAGAATATGTTAATTTTGGCAGTCTTCTATTTTCTCAGATCCAGCCCGACTCATTCACTAAGGCTGAAGACAGACTGGCAATCTGGAGTGGGAGAGCTTCGCTTGTGAAGCGGGGGAAGGGAGCCCGTTCAAACAGCCACAGCTGTTCCCCGGCTCCCTTCCGTACTTACCCGCTTCCATGCCGCTTCCCAGCCGCTTTAGAATGACACTGGGAGAAAGTAGTGTCCAGGGGCTGTCTGCCGCTTGTTTCCTGCTTTCCGGCAGTGTGAACCAGAAGAAGGCGGGATTCAAGCAGAGGCGGCAGTGTGAACATGCTGTTTTTCCAATGTGCGCATGAGTGCTCATGTGCACATGAGCTCATGAGCACATGCGCACATTGCTGAAACAGCCCTGCCACGAGCTGCAGAGGCCGGCCTACTCGGGCCGCTCCGCAGCAGTCTGAACGCTCCGGTCCAGTATGCTAATGCAGGAGTATGGCCAGAGTGAACGGCCAGCCCCGGAGCAGTTTTCCCCCGCAACTTTCAGCCCCACTTTCCTCCCACTCCAGACTGCCAGTCTGTCTTCAGCCTAAAACTGTTGTTTCCATGGTTTTATTTCAACCCATCATATATTTTTATAGAATCTATATCTAATAACAGCATTTAAGAATTCTTCTGTGTCTTTGTTATCACCATAGCAGCTGTTCACATTTTGGTTTTATTCATCAACCGCTGTGTTTCCTAAGCAAGGTTGACAGTGTATCTGAAGAAGTGAGTGGTGACTCACAAAAGCTCATTCCCTACCACAAATTTTGTTAGTCTTTAAGGTGCTCCTGGATTCTTGCTCTTTTTTACTGCTACAGCTACCTATCTTCATCTGTCTCCAAGGTTCACAATATATGTCTAATCTGAAGCCTAGAAGAACCCATCTATTCACAGATGCATTGACTGAACTACCTCTTTATAAGATAAAATATGGCCACATTTATCAAGTTTTTTAGCCAGAAGAGAACAATTCTTGAACATTCCCCCAGTAAGTTTAATGATGAGTCAGGTTCATAAAGTTGTCAAGTTGAAGAATCACAAACCGCTAGCTGGAAGCTAGCTGTTGTACTCCTGCTGAGAAATGGCCCCAAAACATCTTTTTTATGACTTTCTTCATGTTGGGAATCCTCAACAAGCCCCCAAAGTATGCATGCTCCATCTTGTTCTAGCAACAGTTAGACTTGAAGGACACTGTTAAGAACATCCTTGGGCTAAGGTGCAGGCCTCTGGCTGACCTTGGAGGTCCCTTCCAACTCTATGATTCTGTTGTTCCAGATAAAAAGGAGAAAATGAAACTTCTCGCCCACCAGTGCTGCACCCACAAAGTTCATCCTCTCTGTTCCTTACTCCTGTGGAGAGTGGGGGTATGGACCACAAATTCTTCGTCTTTCAAGACTGGTGGCTTAGTTTTTCACTCCCTTCATCTCACCAGCCCTGGATACTGGCACCTCCAGCCGCCCTTGCAGTTGGTATACGGGAAGCTTCCTCTCCACTAATGGTTTACCTGGGAAGTTCATCTCTGAATCCCTCATTTCTGTAGAAATCAGCAGTGTGAGCCACAAGATCTTTGTCCAACAGGACTGTGCTCTCCAAGATGGGAGGATTAAATTCTCTGCCCTTTTCCTTACCAGAAGCCCTGAGTGCAACAGGTCAGCTATAGTCAATCGGAACTATACCCCAGTGAAAAAAATGGGACTCAAACAACAGTCTTGTGACACTTTCAAGAGTAAAAGATTTATTGTAGCATATGCTTCTGACTAGAGTCCGCTTCCTTAGCTCATGAAGTGTTGTACATAAGAACATAAGAGAAGCCAATGTTGGATCAGGCCAATGGCCCATCCAGTCCAACACTCTGTCACACAGTGGCCAAAAACACCCGGTGCCCTCAAAAGGTCCAGCAGTGGGGGCAGGAAGCCCTCCTATTGTTGCCCCCCCAAACACCAAGATTACAGAGCATCACTTGCCCCAGACTGAGAGTTCCTATCTATACTTTGTGGCTAATAGCCACTGATAGACTTCTGCTCCATATGTTTCCATCTTGAAGCCGTCCATGCTTGTAGCCACCACCACCTCCTGTGGCAGTGAATTCCACGTGTTAATCACTCTTTGGGCGAAGACGTACTTCCTTTTATCTGTTCTAACCTGACTGCTCAGCAATTTCATGGAGTGCCCACGAGTTCGTGTATTGTGAGAAAAGGGAGAAAATATCTTTTCTGAGGTGTGGCAACCAGAACTGTACACAGTACTCCAAATGAGGTCACACCATCGATTTATACAGGGGCATTATGATACTGGCTGATTTGTTTTCTATTCCCTTCCTAATAACCCCCAGCATAGTGTTGGCCTTTTTCATTGCAGTCGCACACTGTCTCAACATTTTCATTGAATTATCTACTATGACTCCAAGATCTCTCTCTTGGTCAGTCTCCACCAGTTCGGACCCCATCAACATGTATTTATAGTTAGGATTTCTGGCTCCAGTGTGCATCACTTTGCACTTGGCCACATTAAACCCCATTTGCCACACTGATGCCCACTTGCCCATCCTCAATACTTCCCTTTGGAGTGCCTCACAATCCTCCCTGGTTCTCACCACCCTGAACAACTTTGTGTCATCTGCAAATTTAGCCACGTCACTGCTTACTCCCAACTCCAAATCATTAATAAACAAGTTAAATAGCATTGGACCGAGTACTGTTCCCTGCGGTACTCCACTGCTTACCTTCCTCCACTGAGAAAATTGCCCATTAATACTCACTCTCTGTTTCCTTTTAATTAGCCAGTTTTTGATCCACGAAAGGACTTGTCCTTTTATTCCCTGACTATTGAGCTTACTTAGGAGCCTTTGATGAGGAACTTTATCAAAAGCTTTCTGGAAGTCAAGGTAAACAACATCTATTGGGTTCCCCTTGTCCACATGTTTGTTTACTCCCTCAGAGAACACTAACAAATTAGTGAGACAAGATCTTCCCTTACAGAACCCATGCTGAGTCTTCCTCAATAGATTTTGTTTATCAATGTGCCTACTAATTTTTTCCTTAATGACCATTTCCACCAATTTACCCGGTATTGATGTCAGACTGACTGGCCTGTCATTTCCCAGATCTCCTCTGGAACCCTTTTTAAAGATAGGAGTGACATTCGCTACATTCCAGTCCTCAGGAATGGAGGCAGATTTTAAGGAAAGATTACATATTTTTGTATGGTTGGTAGCTTATGTATGGATACGGGGTGGGGGGAAATAAACAATGGTGCATAAGCTAATTTGTTCTGATGATGTATATGGGAGAGCCACAACTTATTTTACTTAAGATCTATAAACTGTTTCATCCCTGACACTAGAGATCTGACAGAGAAGAAGAGGAGATTGGATTTACACCCCAACCTTCACTCAGAGCGGCTTACAAACTCCTTCCCCTTCCCCTCCCCACAACAGACACCCTGTGAGGTAGGTGGGGCTGAGAGAGCTCTGACAGAAACTGCTCTTTTCAAGAACACCTCTGACAGAACTATGGCTTGCCCAAGGTCATCCAGCAGGTGCAAGTGGAGGAGTGGGGAATCAAACCCGGTTCTCCCAGATTAGAGTCCGCGCACTTAACCACTACACCAAACTGTCTCTCCATACTGCCAGATGAGTGTTTCTTAGCTAGCTCTATATACTTCTGTGTATGCAGGAAAACATTTTTAAATAATATGTTCATTTTTCATAGAATCATAGAATCCTGGAGTTGGAAGGGGCCATACAGGCCATCTAGTCCAACCACCTGCTCGATGCATTCTGTTAAAACAGCTTCGGCCTGAAATGCTGAAGATTTAAAATCAGAGTTATGTATTACTTTATTCCTTGACATTTTGTGGTTCGCCCTTCCTCTTACGAAAGCCATTTTGTGGTTGTGCCCATCACCCTGTGTCAGGTTTCTAAAGGTACCCGCTGGCTCAGACAGGTTGGGGACCCCTGCTGTAAACAGAGATTAACTCCAGGTAGGAAAAATGTTGTATGAAGAGACCGTTAGGCATGCTGTGATCCCAAATAGTTTAGTACATTTTATGTTTAACTGCAGGCTTTCAGTATTGTATGAAACACTCCCCCACCAGGCCAAATTTGCACAGGCCAAATGAAAGGCCATAATCGGCACAAAGCCCAGGATTCATTGTACCACCTCAGCAAGATCAGGAAGAAGAAGAGAAGAGAAGAGATTGCATTTATACTCTGCCCTTCGCTACCCAAAGGAGTCTCAAAGTGGCTTACAATCCCTTTCCTTTCCCCTCCCCACAACAGACACCCTGTGAGGTAGGTGGGGCTGAGAGAACTCTCTCAAGAACTGCCATTGAGAGAACAGCTCTGGAAGAACTTATGACTGATCCAAGGTCACACCAGCAGCTGCATGTGGAGACGAGGGGACTCCCAGATTAGAGTTTGCGCTCCTAATCACTACATCAAACTGGCTCAAAAGTGCCTTTCAGATCATGTTGTCATGTTTAGGAATATAGTTGGCATTGATCGGGGAAGAACATGAACTCTTTTCTGCAGTAAGTTTAAAATCCCCAGAGATCATTATCATATGAAATACTGGAAACTATATACAAATAAAGCATTTCAGTATGTGTTCTGGTTCTGTTTAACAAGCAGTCTTGGGGTTTGGTCAACACTTAGGCCAAATTTCCCTAGAAAACAGCAGACAGACAAAACATATGCTTAAATGATGGTGCTGTTTTATTTCGTGCTAGTGAGAAAGCAACATTATAAAATTTGAAGTGAGCCAGAGTAGGAAAACTGCATATCCAAATTCTGCTAAATTACTTGCAAAAACCTTTGGCTCTCAGTTAATCAGACCTCAGTCTCTGACTTCTATATTTAAAAGGGACTCAAACAAAAGAAGAGATTCAAAGGCCGAGGACAGACTGGCAATCTGAAGCGGGGCAGGCACGCTTCGCAAACGGAGGAAAGGAGCCCGTTCAGACATGCGCATCTGCCCATCGGCTCCGTTGCGTACTTACCCGTCTCCCAGCCGCTTTCCTTCCGCTTTACCCGGACACCGGGTAAAACCGGTGTTCAGGGGCCTTCCTCCGCATGCCTCCCGCTTCCAAACAGTGTGAACTGGAAGAAGCGGGAGGCATCCGGAGGAAGTGTGAACGCACGGCAAAAAGTTTTGCGCATATGCGCATATGCGAAAAACATCAAAGGAAAACAAAAAAAAAGTGCAGCGGCACGCGCGAGCCCCGCGCGCTGGCTATGCGGCAGTCTGAACTCTCCGTGGCAGTCTGAATGCTCTGTATCGCCGCTGATCCGCATTGCTCTGGCCAGTGTGAACGGCCAGCTCCGTGAGTTTTTCCCCCCGCTCCAGTTCCCTCCGCTTTGCCTCCGCTTCAGATTGCCAGTCTGTCTTCGGCCAAATATTCCCTTTGAACATCAGGAAATCCAAAACTGAAGCGTCTGGCTTAGACTCATCTCTAAAAGAACACAGCAGAATTCTTTGTGGTCGAGAGTGTTTTCCATTGCGTTTTTGTAAAAACTCTCTGTCTATAGATTCTCTAAAAAAGTCAGTTAATATCTATCAAAGGTGCATTGTATGTCTCAAAACAGTGTTGATTGTACATTTCATATTTTTTGAGACAATTTTGGTCCTGTTTACGTGAATTGATTTCTACTATAATTCTCCTCAAGGGTTTCTTTTGCTGTTATATTGATGGAGTTTTGGTTTCTAGCACACCTTTTTGGATGTTGTTCTAAGTAATGACAAACATATAGGAGCTAGCTATGTTAAAAAATTGGAAGCCTTAGGAAGGAAATGTCTTTCCTTAAAAGTGATCTGGAAATCTATTTGAAAATCATGTATTCTTTCTGAATGATCAGTGGTCATACGACTGATTTTACAACCTGTATAATGAGACTACAGAGGGAATCAAAATTCTATACCAAGAAAACTTTGATTTTAATGTTGCAAACTACAAATCGGTATCTTGCTAGTTTGGGACATTTTCAGGCTGTACAGCTCGCTTCAAATATACGTTCCATATAGATTATACTACCATATGTGTGTGTGCCTGCATGCAAAACAGAAATGCCAGATATAAGGAAGTATTCCTTCAAAGGAATGTTTGGGCATCTAACCAGTCACTTGGTGTTTTGCATGAAATGACATTTTGAGTTAATAACAGTTCTTTAAAAACTTTGTGGTGTGTTCTGCAAGTATCTGAGCTGTGTCTCTGGGGAGGGAAAAGCCTGCGTCCTATTTCTGCTGTGGATGTTACCAGCTGTTAGTATCACTGCAACTGTAATGTGCTCAAAATATTGTGTATTTTTAAAAGTGATAGAATATTAAGTATAAAGCCTGGCCCAGACAACAGCTTGTCGGCACAATTCCAAAAGGATTGTGATTAAATTGCTCTATGTCAACTTTATCTCTGCAAAGTGTTGAATAATTGTTATCGTGTTCATTCTCAAAGCATCACTGTCAAATAGGTCATTACTTCAGTTTTACAGATTGGAAACTGAGGATAAAAATAGGGATTTGCTCAGAGTTACCCATGTTCACAGTGGAGCTGAAATTTGAACTTACATCTGCCTAAAGTATGTTGCATCATTTTAGGAATTAGATCACCTAACTTCTAATTCCAAACAATTGTTAGTTCCTTGGAATAGTGTCCTTGCTTGAGCAAGCATTGCCAAGGAACAAATGTTTATTTATAACAGGACTGAGAAACCACTTGGACCTATTGTGCAGGGTTGTTGTTATTTTTTTTTTTTTGCAGTGGTTCTATTTGAACTGACCCTTGGAATCCAGAACGGTTATGTGATGGCCAACAAAGAATGAGCAAATTTGCTATCAGTGCAGTCCTAAACAGAGTTATGCCCTTCTAAATCCATTGAAGTCAATAGGCTTAGCATGGTGTAACTCTGGTTATGACTGCACCATACTTGTGTTCAGAAGATGCATACACGTTAGATAAACTTCAGTAGGATGATGGAGTACTTTCTGGTTTAGGGCCAACTCTACATTAAAATAGCATGTGTGTAAGGAAGATTAGGATCAGCAAATCTCAAGCCTGAAAAATATACTGTCTGTACTAGAAAGTTAACAAACACTCACATCATGCTTCTAAATGTTATGCAAGATTCTAATATCTAGGTCAGGGGTGTCAAACATAAGGCCCGGCGGTTGGATTCAGCCCGTCCAGGGCTCTTATGCGGCCTGTGAGCAGCTAGTGTAAGGGAGGGAACAGGAGACTGCTCAGGGGAGAGTGGGTGGAGCCACCGTGATTGTGGCTTCAGCATGGCAGAACAACCTTGTCTGCAGCAGTCGAGCAGTGTAGGAGCATCTATCCAGTGCTGCACTGCTGGCTGTCCAATCTGCCCATGTGGGTTCTCCTTTGTACCCCCCTCCCAACCTATGAGGCCTTGCAGTGAGGATACACCAACTCAGAGCTTATCAGCTGCCATCCTTACAGTTTATGTATCCGGTACCTGGCATTCATTTTATGACACCCGTGGCCCAACAAAGTGACATTTATGTCAGATCTGGCCCTCATAACAAATGAGTTTGACACCCCTGGTCTAGGTAGTGAATAATCCAAGAACTTCATGTCCACATGTCATCCCATCCACATATCTTCATGGAAAATGCATATGTCATCATGATAGAAGGACTGAAACAGTCTTGGTTTCCTTGATGGTTGACTTGTGTTGGGAGAGCATGATAGAAGACAGGAGGGCCTGGCGTGATGTGGTCCATGGGGTCGTGAAGAGTTGGACTCGACTGTGCGACTGAACAACAACAATACTGGTGAACAACAGTGCTCTAACTGATGTTCATGTCACGCCTTTGGCTCTTCCCAGATAGTTTAATTTTAGTCCAAATACAGGGATCAGATTTAGAATTGAGGAGAGCATTCCATTATACACTTCCATTGAAGTGCTACAGATAAGTTATCCGTGAAAACACTGACACAGATTTCTGAGTAACTTGCTCTGGAAATACTTGGGATTCCAGTGGCAAACCTCCGAAATGGTGTGATAAATGTTGGCACTAATGGTCTGTCGAAGAAATTTACGAGAAACTGTTTGAGACATTCAATACAGTGGATATTTTGGCATCTGTAGCACATACTTTCCCTGACAACAGCTTTATTAAGCTTTGGGAGGTCTACACAGATCCTGATAACAGGGACCGTTTGCAGAACTCAGCAATTTCCTTAAGTATGTCATGTTTCTTCATCTTTTCTAACTCCTTTCCTACTTTGTACAGTCATGAGATGAGACATTGGCAGGCTGGCTCTAGATTCAGCATCAAGTCCTAAAACGGTGCCCAAAAATCTCCTTTTATAGGGCTAGTGTTCACAAACACTCTTCAGTTTTTCCACCTTAATCCATCCCATTCTAGTTGCCGTATCCTTTCCTTTTATTATTATGCTCCTCTGACCAAAGGTCTTGAGCAAAGTCAAAACAAATGCAAGATAAAATACGAAACAGTAAACATTATAATACAGCACTGCGAATTAAAACCCAGCTCTGTAGTGGCATAGAGAAACAGGTGCTAGAACTTTGGTGACGGAACACGTTTCTGGATTGGTGTCTGCCAGTAAAAAAAGAGATCATGTGGGATTTGACAGGCAGCTGGTAATTCAGGATAGATGTAATCCAGAGGTCCCTGAGTGATATCCATCGATCACCGAATAAGATGAGGTGATCTGTGGTCTCTGTTACTCCCAAGTGCACCGCAGCAGTAGTGGCCAGAATATGGAATTTTGGTGAAGCACCTCCGGAGCTCTGCAGCTGACAAAACATTCAGTCTGTCTAACATAAAGATGTGCCTATGGCCAGGAGTTCTGAGGAGGCTTTGATATGTAGGGAGGGTCAAAGGGGGGAATCTCTACTGCCAAAGTAGAGCATATATTCCCTGCGTGGGCCCCTGTGCTGGAATGGTCAAACTCAGCAACTCTTTTCCTAACCCAGCCTTACTGCTACAGAATGGCCAGTATCCCTAACCACAACCAGAGAGAAACCAAGACACTCTTATCAATTATCAACACATTTTCCCATACACTTCTAAAAGAATATTCCTTCAGTAAATGTAAAAGATCCCCTCCAGGATATTGGACACTGAAAAGAGGGCCTTCAGTTGAAGGCACCTCTCCAGATCTGGACTCCAATGAGTGCTGCACAGCTCCATTTGGAGAACAGGCTCTGCCACTCAGCCTTGCACTCCTGCTATCCCATGTAAAAACTGAAGAAGTGGACGGTTAATGGACTCAGAGACCCTGTTCATCCAAATGCCTGCCTCAAATAATACCTGTGGGATAACCTTAGCATTAAAAGCTTCAAAATCTGCTGGAACATACTGCCTCCCTTTAGGATAAAAGAACCGTAAGAGTGTGTTTATGTTTACTCCAGCAGTTTTTAATAACTGAATAAATATGGGTTTCCCAAGTAAGGTTTGTTATTAAATGTTACACCCAATTATTTAGAATGGGCTACTTGCTGTATTTTCCCCCCATTAATCGCCCATAGCTTTTGTTTGATGTAAGAAGTTTTTGAAAAGATCATAATTTTTGATTTTTCATAATTCACTGATAGTCCTTCCTGGGAACAGTATTTGGTAAATGTGTTCAGTATATTTATGTAATCTAATTTAATTCTATCTATCTGTCTCTCTCTCTTTATCTGTCTAATCCTCATACAGCTATAGCTTTGAGCAGAAAATAAAATAATAAAATAAAATAATACCTTACTTGGTATTCTTCTGCTGCTGTTTAATTATTGCTCCTAAAAATTTTGCCACAGAGTAACATAATAATTTGTATCTGATAATAACCACGACACCTGTGCCCTTGTACTATCAGATGCCTCCTCAGACCTTTCCGTCATTTGGCATAAAGGAGTAATTAAATTGGCCCTCAGCTTGTTAAATGTAACTTCCGATATGGTATCATCTGCAGAAAGCAGAACAGGAATCTCATAGTTAGCCAAGACAGGGGCATGGAATCCTGGTTTTCACAGATGAGGCATCGTATCATTCACATAGAGACTGAGAGGGGCTAAAATACATCTTTGATGCCTTGCAAGACAGAGATACGGCCAGAGAGCTGCCCTTCAAATCCACAATGGATCTATTCAGTTGTATTCTCATATAGCTTTATATATTAACCAAAGAAGTACATCGTCTATTGATATTTTAGCCAAGTTTGCCCAGTTCTCATGGAACTGAAACAAGTGCTGCATAAGAAAATGAGATTGGATTTCTACCCCACCCTTCACTACCCAAAGGAGTCTCAGAGTCACTTACAATCCCTCCCCTCCCCACAGCAGACACCCTGGAAGGTAGGTGGGGCTGAGAGAACTCTCTTGAGAACTGCCCTTAAGAGAACAGCTCCGAAAGAACTTGTGACTGGCCCAAGGTAACACCAGCAGCTGCATGTGGAGGAGTGGGGAACCAAACCCGATTCTCCCAGATTGGAGTCCATGCTCCTAACCACTGCACTAAACTGGCTCCTCCAAGATGACCATTAGGGGAGAAGACTATTTGTTGGGTCGATGATACAGTACAAGAGAGTGGTCAAGAGCTGGCACCCCTCTTCTAAATCCTGCTTGTTCAGGATATAACAAAAATTTGATTCTGTTCAGTTTAAACGCTTGTGACAGAGGAAATTTACATACACCTTGCCTATTGTTAAGAGCAAGCTTATGGGCTGGTAATTTGCAGGGTTGCTCTTAGCCCCCGTTGTATTATCGCATGTCTCCAAACTGGAGAAAATCAACCTGAAACATTGATTTGTGTAATCAAGTTTGTGACCTCTTATCTCATACACCATGTGTGCTGAAGTGCTCAATGTCATCTTTTTTCCCCCCAAACCATTTTTATTATATTTTAACAATCAAAATCAACAAACCATCCAAAAATATAGTAACCCAGTAATAAGTATTGAATGTTACATATCTTACATTCTTAGTATCACACCATACTCTGCTTTATAGAGGAACACATATAATAAATCATTAACGCCAACAAATAACTATAGTATTTATAGTTACATTAGAAAAATAATAACTTATCATGAAAAGGATTCTTTGGAACAATTTTACGTTTTGTTAGGTAGCTTACAATCGGAAACCATATTCCTTGAAATGTTGCTTATGATGTCTCTGTTGAAATTTCAGTAGTACGACTATAAACAAAATACTCCCAAAGTTTGTTTTGCCATTCATAAAGAGATGGTATTTTTTCATTTTTCCAAAACTGATCAAGCGTTATTCTTGCTACCGCTATAAGTAAAGATACCTGTGTTTTGGTACTGTGCAGTTCTGTGGAAATTAGACCTGTCTCTAAAATTATAGATTCAAGGGCTAAGACTAAGTTCTGGCCTGTAATTAAAAAAAATTGGGTTACAATATCATTCCAAAATGTTCTTATTTTTGGACAGAACCACCAACAGGGAGCATAATCGCCGACCTGACCACATTTTTTCCAGCACTCCGCTGGATACTGAGGGTTTATTCTATGGAACTTTTGGGGAGTATAGTACCATCGGTTTAATACTTTAAATGTATTAAAGCGGATATTAAATATCTTAGAATTAGTATTAGGTTGTGACCAAATTGTCCAATGTCATCTTGATGACCTTCTGGACTTTGTAGAACAATCTCTGCTCTATACAGTTTGAGAAGATTTGGGATTTTTTTAACCAGTCTTATGAGACTACTGTGACACTCATCTGTGGTTTCATCTTGAAGCAGCAATCATCCCATTAATTGATAGGCTTATCCTTTATGCAGATAACCCTTTGCCTACAGTTCCAGTGCCTGGTTTGTCACTAAGATCGTCATCTTTTCCACAAGCAAACTCTCAATGTTTCATGAGTTCATTTGTGAGTTCAGACCTCTTGAAATGTCTGAGCAATTTCTCCAGCCTTCCAAGGCCCTCATAAAGCACATTCCGCTTTGGAATAAAGTGGCTGTCAAATTCATGCAGGATGGCTTCATAGTGGTACTTGTGGCCGTTTTTGACAGAGGTGAAAGATATACAGAAATTGCAGGCTTTGTTTTCCCTAGCAACAAGGGAGTGAAGTTAGTTGCACTATTCCTTCTTTCTTGTGGAGCTTAGTGACCAGCTAAAAGCAAACAGACCTTTTCTTTCCACTCAGGTCATCTTGTAGAATTATTAAAGCTGAAGATGTCTAGAGCATGAAACAGAGCTATTCGTTCAAGAATATGTGGGCTTAAGTCTTGGAACATCCTTCAGGTTGGTAGGCGTATTCTTTAATGTCTTAAAAGGAAATACAGGACAACAGTAGACTCCCCACTCCTCTCTAGCAGCAACCACCATTATGTGTTTTGCTTCAGAATAGTTTTTCACACAAATGATTACACAATAATACATACAGTCGTTTTGCAGAACTGTGGATCCACAACATATACTCTACATTCAACCCACCGCTATGATCATCTTACGAACTCAGGGTTGTCCAAAGACAAACCTGAGTGAGATAAATATTTTGTTGTTTGATAGCATCAAGTTTTGCTCTAGAGTTTTCCTAGCTGCTCATAAGTTTTCCTGGTTCAGCACAGAAGTGCGTATTTGTGCTGCTCTTACAACACAAAGAAATAACAAGTTTGCTAAAACATGACCACCAGCTGTTATCGATGGGAGGGAAGGCAGCATGGGATTGTCCAATCCTGTCAGATCTCTGAAGCTAAGATGGGTCAGTACCTGGAAGGGAGACCACCAAGGAATACTCTGCAGAGGAAGGCCATGGCCAACCACCTCTGCTTCTGACTTGCCTTGAAAGCCCCTCGTTGGGGTCACCTTGAGTCAATTGTGACTTGCCAGCACCTTACACAGACACACACGCACGTGTGAGCACACACACACACACACACACTGGTTTGTTGGAAGGATACAGAGAACCTCCTTAATGTAACTAAAAATCTAAATGAACAGATGACCAACATCCAGTATGATATTCAGATGGACTCACTGTTAAATGCTAGGAAGTATTAATGTCAAAGTTGCGGTGACTGTTCCCATGGACTCATCCTGGCTGCTGGATGGTGAAGTCTCAGGTATTTGGCATGAATCAATATGGTTTATTCAGCTGAGCCATTGTTTCCTTTCCCAGTTCTTTTTCACAGCTTTTTTCAGAATTTTGGGTATATAATCATGAGCAAGATTCAGCCAAAATTTAGCATTTTTAGAGACCACGGAGAAGTCTTCAGACAGCGCTGGCTCTTCGTCTTGGAAATGGAGATGAGCATCGCCCTCTAGAGTTGGATCTGTCTAGCTTTCAAGCAAGGGAAATCTTAATCTTTCCTTTATTTCTTTAATGGGAGAGTTGAGTTTGTGCTTCACTTTTATGGTATTGTGCTCTGTGCGTTGGATCACAAACATACTCCAAATAGATTATACTTCAAGGTGTCTTCTTGCATCAATGCTGATAGTCCAGCATCCAATCTGTGTTCTACTGCTGTTGCTCAAAATATATTATTAAGAAGCTGCAACCCTGTGGAGACTTAAGTGAGAGTAAGTGCTATGGACTCAAGTATTAGATCCTGCTTTTCCCTGAGATGTTAGCATTGGCAGCTCTTGGTGCAGGGCTCCCCAATCTTTTTGAACTTGTGATTGCCTTTGGAATTCTAACATAGCGTGGTGGGCACAGCTACAAAATGGCCGCTACAAAATGGTTGCTGCAGCTTACCTTCAGTCACACGGTGAAGATCCTTGTGCTATTGTGGCACTTGCTAAAGCAACGTTTAAAAAAATCTGCACAGCCTATCAAATCTCCAGTAGCCAGTCAGAAGCTTTGCTGTTCAGAAGTCTCACTTGGTTCTGCCCACTATCTAAAACCACTTGGCAGGTACCAGGAAAGTTCTTGGCCAGGTGCCTTGTCATCTATGGGCATCACATTGGGAACAGGTCTTACCCATCCCTTTCCACTCTGTTGGTAGACCTGGCCTCCGGAAAACAGGTCTACCAATAGAGTGGCAAGGGCTGTTCTCTGGAGGCCAGGTCTACCAATAGAGTGGAGAGGGGTGGGTAGATCTGTTCTCTGGAGGCCAAGTCTACCAATAGAGTGGACTGGGACAGGTAGACCTGTTCTCCGGAGCCCAGGTCTACTCAGCCCTTGCCACTCTATTGGTAGGCCGTCAGCCACTCGGGTTTTGGAGCGAGGGGGGGGGGAATCGCCGGGGGGGGAGGACTTACCTGGGGCTGCAGCCTTTAGGAATCCCCCCCGTGAGTATCGCGGGTCCCCGTGTCTTGTAATCTTATAAACCTCGATCATGTCACTCCTCAGCCGTCGTTTCTCCAAGCTAAAGAGCCCCAAGCGCTTCAACCTTTCTTCACAGGGAAAGTGTTCCAACCCATTTATTTATTTATTTATTTATTTATTTATTTATTTATTTATTTATTTATTTATTTATTTCTAAGCCGCTCTCCCTGCAATTGCAGGCTCAGAGCGGCGTACAAAGCCTGGTACACCAGGGTTCAACCATACTAAAACATTAAAACAGTATAAACATTATTTAAAACCATTTAAGAATACAATTTAATAATCTAAGGTGCTCATTATCATTCTAGTTGCCCTTTTCTGCACTTTTTCCAATGGTATAATATTTTTTTTGAGGTGTGGCAACTGGAACTGTACACAGTACTCCAAATGAGGTTGCACCATCGATTTATATGATACTGGAATGGAGGCAGATTTTAATGAAAGGTTACATATTTTTGTCAGGAGATCCACAAGTTCACATTTGAGTTCTTTCAGAACTCTCGGATGTATGCCATCCGGGCCTGGTGATTTATTTATTTTTAAGTTGTCTACCAGTCGTAGGACCTCCTTTCTTGTCACCTCAATCTGACTCAGGTCTTTCAACCCCCCTCCCGAAATCAGTGGTTCTGGAGTGGGCAAGTGCTTCTCATCTTCCACAGTGAAGACAGAGGCAAAAAAATGCATTCAGCTTCTCAGCCATTTCCCTATCATCCTTCACTACACCTTTTCATCCAAGGGCCCCACTGCTTCCCTGGCTGGTTTCGTACTTCTAATATATTTGAAGAAAGTTTTATTGTTGGTCTTTATGTTTTCTGCGATATGCTCCTAATGTTCCCTTTTTGCCTGTCTGATCACAGACTTGCATTTTATTTGCCACAGCCTGTGTTCTCTTTTATCAGCCTCACTGAGACTAGCTTTCCACCGCTTAAAGGAATCCTTCTTACCTTTTACAGCTTCCATTACTTTGTTTGTTAACCATGCAGACTTTTTTCTATACCTATTTGTGCCTTTCCTAACCCGCAGTATATATTTTCTCTGAGCCTCTAGGATTGTAATTTTAAATAGTCTCCAGGCTTCCCCAATGGGTTTGACCCTTTCTACTTTTCCTTTCAGTTTTTTCCTCACATGTCTCCTCATATCACAGAATTTACCCCTTTTAAATTTTCTTCTTCCTCTTCCTTTAAAAAAACCTTTCCCCTGTAAATAGATCATACAGCTTTATATATTAAAGAAAATAATTCATAAGGACACATTTAATCTTAAATGAAACCTGCCTTTTCCCCTCCCTCCTTTTTATTTTATTCCTTTGGTGGCAAGTGAGAGAAAGGTCCTTTATAAAATCCCTCGGAATGTGATCTTCGATTAATTTTTTATCCAGAGGAAGAGTACCATGTACATAATTCTATCTGGCCTTCAGTGCAGAATAAAATTACCCAAAGTTTAGTGATATCGCTCAAACAGGAAAAAACGATTGAGGAATGTTAAGGAAATGCTGCATTTTGAGTTTGCTGCAAGCTCTTTATTTGTGCACGGTTCCCATGAAATTACAGCTTTGACATACAGATTATTATTATTTCATAGAGACGGCTGTTCTGGGATTATAAAAGTTATGTGTGGGTTTTCTTTTCTTGTGATGTAAAATGCTGACCACATGGGAAAACATATTCACTCATTACACTCATGACTGACCCCAGCAGAATTCCTGCTGGCAATTTTGCTGCTCCTCCTCCAAAACACAAACATCAAACATTTAATGCTGTATTTACAAAGCTACGATCACTCCACTATTCACTTTGGTTTGCAGATCAGTGCAACACTTTAATGCTACCCTTAAAAAACAAACTCTGTATTATGGGTAGAAGTCTCTTGTTTTTCCAAATCAAGTATTCAGTAAACAATAGCATGTCCAGAGACATTTTTATCAGGCTGTGTATTTATAATCCATGCAATTTTGTGGGCATTGGTTTTAGAAAAGACTCCATTGAAGTCCATATTGGAGAGGGAATTGTAATTTGTACAAGATAACATGACGGCTCTGCCACTTTGAGGAGGATGGGCAAAAAGGCAGTCATTCTCTCTGGGGGGGGGGGGAAATGAAAAACAGGAGCTATGAAAAATAGTTGCTGGAGCCTGTTATTGAGAAAAGTCGGTGACAAAGGCTGTGATCACACACACTAAATAATCCACTTTCAATCCACTTTCCAAATAGATTTTTACTTGTGTTAACTGGCAAAATCCAGTTGGAAAGTGCATTGAAAGTGGATTATTTAGTGTGTGTGATCGCAGCCAATGATGGGTTTTGAAAGGAGATATAGAAGGTTATATGGCAGTAGCATTCTGGTTTTTTTCAGAGTCTTAAGATGCGTATAGTTCAGTATCAGTAATGGGCTTTTTCTGCATTCTCATTTTCCTCACTTGTAAATTCCTGTTTCTTCCCGGGGGACGGTATGCTGGATATAAACCAGTATAATAAAAATTGACCTCTAGAGGAAGCAAAACAGATGTGGAACAGAACCCCCCCCCCCCCCCCCAAAGTAACAGAAACCTACAAGCAGAATGAGAATGTGGAAAAGCCCTCTGTCACGAGACCTTAGGGCAGTGGTTCTTAACCTGGGTTCGATCGAACCCTAGGGGTTTGGCGAGTCAGTCTCAGGGGTTCGGTGGGGCCTCCATCTTAGTACTATTACTAAGTACTAAGAATTATTTTTCAATAAAGAAGGGTTCGGTGAATGCGCATATGAAACTGGTGGGGTACGGTACCTCCAACAAGGTTAAGAACCACTGCCTTAGGGCAAGACCACAAATGACCAATTTCTTAACTGGAGTTGGAAAGGAACCTTCAGAATCGGGAACTGAAGTGAAATTAAGATTTCAGTTAGCACAGAGAGTCTATGCAGAAGTCACTTTTTTGGACGCTACTACCTACGCTGATCCCCCTTGCCTCCATCTAGACTAGCAGGGATTAGTAAGGCTTGGAGGTGTCAGGTGTATAATTCGAAAAATGCCTCCATCTGAAGAGGCCTTATCTAAAGCTGTTGCACGTTCCCTGAGTTTAGAATTACGTTTGATTAGCATTTCATTTTTCAACTTAAAAAAGCAGTGTAAAATTCACCGTGCGAAGCCAAAGGATTATTCTCAATGGGTATTTCAAGGTACTGTTGAATTTTTTTTTAAAATGTCTTTTGGGACAGTTACTCAGGAAATGTTTTTCAAACAGGAAAAAAAAAAGTCAACGTGTAATTTTTCAGCACCCTTTTGAAACAATGTAGATTAGGCTGAGCGGAGACATTTAATTGGAAAAATATCAAAAAACAGGCTAAGTTCAAACACTCCCGTTCTCTGAAAGATGAAAGGAATATTGAGAGACAGTTCTGCCGGCTGCAAGCAGTTACCCTCACATTTGAAAAGGAAATGTGAGGTATTCTAGCTGTCACTGATGGTATTTGGCTGGATCCAGTGTGTGGGGCTGGCAGAGGAGTTCCCCGTTCCTACTGCAGCCCACTGGGCCCTCTGACATTCTGCTCCTGGGGGGACTCTCAGGAACAGCACATGGAAAGGATTGGGGGTGGGGTGGGGTAGAAATTGTCCTCTACTGCCAATGGCATGCACTGTTAGGCTAGTGCAGGGGTGGCCAACCTGTGGCTCGGGAGCCACATGCGGCTCTTTCACACATATTGTGCGGCTCCTGGCAGGGCGGCTGGGGAAGCAAAGGGGAGGCATGCTTTTTCTCTCTTTCTCCCTTCCTTCCTTCCCTCCTCCCTCCCATCTATTTGCTTTCCTAGTTTCTCTCTCTCTCTTTTTTATAACTGGTTTTCCTCGTTTGTTTTTATTTTTGGCAGTCCCATTTAACGTTAATAAGGGAAAGGAGATTGTAAGCCATTTTGAGACTCCTTTGGGTAATGAAGGGTGGGGTATATATCCAGTCTCCTCCTCCTCCTCCTCCTCCTCCTCCTCCGTCTTTGAGCTAGTTGTTCTGACTTGCTTCATATGAATGAACTGGTATGTTTTGATACTTAGCATGTAATACCAATGGCATTATGTTGTTTTTTGCAACTTGCGTAACATTTTTTATGAGACTTCCGTTTAAAAACAATGAGGTCGCTCGCTATCTCGTTAACATATATGAATACATTAATGCGTTTAATCAGTTCTGTAATGGATCGTCTGAATTCTTCTTTGGTATTTTTAACAAATAACAAGGAGGCTGGCTCTTCCCTCTCTTACCACCGTTCTTCCTCAGAGGACCCTTAACAAAGGAGACTGGGATCTCAGCATTTTGAAATGCACAGGGAAGGTCCAAAGACTAGCAAAGAAACGTTCCTAAGAATAGAGAGACAGGAAATGGAAACAGCCCTGGTCTGGATACCCCAGGCTAGCCTGGTCCCACCCGATCTCAGAAGCTACTGGGGTCAGCCCTGGTTAGTATGTGGATTGGAAACCAGCAAGGAAGTCCAGGGTCACCACGCAGAGGCAAGCAATAAGAAAACCACCTCTCTAGGTCTCTTGCCTTGAAAACCCTACGGGATTGCCACAGATTGGGTGTGACTTGACACCATTCCACTACCAGCAGAAAAAACATCTCCCTTTAACATGAGAGGTATGCATCTGAGCCAGATATTTCCCCTGGTGCTTGAAGGTGAACCAGGACTATACTGTTAAATGTTCAGGGTTTATCAATCTGGATGCTTAGTGATTCTTTAGAACTTACAAGTCTGTTGTGTTGCTTGGTTACAACAGCCATTTATATGACATGGAAGCAAACTAAAAAGCACAACTAAGAAATGTTCCCTTTTTTTTACTTTGAATATTGTAAAATACTGCATTTTGTTTTAAAGACTGTAGTGTTCTATGGATTTTTTTACTTCTAAACATGTAGCTCTTGTCGGTTTGCAAGCAATTAAATATATTCCATCCGAGTACGGCCGTTTGAAGTCTCACGTCTTCCCCACATATATTGCCTTTCAGCTTTTTGAAGTAGATGGTCGGTGAAGCTGTTATGAAAGCTGATCTTTCATTGTTAAGGAACCTTTTGCTGGAGGCATTGTTTTCTCATAGTGTGTTTGCTCATCCCAATATTACTTCTGAGAAACAGATGTGGCAGAGTTTGTTATCAAACTCATAGGAAACTTGTTTAACCAGCAGGTGAAGATGGGAGCATTAAAATAGCTCTGGAGCAAGTAGGTTGGCTCAGCTTGCTGATTGCCACCAGTGGCTCTCCAGGGCAACAGCCCATTAGGAATTTTTCTAGTAAGTCAAAGTGACAGCCCATCTCCGTTGATGAGAGGAGAGGCAAGCGTGGTGTAGTGGTTAGAGAGTCAGACTAGGAACCAGATTCCCTACTTGGCCATAGAAGCTTGCTGGGTGTCCTTGGACCAGTCACACCCTCTCAGTCTCACCTGCCTCATCGGGTTGTTGTTGTGAGGATAAAATGGAGGTGAGGTGAATTATGTAAGCCACCTTGGGATCCCCATTGGGGAGAAAGGTGGAGTATAAATGAAGTAAATCAAACACATAAATGAACATGTGTACCTCCAGCATAGAACTTTCAGTTGTCTTAAGGCCATTGTTTGCTTCTAACTCAGGTTGTGTCCACAAAAAAGTGGCTGTCCTGCCATCAGTGGCCTGTTATGCACGGGTGCTTTGCCTTGCTTTCACCGTGCATGTCCGTCAGGTTGTCTTTTTCATTCTCTGTTGCTTTTCCTCCCTTCAGCACTCAGTTCACTTTCTGTTCACTGTTTCCCTGGGTTTACTGAGAGTGCTTTTGTGTCATTTTTTCCCTTGCTTTGCTTCTAAGCTGAAGGTAATTCAAAAGCATACGGAGTCCTTCGGATTCCCCCCCCCCCCCCGCCCATTCCCCGCTCCTCAAAGGCCAGTCCATCACCCAGATTTAATTTTTTTTTTTACAAGCGGCATGAGACTAGTGATATGAGACTATCGCTAGTCTCAGATCGTGGGGAGGGGGGGGAGACCCAGCTGGGCAGCAGGAGAAGGCAGTGCATAGCTGCACCTGCAGGGAGCCATCAGCTCTCCACAGGCACAGTGATACCAGCTGGGCTGCCTTGCATTTTTTGGTTGTAGCTGCAGAATAAATACACCAGAGAAAAAAAGAATGGAGCATGCTGCAGGCACCGAATCCAAAGTCTAAGTTTAAAGGATTGAGTTGCTTGGATTCTCTGTAGTCACCTGTGCGTGCATAACAGGCCAGTTACTCAGAACTCCTGTTGACTTCAGCGGGACTGATATATGGGCAACAGAACTGCAGTTTAATTTTTAGTATTCACCAAAGATCCTTTGAAGTATGTTACCTTTACTTCTCATTTCCTAGCCTTCTCCCTTATTATTTCTTGCAATGTTTTCTTTGATGATCTGCCATGGAGCATTTAGCTAGAACAAAACAGTCAAGGAAGTAATTATGTTAGAGAGAAAAGTCCCATACGGATCCATTTAATTCCCCCCCCCCCCGGAATTGTATATCATTTGATCAAACATGACATATATGGTATTGTTTTGGAAGATATTGTATTGGCTACATCTTTTGTTTGTACTAACCTTATTTCTTTTTCACAGCTTTAAATATAATTGCTATTATAAAATTGCAAGACAAGGAAATAAAATGATTTATGACATCAAATGATCTCTTAATGTTTTACATCTCAAAAATATTTCATGCTTATAGGACAGGGACAGGCTTTATTCAGCATCCTCTTTGAATATCCTCCAGGCCCCCACCAGAGGTTGCCATGACTTCCAGGTGCACACAATCACTGGCTGTGGTCACACACACTAAATAATCCACTTTCAATCCACTTTTAATGCACTTTCCAACTGGATTTTAACTGGCAAAATCCAGTTGGAAAGTGCATTAAAAGTGGATTGAAAGTGGATTATTTAGTGTGTGTGACCACAGCCTCTCTCTCTCTCTCTTTCTCTCTCTCTCTCTCTCTCTCTCTCTCTCTCTCTCTCTCTCTCTCTCTCACACACACACACACACACACACACACACACACACACACGCAGAAGAAATACAAAAAGAAAAAGAAAAGGAAATTATTGAGGATGATTTCCTCTGCTAGAGGTGTTAACAGTAGAAGATGGACTGTTAATGGGACAAGCAGTTGCTTTCCTCAAGGGCAGTTTTAGACACCATGAATGAGGGGGGGGGGAGAATACTGCCACCAGTGTTCCCTCTAAGCTGAGTTAGTGTGAACTAGCTCACAGTTTTTTAGCCTCCGGCTCACACGTTTTTGTCTTAGCTCAGGAAGAATGGCTCTAGAGTAAACCAAGTTATGCAGCAGTCAAATCGCTTGCTCACAACTTTACTGCCAGTAGCTCACAAAGTAGAATTTTTGCTCACAAGACTCCACAGCTTAGAGGTAGCATTGACTGCCACTATATATACCTCCTCTGGGACAGCAAATTTAGAGTCCAGTGGCACTTCTACTGCTTCAAACCAAAATGGCTGACTACCTGGATCTATTTTACATTGAGACAGTTTCAAACAGTTTTACTTTTAATTCATGACCTCTAGTGAACTAATTTCATGACGTCCAACATACCTCCAGTATCCAAAAAGCCAGAGTCCCTGTGAAAGTTTCCCGAGAAAACATTCAGAAACTGGGGGGAGGGGGGAATTATTTGATTTTTTTAGGCACCATATCACTTTACTCAAAACTAGAAGTAGGTACTGCTTTGATTCAGTGGTAATTAGAGGCACATGCATTTAGGTCCTGCTCCCAAATTTTATTGTTTCAATTGCATCTTTTAAAAGCACATTAAAAACTCTAACTAAGCAGGTTGAAAAGCGTTTGTTGTCTTCCCTGCTAATGTTAGGGATGGATCCTGGAGATCAAAATTAGGGCTTTCTAATGCAAAAGCATCATGTGTAAAACCACTTCTTTGACTGTATAATAACAGTCGAGATGTAGTTATTGTAATTTAGCGGTCCTGCCCTCTGTGCAGTATAAGCAGTCTTAAAATAACCCTTTTGATACATGGCATTTTATCAAATGACATAGTTGAAAGCGCATATGCTAGTTTTGAATTGCTAATGGAGGTGTTCTACCGCTGCATTTATATTCAGATTGCATTTGAATGCCATTCATTTTCCCAGACATAAAATACTTTACCTATAAATATTATAAAATATCTGATTGTGCTTCTAAGAACACACACACACAACTTCTTAACGTCATTCCTGCCCTGTTGTCTTCTGTTGAAAGGAATTGAGTGATTATGGCTTGGTACAAGGAGCATGACTTTTATCCAATTCCTTTTCTTTTAGAGATGTTATTAAACTTTGAGGCTTTTACAGTCAAATATAATTCCAATTTTAAAATATATCTATATTTCTCAAGGAGAGGAATAGTTATGATTTAACACCAGACGCCTAATGCATATTGATCCATATCTTCATCAGTAGCCTCATTTTGTCTTTTATTTGCAGAATCTATCTCTGCCATTTTTGAACTCATCAATAAATGGAGAGTACATTTATTTCCCATATGCAGTCCCATATTTTTAATACTTCAGTACAGAATGGTTTTTTTTAAATTACTTTTTCAGAATTGAACAACCAATAACCATGGCTGCAGTCAATACACATGTAAATTAGTATCCACCAGCAATGTAAAATAATGAATCGGAAGTTTATCCTGTTTCCTTCTAAGCTGTACTGCCCCAAACATGAAAATTTTCCACACTTACATATTGTTGTATACTGTATTAGAGAGCCAGCATGGTGTAGGGTTTAGAGTTTTGAACTAGGATCTGAAAGACAGGTTAAGATTTTCAGACTGCCATGGAAGCTCACTGGGTGACCAGTCACACACACTCACCCCAGCCTCATCACTGGATAGATTCAGATGGCTAACTGTGTTGGTCTGAAGCAGCCAAACAAAGTTTGAGTCCAGGGGCACCTGGAAGACCAGCAATGTTTTATTCTGGGTATAAAGCTTTCGTGTGCATGCACACTTCTGGTTGTGTGATGTGGAGGTATGGAAAACAATGTAAAATGAAGGTATCAAAGTATCGAAGGTTGATACTGGCAGGCACTGATTAGCTATGTATGTTTCAGTCTGAGGTGGTATCATTATATGACTAATTTAAAATAGAGGAGCAGACCAGCTACAGATGGTCAAATGGTTATAAATATGACATCTCTTGGCAAGCTGAAAAGAGGAGGGCGGTGTCTAATCATCAGGTACACCAAAGTCCGTTACAGTTTTTAGCACATCCTTGGTTTTTACTATCAAGTCGCAGCTATCCTTTTACTCTTCTCTACTGAGGAAGTGAGCAGTGACTCATTAAATCTCCTCCCCATCACAGATTTTGTTAGTCTTTCATATACAGCCCACTTTAAAGGCACTGCACTGGCTGCCAATAGTGTACCGGATAAGGTTCAAGGTGCTGGTGCTTACCTATAAAGCCCTATATGGCCTGGGGCCTGTCTACCTGAAGGACCGTCTCTCTCCACATGTTCCCCAGCGAGCACTACGGTCCGGATCCCAACACCGACTGGCCCTGCCCGGACTGAAGGAGGCACGGCTGGCTACAACACGGGCCAGGGCTTTTTCAGTGGCGGCCCCGCACTGGTGGAACAAGCTCCCGGGGAACATCAGGGCCCTGTGGGATTTGATGCAGTTCCACAGGGCCTGTAAAACGGAGCTCTTCCACCAGGCCTTTGGGTAGGGGCCGCCCAAGGTAGACATCTTAGCCCTGGCCCAGCTCCATCCACCAGCCCGTCTGTTGGCACTTTCATCTGCCAACCTGTGTGTGGTTACACAGAGATTTTATACGAATGCTGCTCGGACCCACCTGTGGGTATAATTGAAATGCCGCCAATCTTGTGTAGGATATATGGATAGTATTTTAATGTTTAATGTGGAAGATTTATTTTAAATGGATTGTAATTTTAACTATGTTGTGAGCCGCTCTGAGCCTGCCTTTGGTGGGGAGAGCGGGATATAAATTCAATAAATAAATAAATAAATAAATTTCAGGCGCTCCTGGACTCTGGCTCTTTCCTACTGAAGAAGGGAGCAGTGACTCAGGAAAGCTCCTCCCCTGCCTCAAATGTTGTTAGTCTTTCAAGTGTTCCTGGACTCTTGCTCTTTTCTGCTGCTACGGACAGACTAACACGGGTACCCATCTTGATCTGTTCCCTGGCATGTTTGCCAACTTGTTCATTTTCCTCAATGATTAAACAAGCCTGACAAATTTTAATTATGCCATAAAAGTGCCGTAAAGGGAGATCACCTGCGGTGCTCTGCGGTGATGTTTTTCTTGGAAAACGCTCTTTGACAGGCTTAAACAAAGCTATTGCCTGGCAAAATTCCAGATCCATTTGCATGTGAATGATTAAAAAATGGCTTGTGTTGCGGCCCGAGCCCCTTGTTGTTCAGTGATTTAACAACTGAAACTCCTGAAGCTGTAAGTGACGATGACTGCCAACGTGGCCAGAATTCTCTCAGACTTGATCATGTGAATGTAGCTGAACAAAGCCAAGTGTTTTATTTCTAAATTTTGAAACAATTATATGATGGGTACATGTTCATGTTGAATTTTCTTGTCAATTAAGAGCAAAGAATCCGAATCACAGAGCTGGAAGGGGGCATACAGGCCATCTAGTCCAACCCCCTGCTTTAATGTAGGATCAGCCAAGAACATCCCTGACAAGTGTTTGTCCAGCCACGGCTTAAGGGCTGCCAATGAGGGGGAGCTCACCACCTCCCTGGGCAGCTGATTCCACTCTTGCACAACTCTTAATTTAAGCCCATTATTGCGAGTCCTCTCCTCTGCTGCCAACAGGAACAGTTCCCTGCCATCCTCTAAGTGACAACCCTTCAGATACTTCAAGAGAGCAATCATGTCAAAGGATGATGTTACTTACAAATGAAATGAAGCGTGGGAAGTGGGAGAAAGTTTCTGCAGTGGTTACTGGCAAAAATATTATCTTTCAAACTGTGCTAATGTAATGATAAATAAACCAACTGTCTTAAGTCTGAAGTGAGCAGAACTGAATTTGCCACTAGATTCTCATTCATCAATTCTGTGCCGGGTTCCGTTTTTTTGAAGTTGCTTTCTTGGAAAACGGCGACTTATCAGAACAGCCTCAGAATGTCCTGGGAGACTGAAATGCTCTCCCACTGGTTCTGAATGCTGCCTTTCCCCCCATGAGATTTGTATCATTTATTTTCTCCTGGACAGAGAGCGACACATTTTGTCCTCTGTAGGCAGCAGAAAAGGCATTGTCAGTAGGAGATGGAACAAGTCCCCTTGGAAAAGGACAAGCCATTGTTGGGATGACTTTGGTAGATTTTGTACTGCCTGAGTGGGTATGGAGACAGAGGTGGCATCTGGTTTTGCTGAGGGTTTAGTTGTGTGTGTGAGGTAGTATGGTGTTGCCTGAGTAGCTGTTTCAGATTAGGGGATTTACTATGAGTGAGAAAAAGCCCCCTAAATGTAAGGCTGGTGATATTTGTCTCTTTCAGGCCTTGGTTAGTAGGCCTTTCTTTCATGTACAGATTATTCTCTGGAAACTGAATCCTGTCCCCATGTAGAATCAAAGCACAGACATACAACTTTGGTGTATTTCGTACAAGCAGCAAGAAACTCACGAAGATGAGAAGTGTCCTTGAGTAGATAGTAGAAAAGTGCAAGAGTCCAGTAGCAACTTAAAGACTAACAAAATTTGTGGCAGAGAAGGAGCTTTCACGAGTCAGTGCTCATGTCTTCAGTAGAAAAGAGCCAGAGTCCAGTAGGCACCTTAAAGACTGACAAAATTTGTGGCAAGGGATGAGCTTTTGTGAGTCACTGCTCCCTTCTTCAGTAGAATAGAGCTAGAGTCCAGGAGCACCTTAAAGACTAACAAAATTTGTGGCAGGGGAGGAGCTTTCGTGAGTCACTGCTCACTTCTTCAGTATCTGAAGAGGTGAGCAGTGACTGATGAAAGCTCATCTGAATATCTGAAGAAGTGACCAGTGAGTCACAAAAGTTTATCCCCTGCCACAAATTTTGTTAGTCTTTCAGGTGCCACTGGACTCTTGTTCTTTTCTACTACTACAGACAGACTCACACCATCTTGAATTATCTTCTTGAGTAGATATATCACCCTTGGACAATATATACCAGATTTTAAAAACTGCATACAGGAGAGAATGCTTTCATCTGCACCTTTTTATTATTAAGTGTTCAACTTGTAGGAAAATAAATGATAATTTGACTTCCTGCGACAAAAATCTCTGAGTGTGTTTGGCTCTCACATTGACTTTCATGAAGATCTTTGCTCAAGTTGCCCAGTACTTTATTCTTCTTATGTGCCGGGGTCAATTTGGGTTGTGACCACTTGCTTGTCCTCTGCTCCTCTTGATTTCCAAGAGCAGAACTTGCTCACAAGAAAACAGCTAAAGCTGCAGTTTAGATGTATACAAGGATGTGGTACAGTGCTGGCTTACACAAATGTTCTAAGAGGTCACTGAACTACATTTAAATGAAAACTGACTTGTCTTTAATGGGTAAGCAGTCATGAAATCATTCCCTGCAGCCTTTTCATAGCTCCTCGTCAGCATAAAAGAAGGATTTAAATCATTTCCGTTAAAGACTCCTCACATGACAAGTATTGTATAAAGAGGACCGGAGAAAAGTGAAACTGGATCCTGTGCCTTGACTCTTTTTAATAATAGAAATCCTCAAGGGCAGAAATTATTTGAGCAATCCGCACAAATTTAATTGATGTGGCTATGGCATGCAGCAGGAACCGACTGGGGAAAAAGGCAAGCAGTTGTTTTATCACATCCATATAGAGAGCTATCCTCCAAAGCAGATTTATGTTCTTCTAAACCTGTTGTCTGTTGAGAAGACCCTGCTTCTGGGAAAGATTGAAGGTCAAAGAAGAAGGGGACGGCGAAGGATGAGATGGTTAGACAGTGTCATCGATGCAACAAACATGAAATTAAGCAAACTCCGGAACACGTCAGAAGACAGGATTTGCTTTTTATTAACATTAAATGAGACTGCCAGAAATAAATACAAAAGGGGTAAAAACAGATATTGACAATGATATTTAACTTTAGGTGGGGCGGGAGGGGAGAAAGAAAGAGAGAGAGAAGGAAAGAAAGAAAGTGGAAAGAAAGCAAATAGATGGGGAGGTAGGGAGTGAGAGGTGGAAATAAAGCAACTTTAAATGCATCTTCCAAGACCCCCCCCCCCCGGCTGACTTGGCTTGGAGAAGGGATTTAAAGAGACAAATGCCTTCTCCAAGCCAGCCGGCGGAGGGTGGGGACTTTAAGAATGCATTTAACGTTAAAGTTGCTTTGTTTCTCTGCTCCCCCTTCCATCTAAAGCAAATCCAGGGAGGGGAACACTGGCTGGGGAAGACCAATCGGGGAGGCATGCCTCTCTTTCACTTCCCAAGCCACCCTGCTGGGAGCCACACAACATGTGTGAAAAAGCCGCATTTGGCTCCCGAGCCACAGTTTGGCCATCCCTGGACTAGCACCGGGACTTGGGCTCTGATGCAGATGGTTCTTTCTGAACTGATATAATATGATCTCTATAACTGGCTCCAGGTAATAATGTGGCTACTGGATTTTATACCCACTGAAGCTTCTGATTCATTTTCAAGTGCTGTCTTGGGAAGAGAGCATTGTATGAGTGACTACCCTGCTGTGCCTCTGAGGTAAAAAAATAAATATATATAGCAGTCTGCAAAAAAGCAGCAGACCAGAACAGAGAATTAACAATGTCTGTCGCTCTAGGGCACAAGAGACAGTAAACAGAAGCCTTCTATATATTTGGGACGCGAGTCTCAGTAACACTGAAAGGGAACTTTCAGCCTTGCAGTTAAAGTTGTCTGGAACTTAAGCTGAGATTCGGGGTTTACATTTTATTTGTTTATTTTGTTCCACTTTTTGTTCAAGGAGCTCAGGCCAGGTTACATTGTCTCCTTCCCTCACGACAGTCCTGGGAGGTGGGTGGAGATAGTGGTGGGCTGAGGGTCAACCCGTGAATGGGGCCTTGAACCCAGGGCTAATACCACAAATCACTGGATATCCTGCTGTCATTGTACTATAGCCGTCATTTGCAACTGGATTATCCCATGTGGAACAATCCCCGGGAGAGCGCTACGCTCTGCTGAGAGCAATCTGCTGGTGATCCCTGGCTCCAAAGATACCCAGCTGTCCTCGACCAGAGCCATGGCTTTCTTGGCCCCGGCTCCGACCTGGTGGAACTCTGCCCACTTCCATCAGGGCCCTGCGGGACTTAACACAATTCCACAGGGCCTGTAAGGCAGAGATGTTCCGCCAGGCTTTTGGTTGAGGACAGCAATGGTTTTCCATCATCGCTGGCACTCTCTTTTCTTTCACCTTGCCTGCTTCGGCCTCCTCCTTCACCTGCCCATGAGATGGAAGAACAGTCCGGGGTAAGTTTTAGATTAAATCATGGATGCCATCTGGAGATGATCAAATTAGGAAAAATTGATCTGCCAATTTTAATCTGAATTGGGTGATTCAGAAGTCATTGTCGTCGTCGTCGTCATCATCATCATCATCCTATCGCAAAGGATGACTCTAGTGTAATGAGAGCAGAACATCTAGTACCGTGTGAATGCAGCCCAGGTCTCTCCACACTGGCTATGAAGGATATCAGTAAAACGTCTTTGAACTTTAAGTCACAAACTTCATTTTATAGTTAATGATTTCTCCATGTATATCATGACTGCAGTGAGAGGGGGAAATAGCCTGTCAGAGTTCTGGCACCGGATTTGCGCTCTGGAACCAACTGTCAGTAAAAATTTGAAGAGCGACAGCTGAGGGGAAACTAATTTACAGTTGGATCCTTGTCAAAGAACTGTAAGGTAAAACCCAGTGCCAATATAAATGCTTTCGAGTGACTCACAAGGTGCAGTCCTAAGCAGAGTTGGACCTCTCTAAGTCTGTTTTCTTCAATGGACTCAGGAGAGTGTGGCCCTCTCTAGGACTGCACTACCAGGTGCCTGGCAAGATATTAACAGAGAGATGTCATGGGAACTCTTTTTCTTTCTTTATAGAGAAGAGGAACATACTGGAGAGAGGAGGGAGGAAAAAAGTCCCTGATTCTTGTTTGTCATGTTTTATTTTTAACAGTGTGATGGGCGCCGGTTGGCAAGGGAACATCGTACCTGCATTCCAGGTGGTCTTGAAAGCACCGGCCCAGTCATGGCTTCTAAATATATATTTTTTAATTTCAGCTGACCATTCCAAGTACCTGTAGGCAGTGTTCCCTCTACGCTGAGTTAGTGTGAGCTAGCTCACAGTTTCCTAGCCTCCAGCTCACACATTTTTGACTTAGCTCAGGAAGGATGGCTCCAGAGCAAACTAATTTATGCAGTAGCCAAATCACCCGCTCACAACTTTAATGCCAGTAGCTCACAAAGTTGAATTTTTGCTCACAAGACTCCACAGCTTAGAGGGAGCATTGCCTGTAGGTAATGTTCCCTCTAAGCTGTGGAGTTTCCTGAGCAAAAATTCTACTTTGTGAGCTACTGGCATTAAAGCTGTGAGCGAGCGATTTGGCTACTGTAGAAATTAGTTTGCTCTGAAGCCATCCTTCCTGGGGTAAGGCAAAAATTTCTGAGCTGGAGGCTAAAAAACTGAGCCAGCTCACACTAACTCAGCGTAGAGGGAACACTGCCTGTAGGTGTGCTTAGCTTCACCCATCTCAAGTCTATATTATATTACAAGGGGAAAGAACCACATTGGCTGCAAGCTGCCTTTTAGCCTAGAAACCTCCCTGAGACCACTCATCTCCTCTGTCTGTTTCTGCTCCTTTCCCCTTTTCCTCCTAGCTGCCTTGGCTTGCCTTCCCACTCCTCTGCCTTCTCTGTCCAGACTCTAATCTGGGAGAACTAGGTTTGATTCCCCACTCCTCCACTTGCAGCTGCTGGATGACCTTAGGCAAGCCATAGTTCTGTCAGAGCTGTCCTTGAAAGACACCTCACAGAGTGTCTGTTGTGGGGAGGAGAAGGGAAAGGAGTTTGTAAGCTGTTCTTGAGACTCCGAGTGAAGGGCGGGGTATAAATCCAATCTCCTCCTCCTCCTCTCCTCTTCCTGACAGTTTGTAGCCCCAGCTGCACACCTGGTTCTTGTGCTAAGCTCCACCTTCCTCGTTTCGGTTCCCTCTGCCGTAACTACTTCCTGTTCTCTATAGCCACACCTTGACTTGGAGCTTTTCTGCATTTTCATTTTCCTTGCTTGTGTGTTCTGTTGCTTTGGGGTTATTTTTCTGTTAGGTGTGTGTTTTGTTCCCTCTAGTGGTTGATTTGATATTACATCAGTTTATGTCCAGCATAAAAACTGGTGGGTTAAATCTGCAGCGGGATACGCCAGACATAAAGCGATCTAATACCAAATCGACCACTAGAGGGAGCAAAACGTGGAACAGAAACACACATCCCTCAGAGCAACAGGAACACACAAGAGAGGAAGATCAGAATGTGGTATAGCCCTTAAACCCCCTGGCCCAAATAGCCATTGTGAAGGCAGGGATAGGTGAGAAAAGCATCCGAATCCTTTCTCTGCCCATTATCTCTCCTTAAAAAACCAAAACCAATCACTCTGCTTGTGTTTTTTCCCTCCATTATTTTACCATGGTGCTTCTTTTTTCATTCCAAATGATTACTTGAGGGTTAGGGGGAAGCAAGAGGCCAAATCTAATGTTCTGATAACATCATTAACAATACCTTTACAGTCACATTTTCTCTCTCTCTCTCTTTCTCTCTCTCTCTCTCTCTCTCACACACACACACACACACGTGCGTGTGCGCCACAAACCAGCAAGTCAAACTTCTTAGTTCTTTAATCTTCCAAAATAACCTTTCAGTCCAATGTTCTGTTTTATAAACTGATCAGTTATAAGTAATGTTTGTAGTCAAGAATAGGAATCCCTGAAGATTACATTTGAGCACAAGAATGAGAGAGCATAAACATCTGTGCAAGGGAATTCTTCATGGACTTCAGAGCTGAGAGCAAGCTTTGCATCAGAAAGCATTCACATGGAACTTTGAATCAGAGCCACCAGATGACGTTCATTTTCAGTTACTGAATCAGACCCTTGGTCCATCAAAGTCAGGACTGTCTACTCAGACTGGCAGCAGCTCTCCAGGGTCTCAGGCTGAGGTCTTTCACATCACCTCCCACCTGATCCTTTCAACTGGAGATACCGGGGATTGAACCTGGGACCTTCTGCATGCCAAGCAGATGCTCTGCCACTGAGCCAGGGCCACCTTCTTCATTGGTGGTCCCCCGTGCAAGTTCTGACCCTGCTTAGCTTCCCAGGTCTGAAAAGATTGGGCTATACCATACCATTCCACAGTCTTGTGATAGGGAGACTAGACTAGATATTAGAAAATATCATCATTAAAATGCACAGCCCTGAAAAATTAGAATGACTCCTAAATTTTGCATCTGGCTCCTAGGACCAAAGAAAAGTTGCCAAAGCCTTTGTTACAAGTAACATGAAATTCTGAGATTCTGCCCAGTATGAGTAAAGGGCTATCAAATTCACACATACCAGTCTTTGCGAACCGTCCTTACAGTACAATTGAAGTGGGCGATTGCACATTTATTTGAATGTCTCCCTGAAGAGCCTGAAGAAGCGTGCATGCACACGAAAGCTTGTACCCAGAATTAAACTTTGTTGGTCTTAAAGGTGCGACGGGACTCAAACTTTGTTCTGTTCCCTGAGAAAGAATCGCCTTACTAATAGGTGGATGTCCCAGGTTATTTATACTTTTGATCTTCAATGTTTGGTGCTGGTTCTAAACTCTACCAAGTTATAGTTACTGAGAAGAAGTATCATGCCTTAATAATCTATACAACTTTAGCCCTGTTGGCCAAAGGTATCTTGAAAGAGGTAGGTAGGTAGGTAGGTAGGTAGGTAGAGATGGACTGATAAATAGGTAGACAGATATATAAATTGATAGACAGATGGATGGATGGATGGATGATAAGTTGAGAGATAGATTTTACACTGAAATGTGCCAGTTACTCAAAGTAATGGAGTGCTTACTAGAAGGCAGGTTAGAGTAGTTCCTTCTTTGTTTTTATTACCAATCTCATCCAATTTTCTGCTCTCATGATGGAACATTCCCATGCTTGGTGGTGTACTATTTCTGTTTTGAGCCAAAAGCTCACAAAAATGACTTATATTGATTCATTTTTCTTTACGGTATTTGGATTTAAACAAAGTATTTTAAGAGGGTCCTTCAGTGGTCAATTGAAGCCCTTGAGACTGACTAAATATACTACAAAAGACCCAGCAGCTATTATGTAAATCCCAGCATCCCAGTGGGTCATAATTAATTGCCAGCAACAAGCAATTTGAAAACTTGACTCCCCTACTCAGACCTCCAGCATTTTCCTCTCCTTTTAAATGGGGAATTTTAGTCTTTGCTTAACTAGAAAACAGCTCCTTCCAGTTTCAGGCTGGGAAATTCGTATCAAACCATAAACTTTATTAAAATTTAAAGGGCATGGAGCCAGGATTTTAAATTCAGCCTCGTCTGGCTTGCGTTGCAGTTCATTTAGAATTTTTAAGTCCAGATCCAAATTATTATAGCTCACTGTTGCCGTAATAAATATCTTAATTGTTTTAAGACTCCCTAAGCATAACTAAAGCAGCGATCCTATGCTTGTTTAAGAGGGGGTAAGCCCCACTGAATCCATTTGGGTTTACTTCAAATAGATATTTATCAGATTGTGTAACACACCTGCAGTTCTAAGCATACTTATTTAGAAATAAATCCTTTCAAATTAAATGGAAATTATTTGCAAGTAAACATTGGTAGGGCTGGGTTGTGTGGCTGTTCCCAGACGTTGGCTTCTCCAACAATTGCAGCTTGAATCAGGATATGAAACAACAGACATCTCAGCAAAGAGGAGAGGTGTTTTTATAGGAATGGGGACCAGAACTACCGTTGTGTGTTTTATGCAATGGTTATTGTGCTTTTTATGTGGCTGCCAGTTTGGTGTAGTGGTTAAGAGCACGGACTCTAATCTGGGAGAACCAGGTGTGATTCCTCATCCTGCACATACAGCTGCTGGTGTGACTTTGGGTCAGTCACAAGTTCTCTCAAAGCTGTTCTTTCAAGGGCAGTTCTTGAGAGAGCTTTCTCAGCCCCATCTACCTCACAGGGTGTCTGTTGTGGGAAGGGGAAGGGAAAGGCGATTGTAAACTGCTCTGAGACTCCAAGTGAAGGGCGGGGTATAAATCCAATCTCCTCCTCTCCTCCTCCTCCTCTGTGTTTGGACTAGCAGTATGTTTCCAAAACAATATTGCATGGAACAAACATATTACTCTTTGGATAAAACAGCTAATGACACTTTCTAAGAAGCAGACACCACGCTATCTGCTATCAAGTAGATTGATGAACTGTTTGAGAGATGTGGCAGTTTTTCTCTTTGTAGTGTCAAGAGGGAACTGACTTTCATTCGCACATTTCTTTTTTTTTTTGGTGAGAAACTGGATGAATAGCTAATGGCTGTTAAATCTGGGGGAAGGAATATTTAGTTTCATATAGCTTGAGTCACTTAATCAAATACCATTTCTTTTCCGCTGTCCAAGCACAAGCAGATAAGGAGGAGGGGGGAGACTGGGTCAAGATGTCGGTGCAAAATTGTTTTGGATGACTGGTCAGGCCAGATTCAGGTATAGGTGTGCACTTAAGAAGCCCCAGGCAATCTAGTTAGCTCTCCTATGTCAGATAAGAGAAGCCAATGTTGGATCAGGCCAGTGGCCCATCCAGTCCAACACTCTGTCACACAGTGGCCAAAAACACCAGGTGCCCTCAGGAGGTCCAGGAGTGGGGCCAGGACACTAGAAGCCCTCCCACTGTGTCTCCTCATGCCCCAAGCACCAAGAATACAGAGCATCACTTGCCCTAGACTGAGAGATCCTATCTATACCTTGTGGCTAATAGCCACTGATGGACCTCTGCTCAGATCATTAGCATACCTCAACAGCAGTTTTATTTTGTTTGGGATATAACGTGCAAGTAAAGATATTACTTAGGAAATCCTTGCCTGCTTGTTACTATTTTTATTAAAACATGGCTACATATTCAAAACATTGATTAACTTAAAATAATACGGTGATACCATTAATTGATTTTACACCAATAATTAATGGTAAGCAATTATTTGAGCCCATTCGTCATTTCTTCCCGAAGGTAAGCAGGTCACAAGGAAGGAGCGTCTTCAAAGAAGACACTTCAGGTCGGTTCAGATTCCTGTCTTCAAACTCATTTCCTAGCAAGAGGCGGCTGTCTAATCTGATAGGCTCACATTCGCAGCTTCCTAATTATCTTATAACTTCAAACACCACACAAAGTCATTTTCAGATGGGTAGGCATTTGATACTGCATTAGCAGAACAAAATGTGAGTCCAGTAGCACCTTAAAGACCAAGAACATTTTGCAAGATATGAATCATATCTCACTTTACTTGGTACCTGACAAAATGAGCTTTGACTCATGATAGCTTATAACCTGGAAAAAATTGTTTAGTCTTTGAGGTGCTAATGGACTTGAATTCTGTTCCTACAAAGTTATCTGTACTTATCTACTTTTTAAAAAACCCATATAAATGGTGCAATAATACATTTCTCCTATTTTTAATCATAACCAAGAATATAAAAAATAGTGATTACAGTTTTCTCATACATAGAACTATCTGTTGCAGTGCACCCAGTCTTGGAACGATATCTTCACTTCCGTATTTAATTGGACATTCTTGCAATTCTCAGTTGCTTCTCACCCGTGGCCCCCAACACTTACTATTTATTGATATGTGTTATAATGGTTCTAATCTACTAAAGATCATACTAGACTGCTACTCCTTTGTACTTTGCCCCACGCCAAGGCTGTTCTGTTCTGGGTCTCTGGGGTCTCTGTTTGGCATGTTAGCTGAATCTAATTCTGACCTGTAGAGGCATCCTCCATGATCTTTTTAGTCAAGAGCCAGTTTGTGTAGTGGTTAAGAGTGCAGATTCCAATCCGGGAGAACTGGGTTTGATTCCCCACTCCTCCGTATGCAGCTGCTGGTGTGACCTTGGGTTAGTGACAAGTTCTCTCAGAGCTGTTCTTGAAAAGAGCAGTCTTTGAAAGAGCTCTCTCAGCCCCACCTACCTCACAGGGTGTCTGTTGTGGGGAGGGGAAGGGAAAGGAGATTATAAACTGCTCTGAGACTGAGTGAAGGTTAGGGTATAAATCTAATCTCCTCCTTCTCCTCTTCTTCTTCCTCTTCTTCATTACCAGCTATATCGAACAAAATGCTTTCAGAGCATTAAAGAAGAGGCTGTGAGGAAACAAAGATGAAAGAGCGTGCGTTACAGCTGGAATGAAATCTCAGCATAATTTAGTGTATAATCCCAGTTAATCACAACCCACAAGCAAGTGTTCTTGGACTAAGGTATAGATGGAACCACTATGTCTAGGGCAGTGATGTTCTGTATGCTTGGTGCTTCGGGGGGCAAAAGTGGGAGGGCTTCTGGAGTTCTGGCCCCACTGGTGGCCCTCCTGGTGGCCCCTGGGTTTTGGCCACTGTGCGGCACAGAGTGTTGGACTGGATGGGCCACTGGCCTGATCCAACATGGCTTCTTTTACGTTCTTATGCCTGGGGCAGTGATGCTTCGTATTTTTGGTGCTTGGGGGGCGAGAGTGGGAGGGCTTCTGGAGTTCTGGTCCCACTGCTGGACCTCCTTATGGCGCCTGGGTTTGGGCCACTGTGTGACGTAGAGTGTTGGACTGGATGGGCCGTTGGCCTGATCCACCATGGCTTCCCTTATGTTCTTAAGTTTACCTGATAGATTATCAGAAGCTAGCTGGCAAGGAGCAGAGAGGTGTCCTACAGTTCATCCAGGCCCCAAAATGCAGTCAGGAAACAAGAACAAAGAGAAAGATCTGCAGAACCAAGGACAGCTCCCAGGTGGCAGATGATTTGCTGTGGCAAATTCTGGAATAAGATACAAACAACACAAATAAGAAATAAATAAGAAACCTGACCCACAGTCTCAAAGAGGGAGGAATTAAGTAATGGTGATATGATACTAAAGACTTGGTCCTTATACCAGTCTTACGGCTAGTCCCAGGTTCTGCTTTCTGTGGTGAGTGGAAATTTCAACATGGCAGCCCCTCAAGGAGTTCAGCTTCACAGATGTTCAGGCAGCTGTTATACAAGGTCTTGGCTACTAGATCCTTGTTCCTTAATGGTCATGGGGGGGGGGGGGGGGGTCTTCAATACTGGATTCCATACCTGGCTCTTCTACAGACAGAATTGCAGATCCAGATGGTTGCTTGAGGGCAGAATCATAACATGCATTCCCCACCCCCCTTTACAGTCTTGGATTTTTGGTGTCTAAATTTGACTCCATAGAATCATAGAGTTGGATGGGACCTCCAGGGTCATCTAAATTACAGCACACTCATACATCTTTATCTTTCTGGTGTAGAATTTGCTTGTTTTCACTTCAGTGAATGTTGCTCTGTTTCAGTTCTGTGAGAAAAGAGAAACTCACAAAGCGTTCCGTATGGGAGAGAAAATCCTCATCGAACAAAAAAGCTTTCTATAGCCTTTGCTAGAGCCTGGCTGTTATGTGAAACCTCCATTTTTGCACGGCTGGAGTTTGAAGTTTGAATGAGAATACAGAATTTCAATGTTTACAGCCAACTTGTCCCCGCTACATAAGAAATCAATAGAAAGCATTTTCTTTTCTCGGGAAACATGTGCTTAAAAACCAGCATCTGAAGGTGAGGCCCTGTTTAAATAAGAGAACCGTCTGTCTTCCCTTGCTGTTTTTTCTTCCTTGCTTTCTTTCCCTCTGTGGACAAGCGACATGGCTGACCATGAAGTGATATTTCAGAATCAGAAATGTGAATAAGATGCTACAAAAGAAAGGCCAAGCACTGAAGCTGACATTCAGAATCTACAAAGCTTTTCTTTGCAGGCTTTCTGTACATACCCTGTGTTGACTGTATTGAGTATTCAGAATCTGAATTAAGTAGAATGATACGCCTCCCTCTCTTTCAGAGGAATCTTTAGCTAAAGGTCTTCCATATAGCTGTCTGCTTTTTCTGTGCTGTCAGTTTAAAGGGCATTTATAGGCTATTTATAGAGTTCGATAATTCTGCACCTTCCATAAGAAGTTCAGTTACAGTCAGTGCTGAACTGCTCTGCTTTACTTTGAGACTCCCCCCCCCCCCCGAAACCCTGAAGAGCCACTGCCAGTTAGATTAGGCAGAAGTGACCCTGAATAGATCAACTGTCTTGATGCTCTATCAAATGCACGGAATTGAATTTTTAATGACAGTCATCTCTGTATAATTAACTGTTCAGAAAATGCGAGTTCTGTTAAACTCGTTTCCTAATTTTTGACATTGTTTGGAAACAAAAGCTGCAGACAGGGTTGCCAGGTTACTACCCGGAGAATTCTTTATACTTTTAATTTTTCCACTGGCTTCCGTTTGGGAAGGGGGGGAAGCTCTGGAAAGATCTGTTCTGTGAGCAAAATGGGCCTCACAGTTCTTAGGATCAAGCCCATTGGTGATACTGCATGAAGAAGGGGGCACTCATCTGTAAGCGGGTGTCCTTCAAGAGGTCATCTATGCAGAGTCACACTAAGGGGAAGTCAGGCCTGTATAGAGCTGACCTGGAAAAGATTTTTGGCACTTGGCTCCAGAATGCATTCCTCAAGTTGTAGGGGTTTCTAACTGGGCTGGGAAATTCCTGGAGATTTGGGGGTGGTGCTTGGAGTTTGGAGAGGGAAGGGACCTCAGCAGGACACAATGCCATACAGCAGCCATTTTCCCCAGGGGAACTAATCCTCTGTGGTTTGGAGGTCAGTTGTAATTCTGAGAGATCTCCAGGCCCCACCTGGAGATTGGCAACTGTAAGGGTCACCAAACAACCAATGGAGCCTGGAGTTCTTCCAGAATTACAACGGATCTTCAGAATACAGATACCATTTCCTGTGCAGGAAGTGGCGGCTGTGGGGAGCTGACTCTATGGTATCGCATCTCCACTGAGCTCCCTCCTCACATTCCGTCCTCCTCAGGCCCACCCCAAAACTTCTTTCTCCCCCACTTTATGTTCTGAGTTCCCCCCCCCCCCCCCGGGCCCAGAAAGGGGCTGATAGTCCGGAATTGGGATAAATAATAATATAGGAAAATCGCCATCTTGGATATTTTATCTGCACTGAAATTTAAGCTGTATATGAATTTTAATGTTTTGTATTCTACGACATTATGTCTTGTACACTGCCCAGAGCCTGGCGTAAACTGGGATAGGGCGATTAATAAATCAGGAGCTCTCAGTCTGGGGCAAGTGATACTCTGTACTCTTGGTGCTTAGGGGGGGGGCAACAGTGGGAGGGCTTCTAGTGTCCCGGCCCCACTGCTGGACCTCCTGAGGGCACCTGGTGTTTTTGGCCACTGTGTGACAGAGTGTTGGACTGGATGGGCCACTGGCCTGATCCAACATTGGCTTTTCTTATGTTCTTAAATAAATAATAACAAACCTCTAGGAGTTTTCCAAACTGGGGTTGGCAACTGTACAAGTGGGTGGGGCTCTGCCTTCCACCCCAGTTTTCTAGCTGCCACAACAGACAAAATTGTGAGGAATTTCTCTCTGGAGATTCTGTTACCCCCCTCCCCCAGTCTTTAGCGTAATCATCTACTTTCCCCCCCACCTAGACAATAAATAATACTTTAACAGATCTACTCATATGATGTGATCTTTACATGACCTTTGTCGCTTGGCTCAGACTACGCCTAGGTAATTAGAATCATAGAATCATTAAGTTGGAAGGGACCTCCAGGGTAATCTAGTCCAACCCCCTGCATAATGCTGGAAATTCACAAATACCTCCCCCTCCACACACACCCAGCGACCACTGTTCCATGCCCAGAAAATGACAAAAAACCTCCAGGATCCTTGGCCTAACCAGCCTGGAGAAAAATGGCTTCCTGACCCCAAAGAGGTGGTTAGCATTTCCCTGGGAGTGTAACAAAGGGCCACAAAAACTAAGCACTGAGGCAACCCTTCCTGCCCTCCCTCCCATAATCCGCCTAAGTTCACACAATCAGCATTGCTGTCAGATGGCCATCTAGCCTCTTTGAAACCCTTCAAAGAAGGAGAGCCCACCACCTCCCAAGGAAGCCTGTTCCACTGAGGAACCGCTCTGTCAGCAAGTTCTTCCTCATGTTTATCCAAAAAAACTCTTCTGATTTAATTTCAACCCATTGGTTCTGGTCCGCCCTTCTGGGACAAAAGAAAACAACTCCGTACCATCCTCTATATGACAGCCCTTCAAGTATTTGAAGATGGTTATTGCCTTCTGTTGCTCCACCTCAGACAAGCTTTTCTTTACCCTATTCGGAAGATGACCTTGGATATGTATGGGAAGATGACCCCACTGGGACCCAAAGTGGTATAGGGGTTAGGGTGTAGCGCTAGGATCTGGGAGACCCAGGTTTAAACCCTCTTCTTTCCCCCTCTTTGCCATAGAAGCTTGCTGGGTGATCTTAGGCCAGTCACATATCCTCAGCCTGACCTACCTCACGGGGTTGTTGTCGTGGGGATGCTTTGCTAGTGGTATAGTCACAGTTGTGTAGTTCCTGAACAGACACCACAGTATCCTGAAATGTGTCTTCTTGCTGGAGTTGCCAGCAGATCGGAAAGAAACTGACTCAGCCTGTGCGTTTAGCAGCACTTAGTTGTGCAGAAGTTAGCACGACAGAAATGTGCAGGAATTTTAGCAGCACTTTTTGTGGCATTAATATCTGCTCTTTGAGACTCAGCAGTACAGACTGTTAAAAAAAACCTCTGGCGATCCCATTTCATGCTAGTACTTAGGACTGCATTTGCCATTTGAATTCAAAACTTCAACACTGACCAAACTTAAATACATTCTCATATTTGACAGGCAGGATTATTTATAGAAATAGAGAAAAAGTAAAGAAACGGCCTGTCCGATCCATTTTCTTGCTAATGTAATGCATTGAATTTATTTGTTTACTTTGTCTTTCAGCTGTTATTTACATCGATCCTGAAATGGCAGGAATCAGTTCCCAAGCAAACATCAAGGAAAAGGTGGGACCTCTTTATTATGATGCTGTGCCGGGTAGACAGTGCTCCTAAGTCCAGATCCTGTAGACTTGTAACACTGACCTGTATACTGACTGAAGCAGAAGATCTATGATCAAGTGCCTCCCAGTATTGGCTGAAACCATAGGGCTCGTTGGAAGACTAAAATGGCAGAGTCAGGAATAGGATACAGGATGATCTTGGCAGGCTGGAAAACTGGGCTAAAACAAATAAAATGAATTTCAGTGGGGATAACTGTAAAGTCCTGCATTTCGGTGGGAAAAATCAAATGCAGAATTATAGGATGGGGGAGACTTGTCTTGGCAGTAGTATGTGTGAAAACGACCTAGGGGTCTTAGAAGACCATACACTGAACATGAGTCAGCAGCGTGATGTGGTAGCTACAAAGGCAAATGGGAATTTGGGCTGTATCAACAGAAGTATAGTGTCCAGATCCCGTGAAGTGATAGTATCTCTTTACTCTGCTCTGGTTCGACCTCACCTAGAGTATTGTGTTCAGTTTGGGGCACCACAATTTAAGAAGGATCTAGACAAGCTGGAACGTGTCCAGAGGAGGGCAACGAAGACGGTGAGGGGTCTGGAGACCAAGTCCTATTAGGAAAGGTTGAAGGAGCTGGGCACATTCAGCCTGGAGAGGAGACATCTGAGAGGTGATATGATAACCATCTTCAGGTACTTGAAGGGCTGTCATATAGAGGATGGTGTGGAGTTTTTTGCTGCCCCAGAAGGTCGGACCAGAACCAGTGGGTTGAAATTAAATCAGAAGAGTTTTTAGCTAAACATTAGGAAGAACTTCCTGACAGTGAGAGCGATTCCTCAGTGGAACAGACTTCCTCAGGAGGGAAGGAGGTTTTCAAACAGAGGCTAGATGGCCATCTGACAGCAATGCTGATTCTGTGGACTCCAGCAGATCATGAGAAGGGAGGGCAGGAAGGGTTGCCTTAGTGCTTAGTTCTTGTGGCCCTTTCTTACACGCCCAGATGTGAGAACTGTCCATGGCTAATTACTTACTTATTTATTTATTTATTTATTGGATTTATATCCCGCCCTCCCCACCTCTTGGTGGGCTCAGGGTGGCTAGCAACACGTACCATAACAAAAACAGACTGTTATGAGATCCCCAGTGAGCGTTGTGGGTGAGCATGGATTTGAACCTGGTTCTTCCAAGTTTTAGTCGATCACTCTGACCACTGTGCCACCGAGTCCTGATAACATATTTTTCTACCCCGTCATTATTTTTCTTTACTGCCTCATGGTCCATCCCTTTCCAACCCACTCCCATTTGTTTGATACCATCCATATTGACATCTGTGAAGACGGAATGGAAATTTTTCAGCCATAAAATATAGGAAGGGGAATAATCTTGAGTGAGAGAGGAGGCTTTCAGGATGAAGAAGCTGAAATCTTTTGTCCTGCTGCTCATGTATTTAAAGTACAATGTCCCTCGAGAGAACTGAGAATTCTTTTAAGCATTGTGAAATAAAGCCATCATGAATGCAAAAAAATAATAATCTGAAAAGCAATCCATTCTTCTGTCATTTGAGAGAATTTTCTGTTTGCAAATGGTTCCTGGAAAAGACTATGAAAAGCTGGTAGCAGCAGGAAAAGAAGAAGACGCAATTTGAGATGGACGGACTCAGTAAAGGAAGCCACGGACCTCCACTTGCAAGATCTGAGCCAGGCTGCTAATGATAGGATGTTTTGGAGGACATTAATTCATAGGGTCTCCATAAGTTGGAAGTGACTTGACAGCATCTCTCTCTCTCTCTCTCTCTCTCTCTCAGCTGTGGTGTCTTGTGAGCGGAAATTCTACTTTGTGAGCTACTGGCATTAAAGTTGTGAGTGAGCGATTTGTGGCTACTGCATTAAATTAGTTTGCTCTGGAGCCATCCTTCCTGAGCTAAGGCAAAAATGTGTGAGCCGGAGGCCAAAAAAGTATGAGTTAGCTCACACTAACTCAGCTTAGAGGGAACCCTGGCTCATGACACAGGCAATTGCAAATCACTTCTGAACTTCTCTTGTCTTGAAAACCCTATGGCAGGGGTGTCAAAAATATGGCCCACGGGCCAAAACCAGCCCATCCAGGGCTCTTATCTGGCCCGCAAGCAACTGATCATTACTTTTGTTGTTAGATGGCAGAGGCTGTGCATTATGTCCCTGTATCCTGTCTCAGTGCTAAAGAGTAATGGGTGGTGGAAGTGGGAGGGTGGGCATCAGGGAGGTATTTTAAGGAAATAGTGTAAGAGTGTTAATATTGTTCATATCCCCCATACCTGGCATGGCACGCATGGCCTGGCCTAACAAAGTGACATTTATGTCAGATCCAGCCCTCATAACAAATGAGTTCAACACCTCTGTCCTCTGTGATCACCGTAAACCAGCTGCAACTTGACGGCACTTTCCACCACCACAGTAATCTTCATTGGTAGACAAGAGGGTATTTCTCTAAAGACTTTCCCCATTGGAGTTACAAAGCAGCCTTCCCTGTATCTCCCCCCACTCCTGCCCGGCCCTTGTGTGTCCATGTAAAGACAGTGCAATCTATATACTAATAGCCAAGTGTCCCCTGTGCATGCAGATATCTAAATCCGCACATTGGGGGCACTTGGGGGGCAGAGAGATTTCCCTGCGCACTTGGGGCAGTTCCCAGGTGTGCAGAAAAATCTGAAAACTTAAAAAAACTATACGGGGGATATTAAAATCTCCCCAAAAGTAAAAGAGCATTCCCTGCACATGCACAGAGAATGCTCTGGGAACTCTGTGGTGGGCCGGCGGCTGGGAGCCGCTCAGGCCTTGCCACCTGTGCCAGGGGGAAGATCGGCGGGCCCAGCGGGTAGAAGCCACTCAGGCCTTGTTGCTGGTGCCCGGGGGGGGGGGGGGGAGAAGGCTCAGCGGACCTGGGCCTCGCCATGGGTGCCACAGGGGGCAGAGGAGAAGACTCACCTGCAGCTGCTTCCTCTTCCTCATGGAGCTGCTTCTCCCCCCCCCCCCCCACAAGTATCGCGGGTCCCTGCTGCTTGTTATTACTAAATTCCATTTGAAGTCATCAATTTGAACCATTTTGAATTGTCAGTCTAGTCACAGCAGATTTTGTTCAAAGTTATTCTAAATAAGCAAGAAATATAAGGACACGGTCTGTGGTGAATTGGCATGGCTTTCCAGTGCAAAATGTATTAAAAACCCAGAGTGGCTTGAACTCTAGACCGTCAGAAAGGTTAGGTCAAACCCCTGTCAGTGTAAATCCACGCTGCTATCCACAATTGTGATGAGTGATTGTGGAATAAACAACTTATGAAAAATACCGGCACCAAAAGGCAGACAATGAACCTTTTTGTATTTATTTCTGCTGACAGCTAAGGACCACATAGCAAAAAGATCATGTAATACGCAGTCTCTGGGCTGACCTGAGTAATCAGCTTTGTCCATTATTGGCTGTGATCACACTGGCGACTTGGCGTGATACGGTGCCGCCTCCAGTTGAACCAGTTGAAAGTGTTGCGGGGCATATCAGTCACACAGCACACCCTGCTGCAGGCTACCTACGGAGACATCCTGTGGCACAACATCTGCATGAAGCGCACTGCCAAAAATTTCTAAATTCATGTGCGCACGTGCGCATATAGGCAATTAAAAAAAAACCCTCACATCTCCAGTGGCAGAACGGATCTGCAGGTTCAAATTCCCAACTCTGTTCTGCATGCACTCTCCTGTGTTCAGACACCTGGCCATGCACAGTGAATGTGTGGGGAAACAGAAACACCACTTCAGAGGTGGTGGCTTTCTAACCTGGCTCCAAGTCGTCCTCTGAAAAAAAAAAAAAGAAGAAGTTTCTTTATTTCCTTTTTCTATGTTTTACAATTATCAGCTTAAAAGACATCCAAATTTCCACTTATCACAAAGTACATCTGCCACATTACATATATTCCGTACCTTATCTTTACATGTATAGCACTTTTCGAAATCTAAGGCAGACCCCCACATGCCACTGCCTTGATTCTCCAATTGCATATACATACAGAAACTCAACAACGTAACCTATATTTTAGACCCTGTCTTTACGTAAATTGTACTTTTCAGCATTTAAGCCGGGCCCATACAAGCCACTGCCTCTGACATTCAGATTACATATACGTATATTGTTTCGAGTCTATTATTCCTTGTTACAACCTAACCATATATAGAACTGGTTCCATCTTTTAAGAAATTCCTCTAGATCTTTCCCTTGTAATAACAAATTCAACCTGTCCAAGTCGTCCTCTGATGGGGTGAGTACGCCCGGGGAACGCCTGACAGATGTGGCTGTGTGACTGGGCCCATTTGATCCGTTTGTAAAATGTGCCCATATCGGGCCAAACTGCCACTTTGAACACAACCGTGGCCCTGTATTTCAATTCTACCATTCCTCCATCCTTTGCTCCTATTATGCTGGCTTTTCGGGGTGTGTGTGTGTGTGTTCCAATGATTTCTGAGCGGTAGGTGATAGAAGAGTATATCCTGAGGTTGCTTATGGAGGTCAAAGGAGGTCTTCCAGGTACATTCTACTTAGATATAAGTTTGAGTCCAGTTTTAAACTTTGTGGATCTTAAAGGTGCCGTTGGACTCAAACTTTGTTCTGTTGCTTCAGACCAACACGGCTATCCACCTGAATCTGCCTTGATCTGTCACTGTACAGTTTGGTGTAGTGATTAAGAACCAGGTTTGATTCCCCATGTCTCCACATGCAGCTGCTGGGTGACGTTAGGTCAGTCACAGTTCTCTCAGAGCTGTTCTCTCAAGAGCTGTTCTCTCAGAGTTCTCTCAGCCCCACCTATCTCACAAGGGTATCTGTGGGGAGAGGAAGGGAAGGAGATTGTAAGCCACTGAGCCTTCGAGTAAAGGGTGGGGTATAAATCCAATCTCTTCTTCTATATAGCATGCTATTTTTTTTTGCTGTCAAGTCACAGCTGGTTTATGGTGGCCCCTTTGGGTTTTCAAGGCAACAGGTGTCCAGAGGTGGTTTGCCACTGTCTGCCTCTGTGTCACAACCTTTGATTCCCTTGGTGGTCTCCCATCCAAGTACTGACCAGGGCTGACCCTGCTTAGCTTCTGAGATCTGATGAGATTGGGCTAGACTGGGCTATCCCGGTCAGGGCAAGAGACATTCAGAGGTGGTTTGCAACCCTACACTTCCTTGGCGGTCTCCCATCCACGTACTGACCTGGGCTCATCCTGCTTAGCTTCCGAGATCTGGGCTATCCATATCAGGGGCAGGGTGTATAGCATGCTTGGAGAAGCATAATTACAGCCAGCATAGTTGGATAGCTGAATAAAAGCAGGGGAATAGGAGCCAGGCTGCATCTAATTTTGTTGGAATGCTTAACATGAAATTACTGCTCCACCGAACTCGAAATGTCAAAAACATCTCTAGGCTGGAACGATGTTTAGATATTCACAGCTGCGCTTGTATACAATTGTCTGAAACCAGTTCTGCCTTAACAAGTGGCCTACAGAACACACATAAATGGAAATGTCAGCATCAATTTTGGTTGGGAAGCGGGGAAGTTAGTTATCGCCAGGAGAGAGAACACTGCAGCTAAGACCAGTGCGAGTGAATCAGTTTGCAAAAGGGATACAGCTAATTTTCATTTATTATTCACACATTTTTTGATATTGTTGTAAATTAACACAGCAGGCGGCATTTCTACAATGCTCCTATCCTGCAGTTAATGTATGTAATATTGGAGAAGGAAAATCTTGGAAAATCTCATTTTGGAACAGCGCTCTCGGCATCTTATTGCACAATTCAGATAGCCATTGTCCAATTACAAAAATTCTGCACAGTTCCATGCTTCTTATAGGGAACAGAAGGGGGGAAAGGAGGGATTAGTTCAAGCAGTAAATCTCCATTGACTGCAGACACTAAATCGGCAACGACCCCAAAACGCTATTCTAGCTTGATGAATTATGACCCGTAATTGACATAGATGTTGTCTGAGTTTTCTGTGCTTCCGAATCGAGGTTTGTCTGCAGTGTTTTCATGCCCCTAGGCAGAATAACACTTTTCTAGTTATTTGAAAAGGCTATAGAATCCCTCAGCCTGTGTGTCTACAAGTGGAGGGATAAAAACACCATGTACCTGTCGAGGTATTGGGCTAAGGCCATGCAAACAGGGAACATTCGTGAACTCAGCTTCAACGTAGCATTTGGGGAGGGCTTGTGGCTCACTGACAGCACATCTGCTTGGCATGCAGAAGGTCCCAGGTTCAATCCCCGGCATCTCCAGTTAAAAGGATCGGGTAAGAGGTGCTGTGAAAGACCTCAGCCTGAGACCCTGGAGAGCTGCTGCCAGTCTTAGTAGACAATACTGACTTGGATGGACCACAGGCCTGATTCGATATGAGGCAGCTTCATGTGTTAGTATGTGTGTGTGTGTGTGTGTGTGTGTGTGTTCACTGTGGAGAAGAACAAAGGTTGTGTTCAAATGTATAAACAAGGTAAGGAAGCTGCAAGGTTTGTCAGTAATTCATTGAGCCAGGAACAGAGTCCAGTGCTGGATTCTCTGTGTGTCCCAGGAGTTTGTAACCATCAGTGGGAGCAGAATATGTTCATCTGATAGTCCATCTTCCGAAACTGCTTCCGCAGATGGCACAGTTAAAATGATCTGGTTGCTCTGTGCAAAGTTGCCAGCCATTTGTATACAGTACCTGGTGTTTTCGGTGGCGTCGCCTGTGTTTTCACTAGGGCCGTGGTGGCTCAGAGGTTAAGACACTGAACTGCAGACCAGAAGGTTGGTAGCTCAACAGTTCGAGATGAGAGTGCCATGTGATGGAGTCTCTGGCCCCAGCTCCTGCCAACCTAGCAGTTTGGAAGCAAGAAATTGCAAGTAGAGAAATAGGTACCGCTTCAGTGGAAAGGTGACAGCGTTCTGTGCACCTTGGCATTTAGTCATGCCGGCCACGTGACCACGGAGGAGTGTTCGGACAGCGCTGGCTCTTCGGCTTGGAAATGGAGAAGAGCACCACCCCCTACAATTCCCTAGCTTTTGAGCAAGGGAAACCTTTATCTTTTTCCTGTGTTTTAATTTGCCCATGTTGGTCTCTCTCTCCTTTACAGATCAGTGCAGTGCGGTCCATTGTTCCTAACAAAAGCAACAATGAAATAGTGCTTGTGCTACAGCAGTTTGATAACAATGTAGACAGAGCCGTGCAAGCTTTTATGGACGGTATGTACCCTTTACAAAGATGTCCCATATTTCAGAAAATAACAGAATCCCAGATGGCTTATTGTCTTTGTGAGGCTGTAGTTCTCAAACTTTATGAAACGGGACCCCCTTCTAAACTTGTTCTACTTTCCAGGGATCGTTTGCAGTGGAATTCCACACTTGCTTTTCCCTTCCCCAACATAAAAAGTAAGAATCTGACTCCAGTTAACACTGACTGAAGAAGTTTATGGTTTACTTGTGGGTTTTTAAAAATAATATTCATAGGTATGTAGCATTTTGTGGCTGCTTTGTACATTACGTTCAAAGGCACACCCAAATTTGCCATCAAGCCTCCCAGAACTTCTGTTCTGATTTGCCATCAAGCCTAGTTCCACCTCCTCCCTCCTGGCCGAGTGATCTACCAGGGAGAAAATCACAACCCGCTTTGGGGTTCTTCGAATTGGTGAGCCAGTTTGGGGTTCTGATCCACCGTTTGAGAACCACTGGTATATCTGAAATGAAAATGCATCATGCTAAAATGTGAATGTCCCACTGATCCAAAAGATATAATGCTGTCCTTGTTAGCTTAATCTAAGGTTTTGTCCGAACTCTGGCAGTGCTCATTTCTGTTTCATCCTCCTGAAGAGCCGGTGTTACCCAGCATGTGCCAGTACCGGCAAACCCCGTATACACTTGGGCAACATAAACAGCGCAGTTTTACTTGTTCAAGCTCTTTTACAACACCTAGTGCTTTCTTTCTCTCTAGTTTGGTGTAGAGCAGGGATGGCCAAACTTGCTTAATAGAAGAGCCACATAGAATAAGCATCAGATGTTTGAGAGCCACAAGACATGAACAAATATTACACGTTTTTTATTGAAAAATATGCTTTTTTATTGACATTAAATGAGACGGCCCAAAATAAAAACAAAAGGGGTAAAAATAAATATTGATAATGATATTTATTATTTGTTTGTCCAGCTAATATTTATTAGCTGCTGTGACCTTGGGTCAGTTAAAAGTTCTTTCAGAGCTGTTCTCTCATGAGCAGTTCTCGAAAGAGCTCTCTGAGCCCCAACTGTTGTGGGGAGGGGAAGGGTAAGGAGATTGTAAGCCACTTAGAGACTCCTTTGGATAGTGAATGGCAGAGTATAAATCCAATTTCTTCTTCTTCTTCTATATATTATAGTGCCCAGAAATTTGTATCACAATGCCTTGCACAAGCAGGAACACAAGTGGGGATACAATAAGTTTGGCTTCACACAAGTGGCTGCCACAGACTTTTTCTTGTGTCTCCTCTTGTGCAAGTAGCGCCAGCGGAAATTTTGTGCTGGATCCAACCCACTGCGTGCAGCTGTCGGAGCCTAGTGCATAGAGATGTGTTGCAGCATTGGGGTTTTGGCTGATCATAGATCCAGATTTTAGATATTTTGCACTGGTGTTTTCTCAGTCCAGTTTTCCACTACATTTACAACTAGCAATAAGCATCAGGGTACTTTCGTATGACCGACTAATTAAGTTCCACCTCTCCCTAAGAGCGGCCAATAAGAGCTGACGGAATGATGGTGAGGCAGTTGAAAAAAGCTGTTAGTTCAGTTGGGAGTGAGTCTGGCTCAGTGAAGCTGTGGAGAAGAGCAGTGTAATACTGACTGGGGAAAAAGTCACCTTGTTGTAACAAAGAACCCCAAATGCTCCCATAGGAAAACAGTTCAAAGGGTCAATTGAAAAGCAACTTTGTAACATCCACCTGAACTATTCCAGGGTTCTGTTCAACCCAGAAAGAAAAGTTAACTCCCTGTTTGTTTAACCCTGTGAGCTGGCTGTTTCAGGGAAAGAAGCACACACACATAAACAAAGATATTGGCCTCAGTGTTGTTGTTCAGTCACACAGTCGAGTCCGACACTTCGCAACCCATCATGCCAGACCCTCTTGTCCTCCGTCATGTTTGTCACATCGATAACACTGTCTAACCATCCCATCCTTTGTTGCCACCTTCTTATACCTTCAGTATAAAGGTGTATATCAGTATGGATAAATGGCGGCAGTGTGTGTATGAAACAGCATTTGAGTCCCCAACTCCAATAGCTCTGTGCAGTGTCTCATTGAGGGGGTGATTACGAAAGGGGACTGGGTTACTCTGTTTGGTGATCTGTGGGTGAGAAAAAAGACCCGGGATGTGAAACGGTCATGGCTCCTTGTATATTTTAAAAGAGGCAAGATGGGTGGCGAAGTGTGAATGCCTGACCTACTTGTAACCCGAAACCTGTGGGACTGAGGTTGTGGAGGGTGGCAGGCACTCTGTGTGAGTGAAAAAGGCCACCACAGTTTGGTTTTTAAAAGGACTGTGTTTCTTCTTCCTGAGGGCGAGGAAATCTCGTTCAGCAACACTCTACCTTATGAGTTTTCATCATGTGTTTCTGTGCCTGTGCGTCATTACTCAGGTGTTTATAGGCTAACCCGTGCTGATGGAGGCACTACCCGTTGAGGGTTAATTGAATGTGGGTCCCTCCCACCGTTATCCACGAAGCTTTATCTCTTTGACTTAAATTGAGTCTATCTAGTAGTGACCTTCCACTACAACGTTACATATAAATCACTGTCAGCTTTCATATAATAGTCAGCTGCAAAAATACAGCCAGAAGAAGGGGGTTTAAAAAATCCCCCACATCGATCTTCAGGGTCTGTGGAAGAGCAAGTGTTTTTGCTTTTGTTTGTACAGGTCTTCTAAACCCCCCTACAGAACCAATTTGACAGGCATTAAATGAATTCCACAGAAAAGCCCCTACCACTGAAAAGTCTGTGCTGTAGCCTCTGAAGGCTACCCAGAGAAAAATCTACGGCGTTCACTCCACACTGCTGCGTTAATCTGCGGATGTGTCTCTGCTCTGTAATTGACTAGGCTCCTAAAAGGCTGTGGTCCAAAGCTGTCTCCAGACAGCTGTGCAGGTAACAGTAACAATTTCAAGACACAGCAGCCAAAGGAAACAAGTGCCACATGTTGTCCCAGACCATGATTTTCTATATCTTTCTTGCCCTCCGGTGTGGCAGAGGTAGGTCAATAGGACCAGGATACCACTACTCAGTAAGAATTAGAACTCCGATATTACCAAACAAAAGAAACAAAGAGAAAAATCAATTTCTCCCCCCGGATCATTGGAACACACTTGCCAAAGCAGCTGTTGCTGCATTCAAGAGATGGTCTCTGAGCTGGAAGGAGGAAGATTATTTTAAAGCCAGTGTCGCTCTTTATCATATATGAGCACTTGCTGAAGTGTTTTTTATCTTTCTGTATTCCAGGCAGTGCACTTCAAGTTCTAAAAGAATGGAATATGACAGGGAAAAAGAAGGTAAGGGATTCCAAGCGAGAGTTAAGCGATTAAAACTATCTTGTCATTTGAGTTCGCTAAAGCACAGGAATCAGCTTTGCTGCCAGGCGTTTCTCTGCCTGTCTTCGATGGCGTCGTTTTGTTTGTTCCAAGCCTGCCTCCAATCGGCTCTGAAACAAATCGTAGCTTTTTTTCATTTTTAGTCCTGCTTTTGCTACTGCCGCCTTTTTATTCACAGGTTGAACTTGGCTGTGCTGGCACAATTCTCAGAAGAATTCAGGTATTCAAAATACTGTAAGCAGTGTTAATACGTGTGAGCTTTTCCCACTGTCAGCTGACCCTTGAGAGACGAAAGGAAGGACTTCTTCACACAAAGCATAGTTAACTAATGACGCTCATTTTGGTAATGCATGGAAATGGCCCTTAGTTTAGATGGCATTTTAAATGGACAAGACATGTTCACAATGGATGGACCACCAGCAGTGGAGGGCATTGGATAATATCCAAAAGGACAGCTACTTGAATTATATTCTACTCTGTAAATTCGTCTGTCTGTTTCTCTGTGTCATAGACCCTAAAACTGGGTCACGTTTCTCTAAAGATAAAGGTTCCCCTTTGCTCGAAAGCCAGTCAAATCCGACTCTAGGGGGCAGTGCTCATCTCCGTTTCCAAGCCAAAGAGCCAGTGCTGTCTGAAGACTTCTCCGTGGTCACGTGGCCGGCATGACTAAACGTCGAGGCACACGGAACGCTGTTACCTACCCACTGAAGTGGTACCTATTTATCTACTTGCAATTTCTTGCTTTCAAACTGCTAGGCTGACAGGAGCTGGGGCCAGAGACAGGAGCTCACTCCACGCAGCACTTGGGTCTCGAACTGTCGAGCTACTGACCTTGCGGTGTGCAGCTCAGTGTCTTAACCTCTGAGCCACCAGGTGTTAAAACCCTGAGCCAGCAGCTCCTAAGAAAAAGAGGCAAACAAAGGTAGCAGAAACCAACAAGATTTTGGGAGTTACCTGAAGAAGAGAGATTTGACTCTCGAAAGTTCATATCCCACCTCCCACCAATTGTTGTTCTCTAAGGTGCTATTATGGACTCACACATCTGGCTGTTGTAGGCAGACAGACATGGCTACCCTCTGAACATATCCAGAGAAAGTGGCTCTCTGATGCAGGTGACAAAGAATGGAGAGAGGCTGGGGGTTTCCCCGACACGTCTGGCTGGCTCTCTGTTGGAGACAGGATGCTGGCTCCGTGAAACTTCCAGTCTGATTTAGCAGGAGAGTCCTTTTGTTCTTCTGCATGCCAGGAGTGTTAGTCGTTAATGGAGGATTACCTCATGTGGTCTGCGTGGATGTATGCTGGATATGTGTTTGTGTGAATGGGCACACTTCCCAAGTTGGCGCATGATTAAACCACTAAAATGAAGCAGAAACACCTTCCTTTCTCTGCATCTTTTTCTTAGCAGTTGTTGAATTAGGGTTGTAACACCTGGCTCGATAGCCAGCCAGCCAGACTTATTTATTTATTTATTTATTTATTTATTTATTTATTTATTTGGATGTATATTCCTCCCTCCCCGCAAGCGGGCTTCTGACCTCTACAAGTTTAGGCTCTATGACGTAGAGAAACAGACAGACAGGCTTGCTGAGTAGAGTATAGCGTGCACAAAGGCAGTCGGAATGACACTAGCAGGGCCAAAACTACCTGATACTACAGTGCCTTCAATAAAATGCAAATACACCAGACACCCACAAACGTATGCATTTTGCATTACCGAAAGACTGAGGACAGGAATTGGAGAAGAAAAGTAGAAGAGAAGGAGGTGGTCTGATTGCCTGCCTCCGCCTCCTGAGCCCTGGTATTCCTTAGAGGTCTCCCTTCCGAGTACCTGTCAGGGTCAGCCCTGCTTAGCTTCAGATCAGGGCCTTCTCCAAGTCCTTTCTGAGGCTTACACAGTGAGGGATCTCTGCCTTTACGCATCAGTAAAATGTTTGGATTTGACACATTTTCTTGGGATTCAGAAGCATGAGCCCACAAAGGCGGCGTGTGTATCTGCAGCCCAGGAACCTTTCCTCTCCGTAACTCGTAGCTTGGAAGAGTTGTGGGCGTTTCAGTCAGTGTTCCCTCTAAGCTGAGTCAGTGTGAGCTAGCTCACAGTTTTTTAGCCTCCAGTTCACACCTTTTTGACCTAGCTCAGGAAGGATGGCTCCAGAGCAAACTAATTTATGCAGTAGCCAAATCACTCGCTCCCAACTTTAATGCCAGTAGCTCACAATGTAGAATTTTTGCTCACAAGACTCCACAGCTTAGAGGGAGCATTGGTGTCAGTAAATACTGTTGTTTACTGTATCGTGCCCCCAGCCCCATGACCTTTGTGATGGGCTTCCACTTTCTCCATGGCTGCGATCCCAGCACACCCAGACAGATTTTCATATCAGCTGGAGGTTCTTCTGATATGGGGCATAAACAGGCAACAGATCCTAACAAGTGTCTTAACTCTGAGCATTGTACTTGTAGAATGGGGTCTTCTTAGTACATGTTTGTCTAATGGTCCTAATCACTACACAGAAATAATTGTGTTCTTCAGAAAGACCATAGCTGTTGGATCCCCTGGAGCATCTCTCCCCCTCCTACTGTTCTGTTCTCTCTAAAACTGTTGCCTGTGGGTTGGAAAATCCCCAGGAATTTGGGGGTCAAAGAAGGGGGGGAAGTTGCAGTTCTTGGGGGGCAAGACGAAGGAAGAATCGGTGAAAAACTGCTTTCCCCCCACTTGTGCCTATCACAAAGAAAAAGGACACTTAGGGGGATCCAAACCATAATCTGCCCTGATACATTTGCTGCTTCCAAAAATATCTTCAGTGAAAGAGAAGGAAGAAATAGAATCGACAAGCAATTAACGCCAGTGTAGCTTATGGTTTTCCACTATGGAAAGCACCAGATTACTGCCCTACAGCTTGCCCTGACTGTGCCAAATGGCCAGTGTCCAGCGGGGGGAAATAAAGCCCAGCTGAACACAGCATCCAACTGAATATGTATTGAAGTCCAAAATTCAGTTTGCTGTGCACGTTGGTTGTGGGTTCCCAAGGGTACCTTGAAGGATGCAGGCAGCACTTCCACTTCAAGCAAAGAGATACTTACATGCATCTCAGAGGAAATGTCTTCCTAAATTTTTTAGCTGCCTCTGAAAGTCCACTCTCTGCTCGCCCAGGAGAATTCCCCCCACCTGGAAATGTGTTACCTGCAAGGTGATCTAGCTCTTCCTTTTTTGTGTGCCTGCACAAACTCTTCTGATACATTTTTTTAAAGTTCAAAACAGCAAAATTGCCAAAATACTATTTAAAAAAAAATCCCATTGCTTTTTTGTTAAAATGCCAAATCTTCAGGGCTGAATGCATCTTATATGTTATTCTTATTCCCCCCCCCCCCCAGATGGGGCCCATACTACAGTACATCACAGTTAAGACACGTTACTACAGAGCCAGTTTGGTGTAGTGGTTAAGTGTGTGGACTGTAATCTAGGAGAACTGGGTTTGAGTCCCAATTCCTCCACTTGCACCTGCTGGATGACCTTAGGCAAGCCATAGCTCTGTACCAGCTGTTCTCTCAAGGACAGTTGTCTCAGGGCACTCTCAGCCCCACCTACCTCACGGGGTGTCTGTTGTGGGGAAGGGAAGGGGAAGGAGTTTGTAAGCCACTCTGAGACTCCAAGTGAAGGGTGGAATATAAATCCAATCTCTTCTTCTTCTTCTTCTTCTTCTTCTACATGGAATATAACTTATACTGTGGTTTGGAAATGAAAGTGTGGACCTTGTTTTTCCTGTTGTAAGGCAACCAGTACCTAATGATGTCCCTGTCCTTGAAATCTTTCTTCCCTGCAGAACAGCAAGAGGAAAAGAAGCAAATCTAAACAGCATCACTACTGCAAAGATATGAAAGAGAAAGGCGACGAGGCAGAGAAGGCATCTCTGGAATCCCCAGAACTGCACACCTACCATCTGAATGGCTGCGATAAGGAAATGTTTCCCAGCAAATCTGCCAATGAAAAATCTAAAGTGGTTCCTCAAGAGGAGAAGAGCTTGGAATTCAAAGGTATGGAAGAGGCAAAACCAGAAATCACAGGTCAGTGCACTTCAGAAAGGTCATGTGTGCTCCAGTGTTTTGTGACCGGGGTCTTCAACAGCATGCTACCCAGGCCGTAGCCGGGATTGTGTGGCTTGTGGGGCCAATTTTTTTTCTGCTGGGGCTGAAGTTCTCAGTGCAGGAAGGAAAGCCATTTAGCCAACAGAAAGCTGTTACCAGGATAGATCTCTAAATTGCCAGCTGTCAACCACTTTAGATGACAGTTCTCAGCTGCTGCAAGTTAAATCACTCCTTCTAGCTTGTGCAACAATTCTGACAACAAGGCGGCAGGTGGGGGGTGATGACTTATATAGTCAAGAAAGCTAACACTTAGGCAGAAAAACTCTCTTGAATGAGACCAGTTTCTTGACACAGAGTTGTAAGGGATCCTAGAGGTCACCTACTCCAATCCCCTTGCTCAGTGTGGAAATTAGTCATCTACAGCACCCCACTCTGCTTAAAGGATCAGACGCCTTTTTAAAAAAAAGTGTTTTAAAATGATTGAAAAAAGCATTTACAGGAGAAATTCTTGCAGGGCTGTGCCTTTAAGAAAGGGGGCGCCCCCCCCCCCCCCGAAATCCCCACCATAGCTACGGAACTGATGTTACCTGAGCCGACCAAGCAACTCCACCCCGGCCGCCACCACCATGGCCTTTGCCTTGAGGGAAAGTTATCAGAGCCCCTTGTCTCTTCTCCCTGCCTAGATCTCCTGCTTGGGCAGACAGGAGGAACCCTCTGGATTGCTAAGATAATGTTGTATTTATTCCTAGTGCGAATAAGGGGACATCAGCCATATATGTTTACAATGAGATCCATTTTTGAGGCAACCCGAATGTTTATCGGGGGGGGGGGGTTTGGCCTGTGTTAACAGTTTTGTCTCCTTTAGACTGTTCTTGGCATTTTCCAGTTCTGTAATCCAGCCTCACTGCATGGTTTTGATTCTAAGACATCTTAGCTGTTTGATAGAAATGGTTTTCATGTTTTGTAATCCGTCTGGAGTCTCAATGAGAAAGGTTCATCCCTAGCCTCGCCCACCTAGCCCACTTCACCCAATCGGTACTAGGATTCACTTTCAGTAGCATTTTAGAAACCAACAAGTCTTTTTGGGGGGGGGGGGGTATACGCTTTCGAGAGTCAGACCTCCCTTTGTCAGAGCTTTGACACTCGAATGCTCGTACCCTGAAAATCTTGTTGGTCTATAAGGTGCTACTGGACTTGAATTTAGCTCTTCTACTGCAGACCCAACATCTCCCCTCTGGAACTGTGACAGACCCCTGCGAATTGCTCGGATGATGATTGCCGGGGGAGAGACTGGAAGTGACATCACAGGATGTGACATCACAAAAGTGATGTCACATCCCTTCTTAGGCATCACCTAGGAGACCACCAAGCAAGGCTTAGGGTGGCTAGGCAGAGGCTAGTAGAGACTGCCGTTTGCGGTGTTCGCTTTGAAGTAGGGGGCCAGTTTGGCACAGTAGTTTGTGTGTCATAGCGGGATCTGGCAGACCCCATTTCAGACCCCCATTCTGCAGTAAGGCTTGCTTGGTGCCCTCAGGTCTGTCACACTCTCGATGTAAGGTGGTTGGGAGGATAAAATGAGAGAACTAAGGAAGAACTTCCTGACAGGGAGAGGGGCTCCTCAGTGGAACAGGCTTCCTCGGGAGGTGGTGGGCTCTCCTTCTTTGGAGGTTTTTAAGCAGAGGCTAGATGGCTATCGGACAGCAATGCTGATTCTGTGAAACTTGGGCAGATCATGAGAGGGAGGGCAGGAAGGGTTGCCTCAGTGCTTAGTTCTCTTACACGCCCAGGGAAATATTGATTGCCACTTTGGGGTCAGGATACAATGCTCTCTGTAAGCTGTGGAGTCTGGTGAGCAAAAATTCTACTTTGTGAGCTACTGGAAGTAAAGTTGTTAGCGAGTGATTTGGCTACTGCATAAATTAGTTTGCTCTGGAGCCATCCTTCCTGAGCTAAGACAATATTGTGTGAGCCGGAGGCTAAAGAACTGAGCTAGCTCACACTAACTCAGCTTAGAGGGAACACTGGTCAGGAAGCAATTTTTCTCCAGGCCAATTTTGGCTGGAGATCCTGGAGGGTTTTTTGTCATCTTCTGGGCATGGAACAGCGGTCACTGCGAGTGTGTGTGGGGGGAGGTACTTGTGAATTTCCTGCATTGTGCAGGGGGTTGGACTAGATAACCCTGGAGGTCCCTTCCAACTCTAGGATTCTATGTCCACCCTATGCAAAGAGGGTAGATTCCTCCTCTATAAGCATGCTGACAATACGTACCTACCCTGGGGGCTTTATAGATAGGTGGGATGAAATATGCTTAAACAGCTTTGATTTAGAGACACTGAATTAGATACACTCCTGTGTACATTTGTTTGCACATGTGCAGTTTTGGAGCTTTTGGAGATGCTAGATCAATAACTCTGATATTCTTATCCCTAAATCTGAAGCACGCACAATAGTAGAAATACATGAACGGACTTTCTTGGAAGCCTCTTTTTTAATGTCTGAAGACCTCCTCCGCAAAATCATCTTTAAAGGTTTATGTTGAATAAATACCAGCCTTGAAACAAATTTCCTTGATGCTTAAAGAGGGCTTTGAAGGTGCTGCCAAACTCTGGCTGACTTATATTATCCCAGCAGAACACAACAGCTATGCATAACTCTGGTGTCGTAAAGAACTCCTGCCCTAAAAGATGTAAGGGAGGGGGAAACCCACGCCCTAGTGGGTGCAGCTCGCCAGCAGTCAGCCATCCCACATGAAAAACAAAGATCCAAGATCTGTTATGGCTTTGCTGCTTTTCAAAGAAAGTATGTAAATACGTCAGCATTTCAGATCCTTCCGAAACTGCATGAAGCCGGCAGGAAACTACAAAAGATACATTCAAGGCAGTTTATAGAAAGAGCAAACTATAAAAAGCAATGAAATGACTTCAAAAGGGGCAGGCAAGATAGTAGTGGTGGTGTTGTTGTTCAGTTGCACAGTCGAGTCCAACTCTTTGCGGCCCCATGGGCCATATCATGCCAGGCTCTCCTGCCTTCCACCGTCCTCCGGAGTTTGCTCAATTTCATGTTTGTTGTCTCGATAACACCGTCCAACCATCTCATCCTTTGCCGTCCCCTTCTTCTTTTACCTTCAATCATTCCCAGCATCAGGGGCTTCTCCGGTGAGTGCTCCCTTCTCATTTGGCGGCCAAAGTATTTGAGCTTCAGCTTCAGCATCTGGCCTTCCAGGGAACAGTCAGGGTTGATTTCTTTTGGGACTGACTGATTTGCTCTCCTTGCAGTCCAGGAGGACTCTCAAGAGTCTTCTCCAGCACCATAATTCAAAAGCATCTATTCTTCGGCGTTCGGCCTTCCTTATGGTCCAACTCTCGCAGCCATACATTACTACTGGGAATACCATCGCTTTGACCATATGGACTTTTGTTGGCAGGGTGATGTCTACTTTTTGTTATGCTGTCTAGGTTTGCCATTGCTTTCCTCCCAAGGAGCAGGCGTCTTTTAATTTTCTGGCTGCAGTCACTGTCTGCAGTGATCTTGGATCCCAGGAAGGTGAAGTCTGTCACTTCTTCCACGACTTCCCCTTCTATTTGCCAAGGAGTGATGGGGCCGGATGCCATGGTCTTAGTTTTTTTGATGTTGAGTTTCAAGCCAACTTTTGCACTCTCCTCTTTCACCCTTAGCAAGAGGCTCTTGATTCTGACTCCTGATTCATCTAGGCCGGCATTTCACATGATGTACTCTACATATAAATTAAATAGGCTACATTAGATTTTGCCTATTACTGGCATATACCTGGTGAACCCATATGGTATAAAACCAAAGTATAGGGGCATTACCTGAATTTCCCCTAAAGTATTTCCAAGCAACTTCTGAAGCTACCGTGTGTTAAGAGGGTTTTTTTTTTTTGCTTTTCATAAAAGGCATTGAGCACTATTCCCAACTTCTAGCTGACCTTTCCAGGTAGATTACTTAAGAAAGGGATTCTGTTTTATGCCAGCTCCTCCCCCCTTTTGGGGGTCTGAAAATAGCAAGGTGTTGAAACAGATAAAACCAGCGAACACACAGCATCCGGCATCCTGGGATTCAGAGAAAGAGTCTTTGAGCTTATTCCATTATCAGCTGGTCTGATAAACACTCAAGACTTTAATACACTGGAGATCAACATCTCAGGAAGTATTTAAACTGTTCGTGAAACAGACCCCCAAATGTACTTCTCTAGCACTTGTGAACACCAGCAGTTGATTTCTCATTTAGATGCGTGGAATGCTGGCAGCATCTCCAGGGTCTTTTATTCAGGGTTTGCTGGCACAGTTTTCTATGGAGTTCCAGTCAAACTTAGAGTCATAGAGCTGGAAGAGACCTCTGGGGTCATCTAGTCCAACCCCCTGCACAACACAGGAAATTGACAAATACCCCCCCACCCCCAGTGACCCCCCTCCTCAACCCCCAGAAAATGGCAAAAAAGCCTTCAAAGTTTAGTTTTGAGTTTGCTGGGAAGCTTGGGGAAAAGACGAAGGCAGCCGGGTGTAGAGCACTGGAGAAGGATCTGGGAGACGCAGGACTCTGCTGGGGGAACTTAGGCCAGTCACATACTTTCAGCCTAACCTACCTCACAAGGCTGTTGTGAGGATAAGGGGAGAACAGGTAGGTAGGGTATGACTCCTTCAGAGTGATTACAGTCCTACCCGGTGCGTGATGAGCACCAATTTTATTTTCGAGGTTCAGTGTGGTGTAGTGGGTAGACTGCTGGACTAGGATCTGGAAAGGCCCAAGTTCAGATCCCCACTTGCCATGGAGAGCTGGATGAGCTAGGGCCAGCCACCCCCTCTGAGTCTTACCTACCGCACAGGGTTGTAGTGATGATTAAATGGGGGAGAGGAGGAGGAGATTGGATTTATACCCCGCCCATCATTACCTGAAGGAGTCTCAGAGCGGCTTACAATCTCCTTCCCCTTCCCCTCCCCACAACAGACACCCTGTGAGGTAGGTGGGGCTGAGAGAGCTCTTTTGAGGACTGCCCTTGGGAGAACAGCTCTGAAAGAACTTGTGACTGACCCAAGGTCACCCAGCTGGCTGCATGTGAGGGAGTGGGGAATCAAACCCGGTTCTCCCAGCTTAGACTCCACGCTCCTAACCACTACACCAGACTTGAGAGGAGAGTGATGTAAGCCACTTTGGGTCCCTGTTGAGTATCTAAATAAAGTAAATAAATAAAACGTAAAGAATCCAGATCAGCTTTGGTGCACAACCCACAACACTTCCATTGTGCTGCCATTTTCCTCTTCCTGCGCTGTATCATTGTGGCTGTTAGGGGTACAGCTGGACACGATGAATTTCACCAGAAGCCATGAGAACCTGGGGGGGGGGGGATTATTTATTTATTTATTCAATTTCTACCCCGCTCTCCCCACTGAAGCAGGCTCAGGGCAGCTTACTTAAAAATTAAGATAGATAAAACAGAACATTTATAAAACCATTAATAAGGTGCTAGGCTGTGGTGGCTCAGAGGTGAGACACGCACCTAATCCTGGGTGAGACACACACCTAATCTGCTCACTGTGGAAGTGTCAGTTGTCATCTTTCTTTTAGGTTGTTGTAAAACACAGAAACCGGTGGTGCATCATGGACATTTCGCGGTGCTTTCCCCTTTTGGCCTTTTGTATTCCTTCTCCTGAGAAACAGCCATTTGTTTTAATTTCCTAAACTAATAACAGTGACTCTGTCATGGATCTTTGTACCGTCACTACTTGACAGTTTTTAATGTAGTTGTGTTTTTTCCCCCCAGGACAAAAGACAGAACTTGAGAAAATACTTCTAGCGGCTGACCGAAAATTTGTAAATAGAATGGAGCTCCCAGATGCGTCGCTGTCCTCTCAGCCCCAGTGCAACATGGGGAGGCTGAAGTCAAAAACATCCTCCATTAAGCCACCTTCATCTGCATCCCATCTCGAAATAAAACCAGAAGATTCATTGAAGAAAAGAGGTAGATGAGATCAGTCGTCTGGCAATGCAATCCTATGTACAGACCATAGTGGTTCTGAAACATTTATTAGTTTGGTGTAGTGGTTAAGAGCGCGGACTCTAATCTGGGAGAACCGGGTTAGATTCCCCACTCCTCTCCTTGCAGTTTCTTGGGTCAGTCATGAGTTCTTTCAGAGCTGTTCTCTCAAGGACCGTTCTTGAAAGAGCTCTCTCAGCCCCACCTACCTCACAGGGTGTCCGTTGTGGGGAGGGGAAGGGAAAGGAGATTGTAAGCCACTCTGAGACACCCTTGGGTAGTGAAGCACGGGGTATAAATCCAATCTCCTTCTCCTCCTCCTCCTCCTCCTCTACTTCTACTACTTCTTCTGCTTCTACTTTTAATGTAAACATTGCGTAGCCATGCAATTCCAGTAGACTTTTAAGAGAAGCTCCTGTTTCAAATACTATTTTTGGTTCTTTCATAAAGGCAAATAGTAAAAATTGATGCGTCACTCTTTCTAATAGAAGAAGAAGAAGAAGAAGAGATTGGATTTATACCCCGCCCTTCACTACTCAAAGGAGTCTCAGAGCAGCTTACAAACTCCTTTCCCTTCCCCTCCCCACAACAGACACCCTGTGAGGTAGGTGGGGCTGAGAGAGCTCTGACAGAAACTGCTCTTTTTCAAGGACAGCTTTGCCAGAACTACGGTTTGCCCAAGGTCATCCAGCAGGTGCAAGTGGAGGAGTGGGGAATCTAACCCGGCTCTCCCTGATTAGAGTCCACACAGTATACCACTACACCAAACCACAGTGCCTAGTGAGGCTGGGGGGACAGGGGCTGCCGTCAAATCATAACCGACTTATGGTGACTCATTCATGGGGTTTACAAAGCAAGAGCGGAGCAAAAGTGGTTTGCCGTTGCGTCCCTCTGCTTAGTGACCCTGGAATTCCTTGGTAGTCTCCCGTCCAAGTACTAATCATGGCTGTCAGTGCTTATCTTCCAGGCTCTGACAAGATCGGGCTAGTCTGGGCTGTTTTTGCTAATATTTAAACACTGATAAAGTCCTGGCAGGGAAAATCTGAAGGTGGAGGAATTCCCAAATCATTCCTTGCTTCTGCAGTCTCTCACACGTCCCCTGCTTGTCATGGCAAATGGGTAAAATAATCCTGGGGGCAGTAGAGCTTTCCAGTCACAAAGGACATCATCTCCAAGTGTGTCATTGCAGGCTTTTCCCCAACAGCCCATTCCTAAAGATGGATTCTGGTCATTTTATTTATTTTTCTGGCCATCACATCATAGCCAACTTATGGCAGTCCTGTGGGGTTTTCAAGGGAAGAGACATTCAGAAGTGATTTGCCATTGCCTACTTCCATGTCGCACCTCGATATTCCTTGGTGGTCACTCTTCCAAATACTGACCAGGGCTGACCCTGCTTAGCTTCCAAGATCTGACGAGGTTGCACTAGCTTGGACCATCCAGGCTATAAAGAACATCTGTATTTAGAATGATATGCCTGTCCTTTAATGGATAGTCTGGTTCACACATGAAGTTTTATGCTCAGGAATAGTCCAAAAGACAGCTAGAAAGTTATGAAAAAAAACCCCTCAAGTATCAGGGGCCGTGGTGGCTCAGAGGTTAAGACACTGAGCTGCAGACCGGAAGGTCGGTAGTTCAGCAGTTCAAGACCCTAGTGCCGCGTGACAGAGTGAGCTCCCGTCTCTGTTCCCAGCTCCAGCTAGCCTAGTAGTTTGAAAGCAAGAAATTGCAAGTAGATAAATAGGTAGTACTTCGGTGGGTAGGTAACACTGTTCCGTGCACCTCAACGTTTAGTCATGCCAGCCACGTGGCCACGGAGAAGTCTTCAGACAGCGCTGGCTCTTCGGCTTGGAAACGGAGATGAGCACCACCCCCTAGAGTCGGATTCGACTGGCTTTAATAGAAAAGTTCCATTGGCAGCTTGGCAAGAGAATTCATTTTGCATCCATCTGCCAAAAATGTATAGATACTTGGGCGATCTTTCCGTACAAGAAAATATGGGAGGGGCAGGTCTTTCCAAAACTCAGTCATTAACTTTGTGGGAGAAATTCACATGTGACGTGTCCTGTTTATCTGGCTGGAAAAATACATTTCTGCAGGTTTTCTCTGGTAACCAATGGTCTCTGATTTCGAGCACTTCACCCCTGTGAGGTGATTTCCTGCACCAGCAAATAAATGTTTGTACCAGGAACACTGCGGATGGATGGCCCAGGCTGTCCCGATCTCATTAGATCTCAGAAGCTACACTGTGTCAGCCCTGGTTAGTTTTTGGATGGGAGACTACCGAGGAAAACCGTGGGTGCTACACAGAGGCAGGCAATGGCAAACCACCTTTGAATGTATCTTGCTTTGAAAATCCTGCAGGGTCGCCTTAAGTTGGCTATGACTTAACAGCACTTTACACCACACACCACCACCAGGAACACTGGTACAGACTGCTGAAGCACCAGTGCACTCTTGCAGATCACAGTGTTACTCCATCATTGCAGGGGATTTAGCAGCCATTAACTCCAGCACGAATGTTTAGGGTTGAGTTTCCCCTCCAAGAAAGCAGTGAGCTTTTCCGCATTCGCATTTTCCTTGCTCGTGTGTTCCTGTTGCTACAGGAGTGAAGGGGTTCTGTTCCACGTGTGTTTTTCTCCCTCTAGCGGTCGATTTGATACTGCATCACTTGACGTCCAGCAGTAAAAACCTGCAGTTTAAATCTGCAGGGAGATACGCCGGATGTAAAGAAATGTAATATTGAATCGACCATTAGAGGGAGCAGAACACATGTGGAACAGAAAAAACCAAGGACGAAACAACAGGAACACACAAGCCCAATGTCTGGCTCCAAACCCATTTTATTCTCCGTTTCTCTGCTTGGTAAGGGTTGAAATATTTATTTTATTTGTCCTTGGAAGAAGAGCTTGCAAAACATGCAGATTGGATTTTTAAAAATCCAACAGGGCTTTTTTCCTCTTAAGCTTCCAGACTCAGTTTTTGCTTCTTCTATTTTCTTTACTTTTGGCTTACATTTGACGGCAAATGGTGTTTTTTGACGCTTGGTTGTCTTTATAGGTCCAAATATTGAAAAATCCGTGAAAGATCTTCAACGCTGCACTGTTTCACTAACAAGATACCGGATGATGATTAAGGAGGAAGTGGATAGTTCAGTAAAGAAGATCAAAGCTGCCTTCGCCGAATTACATAGCTGGTAAGTAGGTGAGGACAGGAGAGCCAGAGGAGGCCTTTCAGAATGCAAAGGGTACTGTTTCTTCCCCAGCCCACTGATACTCTTTTATTTAGAGGAGGAGGAATGCTTTGCAACATTTTATACACAGGTTGCAAGCAGGATTCTACTTTAGTTATTTCTCATGCCAGAAGGGAACAAAACAAGCAAAACCTGGAACACACGGTGTGGAAAGATTACAAGTACCAAAGTAACGCCATGCACTAAATGTTTAAAGGTAAAGTTAAAGTTTTCCCTTGCTCGAAGGCCAGTCGAATCCAACTCTAGGGGGCGGTGCTCATCTCCATTTCCAAGCCGAAGAGCCAGCGCTGTCCGATGACATTTCCATGGTCATGTGGCCGGCATGACTAAACGCTGAGGTGCACGGAACGCCGTTACCTTCCCACTGAAGCAGTACCAGTTTATCTACTTGTAATGTCTTGCTTTCGAACTGCTAGGTTGGCAGGAGCTGGGGCCAGAGACGGGAGCTCACTCCATCATGTGGCACTCATGTCTCAAATTGTTGAGCTACTGACCTTCCGGTCTGCAGCTTTACAATAACACTCTCAGATGTATCTCACAGTTCAAGTGGGATAAGAAAGGTAATGTCCATCTCCATCCTGAAAGCAGTTGTGTTTACATCCTTACACCATTGTCTATATTTGTTCTGTATGGTTTGCTTCTAGCCAGCTTGTTCACTCCCTCTCACCCAGTTCCCTCCTAACTACGCCCACCACCCCACATGCGCAGTTTGGTGTAGGGGTTAAGTGTGTGGACTCTAATCTGGGAGAACCGGGTTTGATTCCCCACTCCTCCACCTGCACCTGCTGGGTGACCTTCTGTCAGAGCTGTTCTCTCAAGGACAGTTCTGGAAAGACCTTTCTCAGCCCCACACAGGGTGTCTGTTGTGGGGAGGGGAAGGGAAAGGAGATTGTAAGCCGCTCTGAGACTCCTTCGGGTAGTGAAGGGTGGGGTATAAATCCAATCTTCCCCTCCTCCTCCTCTTCTTCTTCTTCATCTTTGTGGTCGTCTTCTTCGTGGCTGTCTTCGTCTCCTCCTCCTCCTTGGGCAAGTGCCATCATTCCCAGCATAGCCTTTTTTGGTGGGAAAACTGGTTGGATCCCACCCTTTGCCTGTATTTGGTTTGTGATAGATAGCTCCTTACTTAAAAAAGAAAAGAAAATCACAGAAAAACTTGCAAAGTGTAGTGCGTGTTGAATGTGGATGATATTTCCTTTCTCAGTTACAGTCCGTTCTACATCCCCCTCCCCAATATTATGGATTTCATCTGTCCACTCCATCTGTGACACGTTCAGTGTGAAAACGAAAACCGTTCCTACCTTGGCCGGTTTAGAGCAGAGCATTTCAGTGCTCAGCTTATAAAGAGTAGTGCTTGGCTCTTAAAAATGTATAAAATACCCTTATGCTCTGCCAAGCTGAGGGCTTCAGCTCAGATGATGTGTTAGAGCATAAGCTTCCAGCTGCTGATGAAGTGAGGGATGAAGAAAAATTACAAGCGAGCCTCTCATTTACAGCAGCAGAGGTATTCACACTCTTAATTGAGAGCTGCTGGATTCAGTACTATTTGTGAAGCTAGAAGCCTGCAGGAACAGAAGCAGAGCAGTCATGCTGGATCTAGGCCAGTCTCCTGTTTCGTACGGTGTCAGCCAGAGGCTCCTGGAAGGCCTAAAAGCAGGGCACAGAGGCCAAAAATTTCTCCCCATTGTTGGCCCCTCACCACTAGGGTTCAGATGGTTCCTGCTTTTGCAAAATGGAAGTTCCATTTAGGCATCATTGCTAAATGCCATTGTTGGATATGTCCTTCGTGAGCTTGTCTAAGACAATCTAGTGGCCTTCACCACAACCCATGACGGTAAGCTCTACAAATCAGTCACTATGACTAGTGTCTGTCCTGATTCTGCCGCCCACCTGCCTCATAGAGTGTCTCCAGGTTACCTTGGTCCACTTTCTCCATTCCATGCATGATTCTAGAAACATCTACCACAGGGTTCCCCAACCTTTTTCAGCCCATGGGCACTTTTGTAATTCTGATACAGTATGGTGGGTGCAGCCACAAAATGGCAGCCGTGGGAGGCGGGGCCAGCCACAAAATGGCTGCTGCAGGTTAACTTCAGGCACGCCGTAAAGATCCTTGGGTTGTGGTGGCAGCTGCTGCCAAAGTAGTGTTCTTTAAAAATCTGAACAGCCGATTAAGTCTCCAGTGGCCAATCAGAAGCCCTGCTGGGCAAAAGCGACACGTTGCCATGGCCATTTCCTAAGAACACTTGGTGGGCACCTGGAATGGTGTTGGTGGGCACCACGCTGGAGACCCCTGCTGTGTCATGTTCCCTGTTTACTAATCTTTTCTCTGTACTAAAAAAAGCATCAAACCTGCCCTTGTCTTTTCTTTATGGGGAAGGGGTACCAACCTGCTGATCATTATGGTGATCCTCTTCTGCCATTTTTCAGTACTGAAGTATACTTTTTGAGATATCAGGGGGGAAAACCAGTACACAGTATTTCAACTATGGCCCAACCACAGATTAATACGATGGCAATTTTGTTTTCAATTCCTATTCTAAAAATCCCTAGCATTAAAATGTCTTTTTCACACCTGTTGCATACTGATACTTTCGCCTGGTTATCCACCACCACCTCAAGATCTCTTTCCTTGTCCATCACTCCTAGTCTATACCTTGTAAGCACTGATTTTAAATTAGAATATTTTGTACCAGTGTGCTTTACTTTATCCTTACATAATATTCCTCTATAGGAGCCAGTGTGGTGTAGTGGTTAAGTGCGCGGACTCTAATCTGGGAGAACCGGGTTTGATTCCCCAGTCCTCCACTTGCACCTGCTGGATGACCTTGGGCAAGCCATAGCTCTGGCAAAGCTGACCTTGAAAAAGGGCAGTTTCTGTCAGAGCTCTCTCAGCCCCACCTACCTCACAGGGTGTCTCTTGTGGGGAGGGGAAGGGAAAAGGAGTTTGTAAGCTGCTCTGAGACTCCTTTGGGTAGTGGAGGGCGGGGTATAAATCCAATCGCCTCCTCTTCCTCCTCCTCCTCTTCTTCTTTCATGTTGGAATGAAGCGGGCAGTGGGAGTAACCAAAGAGTTCTAACAGGGCAGAGCCAATCAGGGAAGGAGAGAGATGACCTCTGGGAAATGACAGCTGTACATTGAGAGAGAAGAGCGTATCAGTAAGAACTTATTTTGGTGTAGTAGTGGTAAATATAGAACAACGTTTGAGTCCAGTGGCACCTTTAAGTTTGATTCACACAAAAGCTTCTACCCAGAATTAAACTTTGTTGGTCTTCAAGGTGCCCCTGGACTCAAACTTTGTTCTGTTGCTCCAGACCAACACGGCTCCCCCACCGGAATCTGTTGATAGAGTTTGTCATTAGGAGATCAACAGCAAGTTGAGTAGGCCCCACTGAATAGACTGTTTAGGTTGGCATTGTCAGTTAACATCATATCATGGTGCGGAAAGTATCAGTTAAATGTGTAGGGGGTCTTGTTAATAGCAGGCGTGCCATTATTGCACAAAACATCTCTTTTGGGATACAGCGTGCACTGACACGGTAGTGACCTGCAGTTGTATATACGGGTGTGCGTTCAGCAAGACCAAACCAACCCCCCCCCCCCCCCAAAAAACTTCATCAATATTTTTTGGGCATCACTTAAGCTGAATACAGATCAGAGATCTGTACTCGGCTACTGGTATAGCTAAGCCCCCCAAAAAAACCTGATTTGGGGGGGCTTTTATTAGGGGGTGTTCAGCTACACCGAGAGCCACCCCCAGCTGAACTCTCAGCTCCACGCTGCCCCAGCTGATCTGTGGCACAGCAATCTGAGGTGGCGTGGTGCCCTAAATAGCCATAAGGCACCCCCGCCCCCGAAGTCCCCTCCTGGCCAGCTCACAGGGTCAGCGCCACATCAGGTGGGCTCCAGCTTCCCGTGCTTGACTCAGACCTGCCCCCTCTGCCTGGCAAAGGAGGGGAGGGGGATCTATGGCTGCTCCCTGCTCTCACCCTTCCCTGCGGCTCTGCAAACAGGACCCGGGTGGGTCCAGGTCCCTGTTTGCAAAAGGAGTCCCCTTTAAATGCCTTTTGCAAGCTGTGCTGCATGAGTGAACTCCACTCGGGACTCCGTTCGTGTGACCCCACCCGCAAAAGGCATTTAAACGTGTTTTGCAAGCAGTGCTGTGCAAATGGAGTCCCGAATGGTGAGTTCCAGGCTAATGGAGTCCCAAGTGGTGAGTTCTGATGAATTGAGTCCCAAGCGGATCCCAGTACTGGGATTCGGGAATATCAGGAAATACTTCCGAAAAATACCGGGGTTTTTTGCATACCCCTAGTTGTATACTTGTGCTTGCCCTTACATAAACTTTATTGGGTTTTATTGATCTAATGTGGCCCTGACTCGGTTACAAGCAATCATTTGCAACACCACATACCTTTTAGGCTTTTAATGGATGCTTTTAGTAACGTGAAGTGTCGTAGCCGTAGCTTGTAATATTGTGGGCCTTGTCTCTTTAAGCACTGCACAGAAATATTCGTTAAAGTCTAATTCTCATGCAATAGTTTTTCACCCTGTTAAACAGGTAGTTTACTCTAGGCTTAATTCTGGTTGATTTACTTTATAATCCCATGTTCTTTCCGCCAAGCTTTATCTTTATAGCCAGAATAAGAACGAGGTATGATCTGGTTTGCTATGCAAATCCTACGCTTTGTGCAAACAGGATACAGTTGAGTTAACCGTGGGACAAGGTTGCATGCTGAAGCTTTGCAAAAATATGTAATTTAGCAACTGCTCTCCTGGAGTCGTCAGGATGAGCCAGCCTCCATTTTTCCTCTGCCAGGCATGGCTTTCATTCATCAGTCATTTGACAAAGCCGCTAATCTGTGTTCTAGATCGGCAACCATGCATATATTTGCATTAAGCAACCAAGTAATTCTTTCTCCTTCCATGTGCACATTTTGTTGAACAGATGAAAAGTCTGTGCTTTCGAAGGAGCCTCCCTGTCTTGTGCGCCTGCCAAGCGTAGGCTTTTCACGTGCCAAATAATGATCAAATAATGTTTTAAACGGTTTCAGAACTGAGGCACCACCTTGTCTGAATTTCCCAAAGCTAAAATGCAGCGCTGGTCAGAAGAGCACAACCGCTCCTCAGCCTGACTTGCAAATTAGCTTCTCTAGACGGTGCACAACCGCCACAGCCCATCAGAAGCCAAGGAGAATATTCGCTCTGTCAGGACTCTTGAATGTTTTCCTTGTGCAACATATAACTACTATGGCATCCCAAGCAGAACCGGTTCCATGTTGTGGGCTGGGGGGCTGATCAGAGAGTGCCCAGGCCAGGGGGGGGGGCATGGGGGGATGCCCATTACCGGGTCCCTCTTCTTGCTCCCTCACCCACGTGCCCCCACCTACCTGTGCATCCTTCCTCTGCCCATGCGCAAGTTCTCCTTCCATCTGAAGTCACAGCTAGGGGTTGCCAGGTCTTATCTTGCTGCCCATGGCGCGGGCGGGGGGGGGGGAATCTTCACTCCTCTCCAGGAGCTTCTGTCATGTGTGTTTTGTGCATGCAGTGCAATGACATCACCTGGAAGTGACATCATCACACCACCAACGTCCTGCGGCAGCGCTCTAGTTTTTGGGCAAAACTCTATGGTTTTGAGGCCAAGTTTAGAGTTTTGCTCAAAACCTAGAGCATTGCTGTGCAACGAAGGCGGCATGGTGACATCGCTTCCGGGTGATGTCATTGTGCCACGTTGGGGGGCATTTGCGGGGACGGGGGAGCTAGCAACCCTAGTCACAGCTACCCACACTGCCTGCATGCCAGGGTTGCCAGCTCCAGGTCGGGAAACTCCTAGTGATGGGGGGGGGAGCTTAGGGAGGAGAGGGACCTCATTGGGGTACAGTGCCACAGCGTCCTCCCTCCAAAGCATCCATTTTCTCCAGGGGAACTGATCTCTCTGGTCTGGAGATGAGCTGTAATTTCAAGGGATCCCCAGGTCCCAGCTGGAGGCTGGCATCCCTTCTGCATGCCCTTTCCCTAATGTTGCTGGGTGGTAGGTGCAGCTAGGAGCGCCACTGCCCACGGCCACTGGGAATGTCGATGCTTTGCATGCCACCCACATGCCCCTCTCCAACAGCATTAGGCAGCACAGGCAGTCTGTAAGGTGACAAAGCGCTCACAAACAGGCAGCGGAAGGATAGGAGTGCAGGCATCAGAGGAGATGCATGAGTAGAGAGCCAGCAACACTGGGCCCACCCAGCATCTATGCGCCCTGGCAGCTGCCCAACTTCAGGGTATGCTGACACCGGCCCTGATCCCAAGGTTTTCATATGCAAACTGATCTAGATCCCAAATGATCCCAGTGTGAAGTACAATGAGGAAGCCGAGAGCAGCAAAGCAAAAAGTTAAAACTTATATAAGGCCAAAAGATTGTGCTTTTTGTAGATAAAAGTTTACTATTTTTTTTTTATGGTGCACGGCCTATGGACTATTACACCTAAATAAATAAATAAAAATAAACTTGAGTTCTTCTGCAGGCCAAACTGTATCGATTAATTAATTAGTTAAAGCGATGAACATGGGGGAAGAACAAAGAAGTGTCTGTAGCCCTTCAAACCACAAACACATTTATTGTAGTATAAACTTGTTCATAGGGGTCTGTTTTGCTGGAAATACGTCCATTTAAAATGGGACACAATCCACAAATTAAAATGTTTGAGTCTGAGTATTGATTGTTCAGGGAGCCAAGGTTTTACAATCATAACACCACAGTCAGCTTATCTCCCGCCCCCCCCCCCCCCCCCAGCCAGAGGACGGTGCTCCAGCAATGAACCTTGCCACCTCTTGAAAGTGGTTTTCATTTTTTTAAAGGGAGAAAATGTACAGGCATTGGCATAGAACCATCTGCTTTGACTGTAAGAGTTACTGTAGAGAGGGGAAGGTTCTTCCTGTGGGGATGGCCATATACTTCACTTGTCATTGTGTAGAGCAAAAACCCTCAGGGGATGTTAACAACATCCGTTATAAACTGTGGCTCTTACGTGGAGGACACCAGTCGCTTGTTTCATTATTTCCCACGAGGAGATTGGTTGACAAGTATTGTGTTTCTTGGAAAATGTTAAATGAGGCTAACAGAGATTGATCGGTTGAAAGCATCCTAAAACGGACTTGCCTGTTGAACTGTGGTTTCAAGCAGCTGCCCTGTCCCGATCCACTTCCATTCTGTTTGTTTATTCAGGATATTTCTATGCCACCCCTTCAGAGTCCTGATTGAGGCGGCTTAAAATTAAAAGAACATCAGAATGTACACGCAAGCCATTAAGAACAGGCCACTGGACACCAACAGCATAAAAACTGCCCACATTTGAAAGCTTACGTAAAAAGATGTGTTTTGGCACAGCACCGAAAAGAAAGGGAAGTCGCTGCAAGGCAACTGGGTTCTGAAATCTGAGCCAGCTCTGCATGCCAGCCTCCAAGTGGGAACTGAGGATCCCCAGGTAGTCCACCTAAACTCCAGACCACAGAGATCAGTTCCCCTGGAGAAAAGGGATCCTTTGGAGAGTGGACTCCATGGCACTGTACCCACACTGAGGTTCCCATCCTCCCCAGGCTCCACCCCCAAATCTACAGGAATTTTCCAACCTGGAGCTGGCAACCCCATCCCTACTTAGTCACATTTCCCCTCACGGCAGAACAAGAGGGAAAGACAAGATGGCTACCCAGTATTCTGTCTGCGAGGGGACAGTTTGCAGGTTCTCGACGGGAGTGAGACAACTCAACATCCACTTGTTTGGTGCTAACGGGCTTCAGTCTTCAAAAACGCAGGTGTGGGCAATCAACAGGGTGAAACTACAGGTGGTTTTAAGTTAAAAATCAGGGGAACCCTTGCTAAGTATCAGGCTAATTCCAAGCAAGCTTACCTGGACGTACGTCCCACATAGTTCAATGGATTCTGCTTCCAGATCAGTAGGTCTTGAACGGTAGCAGTTGAAAGAGTGTGAAGCCCTTCACAAACAGGCTGAACAGTGTCTGCTGGTGGGGCTGTGGCTCAGTGGTAGAGCATCTGCTTGGCATGCAGAAGGTCCCAGGTTCAATCCCCGGCATCTCCAGTTGAAAGCACCAGGTGGTAGTTGATGGGGAAGTCCTCTGCCTGAGACCCTGGAGAGCTGCTGCCCGTCTTGAGTAGACAACAGTGACCCTGATGGAACGAGGGTCTCTCATTCAGTACGAGGCAGCTTCAAGTGTGCTCAGCGATACTTCTTCAACTTTTCAAAGCTACTTCTGGGATCATAGAGACGTAAATGAAACCTAAGGGGCGTCCAGTTCAACAGGATAGGTCGTGACCGAACAGTATCATGACCCCAAGGCAGGTGGATTCGGCTAGAAGACCCCTTAGTTTGTTCCAGCTCTGTCACCCAGGACCTGCTTGAGAAATCAGCTAAGCTGAGTTGTGGGCCTGCTCAAGGGGAAAAAATGTAAGCAGAGTTTTTGGCTAAACATTAGGAAGAGCTTCCTGGCAGGGAGAGGGGCTCCTCAATGGGACAGGCTTCCTCGGGAGGTGGTGGGCTCTCCTCCTTGGGAGGTTTTCAAACAGAGGCTAGATGGCCATCGGACAGCAATGCGGATCCTGTGAACTCAGGCAGATCATGAGAGAGAGGGCAGGAAGGGTTGCCTCAGGGCTTAGTTCTCTTACATGCCCAGGGAAATACTGATCGCTACTTTGGGGGTCAGGAAGCAATTTTTCTCCAGGCCAGTTTGGCTGGGGATCCTGGAGGTGTTTTGTCATCTTCTGGGCATGGAACAGCAGTCACTGGGTGTTTGTGGAGGGGGAGGTATTTGTGAATTCCCTGCATTGTGCCAGGGCGTTGTTGGCCTAGATGACCCTGGAGGTCCCTTACAGCTCTATGATTCCCTGAAACACCCCAAAAGGGAAGTCAAAGGCCCTCTTTTGAGGGAGCTCCTGCAGGGTACACTCCAACAATTTGCGAATGGTTCATGTACCACTTTCTCCTTCCCACCCGCTTACCATTTCAGCACTTCCTTAAAAATACATTTGTCGGATATTTAAATCCCTCTTTTAAACTCGATGCACGTCCTTGTTAGTAAAGTCTGTGGTCAGAACAAGCTTAACCTTACGCTGCTCTTTTAAAGGTTTACCTTTCTCTTCATCTGTGCCCACCCCGGCCACAATCTACCTACCCTCCCTCTGCCTAAAATTATTTTCAGTACTGTGCTGATACCATAGCATCATTGCTGACTATCATCGATAGAATCTGTGCGTGGAGCGCCATCTGCTGGAAAAGGCTTTGCAGCCCGACAGCTTTGCTTCTAAAGCTTTATTACTGCATCAAGCCCGAGGCATGAAAAAAGAGATTTTCCATTAAGCGAGGGAAACATTTTGCTGCTTGTAGAACAGGGAGATGAACTGTCTAAGTATGTTCCCAAAGGAAGACGCCCTGTTGAAATGCATTTCAACTCATGTTGTGTGTCAGTGAACTATCTGATGTGCCTGATGGAATATCATTTTGTGGGTGTGTCTGGGTGTGAGAGAGAGAGACTTGTAATCAAGGTGCTGGCCTTTCTGACATTACATAAACCAGATTCCCCATGGCAACTTGGTGGCTTTGTGGGTTTTCATAGTAGCCTTTTAGTGCAGATGAATGCAGTCGTCTGACAGCTTAACGATGCACTGTGGTCGTGGTAAACCATATTAAGCTGTGTGCAGAAGGCTTCTCTGCTCTCATAGGATGAATTAATTATCGTTATGACAGTAGGTGTAGTATAGCCAGGAGACCCAAAGATTGCCTGGCAGCCTGAAACTAGCTCTTTTTACGACAAACTAGGGTTTTTTAGGGGGCTGAGAGAACTGTGACTGGCCCAAGGTCACCCAGCTGGCTTCATGAGGAGGAGGAGTGGGGAATCGAACCTGGTTCTCCAGATTAGAGTCCGCTGCTCTTAACTACTACACCAAGCTGGCTCTGTCTCACGGGATTCACTGGATGTGTCAACATGCTACTCTGGTGAATAGCGCATGTCCGTCATGTGTCCAGACGCCTGCAGCTTTCCGCATGGCTTTAGCAACAGCCTTTAATCTAGAAGCGCTTTTAGAAGAAGAAGAAGAAGAGATTAGATTTATATCCCACCCTTCAGTCACTTAAGAGTCTCAGAGCGGCTTACAAACTCCTTTCCCCTCCCCTCCCCACAACAGACACCCTGTGAGGTAGGTGGGGCTAAGAGAGCTCTTTCCCAAGCTGTCCTTGAGGGAACAGCTGGTACAGAGCTATGGCTTGTCCAAGGTTATCCAGCCAGATGCAAGTGGAGGAGTGGGGAATCAAACCCGGTTCTCCCAGATTAGAGTCCGCGCACTTACCCACTACACCAGACTGGCTCTCTCTTTTAGAGAGTTCCACCTCCTTGCTGCTTTCCTAACACATCGATCCCCCGTGTGGTAGCCAGTGGTGGGTCTCCTAGCACCCATTTGCTTCTCACCCTAAGAATCTCTTCCCGAAAGCAAATAGCCAGTCCTGGACTTCCTTCATCTCTCTGTTGCAGGTGGTTCTTCAGAAGAACTCCAAAGCCGAATGTGCTTAACAGCTTTCATTTAGATATACTCACAAGATTCCTGTGTTTGGTGTAGTGGTTAAGTGCGCGGACTCTAGTCTGGGAGAACCGGGTTTGATTCCCCACTCCTCCACTTGCACCTGGCTGGATGGCCTTGGGCAAGCCATTGCTCTGTACCAGCTGTTCCCTCAAGGACAGCTTGGGAAAGAGCTCTCTCAGCCCCACCTACCTCACAGGGTGTCTGTTGTGGGGAGGGAAAGGGAAAGAAGTTTGTAAGCCGCTCTGAGACTCCCTTGGGGAGTGGAGGGCGGGGTATAAATCCAATCTCCTCCTCCTCTAAGTGCGCGGACTCTAATCTGGGAGAACCGGGTTTGATTCCCCACTTCTCCACTTGCAGCTGCTGGATGACCTTGGGCAAGCCATAGTTCTGACAGAGCTGTTCCCTCAAGGACAGTTCCCTCAGAGCTCTTTCAGCCCCACCTATCTCACAGAGTGTCTGTTGTAGGGAGGGGAAGGGAAAGGAGATTGTCAGCCACTCTGAGACTCCGAGTGAAGGACAGGGTATAAATCCAATCTCCATCTCTCCTCCTCCTCCTTCTCAGTCAAGGCCTGCCAATTTCTTAAATTTATCCCAACTTCATGTATTTATTTCCACAGAGCTTGTATTTTGTGCCAAAGAAAGTCCTTTGTACATTTAATCGAACTTACGGCATAGTTGCTTAAGCTCCAATGTTTCTGCTGTCTCGGTCCTTACTAATGTATATATCTTTGTTTTCAGTATCATAGACAGAGAAGTGTCTTTAATGGCAGAAGTCGATAAAGTGAAAGAAGAAGCCAGTAAGTGAAAACCAGAAGGGGCCCTGGGGCGCTTGGGAACTATTTGGGCAAGGGTTGTCAACGGCAGTTTCTGCAGAAGTAAAGCCAGTCGATTTATTTAGAAAGAGGACCTCACCGTGTATCTGAATCGTTGACCCGTTTGCATCAGACACCTGGTACTTATTTGGACTGTGGGCCTCCCCTAGTCACACAGTCGACTGTAGACATGGTTACTGGCTGGAGAACTCGGGTTTAAGACTTTCAGCATAATTGAAACAGCATTTAGCCCTCAGAGCTCTTAAACTTTTAAAAGGGCATGGGTGATACTTGATGCAATTTCAGAAGCCAAAGGCAAGAACAAAGGGATGATAGGGGAAGTGTTTGGAAGTGGTTTCTGAGGCCTACAGTGCTTTACACCTTTAGCTGTATACCAGAACCTTGTGCTCCTTCTCCTCGGAGGACGGGTGTGTGTGTGTGTGCTCGCGCGCTTGCATGCATGCGCTCATGCATTCTGAAAGGGGTTGGAGGAAGACCAAGCTGCGACTTCCTGTCTCCACCAGTAGGGGTCACCCTCCTCCAGCTCAGTACTTCCACACAGCCAAGAAGTTGCCTTTCTTCGTCAACAGTATTCTCGTGCAAATTTTTCAAGACATGCAAGCTCAAAAGCCTTGAACAAAGATATTTATAAGGAGAGTGATTTGAAAATAGAAACAGTGGAGAAAACTAGTCATCGATAGTGTGCTCATGGTAATATCGCTGCTAGAAAATCTAGACGGAGTACAATCAGAAAGCCTGTTCTCCACACCAAGGCAGGAAGCAAACTGGAGGAGGAAGGGGACCCACACACACACACCAGTGGAAGCCAGACACCTCAGCTCCACCTGCCTCCAAACCTGAGAGAGAAGTCACTCATCACTCCGGCTGCCCCTTCCCTCTTAATGAGGAGAATGACACAGAAGTATGCTCATAGAGACAAACGTGCTTGATTTGCACCATTTATACAGGATGCAAACATCAGCTTTCCTCGGCACGTGTGTATTTCTATAGTACACGGAGCCCTTAAAATAGCTATGGATCCTGTACTGAATACTGGCAAGTTATATATAATGTTTATTCCAAGGATGTACAAGCTCTGTGCAGCCGTGTAGCCAGAAATTTTGGGTTGGTGGGACATTGGGAAATTGGGGGGGGGGGGGGGGGGGGCAGCTGTATGCCTTCCCTGAACTCCCAAGTGGTGATTTTGCCTCTTGGAAATCAGGCACAGACAGTCCCTGCTAGAAAAAAAGCATTTAAAGGGTTCCCTTTAAATGGGTTTTTCAAGCAGAGGCTGCCTGCACCTGATCTCCAAGCAGCGAAATCGCCACTGGGAGCTCAGGAAAGGTGTGCAGCCGGCAGCCGCCCCTCTCCCTCCCCTCCTGCAAGATTTAAAGGGCTTGCTGATCAGCTGGAGGGCCCTTTAAATCTTGCAGGTGGGGAAGGAGAGGGGCAGCTGCAAGATTTAAAGGGCCCTCCAGCCCTCCAGCTGATCAGTGGGCCAATCAGCTGGAGAGCTCTTTTAATGTCACAGGAGGGGGGAGGAGGGGTTATGGGGAGTTGGGGCAGTAGCTGTTGTGTGGTGTGCTCACATTTGAGGGGGCGGAGCCCCAAAATGCCCCACCATAGCTACAGGCCTGGCTCTGTGCCCAGAAAACCCAAATTCCACACAAATCATGCCAACTAAAGTTCATCCACTTTGCACTGAGTTTCCTGATCTCAGCGCCAGTGGACCTCTACTTTGCTTTTCTTTGATTTAAGCCATTTTATCCTGAGCCTAGTGCTTGCGCCACCCGTGGGCCAGGAACAGAGTCATGACTATGTGGCGAGGGAAGTGCACATGGCAAAGCAAAAGCCAGTTTTCTGGATCCGATCAAAGGAGGCCTGTCTGGTCCAGCGTTTCATCTCTACCAATGGTTTTTTTTGGTTTCTCATGTGCAGGGCAGGACGGTTCTATCCATGCCTTTCTTGCATGTTCCCAACTCCTGGTGCTCAAGACACATCTCTAAAGATGAGGATTTTGCTAAGATGTCTCAGCTAATTGACACCAGCCCACAATGACTTTGTCTAAAGCCTTCTTTAAAGCAAGCTACACTAGTCACGACACTCTCTTGCTGCAATGAGTTATTTACATTAGCATTATTTTCCAATTTAAAAAATACTTTCCCCCGGTGGTGGCCCAAATCAGCTAAACTAGTCCTGTTACATATTAGCACTGAATGCACACACGTCCCCCCAAGTCTGTGCATACATCTGTTTGTAACAAAGAGCCAACAGGCGTCTCCTTTGTGAATGAAATCAAGGACCAGTACTGGGATAAATGTGGAGGGGTGGGTGTTAAATCAAACACTGAACTGTACATGTGTTGAACGTGACGTGATAGTTGTTGAGTGCACGTATAAAGAAAAACAAGTGTACACTGTACATGGATTGTACATGCATTCGCTGTAACTTGTGAACAGGGCTCCTGAGTCAATAGTGCTTCCACTGTGTTATCATGTTAAGCAGGTCCTCTACTTCGGCTCCTGTTTCTCAGCTGGTAATGCAATTTATTTCCCACTGGGGTGTGGGGGGAGCTTTTTGTCCTCATTTCATTGACTTGAGTTGGATCTCATCTGCCACTCTGGTTGGGAAGATCCTGTTACCAAATGAACCGGCATGACAGACATCGAGCTGCTGCCCAAACCTGCAGTCCAGCCTGTTTTTTTCTCCTGCTCTGTAACATCGAAGACAACTTGCCCGCGTTCCGTCTTTTCCACCACCCTCCCCAAAGTAGCAGCCGCTTTTGTAAGGTTGTGTTTGGCTTCTGGGATGACAGCCGGTTACCCGAGTGGGTGGTTCTTCTGCATATTAATTGAAAACACACATCCAGATGTTAATGCAAAAATATGTATTTATCTCTTTGCGTTTGGCAGTGGAAATCTTAACTGCACGTCAAAAAAAAGCTGAGGAATTGAAGAGGCTAACAGATCTGGCGAGTCAAATGGCAGAGACACAGTTGGCTGAACTCAGGGCGGAAATTAAGGTTGGCTTCTTAGGCATTTCTGTTTCGAGTCGGTTCTGCCTCCCAGTAGCAAGATAAGTGCCAGACATTTCAAAGTGCAGCCCTCAAAATCAGGGCCAGATTTGTCAAAACAAAGCATACACTCGGCCTTCCGAATAGCTCCGCTTTACCTTTTGGCTTCCTGCCGCAAAATCAAAGGGTTGTAGATCCACTTAATTCGCTCAACGCCCATCGCTTCACGGAGCCTGGGGACAAAATGGTAACATACACATACAAATCCCATTCTATACAAACAACTTATATTTGGTTTCTGAAATCATTTAAACAAACTATATTTAAAGTGCAGAGGCCCCAGAACAGAACTTCAGGTACTCCTAGAGGGTGCCCGTTTCCTACCCCCTCACTGTGTTTGAGACACATGGTGAATGTGCTTGGGTGAGAGTCACAGACCCCTCTCTGATACTGCTGGTGCATCAGTGGGGAGCCACAAGCGAAGCCCCCCCCCCCCCAATTTTGCAAATCTTTGCTCTTTCTACGCTGGCCACGCATGCCTGTTAATATTCTTGAAAACTGATAAACTCGCGTCTCGTTATTTGAGCACAGGGTAATGAGCCATTGGTGCTGACCAAGCAGAAATATTGTCGAAAGGGTTTAATATGGGTCCGGTATGTTTTGATTAGGCCAGGAAGCCTCAACACGAGAAGGAGCCTCTCCCCCAAGGAAGCACCTGTGGCGTTAAGAGAGAAGATTTTAAAGTTATTTGTTCAGGGCCCCTTTCTCTGCCATCCACTTCATCATCATATGGGACCGTTGATAACCAACTAAAATTTCCCCTTCCTCCGCAGCACTTTGTAAGCGAACGGAAATATGACGAAGAGCTGGGTAGATCCGCCCGCTTCTCCTACGACATTGAACAGCTGAAGGCCCAGATTCAACAGTGTGGAGAAAGTAAGCCTAGTCTCTGTGCCACGTCTTGACATCCTCTGGCGCATCCGGCGCCTGCCTGCCTCTCTTGCCTACTCTGGCTGGCAGCAGCTCTCCCTTCAGGGTCTTGGGTGGACGTCTTTGACAACACCTACTGCCTGATACTTTTTTTTGCCATCAAGTCAAGCTGACTTTTGGCAGTCCCTAGTGGGGCTTGAAGGCAAGGGACATTCAGAGGTGGCTTACCATCACCTGCCTCTGCCTCACGACCCTGGTATTCCTTGGAGGTCTCCCATCCAAGTACTTGCCAGGGTCGGCCCAGCGTAGCTTCCGAGATCTGACGAGATTGGGCTTGCCGGGGCTATCCAAGTCAGGGCACGACCTGATACTTTTAATTGGAGATGCCACGGTTTGAATCCGGGACCTTCGACATATAAGGCAGACGATGTACCACTATGGTTGCCAATTCTGGGTTGGGAAATTCCTTGAGATTTTGGGGGTGGCTCATTCCTTGAATAAACTTTTGTTGGTCTTAAAGGTGCCACTGGACTCTAAATTTGTTCTGCCGCTTCAGACCAACACAGCTGACCACCAGTGTTCCCTCTAAGCTCAGTAAGTGTGAGCTAGCTCACAGTTTTTTAGCCTCCAGCTCACACATTTCTGTCTTCGCCCAGGAAGGATGGCTCCAGCGCAAACTAATTTATGCAGCAGCCACAAATTGCTCGCCCACAACTTCAATGCCAGCAGCTCACAAAGTAGAATTTCTGCTTACAATGAGAAGGAGCATTGCTGACCACCTGGAACTATTAAAAATGATGGCATGAATGAATATTTTGCCTTGAAGAAGTGAGCGGTGACTTGCAAAAGCTCCTCCCCTAGCACAAATTTTGTTAAGACTTTAAGGCACTCCTGGACTCTGGCTCTTTTCTACTGAAGAAGTGAGCGGTGACTTGCTAAAACTCCTCCCCTGCCACAAATTTTGTTAGTCTTTAAGGTGCTCCTGGACTCTTGCTCTTTTTTTTTTTATTTTGCCTTGACTATCCAAGTTGTGGAGCATTTGCATTTACAGTCTTCCACTTTTCTGTTGTGGAAACGGGCCTCTGGCTCAAAAGAGAGCCAGCCTGTGAAAGGGCTCTCTGCGGAGCTTTTCGGTCCCAGGAATGAGAGGCAGTCCTATTTGGTCTTTTTTTTGTGGGGGGTGAAGTTGGCCTTTCTGAAGAATAAATTGAAAGTATGCAACAGTTAACTGAAGAATGTCCAGTGTTATACAAATGTATGTGATGTAATTAATATGAACATAGAAGAAGAACTGAGGAAACTGAATGGAATTATATGTAGCGGGTGGTACAAGATAATAGGAGTCAGAATAGGAAGTCATTTTTTAATAATTAGGTATAATAGGAGTCAGTGGATGAGCCGGAGAACACTTTCTATTAATAAAGGGGGTGAATAATATAATAGATTGTTGGAAAATGATTAATACTTTGTGTCATTGTTCACTATAGAAATTAATAAATTGTGAATGGGAATAAAGGGCTCTCAATTGAGTCTCCCAAAAAAGATTTTATTTGAAAGGAAACTCTTGGTTTTCACAAGGTACTGCAAGGCAATGTGCAGCTAATACAGTGAGATTCGGATAGCGTGCGGTTAAACTGGGCTCATAACGCGAGCTGTGATTGGGGCTCCAGGAACAGCAGATGCTCTGGAACTTCTGGAACATCCGGCTCTGCCTTAAGTGCACCTGAGAACTTATGGCTCACAAGAACATCTTATATGAGAGCTCCTTGCCAGACTGATGCAGCGAGAGACAGGGGCAATGAGCCCAGCACAGTCCTAACGACTCAGCTGCTCAGTTGCCTCCAAAATTGTGACTCACAGGACTACTTTTCCCTGCAAGTAATTATAATTGACTCTCAATTTAAACTCAGGCGAGTATATATTACAGTGTGTTCACTCTTGGGCCTTCCCCTCTTGTAGTTTCTCACCCAAAGAACAACTATTCCTCAAGAACACCATCCAGCGCACTGCTGCAGGCGGCCGCTTTGCACACAGCGAGTGGCATTCAAAGCACGTCCGTCCGAAAATCTTCTAGCCGTGCCAAGGCTCCTGATGTTAAAGCGCCAGTGGCCAGAGTCTCTAGCCAAGCTGCTGCCAGTACCACAGAATCGTCTCCTCCGGTAGCACCAACGAATAAGCAGGTATGGTGCACAAGTCACTCGGGCAAAATTGTGGAGCTTTAACACTCAGATACGGGGGTGGGATTGTAGAAACATAGAGGGAGAAGGGACTGTTCCGGTAATCTAATGCAACCTCCTTCTGCCAGACACAGGAATCTCTCAGCCATCCTTGAAAAGGGATTTTTGCAATCTCTGATCTCACTCACATCTTCCTGTGACTTCAGGACATCTTCCAGTCAATCCAAGCCTCGCATACAGAACCCAGGGTGGAGGCAGGCAGGCAAGTCTAGCAGTTCACGCACAGAGCCTTGCTGTCTGGCTGCACAGAGAGGGCAACTTGGTTATTAGTATATAGATGCATGCGAGAGCAGGTAGAGAAGGAGGTACTTTTCTCCCTTTCTCACAATACAAGAACTCGTGGGCACTCCATGAAATTGCTGAGCAGTCAGGTTAGAACAGATAAAAGGAAGTCCTTCTTCACCCAAAGAGTGATTAACACATGGAATTCACTGCCACAGGAGGTGGTGGCGGCTACAAGCATGGACAGCTTCAAGAGGGAATTGGATGAACATATGAAGCAGAGGTCCTTCAGTGGCTATTAGCCACGAGGTATAGATAGGAACTCCCGGTCTGGGGCAAGTGATGCTCTGAATTCTTGGTGCTAAGAGAACATAAGAGAAGCCAATGATGAATCAGGCCAATGGCCCATCCAGTCCAACACTCTGTCACACAGTGGCCAAAAACACCAGGTGCCCTCAGAAGGTCCAGCGGTGGGGGCAGGAAGCCCTCCCACTGTTGCCCCTCCCAAACACCAAGTATACAGAGCATCACCTGCCCCAGACTGAGAGTTCCTATCTTGATGTGTGTGTGTGGGGGGCAACAGTGGGAGGGCTTCTAGTGTCCTGGCCCCACTGATGGACCTCCTGGTGGCACCTGGTATTTTTGGCCACTGTGTGTCACAGAGTGTTGGACTGGATGGGCCATTGGCCTGATCCAACATTGACTTCTCTTATGTTCTTATTGACTTCACAGTCAGTACAGCACTGCCCTGGGGTATCTGAATGTGGTTTTGAGCTGCACCTTTTCCTTCCTTCGCTTTTGATTCGAAGGGAACAATAAGCAGACAACTTGACGCAGCTTCATTGATCTCTGTCAGTTCCCCTGCCCCTGTTTCCTTCTCTGTATTTATCACCTCGCCATGAATTACTTGGCTCAGCTGGCTAATGACCGCTGAGGCAAGTACTGACACAGGAAAATCTGCATGCCAGATTGAATGAAAACAGATATTTCGAGGCAAGGGGGAACCAGGTTGAGTGCTGAGAAAAGGTGGAGCAAGTGCCAGATGCAGAAAGGACCAAAGATTCACACTGTCTACAAATAAAACCAGCCAAGGAGATGGAGAAGTTATGCCTCAGGCCTATACATGCGAACACAGAAAAATAAATTTGTAGGCCTTTCCACCAAAAACAACCTGTTGAAAGATGCAACAAAAGTTAACATTCGTTTTGTTTGTTGACAGAATGGATCGTCCAGTCAGAGACGAAGATTTCACACGTACTATTACGGCGTCCGACTCAACGGGTCTCTTAAGCCCCAAAATTCCAGCACTGAGACAGACCAGAACAACGCCAAGGGCAACTCCCGACACGAATACAGAAGGCAGCACCATAACAGTTTCAGGCCAAAAAATAAAGGCGTTATTAAAACCTTAGAGCAATCTATACCAGCGAAAAGCATGGAAAATCTCGCATGCCCAGAAAAAACCCGTCCAAAGCATCCGGCGCCAGGCCCGATGGAGCCCAGAGCTTTATGCAGTAACATCGCAAGGGTTTCTCCATGCAATTTATGCCCTCCACGGATAGAGGCCTCCACAGATACTCCCGTCCTTTCAGTGCCAGCTGTGACTTTGGTAGCATGAACGGGAGCCCGGCAAACGTCATGCTTCCCATCATAGTTTCTCACTAAAGGTGCTTCCCCCACACCCACAACGCTCGCAAAAATGGCTTTTGAAAAAATATACAGATCGTGGTAAACCAAGCTGATTTTATTTTCTTTAATCATAATCATCTGCCATTATCTTGTTTCATATTATGAAGTCTTTCCTCGGTGTACTCAAATCTACCTTTTCTCATAATGATGCAACTTTTAGCTAGCCAGTTCTTAGTGGAACAACAAAATCGGTGTTAAAAACTTAAGCCGCGGGAGGATGTCAATATAGATATAACATAGTTGTTGCTGTCCAATTTGTCGTTTATCAGTCAGTGTTAGAAAGGAAAATACCAAGACGTCCATACTGTTAGCCTGCAGTCAAAATACTTGTGCCCATACAGGAATTCTTCTTGACTCTGTCCATATTATATGGACCCTAAATTATTAGTACAGAACAATCATCTTAAATTCCGTTTGATGTGACCTCATATTATAGCCCAAGTGATCTTCAACACTGGTCATACATACCAGCTAATAAGTAACTTAAATTTTTTTCCCCTGTGCTGTAAAATTGGGCTAAATGCTTGTTTTTCAATTTGGAATCTGTATAATCAATGCAGTCCAGTTTTCTAGCCTTGTGACTTCCTTTTCCATGACTTGGATTCATTTTTTTCCAGATTAAATATTGGAGATGTTTTACTAACGGATTTGAGTAGTTGGTTGCTGCCGGCGACCTTCCCCTTCTTTCAAGTTCTCTCGGCCAGAAGTGGAGCTGATTTCAATAGGCTTAAATACGTCTTAACTCTTTTAAGTAAGTTAAACTTATTTTCCCTGCCCTGGATGGCCCAGGTTGGGCCAGGCTTGTCAGATCTTGGAAGCTAAGCAGGGTCAGTCCTGGTTAGTACCTGGGATGGGAGACCACCAAGGAAGTCCAGGGTCAGGACACAGAGGCAGGCAATGGCTAGACCACCCCTGGATATCTCTTGCCTTGAAAAACCGACAAGGTCACCAAACGTTAGCTGCGACTAGAGTGCACTCTCCGCTTCCAAACATTTTCAAGCTCACTGTGGTCGGTTGATGTGTTTTGTAGATCTGACATTACGAGATCCCAAGAGTTCAAGACATACCTGAGCCCCCTGCAAAATCCCAGATTTATCGTTTAAAATAAGCTGAGTTTAAATGGCTTGGAAAATGTACTTTGGAAAAGTTATTCCTTTTTATAAAATAAAACTGTTTTACAAATGCAGCGTTTTATGTTTTGCAAAGCTGTCACCTAGATTCAGTATCACCTCTGCAAAAGCCACTTCCTGCAAAACAAAAAAAACCCTTGACCTCATTGTTCAGTGAAAGCAGTCCTCAGACTTAGCTTTGTGTTTGTGACCCTTCCCCTCCCATAACCACCCTGTATCTTCTGACACATTGCACAGAGAGAAAGGGAGGCAGGGTCTTCCTCCATTTGCCCTGGGGCGTGGAGGGAGTAAAAAGCAGAACAAAGAAAGTCTCTTCCAGCAATGCAAGATATTGCCGTTTTCCCAAATCCCAGTACCAGCCAGAAGACATTCCCCACAAATCCAGTTCACCCAGAACTGCTGTTTCTCTGCGTTGTGCTGGGCATAGACAGAAGGCATGGTTGACAGCTGAGAGAAGGTGATAGATGCTGGCATAATTGGTAGAGCCTTCTTCGGAGGTACGTGGTATGTTTTCCATGCCTAAGGTCCTCCTAGGCTCAGACTCCAGCGCCTTAGTGCTAAGTGCTGGACTAGTATCTGGGAGCCATGGAGCTTTGCTGCTGGGTCACCTTGGGCCAGTCGCACTCTCTCAGCCCAATCTACCTCACAGGATTGTTGTGAGGATAAAATGGAGGATAGAACAACGTAAGCCACTTTGTGGGGAGAATGGCAGGGTACAAAATGAATTAAATAAATAACACCAAACATCAATCCAAGAAATACCACTTTTTAAGTCCTTGGACTACAGTGCTCCTTTGTGTACCCATCCGACGAACCCCTACCAAAGGAAGCACAGGGCATAACATCCAGTAGTAACGCTGCAGACCTGTGAAACGGCCTTCCTCTGAGTGAAGAGCCATTAAGTATTTCAAAGAACAAAGACCAGCTGGCCCTCCCAACCCTGCACTTCCTGATATAGAGGTGTTTTACTCCGGCTGTCCTCGTCTCTTTTAAAGCCTCACCATTTTTCTTCCTTGTATGGCGGTCAGTCACCACAAGGAGGAGGGTTAGATGCTGCCATGTGGCTGGTGGCTCTGCAGCACAGTGGTCAGGGCAAAGGAGTGGCAACAAACCGCCATACGGTGAGAGGATAAAGCTGGACTCTGATCGGGGCAGAGGGTAATTTTTGGACACAACTTCAGTGACATCCCCCCAATTGTGCTTTCTACCTTGCAAATGAACAGAGGTCATCAAGAAAAGCACAGCACCCCAAGGGTGTTATAAAAACCACCCACAGAAACCCTGGGGTGTCAGGCACGTTTGTATGCTGAGCGCAACGACACCATCCCTCCAAAAGATAAGATTTGGGTGGGTAGCTGTGTTAAACGTTGTTCTGCTGCTTTAGACTGAGTCCAGTGGCACCTTTTAAGACCAACCAAGTTTTATTCAAGGCGTAAGTTTTCGTGTGCACACTCACTTCTTCAGATACAATGAGTGCGTGCACACAAAAGCTTATACCTTGAATACAACTCTGTTGGTCTTAAAAGTGCCCCTGGACTCAGACTTTGTTCTGCTGTTTCAGACCAACACGGCTACCCACCTGAGTCAAGGAAATTATTATTTGTTTCCTATTAACAGGGAACACGTGGAAATAAGAGTTAACTACCCAGGTTGATCGAGTGGCAGGAAGCTCATTTTGAAAATGCTGGTAAGCATGACAAATTGACCCAACCCTAATTTTTTCTCCTAAGCAATCACTATTTTGTAACTCTTAATAGCAAAGTGTTACATAGATGCTAATCAATATATTTACAAGAATTAAGTAATAGCCTTGTAGTAACTCACTGCCACAGGAGGTGGTGACAGCTACAAGAGAGAATTGGATAAACATATGGAGCAGAGGTCCATCAGTGGTCATTAGCCACAATGTATAGATAGGAACTCTCAGTCTGGGGCAAGTGATGCTCTGTATTCTTGGTGCTTGGGGGGGGGGGTGTGTGTGAGGGAACAGTGGTGTCCTGGCCCCACTTGGTGGACCTCCTGATGGCACCTGGTATTTTTGGCCACTGTGTGACACAGAGTGTTGGACTGGATGGGCCATTGGCCTGATCCAACATCGGCTTCTCTTATGTTCTTATGTTCTCTTAACATTTCTGTATCTTCCAGACCGGGAGAGAGAGAGAGTTCATCGTGCTTCATAAATCTGAAAGCGACCATGTGCCCATCACATGAAACGATCACTTGTTTTCAATTCCACAGGCAGCTAACTTAATTACAGCCATATCAACAGTGCTCTCAGATACAGCGTAACCTTCACAATTAACCCACGCTTGGTCATATGCAAATAATTTTTCCATACGGAACATTAATTAGTAGCCTTTAAGCCGGGGGGGGAAGGGGGGGATTGCTTGATAACTGTAAACGACTTTAAAAAGAATATCCGCCCAGGATCAAGCTCAGGACATGCTTCTGTCAGATAAGGTTGTTTAGTAAAATGTACTCTACACAGATCATGCTATTGCGTAAAATGTAACGCTGGAGAACTTCATGAAAAAATGCTGTTACGCAAAGAGCACAACCAATCACAGCAGCCTCGAGTCTAGGAAATCAAAAAGCACAAAGCTTTTTAAAAATTAACCTAAGCCGACCTCTTTTTTACAGTGTTTTTATTTGCTATTCAAAAGACTAAGCGTTGCAGGGCCACATTTTTGTACAGCAACCCCTGGCAAGGACATCAGAAGCACCTTTGGCCTAAACGCAGATCACTGGCTGAGGTCAACTACGATCACCCAATACAAACCAAAGTGATCTCTCAAGGTTATCTGAGGACAAAAAGACTCATTCTCAATTTAAGGTAATTCAAAATATACACAATAGAAAACTCGTATCAGCGGCATTTAGCATCTGCCCGCTTGATAAATTCTCTAGTGAATGCAGATGACCAAAGAGTTTTCACCTTGTAACCCCGACTACTGACACTGGTCTCACGGGCAGGGGAGGAGCGGAATCTCCCCATTTCAAACTGAAACGCTTTCCACGCGTGAGTTAGTCAACACAATCTACTAATACGGAACTACAAGGTACTTCCTGAGTGCTCAAGGCACTTCCTGGGAATTTTTTAACTTGCCTGGTTAGGCAGGCCACCACGATTACCCGCATAAATGTTGATGAAAGGCTAAAGCTGAAAAAAAGGAGAGCCGAGACTAAATGACATCTTGGCTCACAGATCTTAGCCCCCACAAGGGGTGCGCATTCAGTATAAACCGAACCAAATACCCCCAAAATACTGTATCAGTACTGATACAGCTCAGCCCGGAAAAAAAGCCAGTTTTGGAGGGGGCCTTTTATTTGGGCAAGCCAGCCCCAGCCAAAGCAGCGTGGAGCTGTTGAAACTGAGCTGCTGAGGACAGGATGAAGAAATAAGGCCATTAAAGAATGGCAAGAAGCAGAGAACACAAGCTATTACAGGGAAGATCTAGGTTGATTTATCAGCAGGATTCTAAGCTACAGAAAGGGTCGGGAGATTGAACGAGGTTCCTGGGGAAGCTGTAGAATCTCTTCAGAGTTTGTGGGAATTGCATCCATGCAGCCCTTGGGAACTCTCTTCCGCTACAGAATTCCAGAGGTGCATTTGCAGAGCTGTGTATGCACTGAAATTTAATTTAATGGGAGTCTGGGAACGCTGCAGAACATCATCGCCTGGCGGTGGAACGCTACTTCTTAAGGAATCTCGTTTTGTTCTGCCCTCCTCAAAGAAAGCCACTCTCCGGCCCTTAGAGTTGCAAAGATGCACCTGAAGGTCTGTGGTCAGCGCGGCCTGCCAAGACCGCAGGTGGCAAGACACATCGGCTAAAAAGGTGATTGGAGATGGGGGCGGAGGCTTCACTGCCATGTACAGTTCATTAAAACACAGTACCCCTGACTCTAAAAAAACAGCTACGAATCGTACCAGCCGTGACAGCTGCAGAAGAAATTACGGATTTATGAGGGAGTTACAAAACAGGAGGTTGCGATAGATTTTTTTGGCTGGATGTTTTTTGTCCCAGAGTACACACAGACCAGCATACATTCCATTCTAAAATGACCGCAGCATAGAAATTTTGATCTACATCAAGAAATGAGACCCCGATACAAAGCACAGCAAAAGACCCATGCCCTTCTCACACCACAAGGGGGGGAAATTCAAGGTTTCTGACAGGTCATTAAAAATGATAAAAATGCATCTTCCTCCGCACTGTCCGATGTTCTCTGCTTTCTGACACAGTTGGCTGCCTTTCGGGAGGTCAGAAGCTCTACCCTTGGTAGGATCACGACTGTAAATATCACGTGCAGTCATTCAGCTGGTTGCTCGGCAAACGATTTTTAATACTAACGCTTTCCAGCGAGAACCCAAATTCCTCCTGGTTTGGGGATAGAGAAGTAGAGGCAATTGCAGCTGCTGGAACTCGCTGCTTAGTCATCTTGCTTAGCACTGACGGAGAGTGTCGGGCTGACAACTCGTTACAAAGCGGAGTCCGCCTGAGTTTCACCACACGGCTGGTCACGAGTTTCTTGGGTGACGGGGCCTCTGAAGTCCTCGCATGGACTGTACCGTTCTCAGAACTCCTAGCTGACACCAGAGAATTCGTAGTCAATGAAACGGATTTGACAGGCGTTTTTGGTCCCGCTTGGCCAGGCGACAAACTGTCTCTGGAAGGTCGTTTCAGAGTCACTTTGGACCGAGAAGATATGGGAAACGCAGCTATCTTCAAGGAAGCGGAGTTCTTGACTCTGATGTGGGTGCTCGTGGAGGGGCCTGAAAACTGAATGGGCTTTCGACCTGTTTGGCTGCCCAAGTCCCTCCCCTCCCCTTCAGTGTAGTCGATTAACCGCCTGTAAATAAAAGCAGACATTCACTGTAACAAATCCAGTACTTCGAGTAAGAGTGCACACACCATAATTTTACGACACCACGTATCCCACATTCACCTTTAAATCCAATAGTTTGCCTGTCCCAGTATCTGTTTAAAACTGAAGCAGGAGAAAACTATTCAAACGAGCATACATTCCACCATCAAAGATCACAAGAGACACAGAGAGATTGGATTTATACCCCGTCCCTTCACTACCCAAGGGAGTCTCAGAGAGGCTTACAAACTCCTTTCCCTTCCCCTCCCCGCAACAGACACCCTGTGAGGTAGGTGGGGCTGAGAGAGCTCTTTCCCAAGCGGTCCTTGAGAGAACAGCTGGTACAGAGCTGTGGCTTGCCCAAGGTCATCCAGCACGTGCAAGTGGAGGAGTGCGGAATCAAACCCGGTTCTCCCAGGTTAGAGTCCGTGCACTTAACCACTACACCAAATAGAAAAACATACTGGGGTGAACCAGTAATGTTTAGCACAAATAGCACGGAAGTAACTTTCCCTGTCCAATGCCAGCTGCAGGATCTTTTAAAATAAAATATCATATGTTTACAATTAAGTTGTTATGCAACAGCCAACCACTTCCTGTATTATATAACAACCGGACTCCACTATCAGTGCCTGTATTATTAACAGCCCCTTGTTGTATCTTGAAGAGGCCCCTGGGGGTTCACATTGACTGTCCAGCTTTGCTCACTGGGCAAGAATTTTCTATAATATGCCGGGTTATATAATATACATTTATATATCAGTTTGGTTTTTTTCTGTACAGACTTTTCTTTAATCGCTGGGGTGCTTGGGGACCCCCCTTCTATTTATGAGCGCCTGTCTCCCCCCCGTTGCCTGTTCGATGTCAACAATTTAGAAGTTCCGTAAAAAGCCTCAGCATAGCTTTGGTACAATAATTCGAAGAATTAAATCTAGAGGCAAAAATGGAGGCTGGTGAAACGTTACATTTCATCCTCTTAGAGAAACAGCCAGTGGGACATAAGGGACGTCGCTATAGTTTAAGAGGGAACAAGATCGGAATGTTTCTTTATCAAACGATGGTGGATGTGTGCGCTTATATGTTTCCATGAAATGAGACATGTCTAGTCTTAAGGACATGTTTGCAAAACCTTACACAATTAAAGAATAGCAGTGCTTCAGATGTATGTCGGTGCCATGGCCTAGCAAGAGCCAGTCCATTACATATATGGGACCAGAAAAGTCCTGCTAAAATGATTTGTGTGGCCTTCCCCCTACCCAGCAATAATTGGACATGATGTATGAAAACAGCTATCATCTAAAATGCATCCTGCAAAATACTGAAACCCTGTAACTATGCCGCTCACTCTGCTGTCCCTCCTCCCACCTGACCTCACAACCCACCTACAGTCTGTGAACCACTGCAGTAGGGGACAAGCTCTAGTCTCAAGGTGCTATGGAAGCAAGGTGGAATGTACTGCAGTTATCTGCAAGAGAATGCATGCCCAACTACATTCCAAAAAGCCAAACTGTCAAACTCACTTTACATTTTATTGCTTGCTTCCCATAAATATCCGGGGAGAGAGTAGGAGAGTGTGAAAGCCACATAACTTCGCTTTTAGATGCTTTGAAGTAGAATGTGGCTGATCGCTCCTGAGAACTTCCACAGGCCTTGAGTTGGTCTCATCTTTCACTGCCTGGCTTTTGGGGGTGCTTCATGTTGGGGGGGGGGCTGTCACCAAGGTGGGAACACGGAGCCGTTGGTTTTGGTGGGTGGAATATCTGGGGGTGACTGCTTCCAAACCTTTTAGGGCCCTGGCTTGAACCCTGTATATCTAATGCTTTCGCGCCTTTACCTTCAGTTCTAACACAGACTGTGTCCAGTCTGGATCCTATCACTGCCTCAATAAACTTGTCATTCTTCAGAGTGAATGTTGTTGGGAACCGAGTCTGACACGAACACTGACAGAGTGACAGCTGGCCATAAACGGCGCAGGGTATAGAGGCTGCCACTCGGATGCTTCGACAGCGTATACCTACAGAGAATGGGCGGGCACAAACTATGTTCAAAATCCAACCCCAAATGTACAGAATTTAAAGCCGGCTTTAACTGTGAAATGGTCCCTGGGGAGACAGGATGTCCGGGGAAAAACAAGGCAGAGAGACATGGAATAGTGACAAGCATAGGGACAACACAGAGGAAACCATCTATAGTTAGTAGTGGGGTTTAAGCACCAAAGCAGCCTCTGTCCATCGTAACCTTAATGGCTGATTAGTTAGACATACCGTTTTGGAACAGGAGACATGTTTTGCAGGCTTCCTTTCACAGGACGCTCCTCCAGAGTCCAGCATTCTATCAATTCCTGTGGCACTCTCCAGTAACTGACTCCTGTAAGTCCAAGGGCGTTATTTCATAACTTTCAAGACTGACAAATTTCTGATTTATTTATGAAATCACCTTTCCGGACAGGTTTCTTTCAGCCATTTCAAAAGAATACTACGTTTGGTGATCTCACCCTTAAGACACTCCACCCAGAATTTCTTTTCCAACTTATAGAACTAAGCTTTACGATCCTCTTCCCACAGGAAAAAAAAAACCTGCTTGGAGTAATGGTGTCATACTGGTTCCAGAAAACCAGAAAACAAATAACCATCCCAGTTGACGTAAATTTACTACTTCTTTTTTTTAATAATTCATAGAACCCTTCCTCAGGCAGAAAAAAAAAACACGTTAAAGTTTAAGCTGGCACACATTTAGAGTCTAGTGGTACCTTTAAGACCAACAAAGGTTTATTCAAGGTATGCGCTTTCATGTGCGTGAACACTTGTTCAAATATACTGGAATGGTAGGTAACGTTCAAACTTAGATAGGGAATTAACAGCAAATGAACATGTAACATGATGATGTTTCAGATATGCAAAGTGAAACCTAAATAAGGTTATAAGATCAATAGCTGTAAAACAATAAATATGACAAAATGGCAGATGAATGTCTAAAGGTGTTTTTTCTAATAATAATCACTTTGCATACCTGAAACATCATCATTTAAATGTTAATTTGCTGTTAATTCCTTCTCTGTAAATCTGAACGATAGCTACCATTCCAATGTATTTGAGAAAGTGCACTTTGCACATGAAAGCTCATACCTCGAATAAACCTTTGTTGGTCTTCAAGGTGCCACTGGACTCTAAATTTGTTGTACTGCTTCAGACCAACATGGCTGACCATCTAGATCTGAGCTGGCACACGTTATACATAGGAGGCCAAATTATTCCAGACAAAACTCCCTCCAAAAAATACGTGAGAGTCTCCAGTATTTCAGGCTTGCCAGCTGTACCAGTCTGGTAGTTCTCAAATGGGAGGTCAGGACCCAAAAGGGGGCCACGATACACAGGTGGGTTGTGAGGTCAGATGGCACCAAGAAACAGTTGATATTCAAGACAAAGTAATATTAATGATCCAGAAGCCTGGGTTTACCCAGGCTATATTCTGCTCCCAAAGCGATTAAGACAAATCATGGGTGAGAGATCTTGCACGGTTCTTTACGTACTTGTTATAAGCCCCTCTGAGAGCCCGACAAGGCAGGGAACAAATCTTCAAGATCTTCCTACTACCTATAGGCACAGTGGCTATTTGTTCTGTTCAGTAAACAGTAAACGTTTCTAATTTTTCAAATTTAATTTCACCGACTTATTTGAAGCATTACATAAAAATACATACAACCAAATTTTGACTGAATATTTAAAATGTCTGTACCTTTCCCTTCCCATACCTCAAACGCATCCATCATTTTTTTCAGCTCAGCCACCGAATAGTAGCTCCAGATGTATTGCACATTATTTCCAGCCTCTCTAGATAAATATTTCAGGAAAAGACAAAATGCATTATTTTACACTATTCTTTTTTTAAAAAATCTGCTCTAAAATACTGGTCTTTTAAAATAAGTAGACGTATTCTCTACACGAGGATGCTGCAACGGATCTAGGATACAGTCATTGGACTGCTGGTTGGAGCAGACCACCCAGAACTCATTGTGCCGGTTTTGTTTTATCTTCACTTGCTGAGTTCCTGGACTCTATTCAAAGCATTTACCGAGAGCTTTAAAGCCCTAAACAGGTCACAATATCTCCAGGATTGCCCTCTTCCACACCTGAGCATTCAGATCACTGGAGGTTCTTCGCCAACTCCTTGCCCTCTGAAGTACAACAGAGAGCCACAAAACAAGGACAGGCGTCTTTGTGTAACACCCTCCAAAAGAAATTCACACAGCAGCCTCCCTATTAGCCTTTATCGACTGATGGAAGATGGAAGGAACTTCTACCTGTAGTAATTTAAAGATCTTTTTTCTGCCGGGTTGTGAAATTGCTGCTCTTTGTTGATCCTTAAATCCTGCTAACAGGTTGTGTGTGCTCACTGGGCTCTGGAGTTTGCGGACTCATTTTTTCAAAGATCAAGATGAGTAGCCGTGTCATTCTGTCTGCGGCAGTAGGAAAGAGCAAGAGTCCAGGAGCACCTTAAAGACTAACAAAATCAGTGGTGGGGAGGAGCTTTTGTGAGTCACTGCTCACGTCTAGCAATCTTCTTGGCATCTGAAGAACTGAGCAGTGACTCACAAAAGCGCATACCCTGCCACAGATTTTGTTAGTCTTTAAGGTGCTCCTGGACTCTTAAGTTTTTAAGGCGTCCCACGTCCAAGGTAGATGCTGCTGCTGGGTAGATTTTGTGATTACATGTTGTGAATTCTGTCGGTTCAAAACGTGTGGTAACACGAACCTGGGAATCCAACAGGATGGACTGGCTCTAGGTGCTCTTAACAAATAAGTATTTAGATCTCAAGGGTATACTACTTCTGCTGAAGGAATGGTACAGCGATGAGCTTATGGGTGTAACTGGTGTCCACCACATGGAGGGTGTGTGTTTGCAGCTGATTTCTACTACAGTATTCCACTGCAGTAAAATACTCAGTTAAATGAGAGAGGATTTGCAATGCAAGCCACAGACCCCTCTGCCAAGTGACACGAAAAATCCGCCTGAACCCCAGAGGCCTGATGCCTGCAAGCATTTGCACATCAGATGCCCTCCTCCAGAAGGACACTACACAGTTCGCAAAATGGAATCGTCTTAGCAATCACACTTTCACGGAACCACGTGGCTGTGAAGTTGCTCTCACCTCTTATAAATATTTTTACTATGAATCCTCCCCTCCAGTTGTTTTTCAACGGCAGCCATTCCGTCGGCTTTCGTGGCGTAAACACCGATGATTAGACTCTCACAGCTCGCTCCAGAAGTGCTGAGATAATGCAGGACCCAAACAGTAGGTTTAATGCATGTTAAGCCGTACGAGTCACAAAAACCTATTAGCGCCTGCAAAAAAAGGGAAAGAAAAAACACACAAAAGGAACAAAACAACATAATTTTATATTGTTAACAGTGTGTCATACGTCATGTTACTTAACGGATTATTTCTAAATCGATTATTTCCAAAATTACCTGCTGGAACGAAGATAACAAAAAGAACAACTCTTTTGGTTTTTATTTCTTTGCAAGGACTCCTGGGAAGGCAAAAAGCCCAGCCCCATTCCCTCCCTGCTGGCCCCTGCATCTCCCCCCTTGCTCTAGCCCCAAGTTACCATTCTCCTTCCATCAGTGTCTGCTTCCTTCCTGAGATCCAGCATGGTGTAGTGGTTAGGAGAGCGGATTCTAATGTGGGAGAAAGAGGTTTGATTCCCCACTCCTCCTACACATGCAGCTGCTGGTGTGACCTTGGGTCAGTCATAGCTTCTTTCAGAGCTGTTCTCCCAAGAGCAGTCCTCGAAAGAGCTCTCTCAGCCCCACCAACCCCACAGGGTGTCTGTTGTGGAGAGGGGAAGAGAAAAGAGACTGTAAGCCGCTCCGAGATTCCTTCAGGTAGTGAAGGGCGGGGTATAAACCCCATCTCTTCTTCTTGTGCATTTTCTCCCCCTCTCCTCTATCACTCACCCACCTGATCTCCCCCCCCACCTCCTTTCGTTTTCACCCATTGTTATTCAACTGCCATGGAGTTGTTACGCCGTACACAGTTTTAATGCTCTGTATGAGCAGACATCATTGTTACTTTCTGGCCCAGAATTGAAGGGGGGGGAGACTTAGATTTTTCTGCAGATCTGGGGTTTCTCCTAGGCTTGCAGAAAGATCTCATAACCATGGGTGGGCTTGGTGGGCAAATTTTTTACCTGCAGAAGGGGATGGGGGAGAGATTATACGTGGTTATTATTTATTTTATTTATTAGACTTGTATCCCACCCTCCGCACACGGCAGGCTTAGGGTGGATACCGACATAAAGGTCTGCAGTTAGTGCAGATTCACAGTTAAAAACATACAACAGCAGTCCATTAAAATCCATAAAATCACCAACAGACTGAACAACAATGTGCCTCAACAGATAATACTGTGGTCCCAATCTGGCTTATGCAATTATAAACATGCTAGAGACAGCAGTGAAAAACCGCATTCTTTTGAACAGCGTGTTGGGAAGAGCAAATACGTTCAGAATTTTTCTTGCACTACTGGACTGAACACAGGACTACAGTTCTAAAGAGCCATCACGTTTCCTTCAGTCCGGTAAACAGTCACCTGCATACCGGCTACCCTGCACCCTCTCTCTACCCATCCTATAGATTCCAGGATCAGCAGCTATGACAACTACTTTAGGGCCACAAGAAAATTCCAAGACCTTTTTAAGCTCGGTGCTTGACTGTAAACAATACGTCTCCATTTCGTTGGCCAAGTGGTCAGCAAGACTATAAGGGTACGGAATGCCAAAGTAATCGGCTTCTTCCTGCAATGCAATTCGCGTTTCCTCATCTTCGGGAATCCGAACATTGCCATGAAGATAATCCAAGAGGTATTTGAAGAGACTGCCATCTCGATCGATGAGGCAGGCGCCTGGAAATGCAAGTAAAAATACTTTTGAAGTCCTAAAATTTGTTTTGAGAAGAATCATAGCGTTGGAAGGGACCTCCAGGGTCATCTAGCCCAACCCCCTGCACAATGCAGGAAATTCACAAATACTCCCCTCCACACCCCCAGTGACCCGTTCCGTGCCCAGAAGATGACAAAAAAACCCTCCAGGATCCCCGGGCAAACTGGCCTGGAAAAAAATTGCTTCCTGACCCCAGAGTGGTGATCGGCATTTCCCTGGACGTGTAAGAAAGGGCCACGAGAACTAAGCACTGAGGCAACCCTTCCTGCCCTCCCTCTCGTGATCTGCCCAAGTTCACAAAATCAGCATTGCTGTCAGATGGCCACCCAGCCTCTGCTTGAAAACCTCCCAAGAAGGAGAGCCCATCACCTCCCGAGGAAGGAAACCTGTTCCACTGAGGAGCCCCTCTCCTTGTCAGGAAGTTCTTCCTAATAATGTTTAGGCAAAAACTCTTCTGATTTAATTTCAAGCCTTTGGTTCTAATCCGACTTTGTGGGGCAGCAGAAAACAACTCCACGCCACCCTCTATATGACAGCCCTTCGTCTCCAAGAAGTCTATTCATCACATTAAAGTACCCAAATACAGAAGCTGGGGCTTTCCCCCCTCGTATCTGCTCATTAATTCTGGCAGGCATTTCACAGTCGTGTGTGCCAAACCTGGAAACTTCAAATCTGCCAGACTGTAACAAATGGGAGCCACTGTCTACTCCCTGTCCTCCTACTGCAGCCAAGCATGCCCTTTACCTTGGGGTGCTTTAACACACACTTAATATCCAACTCTTACATGAAGGATGGAACCATAAAAAGTCTCTGCATGTTTCAGTATGAGAGACATCAAATTGCCCTGTTGCCCTTAAGCACACGGCCTGATGTGACTGTATAAATTTGTGGTTACTATGGATTTTAATCAACAATTGGATGAGGGGTATAAATGATCCTAATGTTGTACTCACCTTGGTTAATTAAGTTGCACAAGTTCATTGTCTTATTTATTGGCTAATGAAAAGTGCATGGTAAAATCCTGTCTCCCTCCAGGAGGAAGTAAAAGTTGGTGATTCCTGCCAACAGTACCTGGTTTCCATCTATAATTTTCCTGTGACTGCCTTCTATTTTGAGCCTAGCCTTTTGGCTATAGTTCAGCATAAATTCAATAACTTTTTGAAAGCGAGCAACAGTGTACATTACTGAAGAACATTTCTGCGTATGGTAGAGTTAAAAATAATGGAAGAATGCTTTTTATATTTACACAGGTACTATTGATGTGATTAAACCTGCCAGAGGATCCTGCTAACTTCCATGTCCTGATATATGAAAGAGGATATCGCTGGCCATCAATTTTTAGTGTATTCTGTTCTGGAATTTTCTAAAGCAGAACCTTGCTGCATTTCAAGTCAGTTTTCTAGTATCTAGTCTCCAGATGATTAAAGCTGGAGAGAACAATTAATTGAACATATAAACTACACAATAATTAAGACATGTGCAAAGAATGCCAATAAAATAGTGTGGGATAGACAGCTGTGGGTGAGTCATACCATCTGTAGAACAGGAGGCTGCTGGATACTATATTGCACACCATCTTGCTTTCTGTCAACCACTGCGAGCACTTTAATGTTTATTGTTAATGGTTGCTGTTTTAAATGATTTCAAATGTTTTATATGAACCTTGGTGTATTCGCCAAGCTTTGTTAGCCACTCTGAGCCTGCTTGCAGGGAGAGCGGCCTATAAATATAATAAATAAAGCACTTTCAATCCACTTTGCAACTGGATTTTACAGTGTGAAATGGCGAAATCCACTCGCAAACGGTCACTTAAGGGTGTTGAAACGGCATTATTTCGCATGTGTGAAAGCACCCTATAACACCACCAACCTTCCTAGGGTGCCAAATGCCTGCCACGCGAGAATCCTATTGGGTGTAAATGCCCCGACACATTTTGTGGCAATTTAGAAAAAGTAGCTTTCCAAATGCTACACTGTTAACTTTAATTGCCTATAAAACTAGGGCCCTTTCTTCCCATTTCCCTGATACTTGGTAGATCCTTTGGGCAGGAAATATAATCCCTAAAAATTTCATCCAAACTGAATGCAAGCCAGAGACATTGCAGCCAGAAGTGCATTTCCCATGAAACCAAGGGAAACAAAGATGAACAACACTGGAAACAAGCGTATATGACAATGAGTACGACCTTCCCCAAAGGTTCTGAAATGGAAAGGTAACTCCACATTTTTGATTTACAGTCTAAAATAAGTTATTCACATCGTGTTTACCTGAGTCATCCATTTTTAGAGGAAACCGCCCGCTGAACATGGACGCTAGCATTGACTCCTTGAAACGGCATAAAGATTTACGCCTAGCAGTATACATACAGCCTCCAACATTGAGTCGAAGAATATCGTCCACCTCTTTACTGTTGCTGTCTTCCATCGCGTTAACCAGCAGCATCACTGGACAGACTGTATGATTTCAAACCTGTGAGAACCGTCAAAACTGAACTTAGGACAGTCTGCAAAATATGGAGGTGACCAAGTTCTGATGGCAAGGACATATGAAACACAATACAATTGGTAATGCTGAGCTGTCTAGTATCATAATGGCTGGGCATCCTAACAGACAAAGGAGAAACTCAGCTGGTTTTTTTTTTGGGGGGGGGGATAATTTGCTAGACAAGTAAGAAAAAAAATGGATGTCTTCACCTCAGATGCAAGATAGGCCTTAACTACAGTAACCTCAGCCCCACTATGTGGAAATTGGATTTATACCCTGCCCTTCACTACCCAAAGGAGTCTCAGAGGGGCTTACAATCTCCTTTCCCTTCCCCACAACAGACACCCTGTGAGGCAGGTGGGGCTGAGAGAGCTCTTTTGAGGACTGCTCTTGAGAGAACCGCCCTGAGAGAACTTGTGATTGACCCAAGGTCACACCAGCAGCTGCATGTGGACGAGTGGGGAATCAAACCCAGTTCTCCCAGAGTAGAGTCTGCAGTCCTAACCATAACACCAAAACGCATATAACTGAGTTTGCAGAATTAGCTCAGTGCGAGTTTTCAACATGCACAATTAGGACTTTGGCTACACACCTCATTTTTGTGAAGACAGGTGAGCGGAGAGATACAAGATGCGAGTGGAGATACACAAACTGTATTTTCATAAACACTCTGCAATAGTTCAACTTACTACATACTGGCCCTTAAGAATGCTCACTGCGCAGGCCTCAAAACTAATTTATCCCTAAAGTTCCATAAAAAAAAATTAAAAGCTGCCACTATTTTCAGGCGTCACAGCCACATTTCCCCCCTACACCTTGCTTTTCAAACTCGTATAGTTTTTTAAGCACCTGTACAATGTTGTCCTCTAATCGCATAGGGCAGGGGTGGGCAAACTGTGGCTCGGGAGCCCCATGCAGCTCTTTCACATATATCATGTGGCTCCCGGCAGGGCGGCTGGGGAAGCTAAGTATCATTGGCAAACAAATATCATTGGACAAATTAACATCATTATCAGTATCAGCTTTTACCCCTTTTGTTATTATTTCTGACAGTCTCATTCAATGTTAATAAAAAGCAAACTTGCTTGTTTTCCAATAAAAGCAGGTAATATTTGTTCATATCTTGGGCCTCTCAAACATCTGATGTTTATTCTATGGGGCTCTTAGGTTAAGGAAGTTTGGCCACCCCTGTTCTAGGTGGCTCTTATGCTGAGCAACTTTGCCTACCCCTGGCACAGGGGCACAGTTTTGCCAGCTCCAGGTAGGGAAAACGCCAGGAGATTTGGGGACGGAGCCTGAGGAGGACGGGGGCCTCACCTCAGTGGGGCGCTGTGCCAAACAGCCCGCCCACCGAAGCCTCCATGTTCTCCAGGGGGACTGGTCCCTGTAGTCTGGAGGTGTGCTGCCATTCCAGGGGACCCCCCAGGCCCCACCTGGAGGCTGCTGGCACCCCGGGGGGCCAAAAGAGCCAGGCAGGCCGCCCCTCTCCCCCCAACCCGCCGGGCCAGAGCGGGGCGTCCCCGAAGGTCTTCCTCCTCTCTCTCTCCCTTCCTCCGCCCGGCCCGCGCCGCCATCCTGCATTACCCGCAAGCAACAGAAGGCGCAAAGGCCCGGGGCCTAGCCCAGAGGTCGCCACCACCACCGGGGCTCTGAGGGCGGCCCAGAGAGGGAGAGGCCGGGAAAGCCAAGCCAACGGCCGCCAGCCCCGCTCCCGCTCCTCCTCCGCGCCACCCGCTCGTTACCTGTTGGGCCGCGGGCCGGGCCCGCCTCCGCCTTCCCTCTCGCGACAGCCGGCCGCTGCCATGCCCGAATCCGGAGAGGGGGAGGAGGAGGAGGAGGAGGAGGCAGCTGCGGGGCTCCCTGGTTGGCCGCGAGAGAAGGCCGCGCCGCTGGGCGGAGAGAAGCTCCCTGACGGGCGCCTCGGCCTCGCAGCCGCGTCTGGCTTGAGTGGGAAGGGTGCCCGGCCTGCGTCGGGGGCAGCTGCTTTTGCACTTCAGGAAAGGAGAGGCGCTGCTGAGTCGGAACCTAGTAACCTCATCTGCCCCGAGCGCTCTTTAACCCGTGGAGAGGCTCTCTGCACATCCTCAGGGGTCCCTTGTGCACACATTCAAGGCTGGCCCAGCGTTTGCATGAGGGTTTCCAGGAGTACATGAAGATTTGGGGGATGGAGCCGGGGAGGGGAGGGGGGTGCAGTGTTCCCTCTAAGCCAGGGGTGGCCAACCTTAACGTAAGAGCCACATAGAATAAACGTAAGAGCCACATAGAGATGTCTGAGAGCCGCAAGACAGGAACAAATATCACACACACGTTTTTATTTTTAAAAATATGCAAATTTGCTTTTTATTAACGTTAAATGGGACTGCCAAAAATAAAAACAAACGAGGAAAACCAGTTATAAGAAAGAGAGAGAGAGAAACTAGGAAAGCAAATAGATGGGAGGGAGGAGGGAAGGAAGGAAGGAAGAGAAAAAGCATGCCTCCCCTTTGCTTCCCCAGCCGCCCTGCCAGGAGCCGCATAATATGTGTGAAAGAGCCGCATGTGGCTCCCGAGCCACAGGTTGGCCACCCCTGCTCTAAGCAGAGTTAGTGTGAGCTGCCTCATTTTTTTAGCCTCCCGGCTCTCACACCTTTTTGTCTTCGCTCAGGGAGGATGGCTCCAGAGCAAACTAACTGATGCAGCAGCCAAGTCGCTGGCTCACAACTTCAATGCCAATAGCTCACAAAGTAGAATTTCTGCTCACAAGACTTCACAGCTTAGAGGGAACATTGGTGGTGGTGGGGGGCTCCTCAGCAAGCCATAATGCATATTTCACCACCTTTTAACTGTATCTGTTTTAAGCAGGGCTCTTTTTGTAGAAAAAGCCCACCAGGAACTCATTAGTGTATTAGGCCAGACCCCTGACACTGCAACTCCCACCCAGGATCGGCTTTCCCAGGTGCCCCATGGCTTGCAGGGCGCATGGGGAACCCAAGGGAAGGAAGACAGTTTCTGGATTGGCTTCCCCAGATGCCCCACAGCTGCAGGGTGCCTGGGGAACCCGAGGAGGGGAGGCAGTTTAAACTGCCTGCCCTCCCTGAATCGGCTTGGCTTCCCGAGGTGCCCCACAGTTTGCAAGATGCCTGGGGAACCAGAGGTGGGGGAGGCTGTAGGCGTGGCCAATGCAGAATCCAGCCAGAACTCAGTCTGGGGCAAGTGATGCATTGTATTCTTGGTGCTTGAGGGGGGGGGGGCAACAGTGGGAGGGCTTCTAGTGTCCTGGCCCCACTGCTGGACCTCCTGAGGGCACCTGGTGTTTTTGGCCACTGTCTGACAGAGTGTTGGACTGGATGGGCCGCTGGCCTGATCCACCATTGGCTTCTCTTATGTTCTTATGATCACTGCTGCAATTCCACCATTATTACGAAGAGGGAGTGATGGCGCTCTTGGCCTGGTGTGGAAAGCTACCTGCAGACATGGCTGGGAAGGTCTCTAAAGACTTAAGGCATTCCCAGAGAGGCGGGAAAATATATTGTACATTGACCAGAAGGGGAAAGGAAAGGCATCAATTAGCCCAATGAAGACTGAAAATGGGTCAGAAGGGGGAGGAAGGGGAAATCAGCTTGCTCAGCAACTAAATATGTATTTATTTATTTACTTTATCTATAACCCACCTTTCTCCTCTCTTCACAACAACCCTGTGAGGTAGGTTCGACTTAATGTATAGAACGTTGATAGGACGTTTTGAGTCCAGGGGCACCTCTCAGACCAACTAAGTTTAATTCTGGGTACAAGCTGTCCTGTGCTGGCACACTTCCTTCAGATTGACTGCAGGTAATAAATCCATTTATTACCCCACCCACCCCAAGAGTCCTGAGTAACAGGCAGGCATAGGCATAGGATGGGTTTCCAATTGCTCCTAGAGGCTCTCCAAAGACGGCATTTCCTGTTCAGAAGGGGACTGGTAAAATTTTGTTCTGAAAGACAGGTCATTTTCGACTTTTAATAAGTTTTTAAATTCGAATCGGAGGCGCCTCTCCATATCCCCTCTTTATCTGCCCCCGGAGACTGCTAGAAGGATGCCTCTCCCCCCATCGGGACGGGGGATGTGCAAGCAGTTGGAGGACGGAGCGCTCGCATGGAAGCAAATCCCCGGAACTCGGTGGGACTTATTGCTCAACAAACGGGCACGGACCCCAAAATACATAAACTGTTTCTACGGGGCGCTTTGCAGCGTGTCGCAGCTGGGGCGCAAAACGGAGCTGCGCGAGCCAGGAGGCTGGCGGGGAGCGCGCTTCGGCCCGTGCCGCTGTTTAACTGTCCCGGAGGGGACTCCTGGCGGCGGCCCCTTTGGCGGGAAGTTGAGCCTTCAGGGCGCTGGGTGGGAAAAGGTTTTTTTTTTTTTACGCGCTGAAGAAAAGGGGCGTCACTTTCAGTCTGCTCGGGGCCTTAGGCAATAAATTTCGGGGTCGTTTTTGTGTCGGGCAGTGGCTGAGGAGGAGCCGCTGCCATGATTTTAGTCGGGAAAAGACGGTTCCCGCCCTGTCTAAACCCGTGGCACTCTGTTTCGGGGTCTCCCACAGGATTGGGGGTTAGGGTTGCCAGCCTCCAGGTGGGGCCTAATCGAAAGTGGATAATCTCAAATTTCCCTCCACTAGTTAGGGTTGCCAGCCTCCAGGTGGGGCCTGGGGATCTCCCGCTTTTACATCTGCTCTCCAGCTGGCAGAGATCAGCTCCCCTGGAGAAAATGGCTGCTTTGGAGGGCAGACTCTGTGGCATTGTACCATGCTGAGGCCCCTCCCCTCCCCAACCCTCACCATCTCCTGGCTTCACCCCCAAAGTCTCTGGGTATTTTCCAACCCGGACTTGGCAACCCTATCACTAGTGCAATCTTACAGTGAACGTTTTGCTAAATCTTCTATAGCAGATGGGCGCCAGTGAAAAAGAAGTGCAAACAAGTTAGCACTGATTATATTATCTATCAGGAGGGTATTGTTTTTGCTTGTCCGTTAGGGTTGCCAACCTCCGGGTGATGGCTGGAGATCTGGAATTACAGCTGTTATAGTTGATCTCCACATGACAGATAAGGTTGCCAGCAGTGCTCCCTCTAAACTGCGGAGTCTTGTGAGCAAAAACTCTACTTTGTGAGCTGCTGTCATTAAAGTGATTTATGTAGTCTGGAGAACAATTGTACTTCCAGGAGAACTCCAGTCCCTGCCTGGAGGTTGGCAACCCAATGAAAAGCAATAATATCCTGAAGGCTGAACAACAGAGAAAAGTGACACGGACTGAGACTGTGTAATCCCAAATACCCATGAAAAAATGCAATCCTTAACATTTCTTTCTTTGTGTTATCTGACATTAGGTTTCTCCTGAACAGTAAACTGAATTGTTTGAAATGGAGAGTGATACAGTTCCTGAAACATCATCCCATTCCACCTTTGGAGACATTAAAAGATGTGTGAGGGAGAAGAAGACTGGGGCGCTAAAACTTGCAAAGCTGAATACTTCTCTAGCATCTAAAATAAAAACTAAAATAATAAGTGAGTGTTCTTTTTAAATTAAACATTTATCATAGTAAAGGTATCCTTTTTTTAAAAAAAACTTGGTGAAATAAATTTGCTAATATTTATTCATACAAAGAAGGAAAAGAGATAAATGTCTCCATTTCCAATTATACTTGTTGAACTTGGGCCAGTCATCCTGTTTGGACAAGTACTTAGATATTTTCCTTGTTCAAACTCTGAATTCATTTTACATTTATGTAGGTCAAAGTATCATCCTCTCATGCATAGGGGACACGCAATGAGATGAGAACAGGTTACAGGCAATGTTCCCTCTAAGCTGTGGAGTCTTGTGAGCAAAAATTCTACTTTCTGAGCTACTGGCATTAAAGTTGTGAGCAGGTGATTTGGCTACTGCATAAATTAGTTTGCTCTGAAGCCATCCTTCCTGAGCTAGGTCAAAAATGTGTGAGCCGGAGGCTAAAAAACAGTGAGCTAGCTCACACTAACTCAGCTTAGAGGGAACACTGGTTACAGGGTATTTTAGGACAACCCACTAAAGGTATTTTTGATGATAGAAAACAGCATTTTGGCCCCCATACAACCCATAGCTCTGAATATACTTTATGTCCAGAGTCCTGGAATCCAGGTCTTTGAACATGGGCAATATGATCAGAACCTCAAGAATGCACATCAAGGAATCTTTTTGTTGGAAGATGCAGAAATCCTGCTGTTAAGGATCCAAAATGGTTATTTTGTCTTCTTTATTTCATACAGACAACTCCTCACTGTTAAAGACATCTCTAAAACTTAATAATAAGGCACTGGCCGTAGCCCTGAGTGCTGAGAGAGAAAGTTGTCGGAGGCTGAAACATGAAAAGCTCTTACTACAGAAAGAAGTGGATGAGCTGCATTTGCAGAATGTCTTGCTTTGCCAGAAACTAAATTGTCTGGTACATTCTAAAATTACTCCCTGTGGGATGGATCAAGATGGGTAGCTGTGTTAGTCTTGTCTGTAGCAGTAGAAAAGAACAAAGGTCCAGGAGCACCTCAAAAACTAACTGGCATCCCCTGCCATAAATTTTGTTGGTCTTTAAGGTGCTACTGGACTCTTGCTCTTTTCACTGTGGAAGCTAATAATCTGTGTTTTGTGAAATATAAAGATTGGAGATGTAATATATTGTTCAATAAATAATCATCAGAAGAGCTGGGTTTATACCCGCCCTTCACTCAGAGTCTCTGAGTGGCTTACAATCTCCGTCCCTTCCTATCCCCACAACAGACCTCCTGTGAGATAGGTAGGGCTGAGAGAGTTCTGAGAGAGCTGTGACTGACCCAAGGTCACCCAGCTGGCTGCATATGGAAGAGTGGGGAATCAAACCCAGTTTTCCAGATTAGAGTCCACTGCTCTTAACCACTACACCAAACTAGCTACTTTTAAGGAAATTAATTTGATGGCCACAATCCAGTTATACTCATGTTCACCTTACTGGGAACCTTGGCTCTGGAAGGGGGAGATGCATATCATTTATTTCAAGATATACTTAAAAGTCAGTTCAGTGGAATCTAGCTATGTGCCATGATGTGGGTGAGCATCTAGATGTGAGCCAGTACCTGCAACATTAATAGATCTCTCTTCCTAGATAAGGGGAAATGTTTCATCCTTTACTTCTGGGGTCCAATCAAGCTGTACTTGGACAAGGCATCCAGTACTGTGTACAAATATCCCTGTTAATAAATGACAGTCACACCAATCAGCAGTTTGCTAGGGTAGATAGGGCAAGGGGACTAATTCTGCCCCTCAAAACAGCTGATAGGTATTAATGCCAGTTTTCTAACAGGACTATAAGCAGCACATGTCTTTGAGCACAACTTCTTATCTAGCTAGCAAACATTGCTCCATGTAGGATCAGGGAGAATGCTAACCTTTTGCATGGAAGATACAGGGGTCATTTCGTAGAAAAAGATGTGCAGGAGCTCATTAGCATAACTTATTTGCATATGCTGCACCACCCGACATCACCAGAAGTATGTCAGAAGGCAAGAAAGGGGGGAGAGAGAGAGAGAGAGAGAGAGAGAGAAAGAAAGAAAGAAAGAAAAAGAAAGAAAGAAAGAAAGAAAGAAAGAAAGAAAGAGAGCTGGCAGAGAGGGGACTGCTACTAATCCAAGCCTCAGAAATACCACTATTCTGGGAGGATAGCTTCAGTGGTGGCTGAAGCCTTCAGAAAGCTGGTTGGAGGAACGAGGACCTTTCTAGGGGACAGGGTCATTTTGCTGCAGCCATGACACAAGCAGGCATTCCCTTGCGGGGCGGGGGCTGGCACCAATTCCCAGAGCTGTGCTCCCCCGAGCTCCTGCTCAAAATGACCCCTGGGAAGATGTATTGCTTTAAATTACAATACAGCAAAGGGGAGGAAATCTGCGTGTAAAACAAGAAACCCTACAAATAATCAGAGGAAGTAATTGATCACAAGATATTTTCCTGTTAAGCTGGATGCAACCATCTTTTACGCTGATGAAAAAGGGAGAAGATAGTCCCATTTGGCTACCAAATAGTCTATATTGGCAATTGTGGGGACATGCCTGGATTAACAAAAAACATGGATGGGGGGTGTAGTAAGGAAAGGAATTAGGTGAGAAAATGCTCCGATGCCATTTTATCTAATCATCATAAAACACAAACATATCTGGCTGATTTGAAGTGCAATCCGGTGCAAAATTACTCCAATCTAAACCCTCAAGGGGCTTAAATGGGAGTCACTTTTATACAGCATTGCACTGTTAATCCCACATCAAGTATATTAGTTTTATGTCAGAATAGCCTCTCTGATTATCCGGGTACTGAGAAAATAAAAACAATTATCCTACCATCCTCTTCCCCAACTGTCTTTAGTTGTATAATTTTTTTTGGTGTTCTTATACACAGAACAAAACTCTCATAGAAGCAGAAGCATTCTTGCATAATAGCTTTTTAACTGCAATCGAAATGAGCACCGTATCTGAGGTATGTTTCTGCTATGAACATTATTATATTATTGATCAGAGGGCAAGTGTGGTACTGGCAACTATAGCTGTCAATTCATTTTTGCTACTAGTGCAGTCTATGACGAATAGAAATTTGGTTGGCATTTTTCAGAAGTTGGAATTACATTGAGTTAGGGTTGCCTCCAAGTGGGACTTGCAAACCTCCCAGTATTATAACTGATCCCAGACTATAGAGATCAGTTCCTCTGGAGAAAGTGGCGGCTTTGGAGGGTGGACTAAGCGTTATACCCCGCTGAGGGACCCTCCCCTTCCCAAACCATGCCCTCCTCAGGCTCCACCCACAAATCTCCAGGAATTTCTGAACCTGGAGTTGACAGCCCTACTAAAGCCTGATGAAATACAGAAGTACATGTGACTCAAACAACTGAGGAACATTTATATAGATTTAGCAAACATACAGGTGATATTGTTGTATTAAAATAGCTGCTACTTTTGTACTAACAATTATTTTAAACTAATGAAGAGTTTACATTAATGTATGAAGTCATTTTTCAGGAGAAATATATTATAACTTGTTCAATATGTATACGAGATGGTTAATTTGATAAAATGATTTGTCAAGCTCCGCCTCCTTCCCCGGGGCCGCTCCCCCAGACGCCGTGTTCCCCTTTCTGTCAGAAAAGCCCTGCGGAAGTGGGGGTAGGGAATTTGGGAGGAATTCAGCCTCAGATTTGGCAGGGGGCGGGGTTTGAATACACCCAGGTCGCCCTCCTGCCACCGGGATGCCAGGCCTCGCCCTTGCCCCTCTCTCTCTCTCACTTTGGGCCGTCTCTCTCTCTCCAGCTCTTTTACACGCTTTGGCATTCGCACTCCCGGCACTTCCTCCCTGGCGTCCTCATTCCTCCTCTTTTTATTCCCACCTGTCACCTTCCCAGACCTCCTTCTGCTCCGCCCACCCCCCTCCCTCTCCTGCCCCGCCCCCCTTTATAGGCTGAGACGCGCCCAGCGTCTCAAGGGCGGGGTTCCGGGTCCCTCTCTGGCTTCCGCGGCGGCCGCGCAGGACTCTGCAGCCTCCTTCCTCCGCCCCTCCCAGCAGCGTCTCTTCGCCTCCGGAACTCTGTGGCTGTCATCCCTCTGGCTGGCTCGCCGTGCGGGCGCGGCTGCTCCTGGGGGCTTCCTGGCTGCCTTCCCCGACGCCTCCCTCGCCGGTGCCGGGCGGGCGGGGGCTTCTGGTGGTTGTCCGAGCCCGCTGGGGCCTCGGGACGCCTGCCGCGGCGACGCCATCAGCCCGCGGCTTGGGGGACGCGTCGTGGGATGCTTCCTGGCGGGTCTTGGAATCTTCGGCCGGCTGCTCCCTCTGTGCCTGCGAATCCGGGGGACGGTCGGCGGGAATCTGGCACCCGGGTGCCCCGCTCCGTCCCGGTGAGTCCGGGGGCTGCTCGGCGGGAGGTTGGGACCAGGCCCGGCCGTCCCGGACGGGACACCCCCCCCCCCGGGCTCCATGCCCGGGTCATCGTCCTCGAAAAGCCGGGACAGATAGTCAGCGATCCGATGGTCTGCTCCGGCCTGATGTCGAACTGTAAATGAAAAGGGGAGAAGTGATAGGTACCATCGCATAATACAGGGATTGGAATCTTTTAGCCGAGCCATCCAGAGTAGCGGGGCATGATCCACTACCAACTCAAAGGGGTTATTGACCAGATAATATTGCAACGTCCCTACAGCCCATTTTACGGCTAGGGCCTCCTTTTCCACCGTGGAATATCGGACTTCCGCTGGTTGGAGCTTTCGGCTAATGAACAGCACCGGCCAGGTGGTCCCGTGGATGTTTTGGGCCAGCATGGCCCCGAGGCCTGTTCTCGAGGCATCTGTGTGGAGTTCAAAGGGCCGGGAAAAATCGGGATTCCGCAGGACCGGGGAGTCCGACAAACTGCACCACAGTGTCTGAAACGCTTGCTCTTCCTGAGAGCCCCAGGTAAGTTGGTTGGGCTGTGCCTTACGAAGGCAGTCCGTAAGTGAGCTGGCGACGGAGGCAAAGCCAGCTAAAACGGCTATAGTATCCTACAAACCCTAGAAATCGGCGCAACTGGCGTTTCGTCCGTGGGCGGGGTTGGGCCTCCAGGGTACACACCTTTTCCGGCAGGGGCCAGAGTTGTCCTTTTCCTACGAGGTATCCTAGATATTTCAGCTCTTGGAAGCCCAAGCGGCTCTTTTTCGGGTTGGCCTTTAAACCAGCACTTTCAAGTGCCCGCAGTACCTGTTGCAGATGGGATACATGGGAGGCCCAGTCAGGGCTACAGATTATAATGTCGTCTAGGTAAGCTCTCGCGAAGTTACTGCACTGAGCGAGTGCGTGATCTACCAGACGTTGAAAGGTTGCGGCCGCTCCATGGAGTCCAAACTGCATGCGTTTGAATTGAAACAATCCTTCTGAGGTTGCAAACGCAGTCTTCTCCCGATCCTCCGGGGCCACCGGTACCTGCCAATATCCTTTGGTCAGATCCAAGGCTGATAAGAAGCGCGCCTCCCCTAGCTGGTCTATCAACAGGTCGGCCCGTGGCATGGGGTATGCGTCAAATTGGCCAGTTTGTTTAATTCTCGATAATCAATGCAAAAGCGGACAGACTGATCGGGCTTGGGCACTAGTACCACAGGGCTCCTCCAAGCACTGCAAGAGGGTTCGATCACATCCAAATGTAACATGTCTGCCACTTCTCGAGACATCACTTCCCTCAACTTCGGAGGCACCGGGCGCCAGGGGCTTCTTGCTATCTTTCCCGGGGGCGTGGGGATGTGATGTGTTGCCAACTGGGTGTATCCCGGCCATGTAGAAAAGACACAAGGGTTTTCCTTCAGTAGACGGCGTAAGTCTTCCTGCTGTGTAGGCGAGAGGGCCTCATCGAAGACCGGGCTTTCGCCCAAACTCGGGGCAACGCACCATGGCAAGGACCCATCCGGTAACTCGCCCGGACTCTCAACTAACATCCCCTCCTGAGCTGCGGGTTCCCTGGGACACCAAAGCTTCAGGTCATTGACATGGATGTGCTTGCGGCGTTGGGAACCCGGGTCACACTGTACCTCATAGGACAGGGGTCCTAATATGCGGGTGATCCAAAAAGGCCCCTGCCAAGGATCCCCGTTAGGGTTGGCCATGACGTCTTTGGACACCAGGACCCGGTCTCCTACCTGAAACGCATGGGGCCGGGTGCCCTTGTCATAACGTCTCTTCTGATCGCTCTGGGCCTTCTCCAGGTTCACCCGTGCCTCTCGGCGCACCATCTCCAGTCTTTCCTGCAACTGTCGGACATACTCGCCGGGAGCCGCTCCTTCTTCCGCTACGGGCTCCACCCTGTCTCCTTCAACCACTCCGAGGATGCCACGTGGCTGGCGTCCATAGAGGAGTTAGAACGGCGAAAATCCTGTTGAGGCTTGGGGGGTTTCCCTGAGTGCCAACAATAGAGGGTCGACATAGAGATCCCAAGACTGTGGGCGGTCGTAGGCCACCTTGCGCAGCATTGCCTTCAGGGTCTGGTTAAGGCACTCCACCAGCACGTCTGTCTGGGGATGGTGCACGGACGTGAACAGCTGCTTAATGCCGAGCGCCTTACATACCTGACGCATTAGTTGTGCCGTAAAGGGGGAACCCCGGTCCGTTAAAAGCTTGTGGGGCAGACCAACCATAGAAAAAAACCGCATAAGGGCCTTGGCCACCCCTGCGCTCTTTAGGGTGGGCAATGGAATGGCTTCTGGAAAGCGGGTGGCATAGTCCATGAGGACCAGAAGATACCGTGCTCCCCGGGGTGTCCGGGGCAAGGGCCCTACGAAATCCATTGCCACCCTCTCGAAGGGTGTGCGTATAATCGGGAGCGGCGAGAGGGGGCCTCGGGGCTCCGGGCGTCGGGACATTCTTTGACAGACCTCACAGGAACGACAGTAACCCCTTACATCCCGGGCTACAGTGGGCCAAAAGAAATGGGCCAGGATGCAGGCTAAAGTATTCTTAACCCCTTGGTGGCCTGCGCAGGGGTGATCGTGGGCGGCCTGCATGACGGTGTTGATGTAATCCTGAGGGACCAGCAGCTGCCTATAGGGCCCGCACCTCCCTTTTACCTCGCGGAACCAAGTTCCCTCAGCCAGTATAATACGGGACAGACGGTCACTCCAACGAGGGTCCACCACCCGCCCCTCACTCACCGCCACGTGCTGCCGTAATCCTGCCAGGGCCTCATCGCGGTTTTGGGCTGCTTGGAAGGCGGGGTCATGATCCCAGCCAGGGCCTCTCTCCAGTCCTGCCTCGGCGTCTCCCTCTCCGTGCTGCTGAGACGTCCCGGCGGGGGGAACCTCGGCCGCCGGGGCTGCGAACTCCGCGGGACTGGTGCTTCCTGACGGCTGGAGGGAAGACCCAGGATCCGCTGCTCGTAAGGCGGCCGTGAAGTGCGGGGCATCGCGCCCCAGGAGGACGGGATACGGCAGCCGGGAGACTCGAGCCACTGGAAGCTCCCATTGCTGACCAAGGTACGTCAGGGTTGCCAGCACCACGGGGCAATGCTCTTCATGCCCGTGGAAACACACGATGGAGGCGGTGTGGATCTCTGGGAGAGCTTGGGGTAGGAGATGAGATCGCACCATGGAGATGGAGCTGCCGCTATCCAACAGGGCCAACATCCGGCGGCGTCCTAGGGCCACCGGTAAGACCCAGGCCGGGGGTCGGCGTTCCCCTGCCGAGGCCTGCATTGTCTCGTCGACACCCAGGTCACACTCCATAAGGGGGCAGTCCTGTTTAAGATGGCCCCACTGGCCACAAATGTAGCACGGGCCCAACTCCGGGCCCCGGCGTGCTGGGCCTGGTGCGGGTGGGGGCCCGGCGCCTCCGGGGCTGCCTCCTCCGGGGCCCTCCCCCGCCCGGCCCATGGCGGGGGGGTAGAACCGGCCGCGGGCGTCTGCACCACTGGGAATGCCCCGTGAGAAGTTGGGCCGGGCTCTCCCTGGCCTTCCTGGATCGTCCCGGGGGTTAGCGCCACCTCCGGTGGATCCTCGGGCTACCTGTCCTGTCCCTCGGCCATGCCGACCTGTCTCTACCTTGGGAGGGTAGAGACAGGTCGACCCTCCGCCACCTGGTAGTTCTCCCACAACTCCTGTGCCTCACTGAGCCTAGTGGGCTTCCAGCAAGCCAGCCAGTGATGGGTGCGGGCTGGGAGCACATGTAAGAGTTGCTCTATAACAACCAGTTCTACTACTCGCCGGCCATCATCTGTGGTGGGGGCTAACCAACGTGTAGCCGACTCACATAGTGCCGCGATGACTGCCCGGGGTCTGGCCGCTGTCTGTACCTGCATACTGCGGAAACGCTGCCTATACGTCTCTGGAGTTATTTCCAACCGGTCCAGGATGGCGGCCTTCACCTTTGCATAATAGGCGGCATCTGCCTTTTCCAGCACCTTGAGGGCTGCCTGCGCCTCACCCGTCAGGTACGGTCCCAGGATATGTGCCCACTGGGCCGGTGGCCACTGGGCGGCCTCTGCCGCCCTCTCAAAGGCCTCCAAGAAGGCCTCTATATCGTCCTCCGGGCCGAGCTTGGCCAGGGCCGGCCAAGGCGCTCTCACTGGTGGCACCCCACCGGCTGCAGCGGCCCCAGCCCCAGCGGGTTGCGCTGTCAGCACTCTCTGCAGGTCCCTCATGAGTGTGGCTTGGGCGGTCTGCTGCTGCTGGGCCAAGTCGCGAATCAACTGGGCCTGATGCTCGGCCATCCATTGGCCGAATTGTGTTAAGTCCATCTCTGCGGCCGGGGCCTCCTCCAGAACCAGGTCTCCCGCCGGCGGGCTACGGAGCGAGGGCTGAAACGTCGGGGGCCGCAAGGGGCTGCGTGCGGGCGTCCAGTCTGCTGGGGTCGGGAGGCGGGGTAGCGGGCGCCCTATGGGCCGGGCGCTGCCGGCATCCTCCACCAATTTGTCAAGCTCCGCCTCCTTCCCCGGGGCTGCTCCCCCAGACGCCGTGTTCCCCTTTCTGTCAGAAAAGCCCTGTGGAAGTGGGGGTAGGGAATTTGGGAGGAATTCAGCCTCAGATTTGGCAGGGGGCGGGGTTTGAATACACCCAGGTCGCCCTCCTGCCACCGGGATGCCAGGCCTCGCCCTTGCCCCTCTCTCTCTCTCACTTTGGGCCGTCTCTCTCTCTCCAGCTCTTTTACACGCTTTGGCATTCGCACTCCCGGCACTTCCTCCCTGGCGTCCTCATTCCTCCTCTTTTTATTCCCACCTGCCACCTTCCCAGACCTCCTTCTGCTCCGCCCACCCCCCTCCCTCTCCTGCCCCGCCCCCCTTTATAGGCTGAGACGCGCCCAGCGTCTCAAGGGCGGGGTTCCGGGTCCCTCTCTGGCTTCCGCGGCGGCCGCGCAGGACTCTGCAGCCTCCTTCCTCCGCCCCTCCCAGCAGCGTCTCTTCGCCTCCGGAACTCTGTGGCTGTCATCCCTCTGGCTGGCTCACCGTGCGGGCGCGGCTGCTCCCGGGGGCTTCCTGGCTGCCTTCCCCGACGCCTCCCTCGCCGGTGCCGGGCGGGCGGGGGCTTCTGGTGGTTGTCCGAGCCCGCTGGGGCCTCGGGACGCCTGCTGCGGCGACGCCGTCAGCCCGCGGCTTGGGGGACGCGTCGTGGGATGCTTCCTGGCGGGTCTTGGAATCTTCGGCCGGCTGCTCCCTCTGTGCCTGTGAATCCGGGGGACGGTCGGCGGGAATCTGGCACCCGGGTGCCCCGCTCCGTCCCGGGGAGTCCGGGGGCTGCTCGGCGGGAGGTTGGGACCAGGCCCGGCCATCCCGGACGGGACATGATTACAGTTTATGAGTTAAAAATTGTAGATCTGTACATGTATATATTTTGTGTTATACATATGCTACCTAGTTAGCAATATAGGGATGAGCTTTGCATTACGGAATGTCCTGATTATTTAATTTCCACTTGCATTCGTCCTAATAGCAATGTTAATAGATTTCCAGCACTGAAAAGTTGTTTGAGATGTGTTTCCTTTTTGACAGAATATTCAGAAGCCTCTCGCATCAAGAGGAGATAAATTCAACAGTGATGGTCATCAGTCTGAGATTTTTGATCACCCAGTTAGGTAGTACTTATTTGCTAAACTAAACAAAAATCGGAATGAAACTCTCATAAAATCTGCCACAAGATTTTACAGATCAAGGCTATAATCCAACCTGCTGTGAAGTTAAAATGATTTCAGCGCGGATTGCTTTTGATGTTAGTTCCTGTACTTAGAACCAAGTCAATGTGTTCTTGAGTACAAAATGTTCTTAAGCAGCGTCATTTACTAATGGTGGCACACACAGTCATAAACTGAGGTTTTAGGGTGCAATCGTGCACACGGTTTGGCAGTTTAAATCTTAACTTAAATCAATAGGATTCAAGCTTTGCATGACACAATCAGCAGGACTAAACTGCAGTAGCCTATGCGCAGGATTTCTAGCCTGCTGCTCATGTGTCCTTTGCCAGTAATGCCACCATTTATGCCACTGTATGCAATTCACCGTTTTGATATATTTCGTATTTGGGAGTTTCTAAAGCAAAAGATGCCCTGACCTGGATGGCCCAGGTTAGCCTGATCTCATCAGATCTCGGGTTGGCCCTGGTCAGTATTTGGATGGGAGGCCACCAAGGAACACCGGGGTTGCTAGGGAGAGGCAGGCAACGACAACCTCTGAACGTCTCTCACCTTGAAAACCCTACAAGGTCTTCACAGGTCAGCTGTGACTTGACTGCAAAAAAGAGAGAGGTACTGATCTTCTCCTGAGTATCTACTTCTAAGTCTAACACATTTTATTAATTAATTTATATTGAAATTAGAAAAACAGTTTAATTTAAAAAATACCGACACCACAAAATATATTATACTCTGAATCAAGGCAGCCTGCAGTGGTATCATTAACCTTTGCTCTTTTTTCTTATATAACCTGAAACCCTAGGCATTTCTTCCCTTAGATCTTGGTTTCTACTTGCGATTTTTATTTGTGTATCGTTTAGGAATAGGATACACCCTTAATACATTTCCCTCTTTCCTCGTAACATTTCCCTTCAGGCTCACTGGGCAACTTGTGAACACTCCAGTTATTGCAGAACAGCAAGACAGCCCCCTTGCATTTGAAGTAGATGATCTTTCTCAGCAGATGCCTGTACTACTGCAGGAAACTGGAACAGACTCAATCAGTGGTGCATTATTAGCTTCTGAGAAAAATGCGTCAAAATCATGTGTAACAAATCAAATGGAAATAGTATTTGTCCCCAAATCATTTTCAACGGGTATGCTGCATTTATTTTATTTTATTTTATTTATTATTCTGGGTCAGATTGTTGTCATCCAGATGCTGAAAATTCAGACGTCTCTGTGGAATAAGACAGGAAAACAAAATGCATGTTGTAAACATTAGCATGTGGCACAAAAACAAATGATCATTTTATTCTATATGCTTTGTCAATTATATTTTAAACTAGATACCTTGAATGGTTTCTGATCTGAGGTATTCAAAGCAGTATTTAAAGAGGTATTTAAAGCAGTACGTCTGGCTGGAATGTACTTTGAAGTGTTGCAACAAATAGTGTAACTTCCTTTATCATATATAAATTAAAAGTTATACTGGGCTTAGCTGATGTGTAAATTAGTAACAATAAAATTCTACAGAACATGTTTTGCTGATATTTCATGTAAGGCAATGTTCATATAAGAATCCAACCCAGCACTTGCAGTTTTTTAACTTTAAAACAGTGCCATCTTACTCAAATTCCTACTCATGCCTGTTCTTAGGGTTACACTGTAAAACTGTCTACATATTTCCTTCTCTTTTTTTGTACTGGGAGAATTCTCTAGTTATATTTAAGGAGCTGTACACTGCAATAAAAATAGGACTTGACAGGGATCATTTCGTAGAAAAAGAGGTGCAGGAGCTCATTACCATAACTCATTTGCATATGCCACACCCCCTAACATACTGGAAGTGTGTCAGAAGGCAACACCCACCCCTCAGGCTCCACTCCACAGGTGAGTGAAACTGGCCTGCTCTTCCTCCATTCCCTTCCCCATTTCCAATACTTTGTGCAATAAAAATAAGCATAAAGAACACACCCGCATTCTCTTCCTGCTCCCTTGGAACCACCAGGTTTCAAGTAGACGAGATACCCAGGACATGTGCACCATCCATCCCTTTCCCTTCCCCTCCCCACAACAAGACACCCTGTGAGGTAGGTGGGGCTGAGAGAGGTCTTTTGAGAACTGCTCATGAGAGAACAGCTCAGAGAACTTGTGACTGGCCCAAGGTCACACCAGCAGTTGCATGTGGAGGAGTGGGGAATCAAACCCAGTTCTCCCAGATTAGAGTCCAACTCCTGACCAGTACACCAAACTGATGGGGTGGAAGCTGCTGAAGGTTTGGTGAAATTTCTCCAGTACTTATGTGCCATGTGCCCAGATAAAAAATGGTATACTTAGAAAATTTATATGCCACCAAGTCTCTGGAAAAGCAGCACACAGTCATAAAAGGAACAATGATAAAATTATCAATATTAAAACAAAACATTAAAATCAATAAAGACCCTAGCAGGGCTTTCTCCGGGGCGCTGCGCCTCTGCACTGCTCGGGGAAGCCGAGGAAGGGACGGGGCTTGGTCATGTGCCCGCCCCCTGGGCTCTTCACTCCCGGAGCTCCGCTCCTGTGTGCTCCCGCTCCAACGGACCCCTGGGACTTGAGGATTAAGAACTTGTGGTCAGAAGACCCCTTTTTCCTCCTTTGAGTCAAATACAATTGGTGGCGAGTCTTTTGCAGTACAATATTAAATAAGAGTTATACATTTCTAAGTTCACTGCAGTCTGTGGACTTAGGTATGACTCTCTTTATGATTATACTGGTAGAAAAGTAGCACGAAGTTAGTAGTTATGAAGTACCTTCCCTTGTGTCACTTGGAAGATCATAGGCTGGATATCTGATTTAGATTAAAAAGAAGAAGAAAATGTCAGGGGAGGAATTACATGTGCTCACCATCATACATAGTTTGAGGACAGGTTTCTCATAACTCTCCATGCTTATTTTTTATTTGCCTAATACATTTATATAATACATACATAATGTATGAGCATTTTGAAAGCAGGTTCCAATGTACTGAAATATTAAATCAGTAACATTAATTATAAAATCAAATACAAAATAGAAATTGTTTTAGTTGTTTTGATTAGTTTGTTTGGATTTTTAAAAATCACTTAAATTATGCTTTGTTCACAGAAAATCAAACCTGTGTGGAACAGAACCCTAGTACAATCTGTACATTGGATCCTGGTAATGTATCTTCTGCTGGAAAATGTGAGCAAGATTCAAGATCACAGAAGAATAGCTCTTTCCCAATCCATGAATATTTGACTAAGAGGAAGAAACAAGCAGCACCTTGTAAATCAAATGCTCAGCCTACTGCAGACAATTCTGATGCAAAAATAGACCAAAATAGTATGCTACATTGTTGCACTGACAAAGTCCTCATGACTGATGAGACTGGTAATCAGATAGATCCAAATGTTATTTCACAAACTGACCCATTGCTTCAACCTGAGAATAAATCTGCCCCGACACATAAAGTACTTTTAAAAAGGGATCAAAAGTCAGAAGAAACTGTATACGATGCTGACATGGAATTAACTGCTAGTGAATTAGGTGAGATACTCACAGTTAAATCAAAAGCTAAAGGCAAGAATGGCCATCAACTCAAAGCTGATAACATTTCAACAAATTTGAGAAAAACAAGGGTAGAAAAGAAGACTGAGAATAATAACAATAAACCTAAAAAGGGTGATAAAAAAGTTCCAGGTAACAAAAGGGTTAAAAATATCAGCACTATGGAATCTCAACAACTTCAGCCACAGAAAAATGAGTTGTTTCAAAGGAGAAATTATCAAGAAATGAATTTGAAGAGCACTAAGAAACATGCAGTTGGGCAACATTCTACATATGACAAAGAAAATGATATACAGATGCATCCAGTAAGATTTCCGAACCTAAACTGTCAGAAAGCTACTAATCTATTACAAAAAGAAAAAAGAAAAATCAGTATTTCTAAAATAGTAGAGAATCCAAACAACCAGGCCCCAGAAGAACTCGGTGCATCCGGCAAAAAAGTGTCATTAGAAGATTATTGTACTGAAAGCGCCTCATCTGCAGAAAATCCGATCTCTGATAATGCTTCAAAACAATATTTGTTAGAGGAAGATACCACTAAGCAGACAATGACAAATATTACCTGTCTTGCTACACATACAATAAACAAATCAAATTGCTGTGAAATAGAAAATGGCCAAGATTCAAGAAGAAATCTGAAAGAACTTGCATCAAATGAATGCAGACCTGATTACCAGACAAACCAAGGTAGAAACATCACCCTGAGAAGTAGGAACAACAACAGAGAAGTTAATTTCCATTGCAATCTAACACCAGAAATAACCACTCACACATTAGATGTTATATCAACCGAACAAGCAAATGAAGTACTTTCACAGGACAGTAAAAGGAGAATTTTTGCAAATGCTAGCCGGAAAATGTGTATTATACACACAGACTCTCTTAAGCAGAAAAAAATTATTGTGAAACAAAACTTACAATATGAGAATGTTCCACATGTTGCTGTCACCCAGAAGAGAGCTGAAAAGATACAGAAGAGTTTAGATGTTCAGAGTGTCAGCCCCGTGCGCCCCTTAAAGAAGGCTGAATTTGATGGCGACACATTCAAAAGGATATATTTTATACAAAAGCCAAGAAGAAAAACCTATGTTGTTTGTTCAAGCAGTCAAGATAAAAGCAAAGAGCACCCTATTTCTAACACTGCTGAGACAACCACTGAGGTACAGAACATTCAAAAAAACATCTCCGTTCAGAAGAACCCTGAAGGTTTTCAAAGAACAAATCAAGAAAAAAATGAGGGTGCTCCTACAGAGGAGCTAGCTGTAATTAGTAAAGAGTCTTGCAAAATACCAGACTTTGGTACGTGTGTTCCTTTTACAGCTTTTCCTTTAAGTAATTTCATTTCAGCAAGGTCCAGTCCAAGATTTTGTTATCTCAGTAGGACTGGCAGGTGCGTAGGGCTGTTTCAGTGAAGGGAAAGAAATGGGCCACCCACACAGATCCTTAGGCGTCAGTCCCCTGAAGGCAATCTGTACCTTCGCCATGTAATCTTGAAGCCCATATTGCCTGGATTTGAAGGGACAACCCCCTCCCCAATTCAGTGCAACCAGATTTCAGGTTCCACAGCTATTTTAAATAAACAGACTCAGAGGCCGAAGACAGACTGGCAATCTGAAGCGGAGGCAAAGCGGAGGGAACTGGAGCGGGGGAAAAAACCCACGGAGCTGGCCGTTCACACTGGCCAGAGCAATGCGGATCAGCGGCGATACGGAGCATTCAGACTGCCACGGAGAGTTCAGACTGCCGCATAGCCAGCGCGCGCGGCTCGCGCGTGCCGCTGCACTTTTTTTTTGTTTTTCTTTGATGTTTTTCGCATATGCGCATATGCGCAAAACTTTTTGCCGGTGCGTTCACACTTCCTCCGGATGCCTCCCGCTTCTTCCAGTTCACACTGTTTGGAAGCGGGAGGCATGCGGAGGAAGGCCCCTGAACACCGGGAAAAACCGGTGTCCGGGTAAAGCGGAAGGAAAGCGGCTGGGAGACGGGTAAGTACGCAACGGAGCCGACGGGCAGATGCGCATGTCTGAACGGGCTCCTTTCCTCCGTTTGCGAAGCGTGCCTGCCCCGCTTCAGATTGCCAGTCTGTCCTCGGCCAGAGAAAACATTCACAACTTAGCATTTTCATCCCCAGAGAGACTAAGCAACTGTTTGTAGGATGGGAGGAGGTGGATTGATTCTAGTCACCCCGCCATCGCCTTCAGTAGGGGATCAGATCTAAAAGAGGTGGGTATATCTGGAGGTCATTTTAATTTCATCTACTTTAAGCCATTCAGCATAGGAGTTCTGTTGTATTCATTCTTTTAAATGAGCCAGTTTGGTGTAGTGGTTAAGTGCGCGGACTCTAATTTGAGAGAACCAGGTTTGATTCCCCACTCCTCCACATGCAGCTGCTGGATGACTTTGGGCAAGCCATAGCTCTGTACCAGCTGTTCTCTCAAGGACAGTTGTCTCAGAGCTCTCTCAGCCCCACCTACCTCACAGGGTGTCTGTTGTGGGGAGGGGAAGGGAAAGTAGTTTGTTTGTAAGCCACTCTGAGACTCCAAGTGAGCAAAGGACGGGATATAAATCCAATCTCTTCTTCCTGTTCTCTCTTAAAATAATTCAGCTGATTTCAAATTTAATTACTGTGCAATCCTAACGAGACTCCAAGGGATTTAGAAGAGTGTAATTTGTTTAGGTTTGCACTGTCAATGTTAGAACTGTGGTTCATATTTAGAAAAAGAGTAACTGACAGAATTTTTAAAAGTGTATTAATTATCCAGTCATTAATTATAATTAGTAATTCAAATATCATTGTATTCACAGGTAATAAACCTCTGGAAGATCTGACAAATAATATACATTGCCTTCCAAAACCCAAGAAATATTTAGAAGAAAATTTCATACCAGCTAATAGACGAAGACGAACTACTGTTTGTTACCGAGAACCCAAAATGAACACGTTAGTGTTTATTAATTACGTTTCCCCCCTAAGTATTAGAAATTAAACGGATAGAATTAAAACCATGGTTCCACAAGGCAGTATATTGCTCTTTTCCCATAACAATCAGATAACTCCTGTCCCCATGGACAAAATCCTGCTGTAGATTTACTGAGAAGGAAACCCTGTCCAGTAACCCTGTAGGAGCAAAAGAAGAGCCTTGCTGGATCAGTCCAGTGGTCCATATAGTCAAGCATACTGTTTCATACTGCAGCTGGCCCATTACCTGGAGGGCATGGAGGCCAAAGCCTTTCCTTGATATTGCCTCCTAGCTCTGGGTTTCAGAGATTTGCTGTTTCTGGTTATGGAGGTCCCCTTTAGTAAACCCTACACTGCTCACCCCCAATTCCAGATCATTTATGAACAAATAGCATAGATCTTTGTGGAACCCTGCTGCTCACTCATCAAACTGTCTTATCTATTCCTACTCTCTCCTTCCTGTCATTTGACCACTTTTTAATTTTTAAATCTGTGCTGTTATCCCATGACTGCTAAGCTTTGTTAAATGCTTTGCCAAAAGTCTTTTTGAAGTTCAAGCGTATAATATCTGCTGGATCAACCTTATCCCCGTGCTCGTTAACCTTCTCATAGAACTCTAAAACATGGTGAGACAGGGTTTCCCTTCAAAGAAGCAATACTGATTTCCCCATAACAGGTTTTGTTTTTCTGTCTACTTAATAATCCTTTATTTAATAATAGTTTCTACTCATTTACTTAGGACAGATCTTAGGCAAACAGTCCTGCAATTTTCTGGATCCCCCAGAAAATTAGTGTAACATTTGCTACTTTCCAGTCCTCCAATACGGAGGCTGATTTTAGTGATAGGGTTGCCAGCCCTGGGTTGGAAAATACCTGGAGACTTTGGGGATGGAGCCAGGAGAGAGTGAAGCTTGGTGAGGGTTTGGTAAGGTAAGGAGCCTCTGCATGGTACAGTGCCATAGAGTCCACCCTTTAGATTTTCTCCAGGGGAGCTGATCTCTGTCAGCTGGAGATCAGTTGTAAAAGTGGGAGATCTCCAGGCCCCACCTAGAGGCTGGCAACCCTACTTCATGACAAGTTAATTACCAGTTAGTGCTGGTAGACTCAGGCGGTTAGCTGTGTTGGTCTGAAGCAACAGAACAAAGCCAAAGTCCAGTGGCATCTGTGTTAGTCTTAAAGGTGCCACTGGACTTGAATTTTGTTCTAGTTAGTGCTGGTTAGCCCTATTGGTCAGCGCATCTTGTGCTCATTCCATCTTGTGCTCTTTGGATCTTGATTAGCCAGGTCTCTTTTTCTAGGAGGAACTCCTTTGCATATTAGGCGACACACCCCTAATGTAGCCAATCCTCCAAGAGCTTACAGTAGTCCCTGTAAGAAGAGCTCCTTAAGCTCTTGGAGGATGGGCTACATTAGGGGTGTGTTGCCTAATATGCAAAGGAGTTCCTCCTGGAAAAAGAGACCTGGCTTTGACTCTCGAACGTTCGTGCCCCGAAAACCTTGTTGGCCCCTAAGGTGCTACTGGACTTGAATCTAGTGGTTCTACTACAGACCAACATGGCTGTCTTCTGAAAGTATCTTCTTGGATCTTGATCGTGTTTCCCAAGGGCTGGCTTGCTAGCAAGTCCCTGGTTGGACTAGATGACCCTGGAGGTCCCTTCCAACTCTATGATTCTATGATTCTAGTAACTTACTGGCCCTCCTCCCTGGTTGTGTTATGTGTCTGTTTTTATCAAGCAGTTTAAATATTTTATATATATTTCATCTTAAATGCTGTTTTAGTGGCTGAATTTTTTTTACTGTTTTTGATGTTCGCTGCCTATGAGACTCTCTTTGGGTGGAAGGGCGGCATAGAAATGTTTTATATAATGAATAAAGTACAGTTCAAAAAAATGTAGAACACCATTTTGCATGTATTATATGCTTTGACTGGCATGAGCAACTTCAGGGATATTTCTGACCATGATCATTTCTGTTACAAAGCTGGTTAATTTTGATATTTACTGATACAATTTGCAGCTTGTCTGGAAAGGCGGGGTAGAAATGCAAATAATAAATAAATAAATGCTCTGCACTTCTAACACGAACGGCACTGATGATCTACTCCTTCCCCCCACCCAGCAAACTGAGGAGAGGAGATGAATTCACAGACTCTGAATTTCTTCATTCTGCAGTCTCCAGAGTCAACGCCAAGCGAAGCTTTAAAAGCAAATCAAGGTTACTATAAAGAGGATGCACAGAAAAGCTATCGGTTTGAGTGGTCTTCTTCTTAAACAGCTTCTATGATTGCAAAGTGTTCTTCCATGATGTATTTTATTAACGTCATGTTCATTTGAAATCCCTGCTGTCCGGCACACTTTTGCCACATTAGAAATGAAAGAAATGAGCAAGATTTAGATCTACGCAGTCCAAACCTTTCTGTTATGAATCTTTGTCAGTAAATTTAAATATCTGAAAGATTGCATAGTAAATTCTAAATTAAAATGAGTTAAACTGAGCATTTTAAGTTTCGTATAAGAGGAAAAGTAATCCACATTTTTGAAAGTGAATCATAAAGATTTTAGGGGGGACATCAAACAGAGGGTTTTTTTGTTCTTGGGCAAACACTGTCAGCCCAAGCTTATCCTGGTTATATGCTGTGCTGAAAGAAGAGACTTCAGCAGCACATCAAAGCCAAAGGAAAGCAGAATTGTTGGGCAGAATTGGGAACACTTCAACTTGTCATGCAGTGGGGAGAAAATCTGCAGTTCCCAAAGTTCACACTTCTGCACAGCTCTTAGAGAGGCAGGGGATGCCTCTCCCACTTTAGTTCTAGATCCCTTCCTGCAAAAACTACCATGACATCCTAGGTCAGGGGTGGGCAAACTTGCTCAGCGTAAGAGCTACCTAGAACAGGGGTGGCCAAACTTGCTTAATGTAAGAGCCACATAGAATAAACATCAGATGTTTGAGAACCACAAGACATGAACAAATATTACCTGCTTTTACTGGAAAATAAGCAAATCTGCTTTTTATTAACATTAAATGAGACTGCCAAAAATAATAACAAAAGGGGTAAAAGCAGATATTGATAATGATATTAATTAGTCCAATGATATTTGTTCGCTAATGATATTTAGCTTCCCCAGCCGCATAATATATGTGAAAGAGCCACATGCTGCTCCCGAGCCACAGTTTGCTGACCCCTGTCCTAGGTAAGTAAAGAAAGGCAGAGATTGTCAGCTTTGCCCCATTTGCCTATGAAAGTGAGATATTCACATAACAACTGTGCTGGGAGCTTAGGACCTGCTCCATAGACATTAAGGTGGAGAGGACCTCCCCATGTAATCCCTCCTCTCTTTCTTCTTTGGAGAAACCTCATAAGAGCACTGTGTGAAAACTTCCCTTTGCACTAAAGTAGCTTCACTGGCCACTAACTTCACCAGAGAGAACAGGGCCAGTGTCTGATCTGGGAGTAAAAAGGGTCACTTGCATATGGATTGTTTGCCCTACCTTAGATTCTGTTGCTCCCCCACAGCATCATGGTCTGGATCTTCCCAGTCCCATCTGCATCAGCATCATTTCCCATGCCCCACTCCCATGTGGCAGGCATCCCCCCCCCCCCAGAGGGCTTTCAGGTATTGGCATCCTGTTATAGCATTATAATTTATAACTAGTCTAGCAAGCAGTGTTCCCTCTAAGCTGAGTTAGTGTGAGCGAGCTCACAATTTTTTAGCCTCCGGCTCAGACATTTTTGTCTCAGCTCAGGAAGGGATGGCTTCCCTTCCTGCAAACTGATTAAATCTGATTTAATGCAAACTTAAACTTAAAACAAATTTAATGCAGCAGCCAAATCGCTCGCTCACAGTTTTAATGCCAGTAGCTCACAAAGTAGAATTTTTGCTCACAAGACTCCACAGCTTAAAGGGAGCATTGCTAGCAAGTCCTCTGAATTCCCAGATTTCTTTTATTTTAAAGTATTTAGGCTCCTGAATTGCAGATATGTAAGGGGGAAAACATAACTCTGCAACAAAAGCGCCTAGAGATCTACTTTTTTAAAAAAAGAATGAAAGAAAACTAGGTATTCGGAGAACCAGTTAGATTGTTCTAATGTTCTAATGCTATAACAATATGTCAGTTTATCATTTTAAAAAATGAAAGAGCCCTGCCCTAACCTGGGCAGCCCAGGCAAGCCCAGTCTCATCAGATCTCAAAAGCTAAGGAGGGCTAACCGTGGCAAGTACTTGGATGGGAGGCCTCCAAGGAACACCAGGGCCAGGATGCAGAGGCAGACAGTATCAAGCCACCTCTCTGAAACATCCAAACCCCACTAGGGATTGCTAGAAGTCAACCATGACTTCCAGGCATGCAAGCTCATACGCACACAGACAATAAATACCAAAAACAAACAAACAAAAAAGGAAATGAAAGAGCTTCCAGTAGCATGGGGGGAATGGCTGCCTCTGGGGACTGGGACAGGGAAAATGGGAGGAAACCTGCCATGTGGAAGCCCCATTGCCGCTACACTATATTGGCAGCTGCTGCAGCAAGAGAGGGATTATTAAAGCGCAGTCCCCGTGTGGAAAACACAAGGACCTCTTGTTCTGGCCCCGCAAGGCCCTGCACCTGACCTTATGCGGTGTGCAGTTTACCTAAGATGGGGTTGTTAGGGTGCTATCACATGCGAGCCGCAGACTGGCTGTAGCTTAAATCCAACAAACGTAAAAATAGAATTTCCCTCTCGTTATCTGTTCCAGGATTAACAATGTCGGCTTAAAGCAAACCTAACACTTCCAATTTTTGGTGTGTAATCCTATTTTTGCTGCAAAATATTTCCAGTCCATAAGTGGAAATTAAAAATAAAAAACCCTCCAAGCATTTTTCTCCTGGAAACCCCCTTAGCAGCAGCATCTTCAACTTTTATGTCGGTATTCCATAACCAAAGTGTTAATTTTTCATATTTAATCAAATGTGAAGGTACTGCAGAACATGGGAAAGTCTGCTTTATCATGCCTGACTCCTTATTAAAGGTAAAAGGTAAAGGTTTCCCTTGCTTGAAAGCCAGTCAAATCCAACTCTAGGAGGCGGTGCTCATCTCCATTTCCAGGCCGAAGAGCCAGCACTGTCTGGAGACATCTCCGTGGTCCTGTGGCTGGCATGACTAGACACCAAGGTATCTATTTATCTACTTGCAATTTCTTGCTTTCAAACTGCTAGGTTGGCAGGAGCTGGGACCAGAAATGGGAGCTCACTCTGTCACATGGCACTCGGGTCTCAAACTGCCGAACTACCGATCTTCTGGTCTGCAGTTCAGCATCTTAACCACTTGAGCCACCATGGCCCCTTTTGACTCCTTATTACACAATATTTATCATTTATGTTTATGCCCTGCCAACAAAAGTCCGTATGGTCAAAGCAATGGAATTCCCAGCAGTAATGTATGGCTGCGAGAGTTGGGCTATAAGGAAGGCTGAGCGCCGAAGAATAGATGCTTTTGAATTATGGTGCTGGAGAAGACTCTTGAGAGTCCCTTGGACTGCAAGGAGATCAAATCAGTCAATCCTAAAGGAAATCAACCCTGACTGTTCCCTGGAAGGCCAGATACTGAAGCTGAAGCTCAAACACTTTGGCTGCCAAATGAGAAGGAAGCACTCACTGGAGAAGACCCTGATGCTGGGAAGGATTGAAAGTCAAAGAAGAAGGGGACGGCAAAGGATGAGATGGTTAGAAAGTGTCATCGATGCAACGAACATGAAATTAAACAAACCCCAGAGCACAACAGAAGACAGGAGGGCCTGGTGTGATTTGGTCCATGGGGTTGCGAAGAGTCCGACTCAACTGTGTGACTGAACAACAACCAAAAAAACTTCTTTTCTCCCCAACAGGGACCCAGCGTGACTAACAACATCACTCTATTTTGTCCTTACAGTAACCATGTGAAAGGCAGAATGGCCCAAGGTCACCCGGAAAGCTTGCCTCAATTAATTAATTGGTAATTAGCTTCGTTACTTCCTGCTGTCATTGCTCCTGGAATTTTTCGCTTGCTCTAAGAGTTTTTCCATGACCTAAATAAGAACCTTTCATAAGGGCTCAAGACTACGATACGATAAAGTTTACTGTCTATGGCAAAAGGTTGTTACAATCTGACTCATATAACATAATCATGGACATCAGCATTAAAACAATCTACCCCCAAAGTACTAATCAAATAAAGCATTGCCCCCTTTAGATGCAGCTCTAGCCTGTATTTTCTTGGCTGCTAAAGCGAAGAGTGGCACTCTATAGGAGACAAATGGATCAGCATCTAAGAGATAACCTCAGCGTTCCAATGTTTGCCGATACCTGAATAATGGAAAGTAGCAGATGTGCCTGCTGTCAGGGGACAGAATTAGGAATGTTGCCTTTGCACTTTTCAGGAAACATGGGTCTGTACAGAACACATTATTTGTGGGGGGGGGGGGGGAATGAAAAGCCAGTTGTAGGGTGGCCAGCACTGTGCCAGCAAGCCACAACAGTTGGGGGAGTAGAATGTGTGGAAGGGGAGTGACCACCCAGAAATGACAGCACTGCATCAGTGACGCTCTAGGAATCCCCCCCCCCCCCAAATCTCTATTGTAAAGCCCATAGAGATTGGGGAAATTCCTAGGGCATTGCAGATATGGCAGCTGTGTCTAGACATCATCCCTCTGCCTGTTTTCTCCTGCTGCTCAATAGCCTGAGGCCAGGTGGAGGTGGGAGAGCTAGCAATGTCTTGAAAGGAATAATAAGCGAAATGTATGTCTCACTTTCAGATATGGATGGCTCATCGGAACGACGAGACAGGTTATGCTGTTCCTAGAGAACGCAGTATCTTCTGACTTACAAGAAAACTTTTGAATAATTCACTGTCAGTGGCATATGACTTCTTATAGGCTGATCCAAATTTATGACACTGCACAGGACAACTGTCCGTGCTGTGGAAATGAGACACAACTTTTTACATGTATCTTGGCTTTGCACATTCGGTCAACAGTCGGTCAACAGCTTTTATGTCTACATTGACATATTTTAAAAGAAGAGTTAAAAAAGAATCAGCTGATAAATTTATAGAAAAAAGGATTTTATTGATTGACTACTGGAGCATGAGATTTCAGGATACTCTTCAACCTTTTTAAATTATGAATGCTATTCATGGGGGGGGCTTTATAGCGACTATAAGAATTATTTGTGGAACAGGTAAATAACATTGCCCTTCTTTACTTGTATTCATAATTCTGTATTCCTTGGTTTGTCCTTATAGTTAAGTTAAAAAGCTGCGTTAAAAAAAAGTTTTGTGGCATCTTGAAGACTCACACATATATTGTAGCATAAGATTTCGCGGACTAGAACTCACTTCATCACATGCACAAAATGTTATTCTCCGAGCCAAATCTGTCCAGTGGCCGCCGATGCCATTCCAGAAGCAGAAACAGCAGCTGGCTGTTTCTACACTTGAAAATACAAGGCGGTGGGTGGGGACAAGATCTCCTGGGGCCACCGCGGCACTTACCCAGTCCAGTCCATTCCCTCGCGACGAATCAAAGCACTTCAAATGCTTCTAAAAAGGCGGCAACAGCCATGGATGGACTTGTGGCTGCCATCACTTGTTGTTTGGCCCTCAGTTGGCAGCTATGTGTGTGGTCACAGATGGAAAGGACATAAATAGTGGTGGGCCAAAAGACAATGAAATACGAGTCTACTGATGAAGTGGGGAACGCTTATGCCATAATAAATCTGTTAGTCTTCTGGGTGCCATCAGAACCCTTTTTGGTTCAAATGTCAGGGTGTCTAACAACTCAAAAGGGCATGGTAGGGAAAAGAAGGATGTGCAGAGATTTCATAGGCCTCTGCTGTGAACCCTTGGGAGCTTTCTGAGGCAAGGCATGAGGAAGTGTTGATAAGTCTTGATAAATTTTCCTCTCCTCCCCTCCCCCATCCTCAGCTCTGGTTCCTCACTGTCCTTCCGGTAGCGAGGGGGAGAAAAATAATGTAAAACAATAACAGTTAGGCAATGTCAGTCTACTCTAGGAATCACCAGAAACCCCACAGAGTTTTCCAGCAGTTCCAGAGAGGCATGACATCATTTCCAGCTTTCCCTGGAAGTAACTCTAGGCTTATCAACCTCCAGGTAGAACCTGGAGTGAGATGTCCTGGAATTACAACCGATCTCCGGACCACACAGATTAGTTCCCTTGGAGAAAACAGCCTCTTTGAAAGGTGGTCCCCATGGCATTGTACCCCACTGAGGTCTCTCCAGGTTAGGGTGACCAGATGTCCTCTTTTTAGAGGGGATGTCCTCTCTTGTTTGTGTCCGTCCTCTTTTGGGCTCTTTAAAAAAAAGCCTGCTGGGAACGTGATGTATCTTTTTTAATTGGAAGGCTAGGAATATTGCTAGTTAGTAGCAATTATAGCTTAAATAGCAGGGGTATTTAAAGTGGGATCTGTCATCGTGATCGCTTGTTTGAAGTAATCAGTTGGGAAACATGTCCTCTTTTTTGCTTTTCAAAATATGGTAATCCTACAATATACATTGTACCCCACTGAGGTCCCTCCAGGTATCTTCCCAATCTGGAGGTGACAACCCTAGTAATAATAATTTCTGTATAGCATCGTGTGTAGAATAGCCAGGAGATCCTAAGACTGTCTGGCAGCCAGGAAGTTCTAGCTCTTTTAGCATTATACACCCCCAGCTAGACTTTTGTTTTTAAGGCAAGAGACAGTTCAGAGGTGGTTTGCCTGCCCCTTCTGTGAGGTACTGAATAGATCCAATAAACCAGGCCTTGTGATGAAATCAAAAGTCCATTTATTCTTAAAGGTCTTGTCAATGACACACATTCAGTGTGTTAGTGATGGCTTGGATAATGGGCAAGGTTCAATTATACAGATTTCAAACAGCAAAGTGTGTACTAGACACCAATCAGAAAAGTCCCCCAGAAGGCGCACAACTCTAACCGTTTGTCTTCCCACCAAAAGCGCGTGGAGAAGCAGAGATTACACTTGGCAAGCAAGCACCCCCTCCCAGGAGACAGGCAAAGCTATTCCCACACAGTGCACCACCTGGAGCTTCTTCGTTACAATAACAATTCAAGGCTAGGCTTCAAAGGGTCAGATTACATGAGCCACAAGCCCAAGGGAAAGGGGAGGAAGGGGAGGAAGGAACACTCTGACGTGGAGACTCCTGGGTTGTCATACTCCAGGCGGGAGGAACGCATACAATACATGACAGGGAACCTGACATCCTGCCCCCCTTAAGACAAATTTCCCCCGGGTTTAGCAGGGTACATTTGATGAAATTCTTGAATAAGGCGAGGAGCATGGACATGTTCAAAAGCCACCCACTCATTACATTCAGGACCAAAATTTACCCATTGCACCAAGTAATACAAACGGCCCTGTTTAAGCTTAGAGTCCAAAATGCGAGAAATTTCAAAATGAGGATGGCCCCCCTTCATCAGAGGAGTTGGCAAAGGAGAAACCGGTCTCCAGGAAGTCTGGCCAGGGCATTTCTTCAAAAGGCTGCAATGAAACACAGAATGCACAGATTGAAGAGACTTTGGCAATTCAAGTTCAAAAGACACAGAGGAAATCTTGCACAACACTTTAAAAGGTCCCACATATTTCCAACCTAGTTTTCTGCTAGGCTGTAGTCCATGAATGTTCTTAGTGGAGACATATACGGAGTCTCCTGGCTCCAAGTCCCAACCCGGAGCCCTCCCCTTATCTGCATATTTTTTGTAATCCGCTTTGGCCCGATCCAATGTCTTAGCAATCAGTGGCCATGATTCTTGCAATGGGTTCCACCATATACCAAAAGGACTAGCTGCGGGGTCTCCCGGAGTCGATTTGATTGTAGGGAGGGGGTCACCCTCAAAACCCCCCACCACCATGAACGGGGACACTCCAGTGGAGGAGTGCACAGAGTTATTGTAATTGTATTCCGCAAAAGGGAGCAGCTCCACCCACTCCTCTTTCATCTCACTAACACTCTGTGAGGTACTGAATAGATCCAATAAGCCAGGCCTTGTGATGAAATCAAAAGTCCATTTATTCTTAAAGGTCTTGTCAATGACACACATTCAGTGTGTTAGTGATGGCTTGGATAATGGGCAAGGTTCAATTATACAGATTTCAAACAGCAAAGTCTGTACTAGACACCAATCAGAAAAAGTTCCCCCAGAAGGCGCACAACTCTAACCGTTTGTCTTCCCACCAAAAGCGCACGGAGTAGGGCTGCCAAGTCCCCCGGTAGGGCGGGGGAAACACCGATTTTTAGTGCTTCCCCCCGCTTTTTCAAAGTTGGCCACCAGAGGGACAAAATGGCTGCCTTAAAAGGGAAATGTCTGCAGAGAGCCTGCCCTGCAGTAAAAAGCCTCACCAGACATTTCCCCTTTAAGAAGTCAGCAAGAGAGCTTCCACAGCAAGAGAGGTCCGCCCAGAGATTAAGGAGGGACTGAAGGAGCTGCTTTTGCATGTAGCTGGCAACGTTGCTGTAGTAAGTTTCTCTTCCAGCTCTTTTCCTTCTCTCTCCCTCTTTCTTTTTTCTGTCTGTCTGTCTCTCTCTCTCTCTGTCCCCATCCAGCAGAGGTCTATCAGTGGCTATTATAGCCACAAGGTCTAAATGGAAGTAAGTGCCTCTGCCAGTTTTTTTCCTTCTCTCTCTCCCCCTTTCTTACTTTTTTCTGTCTGTCTGTCTGTCTCTCTCTCTCTCTGTCCCCATCCAGCAGAGGTCTATCAGTGGCTATTATAGCCACAAGGTCTAAATGGAAGTAAGTGCCTCTGCCAGTTTTTTTCCTTCTCTCTCTCCCCCTTTCTTTTTTCTGTCTGTCTGTCTGTCTGTCTGTCTCTCTCTCTGTCCCCATCCAGCAGAGGTCTATCAGTGGCTATTATTAGCCACAAGGTCTAAATGGAACCCTTTGTCTGGGGCAGTGATGCTCTGAATTCTTGGTGCTTGGGGGGCAACAGTGGGAGGGCTTCTGGAGTTCTGGCCCCGCTGCTGGACCTCCTGAGGGCACCTGGTATTTTTGGCCACTGTTGTGACACAGAGTGTTGTACTGGATGGGCTGTACTGGATGGGCCGATCCACTGTGGCTTCTCTCCTGTTCTTATGATATGAAAATCATATTTAGCACTTGTGTAGCACTTAGTGCTTCATATTCTGCCGAGATAAGGAAGGATTCAGGAGGGCTGTTGCTCAGTGATAGAGCATCTGCTTGACATGCAGGAGGTATCAGCTTCTTCAGCTAAAAAAGGATCAGGTAATAGGTGACATTAAAGATCTCAGCCTGAGACCCTGGAGAGCCACTACCAGTCTGAGTAGTCAATACTGACCTTGATGGACCAATGGCCTGATTCAGTATTAGGAAACTTCATGAGTTCATGTGTCAGCATGTGGAAGCAACATCACAGGATGTGACATCACAAAATGATGTCACTTCCTTTCTCCTGGCTCCACCCCCAAAGTCTCCTGGCTCCACCCCCAAAGTCCCCAGATATTTCCCAAGTTGGACTTGGCAGCCCTAGCGCGGAGAAGCAGAGATTACACTTGGCAAGCAAGCACCCCCTCCCAGGAGACAGGCAAAACTATTCCCACACAGTGAACCACCTGGAGCTTCTTCGTTACAATAACAATTCAAGGCTAGGCTTCAAAGGGTCAGATTACATGAGCCACAAGCGCAAGGGAAAGGGGAGGAAATGGAGGAAGGAACGCTCTGACGTGGAGACTCCTGGGTTGTCATACTCCAGGCGGGAGGAACGTATACAATACAAGACAGGGAACCTGACATCTGCGACACACCCCTGGATTTTCTTGGAGGTTGCCCTTCCAAACACTAGCCAAAGCTGACGGTGAGGGGGTGGAGGAGAATGAATTTATACCCTGCCCTTCACTACCCAAAGGATTCTCAGAGCAGTTTATAATTTCTTTTCCCTTCCCCTCCCCACAACAGACACCCTGTGAGGTAGGTGGGGCTCAGAGAGCTCTTTCAAGGACTGCTCTTGAGAGAACAGCTCTGAGAGAACTTGCCAGTAACCCAAGGTCACACCAGCAGCTGCATATGGAGAAGTGGGGAATTAAACTCAGGTCTCCCAGATTAGAGTCCGCGCTACAGACCACTACACCAAATGGCTGTTGCCTGCCAGCGCCCTCTCATGTCTCCGCACCCCACCCTGACTCCTGCCGTTGCCAGCAACTCTACCCGTGTGAGGTAGGTTAGCCAGAGACTGTGTGTCTGGCCCAAGGTTGCTGCTGCTGCTGCTGAAGGAAGCAGTGGGAGCAAAAATAGGGAGAAGGAGACCAGCTCTAGGAATTCCCCAAACCTCTGAGGTAATTCGGGAAATCCCTATTGTGTCACATCTCCACCCCGATGTCCCAGGAGGGCTGCCAGCCAAGCTTTCAAAGCAGAGTGGGGCCTTAGACCTGGGTCTCCTGGAGCCTCCTGGGACACACTAACCACCGCCCCACCACACAACCTCTCTTGCCATTCCTGGAAAATCACCTTAGCGCAAAACTATTTGCTGTCAAGGTGCTCAAGAGGGGGAAAAAACCCTTACACAACCATGCACCTTTTACCAGAGCCAGTTTGGCTTGTGGTTAGGAGTGCAGACTCTAATCTGGGAGAACCAGATTTGATTCCCTGCTCCTCCAGGTGCAGCTGCTGGCATGACCCTGGGTCAGTAACAAGTTCTTTCAGAGCTGTTCTCTCAGGAGCAGTTCTCAAAGTGCTCTCTCAGCCCCGCCTACCTCCCAGGGTGTCTGTTGTGGGAAGGGAAAGGAGATTGTAAACAGCTCTGAGACTTCTTTGGATAGTGAAGGGCGGGGTATAAATCCAACCCCCTCCTCCTCCCCTAGTGGAGAACAGACTGGCCGAAGTGCGGTTGGCTCTTCTGTGCCTCACAAATGACCAACTGCCACAAAATCAGGGTTACATCTGCAAGAAGACAACCCCCGTCCAAAAAAACTCTTCTTTAACTCCCTTAAAACCGGCTTTAAATTAACCCTAACCGAAACTACTTAGTCCGCGATCCCAATAAACCCACCCTTGAAATCATCTTGTTTAGGTCAACCAACTGACTGTGCAGATGAGACAGCGATGTTAGCTGTTCGCGGAGTTCCTGGTTTGCACCAGCCGTCTTTACGGCGCTCACTCTCTTTTCACCAGCGGAAAATTCTGGTTTCGTTTCGTCCCGGGATTAGGCAAGCAGGCAGCAGCCAATCAGAGCCCTTGACCGTGTCCTCGGATCATTCCCGAGTCACGCTATCCTTGTGGCCGAGTTTACTCTGAAATGTCCATCCAGGGAGACAGAGCCCTAAGGATTTAGATTCCTTGCACGCGAGGCGGTAAAAGCGGGCTCCTCGCAGGCGGAATGAGTTCCCTGACTACGGAACAGGGAAAACACTTTCAGGACGCTCACGGGAAGCTTTCATTACTCGCGCAGTTTGAACCCCTGGGCTGGATATTTTTGCAAAAATTAAACACTGACGCCTTAGGGTTGCCAGGTCCGCCCTGGCCCCCGGCAGGACATGGGGTTGCCAGTTCCGGGGTGGGAAACTCCTGGAGAACTGGGGATGGACCCTGAGGGGATGGACACAGTACATTGCCACAGAGTCCACCCTCCTAAGCATCCTTTTTTCTCCAGGGGAACTGATCTCTGTAGTCTGGAGATAAACTGCAATTCTAGGGGATCCCCCGGTCCCACCTGGAGGCTGGCATCCATGCCAACTCTTGGAGAGTTGGGGATGGAGCCTGGGGAGGACGGGGACCTCAGTGGGGTACCATGCCATACAGAGTCCACCTTCCAAAGCAGCCATTTGCTCCTGGGGGAACTGATTTCCGCCGTCTCTGGGGATGAGCTGTCATTCCAGGGGATCTCCAGGTCCCACCTGGAGGTTGGCAGCTCCACCAAGCGGAGACTCCCGGAACAGCTGGGCGACGTTTCTGCGAGGCGACCTACAAAGCCCGCATCCCCCCCCCCCCCCCGGCCGAGGCGCCGCCTCCACGCCCCGCCCGCCTGCCGCTGGGCGCCTCTTCCCGGGTGGTGGGCCGGCCTGCCTGCCTGCCTGCCTGCTGGCTTGCTGCCTCCACGGGTAGGTTTCCCGGCCGGTCCCACCCCTTCCCTGGCTCAGTCCGGCTTGGCCGCTTGCGCCGAGCTCACTCGCCGGGCCTGCAAAATGTCTCGCGGAGCGGCGGCCGGAGAAGGCCGCGCGAAGAGCGCTTCGGACGAGTTGCTTTTCTACGTGAACGGCCGCAGGGTAAGTGGGAATGCGTGCACGACGCCCGTCCTGTTCTTGCAAGGAAGGCGACGGTTTTCAGCCTCCCCGTCCCTTGCCCCGAGAGAGCTGTTGCTGATCCACCTGCTTTAAAACGCGCGTCTCTTGCCCCTTCACGACTAACACGCGCGTCGTTGCGGGAACTTTCCTTTGCGCGCACACGCCCGCCCTCCCCTCCCCGCACTCAGCTGCCGCTGGCTAGCCCCGGGGGTATAACCCCCGCCACCCCAACCCCGTGGTTTTTATTACTCATTTTGTTCTATGTCCTGGCTTGGCTTTGTACTCCTGCAGCCTGAGTGTGTGATGCTCTTTGCGCGTTTGCTTTCTAATTTTTTAAAAAAGGCATTGCCCTTCAATGCTCCCTCTAAGCTGTGGAGTCTCGTGAGCAAAAATTCTACCTTGTGAGCTCCTGGCATTAAAGTAGTGAGGGAGCGATTGGGCTACTGTGTAAATTAGTTTGCTCAGGAGCCACCCTTCCAGAGCGAAGACAAAAATGTGTGAGCTGGAGGCTAGAAAACTGTGAGATGGCTCACACTAACTCAGCTTAGAGGGAACACTGCTCTATTTAAGGGACCTGAGTGTCAAAAGCAGACCCCCAATCCCGCAGTTTGTTTGATCCTCTCAATGCAGTCAGGACATCTTTCCTGGCTGACTTCTTCAAACAAGCAACTGCTGTGACAAATCTCATTTTAAATACCCCCTACTATTTAAGCTGTGATCGGTGCTACCCACTAACAACATTCCTAACCTTCCAACTCCAAAAGAGGACATTTTCACCAATTTTTAAAAAACAGCCCAAAAGAGGGAGGGTGGACGCCCAAAAAAGAGGACGTGTCCTCGCATCTGGTAACCTGAGCATCTCCGATTCCATGCACAGAATTTTGTTTGCAGCCACAAATAGCAGCAGAGAGTTCCATTATGTGGCACCAAGCCCTGGTGTATGCGAAGTAATAAAGGGGCCTCCTCGCATGCAGAGCAACAAATTGAAGGATCGTGGAATCTTACAGACTGATTGCAACATGCTGCTAGAGACTTTTCCTCAGTGAGGTTAATAACGCTGATGCAATGTGGAAGACCGCATTTGCAAAACTGGGTGGAGAGGGAGCCGGTCTGCTTTGCACAGAGAGTGATTAGAATGTGGGATTTGCTGCCAGAGGATGTTGTGATGGCCACAGGAACAGACAGCTTAAAAGAGGGGATTAGATCGATTCATAGAGGGTAAGTCTTATCAAGGGCTACTAGCTATGGTGCTTGAGGGGAACCTCCACATTCAGGGGCACTAAGCCTCTGAATCCCAGAGCCGGGAGAATGGCCTCTGCCTCTATGCCCTGCTGTTGGCTGTCCGGAGGAACTGGTTGGCCTCTGTGTGAGGTGGGATGCCGGACAGCCAATCAGATCTCCGTGAGCCAGTCAGAAGCCCTGCTGAGCAAAACCTCCACCTGGCTCGGCCTGCTTAGCAAAAACACCTGGTGGTGGCAGGAAAGGTGTTGGGCAGGCGCTGTGGTGCCCTGGGCAAGATTTTGGGGACGCTTGGTGTACGCCGAGTGAGCCATCCCATCTTCTTCACTTAGAATTGACTGAAGATGCTGATCAGACCAAAGAGCTGTCTCCGCCAGTTACGGAAGGTTTACACAGTAAACATTCAAAAAGAGTTGAGAAAAGAACCAGTAGTTAACTGGAAGACTGTACCTGGTTTGCTTTTCACTCTCCAATGCAGGTAGTAGAGAAGAATGCAGATCCTGAGCAGATGACGCTGTCTTATCTGAGGAAAAGATGTATCCTCTTTTAGAGTTATGTGTTCGGGGTTGTAAGTGGCTCCTGGTAAATGAAGGTCTTAGACAGTGGCCTGCCATAAACTACAAGCCAGACTGTAGTGGACTAAGGCCTCATCAGCCTTTGCTTGTCCTTGACCTCTTTCCTCTCTCATCTCTCTTATCTTTCCCACCCAAACACACCCTTGACCGCTGTGCTGTTCTCCTCCCCCTTATCACAATCAGTTCTGTCCTGGACTGACATTTTTAACTTACTGGGACAGTTCACAGCTGGCCGTTGGCCTGGAGGGCCTCTAGTAGCCGGGAGTAAGCCAGTTTGGTGCAGCGGTTAGGAGCATGGACTCTAATCTGGGAGAACCGGGTTTGATTCCCCGCTCTTCCCCGCTCTTCCACATGCAGCTGCTGGTGTGACTTTGGGTCAGTTACAAGTTCTTTCAGAGCTGTCTTCTTAAGGGTAGTTCTCGAAAGAGCTCTCTCGGCCCCACCTACCTCACAGGGTGTCTGTTGTGGGGAAGGGAAAGGAGATTGAGCGTACTTTGCGGAGAGGGCAGGGTATAAATCAGATAAATTAAAAAATAAGCCGCTCTGAGACTCCTTTGGGTAGTGAAGGGCGGGGTATAAATCCAATCTCTTCTTCTCCTCTTCTTCTTAGCTGAATAGCCCCCTGTGACCCTGGCAGGTCCCTTCCATGTGGCCCCTGTCGCGCAGCGCGTCTTTAGCACCCCTTCGGCCACTCCAGCCCCTTGCAGCCACTCCTGCCACCTTCAGCACCCCAGCTTTCCCAGTTCTCACCAGCACTTCACTCCCGCTGCAACTCCTTATAGCAACCACACTTACACAGTCCTGTGGTAAACTGTATACAGGATTTATTATTTACAGAATCAAACTGCTTCGCCAGAACCATGACATTAGAGAATGGACACACATCAGTACTGTACAATTCCATATATACATGTAGTGACCAGTCAGCTTCGTGCTGAGTCATTATGACTGACCTTGCTTCAGTGCCAGTCATAATCGGTTTAGACTAGTACTATACAGCTACCAATCTGACAGATAGCTGTCAAACAGATCTTGCTGATCTTAGTGCTGGAGATTAACTGTCAACAGCCCCTGGCTGCAGTGATGCCGCCCTCGCCGCAGTGATGTCAGTGAATGTGGCTCCCCCCCAGGGCAAACCTCCCCCCAGTGCTTTTGACTTATGGCAGCCCTGTGAATTCATGTCCTCCAAAACATCCTATCGTCAATAGCCTCACTCTGGTGTTCCAAACCGAATACTGTGGCTTCCCGGATTGAGTCGGTCCATCTCCTGTTGGGTCAGTCCATCTCTCCTCCTGCTGCCTTCAACTTTTCCTCGCGTTGTTGTCTTTACCGGTGACTCCAGTCTTCTCGTGATGTGACCAAAGTGCGATAGCCTCAGTTTAGTCATCTTAGCTTCTCGGGAGAGTTCAGGCTTGATCTGATCTAGAGCCCGCTGATCTGCCACACCAAATATAGCTGCTTAATTTATATCCGTTAAGGCACCCTCCACCTTTCAGAAGTCTCTGCTAGAAATGCCAGTGCAGAAGGTTGGACCAGAGCCAATGGGTTGAAATTAGATCAAAAGAATTTTCGGCTAAACGTTAGGAAGAATTCTTGACAGTTAGAGGGGTTCCTCAGTGGGCTTCCTCGAGAGGTGGTGGGCTCTCCTCCTCTGGAGGTTTTCAAGCCGATGGCCATCGGACAGCCATGCTGATTGTGTGAACTTAGGCCGTTCACGAGAAGGGAGGGCGTAGAGGGTTGCCTTAGTGCTTAGTTCTCGTGACCCTTCCTTACACATCCAGGGAAATGCTGGTCGCCACTTTGTGGTCAGGAAGCAATTTTTCTCCTGGTCAGTTTGACCAGGGATCTTGGAGGGGGTTTTCTGTCATCTTCTGGGTGCGGAACAGCGGTCACTGGGTGTGTGTGTGGGGGGGAGATATTTGTGGATTTCCTGCATTGTGCAGGGGGTTGGACTAGATGACCCTGGTGGTCCCTTCCAACTGTGATTCTCTGATTCTAATTTTTGCCGTCATTCCAATAAAGGCCCATGAGGAACCACATGTCTATGCTTTGATTGCCATTGAATGTGTGGCTGCGGTGAGATTGAGTAGGAGATGGCAACTTCGGAGGTCTAGGTTGGAATGGAAGTAGTCCATAATGCATGGAGTTACACACCGGTCGTACGCCCTTAACTCCAGTTCTTCCAGTTCGTCTCACGGGTACCAAGTACGGCTGTGGTGGAGGTGGATGCGGTGCGTGCACTGTGATGATCTCAAGATACGAGCCGGTCGCTAAGAAGATCATGTATCCTTCTGTGGACGATGGCAAACCGGCCGGTACAATTATCTTTCTCGAATGAGGAATCCATTGGCAAGGCACTGTGCTGTTTCTGTATCTAGATATGAAAGAGCATTCTCTCCATTTTGTTGCACTCGAAGAGACCATGAAACGTAACTTTGGATGCGGTGATAATGATGAGGAGGCATGGCCATGGGGGAAAATAAGCGTCCTTGATCCTCAGTCAGGGCCTTGCCAGAAGCCAACCTTGATCTCCACCCAGACCTGGTGGTGGACAGTGCTGTCAAGTCGCAGCTGACTTCTGGCAACCCAGTGAAGTTTTCAAGGCAAGAGACTTTCAGAGGTGGTCTGCCATTGCCTGCCTCTGGACTTCCTTGGTGGTCTCCCACCCAAGCACTAACCAGGGCCAACTCTGCTTAGCTTCCAAGATATGATGAGATCAGGGTGTAATACGTTGTAAAGGTTTCCCTTGCTCGAAAGCCAGTCGAATCCGACTCTAGGGGGCGGTGCTCGTCTCCATTTCCAAGCTGAAGAGCCAGCGCTGTCTGAAGACTCCTCCGTGGTCACGTGGCCAGCATAACTAAACACCGAGGTGCACGGAATGCTGTTACCTTCCCACTGAAGTGGTACCTATTTATCTTCTGGCAATTTCTTGCTTTCGAACTGCTAGGTTGGCAGGAGCTGAGGCCAGAGACGGGAGCTCAGTCCGTCACGTGGCACTCGGGTCTCAAACTGCCTAGCTATCGACCTTCTGGTCTGCAGCTCTGCATCTTAACCTCTGAGCCACCACAGCTCCCTGTATGTTGTACAGATAAACAAATATGTGTGATAAATGCTAAATGTATTCTCCTTTACGATCCAAGTCATTATTCTGCCAACACATGCTTGCTTCCCTTATGTTCACTGCACGGCTGTGCTGTCATCACCGTGGAAGGAGTCGGAAGCACCAAAACCAGGATTCATCCGGTTCAGGTAAATACACGTAGGGTGATTGTATAAATAAGAGTTTTATTTATTCATTTGGGATAGTTGTCTGCCGCCTCTTCAGGGTCCTGTTCAAGGCAGCTTACAGTTCATACAACATAACAATACAAGGGCCTAAGAAGGTAGAAATGGGTCTAGAAATAGAAATGGGTCTAGATAATTCTCCGCCTCTAAGACCTGAAACTGTGTTAGCTGCCACTCACTCGACAATCTTATCCCTTCAAGAGGCACCTCTTTCAAATCGGTCAGAAGTTCCCCCACCTGCGGGGAGCCATTTAATACCTCCTGGACCCAGTCAACCAACTCTCCATTTACATTCCGCTAACCAGTGATGTGATAGAGATTTATTATTGTGCAAAATGTGGCCCTCAGCCTTGAGCTGTGGTTTTGGACTCCATTTCCAGCTGGATTTTTTTTGGGGGGGGATAGCTCTTGCTGTCTGGTTTTCTTACTGTTTCAGTTTATTTTTAGAAGAAGAAGAAGATTTTTATGTCTGTGAGCTGCCTAAGACAGTCTTTGGATCTGAGGGCCGGGATTTTGAATACATAAAAGCACGAAGTAGACCAGTGGAGCCCAGAGTAGGAGACGGTTTTACTTTCTTGTTGCCTACAGTACATAAAACAGGTTTCTTTTGCTTGGGAGGAGTGCCTCTTATCCATAAAGCTGAAGAGCAAAGACTGTGCAGTCCAGAAGCGTCGGCCTAAGCGTATGCCCCAGCCAGGCCTGCAAGCCAGCCTCCTTGTGTCCAGGCATGCCACAAGCTTTCACTGCCACATGGGGCACCTGTCCTCTCCCCACAACAGGCACCTTGTGAGGCAGGTGGGGCTGAGAGAGTCCTGAGAGAACCGGGACCGGCCCGAGGTCACCCAACAGGCCTCCTGTGTCTCAAAGCGGCTGACAATCGCCTTCCCTTCCTCTCCCCACCACAGGCACCTTGTCAGGCAGGTGGAGCAGAGAGAGTCCTGAGAGAACCATGACTGGCCCAGGGTCACCCAACAGGCCTCCTGTGTCTCAAAGCGGCTGACAATCGCCTTCCCTTCCTCTCCCCACAACAGGCACCTTGTCAGGCAGGTGGAGCAGAGAGAGTCCTGAGAGAACCATGACTGGCCCAGGGTCACCCAGCAGGCCTCATGTGTCTCAGAGTGGCTGACCATCACCTTCCCTTCCTCTCCCCACAATAGGCACCTTGTGAGGCAGGTGGGGCTGAGGGAGTCCTGAGAGAATGGGGACTGGCCCAAGGTTACCCCGCAGGCCTCATGTGTCTCAAAGCAGCAGACAATCGCCATCCCTTCCTCTCCCCACAACAGGCGCCTTGTGAAGCAGGTGGGGCTGAGAGAGTCCTGAGAGAACTGGGACTGGCCCAAGGTCACCCAGCAGGCCTCATGTGGAGAAGTGCAGTTGTGAATCTGGTATGGGAGGGGGGAGCTCACTCTTACTCCAGAAAGTTCCATGGAGACAGCTCTATGACTGGTTGGGAAGGTCAGGAGGTGATGGCCGGCATTGTCTGTACAATAAAGACTATAGTACAGAGAAGGTTCCCCTTTTCATCCTCTTTTCTCCACCCACCCCTCTTGTTGTCTGGAGATACTCTGTGTAAGCTGTGGAATGTCATGTTTCAGCTCTAACAACCAGCATTGCTGCTGGTAGGATAAGAAAGTCACACAGTCAGTTTTTGTTATTTTATGTGCGTCATGACTCCACTGAACTATATACTCTAAGGAACTTTTCTTGGACTTGTTCAGTAAAGCTTTCTGGCTTCATTTTTGTGTGAATTACTTGGGAGTAACTTCAACCTCCCCGGGTCCAAATTTGGTTATGTCCCACACCAAGGCAGGGTCAGCCTAAACAGCACCCATCCCATAAGTTGGTCATCTGTGTTTTATAATAATGTCACAAGATAAGTGTTGTCACTGCAATGGGTATTTTTGGGAAATAGATAACCAGTTTCTGCAAGCAGTTAACTGAATCCACTATGGCACAAATAATAGTATTTAATTACACACATATATATAGGTGTGTGTGTGTGTGTATATATACATGTGTGTATATCCCCTTATTCACCTCTGAATAAGGGGATTTAGTTACCCTGCAGCAGTTTTTATGTCGTTCCAGGAACGGATAGCGAAAAGCCACGGCTCTCAGTGTGGCTTCTGCACCCCAGGAATGGTGATGTCCATCTATGCTCTACTGCGCAACGAGACAGAACCCTCAACAGAACAAATCACTGAAGCTCTGGCAGGTAAATGCGGTGAAAAGACTGAGAAGCGAAACCCACTATTTATATTTCCTTCCGGGCTCATTTTGTAGCAGAAGCTCCTTTGCATATTAGGCCACACACCTCTGATGTAGCCAATCCTCCTAGAGCTTACAGTAGCCCCTGTAAGAAGAGCTCTGTAAGCTCTTGGAGGATTGGCTACATTAGGGGTGTGTGGCCTAATATGCAAAGGAGCTCCTGCTACAAAATGAGCCCTGCGCTTCTATCAAGAGTAACAGTCTTATCTTTATCATCTGATTAGGGAATTTGTGTCGCTGCACTGGCTACAGGCCCATTATAGATGGCTGCAAAACCTTCTGCAGGGTAAGTGTTTCCACAGGAGGGTGACAAAATGGCCTTCCTGAGGGCAGGTTTTTGGAAGCGGCCTAGTCAGGTAGAAGAAGAGACTGGATTTATACCCCGCCCTTCACTACCCAAAGGAGTCTCAGAGTGGCTTACAAAGTCCTTTCCCTTCTCCTCCCCGCAACAGATACCCTGGGAGGTAGGTGGGGCTGAGAGAACTCTGACAGAAACTGCTCTTTTTCAAGAACAGCTGTGCCAGAACTATGGCTTGCCCAAGGTCATCCAGCAGGTGCAAGTGGAGGAGTGGGGAATCAGGCCCGGTTCTCCCAGATTAGAGTCCGCGCACTTAACCACTATACCAAACTGGTAGAGGTGTAATGAAGCATTCAGACCAAGCCGTTCTCAGCTCAGCTGAAGTCTTTTGTTCCATGGTCGTTGCTGTAATGATACGTAAAGGGTTTTATGTTTCAGGAATCATTCTGCTGCCAGAATAAGGGAAACGGGGCCTGCTGCTTGGATGAAGAAGATGGTTTACCCTCGTCACCTAACCAGGAAAAGAAGGTGAATTACAGATTAATACATTCCTTCCCTCTTCATGTTTTTTGTTTCTATGTATATGTGTGTGTGTGTGCGTGTGCACGCACGTGCGTGTGTGTGTGCACCTGGAAGTTATGGCGACCTCTGTTGACTGACCCCCTACTGGGGGCCTGGAGGATAGTCTGAGAGGTGGCTGAATAAAGCCTGCCCCCCCCCCCAACTGCTGATATTTCAAGGAGGTCTCCCATCCAAGTACTCGCCAGAGTTGACCCTGCTTCGTTAACTGCATGACTGGAAAGGTGTTTTGTTAGTGATATACAACACCAGTGTGTTGTTCATTTATATTATTTAGATATTTATATCCTTCTTTGCTTCCCACTGGGGACCCAAAGCAGCTTATTATATTCTCCCTTTCTCTGTTTTATCCTTATAACAACCCTGTGAGGTAGGTTGGGATAAGAGAAGGTGTCTGACCCAGCAAACATCCGTGGCAGAGTGGGGATTCAACCCAGAGTCTCCCAGATTCTGGTATGGTACTCTGACCCCTACATCACACTGGCTGAATAAGAATGGGTTCCCAGATACACACTGGGCCCTTTGGCAAACGATTCCATACTGCTACGTATTTCTCTGCCCAGAGCTGGATAGCCCTTGATAGCCGGGTCTTGTCAGATCTCGGAAGCTGACCTTGGTCGGAATTTGGATGGGAGACCACCAAGGAAATCCAGGGTCTCTATGCAGGGGCAAGCAACAGCAAACTGCCTCTGTTCCTCAGTTGCCTTGAAAACCCTCCAGGATTGCCATAAATTGACTGCAAATTGACGGCAAATTTTTCTATCCTTTTTTAAAAGTTGTAGTTCATAGGTCCCCGCGGAAGACCTAGGCTGGCTATTGGTGGTCATTTTGGATCCGACTGTCTATTGTTCTACCTGGCTGAAGCTCAGGTAGAATCGGGCCATGTGCTCTGACCGCATGGCGGTCGCCATTTCGTGACTAGTACACAACACCCCTCCCCCCATAGTTCAGTCCCACTCGGCAGACATAGTCCTGAAGGTACTCTGGCCGGCGATGTTCGCGGCCCGAGCACCGGGGCGTTGCAGGTTGCGGGGCCTCGGCAGGCCCTGGGATCGGGATGCCCTCTTGGTTGCTTTCGGGAGCGCTGGGCCGCGGCTTGGCCGGCGCTCCGTTCACGGGCTGCTCCTCCGGTAGGGATTCTGAGGTTTCGTCCTCCGGATCAATGGACAGGCAGAACATATGGTTCGCACAACCAAAGACGCCATCAAAAGGATGGACACCGGTGACTGGGAGCTGCAGCTAATCAAATTGGGACACATACAGTGCAGTCCTATGAGGCGTTACTCCAGTGCAAGGCCGTTGAGTGTAGGATGGAGTACCTCTGCATAGGATTGCACTGATAATCACAGAAAGTTGTAAAATGGTACCTAACTGGTTTGTATCTGAATCTGTTTGACAGCTGTGTATCTAGTCAATTTTTTTTTCAGTATCACCACAAGGAAGGTTTAAGGTTCTGCATGGCATCCTAACAATGACCAGCACTTTTATAAAAGGGATAAAGTCAGTGCAGAATTCAGGACTGGAACCCACGAGGTCATTCTAAGCATAAGAAAGTGTCGCGCTTAAACTGGTAACACTGCAGTCCTAAGCACAGTTAACACACTTCAAGGTCCACAGATTTCAGCTGTTTCTGATTGTACTGCCATTCATATTTTCCTGGACAATACCTTGCCTAACTAAACCACCTAATGTATGCACCCATCGCTTCATAAGCATAGGGCTTCCCTGCATCCTCATTTTCCTCACTTGTGTGTTACTGTTGCTTTGGGGAAGGAGGGGGGGGGGGTTTCTGTTCCACAAATGTTTTGCTCCCTCTAGTGGTCGATTTGATACTACATCACTTTATGCCCGGCATCTCTCCCTGAAGATTTAAACTCACAGGTTGTGTGCGCGACATAAAGCGATGTAATATCGAGTTGACCACTAGAGAGAGCAAAGCATGTGCAAAACAGACCACCCCTATCCCCCCCCGCCCCTGCAACAGGAACACACAAGCAAGGAAAATGAGATTGTGGGGAAGCCCATTGTAATGTCCGTTTAAAACTTTTGTTTAGAAGGAGGAAGTTTCCGTAAAACCAGATTCTTTCCTAGTAAAGCCAGATTTTTTCTTAGGGAGAGGCTGTGGCTCCGTGGTACAGCATCTGCTTGGATTCTATAGAAGGCAGCCTCATGTATGAAGAAAACAGTATTGATTTCAGTGGAATTCTCCACACTCCCACCCATTTCCACGCTTACAAGATCACTTTTGCTCACCAACTATATTTTTTCTTTTTCTCCTTTTTAAGACTTGCACAGCATTGTTTTCAGCAGAAGAATTTCAGCCTTTGGATCCCACCCAAGAGTTAATATTTCCTCCAGAACTCATGGTAAGAAATAAGCAGCATTTGTACTGCATAATGTTTTAAGGCTCAGGACAGATTCTCATTATGTGGGGCAATGTGAGGCTGCATTGTCTTCTGAATTAATTTACATTGATTTAATTCCTTTATACCCCGCCCTTTTGTCCTCGGTAAACGGTACATTGTAATCAGTATGATTTAATCAATGTAATTTAATCAGTTGCAAGCAAAATGCAAAATGGTACATTTAAATTAACGATGTTGCAGTCTTACGAGCGCATTGCTAAATCTGTAGTTCTAAGGACACTGTCCTGAGACTAACCTCATTGAATAATATGAAATTTTCTTCTGAGTAGATCATTTTAAGAGAGCTCTCTATATCCCCAGATTGTGACATGCCAGACCTTTATAAAAAGCCTGGAAGAAAGTAAGGTAGAACCTACCAGTTGGTATTTTAACAGTGATTTTGACCCTTTAGGAGCAGTTAGATAGATTGCAGCATTTGATTAATGTTATTTAGTAATTTTCAGCTCTCCATAGCATAGTTCCGTAGCCAGGATTTTTATCCTGAGGGGCTCCAGGGTTGGGGGGGGGGTTTTTTTTGATAAAATAAAAATTAAAAACCCATGAGGGTTTAAATGCGCCTCCCCTCTCTTCCCCCTGTCAGTCAGCCGAGCAGAGAGGGGGTTTAAACTTTAAGCCTTAGAATCTTTAGAAACTTCAGAATCACAGAGTTGGAAGGGGTCATACAGATAGTCCCACCCCCTGCTCAGTGCAGGACGAGCCTAGAGCATCCCTGTTTGTCCCGCCGCTGCTTAAAGACCTCCAGGGAGGGGGAGCTCGCCGCCTCCCTAGGCAGCTGATTCCACTCTTGCACAACTCTGTCTGTAAAAAAGTTTTTCCTAAAATCCAGCCGGTACTTTCTCACCCTTAATTTAAACCCATTACTGTGAGTCCTCTCCTCTGATGCCCACAGGAACAGTTCCCCGCCCTCCTCTGGGTGACAGCCCTTCAGATACCTCAAGAGAGCCATCCTGTCCCCCCTCAACCTCCTCTTCTCCAGACTGAACATCCCCAAGTCCCTCAGCCTTTCTTCATAGGGCTTGATCTCCAGGACCCTGATCCAATGGAGAAATCATGCCACTGCAACTCCAGAGAGGGGGTTTAAAGTTTTTAAACCCCCTCTCTGCTCAGCTGGCTGGCAGGGGAAAGAGAATGGGAGGCTGTGAGGTCTCTGTTGCCCGTCGCGGAATCTTCTTCCTGTTAGCAAGCAGGGAGAATACTCCAGCAAGGGAGGAGGGAAATCTTGTGGGGCTGTCCCTTTAAGGGAGGGGGCTGAGCCCCCAATAGCCCCCCCCCTCCGGTAGCTACGGGCCAGCCATGCCAAGGAGGATATACAAGTTATCCTGAATAACCCTTTCACCCCGCTCAGCTAAGGGTGTAACATACAGTCAGCTTGAGGTGTATCCCAGCCATGGAGGAGCCCATCTTGCGGTGGGGGATCCATCTTGCATCATGGGAACGTACCTTGCTCATAGGGTTGCCAACCTCCAGGTGCCACCTGGAGATCTTTGGCTGTTACAGTCGATCTCCAGACAACACAGATCAGTTCTCCTCGAGAAAGTGGCTGCTTTGGTGGGTGGGCTCCATGGCATTATATACTACTTCTCTCCCCGAGAACTTCCAAAGCTCCACTCCCCAGATCTCTAGGTATTCCTGACCCAGAGCTGGTGACCCTACTGAGGTAGGTGGGGCTGGGAGAGCTCTTGAGAACTCCTCCTGAGGAAACAGCTCTGAAAGAACCTGTGACTGGCCCAAGGTCTCACCAACAGCTTCACGTAGAGGAGTGGGGAATCAGACCTGGTTCTCCCAGATTAGAGTCCGCAAACTTAACCACTACACCAGACCGGCTGTCTTGCATTTTATTGGGAGAAAATGATGTCTGAGAACAAAATGACCTGGTGTGTTCCCAATGACGGATAACAAGTGTTTCAAAGTGTTCCTGAGAACTCGTTGTTCTTTTTAGGTGGGAGAGACTTGCTGGCTTTTCAGCATTTTTTCATTCACTTCCAAATATGTCTCCCAGGCTTATTTCCTGGCAGGCAGTGTTTTTTTTTGGGGGGGGGGGTGTCACCTTTGGGACCAGCATTTGTTTCATGTGACTGGATATCTGGAGTGATATTAAATATGAAAGGAGTATGGTCTTTATCTCGCTGGGTGCCACCTTTGCCCTCTGCAGGAGGGGTTTGACAGCTAACGCTATAATTTCTGTAAAAATAGATGCTAAAGTTGTCATGGTTCCATGATGTAATCATATTATAGTGAGAAATATTTTTTTAAAAAACAAACAAACTGGGTTTCAGTTTTTTTGTGGCACCGCTTTTAGGGATTATCAGAAAGCCCAGGTCACAAACCAGAAACCTCTCCTCATCTTTTTCTGAGACTTCTCTCCAGAGAAATCTGATTTGCTTATCATGGTAGCACATATCTGTAGTGGAATACAAACCGTCTCCTTTTCTAAATCTGTTCTTTCATAATCATGTGATTGCTGTCTAGATAAGTGATTGGTTGTTCACGAAATATGAAAGACTCAAGAGAAGTGCAAATGAGCCAACCAGTGAATGTGTTTGAGTGACATCTGATATAACAAGATAAGAAGGCCAGTCTCAACTCTTAACCGCCATTAAAAAGCGATTAATCTAGCTTTTCGGTAACTGCTTCAGTTATCTTTCAAAGATTAAAGTTTAAGCAAACAGAGTTCACGGACTGTTGAAGAGTGCTTGAACTCTCAAGTTACCATACAAAATCAGCAGGAAAAAGTTGGTGAGGTGATAGGTACCGCTACAACTGTTTGCATGTGCAACCGCCTGATGGGGCAACTAATACCTCCTCATACCATGGCCCCTGGGCACTTTCAGCTCCCAAAAACTGCTCAGGGAAGGCAGGAGCCTCTCCTCCAACTCACCATGGTCCCAATCCAAATCAGCCCCCTGCTGTGCTTTTTTACACAGGAGTTGCCACCAGAAACTTGCTGCTGCGACATGGCTGCCAGTCCCTGTGTGAAGTGTAACATGTAGTTTGGCCTTCAGTAAAAAGAACAGTTTAAAATTCTGACGTAATGTTGTTCTCCTTACAGCGAATGGCAGAGTGTCAAACCGCACAAACTCTCGTCTTCTGCGGGGAAAGAACGATGTGGTTTTCTCCTGTAAATCTCAAGGAGCTTCTGGAACTGAAAGCCAAGTACCCCCTGGCACCTCTTGTAGTAGGGAACACTTTTGTGGGTATGGAGGTTTCATTTCCTACGTTACAGATCAGTTCTCTTCTTGACAGCCACTGAACAATGCAAACAAAACCGTTTCTAGATGACCTGACATCAGGCCAGGTTTTCATACATACCAGATCATCTCCATCTCTCTGAGCTACTGTTCGTATGAAGACTTTCACCATAACCAATATCGGAATTGACTAGAATGACGTGTCCTACACCCCCTTGACAGCATTTTTGCCGATACGTACCACCCTATAACTATAGGACCGATTTCCCACGAGGCACTGCTCCGAATTCCCCTGCAGCTTCAGTGATCCTCAAAAAACAGGCGTTTGGGCGAAGCCATGGGTCAAGATGCAGCGTGGGGCAAATAGTGGGAAATTCAAGCACGCAATCGGGGCAAAGGGAAGAAAGACGCCGGAGCAGTGCCTCGCGGGAAATCAGTCTAGCAGTTCTGATAGCCCAGAGTAGCCTAATCTTGTTAGGGCTGAGAAGCTAAACAGGGTTGGTACTTGGCTGGTAGACTAAGACAGGGGCAGCTGTGCTGAGGAAGGTAATGGCAAACATCTCTTGCCTTGAAAACCCCATGAGTTAAACTTCATGGGGTCATCATGGGTCAATTGTTTCTCAGCAGCACACTTTACCTCATGACTGGAGATATGCTCTGTTCTTCCATTTACGCTGATCGACTCTGTAAGAATGACTCAGAAATCCTTTCTAGTCTAGAGTACATCTAGCTTTGTAAAGATTTTGTCAGAACTGAAGAACGCATTTGTTTTCTAAGGCTTTTACCAGCCATTGCTAACCTGAGATGTTTTTTAATTGGTACTTTTTATTATGGCTGCAGTATACTTAGTCGGATGGTTAACTTTTACAGAATTCATATCTGGTGTTGTTTATTCTTGGATTTCTTTTGATGGTCTTCAGCTTTTGAATTCTTCACATCCCTTTGAGTACCACAGCGTTTGAATGCTCAGTCCAAAGAGACACAAGTGAAAAAGGAAGCCAGTATTTGTGTATGTGTTGCAAAACAATCCCTATTGTCTATCAGTCTCGCTATTTTCTTCTTTTTAGGACCAGAGATGAAATTTAAAGATGTATTTCATCCAGTTATCATTTCACCCACTAGGATATTGGATCTGCATGTGGTGAGACACACTGAGGAAGGTCAGTCACCTCTAACTTGCCCCTTAGAGACGACCTGTTTTTATGCTGAAGACATAACAATGTTTTAAGAGCTGTGGGGTTGTTTTGAAAACTTTCCCCACAGACAACCAAAATGTACCTTCTTGTCCTGGGGGTGAGCTCTGAAAAATGAGCGCTGTGGGTTTTTAAAATGTGATTAGTTTTTAATTGGGGAAAAGCTGGAGGTTATGGATTCCCTTTTCCCTCAGGACTGTCCTTTTCCTTAGTCCTCAGTTTTCAAACATTTTTGCTATAGGGAGAATGAGGAAAGGATATACAGATAAGGGACTATATTATGCTTTAACATATTACCTCCACTCACCCAGGCAGCTAGTCCCCCTTCAGCTTAAGGTGTGGCAGGAGTTAAGGCTAACCCAGAGCCATGAGTTCTCTGTCACCATTTTGAAGCACCATGAGGGACTGGGCCTTTTCAAAGAGGCATGTAGAGCGGTTGTGTAGAGGGTCCCCTGTGGCTCTTTCGGCACCTGAAAAAGTGCAAGATAAGGGGGGAAGGAGCTCTGTGCCATGGGCCTGATCCCTCATGACTCTTTAAAATGGCAATGGAGAACTTGTGGCCACCACAAATTCTCTGTCAAGAGTATTTTGGCTCCCAGTGTTCAGTCAGCAGTTTGTATGTGTGTAGAGCAAAACATGAACTGGAACCACACCTCGGGAGAAGAAACTTGTTTGACCACAACTAAAACAACTGGTTGGATCCCGCAGGAGATTTCTCCTAACAGGGGCAGGGGCAATCTTAACCAATTTCCCCTCCTGCTGGAGACCTCCAGCTCCCCCCCCCCCCCCAAAAAAATGCTATTCCGATTCCCTTTTGGGTGCATTTTGGACTCCTGTGGGAAGGGTCATCCAGGAAGGTGTCCTCTACTGAATGAAATCCTTCTGTCAGTGGAAATTTTGGGTGTTATCCAAAGCCAGTCTTTACCTTTAGTTTGTTAAAATTAAAAAAGACATAAAAACAGTGTTTCTCTCATGGGGTTGCCAACCTCCAGGTGGTGGCTGGAAGTTTCCTGGGGCTACAACTGATCTTCAGGCAGCAGATCCATTCACCTGGAGAAATCAGCCGCTTTGGAATTACACCCCATTGAAGTCCCCCTCCCTCCCCAAACTCTGCCCTCCTCAGGCTCCACCCCACCCCCAAATCTCCAGGTATTTCCCAGCCCGAAGCTGGCAACCTTGCCCCGCCCCCAAATTGGGAGGTGGCAAAAAGTACAGGTTGCACTGCTGTTGTGCTGTGTATACACTGAGTAATACTCTACCAACCTCAGTGTAGCTAAATTTACTCAGAAGTAATCCTTGCTGATTTCAGTGAGCCTTACTTTCAAGTACGCATTTGTTGGAGTGGCGAATACCACACGTTTACCGCTATCCCATCGATTTCTCTAGTTGTTGTGTGTGACTATCCAGTACCAAGGCTATTGATGAAACGGCAACAATGAAACTGCAGCATTGTCTTATCAACCTCACACAAAATAACCTGAAACCAACACCTTAATGCTGTATATATGCCACACCTTAAAATGACTAAACATAATAGAATTAATGTCTTCCTTATATCGGCTTGTCACTGATTTCACTACATGAAGGAATCTAGTTCCGATGAATTGGCCTAAAAAGTACTCAAGTAGATAGATTCTCATTTATGTACTTATGTTCTTTTCAGGGCTACTTCTTGGAGCCGCCTGTAGCCTGACCTTGGTGAAAGACGTTCTGACAAGTGCCATTTCGAAACTCCCAGCTGAGAAAACTAAGATATTCCGTGCCCTTTTGCAACAGTTAAAAACTCTGGCAGGGCAGCAGATCCGAAATGTAGCCGTACGTTTTTTTGGCCAAAATAACAAGTCTATGACTTCAGTGTTTTGTAAATGCATGAATAGCCTGTGTTAGCAATCCGTGCATGTGACATAGAAGTTTTGGGTACCTGGCAGTATTACAAGTGGAATGAGCATCTTTAGAACATAAGAGAAGCCATGTTGGATCAGGCCAATGGCCCATCCAGTCCAACACTCTGTGTCACACAGTGGCCAAAACCCAGGTGCCATCAGGAGGTCAGCAGTGGGGTCAGGACACTAGAAGCCCTCCCACTGTTGCCCCCAAGCACCAAGAACTGAGAGCATCACTTGCCCCAGACCGAGAGTTCCTATCTATACCTCGTGGCTAATAGCCACTGATGGACCTCTGCTCCATATGTTTACCTAATCCCCTCTTGAAGCTGTCTATTCTTGTAGCTACCACCACCACTTTGTGCGACAGTGAATTTTTTGCTCAGTTTGTTTTCTTTTCCTGTGTGTATTTTTCTGTTTTACAATTAATAGTAATATATGATACTTCAAAGCTTCTCTCAGTGATCCACAGATAGTTTCCGTGTTATCATACTAAGTAGCAACTCGGTTAATACACCCTCTTTAAAAAATTCTACTAAATTTATTTTATCTGTTATCCGCTAATTCTCAGGTTTTTGCATCGGTCAGTAATCCCAACAGAATTACAGAAGGGTCTAAAGGCAACATGGATTTCTATGATTTTTCTTTCATATCCAGAATTTACTTCCGACCTTTCAGTTTATAGTACCCCTGGAATATGATAATAATCATGGTAATACATTCTGGGCGTCTTTGGGCCATTTTTACAAATGGGCCATTTTTACTGTTCGTATGGGATGGACTATGTGTTTACTGTAATCATTTTCTAATCCGTTAATATTGATTGTGGGCATTTAATTTTTTAATATTGAAACTACATTATCCTTTTGTTCTTTTCTTTCTTTCTTCTTAGTCTTTTGGAGGAAATATCATAAGCAGAAGTCCAACATCGGACATTAATCCTGTTCTGGCCGTTGGAAACTGTATCCTCCATGTGGCGTCACAAAGTAAGCTCAAAGACACAATTATGAAGCTGCCTTTTACTGAGTCACACCATCAGTCCATCTGTGTCACTACTGTCTAGTCAGACTAGAGCCCCTCTCCGGCCAGAGGTCTTTCACATAACCCCATCACCTGGTCCTTTTAACTGGAGTTGCCGGGGATTGAACCAGAGACCTTCTGCATGCCAAGCAGATGCTCTATCTCCGAGCCATGGCTTCTCCTAGTAATTAGTATATAGATTTATTATCAGTCAGTGTCACTTTTTGTGAATTATGGAACATTTAGTAGCATTTTAGAAAGCCATTTGCTGGCCAAATAATGAAAGGACCAGGAATATATTTAGATGGCAGGTTGACATCATTGTTCAACCATTGTTCAACAAAAATTGCCAAGAACATAAAATTGTGTATTTACCATTTAGTAGCACCAACCAAATATCACGAAACCGAGTTGTCCAGATGTCTTCTTTGGGCTAGATATAAAGTACAGGATAAAGGTTGTGGCTGGAGGATGGAAGGAGATAATAAGTTTCTTCAGGGCACAATGGAAAGTCCTCAAGTCTGTAGCCTTTGTGGAGTCTTAAAAATGGATGACAGGAGGTGCTTCAGACTGAACTGGGTTAGATGGGACCAGCTTCGAAACAGAGTTTCCAAGTTGCCTCGAAAAAGGAGAGGAAGAAAATGGCCATTCTCCCCCCCACACCTCTGAATGTAAAAAGCGGCGGCGACATCAGATGTGTCTCCAGCACAGGTGCCTTGCGTGGCGGGGGAGCAAAAGAAGAGCAGGGGAGTCCTGATGTTCAGAAAGCAGGTGAGGAATTTAAAAGGCTGCACTAGGCAAAGGGTCTGGAAGCCAAGCTGAGGAACATCTTCTGTGTTTCACCCTGAAAACTTAGATTACGGCAACTCCATAGGATTTCCAAGGCAAGGAACATCCAGAGGGGGTTCGCCATGGCCTGCCTCTGCATAGCAACCCTGGAATTCCTTGGTGGTCTCCCATCTAAGAACTAACCAGGGCTGACCCTGCTTAGCTTCCGAGATCTGACAAGATCGGGCTAGCCTTGGCCGTTCAGGTCAGGAAGTTGCTTAAACACAGGGTGCCAAACGTGTGCAATTCACATTTCTCTTCCATGGAGAAAAAAGGGTATGGCACATTCTGGCCTGTAGCTATGGTGGGGCTATTTGGGGCTCCACCCCCTTTCTTAAAGAGCCCACCACTCTGGGCCCCTTCCCTAGAACAATCTGTGATCCTTTCATCTCTCTTGTATAAGTCCTCAGTGTAGAGAAAAGCGGAGGGGGGTGTTTACTCTTGAGTAAGTCATTCTGGCCTTAGAAGACAGACATTCAGGTATTTTGTGGCTTGGGTGGGGTTAAATACACTGAGGACTTACACAAAAGAGATGAAAGGATCACAGATGGTTCTAGGGAAGGAGCCAGGGAGAGCAAGGAGGAAAGAAATGGGGGGGGGACATCAATTCTAGGTTTCCTTTCCTGTCTCATCCCCCCCCCAATATCTGTCAAATGGGTTTTGCATTCGGGAGAATCTACTGCAAGATCAGGGCAAGAAAAAGGAGCACAGATTGTTCTAGGGACAGAGATTGTTCTGTACAATTGTGTACAGACGGAAAAATAATGGCAAACATGGCAGCCCCACCAGAAAAAAAAATTGCCCCGCAAGTTAGGGTTGCCAGCCCCCAGGTCCAGGTGGGAGAACCTCCACTTTTGGGGGCTCCAATCCACGCTGGCCAGCTGGGGAAGCCCTGCCCCCAAGCATGACCACCCCCCTGGCCACCCCTCTCCCTCCCCTCCTGCCTGATTTAAAGAGCTTCAGTGGATTGGTGGGGACCACGTAGCCCACTGATCAGCTGGAGGGCCCTTTTAAGTTTAGCCGGAGGGATGGAGAGGGACAGTCGTGGGCTGCATACTTGGCTTGCAAAAAGACTGTCCCCTCCCTCCCTCCCTCCCTCCCGATTTCAAGGGCCCTCCAGCTGATTGGTGGGCAGGAGGGGGGGAGGGAGAGAGGTGGCCTGGCGGGTGGTCGTGCTTGGGGGCTCTTTAAAGCTCTTTGGCAATTATTTTTCATTGTTTGAACTGGGAGTCCCCAACCTTTTTGAGCTTGTGAGCACATTTGGAATTCTGACATGGCATGGTGGGCATGGCAATAAAATGGCCGCCACAGGAGGCAGAGCCAGCCACAAAATGGCTGTCGCAGCTGAATTTCAGTCACACAGTGCAGCACAGCTATTCAGATCTCCGATAGTCAGTCAGAGGCCTGGCTGGGTAAAAGCCCTGCCTGGCCCCCCACACTTCCGAAAACCACTTGGCGGGCACCAGAAACAGCGTCAGCGGACACCCCCTTTGGGGACCCCTGGTTCAGACACTGATTTCCCCCATTAGGGAGAATGCGACGGATTCCCGTGTGTGACCTTTTTGCCGATGGGCTTGGAAACAATACCCTGGAACCAGAAGAGGTCCTGGTATCTGTCCACATCCCACATTCCAGTAAAGTAAGTGTTACCCCCCCCCCCAAGGAAAAACGAATGTTTCAGAAATTACATTGTGCTGGTCTACTTTACACCCGAACAAATATTTTTGAACAGTTGGGCCATGAATTCGGACAGTGTTCCCATGAAAGAAAGATCTGCTATATTGCTTTTTGCAGCTAAAACAGTTATTGCCAAATGTTGGAAAACAACTTTGACACCCACACTTTCTCAATGGCATAAAAAGTTGTGGGATTTATATATAATGGCTAAACTCTCGGATAATCTTACGCGACTTGATGGTTGTTCTTCATCATCCACCTTTACTGCTACTTGGTTCTCAGTGATGCAATATCTTACCTTGAATTCTGATACATCACCTATTACAGACAAACCTTGGTTATGGTAACACATGGTTAGCCAGGCTAGTTTCCTATAATTATTTAATTTTGAGTTGTTATCAATATGAACCTCTATGGCAAAAGCTACAGCTCATTACATGATATAATGACTCTTGAAACAAAGGTTACATATTTTCATTGTTGTGTATGTATAGTTACACGAATATGGTATTGTATTGACTACTAATGTTACAGTGTTATCTCTTTTTTGGAATTTTATGAATTAATTGTATGTTCCAATCCTCTTACTGTCTTAAAAGAAATTCTCAATAAAATTTATTGCAAAAAAAAAAAAGAAATTACATTGTGCTGGTCTAAAAAGAGAGACATCTCAGTGTGTTTCCCCCTCCTTCCCCTGTTCCCCACAGCCATGTTCCTCCTGCCAGCACCAAAGATAACATTTTGAGAAGCAATCGACACAGTGCAAACAGCCACATGTCAGGGTTTCAGATAGTTAGTGTCGCGTATTCAGTTTATATCCCACCCTCCCTGCAAGCAGGCTCAGGGCAGGCTACGGGTCACATGGGATGTGACAATAAAACAGTAAAATATCATAAATTGCAAAGTTAGACATTTAAAAGTTAAAAAGAACAATAATATAACCAGCGTAAGGCTTGGTAATGAGGCTACGATGTCCTTCTTAGCAATGCTGGTGATGTTGGCCAACGGGCACATGGCTGGGGCTGCCGACGGGAGGCTGAAAGACAGGAGAATGTGGATGCCCGCCGCCTCAACTAAAAGCCCGGCGGAACAGCTCCGTCTTACAGGCCCTGTGGGATTGCAATTCATCCCGCAATAGATCGGGGGTCCCCAACCTTTTCAAGCCTGCAGGTATTTTTGGAATTGTGACACAGCGGGCCGCTCCTTACCTTCAACCACACAGCGACGATCCTTGCGCTGTGGTAACGGCGGCTGCCAAAGCCATGTTTTTGAAAATCTCGAACAGCCAATCAAATCTCCAATGGCCAGTCAGAAGCCTTCCTGGTTAAAAACCCTGCCTGGCCCCACCCACTTTCTAAAAAAAAAACTTGGCGAGCCCCAGGAAAGGGCTCCATGACGCCCATGAGCACCACGTTGGAGACCCCTGTTTTCAATGTTCATCTTGCTGCTTTGTCAATAAATTAAGGTTTGTGTTCACTGAAAAAAAATCCTTTCTTCCGGCCTCCCCTTTCCCTCTCCGTGCAGCTATGGGAGAATCCTTTGTTGGCTGAGAGCAGCATCCAGCCAACAGCAAGAGCATCTCATTTACATTGAACACTAAGAGAGCCAGTTTGGGGTTGTGGTTAGGAGCGCAGACTCTATAATCTGCGAGAACCGGGTTTGATTCCCCTCTCTTCCACATGCAACTGCTGGTGTGACCTTGGGTCAGTCACAAGTTTTCTCAGAGCTTTTCTCTCATGGGCAGTCCTCAGGAGAGCTCTCTCAGCCCCACCTACCTCATAGGGTGTCTGTTATGGGGAGGGGAAAAGGAGATTGTGAGCCGCTCTGAGACTCCGAGTGAAGGGCGGGGTATAAATCCAATCTCTCCTCTCTTCTCTTTTTAAGTGTGGGGAACTCAAAAGAGGAATAATTAGCAAATCAGAAACTTACATTTTCTGCCAATTTTTTTTTCTCAGTGAGAATTTATATAGTTACAGGGTCCAAAAGTGAGAATTTTTAGGTGCCACCAGCTGCCTCTTCAAGCCGTGAGTCTGGTATGAGAAGGGGTTAAGAGTGTCGGACTAGTATCTGGGAGAGCCAGGTTCGAACCTGCAGTCATGCCAGGGGAGCTTGTTGGGTGACTTTGGGCCAGTCACACTTCCTCATCCTAACCTTCCTCACAGGATGGTTGTGAGGATAAAATGGAGAAGATGAGAATGATGTGAGCTGCTTTGGGTCCCCATTGGGGAGAAAAGCAGAGTATAAGTGAATAAATAAATATAAAAATAAAATGTAGAGGACCATGTGTGGCCAACTTGGTAGGACATTGCTTACGGTGCAGCTTCTCGTGGGTTGCAGCTGTGATTCGTGATGGTAAGTGCCATCAAGATGCAGCTAACTTATAGTGACTCTGTAAGGTTTTCTAGGCAAGAGACAAACAGAGGCGGTTTGCCATTGCCTGCCTCTGCATCATGACCCTTGACTTTCTTGGGGGTCTCCCATCCAAGTACTAACCAGAGCTGACCCTACTTAGCTTATGACATCTGATGAGATCAGAGAAGCCTGTGCCAAGAAGAGCGAATTAACAAGCCTAGCCATTGTTTTAAATCCAAAATCATTCGAGCTGAATAAAGTAACTCCTGTTGGCTCAGGCGATTTGGGCAATTGCTTATGCAGCCGGCTAATAAGAATGTTCTGGGTTTGCTTGTCTGTGAAGTATTCGCAGGTCTGTGCTGCTTCAGGTGTGTAAAATCTCTGGGGAAAGGACTGGCAGAGAACTGGGGAAGTTTCAGTAGCACCAGCGTTGGAAAACTTTTACTTTATGGGATGTTGTTTTTGATGACAGCTAACAAGAATGAGAAGGCAGATACCACAAAAAAGAGAGTGAGTTCTGGGAAAGGCGGACTCTAATCTGGGAGAGCCAGGTTTGATTCCCCACACCTCCACACGCGGCTACTGTGTGACCGTGGGTCAGTTACAAGTTCTCTCAGAGCTGTTCTCTCAAGAGCAGTTATCAAGAGAGCTCTCTCAACCCCACCTACCTCACAGGGTGTCTGTTGCGGGGAGAGGAAGGGAAGGAGATTGGAAGCCACTCTGAGACTTGGAGTGAAGGGTGGGGTATAAATCCAATCTGCTCCTCCTCTTCTTCTTCTTCCTCCTCCTCCTCCTCCTCTTCTTTTTACAGTGTTGAGATTTTGTAATATTTGGGGTTAAATTGGTGCCAATCTTACTACTGTGAAATGTAAAAATAAATGGGGGGGAGGGGGAATGTATCGCTCAGAAATGACCACACTGAGGCTGTCATATTTTTGTCACATCATGAGAAAACAAGACTCACGGGGAAAGAGCTAGATTCGAATCTAGAAGCACCTTAGATAGAGAGCCACAAGATTTCGAGGGTATGAGCTTTCGAGAATCAAAGCTCCCTTCTTCAGACACGGGAAAAGACAGTAGTGCTGGGGCAAGTTGAAGGCAACAGGAAAAGATGGATGAGGTGGATGGACTCTGTGCAGGGAACCACGGTCCTCAGTTTATCAGACCTGAGCAGGGCTCTTAATAGGATTTATTTATTTATTTATTCATGTTTTTACCCCGCCCTCCCCACAAGCGGGTTCAGGGCGGCTTACAGAATAGCACACAGTGCCTAAACAATAACAATTTAAAATACATTTCAAAATACAACAGCAATAAAACATCCGCAAGCAAATGCTCGTAGCGATTATGATGATCAGCATTCTGATGGCGTCTTGTGGTTTCCCTTTGAACCAGCATCAGGGTGAGCGTCCAGCCAGGAGCCAGTTTGGTGTAGTGGTTAAGTGCGCGGACTCTAATCTGGGAGAACCGGGTTTGATTCCCCACTCCTCCACTTGCACCTGGCTGGATGACCTTGGGCAAGCCATAGCTCTGTACCAGCTGTTCCCTCAAGGACAGCTTGGGAAAGAGTTCTCTCAGCCCCACCTACCTCACAGGGTGTCTGTTGTGGGGAGGGGAAGGGAAAGGAGTTTGTAAGCCGCTCTGAGACTCCAAGTGAGTGAAGGGCGGGATATAAATCTAATCTCTTCTTCTTCTTCTATGGCCTCCCAGCCTGGGCTGTGTTCAGGGCCAACTCACATCGCAGATGTAACAGGTGATGGTAATGATGGTAGGCGATGATAGTAGGCGGTGGCGGCTCCTAATTGAAGGCCTGGCAGAAGAGCTCCATCTTGCAGGCCCTGTGGAACTGCGTGAGATGTTTTAGAGGTTATAAATTCATAGGGTCGCCATAAGTTGGAAGTGAGTTGATGTCACGGAATATGTATGTCTCTCAAAGTGAGTAAGAATACTTGAAACGGCTTCAGAATGCGATCTAATCGTGTCTTTTAATTCCCACCCCACCCCTTTCAGGGAGAGTTTGTATCAGCCTTCCGACAAGCCCAGCGACGGGAAAACGCTTTACCGATAGTTAATGCAGGGATGCGAGTTCTTTTTGAGGAAGACTGCGACACCGTTAAGGACATCAGCATCTTTTACGGAGGCGTGGGCTCCACTACGCTCGCAGCAAAGCAAACGTGCCGGGCCCTCATTGGGAGGTATTGTAAGATGCTTTGTAGGTTGTGTTTTGATTAAGGGCTTACCCAGGCCATAGTTTCCTGTGCCTAACAACAGCCATTCCAGTTCATCCACTTCGAGCCATCTGGATAAGCCTTAAGTTCTCCGATTCATAAAAGCAGCTACTTTTCACAGTTTGGTGGACAGTTCTGATTATCGAACCGTAAGAATTACACTGCTGCTGTTAGTACCACTGGTGCTCTCCGTCACAGTAGGTTGGTTTTAAATAAGTGAATAAGGATTCATGGTGAATTTCACCTCCTGAAATATTCTAATGAGGGGCTTTCCCTCATTCTCCTCACTTCTGTGTACCTATTGGCTTGGAAGGGTTTTTTCCTGTTCTGCATGTGTTTGCCTCCCTCGAGAGGCTGATGTTAACATTACAGGGCTTTACGCCTGGCATAAAAACCTGCAATTTAAATCTGCAGGGAGACATGGCAGATGTAAAGCGATGTAATATTGAATCAAACACTAGAGGGGGCAAAACACGTGGCGAACACTGAAAAAACCCACAAACCAACGAATACAAGCGAGGAGAATGGGGGAAAGCCATAAGCTCTGTGTTCAGATTGTGGCAGAGTGTATTGAGTAAGGAGTACTTGAGTAAAAGGAAGAACAAAACGGGGAAAGATTTTGGGTTGGCATGAGAGGAGCTTAAGTACAAAAACAAAACAAAACAAAAGGATCATGTTTGATTATGATTATGTGATCCCCTTGAATATGCTAGGACATTGAATGCCAACCAGTATCCCTCCCACACACAGTTTGAGAAATTCATGTTATTACAAGGTAAATACTGAACAGGTAGCAATTATACGGTCAGATTACTGTTTACAGAAGAAGGCTTTGCAAATACTTCAGACCGTACTGTGTTGATTAGAATTCTTTTGAGGATTAAGCAGTGAAGGGGAACTGCTGTGTTACTTTTTCCACTCAGGTGATCTGAGATCAGCCCAGATACGGACGGTTCAATACTGAAGAAATAATAATAACAATAATACTGCTACTGTTATTTTCATTTATAGTCCGCCTTTCTCAGGCACATATATAAAAAACACAACTTTTCTGTCAATCAGTGAGCTCCAATGAGCTCGAGATAAGATGCCCTTTAAAATTTCTATATCTGTATTAAGAATATTGGAGGATAGATTATATCTACCCTGCAGTATTCTTGCTCATGGATGTGCGACAAAATGGAGACAGCCCTTGAGAGGTCTTCACACGCATCCTTGGAAATCAAGATAGCTGAAAAATACGTCCAGTATTAAGTTACTTTTTACCTGTCTCCTTGCAAGTGATTCTCTAGAGCAGGGGTGTCAAACATGCGGCCCGGGGGCCAGATCAGGCCCCTGGAGGGCTTCTATCAGGCCCACAGTGGAACTGGGTGTCTTCTGCTTTTTCTTCCAGTTCTGCTGCTGCTGCATCATCGTAGGCTTGCAGCTTACAGAGACACGCCTGAACAGCATACTCAAGATTGCAATTTTGATGCCGTAATTCAAAGCAAGAGGTGTCTGTTATCAGACCCTGTGCTAATGTTTCAAACATGTTTTTATTTTAAGTAAAAAAAAACCCCAACTTTGTGTTTGTGTCCTTTATTAAAGTTTTTATCTTTGCTACCTGGCATTACATTTTATGACACACATGGCCCGGCCCAACTAAGTCTCATTTATGTCAGATCCGGCCCTCATAACAAATGAGTTCGACACCCCTGCTCTAGGGTGTGGTTTTCAAACTTGCCTCTATATTTCAGAGGCCAGCAATGCAATCGCGTGCGGAGTTAGTCTGCCCTGTGTCCATTGATTTCAGTGAGCACAGTCAGGAGTAACTCAGCGTAGGATGGTACTGTAATTTCCGTGCTCTTTTAAAAGACTAGTTTTTAAAATATATATATTTGATAAGAACATCTAGGGACAAACACAACACATATAGGGATGTTGATTTACAAGTGTGTGTTGCAAAAAGGGGTGAGGCTGATTGTGGTTTTGTTATGGATGAGACCTTTTCCCCCTCCGAATCCACCAGGTCCATTTCTGGGCTTGAAGGGTGCCTGGGAAATGTAGACCAGGAAGTAAAATTTACAGCAAGGCCCCAGGTATTTGAGTATGGGAGAGGCTGCTCTTAGAAGAAGAAGGTGATGATATTGGATTTATGTATATTGAGTGCTGTGTTCCTGTCCAAAAGTATTCATTGAAATAATCGATGGAAGTCTTGCAGTAGTTTGATGTTGTGAAGTAGTTTGGTGTCCTTTTAATTGCCTGTTGAGTATGTTTAAACAACTTGTTGTTGTTGGCAGACCTTGGAACGAGCAACTGTTGGATGAAGCTTGCAGAAGTGTACTCACAGAAATCTGTCTCCCAAGCTCTGCTCCTGGTGGCAAAGTGGAGTACAGAAGGACTCTCCTTGTTAGTTTCATGTTCAGATTCTATCTGGAGGTGCTGCGGTCACTGAAAACAATGGTAACATTCTTCTCTGTAGATTCACGTTTTACAATATGTATGAGCTGTCTGCCCTACCCTGGATGGCCTAGGCTAACTTGATCTTGTCAGATCTCAGAAGCTAAGCTGGGCCAGCCCTGGTCAGTATTTGGATGGGAGACCTCCAGGCCTTATGCACGGGGGTGCCCACGAGTACCGGCCATCCTCCCCAAAAAACCAGGCACTCTCCAAAGAAGCCAGCACCTCTCCAAACAGCCATGCCTCCCCCTAGCCCCAGTGGCGGTAAGCCAGCCAGCCAGCCAGCGTGAGCGAGCAGGGGAGACCCTCCCTTCTTCTCTGTCTCCCTCCCAGCCAAGTAGGCAGAAGTTCCCATGGCTGGCTGCTTGCTTGCTTGCTTGTTCCCCTCCTGCCTTCTCTCACACCATGACCGGTTACTGGCATGTGTCTGCCTTTCTGTGTGGCTCCAGCAGCTCTGGCTTGCTTTGCCAGTCTCTCTCAGTTGCACAGGACAGATAGATAGTTAAACCTCTCCTGTGCGATTGAGAGTGTCTGGTAAAGAACTGGCTGTGTCCTTTGTAAAGTTTATATCTCCGCTACCTGGCATTACATTTTATGACACATATGGCCCGGCCCAACAAGACCTCATTTATGTCAGATCCACCCTGCATAAAAAATGAGTTCCAACACCACTGATGTAAGTGGCCGAAGGCCACAAGCCAACTTTTCAAAGCAGAGCGGGAATTCAGATCTGGGTCTCCTAGATACTAGTTGGACATTCCAGTCATTATACCACACTTCGTTTTCTAAAAGGCAGGGGTCATTTCGTAGAAAAAGAGGTGCATGAGCTCATTAGTCTACCTATTAGCATAACTCATTAGCATAACTGGTCAAATGTCAGTTTCAGCCCTATTATACCCTATGGGCCATTGAAGTCAGTGACAAAAACTCATAGGGTATATGAGGCGATGGAGGAGAGGGGGTTTGAGGGAGAGGCTCCAAACTTGCAAGGTTCCTTCTGGGACCTCTCCCCGAAATGCCCACCAAGTTTCAAGAAGATTGGACCACGGTGTCCAATACTATGGGGCCTCAAACAGGTTGCCCCATCCCCTCCATTGTTCTCTATGCTGGGAAAAAAGTTACTTTTTCCCCACCATCTGAGATTTTTGGCCCATGGCTGCCCTACTGCCCACTCCTGAGCTGGTGGAGCAGTGCTCCGCCTCGCTCCGGCCCCAAAGGACCCCTGCTAAAAGGCAGTGGGAATATTTTCTCCTTGATAGTGCTGATGTTGTAAAGAACTGTAGATTCTTGGTTTTGTCTGTACCTCTAGCAGTCTGGAGTACTTGTATTTTAAACCTCCAGGAATTGTAGTAGATCTCTCCCCATCCCTCTCTCCCCCTCTCCCTCCCTCTCTCTCTCTGTCTCTCTCTCCTTCCCTTTCTTTCTCCCCCTCTCCCTCCCTCTTTCCCTCTTTTTCTCCCCTCCCCTTCTCTCTTCCTCCTTCCCTCTCTTTCTCCCCCTCCCCCTCTCGTTTCCTCTTTCCCTCTCTTTCTCCCCCTCTCCCTCCCTCCCAGCCCCCTCAGTGTGTGTCTGGGTGTGAGGTTAACATTCAGTTATCTTTTAAATAAACCAAAATGTTCCTTTAAAAAAAATGTGACTAAAATTATTTTCTTTCAGTATCCTAGTCGGTATCCTGATATTCCGGAGAATTATTTGAGCACCCTTGAGCATCTCCACTCCAAAATACCTCAGAGTATACAAATGTACCAGGTCAGTAGCATTACCTTACCACTGCCTCACTGTACATAAGACATTCTTTCACAGATACAGTGGTGGGGTTTTTTTTGGGGGGGGGGTGTCCTGTGGCATTAGACTTACCCAGATAGCAGGAAAATTCGGCTGTGATTTAATTGCTTGTTTTATCTTTGGGTAGTCCATTGAGAAGGATGAACCATTTCCTTGGTGCTGGAGTATGAAAGGAAAGATGCTGCTATTGTACCACAAATTGTTACAGATATCCACTGCCAGAGAGCCCCTCGTAGCGAAGGATCATTTAAAACTAGAATCTGGAGTATGATAGCTTGGAGAATGAATATTTGCATATAGACTCTCCCCCGGGGGCTCCATGTGCCCCAGTGGGTCTCCACTCACAAAGCATCCCTCAGGGGGAGACGTTAGACAGTGTTTTGTTTCTTAAGTGTGTGCATTGAAAGCAAAGCCACGAATCCTCCATGTTGTCATTTGTTATTTTAGTCCGTTACTTTCATACAAAAAAAAAATGATGTACAACATGTGCTGCGTATCTCAGTAGCAACCAATAGAGCCAGTTTGGTGTAATGGTTAGGAGCGCGGACTCTAATCTGGGAGAACTGGGTTTGATTCCCCACTCCTCCACATGCAGTGACTTTTGGGTGAGTCACAAGTCCTTTCAGAGCTGTTCTCTCAAAAGCAGTCCTCAAGAGAGCTCTCTCAGCCCCACCTACCTCACAGAGTGTCTGTTCTGGGGAGGGGAAGGGAAAGGGGATGGTAAACTGCTGTCAGACTCTTTCGGATAGCGAAGGGCAGGGTGTAAATCCAGCCTCCCTTCCCCCTCTTCTCCTCCTCCTCTCCTCCCCCTCTCCCCCATACTTTTTGTTTGTTTGGCCCACCAGTGGCATTTGTCCCCCTCTCAAGGTTGCCTGTCCCTTACATAGGCCACTTCAGTCCCTCCAGGCTCATCATCTCATGCTGGCCACCTTGTTCAACATGGCCACCAAGGAACACGGCAGGACCGTTCTGGGCTGTGCGATCAGTCCACATAACTGGTTTCCACAGTCCACATAACTAGCTAGCGTGGAAGAACAAAAGGCACCTGACTTTGCAAAATTGTTTGCCTTTTCTAGGGATGCTTCCTGCAGTTGTAAAGTGCTGATAGATAAGGCAGTGATTTTAGCTCCTTTCCCTCCTTCCTGATGTAGGCCCTCCCACTTCCTGTCATGCTGTTCCTGGCAGTTTCCTGCCCCCCAGGAGCCACATTTGCGGCTTCAGTGGGAGGGGAGAAACCAAGAAGTCCCCCCCCCCATGCTGGTGAAAAGGCCTTCCATTAGTGATTTATCATGGAATCCAAGCCATGCCGTATTATTGATGATGTCGAAAACACACCCAAGCCATTCAGTCTTTTGGCTTCCATATCAGAATGCAACTTGTCTAAATATGTCTGTAGTTATTGGTAGCTGTACAAAAGGGGTGGAGGGTTACAAAGACGGAATTCAGGGCTGAAACTAGGGGACATCTTGACTTTTGTTCTTATTTTTGTCTTTTGTGACGGTTGAGAAGGACGTGGCACCAGGACAACTCGCCGAGGACCCCGTCGGCCGCCCGATCACGCACCAGGCCGGTCTTAAACACGCCACGGGGGAAGCTCTTTACTGCGATGACCTCCGTACAGTGGATGAAGAGCTCTTCCTGGTTCTAGTAACCAGTTCCAAGGCCCATGCAAAGATTGTGTATGTGCCGCTGTGTATCGTCTGCTTTTTACAGCCTTTTCGACCCATTCACGTGATGCTCACATGATTGTTTCTGCATAGATAGCGATAGGGCCTTGAAAATGCAATTTAATATTTAAATTTAAGTGCCGTTTAATATTTGCAAGTATGAACTTGTAAAGATGATAGCCCTTTCTAGTTGTTATGTTTCTGGCACTATAGTCACAGATATGGAACAAATGCACTACCACACCATCCTCTCAATACGTCTAATTATATTTTGTTCGGAAAGGGGCAACACATGGGTTCTCCAGCTCAGGACACCAGATTAATCTGGGGTGTGGTACCCATTTTCTGAAGCTGCAGTAAATGTGCAGTTGGCCCTTTCAGAAATGGTGATCGGGAGGATCGCGTGTAGCAAGTTGGTCCTGTACATAAGGTTGATTGAACAGGACTAGTATTACAGATAGATATCTGAAGAAGAATGGTTTGAAACTGGAATCCCATATCTTGTTTGTTTTATTAAGGTGTTTATATATTCACTAGGGGCAAGGCCCGTTGCAGGCAACAATGCAACGGGCGCTAGCAAGAGGAAGAAAAAGAAGGAAGGAAGCAATTCTCTTCATCTCAACTTCTTTCCCTCTTCCTCTCAGCTACCCCCCCCCGGCACCCTTGCTGTCCCCCCCCCCCCAACAGAGCCTCTTTGTAGAGGCCGTTGCATTTATTAACTGAGTGGGTGTCGGAGTGCATCTCCCTGACTTACTCCCGAATAAACAGGCTGTGCACACACACACATACATTATTAGGGCTAAAGCTGGGGCCAGCTCACCTATTTCCATTTTGTAGGTACCGCAAAAGGGCTTGCAGCGGGGCTCTCCCCCATCGTCGATTTTGAAAGCACATAAATGCTTCCTCCTGTGCTGAGCCCCACCATCTGCAGCTCTTCTCTCATCCCCCAAAGCTACAGAAATCCCCAGAGGTTGGTGCAGAGCGGTGGAGCCACAGACTTGCTGCAAGCCAGCACTTAACTGATTTCCAGAACAAAGTTTGAGTCCAGCTGCACCTTTAAGACCCACAAAGTTTAAGTGTAGGTAGCCTTTCATGGGCATGCACAGTGAACTTGACCGCAAGCTTCTGTGCTGGATGTTTTCCTTTCGTTTCCCCACAACCCCTTTCAATTGCAAAGCTGCTTCCCGTTTAACACCAGCTGATTTGTTATCCTGGCCCACCACCTCTTGGGACTCCCAAATTGGGAGTTGTAGTTCTAATTCCCTTTGCTATGGATGTAGTAAAGCCAGCAGAGAACTACAACTCCCAAAGTGCAACGCTCTGTGGGCGCGAGTGAGGCAGTGCAGGGAGGGAATGCAGCCAGTGGGCAAGGATGCCGTTTTGAGTGGCAGTTCTTGCAGCCAAATGATTTTGGCACCCCATGGAATCTTGCCGCTTTGAAAACAGCTTTATATATAACAGAGATGAGATGCCTCTGATGATGAATAGAATAATAGATGTTTTTGTAACAGACGTATGAATGCATTTGTCTAACGGACAATTGCATTAGACTGGGTGGGTGAGCCTGCATGTTTGAATGAGCTCCCTTGACCTTAAAACTCCCTGCAAAACATCCTTCAAATTGTCTGCTTCTCTTTATCTTGCTAGTATTCCATGTGTGGAAAACTATTGTTGTGTATTTTTATATATTTTCCACCTCCATTCCAACTTTCCACTCCCCAGTTCCATATCCATGCATCATTTCTTACCTTTATTCAACATCTACTTTCTTTTTTTCCCCATTCCTGCCCCAAAGGCTTGTAAAAGCAGAGCAGAGTGAGCTATTCCTGATCTGGATAGCTTGAGCTGGCATGACCTCATCAGCTCTTGGAAGCTAAGCAGGGTTAGCCCTGGTTAGGACTTGGATGGGAGACCAGCAAGGAAGTCCAGGGACACTATGTAGAAGCAGGCAATGACAAACCACCTCTGAACATCTCTTGTGTTATAAACACTGTGGGGTCGCCAAAAGTCGGCTGCGACTTGATGCTAAAAAAGCACAGAGTGGGCCCTGGCTCAGTGGTAGATTAATTGATTGGCATGGAGAAGATCCCAAGTTTAATCCCTGGTATCTCCGGGTGGAAGGACCAGGTAGGTGGTGATGTGAAAGGCCTTGACCTAAGACCCTGGGGAGAGTCTACTACTAATCAGAGGGGGAAAATACTGACTTTCATGGACCAGTGGTCTAATTCAGCATAAGGGACCTTCATGAGTTCATGTGAATTTTCTCTGGGTTTCATTGTCTGTGTGCCTCGTCGTAGGTAATTGCTTTGTGCCTTTTGATTCCTCCAATCAGATCAATCGATGCCTCAGAAGCCCTCAAGATGCCTGGTGTGGTCGATGTTGTCTCAGTTCAGGATGTTCCAGCTGTTAATGAGTTCTATAACTACGATGTCCCGGATATTATATTTGCCAGAGAAAAGGTATGCTGTATAAGAGCAGATCCAGTGTGGTGTTGTGTGGCTGGTGTGTCAGACTAAGATCTGGGAGATCCATATTGAAATCCCCCCATGCCTTGGAAGCTCGCTGGGTGACCTTGGACCAGTCACACACTCAGCATAACTTACCTCACAGGGTTGTTGTGAAGATAAAATGGAGGAAGGGAGAACAATGTAAGCTTCTCCGGATCCCCATTGGAAAGAAAGTCAGGCTATAACCGAAGTCAATAAATGAAATAATGAATAATTGGTAATGATTTCTTGTTAAGTTACCTTTTATTTTGTTAAGTTTAAACAGAAGTTTACATTTTTAGATATATATTTTTTTGCATTAGTTAAAAAAGTTCATGATTTTAAAAAAATCGTTGAGGATCATCCCTTTTTCTCCCTTTATTTATTTATTTATTTATTCATTCGATTTATACCCCTCCCTCCCCGCGAACGGGCTCAGGGCGGCTTACATGGGCTCATAGGCCAAAAAATATGCTAGACAGAAATTTGACAACCAAGTAGGTTGTGTTCATGTCACTATCTGGCATCTGATAGGGAATATTATCTTCTGGTGTGAGATAGTAGAGGTCTTTCCTTCACGTCACCCACTACTTGACAGGAGCTGAGGAGCTTTTGGTTCATGACAGTGTATCCTTAAGAGATGATGCAGGCTGCAACTTGAGAATGGGCATTAAATGATGCTCTAGGAGTCTAGGAAGGGGAAGCCAAATGCTGCTCTGCCTCTGACAGTTGCGACATCCCTCACTGCCTCGCCACAGAAGGAGATCACCCAAGTATAGATGCACATGTGCTGGGAAAGGCTCTCTCAGCAAACACATGGAAGATCCTCAGGAGGCAGGAAAGACCTAATTCAAAGTCCCTTCCACTTATGGATGTTCCTTTCAAAATCTGTACTGGGTGCCTGTGCTGGTCTCTGCCTGCAAAAAAGACAGCCTACTGGCACTTCAAAAAAGGTAATAACATTTTATTTGCAGCAGAAGCAGTCATCAGAGAGGCTGGGCCAGCAGCAGTACTGAACTGCACAGGTGGTAGTTGGCGATTCCCGATTTTCTCAACTGTTGTTAGCTCTCTGCAGTCTCCTGTTTCCACACATCTTCTCCCTTCTCCCTTCTCCCACACACCTTCTACCTTCAAAAAAGGTAATAACATTTTATCTGCAGCAGAAGCAGAGCCATCAGAGAGGCTGGGCCAGCAGCAGTACTGCACTGCACAGGTGGTTGTTGGCAATTCCCGATTTTCTCAACTGTTGTTAGCTCTCTGCAGTCTCCTGTTTCCACACACCTTCTCCCCAGGTTACTGGGCTTTTCTGCCGTCTTATTTTTGCAGCTTGTGTAACCATCTGGCGTTACTCCCCCCCCCCCTCCTTTTCTGTATGTGTTTTGCTCCCCCTAGTGGTGGATTTGATATTACATTGCTTTATCTCTGGCTTATTTCCTGCAGGAAATAAGCAGTGGTGTAATATAAAAGTGACCACTAGAGTGAGCAAAATACCTGCAGAAAGAAACCCACCCCTCACCCACCCACCCTGCAGGCACAAAAGCGATAAAAATTAGAGTGTGGAAAAGCCCATAGGATAGTTTCTGACTGTGGCTTGACCTGAGGCCTACATATTTTTTGACACTGTCAAAGCCAGACTAAACAAGCAGGAAAAACTATCGTGCAGGTTTTGCTAGGCTGGGCAGGTGAGCCTACATGTTTGAATGGGCTCCTATAACTGTAAAACTCTCTGCAAATCTTCCTTCTAATTATCTGCTTCTCCTTGACAGAGAATTGTAAAGTTGGGAGGGGTCATACAGGCTATTTAGGCCAACTCCCTGCTCAGTGCAGGACCAGCCTACAGCATCCCTGACAAGTCTTTGTCCAGCCGCTGCTTAAAGACTACCAGGGAGGGGGAGCTCACCACCTCCCGAAGCAGCCGATTTCATTGCTGAACTTCTCTTACTATAAAAACATTTTTCCTAAGATCCAGCCAGTACCTTCCTGCCCTTAATTTAAAACCATTCTTGCGAGTCCCGGCCTCTGCTGCCCACAGGAACAGCTCCCTGCCCTCCTCTAAGTGACAGCCCTTCAAATACTGAAAAGAGAGCCATCCTGTCCCCCCGCCTCCCCTTTTCCAGACTGAACATTCCCAAGTCCCTCAGCCTTTCCCCGTGCTAGTATTCCATGCATGGGAAGTTATTGTTGAATGTTTTTCATTTTATGTGTGTGTGTGTGTGTGTGTGTGTGTAAATAATATTAGGGAGCATTCAGGCATGTGATTATATCTTTATGGAATCTTGGGTGGGTACAGCCCAGCAAGAACGGCATGATGTGGTTCTTGTGACTGTATAGCTTGGCTTCCAGGGTTTGGGGCGCTGGCTACCCTGTCCCCTGTCCTTCTGGTTTCATTTTCCGTGTGCGTCATGTTGTTTGTGCAGAAGTGCCAAAGGGTTGTGATAAGAGGTGCAGTTGGGTCACCTGCAAGGTAGAACCACATCCTCTCTGGCCCGTGAAATCAGAGTGTGCCAAGTAAGAAGTGTGCAGCATCTAGTTTCTGCACTTATGCACATGTCAGAGCAGAAACTGCCATACTAGTAATTGCAGCTGTCAGCTATGCAAATGCCACAGTTCAGTCTGTGTGCCACTGTGCAGTCTAGAAAAGAGCAAGAGTCCAGGAGCACCTGAAAGACTAATGAAATCTGTGGCAGGGGAGGAGCTTTCCTGAGTCACTGCTCCCTTCTTCAGTAGGAAAGAGCCAGAGTCCAGGAGCTCCTGAAAGAGTAACATTTGTGGCAGGGGAAGAGCTTTCCTGAGTCACTGCTCACTTCTTCAGTAGGAAAGAGCCAGAGTCCAGGAGAAAACTGTAAAAAAGAGCAAGAGTCCAGGAGCACCTTAAAGACGAACAAAATTTGTGGCAGGGGAGGAGCTCTCATGAATCACTGCTCACTAGCTGGCTACACTGAAAATATAAGCCAGGTGTGAAGCCTATATTGGCAGTGCAGTCCCATGCAGAGTTACTCCAGACCAAGCTATTAATCAGCTCACAGACTATTGGTGGTGTAACACCCCTCCCTTCTTCTGACACGGGTATAACGTCGGATGGGCCTCCGTTCTCATTTGCATCTGATGAAGTGAGTTTTGACCCATGGAAGTTTGGACCTTGGAAAATGTTGTTGGTCTTTAAGGTGTAACTGGACCAGATTTTGTTCTACTGGTACTACAGGACCCCGACTTGGATGGCCCAGGCTAGTCCCATTGTGTCAGACCTATGCAGGGTCAGCCCCAATTGGTACTTGGATGGGAGACCACTTCGGTTTGCCTGTTGCCTCGGAAGCACTACAGGACCTCCGTAAAAGTCGGCTGCGATTTGATGGCGCTTTCACCGCTCTGCTCCAGGCTAACATGACAACCCACCTGAAACCACCCTGAAAAAAGTATCTCACTTACTCCCTTGTTAGATTCAAGTGGGTAGCCGTGAAGCAGCAGAGCAGAGCTTAAATCCAGTGGCACCTGCATGCACACGAAAGCTTACACCTTGAAGAAAACTTTGTTGGTCATAAAAAGTCAGGCCTGGGTGCCCCAGCTTACTTCAAAGGCCTCCCGACTTCAAAGCCCCCACCCTGACTAGCAGCTTACCTTGTTCTCCAGGGCCCCCCTCGAGAAGTTTAAATGCCCCCCCCCCCGACTTAAAAATTCCTAGCTATGGGTCCGTTAAAGGTGCTGCTGGACTCCAGCTTTGTTCTAACTTTGTTCCCCAAGTGTGTGTTGGTGCACATTTCAATACAGGAAGAACGAAGCCGTTTTCTGTGCTGTGCAGGTGACCTGCGTGGGTCAGATTGTCTGTGCCGTGGTTGCGGAGTCAGAGGTTCAGGCGAAGCGAGCGGCTGCCAAGGTGAACATTCGGTACGAACCAGAGGAGCCTGTCATCTTGACCATCGAGGTGAAAACCAGACTGTCTGTCCCTTCTCTCTGCTTTTTGTCTCTGTGGCTAAGGAGAAGCCTAAAGTAATAACATATAAGAATGCACTCTTGAGTTCAGCATTACATTGAATTGGAAAAAGTATCATGCTTTGGGTCAGCTGGCATTCACACACTTCAGAAATAAATTTATTTTTATTTGTGTGACAGTTGCATGTATATGATCGATGAATTTTTGTATGTTGTCTTGGCCTTGAAGACATACTTTTCCTCCACAACAAAACAATAAGACTGTGGTTTGATCTGCGTTTCCGTTTGCAGTCATTTAGGTTGCTTTTAAAAAATTATCTGATCTGAAGTTTTCTACTCAACATATATTTAGCTTGTTTTCAAAGGAAGGGACATAGAGGGAACTAAAAGTAGCTGTGTTTGTCTTCTGCCACTGAAGGAGGCGATAGAACACAACTCATTCTTCGAACCGTTTAGAAAACTGGAACACGGGGATGTGGACGAAGCGTTTAAAACTGTCGACCACATACTGGAAGGTAAACTGCAGCCCATTGGGTGGAAAACTGAGATTTATATATCTGCCCACACTCCAGTCTCGGGGGCACTACGGCCAGATAATTCACTTTCAAATTGAGAGGCCTTTGATCTTTATAATCATGTCAGTGCGGTTAGTGCCCTGTGTATTATGGTAAACAGCCATTTTACAATTGAGTCACAGTCCCTAGGAATGTGGGTATTTAACGCAAGCAATCTCATGGGTGTGAGCTTTTGATTTCTGTGTATGGACCCAGCTTTTAAGATGCTCTTCCTTAGTTCCCTTTCATGGCTTTTATCAGTGAGAAATAGAGTGTCTGCAGTTGTCTCCTTTTGCTGGCCTCTCAGGCCTAGGAAGAGTCAGGCTTGGTATTTGTAAAATTGCACAAATGAACCTTTGAATTCGTTTGTAAAACCCCAAGGATAGGATAACGTCATAGAAGCATAGAGTTGGAAGGGGATCCTAAGGGTCATCTTATCCAACGCAGGAAATTCACAGCTATCCCGACAAATAGCCAAATTTTAATGACTAAACGTATTTTCTGTGCTGGAATGAATCTCTTTGGCCATTATAAGAATGTGTTCCCATGAATAATGGTCTTTGACCTCAAGTAAATATTCATTCATTCATTCATTCATTCATTCACAGCTATCTCCCCGCCACTCTTGCTTCATGCCCAGAGGAAGGGGAAAAACTTCCAGGATCCCTAGGCCAACCTAACCTGAAGGAAAACTCCTTCCGTACCCCAGAGTGGCTCTCAGCATTACCCTGGGCGTATAGAAAAGGACCACAAAAATGGAGTCCTGGCTCATCTCTTCCTGCCCTCCCTCTCAGGATCTGCCCAAGTTCACAGAATCAGCATGACTGTCAAATGGCCATCAGGCCTCTGCTTAAGGCCCCCCCCCCCAAAAAAAGAAGGAGAGCCCACAACCTCCAGTGGAAGCCTTTTCCACTGGGGAACTGCTCTAATTGTCAGGAAGTTCTTCCAAATGTTTAGCCAAAAACTCTTTTGATTTAGTTTGGTTCTGGTCTGACCTTCTGGGGTGACGGAAAACAACTTTGCTCCATTCTCCTCGGTCGTCGATGCTTACGGTTGTCCTCTCGGGGTTGGGAAATTCCTGGAGCTATGTGGGTGGAGCCTGGGGAGGGCGGGGTTTGGGGATGGGAGAGACCTCAGCAGGCCGTCATTCCCTAGAGTCCACCCTCCAAAACAGTCATTTTCTCTCGGGGAACTTATCTCTGTTTTCTGGAGACCAGTTATAATTCCAGGAGATCTCCAGGCCTCACCTGGCAGCTGGCAACCCTATCGACGCTTGCTTCATGCTGTAGTCAGGCGATGTAGTCCTAGCTTCTCCTTGCTGGGGCCCTTGTCTAAATTTCCCCGAATATTCCTGTATCTTCTATAGGTCACTCTCCCTCCTGCTGCAGCTGGTTAAATTCTGTCGGATCTGCCATCTGCGGGACTCGAAATAGGTGGAGAACTGTCCTACCTCCTCTGGCCTTTTCACCCACTAGGCTGGGACTCACGGCACCATCTACTAAATCCCATTTTAATTTAATGGGTTTTTCTCCGATCTGATACAATTCTTTTTTTTAAAACAAGTATTTTCTTTATTTTCACATAATTTTTACGACAGCTTACAGAATGTTCATTCAAATAGCTAACGACAGGATAAAAATTCAACATAATACAAAAATAACTTTCTAGTCAGCAAAGCCTGCGACATTGAAAAATAGTAAAATACAAGAAGTGAGGACCCACAATACTCACGGGGGGGGGGGGGAGCTCCATGCAGAGAAGGAAGCCGCCACAGGTGAGCCTTCTTCCCTGCCCCTGCCTAGCCCCTGCCAAGCTCTCACCCTCCCTCGCCCCCCAGCAGCAATGGCGAGGCCCGTGTGGTTCCCAGCTGCCGGGCCCGCCAAGCCCTCTCCCTCCCCCTCACAATGAATGCAAGGCATAGCTCCAACTGCATTCCCTGTGCATGTGCAGGGGACGCTTTTTACTTTGGGGGGGATGTAAGTATCCCCCAAATATTTTTTTTTTTTACTTTTCAGATTTTTCTGCACACCTGGGAAGTCCCCCAAGTGTGCAGGAAAATCTCTCAGCCCCCCAAGTTCCCCCAATGTGCGTATTTAGATATCCGCACAGAGGGTGCGTCTTGGCTATTAGTATATAGACATGGTGATTACCCAAGCTGTTATAACAAAGATTACGTTGTTGTATATAAAAATTCAAAAGAAATAAAGTTGCTTATATAGATTATTGGAAGGAACAATCTTATTAACTGATAGGTATTGTAACACAGAAAACCAAACCGCAACAAATTTAACTTGGTATTGCTTGCTATCTGCTGGACACAGAGAATATAACAATTTAGACATAACAAACTGACCCCACACTTTCTCATGCCAGTGACAAATCAGCGGATGATTTGGATTCTTCCACCTGGAGGCGATTACCAAGGCTGCAGCCGGTCACAGAATTGCAATAAGCTCTTTAATGGATTTAGGAGTTTCTAATCCAGGCCAATGTTCGATCTGATACAATTCTAAGCAAGTGGGTTTGGGATTACAGAACCCATCTTGCCTCTCACCTCCCAGGCTTGTCCTTAGTCTTCTTGACTTCTCAGTCTTGCTCAGCTAGAGCAGGGCCCCCCAGCAGGGTGCCGTGCGCTACGCCCTTTCCTGGCACCCGCCAAGTGTCTCTAGAAAGACGGCGAGGCCAGGTGGGGCTGTGACCCGAAGGGCTTCTGTTCGGCCACCAGAGGTCTGATTGGCGGTGCAGGTTAAAATAATGCTATTTCAGCAGCAGCAGTCACCACAGTCTTGGTTTGATTCACCCTCTCATTCCTCTTTCCCAGTGCATTTTTAAAAAAATTACCCATCTCTCCCCTGCACTTGGCCTTCCTCTGTGTTTCTGTGCATGGACCCCCCTCCCATGATGTCCATTTTGTGGTTTGCTCTGCCTCATACAGCAGCCACACCCGTCACCCTGTATGAGAATCCCAAAGATGTGTTCCAGAGGCAATGTCCTCTGCCTCAGACCTCCAGACTGAGTGGCAAGAGAGACTAGATAGCTAGACAGGCACGCTGACCTTTCTTCCTGTATCTCCTCTTCTGCCACTGTCCTCTTTGATATGCAGACTGTGATCTCAGGGACCAATTTCCCTTTCCTGCTTCTCTTTCATAGGGTTGCCAGGTCTGGGTTGGAAAATACCTGGAGCCTTTGGGGGTGGATCCAGGAGAGGGCGGGGTTTGGGGAGGAGAGGGGCCTAGGCATGGTACAATGCCATAGAGTCCACCCGTCAAAGCAGCCATTTTCTCAGAATCAGAATCTCAAAAATCAGAAAAAATGCCTGCAATGGAAGATTTAAAATATAAGTTGCTGGAGTTAGCGGAAATGGATAAGTTGAATGTAGAGTGGCAAAATATAACAGAAGATACATTCCATAAAAGATGGATTAAAGTGTACAAATGGATAGAGATAGGAATTTCTTGATAGACTCTAACATAAAATAACTAAATATGTATATGTAGAAAAATATATTAACGAACTAATAGTCATGAAATTACAGTGTATGTGTCTTTCTTTTATTTGTGAAACAATAAACTATACTTAAAAAAAAAGCAGCCATTTTCTCCAGGGGAGCTGATCTCTGTCAGCTGGAGATCAGTTGTAAAAGCGGGAGATCCCCAGGCCCCACCTGGAGGCTGGCAACCCTACTCTATTGCCCTGAATGAAGACTTCCTCTCCCCCTGCACGCACGCACCAGAAGAGGGGGACATGCGGTCCTCTCTTGGCTCCACAAGGCAGATGGGCCTCTCGCCATCTGCCTGCATTCCTTTAGCTAGTGAGTTAGCAGTCTCTCAATCTCTGCTCTTTCCTACCCAAAGTGTACTTCTCAAATAAAGAGAGGAGTATTTCTCTTCTAAACTTGTAGTGTGGCTCTGTGTAGCTCTGTGAGCTGAGTAACCTGGTCAAGTGATGCTCCTGCGTTTGTGGATTTATTTAAGTTCTCTGCTAACCAATGGTGACCAGTTAACCTCAATAAAAGATGCCCATGCTCTCAAGAAGGTTGGGGACCCCCTAAACTAGAGCTTTCTCACTTAGCAGGCTTCCCCAGCTGTCATGGCCCTTCTGTGTGTTTTCTACCATGTTTTGAGATGCTGTGGGAAGAAGCAGAGGAACCGTTGACCAACCTGTCCCCCGAGCTTCTCATATGCCTTCTTCTTCCTACCAAAAAGGCCAGGCTCCTCCGTTTGGGGGGAACTGAAGACTTTTCCTTCCTTCTTTTGGAATAGGTGAGATCCTTATTGGGGGACAGCGTCACTTTTACATTGAAACTCAAAGTATTCTTGCGGTTCCGAAAGGGGAAGATCGAGAAATGGATATCTATGCATCCACTCAGCATCCAGCGTTAGTACAGGTTAGAGGGCACACTCTCTCTTCTCGTCATCTCTTAGACTAATGAGGTGGTAGAACAAAGGTTGAGTCCAGTGGCACCTTTAAGACCAGTGAAGTTTAATTCTTGACATAAGCTATTGTCTGCACGCCCACTTCTTCGGATGCGTGCACACAAAACCCCCAGAATTAAACTTTGTTTGTCTTTAAGGTGCCGCTGGACTCAAACTTTGTTCTGTTGCTCCAGACCAATGCAGCTACCCACTTGAATCAAAATGGATGTGTGTGTGTGTGTGTGTGTGTGTGTGAAATGCTTTCAAGTCACTTCCATCTTATGGCAACCCAGACACTGAATAGTGCACTTTCAGTCCACTTTCAATGCACTTTAGTGATTGTTCGGAAATGAGAGAAGAAGAGAGAAGAGACTGGATTTATGCTCCGCCCTTCACTACCTGAAGTAGTCTCGGAGTGGCTTACAATCTGTGAGGTAGGTGGGGCTGAGAGACCTCTTTCGAGGACTGCCCGTGAGAGAACAGCTCTGAGAGAACTTGTGACTGACCCAAGGTTACCCCAGCAGCTGCATGTGGAGGACTACGGAATCGAACCCGGTTCTCCCAGATTAGAGTCCGTGCTCCTGACCACCACACCAAACTGTGTAGTGTAGGATTTTGCCATTTTATACAGTAAAATTCAGTTGCAAAGTGCATTGAAAATGGATTGAAAATGCATAATTCAGTGTGTGTATGTGAAAGTGAGTGTGATAGCATTGGTCTGCCTCACTGCTAGGATTGTCAGCTCTGGATTGGGAAATACCTGGAGATTTTGGAGGTGGAGTTTAGGGGAAAATGAGACTTCATCTAGGTATCATGCCATAGAGTCTACCCTCCAAAGCAGCCATTTTCTGCAGGAGAACTGATCTCTGTTGTTTGGGGATCAGTTGTAATAGTCGGAGATCTCCAGGTAGCATTGGCAATTCTACTCACTGGGTTGCTGTACTGTAATTATATATTTTTTTAAGTCTTTGCTTTGTCATTTTATGATTTTGAATGTCCTTTTGATTTGGCTTGTAAGTCACCAAAGTGAGGAAAGGTAAGGTATATATTTTTAAATAAACAAACGTGTGCAAAATATTTTCAGCATTTAGGAAATCCCTGTTCATTTGTTATATAAACGCAAATGAAATGTATTTAAAGGCTTAACTGTATTCAGTCACTATTTCTAAGACAGTTAGGTTTTAAAGGCACCACAGAGTATTTCTTTGGGTACAAAGAGGCTGAAATAGCTTTGTGAATTTTGTTTTGTTTTGTTTTGCAAAAGCAATATATTATTCCAAATGTAAGACAGCCCGGTTTAAAAACAAAGATCAGCGTTTTAAATTTTTTGCAGGATTTGGTGGCATCATGTTTAGGTGTCCCGAGCAATCGGATTATGTGCCACGTAAAAAGAATTGGAGGCGCTTTTGGCGGGAAGCTGCTGAAAACGAGTCTGTTGGCCTGTGTTTTGGCCGTGGCCGCCAAGAAGTGAGTGTGTGTATTGACCGCGGTTCAGGAACGTGGTGGTGATAGGACACGAGAAATGAGAAAATCGTGTCATGAATTACTGCAGCATGTTGGGAGGGGCCATGGCTCAGTGGTAGAGTAGCTGCTTGGCACGCAGAAGGCCCCAGGTTCAGTCCCCGGCATCCCCAGTTAAAAGGACAGGAAGTAGGTGATGTGAAAGACCTCTCTCAAAGCTCTCTCAACCCCACCTAACTCACAGGTCGTCTGTTGTGGGAAGGGAAAGAAGTTTGTAAGCCGCTCTGGGACTCCGAGTGAAGGGTGGGGTATAAATCCAACTCTCTTCTTCCAGTTTGATGTAGTGGTTAAGTGCGTGGACTCGTAATCTGGGAGAACCGGGTTTGATTCCCCACTCCTCCACTTGCAGCTGCTGGATGACCATGGGCAAGCTGTAGTTCTGGCACAGCTGTCCTTGAAAAGAACTGTTCTTGAGAGAGCTCTCTCAGCCCCACCTACCTCACAGGGTGTCTGTTGTGGGGAGGGGAAGGGAAGGGAAAGGAGTCTGTAAGCCGCTCTGAGACTCCCGAGTGAAGGGCGGGGTATAAATCCAATCTCCTCCTCTTCTTCAAAAATTTTCTTTTTCCCCCTCACACTCTGTTCTCAAGTTCTCCCTCAGTTTGATGGTGGTAGTAGTGTTTTGGCAGCACTGTTTGAGTGTCATAATTGAGCAGGGTTGCCAGCTCCCCATTGGGAAATACCCGGAGATTTTGGGGGGTGGAGCCTGGGCAGGGCGGGGCTTGGGGAGGGACCTCAGCAGGGGATAATACCATAGAGTCCACCTTCCAGAGCAGCTGTTTTCTCTCTGTTCTGTATGGTCTGGAGACCTGTCACTCAGAGCAAGTGTTTTCATTGCCTGGGTGGGTTGAGCCAACTCTACCTGTAACATCAGAGGATAAATTCTTGAGAAAGGTCTCCAATAATCAGCTTTCCCCTCTCTTTTTCTGTTCTAGGACAGGCCGTCCAGTTCGCTGCGTTCTGGACAGGGGCACCGACATGTTAGTCTTTGGAGGTCGGCACCCCGCCATTGGCAAATATAAAGTAAGCAGTGAGTCAAACCCATGTGCTACGGGCGGGTCATAGGAAACAATTAATCATATCTAAATGTGCAAGCAGAGTTGGAAACGGGGGTCGTATCCTGACTCAGGTGTAAGCTCCCTGGTAGCTTTAGGCAGCCCACCCTTTTCCCGGAGCCAAACATGACAGAATGTTGAAAGATCTCTTAATCCCTTCTTGTGCTTTGAAGATTAGTTGTATGGGATATAGTTGGGTGTGACGCACTCCGCTTATTCTGAAATTCTATATAAATGCTAAATAGTGTTATGAAGAGCGAGATTCAAGTCCAGTAGCACATTAGAGACCAACAAGGCTTTCAGGATGTGAGCTTTCGAGAGTCAAACATCCCTTCGTCAGAGCTTTGAGTCTTAAATGCTCATACCCAGAAATCTGATTTGTCTCTAAGGTGCTGGTAAAGGTAAAGGTTTCCCTTGCTTGAAAGCCAGTCAAATCTGGCTCTAGGGGGCCAGCGCTCATCTCCGTTTCCAAGCCGAAGAGCCAGCACTGTTCAGATGACGTTTCTGTGGTCATGTGGCCAGCATGACCAGACACTGAGGCGCACGGAATGCTGTTACCTTCCCACCGAAGTGGTACCTATTTATCTACTTGCCGTTTCTTGCTTTCGAACTGCCAGGTTGGCAGGAGCTGGGGCCAGAGACGGAAGCTCACTCCATCCCTTGGCACTCGGGTCTTAACCACTGAGACACTGCAGCAGCCCTCTCTAAGGTGCTACTGAACACAAATCCAGCTCTTCTACAGCAGACCAACCTAGCTACGCTCTGAAACGATCTAGAACAGAGGTGTCAAATGCATTTGTTGTGAGGGCCGGATATGACATAAATGAGACCCCGTCGGGCAGGGCCATGTGTGCCACAAAATGTAATGGCAGGCCCTGGAGATATAAACTTTATAAAGGACACAGGCAAACCCAATAAATGATAACACTCGAAATACAAACCAAAGCAATTGAGTCCTAGTAGTGAAAGTAATTGATTTACCGGGGGGGGGGGGCACAAGAGCACCAATAAGCACCAATAAATGTGTTTACACTTATGCTAGACTAGGTTTTTCCCAAGGGATACCATAAAAGGGGGAGTACCTTATATTTCCATACAGTTTGGTGTAGTGGTTGAGTGCGCGGACTCTAATCTGGGAGAACCGGGTTTGATTCCCCACTCCTCCACTTGCAGCTGCTGGATGACCTTGGGCAAACCATAGTTCTGTCAGAGTTCTCCTCCTCCTCCCCCCCCTCCCCAGGTGGAGCCTGTGGAGGACAGGGAACTCAGTGAGGTACAGTGAGATTTGGGGGTGGAGCCTGGGGAAGGCAGGGACCTGAGTGGAGTATAATGCTATAGATTCAATCCTCGAAAGCATCCATTTTCTCCAGGACCGCTGATCTTTGTTGTCCGGAGCACTGCTCCCTCTAAGGTGTGGAGTCTCGTGAGGAAAAATTCTACTTTGTGAGCTACTGGCATTAAAGTTGGGCAAGCGATTTGTGGCTACTGCATAAATTAGTTTGCTCTGGAGCCATCCTTCCTGGGCTAAGACAAAAATGTGGGAACTGGAGGCTAAAAAACCGTGAGCTCGCTCACACGAATTCAACTTAGACCAATGTAACAGACCGCTGAATAAACTGAGCATTTAACCCCCTTCAGATTGGCTTCATGAATAATGGCAGGATTTTGGCCATGGATGTCAACGGGTATGTTAATGGAGGATGTACTCCTGACGATTCCATTTTGGTGAGTATTTCTTTAAGGTGATTTTCAAGTCGAGGTTAACACAAGACATTCTTCCCTGATGCGAGTTTCCTCTTACCTTGACAGAACTTAGCAGTGTACACTGAACTGCTCTAATGCCCGTTCATTGATGTCCCCATAATGCAGGTTACAGAGATATTCCTATTAAAAATGGATAATGCCTACCACATCCCAAATGTACGCTCTTGTGCTCGTGCTTGCAAGACCAACATAACATCCAACACAGCTTTCCGGGGATTTGGCTTCCCGCAAGGCGGACTGGTCACCGAAGCCTTTATAACACGTGTGGCGGCCAGATGTGGCTTATTACCAGAGCAGGTGAGGGGAAAGGAGGAGGATGGGATGCTGATTCTTAACGAAAATTTTAGAACAAGCACAAAAGGGACACGCCAAGGGGACTTTGGGAAATGGTGTGAGAGTGCGAATGCTGGATATTTGTTCCAGAGCTCCCAGTCTGAAGAGGCCTGAAGAAGAAGAAGAAAAGACTCGGGGCTCGAGGGAAACGTGAATGCCTGTGAGTTATCACAGGCCTCTTGGAGGGTTTTCCAGCAGCCCTTGCCAGGACTCCCTAGCAGAGAAGCATCACAGTATTAACTGGCTCTTCCCAGTAGAGGAAGAGAACACCTTTCAACTTCTCCTAATTTTTAGTCTCACTAACATGAATGGGTTAATGGCCACCACCAAAACCAGCCCTGTAGTCAGAAATTTTGGGTTGTTGGGGCCCGGGGAAATTTTGTGGGGCACCGGGGGAGGGAGAGGGGCACCCCCATGCCTTCCCTAAACTCCCAAGTGGCGATTTCGCCACTTGGAGTTCAGGCGTGGGCAAGCCCCTGCTTGAAAAACAGCATGTAAAGGCTTCCCTTTAAATGGTGTTTTTCAAGCAAGGGATGCCTGCGCCTGAACTGCAAGCGGCAAATTCGCTGCTCGGAGTTCAGTTGGCAGCCGGCAGCCACCCCCCTCCCTCCCCTCCTACAAGATTTAGGGCCCTCCAGCTGATCAGCGGGCTGCTTTTCCACTCCATCATGATCCCCAAGGTAGCAAACATAAAAACATTAGAACCATTAAGAACAACCTTTAGAATGATAAAACAATTCAATGAGAACACACGAGCAACACCAGAATAGGAGAGGAGGGCCAATAACAGTAGCCCGGGGGGGGGGGTAATGCCAAATGAAAGGTGGAAGTCACCAAGAGAGGAAGACTGATGAGTGTCCTTAGGGGAGACAACTAAGGCCGAGGACAGACTGGCAATCTGGAGCGGGACAGCCCCGCTTTGGAAGTGGAAGAAGAGAGCCCGTTCAGACATGCGCATCTGTCCATCAGCTCCGTTTCGCACTTACCCGTCTCCAAGCCGTTTTCCATCCGCTTTAATAGGACACCGGTGTCCAGGGGCCGTCTTCCGCATGCCTCCCGCTTCCAAGCAGTCTGAACGCGTCGGAACTAAGTTTTGCGCATGTGCGCATATACAAAACACAGATGAAAGGGGAAAAATAGAAAAAAAGGAGAGGGGGGAGAGGGAGAGAGAGAGATAGTGAATGAACCTTGAGTGCACTTTCAAAATAGACCGTAGGAAGTTAGAAAGTGCATGGAAAGCCCATTGTCCCTATCTCTTGCCATTTCGCATGTGCGCATATGCGCCACCAGAGCAACAGAGCCGCGCGAGCCGGCTCCGTGACAGTCTGAACGCTCTGTATCGGCACCGCTGTGCACTACGCTGGCCGGTGTGAACGGCCAGCCCCGGGGAGTTTTTGCCCCGCAGCAGTTCCCTCCACATTCCTCCCGCTCCACATTGCCAGTATGTCCTCAGCCTAAGAAAGCCCTTCCTTGGTTTGCCGTCTGTCTCGCCTCAGGTGGCAGGGGCAACCGAAGCAGGGCCTCCAAAGATCACTGGAGAGAATAGGGTATGTTCATGTGGGAGGAACACAGTTCTTAGTATGTTGGTCTCAGGCCATTCAGGGATTTAAAGGTCAATACCAGCACCTCGAATTGAGCCTGGAAGCGAACTGGGAGCCAGGGTAGATCGAAAAAGACTGGAGCGATAGGGTCCCATTGACCCATTAGAACGCTGGCCACAGCATTCTGTACTAATTGCAGCTTGTAGCCGGCCAGTTTGGCATAGCAGTTAGGAGCGCAGACTCTAATCTTGGATAACCGGGTTGGATTCCCCATTTCTCCACATGCAGCTGCTGGGCTGACCCTGGGTCAGTCACAAGTTCTGTCAGAGCTGTTCCCTCAAGGGCAGTTCTGGAAAGAGCTCCCTCAGCCCCACCTACCTCACAGGGTGTCTGTTGTGGGGAGGGGAAGGGAAAGGAGTTTGTAGGCCGCTCTGAGATTCCTTTGGGTAGTGAAGGGCGGGGTATAAATCCAATCTCCACCTCCTCCTCGGGAAGCCCCACATAGATCTGATTTGTAGTTATGCCATCTTTAGTACTGGAAGTTGACTACTGAATTCTTGTGATTGTTTTAATGTTGAAGGTTTTAACTTTTGTATATGGTTTTATGGTACCGGTTACCAATTCTTGTAAGCTGCCCTGAAGCCTGTTCGCGGGGAGGGTGGGGTATAAATAAACTTAATAAATAATAAATGCCACCAAAACAGTTGTTTTATGACCTGGTAATGTAACAAAATGAGTCACTGATTTTGAAACTGTTCCTATATGATGTCAGTAGGCCCCAAATCAAGTTCTACCAATAGTCCCAGAAAGCCTGGGACAGATTTTATGTAAATGTACCCAGAATTTCAAAGTTCATTATCATTTATCTTATGGTGTTCAGTGTTTATGGTAATTCTTTGCTCCCAGGTCAGGGAAATCAACATGTATAAAGAAAATGGACTGACGCCTTACAAACAAGAGCTCGACCCCCAGAACTTGCTTAGGTGTTGGAAGGAATGCATGGAGAAGTCTGCCTATTACGCCAGAAGAGCAGCTGTGAATAAATTCAACAAGCAAAATTATTGGAAGAAAAAAGGGATTGCCATTATACCCATGAAGTTTCCAGTTGGTTTTTGCACGCGCGTTCTAGGTCAGGTCAGTTTGTTTTGAAAACATACAAAAATATCTTTATGGGGGAGTTTATTAAAGCCAGTACACTGTTTTCCCCGGTGGCAAGGAGGAATTAGAAGACTCTGTGTCCATGGGTACTTTGGGTAGTCTGCACACCTACCTGTGTTTGAGACCCAGCATGATGTAGTGGTTAAAGTGCTGGAGTAGGATCTGGGAAATCCAGGTTCAAATCCCCACTCGTGCCATGGAAGCTTGCTGGGAGACCTTTGGCCACTCTCAGCCTAACCTGCCTCATAGCCTCGTGGTTGTGGCTCAGTGGCAGAGTATCTGCTCACCTTTCTTTCTTTCTTTCTTTCTTTCTTTCTTTCTTTCTTTCTTTCTTTCTTTCTTTCTTTCTTCCTTCCCTTCCCTTCCCTTCCCTTCCCTTCCCTTCCCTTCCCTTCCCTTCCCTTCCCTTCCCTTCCCTTCCCTTCCTGTCCTTCCTCCCCTGTATACAGGGCTCAGGGTGGGGAACAACACTTCCAATAACACCTATTATATAAACAAAAGACCTCTGAAAGAATTTCAACAGAAATAAAGAGGAGAAGAAGAGATTGGATTTATACCCTGCCCTTCACTCGGAGGTCTCAGAGCGGCTTACAAACTCCTTTCCCTTCCCCTCCCCACAACAAACACCCTGTGAGGTAGGTGGGGCTGAGAGAGCTCTTTCCAGAGCTGCCCTTGAGAGAACAGCTCTGACAGAACTACGGTCATCCAGCAGCTGCAAGTGGAGGAGTGGGGGATCAAACCCAGTTCTCTCAGATTAGAGGCCACGCACTTAACCACTACACCAAACTGGCAAGCTTATTACTTATACTATGGGAATGATTAATTTTTTTTTAAGTTCTGGAACTACCTGAATATTATATTAAAGGTGATGAAGATATTGATTATAGTTCCAATACTTTATTCTGTATTCCACTAATAATTACCACCACACAACCAGTTTTCTCGGTTAGTTGTATAGAGTTATTCGAATAAATCCAGATCTCTCTCCTTTGTTGACTATGTTTAATACCCCCCAAATACTGCTGCTCATTTTTTTAAAAGTTCTGTGTTTGTTTATTTATTTTGTTGTGCTTTGGGTTTGCTAGGCAGCCGCTCTGGTTCATTTATATACCGATGGGTCCGTGCTCCTGACGTATGGCGGCGTAGAAATGGGACAGGGACTTCACACCAAAATGGTCCAGGTACTCAAGTACCCAAGTATCTCTTGTTACCTTGTATGAAACAATTTGTACGAGATTTCATTTTTCCTTTGTTCGTTAAGCAATTTAGAGGCCAATTTAAAATAGCCTTTTCCAGCTATATGACTTGCTGGCTCGATTCCATGGGCATGAGCAAAGGTATCCCAAGCTGTTCTTTGGCACTAGCCATCTAATGGTTCTGTCCTGAAAAACAAGGGCACTTGCTAGCTTCTTGAAGATCCAAAGGCATTGGTTCAGTTCAGATGTAACCTGAAACCCAGATTTAAATTAAACTATATTTCATGAGATTGTCTGAATGCGGGTACTAACTGTGGTTAGTTATGGTCTATCAAACCAGGATCTTAAACCATAGTTTGTTGTTGGTTTATTAACCACAGTTAATCTTTTTTTTTTTTTTGCCATCAAGTCAAGCTGACTTGTGATGACCCCTAGTGGGGCCTGAAGGCAAGGGACATTCAGAGGGGGCTTGCCATTGCCTGCCTCTGTGTCACGACCCTGGTATTCCTTGGAAGTCTCCCTTCCAAGTACTTGCCAGGGCTGGCCCTGCTTAGCTTCTGAGATCTGACGAGATCAGGCTTGGCTGGGCCATCCAGGTCAGGCCATTAATCACAGTTAATCTTAACTGGAGAACAACGTTTGAGTCCAGTGGCATCTTTAAGACCAACAAAGTTTTATTCTGGGTATAAGCTTTTGTGTGCATGCACTGTTCTTCAGGTACACTGTTCTTCAGGTTCTTCAGACTGGTCTCTCATAGAACTGAAGTCGTCTGGCAATTATGAAGGTTGGGTGGGAGGAAGGCCTAAGCGATGGCTGCAGCGGTAATATTGCTCTCAAATGATGCTTCCAACCCATGTCGGAAACTATTGTTGTGATTTTGTGGGGCAGGAGCTGAAATTCTCCTGCTCTGCCAGCTGCCCGATAATTGACCATATGAGCATCGTTCCACCTTTTTTCCCCTGCTCTAGAAGAGAATCCAAGACAATAGCTCGGGTTGAATGAATTTGGGGGTGTGCCACTTTTGGATTGTACTGTGTAAAGGCCCTACCTGTCCTTAATGTAGGTAATGTCTGCCTTCATCCTAGGTTGCTAGTCGGGAATTAAAAATGCCGATGTCAAATATTCACTTCTGTGAGACCAGTACGACGACGGTCCCTAATGCATGTGCTTCAGTAGGATCCATGGGAACAGATGTCAATGGAATGGCAGTGAAGGTAATGTAAGAGCATTAATAAGACTGTGAGCTCAAGCTCAGCTTTCTGTGCTGTGGAAGGGAGGTAACCAGAGACAGGGCTTTCTGGGTGGTGGCGCCATCTTTATGAAATGCCCTCCCTCATAATTTGCATTTATTGGATTTACTTCATTGGATTTTAGGTTCAAAGTTAAGAATCCAAATAGCCATTTTAGCACACTGAGTCGTGATTTTAGCACACTGAAATGTTTTACATGCTGTTATTTTATAACCTTGACTGTATTGATTGCTGTTTTGCGATATTGATTTTTATGATGTTACTTTTGGGGGTTTTGTTGTTGTTTTGTTTCTAACGGTTTGAAATTAATTTTACAGATTTGAATTTCTATTTATTTATTCATTCATTTTTCTCCCCCACTAGCAAAAGTTTGGAGAGATGGGATATAAATGTTCAAAATTAATCTTCTAGCTCAGGGGTGTCGAACTCATTTGTTATGAGGGCCAGATCTGACGTAAATGAGGCTTTGTTGGGCTGGGCCATGTGTGTCATAAAATGTAATGCCAGATAGTGGAGATACAAACTTTATAAAAGGCACAGACAAGCACAAAGATTTTTTTTAACTTTAAATAAAACACAAAAAATGTAATCCCAGTGCTTTACCAGACTTTCTCAATCGCACCGGAGAGGCTTGCCTATCTACCTCTCCTGTGCAATTGAGAGAGAGTGGTAAAGTAAGCTGTGATGTAGCAGAAGCAGAACTGGAGAAGGAAGCAGAAAACAGCCACTAGCCTCTGTTCCAGCTAGTGACAGGAATCCAAGTTTTCCCAGTACCCGTTAGCATATCGAAGTGTATTGCTATGGAGCTACTTCTGATAGTTAAAAGTTAGTTATTGCCACCAAATCGGCTCAACTCATTTCAGTTAGTCAAAAGTTGATTCCTAGTTAGGTGCTCTGCACAGTTGCTGGTTAGTAACTTTGGTTGGCTCAAAGGTTTTTACTTTCAACCGGGTGTACTTAGGTTGGCAACATTAAAAAAAGTGGCAAATGTCTGATTATCATTTAGCCAATTTTCAGTTATATACCCTGTTTGATAGCAGATAGATTTTAAGGGGGATAGATTTTTAATTGCTTTATATTTTAACGTTTATTTATTGTATCTTTTGTATTGTTTTCACTGGGTGTATTTTTGTATGCTGTTAGCTGCCCTGAGTCCCGTTCGGGGGAGAGGGAGCAGGATATAAATTTGATAAATAAATAAATCAGTATTCCTATTTTGAGTTTAGTTCTATTGTATCATGTTTTGGAGAGAAGACGTGTGCATGCAGGCGAAAGCTTATACCCAGAATAAAACTCTGTTGGTCTCAAAGGTGCCACTGGATGCAAACTTTGTTCTGGAGAGAAGACATACATTGTTCTGGGCTGTCAAGCTGGAGGGAAAACTGGAGGCCTCTCCAAATAGTCAGTGGGCTGCAGAATAGAGCGGGCTGTCTCCAGTTCTGAGGGCACACCCAATTTTAACAGGCCAGATGCTTGCCTACTAGGAACCCAGTTTATGAATTTGGAGCTTCCCCAAAAGGTAGAAAGGTAGTGAAGGAATAATGTAGGCCTCTAGATTTTCTGCTTGTGCTCTCTTTTCAACGCTGTGGGCTTAATATATAATATCTTCTGTGTTGTGAGCACAGCAGTACTATCAGGCCCGAAGGCAGGATTTTGTGACTCGTGGGGCAATTTGTTTTTTTTTGCTGGGGCTGAAGTTCTCAGCACAGAAAGAAAAGCCAATTATCCAATAGAAAGCTGTTACCAGGCTAGATCACTAAATTGCAAGCTGTCAACCACTTTAGATGACAGTTCTCAGCTGCTGCAAGTTAAATCACTTCTGCCAGCCTAAGCAACGATTCTGAGAACAAGCCGGCAGGTGGGGGTGATGATGTCTATAGTCAAGAAAGCTAATACTTAGGCAGAAAAACTCTCTTAAAGGAGACCAGTTTCTTGACACAGAGTTAGAAGGGATCCTAGAGGTCACCTACTCCAACCCCCTCGCTCAGTGCGGGAATTAGTCAACTACAGCACCCCACTCTGCTTAAAGGAGCACACATCTTTAAAAAAATGTTTAAAAATGATTGAAAAAAGCATTTACAGGAGAAATTCTTGTGGGGCTGTTCCTTTAAGAAGGGGGCGGAGCACCCCAAAGCCCCACTGTAGCTATGGGCCTGAGTACTATAGAAATGAAAGAATCTGGGTTCTCTCACAACCAGGTTTCCTTTTTCTTCTTCCTCTTCCTGCCAACCTTCAGGATGCCTGCCAGACTCTTCTGAAGCGCCTTGAACCAGTCATTTCTCAGAATCCTAAGGGCTCTTGGAAAGAATGGGTGAGAGTATTTCTACAGATAAACACTTTTTTTGAAAATAACAGTAATTTGCACTGTAATAAAATCCTCTTGGGGCTGCTTCATAGTCAAAGAGGGTGTAACATGATTGGAGTGGAAGTGGGGTGTCAACTCCAGCAGTTGGTACTCAGGGACAAGAAAGGGTCTGACCACTGGTGTGTGGGGGGGACCAGTGGAGGCCTGGCTCAGCAAGAGCAGGCCGGCTAATCATTTAAGACGGCTAAATAAAAGTGGTCTTAACTGGGATGGGCTCTGTCTTCAAGGAGAATGACTGGAGCAACTCCTGTTGGTTCCCTCATAAGGGATTCCACTGACACAGTTGTCAGTCAGATTGGGAGGTGGCCGTAAGCTCTGAAGAGATTTAATTAACTTGCGTATAAAACCCTTCTGTAACAGTATGCCTCTGAGAAAGAAACTCGGTACGTTTTTTTTGATGTAGCGCAACAGGTGACAAGATCTGACCTTGAGGAGTCTTGTGTAGAAACATACCCTCTCAGAAGGTTGGATTCAAAATTTACCATTCTTGGAAAGTGGCCGGTGATTTGTGTTTTGGTCAAAGTCATTTAACAGTGTGCCATTTGTGGCACATTCCAAGAACTGGTTATAGCTGCGTCTAAGGCCCAATTCTTGTGGTTAAATGATGCGATGCTCAGTTGTATCAGGTTTTGTCCCAAACTGCTTTCTTTTCTTTTCTTAAACAAATGAAATCACAGAAACAATTGGAAGAGCAGCGTAGAAAGGAGGAATGTTTTCCAACCTGCTCAATAGCAAGGAAGTACATTCTGTCTTGTTCCCCATCTGCCGTCTGACGTGGCTGCAGCGATTTCTAAGATTTACCAGTTCTGATATTTCCCACCGGCCCTTGTCAAATGCTACTGGCACATTAAGAGTTTCTGACCTTTCACTGTAACGTGTATGTGTACTGGATGGTATTAAAAACAGTGCCATTGTTTTGGTTGAAGAAGTCTGAGCTAGGAGTAACTTACTGGGTTTTTTTCCTACCTTCCTGCATATGGAGAGAGATATGCTGGAGGCAAAATTGCTTGCTGGTTTTTGCACAGTAGTGTAGTGTGTTTATGCAATATGGTTTGGAGCAAAAATAAGCTTACTATAGTTATCTCCTCTGCAGGCAAAAGAAGCTTTTGAACAGAGCATTAATCTGTCAGCAACAGGTTTTTTCAGGTAAAATGTGTGAACTCCTTTCGGCAGCCAGCATCACCTGATGAACTAATAACTTTAAGAAGTCAATGCCCGAGGAAACTACCAGTGCAATCCTGATCAGAGTTACAGCCTTCTAAACTTATTCACTTTGATGGACTTAGAACAGTGTAACTTTGTTTAGGTTTACACTGTTCTGACAGAACATGATTAAGTGAGGATTGCATTGAATATGAATGAATAAGTTTGTATTTTTTCAGTGACATTATAAAGAAAAGCTTTATAGGACTGCTGGGAATTCTGAATGCATAACACTGAGTATGATTACCAGCCTGAAGGTGGCGTTTGAAGTTTTCCCAGAATTACAACTGATCTCCAAGCTACAGAGTAATCCCTTCCCCTGGAGGAAATGGGAGCTTCAGAGAGTAGACGGTGCTGTTATACCATGGAGTCCAGGAGAAACTGAAGTCCTAGAGTGGACACAGAGTGCGAATGCTGTAGAATTTCCGCTTCTCTTATGGCATACCATAGAGACTAGGATAAACTGATAGTCATCTGTTAAGACGCTTAAGGCCAGAGGCTGGTTGAGATGGAGAGATGGGTGAAACTGCCTGTGGCTGGCATCCTCTTCTGGGCCTGAGTAGATTTTCTCTCTCAAAGTCCTCTTCAGGTTGAGAAGAACCTGAAGAGGACTTTGAGAGGTTTTTTGAGTGGGAAGATGACCAGATAGCAACCACCAATGCTCCCTCTAAGCAGTGGAGTCTTGTGAGCAAAAATTCTGCTTTGTGAGCTACTGGCATTAAAGTTGTGAGGGAGCGATTTGTGTCTACTGCATAAATTAGTTTGCTCTCTGGAGCCATCCTTCCTGAGCGAAGACAAAAATGTGTGAGCCAGAGGCTAAAAAACTGTGAGCTGGCTCACACTAACTCAGCTTAGAGGGAACACTGCCAACCACTTACTCTGGGACATATATTTACGATCAAAGGGTTATTATACAAAATGCATGCACACAAAACCCTGCAAGTGGTGTAAGGTGGGGCGAAAAAGCTGGAGGAAGTGGTATGAGGTGGGACAATTTGGATTTTGATCAGAGGAAGTGACCTCATAGGAGGGGGAGGATTTGGAAGAGCTGACCGTCGGCCTAAATGGGACATCACAGGAAGTAATATCACATCCCTGTGGATCTCCTTCCCCTCCTCAAATTCTGCTCTTTCCAAGCACCACCCCCAAGCTGGAATTGGCAAACATAAGACTAAGAGAGCAAAGTTTGAGTCCAGCGGCACCTTTAAGACCAGCACAGTTTTATTCAAGGTATGAGCTTTCATGTGCATGCACACTTCCTCAGACACAGTGAAATGGAACTTACAAGTCCACTCCATACATAACAAGGCAGAAGCTGAACAGCAAATTAGCATACAATATAATTAAGTGTTTTAACAGATGCAAACAGAAATGACAAGCTAAGTTTATAAGGTCATCATTGTTTGGGTTTAATTCCGAGGGGAAACAGTATGAGGCAAATTAATATGTCATAATTGGAGACTGATGTGAAAATGTTTCCTTCTTAATTGTGGGATGCTAAGAATAATTAACTGAGACCCTGCTGTCAGGCTCCATGCGTCTCCTCTCAAGCATGTAGGTAACAAATAGCATCTCTTTTTTTTTTTGAGGTGGGGTGATTTGTAGCACCATGTTATGTCTTTTTTTTTGAGGTGGGGTGATTTGTAGCACCATGTTATGTCTTTTTTTTTGAGGTGGGGTGATTTGTAGCACCATGTTACGTCTTAATTAATAATCTAAGTAATTAAATAATAATGGCCACTACATCTAAACTATGCATGGATAGAGCTAGCAATGGTTATTAACCAAAGTAGGTAGATGGAACCTCCATTTTCAGAAGGGGGATCCATTTAAAGAACAGAGATATTGGAGACTGGCAGCTGTGGAAGACTGTCCCTTCAGGTTCTGTTAGTGAACTGGCTGGCCATTATTTGATATTAGTTGAAGTCAGGGGTGGCCAAACTGTGGCTCGAGAGCCGCATGCGGATCTTTCACACATATTGTGCGGCTCCCGGCAGGGTGGCTGGGGAAGCGAAGGGGAGGCATGCCTCCCTGGTCGGTCTTCCCTTCCCCAGCCAGTGTTCCCCTCCCTGGGTAGGCTTGAGGTGGGGGGAAGCAGAGAAAGAAAGAAACTTTAACTTTAAATGCATTCTCAAAGCTCCCCCTCCCCACAAGCTGGCTTGGAGGAGGCATTTGTCTCTTTCAATCCCTTCTCCAAGCCAAGCCAGCCAGCATGGGGGGCTTGGGGGACACATTTAAAGTAAAAGTAGATTTCTTCCCACCTCTCCCTCCCTCCCTCCCCTATCTATTTGCTTTCTTTCCACTTTCTTTCTTTCCCCTTTTCTATCTTTCTTCCCTCCCTCCCCATCTGAAGTTAAATGTGTTCTCCATGCCTCGCCACACCGGCAGACTGGCTTGGCTCGGAGAAGGCATTTGTCTCTTTAATATGCAAATTTGCATATTTTTCAATAAAAATGTGTGCATTCATGTCTTGTGGCTCTCAAACATCTGACGTTTATTCTGTGTGGCTCTTACGTTAAGCCGGCTTGCTGGCTAGGCGGGATACAAATCGAAATAAATAAATAAATAAATAAAGCAAGTTCGGCCACCCCTGGTTTAAGTGGACATTTTTTCTGATCCAACGAAGCTCGATTTTGATATTCTTAATAAGATGATGCACTAACCAATCAAATCAGGTGAAGCTTCTTAAAATGCTGTAATGCCATTGACCTGGATGATGACACCAATCCATATCTTTCACTCACATCATTCTTTCCACCACTTCTTCCAGAGGTTATGAAGCAAACCTTGACTGGGAGAAGGGGGAAGGCCGGCCATTTGAATATTTCATTTTTGGAGCTGTTTGCACCGAGGTTGAAATAGACTGTCTGACGGGAGATCGCAAGGTAACCAGTGGACTTTATTTAGGAATAAAGCAAAACCTAGCGCTGATATTCTGCGTTACTTTCAAGTTCAAGAAGGTTTCGTACAGCTTAGTTTCGTGGACACTCTTCAAGTGTTTTTTGAATTCCATTATATACATACAAACTCTGACACATCTAGTTGTTTTTTCTCGGTTAGTGCACCCGTGTTTCATCTCCCCTAATTTTTAAAATTTTTATTTAGGACTGCATTTGACTAATTTAGTTTTTTTTTTATTGGCAGTGCTAACTGAGATTTTAAACTGTCATCTTTTATCTGTTTCATAACTGTTGTTTTATTTCTGTTGTAAGCCGCCTTGAGTGCCACATGGTAGAAAGGTGGTTAATAAATGTTATAAATAAATAACTTAATACACATTTTCAATTTGTACTTCCTGACAGAATGTTAGAACAGACATAGTTATGGATATTGGCTGCAGCATCAACCCTGCGGTGGATATAGGTCAGGTAAGTTAAGAGAATTTATTTGATTTTGTGGTTCAACTATACAAAAGAGTCCTCCGTCTCATTGGCACGCACTATACAGCAACATCTAAGGCCGCATCCTGCACTGAATACATGTCTAGTAGGGGTGTGCATCCAAGCCAAAAAAATATCCAAGCCAAAAAAATATCCAAAAAATACCTTATCAGTATATTCCGGCTATTCTTTCAGCCAGATATATATTGGGGCATTTTTTTGGCTCTCCAAAATGGCCAGTCCCCAAAAATCCCGAAAATATTTGGGATTTTTTGGGACCACCACACAGTTGAATTTAAAGGACACTTAAGGGGATTGCAGTCCATTTAGACACCTTCCAGGTGAACTCAGCACTTGGAGAAGGTGTTTAAAGGGACTGTGAACCCTTTAAATGCCTTCAGAATTCACTCGCAGTTTGGCGAAGGCATTGAAAGGGACCACGATCTCTTTAAACACTTTTTTCCTCCATTGAAACCAATGGAGGATGGAGGCACCATCTTTGGGGGTTCATTGAATTGGATCCCATAGTCCAAACTTTTTGAAACATGGGTTTTGTTGTTTTTTTGATGTGATGGACCAACAGCTATGCTGCAAATTTGGTGCCTTTGCCTCAAAAACAGCCTCCCCAGAGCCCCAGGTACTCCCTGATAAATTCCCCATTATACCCTATGGGGACCATTAGCTACAGTGATCCCCACAGGGTAAAATGGAGCTGAAAAAAATCGGGGTTTCTGAAAATTTCAGATCCGAATACCAATACTGGTATTGCGATCCAGGAATATTGGAAAATACCGTTTTTTTCTGGTTCAGTATACTCGAACTTGAAAAATACCAATTTTTTTTTGGCACACCCCTAGCATCTAGCCATAAAAGCAGCAGTATTAAAACCAGGGTGAAGCATCGGACCGCTACTCAAATGTAACCATATAAATATAAAGTGAGGTACATGGCAAAAATATCCCAGTTTATCTGCCCAAGGGAGTTTTGACTCTCAAATATTTATACCTCCAAAAACCTTGTTGGTCTCTTAAGGTGCTCCTGGGGTTGAATCTAGCTCGTTTACTACCAACCAATACAGCTGCTCTCTGAAACTAAGTCTACCAAGACTGTACCATGAAAAAGAAGACAGAAAAATAGACATAGTGATAAGGATGCAATGTCTATTTATAAACTTCTGAAGATCTAATCATAATATTAACTTATGCTTCCATTTTGTAGAATATGGTTCTGCCTTTTTAACTATTGTAAGTTGTGAGAGCCAGTGTGGTGTAGTGGTTTAGAGCAGTGGACTCTACCTGAAGAACTAGGTTGGAATCCCCCACTCTTCCACATGAGGGCTGCTGGGTGACCTTGGGCCAGTCACCAGTTCTCTCAGAACTTTATCAGCCCCACCTGCCTCACAAGGTGCCTATTGTGGGGAGACGAAGGGAAAGTGATTGTCAGCCACTTTGAGACACATGAGGCCTGCTGGGTGACCTCGGACCAGTCCCTGTTCTCTCAGGACTCTCTCAGCCCCACCTGCCTCATAAGGTGCCTGTGGTGGGGAGAGGAAGGGAAGGCGATTGTCAGCCACTCTGAGATACATGAGGCCTGCTGGGTGACCTGGGGCCAGTCATGGTTCTCTCAGGACTCTCTCAGCCCCACCTGCCTCACAAGGTGCCTGTGGTGGGGAGAGGAAGGGAAGGCGATTGTCAGCCACTTTGAGACACATGAGGCCTGCTGGGAGACCTTGGGCCTGTCATGGTTCTCTCAGGACTCTCTCAGCCCCACCTGCCTCACAAGGTGCCTGTTGTGGGGAGAGGAAGGGAAGGAGTTTGTCAGCCACTCTGAGACACATGAGGCCTGCTGGGAGACCTGGGGCCAGTCATGGTTCTCTCAGGACTCTCTCAGCCCCACCTGCCTCACAAGGTGCCTGTGGTGGGGAGAGGAAGGGAAGGAGTTTGTCAGCCACTCTGAGACACATGAGGCATGCTGGGAGACCTGGGGCCAGTCATGGTTCTCTCAGGACTCTCTCAGCCCCACCTGCCTCACAAGGTGCCTGTGGTGGGGAGAGGAAGGGAAGGAGTTTGTCAGCCACTCTGAGACACATGAGGCCTGCTGGGAGACCTGGGGCCAGTCATGGTTCTCTCAGGACTCTCTCAGCCCCACCTGCCTCACAAGGTGCCTGTGGTGGGGAGAGGGAGGGAAGGAGTTTGTCAGCCACTCTGAGACACATGAGGCCTGCTGGGAGACCTGGGGCCAGTCATGGTTCTCTCAGGACTCTCTCAGCCCCACCTGCCTCACAAGGTGCCTGTGGTGGGGAGAGGGAGGGAAGGAGTTTGTCAGCCACTCTGAGACACATGAGGCCTGCTGGGAGACCTGGGGCCAGTCATGGTTCTCTCAGGACTCTCTCAGCCCCACCTGCCTCACAAGGTGCCTGTGGTGGGGAGAGGGAGGGAAGGAGTTTGTCAGCCACTCTGAGACACATGAGGCCTGCTGGGAGACCTGGGGCCAGTCATGGTTCTCTCAGGACTCTCTCAGCCCCACCTGCCTCACAAGGTGCCTGTGGTGGGAAGAGGAAGGGAAGGAGTTTGTCAGCCACTCTGAGACACATGAGGCCTTCTGGGAGACCTTGGGCCTGTCATGGTTCTCTCAGGACTCTCTCAGCCCCACCTGCCTCACAGGGTGCCTGTTGTGGGGAGAGGAAGGGAAGGAGTTTGTCAGCCACTTTGGTACTCCTTAGAGTAGAGAAAAGCAGGGTATAAAAACCTACCCTTCATTTTGTATGTTTTATTTAATACTTTTTTAAAAAAAGATTTAATTTATAGCTAATGCTACTCCAGCACAAGATGGTAGTTAGAGCTCTGGTCCTCAAGTGTTACTTCTTGTTGTCAGATCGAAGGTGCCTTTGTTCAAGGTCTTGGACTTTACACAATGGAGGAAATTGAATACTCCCCCGAAGGCATCCTCTACACAAGAGGTCCAGATCAGTATAAAATCCCTGCGGTATGTGATGTCCCTGAACATTTCAGTGTCTCCTTGCTGGCTTCTTCAGAAAGCACAACAGCCATCTACTCATCCAAGGTAAGAGGACTAAATCCAAGGCGTATTAAACATGAATGGATCCCGGTATTGACATAAAAGAGACATTTATAAGATACATCTATAAAAGAAAAAGAATTATACTGAGATTACGCTGTTCATGTTTCAGACCCTGAAGATTACGTTATTATTTTAGAAAAACTGGATGCAGTTCTCTGTCACTTGATAGATGCACGGGTGTCGTTGAAATTAGCTGGGATCTATTGTGCATTGGGGTCCCCGCCTCCAGGTGAAACCTGGGAATCCCTCGGAATTACAGTTCATCTCCAGACTACTGAGATTGGTTCCCCCAAAGAAAATGGATGCTTTGGAAGATTGACTGTGTGGCATTGGAACCCCCCCCCCCCCCCCCCCACTGACTTCTTGGGGTTCTCGGTCCCTCCAGGCAGCTGGTGGGGGATTGGAAGTGGGCTTACCAGAAGCAGGGAGTATCACCCATTGTTTCAGTGATATCCCCAACATGACTTCCAATGTGAAGTGACGTAGGCATGTTGGGGCAATGCTTTTGTTTTTTGGGGGAAACTCTATGGAAGAATGAGCTTCTACCGTAGAGTTTTTTTCCCCCAAACCAGAGCTTGCCTGCGTCTCTGGGTCACATTGGTCACATTGGGGATGTCACTAAAACATTGGGTAAGACTCCCCCCTTTTTTTTTTTTTGAAGTAAATCCCCCCACTGGCCAGCTGATCAGTGGTGGAGAGCTGAGGCCTGGGAGTGGAGGACCCCTGCATCTGGGAGCCCCACTGAGGTCCCCGTCCTTCCCAGGCCCCATCCCCAAATCTCCAAGAGTTTCCTAACCTGGATTTGGCCACCCTACCACCCCATAACCTGTCAGTGGCCAGGGAGGACCTGGCAATCCCAGTGTGCAGAGTTATGATTAGATTACACCTACAGTTGGTTGCAGTTCCAGAAAGTTGTAGTATAGTTATGTGGCATTGGCCATGATTGCCCTGGTATTGGTCTGGTAGACATGATCTCCTTCAACAAAATGTTTCTCTTCAGACAGAAATCCACGTATTCACAAGGGACGCCCAGTTCCAGACCAACCAGGACAAAATATTTTTTCCAGACAAGGGGTGTACTTATTATGATGATATTTATATCCCACACTTCATCCAAGGGCCTTGAGCTTGATACGCTTGGGCCTTTCCCTCGTCTGTCTGATAGGCTACCCTGAGGGAGACCAGCAAGCCTGAAATTGGCCACGATTAAGCAAAGATAAAAACCCAGGTTTCCTTGGCCTATGCTATAGCACGGGTTGCATAATCCAAAAAGATTCCCCTTGACTACAACTAAGTGGGTTGTGTTGTGAAACATCGGGCCCAGCAAGATTTGGAAGTTGGCAAAAACTTAATTCTGTCTAAATATGTCATCCCACCTACAAGAAAGTAGGATCACTAGGTGGGTGAAAGGGAGGGACCCGGGGTCATGTTGTCCTCTTGTGCCTCCCAAAGGGGCGGGCCTGACCGGCTTCCTGCTTGAGGCCGAGCGGTGTGTCTCTGGTGCCGGGTGGGGAAGGACGGCGGACGGACACCCAGATGCTGGAGCTGCTGCTGTGTGAGTGGCGCCTGGAGGGAGAGATGGGGAGACATGCATCCCAGGCACATCAATTTAATTTAATTTAATTAGCATGCCCCAGAGCCCCTCCATGAAAATAATCCTAGCTACGGGGCTGGTGGCATTATGCCCCATTGAAGTTCCCAAACCCCGTCTTCCTCAGGCCCCACCCTCCAGAATCTCCAGGTTTCTGGCAACCTGACCTGGAAGAAGACTGTCTTGTTTCATTTGGTATTCTCTCAGTGATTCCTCCTTTGTGCCCATTTTTTTTAAATTATTGTTTTTATATATTGCATGTATTTTACCTCTCATTTCAATTGTTTAAATGATGTCTTTGGTTGGTTTTAAAATGTGATTTTATTATATATAATTTAATTTGTTTAGCTGCCTTGGTGGCCCTTGTGGGGGCAGAAAAGTGGGATATAAATTTTACAAAGTAAATAAGAATGATGACATGTATAGGGAAGTCCTATACTTTATGTCCATGAGTGGCTGTTAGTCACAACACATAGATGGAATATGATGTTTGGGGGCATTGATGCTCTGTATTCTTGGTACTTGGGGGGCAACAGTGGGAGGGCTTCTGGAGTTCTGGCCCTGCTGGTGGATCTCCTGATGGCCCCTGGGTTTTGGTCACTGTGTGACACAGAAAAGTGTTGGACTAGATGGGCCATTGGCCTGAACCAACATGGCTTCTCTTATGTTCTTATGTCTGGGACAGTGATGCTCTGTATTCTTGTGCTTCGAGGGCAACAGTGGGAGGGCTTTTGGAGTTCTGGCCCCGCTGGTGAACCTCCTGATGGCACCTGGGTTTTGGCCACTGTGTGACACAGAATGTTGGACTGGATGGGCCACTGGCCTGATCCAACATGGCTTCTCTTACATTCTTATGTAAAATAGACCACCTCTTTTCTAACATGCTTCAAAAGCCTCCCCACCTCCATCATTCTCTTTTTATGCATTTATTTTGCTTTGCTTTTGGCAGGGCCTTGGTGAATCGGGGCTTTTCCTGGGATGCTCCGTGTTCTTTGCATTGTGGGACGCAGTGGCTGCTGCAAGAAGAGAAAGGGGATTGTCTGCGGATTTTGGGCTGAACAGTCCCCTGACTCCTGAACGTATTCGAATGGCCTGTGTGGACCAGTTCACTGAAATGGTAAAGAGGCTTTTTCGCTTGTGTTGAGACACCGCGTAATTGATCGCTGTTCATCCAGTGAAGGAAGGCAGTCAGGAGTTGGTTCAATTTCAGTGTTCCTACATCCAAAGGCAGGGCTGAAAAATCTTCTGGTATCAGGAGGCCTTATCCCCCAGATTAAACAAACCTTGGTCTAGGGATTTTAGGCTTGCTTAATATGGAACGCCCAATGCATCTCGCTTTGGAAGCTGATCCTTCTCCACAGTTTTCACCAGTTTCTGGTTTGGGCATTGAAGCCATAGACACATGGAGCTGCCTTATACTGAAACAGATAGTTTGTCCATCGATTTCAGTACTGTCACTTCAGACTGGCGGCAGATTTCCCAGGTCTCAGATCAAGGTATTTCCCATCACCAACCACTTGAACTTTTCACCTGAAGATGGTGGGGATTGTCCCTGGGACCTTCTGCATGCCAAGCAGATGCTCTACCACTGAGCCACAGCCCCCCCCCCCAAACGTGGGGAGTTGGAGTATCTGCTTGGCATGCAGAAGAAGGAGAAGGAGATGGATGGATTCATACCCCGCCCTTCACTACCCGAAGGATTCTCAGAATGGTTTACAATCTCCTTTCCCTTTCCTTCCGCACAATAGACAACCTGTGAGGTAGGTGGGGCTGAGAGAGCTCTCTCAAGAACTGCCCTTGAGAGAACAGCTCTGAGAGAACTTATGACTGACCCAAGGTCACACCAGCAGCTGCATGTGGAGGCACGGGGAATCAAACCTGGTTCTCCTAGATTAGAATCCGCGCTTCTAACCACTAGACCACAATGGTTCCCAGACACAGCTTCATTTAGATCCGGGTGGGCAGCTGTCTCAGTCTGGAGCAATAGAACAAGGTTTGAGTCCAGTGGCAGAGAGTTTCATTTCTGGGAATAAGCTATCTGAAGAAATGTGCATGCAAACGAAAGCTTATACCCAGAATTAAAATGTGTTGGTCTTAAAGGTGCCACTGGCCTCAGACTTTGTTCTTATTTTTGTCTTTATTGTTTTTTTACAACTGGAGTTCTATCACTCTGGAGGGTGGGCTCACTCCATGCCTCCTTTTTAAAGATTTTAAGTCCAGTTTATTGATAGCGGAACTTAGGAGTTAACCTTTTCTTGGCTGCCTGTTGCATCACCAACAGTTACGGACCCCCTAGGGCCTAACATGAACAGAAATTAGTATTTCAAGCACAGCTTTTCTTATTTTGTGGTTTAAAATGATGTGTTTTCCAACACATCATCCAAAAGGCAAATGGTAAATCTTTGCCAGTGTAGGAAAACAGTTTCTGTGGCATTGACAGAGCCAGTCTAAGGCACTTCGGTATCTGAAGTGGAAACCCAAATGGCACCCTTTCATTGACTGACACTGGACCTTTGGGGAGTTGTTCTGCTCAATCTCCATTGTAATGAATGGGGGGCTGTGGAAAATTAGAGTAGTTGTCTCACACAGTTCCCCTGCATTTCATTCCTACATAGATTATATACCACAGCCAATATCTCACCCTGCTACCCTTCATGCTGTCCCAAATCCCCTGGAATAATAAGGCTGTGAAAAGGAACACAAGAACAAATGCTGGTATCTCTCCTTATATATAATTGAGTAGTGGGGTGGCACTTTCTGAACATTCCACACACCCTTAAATCAGTTGGCTTCATGGTGTGTCACTCAGAAGCTGTCCCTATCCACTGACTGCGTTGCCTGAGTCCCGCCCACAGAAGCGGCACCTGCCAAAACTTTCCTCAGGAGACGGTTGCTTCACTCTGGTGAACACAGCTACTGTCTTCTCTCTCTTTGCCAGACAACGATTGATTCCCTCAAGGGACAAAACCCACTGTCTTTAGCCTCAAAGCCAAGTTTGCTGAGGCAACAGTTTCCAGAACGGAAAAAAACCCACCAAGTAAACAGCTGTCAGCATAGCGGAGGCGGTGTGGGGAGAAACTTTCTAGAGACTGTTGTATTGCTTTTACAATGGGCTTTACTGCTAGTATTATATAAGGGGAATACAGTGTATAAGTATATAATAATGAGTATAATCAATGCAGTATATAGCACAATATTTCCAAACTTGAATTTTCCAGTATACAGTGTGATATTGCAGGAAGTATAAATATTTCCTTCTAACTAAGAATCCAGATATTGAAGACTTTGTTTCAATAATCTTCTTCAAGAAAATAACTATTATAGATATTTCAAGGCATAAGCATCCAAAAGATGGTATAACATCACACTACTTGTGTGGAGGGGACTGCCCTTCCTGGGTATTCTAGGAGGTTTATGATAACAATGATAGTTGAATTGGTGGGCCATCAGTCACAGTTTTAAGAAACCACTCTGTACTAATGCTGGGCTGGTATAGCCTCTCCTGTCTGACTTTGCTTCAAAATGAGGCAGAATTTGAGTATTGAGTAGATTCCCCAGAAACCCAAGGTGATTTAGCAGTGACTTTTCCCAAACGGATCACTCCGCCTTGTCCATTCTCCTAGATCCCAAGGGATGAAAAGCCAGCTCCGTCTTGGTCCATCTCCCTATAGAAGTGAAACGGGAACAGATGCAAAGGATCGCCAGCGGCAGCGACTTCTTTGAGTCACATCGTCCCACAATCAATCCATGCAATTCATTTTAACCCAGTACTTACTTTCATTCGGGGAGGGGCAGGGGGGATATCACTAGCTGTATTTCAGTCTCAAGAGAGTCTATGTTCTGCACTTTCAAATAATACGTTACTAGAGAATTGCAGTTTAAGATCTGGTGACGTAATCAGTTGGTGTGCTCATCATAGAACTGGGTCATAGTTGCTGATACAAAGGCAGACGAGAAAGACTTGGTGACTTGGTTATTTGAAAACGATATATTGAATTTGCTCACTTTAGTCCCAATCTGTGTCCACCTCAGCAAATCATAGAATCACAGAGTTGGAAGGGGCCATCCAGTCCAAACCCTCTGCTCAGTGCAGGATCAGCCTAGAGCATCCCTGACAAGTGTGTGTCCAGCCGCCGCTTGAAGACTACCAGTTGGGGGGGAGCTCACCACCTCCCGAGGCAGCCGATTCCACTGCTGCACAACTCTCACTGTAAAAAAGTCTTCCCTAAGATCTAGCCGGTACCTTCCCGCCCTTAATTTCAACCCATTATGGTTTCCTGATCTCCTTCCTAATTCTTTTGCCTGTTGATCCTCCTCACCCATACGTTCATCCTCTTAGGCCCTCCCGTCTCCATTTTGCCGTGGGGTTCCCTAATTCCCCACCTCCTCACCCATTTTGCCTCTTCCCCGACATTTCCTTGCTTCTCTAGGGAAAACCAGATGTTATAAATACTACGTGGCCACCCTGCGCACAGCAGCCACCTCTATAACACCCCTGGGCAGTGTCGAGATGAACCTAGGGTTGCCAACCTCCAGATGGGACCCAGAGTTCTCCTGGAATTACAGCTGCTCTCCAGACTGCTGGAGAAAAATGGCAGCTGGTGGGGGGGGTCCCCCCACTCTGGCATCAGATCCTTGCTGAGCAACTTCCCCAAACTCCACCCTCCCTGGGCTTTGCCCCCAAATCGTCAGGAATTTCACTACCTGGAGTTGGCAATCCTAATTTCACAATTACGTTCTAGGATCTTTAGGTCAGTACGTCCCTGCTCCTCAGTTCTTTCCGTTGGATACCGCTGGCTTCCTGTGATTTGACGCTGTGCTTCAGGTGGATTCACTTTCTGCTTTGTTGGCTTTGGTGACGACCTCTGTATGTCTCAGACGTTTGCATATGGATTTGGCTTTAGACTTTGGGGGAGGGTTTCATTAGCTCCCGTAGTATACAAAGGTCTGCAGTAGGGGGCAGATTCATCCAAAGTCCCCAGAATACGAGACAGTTATTATACAGCTGCTGAGTGCTTAAAAATTATATTCAAAGGAGAATAGCATGATGCATTGTAGACACCTTCAACATGGATTGTTATTGAAGTCACCTCAGGGCTGGGAGTTAAAAGACGTTATCTACCTTTTCAGAAGTTCAAGAGGCAAAGGGGTGAAAACCAAGCGCATGGAGAGATTTGTAGATTACACTGGTGAAGTTGTCTCCTCAGACTGTTCTACAAATCCTTTCATGTGGGATAAATGAGATTACTTCTGCTGTTGTGTTATATTGAAGGTGTAGGAGCTAGGATTATTTGCCTTGAAGGTAGCGAGTGTTGAAGTCTGTTAAATGTGGGTGTGCCAGTAGTGATTCCTGCAAGGTAATATTACTTAAGGTTTTCGATTTTATGGCCTCCGTTTCTTTTGGGTTGTAATTATAGACTGCAGCTTGCCACCCTTCTGTTGTGCTAAAAATCATCTCTGACTAAATAGAGCTGATCCCCCCCCCCCCCCCCGCACGCAAGCTTTTATCTCTGAAGCCGTCATGTGGGAGGGACAGCAGCCAGATACCCTTTCATTTAGTTGTGCCTTGAATACCCAGTCCCTAATGTTAGACTAAGGAAGGCCTAAAACCAACGAGACAGACCTAAAGCCATTTTTAAAAAAATAAAAGCCATTTTCAAAAGAGAAACGGAGTGAAACTTTCCACTTGCCAGCCAGCCAAAAACCAATATAGGCATTGGCTAGGACCTGAGGTCAAGACGACTGTGAAGTTATCATCAAATCCCAGAGGTGGAAGGGGGCTGTACAGGCCATATGGTCCAGCCCCCTGCTCAATGCAGGATCAGCCTAGAGCATCCCTGACAAAGGTTTGTCCAGCCACTGCTTGAAGACTGCCAGGGAGGGGGAGCTCACCACCTCCCCAGGCAGCTGATTCAAAAGTCTAGAGCAGGGGTGGCCAAACTTGCTTAATGTAAGAGCCACATAGAATAAACGTCAGATGTTTGAGAACCACAAGACATGAACAAATATTACACACACGTTTTTATTGGAAAATATGCAAATTTGCTTTTCATTAATATTAAATTGATAACTTTAGTTGGGGAGGGAGGGGGAAGAGTGAGAGAGAAGATAGGGGAGGGAGGGAGGGAGGGAGAGGTGGAAAGAAGGTAACTTTTGCTTTAAATGTATCCTCCAAGCCCCCCCCCCCACCTCCATGCCAGCTAGCTTGGTTTGGAGAAGGGATTTAAAGAGACAAATGCCTTCTCCAAGCCGGCTGGCCGAGGGTGGGGCGGGCTTTGAGAATGCATTTAAAGTCAAAGTTGCTTTCTTTCTCTGCACTGGCTGGGGAAGGAAGACCAATTGGGGAGGCATGCCTACCCTTTGCTTCCCCAGCCGCCCTAGTGGGAGCCACACAATATGTGTGAAAAAGCCACATGCAGCTCCCGAGCCACAGTTTGGCCACCCTGGCCTAGAGTGCTTGCAAAGAAACCAGTCTGAGCTACACATTCAACAGGAATCACTATCAAAAGCCCCTAATAAGGGAAGTGTGGGAGGGGGGTTTGAGGCTGGGAATAAGCCCGCATGTGGGGAGGGCGGGATATAAATACGAAAAATAAATAAATAAATAAATAAATAAATAAATAATGGGAAAGATAGTTTTATATACATACATTTCTAAAGCACCTTAAAGATTTCACCAAGCACCTTGAGCAGCTGGACAGAGAAATGTAGGTGGAAAAGGAACCTTACTTGAGCCATCATAACAGCTTAATTGCATCTTCATTTTCCTAACAGAAATCATACGGGCTCCCTAGGAAGCAGGGACAGATTCACAATGCCAACTTACCTAAGCATCAGGAACCAAGCCAGAGAGCTGACCCATAGCTACAGTGGGGGCCTCTTGGGGCCTGCCCCCCCCGAACTACCACCAAGGCCCCCGACTTCCCCTTCACCCCAGGCCCCCCAACTTCCAGCCAAAAGGTGAGCGGGTGCCAGTGGAGGGGATGCACGTGGACCTGCTCTGGCTCTCCCCACCCACCATTCATTTGGGGGCAGCCTTGGCGGCTGGCTGAGGGGAGCCGACAGGAAATCCTCAATGGAAGGAAAAGTCCATTTTGGCATGCCCTCTCTTCCCCCTTTCTCTCTCTCTCTCTCTCTACCTGGTTGCCTTTCTCATTTCCTCCTTGTTTTCTTCCTCAAGTTGGGAAGCCAGACTGGTGGCAGCATCTCTCTCTCTCAGAGGGAGGCTTCTCAGTCTCCCTGGTCTGGCGCAAGGGATGAACGAGCGAAAGGAATCCAGAGACCCAGCCCAGGGGGAGGGTGTCGGTCTGGAGAGATCAAGGCTAGTGGCTTCAAGAGTGGCGGCTGCTCCTCCTCCAGCCACAGCTCTCCCCACCCGCCGTGTGTGCAGGGGGGCATTCAGTGTGTGCAGGGGGGCATGTGGGGGTGCCCCTGACTTATTTAAAGCCCCCCCCCCCGAATTAAAAAAACTGGCTGTGGGCCCGCCAGAGAGAGCGAAACCTTTGCCAGCTGCGGTAGGTTTCAAACTTTTAAAAAAAGAGTTCTAAAGAAAATGGGGAAATAAAATAGAATAGTTCCTTTTTCATAAGAAAGGAGTTTAGGTTTCCTCCGAAAGTCTTCATGACCAGACAGTTGATGATGGAGTGTGAACAGCAAGGTGGGAGGAGAAGGTTTTGGGACAGATTTGAACATGGACCAAAGCAGAACGGCACCCAGGCCTCTTTCTCCATCTTCGTTGTTTGAAATTTCTGGGTGATGTTTTTTGAATCCTACTTACATGTAACTATGAATTATGGGGCTGTGCTATACCTTGCAGATTGATGCTATACGTCTATACATGCTTGCATATAACACTCACTTAACGTTACGCACACTATACACACTCTACAGTATCCATTACTGCTAGTAACCAGGAGCTCCTGAAGGGATGGTTTTTGGGGATACTAAGGAATAAAGAAGAACGATTTTCACAGAAGGTTTGGTTCTAAATCGGATGCTGTCGGGAGACAGGCCATGTCGACAGTGCAGGGCCAAAGCAGAAGTGGGTTTAGGAACGGTTCCAGCACAGGACAACTTGACCCAGTAGAGTTGGGGTGTCTTCGGCAAGGGGAAACCCGAACTGGGCACCTATGTTTTTTTGTAACCATATGATAATTTTTGCCAATAATGATATGTCACCAAGTTGGTAGAAATCCAAGAGTACTTGTAAGAACCTGATTTGGGTTAAAAGAGTGGGCAGACGAGCCAAATAGAATATAAGAATAGGGGAATATCCAATGAGAATCAGGCAGAGAGGATCCAAAGCCCCTCTCCCCCTCACTTCCTGTCCTCATGGAGGTAAGGCCTTTTCCTACCAAGCCACCTTTGGGCCAACTTTGAATGCGCTCCACACGATCCTTTTTCAGACTGATGGGATTCATATGCTGCTTGCCATGTTTTTATGTTTTTTTTATGCTCCGTGATGCTTATGCTTGATGCTGTTCTGAGCAAAATTAATGCTTAAATATAGGCAAGGATCTTTTAGGTTCAGCTAAGCTACATGATCTCAATGTATTTTTCTGTGCTGGGGTATGGTCCGGAAATTCCGCACGTGATTAAAAGACAAAATCATTGTTAGATCTTGTGTACTAATAAAATCCCATAAAGGTTATGAACCTGGTGTCCAAGTCCTTTCTTTTCCTTGAAGTGCCATTCCCAGAGCAAGTTTCAAAAGATCCCTTTCGCAAACATGGGTTTAGCCTGGAAGTAATGCAAGTTAACACTAAGCACTTTAAAAATATATATTTTAATCAGTATTTGTGTTGGTTTTTCATAGCTGTAAGCCATTCTAGGAGACTTTCATTGTAAGTGTAAAAAATAAATTGCTTTTCCAGTACTGAATTGCTTTTCCGTTTTTTCCCCAAGCCTTTGGCGTTCAAAAACTAATTTTGTTTCCCAGAGGCTCAGCAGGTTTCATTCAGCTTCACAGTATGTAGTGTAACCAAGAACCAGTGTGCTGCCCTGTTCCGAGAGTGTCAGGATCTGGGAGACAAAGGTTCAAATCCCCTGCTCTGCAGCGGAAGCTTGCTGGGTGACCTTGGGTCAGTCACCCACTCTCAGCCAAACCGACTCCACAGGGTTGTTGTGAGGATAAAATAGAGGAGAGAAGAACGGTGTCAGCCTCTTTGCATTCCCATCAAGAAGAAAGGCAGAGGATAAATGCTGTAAGTAAATCAATTAATAATGAATTCATTGGTATAGTCACAAGTAGAGATGGGCACGAGCCACGTTTTTGCAGTGCGGTTCGTGGCTGACCCATGAACTGAAGCATGAACCTATATTTATTTATTTATTTCATTTATATCCCGCCTTGTCAGTTATATAACCGACTCAAGGCGGCTAACAACATATAAAATCATAAAAACAAATTTACAATTTAAAACATCGACATTTAAAACAGCTCTGAATAAATACCACAAGATGGCGACTTCTTAGCGGTCCGGTGAGTAGCTGCAATGGGGTGCGATCCATAGGGCCAGGGAGATGGTATAATCAGCTTGAACTGGAAGGTTCGTTTGTGAACCGATTTGTATGGGTTTGTGACCCTTGCTTTCTACTCCCCACTGCTTTCTGCAGGGAGTAGTAGAAAGCAGGTGTTTAAATAGCTCGGAGCCATTTAAATCAATCAGCTGAGTGGCGGAGTGCTATTCAGCTGTTTGGTTTAAATGCCTCGGAGCTGAACCCAAGAAAGCCCCTTTAAACTGCTGAGCCCTGCAGAGCAATGTTCCCTGTGACTCAGCGGTTTAAAGGGGCTTTCTTGGACAGCCCCTTTAAACAGCTGAGCATGGGAGCAGTTTTGTTCTCAATCCTTTTTCCTGATGATCGCTGCCATGGCAATTTGCCTTTTTGGTCACTGCTAGACACTGAGTCAGCATTTTCTGTGAGCTCTCCACCACAACCCCGAGGTCTTTTTCTTGCCTGTCCCTACTGTAGTTCAGACCCCATAGGTATATATGGGCAATTAGGATTTCCCCGCTTTTGTATGCTGTTCTGCATTCACTACATTTGTACATGGGCACAAAACAGGCTCAAGAGGGCACTGTTTAATCACACGTTTCAAAACAAGTGTCTGAGTCTGCAGGAGTAGAGGCTTGCCCATGAACAAGTGAAGCCACCTTATACTGAACCAGATTCCTGGTCCATTGGAGTCAGTATTGTCTCCTCCAATGGGCGGCAACTCTCTGGGGTCTCAGGCAGAGGTTTTTCCCATAATCTCCAACCTGATCCTTTTAATTGGAGATGCCGGGGATTGAACCTGGGACCTTCTGTATGCCAAGCAGATGCTCTTACTACTGAGCCATGGTTCCTGGCCACAAGGGCCATGAGTAGGGTTGCCAAGTTCCAGGTGGTGGCTGGAGATCCCACAGAATTCCAACTGAGCTGCAGGATAGAGATCAGGTCCCCTAGAGAAAATGGCTGCTTTGGAAGATGGACTGTATTGGATGAGAGATCAAGATGGGTCTGTCTAGCAAGATCAAGAGAGATGGTGTTAGTCTGTAGTAGTAGAAAAGGGTAAAAGCCCAGCAGCGCCTTAAAGACTGCCGCAGGGTATGTAAGACATGCCAGAGGTTTTGGTTGTAGGTGTGGCCAACTCAGGAGCTAGCCAAAACGCCTGTGTGTTCCTGCCCCCAAATAGCCCTGGTTTGGACTAACTGTATCCTGGCTCCTCCCTGCAGATTTCATTTTAATCTTACTTCTAGGGAAACCCAAGAAGTATTTCTGTATTGAAAGAAAGTGGTGAAATTGACTTCTTTGCTGGTGTTTGACATCTTCCCAGCTGTAGCGTTCACCGGCAGGATGGCTTGCTTCCCACAATCAGATGAGCTCATATTTTTTGTGAATGGCAGAAAGGTAATGATTAATTGATTGGTTTTTATTTTGTGGTTTGTTAGGCTTGTTTTTAATTGGGGGGGATCACTGAAAACTTTTATGGGGATCTAGCCAATTAATGGGAGAAAGTGTATTCATATTTAGAGTCACTGGACATTTTAGCATGTAATTTTTCACTAACTGAGACCACTTTGCAGTTGCAGCATTGTGATCATCTTCGGGCAAATAAAAACATCCAGTTGTCGTATTTACCCTGGCAAAAAAAGTGCAAACCTTTCCTAGACTACTTGAATGCCCAAGTCTGATGAAGGTGGATTGGAACCGAGTAGGCAGCTTCGTTGGACTGACGTTGTTTGAAAATTAACTCAACTATTGTAGAAATGATTTTTGTCTGATATAGCAGCAATTACCATATTATGTTACCCAATTTTTTTAAAAGGTTAACTGGGAAGTTTGTGGTCATCTTACGCAGTCAGTGCCCTGCAAGAGTCTTACACTGGAAAATCATTAGTAGAAAAAAAAATGAAATCTAATCAAATTAGATACCAAACTTCTCCTTTTAAAAAGTAGGCCATACGTAAAATGGAAATCTTAGATTGTCCCCTGGTATTTACATAACTTTTTCACAGAGAAAAAGGGGAAGTCCTGATCAGGTCTACTTGAAATCATACTCAAGTCATAGAATCTTAGAATCACACAGAGTCAGAAGGGGCCCACCAGGCCATCTAGTCCAACCCCCTGCTCAATGTAGGATCAGCCTTAGAGCATCCCTGACAAGTGTTTGTCTAAACGCTGCTTCAGGACTGCCAGTGAGGGGGAGCTCACCACCTCCCCAGGCAGCCGATTCGACTGCTGCACAACTCTGACTGTACAAAAATTTTCCCTAACATCCAGCCAGTTCCTTCCTGCCCTTAATTTAAACCCGTTAACTCTATTCAGTGGGGCTCGGTCCCAGGAAAGTGTTCTTTGGATTGCAGCCAAAGTTTCTGTTACAAATACTCAACCCAAACTGAGTGATATTTTCAATTCGGGACACCGCTGAAGCAGAGAGAAAACTGCTAGATGGGTCTGTTATATTTTGAATTTTTTATTATAATCTATTGTTATAATTTTCAGCAGGGGGTCCCCAACCCTTTTGAGCCTGTGGATATGCTCCTCGTATTCCCTTTTTGCCTGCCTGATCACAGACTGGCATTTTATTTGCCACAGCCTTTGTTCCCTATTATCAGCCTCACTGAGACTAGCTTTCCACCGCTAACGCCTCTGGGGCTGTCCTCCAAAAGTATTGTTGCCCTCTGTGACCGAGCAGCCCCACGTAGCGTGTTAACATTTGTGGGGTTTTTTTGTTTTTTTTAAAAAAATAGTTTGTTTATGATTTTACATAGGTATACATACAGTCCTCTACTATTGGATCAAGACATTGGAAGTCTATCATTTCATTATTTTTTGTAGCCACTTACACACTCTAGACACCACTGACAGCACAACATATTAGCATATTGAGCCACACCCACCTTTTGCTTCTTATTCTGTTTACCTTGTTTGTTGTCAAAACCTAGGGCTTTTTTTTGGTAGCAGGAATTAATTTGCATGTTAGGCCACATACCCCTAATATAGCCAGTCCTAATGGGTTTCTGCTTTTGGGTGTGTGTGTCAGAATCTGCTGATTCAGACAAAGCCTTTCTATTGCTTACAGCTATGTCTTCTGTTTTATTGCCATGGTTCTCCCTTTCATGTCTGTATGCCTTTCTATATTCCTATTGCCATGTATGTATGCTAGCTGCTTCCATAACACCTGCCATGTAACTACCCCTCCTTTAGGTGAACCCCCTCACTTTGGCCAGCATGTATTTAGAATGTGTGACCCCAGGTTTACGACCCTGACCAGGCCTGGTCTGTGTAACTGTCAGAGCGGGAGGATGACAACTTCAAAGTATGGGAACAATGGGCCTCTCACACTCCTGCCTCCGCATTCCATTCGTCCCGGCTGGGACTCCAAGGGGGACGAGTCTCATCTCTTATCAACGTGCAAAAGCCTCGAGGCCATTGATTGTTATGTGAAATGGTAACATCTGAAGGGTCTGGTTTGGGAAGGGAAATTTACAACTTGACACCTCAGTTTCTTTCCTGTGGGAAGCAAACGGCCAGAGCCCCTTTTTGCCCGCCGTTTTTTCCCATGTAGTGATTGGCTACCTATGGGTAATTCAAACTGCCTAGAAAGGTATAATAGACCTGCTTCTGTCATATGTGTTATCTCTGACAATAATCCGAGAAGCTGTACCAATGTAGAGACTGGAAATAAAGAACTGTGTTTCATCAACAAAGATCTGATCCTTGACTACTTTGAGCAGAAGTCTCACAGTGGCCTATTATGCTAATGAGTTCCTGCTGGGTGTGGCCAACTCAGGAGCCAGCTGGAACTCCATTCCTGTGCGTTCCTGCCCAAAAATAGCCTTGCATGGGAGAGACCTGCAGAGACATGTGTGTCCATGGAAGGCCATGAGGAGAGAGTGAGAGGACAAAGCAAGAGAGAGGAGAGGTCAGAGGGCTGCTCTCAAGTTAAGACAAGGAGAGGAATCCCGTTCAAGGATATTACCACCCATACACACTTGGAGTGATGTAGTGCCCCCCATGGGGCTCCCACCAGCTGGGCCAGATATTTTGGAGGGTGATGCTTACAGGAATCAACTAAATCCTTAAATGGGAAACAGCAAAAAAAAAAAAAAAAAAGGGGGCCACGGCCAGGGCTTTTTTGATAGAAAAAGCCCAGCATGAATTCATTAGCATAATAGGCCACACCCAACAGCAGAAACTCATTAGCATATTAGGCCACACCCCTGGCAGCGCAGCTCCCTCCCAGGATTGGCTTCCCCAGGTGCCCCGTGGCTTGCGGGGCACCTGGGGAACCCGAGGAGAGGAAGGCAGTTTAAACTGTTTTCCCTCCCTGGATCGACTTGGTTTCCCCAAGCGCCCCGTGGCTTGCAAGGCGCCTGAGGAACCCGAGGGGGGGAGGCTGTAGGCGTGGCCAACTCGGAAGCCAGCTGGAACTCCGTTCCTGTGCGTTCCTGCCGAAAAATAGCCCTGACCACAACAGTTGTGCAGTCCAGGACACAACCGGTTTCTTTTCAGTGGTTCAGCTCATGTTGGAGCAACATAGAACATATCAACGATATTTTAATATTAAAGTCCACCTGGAGAGTATCTTTTTTTTTAAAAAAAATGAAAGTGAACTCCTAGTATTTGAAGAGTTTGATTTGTTTCTCCCCTCAGAGGATATGTCACCAATATGGACTGGGAGACTGGAGAAGGCCATGCTTTTCCATACTTCGTTTTCGGGGCTACATGCTCTGAAGTTGAGATTGATTGCTTGACAGGGGATCATAAGGTAATCATTGAGAACCAGCTGTAACAATTTCAAAATGTTAGCACACCTAACCCAAGCTTGTTAGCAAGAATGTAGCTTATATACTTGTTGTATACACACAGATAACATGACATGGATAGAACTCAGAACCTAAGCAGCGACAGCCCTAGCTGCTATTTGGATACGAGGCTACCAAGGAATATCAGGGTCATGACGTGGAGGCAGGCGATGGCAAGCCACCTCTGAATGTCTCCTGCCTTGAAAACCCCACAGAGTTGCCATAAGAAGAAGAAGAGTTGGTTTTTTATACCCCGCTTTTCTCTACCTTAAGGAGTTATCAAAACGGCTTATAATCACCTTCCCTTCCTCTCCCCACCACAGGCACCTTGTGAGGCAGGTGGGGCTGAGAGAGTCCTGAGAGAACCATGACAGGCCCCAGGTCTCCCAGCAGGCCTCATGTGTCTCAGAGTGGCTGACAAACTCCTTCCCTTCCTCTCCCCACCACAGGCACCTTGTGAGGCAGGTGGGGCTGAGAGAGTCCTGAGAGAACCATGACAGGCCCAAGGTCTCCCAGCAGGCCTCATGTGTCTCAAAGTGGCTGACAATCGCCTTCCCTTCCTCTCCCCACCACAGGCGCACCTTGTGAGGCAGGTGGGGCTGAGAGAGTCCTGAGAGAACGGTAGCTGGTCCAAGGTCACCCAGCAGGCCTCATGTGTCTCAAAGCGGCTGACAATCGCCTTCCCTTCCTCTCCCCACCACAGGCACCTTGTGAGGCAGATGGGTCTGAGAGAGTCCTGAGAGAACCATGACTGGCCCCAGGTCTCCCAGCAGGCCTCATGTGTCCCAAAGCAGCTGATAATCTCCTTCCCTTCCTCTCCTCACAACAAGCACCTTGTGAGGCAGGTGGGGCTGAGAGAGTCCTGAGAGAACGGTAGCTGGTCCAAGGTCACCCAGCAGGCCTCATGTGCAGGAGTGGAGAATCAAACCCGGTTTTCCAGATTAGAGTCCATCACTCTTAGCCACTACACCACGCTGTTGACAGCTTTAAAAAAAAGAAGTATGGCTTCTCCTTGGGTCCAGGACATAATTCTCCCAATTCTAGCTCTGGACTGCCTAAGACACAACAGATCCTGGAGCTTCCAAATGCCAAAAAGAGAGATCAGCTTGAATATCAAACTCATACGGTCAGACTTCTTTTCTCTCTCTCTCTCTCTCTCTCTCATATGCTTGTTCCTGCAAGCAGAGGAAGGCAGCTGAGACCCTTATTCAGGGGCTTTCACAATGCTAAGTTTGAAAGAGGGAGGGTCCTTCCAGCTCGGAGCTTGTGAAACGTTCTTTGGTTGTTTATAGAACTAACTGTTAGAATAGGGTTTCCAGCTCCAAGTTGGGAAGTACCTGGAGATTTGGAGAGTGGAGCGTGAGGAGCGCGAGGTTTGGGGAGGAGAGAGACTTCGGCTGAGGACAGACTGGCAAAATGAAGCGCAAGGGAAGCAGGGCAAAAAGACCCAGGCCGAATGGTTGCAGGGCTTGTCATTCGCACTGTGTAGACTGATGCGGGACCATACTGGGGAGGAGGCGGAGCAGAGCATTCACATTGTGGGGCGGCCCCTGGCAGCACTGCTGCAGTGGTGCATGGCTTTGGTCTGTTTTGCTGATCTGCACATGGGCGCAGCAGCCGGATCAGTGGGTTCACATTACCGGCGCTGTTTGATGTGCAGTTTATTTGCGTCCACACTGCCAGGAAGCGGGATGAACGCACACCCAGACAGCTTGACACTGGTTTCCTCAGATACCTTTTTGAAGTGCAATGAAAGCGCTTCAGGACCGAGTGAGTGCGGCACATCAACGCCAGGCAGCTGCAGCTGTCTGAATGGGCTCTCTTAATCCGCTTGAAAAGCGGACCTATATCGGGCCAAACTGCCAGTCTGACTTCAGCCTTCAAGATGACATAATGCTATAGAGTCCACCTTCCAAAGCAGCCATTTTCTCCTGGTGAACTGATCTGTGTTACCTGAAGGTCAGTTGTAATCCCAGGAGATCTCCAGCTGCTGCCTGGAGGATGGCAACCCTAGATATTGTTGGTGGATGATTGTGGTCTTTCAGGCTTTTCTTAACTGTTTATAATAACCTGCGCTGATCAGCTTATTTGTCAAACAGAATCTCCGAACAGACATTGTTATGGATACCTGTTACAGCATCAATCCAGCAATTGACATCGGACAGGTATGTAGCAGGAATTTCACATAGTGTACTGCAGGCAAATATTCATTAAATGATCTTTCATTCATTTAAACATTTTAATCCCCTCCCCTCCCTTACAGATGGCTCAATGAAGCCTTGTTTAATGGGATTTCTGATCAAAAATACTTCTTATTCTTAGAGCAATAGACCATGTGCCTCAATCTGCCACTTGCATATTTCATTCCAGATAAGAGTCAGGGGCATTCTTGGAAAGATATAAACATCCCTCTGCCAATCAACGTTCCTTATCAGTGTATATTATATTAGGAGGAGTGCTTTGATGACCTGCAGGTCTTGAATTCCACCTCCAATCACAGATTTAGCTTCTATTGCTGAAGTTCCTACCCCTTTGGTTTGCCAGCTCTGGAATGGGAAATTCCTGGGAATTTAGGAGTGGGGAGGTCAGGGTTCATCCAGTGATGGAGAAAGGATGTGTCTAGCTAGAAACATTTTTAAAATAGTTAAGAAAATGGAAAGGCATTGTGGTAGAGGACTAGAAAAGCTATAGTGTGCACAATAAATGGGAAACAAAGGTGCAATTATTTTCTGCCCGAAGAATGAATGTGGATGGAAAGTATCAGAGGCTTTCACAAATCCTGGAACTGGATGGAAGTAGACAGGTGAGGCTGAGGGTTGGCAGCAAGCAGCGGGAGGTTTGAAGGGTGGGGACATGGGTGGGTGACATTGGCAAGGTGGTGACATAACCAACATCACCAACATCAACCCGCCCATGTGCCCACCATGTTGATTCCTAGAGCTACACATTGTCACTTCTGGGTGGCTCTAGGAATTGCCAGAAACTCTATGATAAAGCCTGAAAATGGCGTAGCAGCACAGTGGACATTGGTGAGCAACAGCAGCAATCCACAAGAGGTTTCCTGCCCTTGCAGGGAGCCTGAGAACCCTAGCGGGGCCCAGGCCCATAGCCAGGATTTTGTAATTCGAGGGGCCTTTAAATATGTCAGCGGGCACTGACATCACAAAATATATGGGAAAGCAAGCTGCACTTGGGGAAGGGACGGTGGTGAGGAGTCCTCTGGGCAGCCAAGAGAGCTGGGGGCCTGGGGGCTGGATGGAAGTCAGGGGGCCTTGGCAGGAAGTTGGGGGGCCAGGCCCTGAAATCTCCAGTGTAGCTACAGGCCTGGCTTCTGGAGCTTCCAGATGCCAAAAAGAGAGATCAGCTTGAATATCAAACTCATAGGGTCAGACTTCTTTTCTCTCTCTCTCTCTCTCTCTCTCTCATGCTTGTTCCTGCAAGCAGCTGAGACCCATATTCAGGGGCTTTCACAATGCCAAGTTTGAAAGAGGGAGGGTCCTTCCAGCACTGAAACCAGGGCCCAATCTGCACCTATGCAGCACATTCAGATACCCCGGGCCAACGCCATACTGACTGCAGGGTCACCCCTGAATGGCCATAAAACAGCCATAAATCAAACAAAGGGAAAGCGGGCATGCTGTCTGGACACTGCCATAAAATTCAGCAATCAATCGAAGTGAAAGTGGGATGCAGTGTAGAGGGGGATTTCTGTTCCAGCGTGGGTTCTTACAGCGGAGCAAATGCTAGATGCAGATTGGGCCTAGAATTTGGTGTGAGGCCATACCAATATTGATACAGTGCTGTAATGCAGGTGGTCTCCCATGGGTCAAAGGAAGAACCCAATGATAATGCATGTCCCATACATTATATTACAAAACCAGGCTTAACAACATTGCAGCAGGAGGAAAAACATTGAGCTAAATTGTGATTATAAAACCCTCATTCCCTAGTCGACGTAATATACTTCACGGATGCAAATTGCAAACTAGGTCTCTTTATATCCCCAGATTGAAGGTGGTTTTTTGCAAGGAGTTGGACTTTTTACATCAGAAGAAATAAAATTCTCCCCAGAAGGAGTGCAGTACACACGGGGTCCGGACACGTATAAAATCCCTGCTGTTTGCGATGTCCCAGAACAGTTGAGAATCTACTTGCTGCCAAACACGAGAAACCCAATTGCAATCTACTCCTCCAAGGTAAACAAACGAGACATGTGAACAACCTCTTAATTAAAGAAAATCCCGTACTGAATCCCGAGAAGGCACAATTATAGTCTTCATTTGAATCTAGATGTTTCAGAGATTAATGAAGGAGTTCTGCAGAAATCAGTAATATCTTTGGAAATAAAGTTTTTGTTTTTTAAAAAAAAGCCTGAACTCCCTGAACAAAGAGCCAAAAGAACTGCCAGTTCCTTTTCATTTTTTCATTCTCCAGTAACACCTAACATTCATCACTAATGCTTAAAAAATGTAATAATAGATAAAATTCTCAAGAGAAGCTTTGCCGGTCTGGACACAGCAGTCTACCAAATGTAGCACAGCTACAGTTTTATGATTTACACAGAATTCCTTTTTGGGTTTTTTGGGGGGCAAGATGTCTACTAGACAATAGACATGGATGGCCCAAGCTAACTTGCTCTCGTCCGATCATGGAAACTAAACAGGGTTGACCCTGGTTAGTATTTGGATGAGATTGCTACGCAGAGACAGGCCATGGCAAACCACCTCAGAACTCCTCTTGCCTTGAAAACCATATGGGGTCAACCATAAATGGGTTTCAGCTTGACAGCCCTTTCCACCACCGCCATTACAAAACAGAGGCTCGAGGGATCTGATCGTATGTTGAGCCTATTCCTAGATAAGAACACGCGCGTTCATCTAGTACAAAGTAACTCATGGTCACTTTGTGATTTGAAAAAAAAAAAAAGACTTAATCTATCAGATTAAACTCACCCTCCAACCCAAACTAGATGTTAGGTATGTCCTCTTAAACCCTGCCTCTGAAAGGAAATGATGGGAACATGTCAAGATCCAAAGGTGATGGACTAGTTGGTGACAGACAATGATAGCAGCTCTTGACATATAAAGGCTGGAGAATCGTTTTTAGAAATGAAAGGGTTTCTGTTTGCTCTGTGGTGTTGCAGCTTTTCTTGTGGTTTGTGAACAAAAAGTTCCTTCTATTGGTAATTGTACTCCAGGATGAAGAACACTGCAGCTTTCAAAATGCAAAGTTGATTTGTTCATCAGTTAAAACGCTTAACTGTTCTTCTTCAGATACAAATTACAGGTACAAAGATACCAACAGATACGACAGGAAAACCTTGTTAAGGTGACTTAAATATTTCAGTTTCTGATGGGCCAAATCTTAGTCTTGAAGATGGCTACCACTCCAAAGAAATAGATCAAGATGGGTAGCTGTCGTTATGTGGGTATACGGAAATTGCACGAAAATTTAGGTTTAGCCTAGGTTTTTTTGGGAGAATCTACCGGTCAATAATGTCATAATAGTTTTACTGTTAGATTGCTCTTTTTTGTGTGTGAACTTAATAATTTTTTTAAAAAAAAAAGATGGGTAGCCGTGTTAGTCTGTTTGTAGCAGTAGGGAAGAACAAGCGTCCACTGGGGAGGAGCTTTAATGAGTCGCTTCTCACTTCTGGACTCTTGTTCTTTTCTACTACTCCAAAGAAATATGAAATGTTAAAACTTTGGAGGATGTCAAGACTAGACCTCTACTCCTGGACTCCACCTGAGTTGGGCATAACTTTAAATAACACTATGAATTAGTCACCAAGGGAGGGAAGGCGTCGTGCTATAATCTGATCTCATCAGATCTCAGAAGCTAAGCGGGGTCGTTAGTCGGATGGGAGACCACCAAGCAAGTCTCTGCAGAGGAAGGCAATGGCCAACCCCCTCTTGCTTTCCATTTGCCTTGAAAGCCCTTTGCTGAGGTCGCTATAAGTCAGTTGCAACTTGATGGCACATTCATATCAGTGTAGTAGCCACCGATCTTTCCTTTTATTTCTAACCTCACTTCCGAAGCTGTGACTGCCTTTTTATCTTGCAGGGTATGGGAGAAGCTGGTGTATTCCTGGCGTCCTCCGTGTTTTTTGCTATCAAGGATGCAGTGACTGCTGCTCGGAAACAAAGAGGACTGGACAACGTTTTCGTCCTTGAAAGTCCACTGAACGTAGCGACGATTCGCATGGCATGTGCCGATCATTTTACAGAGATGGTAAACGCTTTCTAAATACCCTCTACCCTCTTCTTTCCAACCTGTATCCAATGCTCCCTCTGAGCTGTGGAGTCTTGTGAGTGAAAATTCTACTTTGTGAGTTACTGGCATTAAAGCTGTGAGCGAGCAGTTTGGCTGCTGCATAAATTAGTGTGCTCTGGAGCCGTCCTTCCTGAGCTGAGACAAAAATGTGTGAGCTGGAGGCTTGAAAACTGTGAGCTAGCTCACACTAACTCAGCTTAGAGGGAACGCTGCCTGTATCATGTCCCTTTTTCGTGTTTATTTTTTCTGCACCTCCTACATATTTTATTTTGATTCAGTTTCTGACATCCCCTATTCTCAAGCCAAGGTCTTAAACAAAAAAAGCAAACTTAAACAAAACCCATGTCTAAAAACAGTCCATCATACATGTAAAACTGTCCTCTAGCACCACATTTCAAATGAGCAATATCCATATCTGGAACCTTTTAACAGAGAAGCAAGACAGAGACAACAGAAGGCAGGGGACAGATGTCGCCGTGCCTGGTATCCCTCAACATGTCAGATGAAGAGCAATTAATTAATTGATTGATTGATTGATGTATGGCATTGTGTGTAGAATAGCCAGGAGATCCTAAGATTGCCTGGCAGCAAGAAGTTCTAGATCTTTTAGCATTATGTACCACTAGGTGGCGAGCTAGATTTGTTTTGAAGGCAAGAGATGTTTCAGAGATGGCTTGCCATAACCTCTCTCTGCATCACAATCCTGGTATTCCTTGGATGTCACCCTTCCAAATACTAGCCAGGGCCAAGCTTCCGAGAGCTGACGAAATCGGGCTAGCCTGGGGGCCATCCAGGACAGGGCTTAGATTAATAGCAAACTTGCTGGATATAAGGCAGAAGGGGTTATTTGGCCTGTCATAGCATTTAAAGTTTAAAAGCAGCATGAAGCAGGAATTGATTTTGAATTTTCAACATTTCTTAATATGAAATCACACTTCAGTTTCCCCCTCTCTCTCAATTCTTTTTTAGATTCCAAAGGATGAACCTGGTACCTATGAACCATGGGCTATTGACAGAAACTAAAATACTTGGTTTTTCCTCCCTCGGGTAGTACATCGTTTTAATAATTGGGATCGATTCTGTGATTAGGCTTCGAATCGACAGATTAACACTCACATACCACCTATTGTTGGAGTTCTTATTAGCTCTTGCGGACTGCTGTAGTTAAAATATTTTTTATTTTACAATGCTGGAATAAATGCTGTATTGTTTCATTATAACTTGGAATCAACCAGACGCACACTGGGTGTAGCAATCGTGAACAGGCCAGGAAAACAGAGCACACAGTTGTGGGAAACTTATGGTACAAACTGACTGTAACCTATAAGAATTCCACCCCCACCTAGGAATGCCAGCCTCCAGGTGGGACCACAGGATTCCCTGGAATTACAACTCATCTCCAGACTACGCAGATGAGTTCCCCTGGAAAAAAGGGATGCTTTGGAGGGTGGACTCTATGGCCTTGTACCCCACTGAGGTCCTTGTCCTCCCCAGGCTCCACCCCCAAATCTCCAGGAGTTTTCCAACTTGGCTCTGGCAACCCTATCCCACATCCCGTGCAAATGGCCGGAGGGATATGGCAATCCTATAACCCCAACTCCAACAATTAGTTGGGCTCCTGGTCTTCTTGGAACATACTGTTTAGGGTGATTGTATCACAAATATAATGTTGACAAGCAGGGCTGTTTTGGGGCAGGAACGCACAGGAACGGAGTTCCGGCTGGCTTCTGAGTTGGCCACGCCTACAGCCTCCCCCCCTTGGGTTCCCCAGGTGCCTCGCAAGCCGTGGGGTGCCTGGGGAAGCCAAGCCGATCCAGGGAGGGAAGGCACTTTAAACTGCCTCCCCTCCTTGGGTTCCCCAGACACCCCACAGCTGCGGGGCACCTGGGGGAGCCAATCCAGAAACTGCCTTCCTTCCCTCAGGTTCTCCATGCACCCCCCAAGCCGCGGGGCACCTAGCAAAGCCGATCCTGGGAGGGAGCTGTGCTATCAGGGGTGTGGCCTAATATGCTAATGAGTCTCTGCTGTTGGGTATGGCCTATTATGCTAATGAGTTCCTGCTGGGCTTTGAGGTGTTAATGTTTTAAGCATGTTTGTATTTTGAGTAAAAAATAAATAAATCATTAACTGGGTTTGCCTGTGTCCTTTATACAGTTTGTATCTCCGGTACCTGGCCTTCCATTTTATGGCACACATGGCCCAGCCCGAGAAAGTGACCATTATGTCAGATCCGGCCCTCATAACAAATGAGTTCGACACCTCTGAGTAGAGGGGAAAAGACTAGAGAAATACACTTCCAGAGTTTTGGTTTAGTTTGACGTCTTGACGTCTGTTAGAGCAATAGCACGGTCATGAATATTCACCATAAACCAGATGTTTGCAACATTTTTCTCCTTTTGTTGCATCTCCATCTATTTCATTATTTTGATACTGACTGCAGAGATAAAGGCTATCGTATTGGTGGGGGGGGGCGGGGTATAAATCGAATGAATGAATAATAAATCTAATGAATCTGTTAACGTAGTTTACCTGGGGATATTCGAAGCTGGAGTCTTTTCAGCATTTGTGGTATTTTCAGAAGATTTAAAACATGAACAAAGTTAGCAAAGCAAAGTGAAACATTTTGCTGTATATTCTGTCTTGCGCATCTTAATCAAAGAAAACCACTGGATAATATTTTAATGGCTATCTGTATATGTGATGGATTTCACCAATAAAGATGGAGCAGGTCCTGATGCTTCACTATCAACTTCATTATCAACTCAAGACCCTACTTGAAATATGGAGTTGACAGTAGAATGCTTGCAAACTCACCAAAGTCTGCAGTATGGACATATCATCACCCACCTCTGTTTCTAGTCTCCAGATGATAAAACAGGACAACGTTTGAAGGGTCATCATAAAATTGCTTTCTCAGTATCAGATGCATCCCCGCGTAAAAATGGGTACCATAACACTGGATTAAACTAAACTATCGACATGTTCTCAGCCCCAGCCCCACAGCCCCTGTAGTATTAGCATAATATTTCTGATCCTCAAATCCCTCACCTGTCTGCAGTTATCCGCAGTTAAGCAGTTATACTACTGCTGCTGTTTTGTCGTTATTGTCACCATCAGTTCCCAAGTCCCCAGAAACTCAGACTCTGAGGGAAGAAGAGAAGATGAGAAGAGATTGGATTTATAGCCCACCCTCCACTACCCGAAGGAGTCTCAGAGCGGCTTACAAACTCCTTTCCCTTCCCCTCCCCACAACAGACACCCTGGGAGGCGGGTGGGGCTGAGAGAGCTCTGACAGAAACTGCTCTTTTTCAAGAACAGCTGTGCCAGAACTATGGCTTGCCCAAGGTCATCCAGCAGGTGCAAGCGGAGGAGTGGGAATCAAACCCGGCTCTCCCAGATTAGAGTCCGTGCACTTAACCACTACACCAAACTGGGCGAGAGAGTTCAAGGTCACCATCGGTCAGAGCAGAATGTGGAACTAAGATGCTCAGCTGTGTCCAGTTTAATGCCAACCATGTTTTAATTTATGGATGCAGACACAGAGACCAGGGAAGAGCAGTCCTGGAGGTCCCAATCTCTCAAACAGGTTTAAAACTACAAACCACCCATCCCCCTGTTGCTTTCAATGAAAGGTTTAAAACCCACAATTTTTACCATAATTCTAAACATATCCCAGGTCACTACCCAACGAGGAAGGAATGTGGACATGTATGTGTTTTGTGTTTTAAGACACTGAGCTGCAGACTGGAAGGTCGGTAGTTTGGCAGTTCAAGACCCGAGTGCCACATGACAGAGTGAGCTCCTCTCTCTGGCCCCAGCTCCTGCCAACCTAGCAGTTTGAAAGCAAGACATTGCAAGTAGATAAATAGGTGCCACTTCGGTGGGAAGGTAACAGCATTCCATGCACCTCGACATTTAGTCATGCCGGCCACATGACCAAGGAGAAGTCTTCGGACAGCACTGGCTCTTCGGCTTGGAAATGGAGATGAGCACCGCCCGCTAGAGTCGGATTCAACTGGCTTTCAAGCAAGGGAAACCTTTACCTTTACTAGATATCTATATTTATATAGATATTTAGATATTTTGTTTTAATTGTTTAATTGTTTGCTGCCTTGGAAACCCTAAGTTGGGAAAGGCAGCTTAGAAAGGTTTTAAATAAAATAAAAATTAAATAATTCGTTGAAAGCTGGTTTCTGGAGAACATTTCTTGACATGACTTGATCAGTATCAATACGTATCAGGAAACTACGGAAAGAAGGGTTTGATGCAGTCCTTATCCAATGACACATGCTGATTTTCAAGGTTTGGTGGTGGACAAGTGTCATTAGGTCACAGCTGATTTAATGGCAACTCCATAGGGTTTTCAAGCCAAGAGATGTACAGAGGTGGTTTTCCACTGCCTGCCTCTGCATCGTGATTCTGGGCTTCGTTGGTGGTCTCCCATCCAAATGCTAACCAGAGTTGACTCTGCTTAGCTTCCTAGTAAATCGGAATTCACAGAGTTTACTGGTTTGTGTGTGTGTCTGTGTGATGTGTGATGTGTGTGTGAGAGAGAGTGAGTGAGTACTAGACAATATTAAAAACAGCACCATAATATTTGTTGGGAAAACTCTTGAGTTTGAAGTAACTTCTTGCTCCCCCCCCCCACCTTCTTACGGAGAGATATATGCCAGAGGCAAAATTACTTACCTGTTTTTGTGTGCCATTCTATTGTGTGCTTTAGTGTTATTATATAATATGGTTTGGAGAAGGATTAAGCTTATTGTGCTTATTGCAAAGACTCTTTTGAATGGAACATTAATCCATCAGGGCCAAGTTTTCCCAGGTAACAGATCTGAACTCCTTGCGGAAGACGGCGTCCCCCGATGAACTCATGATTTTATGGGGTCAACGCCCAAAGGGAATGAATGACAGAACATGATTAAGTAAACACTGATTGTTCACGAATAAGCTTACATCTTCAGCGGTGATATGGCCTTTTAAAATGAAGACGTTGAGCAAGGGCCACTCCACAACTTGCAGGGACAGGTAGAAGGTATTCGCTCAGGTTGTTCGTGATTGTTACTAACCCTGCCGAAGTCCATATGTTGAGTTAAAAGGGCTATTGACCATTCATGATTCTTTCATAGATTGGTTTTCTTGAAGGCAAAGCCTTAGAGCAGCCAAACAGTAGGGTTGCCAACTCCCGAGTTTGGAGATACCTGGAGATTTGAGGGTGGAGCCTGGGAGGGTTAGGGTTAAGGGTGGGGAGGGACTTTGGTAGGGTACAGTGTCATGCAACCCACCTTCGAAAGCAGCCATTTTCTCCAGAAGAAGTAGAATGAATGCTTTATTAAATAAATAAATAAATTAAAGTGATTTATGTAGTCTGGAGATCAATTGTAATTCTGGGAGTTCTCCCAGCCCCCACCTGGAGCTTGGAAACCCTACAAGTACAGTCAAACCCTAAAGTTCTTGCAGGTTGCCACCTGTTGCCTGCCTCAAGATTCTTCTCACTTGTCAGTGAAGTGATGTCTTATCGTTTATTTCTTTTCGGGGTATCGAGTTCTCAGCTACATTTCTCTTCGTCTTGTGTCATTTGGGTTGTTTGGATTTTGTCTGGACTGTGTGGTTATCTGTCAAAGGGGGCCAGAATTTTCCACCTAGATAAGAACATAAGAGAAGCCAATGTTGGATCAGGCCAGTGGCCCATCCACTACAACACTCTGCCACACAGTGGCCAAAAACACCAGGTGCCCTCAGAAGGTCCACCAGTGGGGGCAGGGCACTAAAAGCCCTCCCACTGTTGCCCCCCCCAAGCACCAAGAATAAGATGATCTTCTTGAGCCCTGTCTTCCTTCCGTGGGACCCTATGCTGGGCATTGCTTTGTCTGCTATTTTAGGATATATTGCTCTGGGACGGATAAATCAAACTCTAGTTTCTATGAAAACTCTGAATGGTTGAGAATGACCAGTGCTCTTTCTGTCCCAGAAGACCCTTCTTGGCCTCTTCCGGCATGTTCCGCAGAGCCCTGGCCAACCATTAACATTATTATCCTTTGAACACGCCTCAATGAGTGTTGTGAAGATGAAATGGGAACCAGAGTACCACAGACATCACCCTGGACTTCTGGGAGGAGAGGTGGGATAAAAACGTAACAGAAGAATGGGCGGAAACCTGCTAGTCTGCTTGCAAGCCAGATTTCCTGCTGCTAATTCTGGGAAGCCTTTGTTGGTTTATCAAACACAGGGATGTTACGTGAGCCCCAGAACTGCAGGTTCTTGCGAATGTTCAATAAAAGGCTCCATTCTGCTTCAGTAGGAACAAACATACCTGGGTGTCTTATTTCGTAAACAAACTTCATGAATGATATGCTAAATATGTATGGCTTGTTTTTGTTTTAATCTTTTACTTTCAACTGCCCACAAGCCATTTAACATGTAATTGGAAAAGTCTAGGGTTGCCAGGTCCCCCCTGGCCAACAGAGGGGAGGTGGGGGGTACGGTTGCTAGATCCCGGTTGGGAAACTCCTGAAGATTTGGGGAGGATAGGAAGATCTCAGTGGGGTACAAGGCAGAAGACAGGATTAAGTCTATTTTTAACCTCACATTTGAAAATAGTCTGAGATCTGTTCCATCCATATCCTGGGATCGAGGAACCACCACGAGGGGGGGAGAAATGGCAAAGACACCAGTAGCACCATGATTTATGATCCTGCAGAAGTAGGGCCGATTATGAGAGGGAAGTCATGGGTCCGATTATGAGAGGGAAGTTCCAGAAGGCTGGCCAGGGACTGAGAGGAAAGAGAGAAAGCTGGGAGGAGAGGTGGAAGAAGAACCAGTGGGTGATGAGGCTTGGGAGTAGGGAAGGAGATTGTGAGTTTGCCATATGAACGTTGTGTGTTGAATATCTTGGAGGTAGCAACTTTGGGATCTTCGGTATGGGTGCTCTTCCAAATGGGTTCCACGTGTTTGAAGTGGAAATACTGCACCAGTGTAGAGGCAAATTTTTTTGGTTGATTGCACCCTGGCTCCTCCCTACAGGTTTTGTTTTTCTCTTAGTTCTGGAAATCACAAGAATTACTCCGGTGCTGGAAGCAACTGGTGAAACCAACTCCCTTGCTGGTGTTTGACATCGGCTTTGACAGCTTTCCTGCAGGGGGGGTTAATTGGCAGAATGGCTTGCCCTCCACGATCAGATGAGCTCGTATTTTTTGTGAATGGAAAGAAGGTAAAAGATTTATTTATCCGTGTGCTACTTTTTAGATTGGAAGAATCACGAGGAAGGCTAATGTTATACTTATAAGGATCGTCCCTTAAAAGGGACCTTCCAAATTGATGAGATTTGAATACATTTTCTGTAGTTATTGGACATTTTCGCATGTCGTTTTTCACTAGTTGAAACTGTTGTGCGGTTGCGTTTTTATGACCATGCTCAGGCACATAAAACCATCCAATTGTTCATGCTATATACCTAGGTTAAAAATGTGCAAATAATTCCTCAAGTGTTTGAATGCCCGGGACTGATTAAAATGGACAGGAAGAGAGTATCTAGCTGTGTCAGACTGATTTGTCTGAGAATAAATCCAGCTATCGTTAAAAAAATTTTTTTATCTGATGTAATAATAGGTTATCATATCACTCCACTTCTAAAACAAAAACCATTTAGAAATTTGCTATAAATGTAGGTGGTATTTCTTCCCTTTTTGCTTGTAATGGTTGTAGCAGAGTGTTTAATTGACTTTGTTTACTGCATCCAAGATCACTGAAAAATCAGCTTTGTCCAATAAGCTGGTTTTTAATTGAATTAGTCTGGGGAGATACTGAACCTAAAGATTCCTAACCTTCTGCAAAAAATATATATCTGCTTTCCCCAAAAGCTTCCGGTCATAAATAAAGCCAATCTGAAGTTTCCAGCACTTGACAAAGATTTCAAAATCAGTTATCATCTCAAAACCAATTATGGATTGGTTGCAAACGTACCTGTTAAGGAATTTTGGCGAACAATGAATCAGAACTCGAGTGAGATAGATCAAGAAATACAGAGAAAGGAATGCACAAAAGACCTCTGCTGTATAAATCTGATTTAAATGGGCAGTTTTAATAATTCCAGTATCTCTACAAATATTCTTTTACTGATTTACAAATCAAAGGCTGTTGATGGGCTTACCGCGATGGGAGCACACCCAGCCTGTGCTGAAGGCCCTGCACTGCCTGCCAACCGAATTGCTTCAAGGTGCTGGTACTTACCTTTAAAGTCCTACATGGCCAGGGTCCGACATACCTGAGCGACTGCCTATCCCCATATATACCCCAGAGAGCACTGCGGTCGGGATCACTGAGCCGGCTGACCCTTCCGGGCCCCAAGGATGCCAGGCTCGCCGCGACGAGGACCAGGGCCTTTTCAGTGGTGGCTCCTTAACGGGTAGAACAAGCTCCCAGAAGAGATCAGGGCCCTGCAGGACCTCTTGCGGTTCTGCAGGGCCTGCAAGATGGAGCTCTTCCACCAGGCTTTCAACTAGGAGCCATCCCACGATTACCATCAATGAGCCTGGCCCTCAGCTTTAACATCTGGCTCCCTATACCAGGTGACTCAGGATGACCCTGAGCTGGAACTCAGCAGCTGTAGACATATCTAGCACGCCATCGCAAGCGATGAATGTTACACCAACAGCATCGATGGTGTTATGACTTTATAAGTTATTTGTACCGTATTGCTTTATCATGTTTTAATGTTTTATATGGTTTTATCGGCAACTGGTGCCAATGTAGTAAGCCACCCTGAGCCCGTTCGCTGGGAGGGTGGGGTATAAATGGAATGAATGAATGAATGAATAAATAAAAAGATGAATAGACAAGAGATTGGATTTATACCCCGCCCTTCACTCCCCAAGGGAGTCTCAGAGTGGCTTACAAACTCCTTTCCCTTCCCCTCCCCACAACAGACACCCTGTGAGGTAGGTGGGGCTGAGAGAGCTCTTTCCCAAGCTGTCCTTGAGGGAACAGCTGGTACAGAGCTATGGCTTGCCCAAGGTCATCCAGCAGGTGCAAGTGGAGGAGTGGGGAATCAAACCCAGTTCTCCCAGATTAGAGTCCGCACACTTAACCACTACACCAAACTGGCTCTCTGGCAGGAATACAGTTCCTGACTAAAGTCAAAGATGAACGTAGATTATTGTTGGCCTGGTCAAAGGTTCCTTTAGCTGCCAGAAGTCTTACCCCAGGCTGGTCACTCTTCCTTGAACTCCGAAGTGATGCCGACCCCCGCCCCTACCCTGGTCAGGCCCACGCTGCAGATTAAGAAGTCAAAAAGTACAGCAGACAGAGAATGCATTTGTCGAGACCCCATACATCAATGCAGAAAAACAACTCCCATATAATTACTGAACATTACAATAAATTTCTACATGTGCAGGAGAAAATTACCTCCTTAAAGTACGTCCTTCTCACATGCATATGCAAACCCACCAGCAGAAAAGCGGCAGCAGGAGGGGATTTTCATCAGAAAAAGGGCCAGAGGAGAGAAGCCTTCCCAAGGCTCCATTTCAGCTTTAGTAAGGGTAAAGGTCTCCCTTGCTCGAAATCCAATTGAATCCAACTCTAGGGATGCGGTACTCATCTCCATTTCCAAGCCGAAGAGTCGGCGCTGTCCAAAGACTTCTCCGTGGTCATGTGGCCGGCATGACTAGACGCTGAAGCACACGGAATGCTGTTACCTTCCCACCGAAGTGTTACCTATTTATCTACTTGTGATTTCTTGCTTTTGAACTGCTCGGTTGGCAGGAGCTGGGGCCTGAGACAGGAGCTTACTCCGTCACGCGGCACTCAGGTCTCGAACAGCCGAACTACCGACCTTCTGGTCTTCAGTTCAGCGTCTTAACCACTTGAGCCACTGCTTTAACACCCCCAAATGTCAAGCCAGCAGAAGTCTGATGTCTCATCTGGTCTCACCAGATAGGGTGCTCAAAGTGGGGAGCTCTGTCCCCTGCAACTTTCCAAGGCATCTTTCCAAGAAGTAGGGTGGCCAGCAGTGTTCCCTCTAAACTGAGTGAGTGTGAGCTAGCTCACAGTTTCTTAGCTTCTGGCTCACACATTTTTTTTGTCTTGGCTCAGGAAGGATTAGCTCCAGAGCAAACTAGTTTATGCAGAAGCCAAATCGCTCACTCACCGTTTTAATGCCAGTATCCCACAAAGTTGATATTTTTTTGCTCACAAGATTCCACAGCGTGAGGGAGCATTGGTTGCTGGGTCCCTCAGACCTGCCGGGGTGGGTGGGGAGTGAGCTTACCGGGAGCAGGGTTGGAATGCTGAAAATAAATGCAATGTGCCTACATGACCTGGAAGTGACATAGACACATTGGGGGTGTCAGGGGGTGGGGATGCTCTGGTTTTTAGGCAAAACTCCAGAGCTATTTTTGGGCAGGAACACACAGGAACGGAGTTCCGGCGGGCTTCCGAGTTGGTCATATCTACAGCCTCCCCCACTTTGGGTTCCCCAGGCACCTCGCAAGCTGTGGGGCGCCTGGGGAAGCCAAGCCGATCCAGGGAGGGAAGGAAGTTTAAACTGCCTCCCCTCCTTGAGTTCCTGCAGGGCACCTGGGGAAGCCAGTTCAGAAACTGCCTTCCTTCCCTTGGGTTCCTCATGAGCCCCGCAAGCCACAGGGCACCTGGGGAAGCCGATCCTGGGAGGGAGCTGTGTTATCAGGAGTGTGGCCTAATATGCTAATGAGTTTCTGCTGTTGGGTGTGGCCTATTATGCTAATGAGGTCCTGCTGGGGGTTTTCTACCTTAAAAGCCCTGCAAAACTCTATGGTAGAATTAGCTTCTAACATAGAGTTTTGCCCCCAAACCAGAATGTTGCCTACTGACGTCACTGACATGCCTACGGTCACTTCCAGGTCACATAGGCACGTCGTTTTTATTTCCGGCTTCTTGATTGTTTTTTTTGGGGGGGGGTGTCAGGGCAGTTGGCTCTGCCTCTTGTGGCAGCCATTTTGTGGTGGCTGCCACCACCTGCATCAGAATTCCAGAGATGCCTGAAGGCTCAAAAAGGTTGAGGATACCTGTAAATGATTGTAAGAATGTTAATGTGCACTTTCACAATGGTTATTTTAAAAAACTTCTTATTTTCTTGAAGTTCTCAAAAAACCCTCTAGTGGCATGGCAGGGGAAATAGTGGCAGTGGTTGGGGGAAAACTGGTTGTACCATAATGCACCATTTGGCAAGTGGCTTCACTGTATTCCTTCTTAAGAGCCACGAATGATCACCAGGATGTGGGCTGTACTAGGGAGGGTCTGAGAATTCCTATGAATATCCCTGTAAATGTGTTTATGCCTCACGCCAAGGACATTTTTACACAGTACTAAAATTTCATTTCCCTTTTCCTCCAGTCTTTAACAGATGCAAAAGGTTATCATTGTATCCCACGTCCATTTTTCAAAATACCTTTCTTCCGGTCTTTACCCTATATTCAGATTCAGATTTATTCGTTCAATGACCAGTACAAATCAAAAGGTCAAAAGAGTTACAATGAAGTAAATAGAGGAAGACAAAAATCCTGATAACACAACAGCTGGAATTTACTAAATTTTAAAATCCGTCCATGGAATTTCCTGATAGATTTTACGAGCCGCTGAAATGTTTTTTGTGCAACTAACTAGTGGCCTGTTTGGTGTAGTGGTTAAATGCACGGTCTCTAATCTGGGAGAACCGGGTTTGATTCCCCACGCCTCCACTTGCAGCTGCTGGATGACCTTGGGCAAGCCATAGTACTGTCAGAGCTGTCCTTGAAACAGCAGTTTCTGTCAGCGCTCTCTCAGCCCCACCTTTCTGTGTTTGTTGTGGGGAGGAGAAGAGAAAGGAGTTTGTAAGCTGCTCTGAGACTCCTTTGGGTAGTGAAGGGCGGGGTATAAATCCAATCTCTTCTTCTTCTTCTTGATTAACACCGTATATCAACGACATTCACCACATGTGATTGAGTATCATGTGTGAGTGGAAATGTCTCAAGATTTTTAAAAGAATGCTCTCAAAAGAAATATATGCTAATCCTGATAAACCACACCTTAACTACTAATTTTATACTAGTTCAATTAGCTTCAGCAGGACCCTAGGCCTAAGGAAGTTACTATCATACTGTTTCAGCAGAACCGTGTTTTCCTCGTACTTCTTCCTCATACACTTTACTGCTCTTCTGATGTGGAGGCGCTGATGGCTATTGCCAGCCAAGTCCACTTCAATTCATACTTCTCTACTAACAGATTACTTGCCTATATTTCCTAATTTGGGATGGTTCTCGCTTATCTGTATGACTTGCATGAGAAAGAAAAACGGGAGCTGAAGAGAAATGAGAGCATTGTGATATTAATTCACCCCTATTGAAAATACAGGTAATCCTCTTTGGCAAAATGTATAATGATCCGCCTCCTCTTTCATTTCTATTGTAGGTAACTGAAAGGTGTGCTGATCCTGAAGAGCTGCTGCTTAATTACCTGAGAAAGAGGCGTATCCTTTGATGCTTTCCCCCCTTTTTACATTGCATAACCACCCTAGTATTGATTCAAAAAGCAAAGGAAACCCAGTAACCAAAACAAACTCAAATCTTTTTTGAATGTAGGGTATGAGTCAGAATAGTTGGGGAAAGGCTAATTCCTTGCTTGCAGTCTTTGCCAGGGCCACCAACCCAGCACGAGAGTCTCTTCTTCTAAGACCTCACCTCTAAACAGGGATACAATGTGTTTTACAATGAACTTGGTAAGCTTCATTCATAGGTCATTATCCAGAAAATATCCAGTTATTTATTCCAGAGGTATTGAACTTATTTGTGACGAGGGCCGTATCTGACATAAATGTCATTTTGAGAGACAGGGCCAGGTGTGCCATAAAATGTAATGCCAGGTATCAGAGATGTAAACTACTACTACTACTATTACTACTACTTCTACTTCTTCTTCTACCAGTCTGGTGTAGTGGTTAGGTGCGCGGACTCTAATGTGGGAGAACCGGGTTTGATTCCCCATTCCTCCGCTTGCAGCTGCTGGATGACCTTGGGCAAGCCATAGTTCTGTCAGAGCTGTTCTGGAAAGAACTCTCTCAGCCCCACCTACCTCACAGGGTGTCTGTTGTGGGGAGGGGAAAGGAAAGAAGTTTGTAAGCCACTCTGAGATTCCTTCGGGTAGTGAAGGGCAGGGTATAAATCCAATCTCCTCCTCCTCCTCCTCTTCTTCTTCTTCTCTTTTTCATTTATTTCCCATTTGTCTTCCCTTTGAGGAATGCAGACAATGTCCTGGGGGGGGGGGAACCCCAAAATGACACCACAGGCTGCCTTTGTTTTCCTTAACTGTGTCACGCAAAAATAAAGTCCGTCTCACGGGAACCAAGTATGGCTGTGGAATCGGAGGCTGTGGGGCCTGCACTGTCATGGTCTCTACGTACAACCCAGACTCTAAGAAGATACGGTATCCTTTTTAAGGAGGGAAAGAAAGATACTGGGTAGTTCCACACACAGAGACTGTATTGTTTTTTACTGTTTTGACGGACGCTGTTCTGCAAAGAATCCTGGGAACTGTAGTTCCTCCCCATACTGGGAATTCAGAGAAGAGCAAGAACAGACCTGCCCCACAGTTGGAGGCTCTCATCCTTGCTTTGGTTTGCTTTCAACTAGACAGCAGCACTGACCCCTTTATGGGAGAGCGGAATTTGGGATGATGCGAGGCGGAATATGAGGGGAAGGCTAAGTTAGAAGCATTACTGGCAATGCAAAATTTAAGTGATCTAATGTGATTGCCCAGTTACTGTTCAGACATAAGTGCCTGGATCAATCTAAGATACCACCTTATGTAAAAATCCATTTTGCTCCCCAACCCTTGGCATCTAAATGCAAAGGGTGGGTACTGTGGCCCTTTCTCAACCATTTCCCTGATTGTGGCCTCTTTCCCATGCAGCATAACAGATGGAGAAAGGGTTACAACTGGGAGTATCAAGGCAAGGGTGACTGGACACATGCACCTTCTAACCTAGCCTTTGGATGTATTCCAAGGTTCTGCTGCATGACAACAGCGTTTTCCCAGTGCCTTTTGAATGCTGATGTTGCAGGCAATGCTCCCACTAAGCTCTGGAGTCTTGTGAGCAGAAATTCTACTTTGTGAGCTGCTGGCATTAAAGTTGTGAGAGAGCGATTTGGCTGCTGCATAAGTTAGTTTGCTCTGGAGCCATCCCTTCCTGAGCGAAGACAAAAATGTGTGAGCCGGAGGCTAAAAAACTGTGAGCTAGCTCACACTAACTCAGCTTAGAGGGAACACTGGTTGCAGGTGCTGACCCATATTTCCAGCTGGACTAGATTTATCCTCAGAGCATCCAAACAACTTAAGAAGGCCCAAGTAAATACTATAAATTAGGGATGAACACGGTTAAGTACTGGGAATTCTCCTTTACATCCCAAAGACATTTCCCAGCCAACTCTTGTCTGCTTCCACTATGCTCATTGTATGGTGCTGCAGTAACCACCGTGGAAGGAGTCGGAAACACAAAAACCAAACTTCATCCCATTCAGGTGAGAGCTAAAGGCTAGGGAACAAACGCTTGTTCTTTGGTGATGTCTGACACCGAGCCACTTCCGTCCCTGCCCCTGGTCTACAAATCTAGCTGGGTGAAGTTCTCCATTTTATTGTATTTATTTCATTTACATCGCTCTTCGCTTCCATGGATCTCATGACTGTGTACATGGGGTTTCCAGATAGTGAGTTTCTCACCCTGCACTGACCAGCAAGGTGGCCATACCGTGTGCTTTCGGACCAAAACCTGAACACAATACGCTAGGTGAGACCTACTCTGCTCTGATTAGACCTCACCTAGAGTATTGTGTTCAGTTCTGGGCACCACAATTTAAGAAGGATATAGACAAGCTGGAATGTGTCCAGAGGAGGGCAATGGAGATGGTGAGGGGTCTGGAGACCAAGTGCTATGAGGAAAGGTTGAAGGAGTTGGGTATGTTTAGCCTGGAGAGGAGACAACTGAGAGGTGATACGAATAACCATCTTCAAGGACTTGAAGGGCTGTCATATAGAGGATGGTACGGAGTTGTTTTCCCTTGCCCCAGAAGGTCAGACCAGAACCAATAGGTTGAAATTAAATCAGAAGAGATTTTTTTGGATAAACATTAGGAAGAACTTCCTGACAGAGAGGTTCCTCAGTGGAACAGGCTTCATTGGGAGGTGGTGGGCTCTCCTTCTTTGGAGGCTTTTAAGCAGAGGCTAGATGGTCGTCTGACAGCAATGCTGATTCTGTGAACTTAGGCAGATCACGAGAAGGGAGGGCAGGAAGGGTTGCATCAGTGCTTAGTTCTTGCGGCCCTTTCTTACATGCCCAGGGAAATGCTGATCTCCACTTTGGGGTTAGGAAGCAATTTTCTCCAGACCAGTTTTTCCAGGGATCCTGGAGGTTTTTGCCATCCTCTAGACATGGAACAGGGGTCACTGGGTGTGTGGGGGGAGGTAGTTGTGATTTTCCTGCCTTGTGCAGGGGGTTGGACTAGACGATCCTGGAGGTCCCTTCCAACTCTATGGCTGAGGACAGACTGGCAATCTGGAGCGAGATGAATGCGGAGGAAACTGCTGCGGGGGAAAAACTCCTCGGGGCTGGCCGTTCACACCGGCCGGTATATTGCGCAATGGTGCCGATACGGAGCGTTCAGACTGCTGCGGAGTGGCCCCACATGGGCCGGCCTCCGCAGCTCGTGATAGGGCCGTTTTGCCAGTTTGCGCATGTGCAAACTGGCAAAATGCCACGTTCACACTGCTGCCTCCACTTGCCTCTCGCCTTCTTCCGGTTCACACTGCCTGGAAGCGGGAGGCAAGCGCAAGACGGCCCCTGGACACCGGTTTCTCCCGGTGTCCTGTTAAAGCAGATGGAAAGCGAGTGGGAGACGGGTAAGTGCAAAACGGAGCCGATGGACAGATGCGCATGTCTGAACGCGCTCCCTTCTTCCACTTCCAATGCGGGGCTGTCCCGCTTTACATTGCCAGTCTGTCCTCAGCCTATGATTTTATGATTCTATATCCTGGGACCTTAAAATGGATGGATATATAAGCTTTACTCCCTTGGTTCTTCCACTACTATTAAAGGCAGAGGGGCAGGGGCAGGAAATGAAGGGTGATAGAAAGGATTGTGCTGCAAGCAGCATTGGTTGGCGTGGTAACAACGAGGCCACCAATGTGCTTCCAGGGCTGAGATTGTTCCAGAAGATAATCCTTCTGTTTGGACCATCCATGCAAATATGTTCACGAGCAGAGCTTTGTTTCCCTTCCAGAAAAGGCTGGCCGAGTGCCACGGCTCCCAGTGCGGCTTCTGCACCCCCGGAATGGTGATGTCGATGTATTCTCTGCTAAGGAATCACCCGGAACCCACCATGGAGCAGATATCGGCTGCACTGGATGGTAGGCTGGCTTTCTCCAAACAAGATTTTGGGAAACCATCTGGCAAATGGAGAAAGAAAGAAAAGAAATGGCTGGGGTTTTCTATGTCTTGGTGAACAATTATTTAGTTCTGACCAATCTCCTCAAATTCATTTTCTGGTCCTGTTTTGCTGCTCTCTTCAGCTCTGCTGGCATCTCTTTCTTAAGAGCTGGACTGGATGGGCCATTGGCCTGATCCCACATGGCTTCTCATCTGTTCTCATGACCAGCACATGACAGTTCAGGGTGCTGGTGCTCACCTATAAAGCCCTATATGGCCTGGGATCTACTTACCTGAAGGACCGCCTCGCTCCATATGTTCCCCAGCGAGCACTACGATCTGGATCCCAAAACCGACTGGTCCTGCCAGGGCCGAAGGAGGCGGAGCTGGCAACAACACGGACCAGGGCCTTTTCAGTGGCGGCCCCGTACTGGTGGAATGAGCTCCCGGAGAACATCAGGGCCCTGCGGGATTTGATGCAATTCCGCAGGGCCTGCAAAACGGAGCTCTTCCACCAGGCTTTTAAGTAGGGTCCGCCTAAGGTAAACATCCCAGCCCTGGCCCTGATAATGCCATCAGCCAGCCTGTGTGTACGCACACAAGGATCATATGTGAGTGCTGGCTTGATCCACCAAGATGAAAAAATCTGTAACGCTGCCAATTCTGTGATAGAATATGTAACTATTTTTAACTGAGTGTATTATTTTTATGTTGTGAGCCACTCTGAGCCCACCTCGGTGGGGAGGGCGGGATATAAATTCTAAGAAATAAATAAATACCTGTTAGTCATGTGTGACACACTGAAACACCCCCCCCCCCAAAAAAACACATCATTTGCAAAAGGTTTCCAGACCAGTTGCATTGTTGGAATTCATACTTGCATAGGCTACCAGGAAAACATGGTGGTACGTAAGGTTTTGATATGTTGCATTTCTTTGCAGCTGGAACCGTGAACGTTCATGTATTCTAGCCCCACAAGAATAAGGCATAGTTTCTGGTAAACTTGTACTGTTCGAGGGGTGGGGGTTCCTTCCTGTTAAAGTATCAGAAGCACACCTGGAGATCAGGGTCATATTAACCCACGCCCGGGCCCCTCCAGCACTTCAGTCTTTCATCCCACTACAGCTGACCACCTGACCCTGATATGGTAGGTACTAGACAGCAGTACATAGCCCTATATCCGTTTTGAGGGTCTCCTGAAGAATTCTATTCACAATTTTTAAAATATATTTGTATTGCGCAAGTAGAACTCTTCAGGAAAGGACATTTTGGGGGTATAATTGTTCAATACTGTAATATTTTGAAGTGAATATTTTTTTATTATTTATTAAATATATATATATAATTTATGGATAATTGTTTTAATGTAAGACAATTTGTTTCACTGCAATAAGGAAGCAGTTAATTATCTTATTAACAGAGGTTATATGTTACAGGCTGTCTATGAAAAGAAAATAACAGTGCCTCAGCAAAAAATAAATAAATTGATGGGCCCCTAGTCCCTGCAGGGGACCTAGGCTTTGGCCTAGTCAGCCTTATGGATAACACAGCCCTGCTGGAGATGAATCCAGCCCATACTCAGATTTGAGGAGCGTACAAAGACTGAACACTCCATAGGTGAAAGCTGTGGTTCAGATGATCTGTGAAATCATAACTTAAATATTTATTCCTTTGTTCTTCCTTTTCTGATCCTTTCTTCAAGGTAATTTATGCCGCTGCACGGGGTACAGACCTATAATTGACAGCTTCAGTGCTTTCTCTCCGGTAAGAGGGGAGGACTCTCCCTAATAAATCAGTTCATTGAAACAGTCAATAGTGCCCTTTATTGGGGAATATGGAAGTCAGATGACATTTGCAACAGTGACCATGAGTCATGACCCCAAGGGTAGAGCTCATTGGAAATGCGTGTTCATATATATTGTGGAGGAAAGTGCCCTCAAGTCACAGCTGATTTATGGTGACATCCTGGAGTTTTCAAGGCAAGAGACATTGAAAGGTGGTTTGCCATTGCCTTCCTCTGCATCCCGCCCCTGGTATTCCTTGGAGGTCTCCCATCCAAATACTTGCCAGGGCCAACTCTTCTTAGCTTCCGAGATCAGATGAGATTAGGCTAGCCTGGATTATCCAGGTCATCATATGTACTACATCGGGAGAAAATAGCAAGGCTATGTGGGTTATGTGCTGGAGAACAGAATTCAGCACCACAAAAGGCTAAACTCTGCTAAACTCTACTGTGCTCATCTAAAACTTGGTCTTTTGTGCATCCATCTGGGCTCACAGATACATCAGCACTTTCAGCGGAACACTGAATACTTCTATAACTGATATGGCATCTTTTGAACAGGTTTAAGGACATCAACTGCAACCCCCATGGGTGCCAGGGGCTTGCTGATCTGGAATTAGCAGCACATTAAGGGTGCAGTGATTGTAATATATTATGTTAGTAGAAAAGAGCAAGAAAATAGGTGGCAGGGGATAAGCTTTTGTGAGTCATTGCTTACTTCTCCAGAAGAAAAGAGCAAGAGTCCAGTAACACCTTAAAGACCTGGGCTTTTTTGTAGAAAAAGCCCAGCAGGAACTCATTAGCATAATAGGTCACACCCAACAGCAGAAACTCATTAGCATATTAGGCCACACCCCTGACAATACAGCTCCCTCCCAGGATTGGCTTCCTCAGGTGCCCCGCAGTGCCTGGGGAACCTGAAAGGGGGAAGCTGTAGGCGTGGCCAACTCGAAAGCCAGCCGGAAGTCTGTTCCTGTGTGTTCCTGCCCCAAAATAGCCATGTTAAAGACTAACAAAATCTGTGGTGGGGGAGGAGTTTTCATGAGTCACTGCTCACTTCTCCAGTCCAGCCAGGCCCATAGCCAGGATTTTTTAGTTCAGGGGCATGTAAATTTCTTAGGGGGCACTGGCTAATAGAATTAAAGGAATAGCTGGCTTCTTCCCCACATCTGTCACCACTTAGGGGTCCTGGGCTGAATGGGAAGTTGTGGGGCCTTGGCAGTAATTGGGGGGGCTAGCCCCAAGATGCCCCACTGTAGCAACAGGCCCGAGTCCGGCTGTCCTCAATCCCCTGACCCCTGCCTGACAGAACTCTTTGCCTGAAGACATCCATGCGCTGCAGGAGTTTTTTGCCCTTTTGCAGGGCATGCAAGGCAGAAATGTTCCGCCAGGCCTTCAGTTGAGGCAGTGACGAGGACAATATGACATCTGGCACTCTCATATATTTCCCTGTCCCTCATAACCTCCCCCACAGGGAGGCTGGGGAGCTGAATACCCCCCCCCCCCGGTCATCTCATATATGTACATTGTTTTGATCTAGTGGTCTTTTTTAGGTGGTCTTAATTTTGATTTTAACTTAAAGAATCTTTGTATCTTACTGTGTTGTAAGCTGCCCTGAGCCCTACTTGTAGGGAAAGGTGGCCTAGTAAATCTAATTTAATAATAAATAAGTAATAATAATAAGATATTGGATTTATACCCCGCCCTTCACTCAGAATCTCAGAGCGGCTTACAAGCTCCTTTCCCTTCCCTTCCCAACAACAGACACCCTGTGAGGTAGGTGGGGCTGAGAGAGCTCTTTCGGGGACTGCTCATGAGAGAACAGCTCTGACAGAACTATGGCTTGCCCAAGGTCATCCAGCAGCTGCAAGTGGAGGCGTGGGGAATCAAACCCGGTCCTCCCAGATTAGAGTCCTTGCTCCTAACCACTTTACGATGCTACTGGACTCTTGCTCTTTTCCACTGGTTTAGACAGACTAACATGGCTACCCATCTTGATCTATATTATATTAAGGTCATTTGAAGACTAGGCATGAAGAACCATGGAGGGTTTCCAGCCTCGAGGCCTGGAGTTCTCCCAGAGTTATAGCTGGCCTCCAGGGTATGGGGGTCATTTCCCCTGAAGGAAATGGCAGCTTTGAAGGGCGGATCATAGATTCGAGGTGAAAACCCTCCCCAACCCCACCTTCCACAGGAACTACCCACAAATCTCCAGGCCAGAGTTGGCAACCCAATATGAGGAAGAACATTCATTTTAGAAAGGAGGCAGGGGCCAATAGAAGCCATCTTTTAATCTGCAGTGTCATATAAAGAGACAAGATCTAGGATGAGGGCAGGCCCGTAGTTACAGTGGGGCCTCCCGGGGCATGGCTGCCTACACTCCAAGCCGCAAATTTGTGCCTTGGCGTGCAGGCGCACGCGGGGCCTCCCCCTGCTTTAAATGCTTGTGGGGAGCGGGGCAGTGTGTGGGGATGTGTGTGTGAATTTCAGTGCCCCCCACTTTTTAAAAGCCCCCCCCAAAAAGAAAAAATACTGGCTACAGGCCTGGATGAAGGTCTGCAATGAATGTCTCTAGAGCCAAACGTAGCTCAGTACAGAACATCTGGCTCTTGAAAAAAGAAAACAAAATGTTATGATAAAGAATTCATATTGTGTTTTTGTGCACACGCGTTGATGAGAGAGTGAGAGGAAATATCAGCCAAATGTGCTTTAAATCACTCAGTATATTTTTTGTCAGTTATAACCATCATGTTCTTCTTCTTTTTTTAAAATGCTCTCCGCAGGAGTGCTGTCCCCTAGTGGGGAGTGGAAAATGTTGTTTGGATCAAGAAGGTGAGAAGGGGGAAGAAAGAGAAGAAGATTTAGCCACAGAGCCTAAGAGAGGAGATCGGGTAAGCTGTGGACCCCTGATTTCCATATTTTTCATAAAACTTCAGTAATCTTCTGTGGATACCACTGAGTTTCAACAAGAATGTTCAGTTATGGGCAGGGGGTGGGATCAGCATTACGTCACCTATGCCTGTCTTGTTTGGACTAAAGCAATCAACACTGTTACCCAAAGAGGCAGTTTCCTAACTAGTTGGGGGAATTAGCTTAATGAGACAGAGTGAGGGGGGTGGGTAACAGATTCTCCACCAATGCTTATGGGGATTTTCCCCTTAAGAGCGCTCTTGGAGCAAACCAGGCAGATGTTCAACCAGAAAGGTTTTTGTTAGAAAACAGAAAGAATGAAACAAAATGCACACGATAAAACATACACACAAGAGCTAGCTAAGAAGAAACACAGGAAGGAAAGGGGACAGAGATTCCAGGAAGGGCGATAATTACTGTTCTTGGAAAGGTTCTTGGAAGCAGCAAAACGACCAGCGTTTCATGAAGAGAAGAGAGCCCAGCAATGTGGGGGTGTATGTGGAGGATCCAACACACACGCACACGCACACACAAACAGCTGGGAAGCAGAATGCCTTCTGATATAGGGCAAAATGAGCCCTCTGGCAGTATGATGTGTTTGCCAGAAAAAACAATAACTTAATGGGCTTTCTGAAGGTGGATCAAAAAAAATAAGGATAGGCTTGATGTTTTTTTTTCTGAGGAGGACTATAAATATGAGCGGGGCTTGATGACCCTGCAAGTAGCAGAGGGGAACATCACTAGGTTTGGTGAACAGAATTAAGGGTTCCTTAATTAAGGTAAAATGGGTGCAAGGTTGCAAGGAAGTGAAGTTGATGAGATTAGTCCAAGGTAAGTCAATAGGTCCTTGGGAGAACCATTGTCCTAGGCTGTGGTCACACACATGAAATAATCCACTTTCAATCCACTTTCAATGTGCTTTCCAACTGGATTTTGCCAGTTCACACAGTAAAAACCAGCTGGAAACTGCTCTTAAAGTGGATTGAAAGTGGATTATTTAGTGTGTGTGACTGCAGCCCTAAATTATACATCTCTCCAGGATGTGGAGGGGGTCCTTAGCTAGCCAGCTGCTCTTACTCACACTTCTAAACTACGTGTCCAAGCTTGTTTCTGACTGGCATCCATTCTGTCTTTTGGGGTCAGGCAATGTCTTGCATTTATGATTTTTGAGGTGATATTTAAGGAAGGATGTTTATGGTTATGCTAGCTATAAACTGCTCCTCAGTGAGAGGAGAGGTCTGATTGCTAACAACACAGGGATCCTCAATATCCCCTCGTGACTTCAATGCATCAGGCCCATTGATGCAGGCAGTCTGACGTTTGTGGAACTTTCCAGTTGGAAGTATCCTCAGAATGAACAAGATAATGTATTGTTAGCTATAATCATCCTGAACTGACAACAGACAGCTAAGATAGAGCCAACAAGGAGTCACGCCAGTCAATTCAATTAGTCCTTCCATGATAGTTTCTTTGCCTACAGCTGTACCAAGGTGATGACACAAAACAGACTTAGGTTAGTCACAGCCTCGTGGTATCGTCTGATGCCAATACTGAGTTAGCATCCTGACTGCACCTAAGGATCTCTGCAGATGTTGCTTCAGAGGAGATGGCTGGTGTTGTTCTGGTCGTGGGAAAAGGAAAAAGAGTCATCTCAGAAGGGGATCCAGAATGCAAAAAACAGTGTGTAGACACCAAAACTGGCACCAACCAGAAGAGGAACAGATCTCCCTGTCACAGCTTACCTGACCCAACAGGCTTAAGAATCATGCAGAACCTCACTTCTGGTCACTTCCTTTGTCCCTGCTTTATTATCAGCTTGCCTTGATTCAGACAGTGAACCACATTCTTTGAAAAGTCTCTTTTCAACCTAGGCCCTTTCTGCACCTGTATTTTGCCTTGGTTTCTGAGCACATCCTATTCTTCCATTCTGCGTTCCCTCTCGCTTTCAATTCTGGTTTGTGTTGGGGCTTTTTCTGGCTTCTGCATTTGTTTTACAGGAATCTGCATTCAGACTGCTTCCAGTACAGTGTTGCCCCGCAGTTACCAAAACTCTTTTTGCTGCGATTCTTTGTTCTCATCCGCTTTCAAATTGCTAATCCTATCTAAAGTAGAATTGTTTCTGCGGGTATTTAAGTGCTGCCCACTGCCTTCCCATGTTTCCACCTCTCTCTTTAGGTTGATGCTCCCTCCCCATTCTGTTTTCTTTCCCTCCTTCTCCAAAGATAAAAGAGGATGTGTCCTCCTGTTCCGGCAAACTTTTAAAAAGCCAGAGAGAGCATAAGAGCGTCAGTAAATATAAAGGACTAGGGGATTCCCTGCTCCCACATGTGTCAATCTTGAACGTGTGGGCCTGAATTTCCCCCTCCCTTCCATTTGTTTTTGCAGAATCATGGAGGGAGGGAGGGGTTGGGTCTGCAGATAAAAGTTTTGAAAGATGTTTGCCTTTCTCTTCATCTTAGACAAAGTAGCCAGTTAGCTCAGAAAATGAGGGTTTTGATTGTAGATGCAGAATGCATGCAGCATACACAAAGAAAATAAACCGGGGGGGGGGGGGAACAGTGAAGAGGGAATGTGTGCGACTGCGAAGTCAGCCCTTAAGGTTTGACTCCTTGGATTCTCCAGAGCAAGCTGTCTGTGCAGAAAGGGCCCTAGTGTTCAGGACTGGAGCAGTGAAGTCTTGCTTATGAGTGTTGCAGCTGTCTATACTTAATGGCCACTTCACACATTAGAAAATGACAAATTCAAATTTGTCCTAAATGGATATTTGACCAGAATTTGCTAGCATCATTGCTTCCTGACAAGTATAGCTACAGAATACATGCTTTTGCATATGTATGCTGGTTGCATTCATTCTTTACATTTTTAAGTAGACACTTAATCTGTTTTAACTGTACACTCCCTGCACGCACGAGCCACATGGCTATGCACATGTCAGAAATGAGTCTGTACGTCTGCTGTGACTTGCCCAGAGTGCAGCACAAAGCAGAGGAAGAGCAGATTTCCCCCTGCTGCTGCTTGCAGGATGCTGCAGTCAAGATGAGTTCAACCTGAACAGTGAAACTGATTACTAAAGTTAATCCAACAGTAAATTAATTTGCTTGTAAACTTCCACATCTTTTTTCTTATTTTCCCCATTATTGATAATTTTTATGACCTCAGTTTGGAGTAACTAACTGGGCTTTTGGTTGAGGCAGTGGGTGTCCCCTTCCTTTGGCTGGCCTCCATCTGTAGCCTGGATCCTGATATCTTGAAATGAAGAAGAAGAAGGGGGGGAGATTGGATTTATACCCTGCTTTTCACTTGGAGTCTCAGAGCAGCTTACAGACTCCTTTCCCTTTCCCTCCTCACAACAGACACCTTATGAGGTAGGTGGGGCAGAGAGAGCTCTTTTGAGAACTGCTCTTTCAAGAACAGCTCTGACAGAACTATGGCTTGCCCAATGTCATGCCAGCAGCTGCAAGTGAAGGAGTGGGGAATCAAACCTGGTTCTCCCAGATTAGAGTCCACACACTTAACCACTACACCAAACAGTTTAAAAAACTGTTAAATCTCTAATACCATCAACCACTAAGGTATTCTGGTCTTTATCAGAGCACTCAGGAGCTATGATTTTATATTGCATTTTAATTTGGTTTTAATAGCATTGCATTTTTTACTGTTGGAACCCATCCTGAGCCCGTTGAGGGAAGGGCGGGATATAAATCCAAATAAATAAACAAACAAATAACATTGAGGTAAGGCCTGGAGATCTCTCATCATTATGATGACTCCAGAGATCAGTTCCCCTGGAGAAAATGGCAGCTTTGGAGGGTGGACTCTCTGGCATTGTACCTCACTGAGGTCCCTGTCCTCCCCAGGCTCCACCCCCAAATCTCCAGGCATTTTTTTTAATTTTTTTTATTGATTTTATAACTACAACAACTAAAAACACTTCTATAACTAAAACTAAAATAGAGATGGCTTAGCTGGAGCAGGAAGTCTCCAAAGAGTTAGTCAGGAGACAGGAAGGACATAATTTGAAATTATGGGAAGTCCCTAATCTAGCTATGCGAACTAGAAGTCCTTCAGCTGTCTCCTATAGGATGTTCTTCTGATCTTCTTTGAGTAGGTGCACTATAGTTCTTGTATATTCCAACAATTTTCACGCCCAGATTTGGTAACTTTACCTCAAGTTCCTAATGGCCTCTTAGCACCAAGGCAGTTACAGATCTCAGCCAGCTCACAAACTGAGTTCTGGCCACATTAACCAAGTCACGCAGCCACCTGGGTCCGGAATGGCTTTTGCCGTCTTGCTGTAAAGCCTGGGAAATGCATAGTGGTTTGATAAAAAGCGAACACAGGAATGATTAAGCATCTAGAAGTAGCATGCATATCACTTTCTTGCCATGGATTTTAATGTGCTTGCACAGCAGCATGGCTGAATGACAACAATGGCCACCACAGGCTGAGGGGTTTGTGGGCCATCATACAGAGTAAACTACATTATTTGGCAGTAAGGCTGCGAGCACACGGCCCTTTAATGCAGGAGGAAGGGCTGCTTCCTCCCGCATTTAAAGGGGCCGTCCACAACGGCCCGCAGCAAGTCCCGTGGCGAAGCGGGCTCCAATGCGGGTTGCTCCCGCATTTTCCAACCCCGGGAAAAATGAGTGTTTTCCCGGGAGTCGCGGGAGGAACCCGCATTCGAGCCTTCTGGACTGTTCTCTCTCGCAAGCATTGCGAGAGCAGGGCTGTCCAGATGGGCCCTCCCGCCATTTCCCCCCCCTTTTACACTTGGGTGCATGGCCACTCATGCGCCCAAGTGTAAAAGGGGGGGAAAAAACCCAACCCCAACTCACCAGGCCACCGCCGCTTCTGCCGCTGCTGTGGCCACCTCCGCGGCCGTTCCCGGCAGCCTTTCCCGCCGCCGCGGCCGCCTCTTCAGCGGCAGCCGCAGCCATTTCCGCCGCCACGGCTGTTCCCACCGCGGTCGCCTCTTCAGTGGCCGTGGCCGCTGTTCCCACGGCCGCCGCGGCTGCCGCCAGGGTTGGGATGTGTAAACATCCCAACCCGCAGGAAGAAAAATGCGGCCCCTTTACATCCGGGATCCCTCCCGGATTAAAGGGGCCGTGTGCTCGCAGCCCATAATTATGGGCTGGTTGAAGGTAGTTCTTGTAGGCAAGAATCCCATGAGCACATCTAACAACTCAGATCTAGCTGGATCAATAGCATGTAGAGGTGAGATTCTTAAGATTTAAATCCTGTTTACCCACTAACCATGTATGCTAATGCTGGGCTTTAATTTCTTTTCCTTAAGATGTGTTCGGGTCTCTGCCAGCCAGGAGAATTCGAGCCCCACGATCCAACCCAGGACTATATATTTCCACCTGAACTCATGGTAGGAAATAATCCTTTTACTGGTGCTTGCTGAGAATAATTGTTAATAGGCATATAGGTTTGGAAAGAAAAATAAAAGCATGTGGCAGTGTGTGATATACTGCAGTGAGGAGTTTTTAGAAGTTTTTTATTGTATATAATTACAAAAACTGAATCAGAAAAAAGGGGGTGAGTTATGTTACCTACGCTGCAGTCACACAGACTAAATGATCCACTTTCAATGCAGTTTCCAACTGGGTTTTTACTGGGTGAATTGGCAAAATCCAATTCAAAAGTGCATTGAAAGTGATTTTAAAGTGGATTATTTAGTGTGTAAGACCACAGCCCTGATAAACATTACACGGAAATTGCACAACATATTCTAAAGTCTAGCTGAATTTAACTATGTGGTTCTGATTATTGACCAACCCACGGACAATATTTTATAACAATGGGAGACACAGACATAAAATCTATATATCTCAACCTTCACATCTTCCTCTAGTTTTAGCATATTCCAGTAACTAATAAAACCCTCCATCTGTTCACAAATAAATCCTAAATTATATATCTTTCTTCTTTTTAATTGTTCACATACTGTAATTGTCCATCCGTGATCATACTTTACCAAAACTTCCTTAACCATGGGTTGTGGTGTTGATTGTGCCCAGTATTTTTCTAATGAATACCCTTGCTGCAACCACCAAATTTCTCAATAGATACCCATGCTATTTTTCAGTCTTTTCCCCGAACCATGAGTTTTCAGTATACAGATTGAAAACTTCACTTCCCTCTTGAGAGTTCTGGCACTTCTTTCTCAAAAACAAACAGACAACCCAATAACAACCTGCCCACCAATAAATTTTCCCCTCTGTGATTCCACCTCACGGTCTTGCTTTCTCACCGTCTTTTGAGCTCCCCTTAGAGGATGGGAAGATGGAAACTCCATGACCACATTTTCTGGTGTCATGTTCTTTTCTGTCCTTTAACATCAGCATTATTCCTAGGGTAACATTTCCCTTTCGTTTTTCCTCCCAGAGAATGGGTGAAGAGAACAAAGAAAGAACTCTGGTTTTCAGCGGAAAAAGGACTACCTGGATTTCTCCCGTAGCACTACAAGAACTTTTGGGCCTGAAAGCCAGGTACCCAAATGCCCCTCTTGTTGTAGGGAACACGAATATAGGTGCGTAAAGTGTGAAATCCTCTTTTCACGGGTCAGCAGAGAGTGTTCATAGCATGATGTACGCATGATTAGAGTCCAGCTAAAGCCCAAGAATGACTGAGCCAGATTAATTAAATTAATTCGTGAAGATGTCTTCTGTCGAATCAGATCAGATGTCCTAGAAGGGCATTTATGTTGGCTAGGATAAATGCCTTTAAGTCAATGGTTGCTGTTATTCTGGCACAGTGTGCTTGTAGAATTATTAGTTACTGAGGGATGTTATGCAGGTATTTCTTATTCAGATTAAATGTGTGAGTGTGGGGATGGTCTAATCAAGACTTTGGGCCGTATTTTGCTGTTCTGTTGTTTGTGGGAGGACTTGAGGAAGAAATCTTTAGGGCAGTTTATACCTAACAAATGTTATTGTTCTTTGCAGAGTCTAATTCAGATATTTTAATTAGATATGAATAATAGGATCACAGTATTAGTTGCAATTTTTGTCTGTGATAATTAAATGTAAAGGGGATAATACAGGGTTGTTTCAGTGTGATACTGCTTGTGGCAAGTTGACCATTAAAGCATTATCATTTAAGTAAGTGAGATCAGATGTCCATCAAGATGTCCATCAGATCCCACACGCGACTTTCGATGGGGTTCTGTTGGTGCCAGAGTTGGAGGTTAGGAGCTTGGGAGTGCTCCTGGATACCTCCTTAACAATGGAGGCCCAGGAAGCAACCACTGCCAAGTCGGCCTTTTATCATCTTCGGCTAATTAGGCAGTTAGTTCCCTTCCTTGAACGTAACGACTTGGCAACAGTGATCCATGTAATGGTCACCTTGAGGTTGGACTACTGTAATGCTCTCTACATGGGGCTGCCCTTATCGCAAATTCGGAGACTACAGCTGATGCAGAATGCTGCAGCCAGGCTATTGATGGGCCTCCCAATACGGGAGGACATTCAGCCTGTGCTGAGGGCTTTGTACAGGCTACCGATAGCATACCGAATTTGCTTTAAAGTGCTGGTTCTTACCTTTAAAGCCCTTTATGGCCAGGGACCTACATACCTGAGGGACCGCCTTTCCCCACATGTCCCCCAGAGAGCACTGCGATCAGGGTCTCAGCATCCACTCACCCTCCCCAGACCAAAGGATGCCAGGCTAGCCATAACCAGGGCCAGGGCTTTCTCAGTGGCAGCTCCCCTCTGGTGGAATGAGCTCCCGGAGGAGATCAGGGCCCTGTGGGACCTTATGCAGTTCCGCAGGGCCTGTAAGACAGAGCTCTTCCGCCAGGCGTTCAATTAGGAACTGGCCCGGGGGAGAATGCCCTGTTCCCTGAAATCTTAAAGCAGCCTGAGACACCCGCATGGAAGTCTGAGCGCCATCCCAAATGTAATGCTAAACTGTTATTAGTCTAATAGTAATTGGATTATTATTGGTAGCACCTTTTAATGTTGTAACTGTTTTTATATTATTTATTGTTGTTTTATGCTGTTGTAAGCCACCCTGAGCTAGCCTTGGCTGGGAGGGCAGGATATAAATGTAATGTAATGTAATTAATTAATTATTGTTTACTCGGACTGGCAGTGGCTGTCCAGGGTCTAAGGCAGAGGTCTTTCACATCAGCTACTGCCCAATTCTTTTAACTGGAGATGCCAGGGATCAAACCTGGGACCTAAGCAAGGCAGATGCTCTACCACTGTTGCTGATGAAAGCTAGCTGTAGGTGAGAAGAAGTTTCCAGATGAGCATCAAGGAAATATCTGGACCCACTGGCCCTGCATCAGCAATTTCACTGGCGACAGAAGCCAATGACAGAAGTCATTGTCAATGCGCTGAGCTCTCTGTTGATCATACAAAACACTTCAAGTGAACTTCAGTGGTGAGAAAACTAAACTTAGGCCTACACATGCAAGACAATGAGGTGGTAGAGTCCTAATTAACTAAAATGGACTGCATCACTTCAAGCAGGTGTGGGATATATTTTCTGACTGCTCCCTTATCTGATATAAGGTCCCTGTAAGCAGATAATGCAGGGGCTGCAGTGGCTCAAGTGGTTAAGACACTGAACTGCAGACTGCTAGTTCAGCAGTTTGAGACCTGAGTGCTGCATGATGGAGTGAGCTCCCGTCTCTGGCCCCAGCTCCTACCAACCTAGCAGTTTGAAAGCAAGAAATTGCAAGTAGATAAATAGTTACCGCTTCGTTGGTAAGGTAATAGCGTTCTGTGCGCCTCAACATCTAGTCATGCTAGCCACATGACCACGGAGCCATCTTCGGACAGTGCTGGCTCTTCAGCTTGGAAATGGAGATGAGCACCACATCTCTAGAGTCAGATTCGACTGACTTTCAAGCAAGGGAAACCTTTACCTTTACCTAAGTAGATAATCACCATATCAAGGAGAAGGCATCGCCCTGCTACTCTAATTTTTGCTGTAGCATCCTGACCACTTCCTGTTCTGAAAATTTCACTTCCTGTTCATGATGTCACTTCCTGTTTTGAAATCGGAAGTGACATCTAGATGTTGATTGACACATTCTCCCTCCCATTCCCTCCCACTGCTCCACTGAGTGAGGGTGGGGGACAAGAAGCATAGTCAGGAGGTCCCTCACCAGAACCAGCTGAATCGCAACCCTACCTCCCCCCGCAGTGTCTCAGCTGAAGCCACACCCCCATCACCTTTCTTTCAGCTGTTCAGGCAACCCACATTTGAAGACACTGTCCTACTACCATTTTGTTTAATACCACTCTATTTTTTCTGATCTTTTAATCCCCTTTAGGACTTGATATGAAAATGCTGGGTATTTGTCACCCAGTTGTCCTGTATCCTGCTAGGATTCCAGATCTGCATCTTGTCTCCATGGCTGACAATGGTAGGTCTCCAATGTACCTAAGAAGCCACTAGAACAAATATCTGGGGTTCATGTTTCAGTTTTTCAGTTGACACGTTTATTTAAGAACGAATTGAAATATTACTGCCATCTGTTGTTAGGTGTGAGAGGCAGAGAGGTAGATGTGTGCCTATGGAGTATGGTTTTCGCATCTGTGCTTCTTTTTTTTTGGTAAAATTTTTTAATTGCTTTTTTCCCTATACTACTCCTACATGCTAAAAACCTACGCTAATCTATATTATACAGAGAATACAGTTTGTAATGTTACAAAATAAGAGTATTATTATATTGAAAAGCAATGTTAAATCTTGGTATCATCTGTTATATCTATTTTGTTGTCTAGATTAAAATTAAAAGCTAGATAACTGGATTGCAACAGACATAGAAGTATCTAAAATCTAGGTTTAAATCATTATCTGACATAGTGCGTCACGATATTAAAAAACAATTCAACATTATTTTTTCTTCGGTCCTCTTCTTCTTTCTTTCTTCCTGAGGCTTAGGAGCCACGGCCCCTTTTTCAGAATCTGACTGTTCTTCAAGTTCTCCGCTTTCTGAGCCATTAAATCCATACATACTCTCCTGCGATTCCAGTGAGTCATCTGACTCAGCTTTTTTCTTCTTACGTTTTTCCAAAAAAAAATTCGCCTTTTCGATAGAGTCAATTTTATATTTCTTGGCTTTGTAGCTGAAGATCAGTCCCTCTGGAATGTCCCAACGATAGGAAATAGACTCCGATTGTTACCATGCCGTCAAGCTCCTGTAGGCTTTTCTTCTTTTTCGAATTTCAAATGGAATATCTTTTAACACTTTGATCTCTTCTTCTTGAATCTTCAGAACTGTTCTATTTGTGGCTTTTAACACCAAATCTCTTGTTGATCTTCTGGAGAACCTTATCACAATTTCACCTGGCAGGTTTTTCTTTTTTACAAATTCTGGATAAGTCCTATAGACTAAATCCATATCGCTTTGTATTTTCTCTGCTTCCCAACCTGTCACAGGCGCCAATGCATCGCTTAACAGCTGTTTGATGTTATCTCCTTTTTGTTCAGGAACATTCTGAAATCTCAAGTAGAAATTTGAGCGGTCCATTTGAAGTTTTAAGACGCTGTCTCCTTGCAGAGTTTGCATCTGTGCTTCTTCTGTTACTTAAATATAGGGCTATTTTTGGGCAGGAACACACAGGAACAGAGTTCCGGCTGGCTTCCAAGTTGGCCATGCCTACAGCCTCCCCTCCCGAGTTCCCTAGGCACCTCACAAGCTGTGGGGCACCTGGGGAAGCCAAACCAATCCAGGGAGGGAAGGCAATTTAAACTGCCTCCCCTCCTTGGGTTCCCCAGGCAGCTGTGGGGCACCTGGAGAAGCTGATCAAGAAACTGCCTTTCTTCCCTTGGATTCCCCATGCACCCCGCAAGCCACGGGGCACCTGGGGAAGCCAATCCTGGGAGGGAGCTGTGCTGTCAGGGATGTGACCTAATATGCTAATAAGTTTCTGCTGTTGGGTGTGGCCTATTATGCTAATGAGTTCCTGCTGGGCTTTTTCTACAAAAAGAGCCCTGCTTAAATACACATTGCTTGTAACCTAGGCTGATATTTCATACCTCTCTAATGAATACCAGTTCTAACACTGGCTGGAACTATTAGAATTTTGCTACGTTACTGTGCTGCAATTAGTACAAAATTTAGCAGCCCATCTGTGATCAACAGTAGGCCGCATGGCTGATATCACACCTACTTTGCAATCCTTGCATTAGTTTGCCTCTCGGTTTCTGGCTCCAGTTCAAGTGCTGGCATTTATCTTTAAAGCCTTTCATAACCTGGAGCCAGCGTAACTGAAGGACCACCTCTCCTGCTATGAACCCATACCGCAGCTTTGTTCATAAGGTTGCCAGGTGCTTACCTTCTGCCAGCGGGGGCTCCATGCTTCCTCCTGGGATTTTCTTGCATGCACACTTTGCACACGCACCACAGTGACGTCAACCAGAGGTGACGTCATCACACTGGGCATGTCACGCAGGGGGCGCTCTAGCATTTAGCCAAAAACTCTATGGTCACCGTAGAGTTTTTAATCACTAGCTAGAGCGTCCCCCATGCGACGTGCCCAATGTGATGATGTCACCAGGGCACATTGGGCATGGTGGGGATGGCAACCCTATTTGCTCAGCACAACAGTGCCTTTTGGTTCTACTGACCTCCCACAAAGATACGTTCCATTGCTGCCCATTCACAGGCTTTTAAAATGGTGACTCTAATTCTATGGAACGGCCTCCCAGAAGAGATTAGATCTGTCTCTCACTTGCGATTTCAGAGAGTTTGTAAATCAGAGTTCTCCAGAAGAGTCTTTCAGAGTCATCATAATCAGGTCTACGAAATGTCCTACTTAGTTTCTCTCCAGTGAGGCTTGTTCCTAGGAAAGTGTTTTTAGGATTGAACCGTTTGACATTCAAGATGATTGCCTTGAATGCCTTAGGTGCCTTGAATGATAAAGTTTGTCCGGTGGGTGTGAATTTTATGGGGTTTTTTAAAGAGTTTTTATTGTTGTTGCCCATCTCAGATCCCAGTAGGAATATGATATATCAAAGACTATGTAGTGCACATAAATATGTTTATCAACTATTCAATAAATGATCTACACATGCAGAACTACTCAAGTTCATACAAAATAATAATACCGAACTACAGATATATAAAGATGTTGTAGAATGCTAAAGATGTTGTAGAATGCTGACGAAGTTTTCTGGACTACGTTTTTGTTTCGAAGGTCTTCTTCCAACAGTATAGGTCGGCTCAAATAGCAACCGTATGAAGGTGCAGAAAAATGTAAACTTCCTTCAAAGGTAACAGTCTCCTCTCATGAATAAATCATAACCAGTTACAAAACCTTTTACAGCATCTTGAAGGCTACATCATCATTCTAGGATTCTCACATTGCCCAGTCATCTGGGAGAAAGGAGGGTTTATTGTTTTCGATAAATTAATAAAATATGCATGGTTTATAACTTACACTAAATGTAATGCCAGCTGAAAATTATTTGGTTCCAGGGATAGTGATCGGTGCGGCAACCAACTTGGCCCAACTGAGGGACATCCTGTTAAATGTGGTCCCAGAACTCCCAGCAGAGAAGGCGAAGATTTACCGTACTCTGTTGAAGCAGCTGAGAACCCTGGCAGGAGAGCAGATCAGGAATCTGGCTGTAGGTCTCCCTTTTTTGAAGTATAGATTACCTCATGTTCCTTGGCCTTGTTTTCTGGACAGCAGCTGTGAGGAGACAGACTTTTAGAGAAGGTGGGCTTTGAATGTGGGTTATGAAACTCAGAGAGGCCTTCATCTTAGGGCTAGTCCTGAGTCATTTGATGCTTTAGAGTTTCACAGGGATTCCCTTCACTTCAGAATCTAGTTTTGTACAGCATGGTACACCATCCCAGAAACATTTTCTGCTCCTATAAATAGCCTTGAGACTGTTGCTAAGCATCTTCCGTACCAGAAGCACTAGAAGAGAGGGAAGAAGACGGTCGGTCTGGTAGGACTCTACTCAGGTTTATTTATTTTATTTATTTATTAGATTTATATCCCACCCACAATGCGGGGCTCGGGGTGGCTCAGAACATTTTAAAAGACACACAACAGAACCACAAGGTTGATCATTAAAGCAGTTATAACAGTTAAAATCTTGTCCCTACCATTGTCTATGCTGTGTACAGTTCTGGTCGCCACACCACAAAAAAGATATTATAGCATTGGAAAAAGTGCAGAAAAGGGCAACCAGAATGATAAAAGGGTTGGAACACTTTCCCTATGAAGAAAGGTTGAAGCGCTTGGGGCTCTTTACCTTGGAGAAACGACAGCTGAGCGGTGACATGATCAAGGTTTAAAAGATTATGCTTGGGACAGAGCAGGTAGAGAAAGAGGTACTTTTCTCCCTTTCTCACAATACAAGAACTCGTGGGCACTCCATGAAATTGCAGAGCAGTCGGGTTAGAATAGATAAAAGGAAGTACTTCTTCACCCAAAGAATGATTAAGACATGGAATTCACTGCCACAGGAGGTGGTGGTGGCTACGAGCATGACGGCTTCAAGAGGGAATTGGATAAACATATGGAGCAGAGGTCCATCAGTGGCTATTAGCCACAAGGTATGGATAGGAACTCTCAGTCTGGGGCAAGTGATGCTCTGCATTCTTGGTGCTTTGCCGGGGGGGGGGGGCAACAGTGGGAGGGCTTCTAGAGTCCTGGCCCCACTGCTGGACCTCCTGATGGCACCTGGTATATTTGGACACGGTGTGACAGAGTGTTGGACTGGATGGGCCACTGGCCTGATCCAACATTGGCTTCTCTTATGTTCTTACATTCCCTCATCTCCTTCAACCTATAGAAGGGAGGCAACTGTCACATGGTGTCCATTCCAAGCAGGGGACCTGCAGATAGTGGGGAAGTCATCCATACACCTGAATGACTGATTCACAAGCATACCTATCCAGCCAAATCAAGAAGCCTCAAAACAGTGGCTAGGGTCCACCACAACTTGTTAATGAGAGGGTCATTAAGAAGTTCGTTTTTAAGGGTCATCGGGGAACCCTTAGAATACCCTTTGTAATGCTCAAGGAACCATTCCAACCAAAGAGGAACACTTGTACATCCAATTGACTGCAGATCCTTGATATTCCTTATAAAGAGACAAGCAGTCCAAGAGGGTGATTTTTTAGCAGACGCATGGCCAAAGAGAGGCAATCAGATAGTACTAATAATGTCCTTGTTTGTCAGTCCTTAGGAGGACACATTGTAAGTAGAGGGTCAACCTGGGATCTGAACCCTGTCCTGGCAGCTGGGAAAGCTATCCTCAATCTGGCATCATCAGGTAAAAGTATTTTTATTATTGTTATTATTATTATTATTTCATTACTGCTACTACTACTACTGTTATTATTTCATTACCACCACCACCACTACTACTAGTAGTAGTAGTACTATTTTGAATTGCCAATCCCGGTTACCGCAGGGCTCCAGGCAATGCACAACAATGAATAAAGAGATCACTATAAAAAATAAAATACATTAATACCAGTAGATAAATTAAAACTAATAATAAAACTTGGTTTAGTGGACACAGCAGTGTGCAGTAGCTATAAATCTATATAAGGGTCATGTGTGGCCCCCAGGGTAGATCCACGCAGCAATATCATAAAGGGCTGTAGGGAAAAATATGGTGAAAGCCTTCACAAAAAAAAATAGGTCAAGAATGAAGTCTGATGTTCTACCCCCAACTAGCACCAGAGAGAAGAAAGACATACAGAACTGGTGTTCTCTCTATTTGGGGGGTGGGGTGGGGGGAATCCTAGGATTATGTTGTGTAAAATCAGTGGTGCATAACATTGCCCAGGCGGAACAACAGAATGGATAATCAGTAAGGGAAAATTCTGTAATATTGGTCAAAGGCAAAGAGTTCCCATTCTTAAAAAGCAGGCTGATTTGAACGTGCAAAGCTCTGAGCACAGTACTTTTAACTCCAGTGGGAAATGGAGGTTGTGGGCAATGCTATCCTAAGCAGAGTTGCGTGCTTCTAAGTCCATGGATTCCAACCAACTGTTCTAGATTAGCAGTCTTGCAAAATTACTCCTTTCTAGCAATGCAGACCTAACCATACATCCTTCTGTGTATGTTCAGGATTGCATTGCTAGAGGGCTATAAATCTGCAAGTTCACTGACCTCAACAGTTGGTTTGACCCATTAGTGACCTCAGAGATTTCTGCTTGTAATACCTTCTTTGGATGAGCCTGCTGGGCTGTGTAAGACTTATATCTTCTCAGCCCTGGACCCTTCTTGGTGGAATGAGCTCCCGTATGAGATCAGGGCCCTGCAGGATTTATTACAGTTCTGCCAGGCCTAAAAGATGGAGCTCTTCCACCAGGCTTTTGACTGAGACAGTGGATGCCTTCCCCCCCCCCCCCCCCATCTTCTATCTGTGGTCTGAATGTGAATAGCCATACAAGAACCACCTACTCCTGAGACATCTGGCTAAATTATACACAGCACTTTATGAATATGTTGTTTATATTGTTGTTTTAAACTGTTTTCAATTGTATTGTGTACTGTATTCAGATTGATGGAACCCGCCCTGAGTCTGCTTGCAGGGAGGGCAGGATACAAGATCAATAAAATAAATTTTAAAAAATAAAATACTTTTCTCTAATAGATGGAATACGACAGATTCCCCTGAATGGCAAATTCCTCGCACGATTGCCAGGTGCAGACCTTTCACCAAAAGAGGTCCTGGTCTCAGTTCTGATTCCATTCTCAGAAGAAGTGAGTGCTTAGCCGGAGCTCTAGTGATGGCTGTTTGGTACCGTTCATCCTCCTTCGGCGGTTTTAACAGCATTTGCTGTATTGGTGCCTATGGCGAAATGCTGTAATGGTGACTCCACTATGAACAAACACACCCACCACCGTTTACTTCCTGGAGACCAAACGACACGTTGCATGCAAATTCATGTACTTAGAGCAAGCATGCACCTAGCTTGGTGGTGGCAAACACCGGCACAGGACAAGTGGCACCCTTGGGCGAGCACTTGGGGGGAGGAGAGCAGCATGAGAGCAAAGTCCATATTCCGTGGCTGAGCCCTCCCCAATTTTAGACCCTTTAGGATTCGGAGCCCATTTACCAGGCTCCCTCGCCTGTCCCCCTGGGTTTGAAAAAACCTGGAAATTTGGGGGGGTGGAGCTTTCAGAGGGCAGGATTTGGGGAGGGGAGGGGACCTCAGTGGGTTATCATGCTATCGAACCCATCTTCCGAAGCAGCCATTTTCTCCAGGGGAGCTGATCTCTGTGAACAAAAGACCAATTGTCATCCTCCAGGCTGGCAACCCTATCAGTATCAGAGCCCGTACCCAGGTCCTCTGTGGACAGCACTGCAGGATTGCAGTTTCTCACCCTTGTACCCCACTCTACTGAGCTCTCTGGGAACGCCACCTTGAAGTCCAGGTTGCTGCTTAAGTTTGGGATCATTAAATGGCCCTTTGATGAAAAGAAGCCTGAACAGAAAATAAATTCCTACATGGAAGGCCTTTCTGTGCAGGAAATAATAGCCACTCCACGGTCCCGATCACATGCAGAATTAGCTGCGCGATAGGCACGACTCCCAGCGCACGGCTCCCAGGGATTTTAAGGGCACGAGCACAAGAGAACATCTGTCAAGCATCTCGCACCCATGGGCAAGCCATTTTGCTCCACTGGAGAAGCGGAGTAAGAAAACACTGGCAAAACGCCAGTATCAAATGGGTTGCTATGGGCCAGACAGACTTTCCCTGTGTGATCACTCTGGCGCGCACTTGTGGCATCGGGGATAGTCTGATCAGGCTATCCCAATACCATGCCGTTGTTTTTTTTCCCCATCTCAGTATGCGTATCATCACATACTGCCATAGGAAGCCCTCAGGGTGGAGATGTGATTCATCGATCCCGTTTAAGCGTATTGGAAAAAAACGGCACCCCCCCCCAACTCACTGGCAATTGCGTCTGATCATGCAGTGGTGGGCTGTGCCGGCAGCTTCACAGACCTATATGATTGCGCAACTGCGGATCACATTGCTCCGGAGCAAAAAGCCTCACTTCTCCCCCAGATTATCTCGCTCATGTGAACGGGGCCCACATATGTCTATTAAGTCACAATTTTGTATGTCCCTCCGCATATATTGGTTCTTTCCCTGTGCGTGAAAAGAAATAGTGTGTCTCCACTGAGAGGGCACTGGCTGTATTTATTATTTAACTTATATTTTCATGTGAGCGACTTACTGTCTTTCCACTTGGAAGTTCCATCTAGGTAAGAATTTCCTCATCAGTGAAACGGCCCTTATGAAGCTAGCAGAATGAAAGCAACGATTCATGTAGTGGGTGACATAACCAGATTTTGCCTTGCCTTGCCAGAATGAATTTTTGTCTGCATTCCGACAAGCAGAGCGGAGGAAGAATGCGTTGTCAGTGACCAATTCGGCCATGCGAGTCCAATTCCAGTCTGGCACTGATGTCATTGAGGACCTGACTATTTTATATGGAGGCATCGGCTGTACCACAGTGAGCACCCCAAACACTTCTCAGAAGTTACGAGGAAGGTACGATGGTCCTCTGGGAATCTTGTCAGAACATCTCTTGTTCCTAATAGGGAAGATGGTTAACTCTAATGTGTGAAGTGAGTTTTCCATATTTATAGTTTCAAGACAGCCATGTTGATCTACAGTAGAAGAGCTAGATTCGAGTCCAGCAACACCTTAGAGACCAACAAGATTGTGGGGTTATAAGTTTTTGAGAGTCAAAAGTCTCTAAGGTGCTGCTGGACTCAAATATAACTCTCCATGTTTCTAGAACAAAGTTGGAGTTCAGTGGCACCTTTAAGACCACCAAAGTTTAATTCTGGGCATAAGCTTTCATGTGCATGCACCCAGAATTATACCCAGAATTAAACTTGGGCTGCGGTCACACGCACCCGTTGGAGCAGAGGGGAAGCGAGGCTATTTCCTCTGGAGGAATTTGACATACATTTGCGAGATCATACATCCCTTTGTGCTGTGGGCTCAGCCTGTCAGTGTGTGATCAGACGCAACCGCAGATGAGACTTTTTTTTTTGCTGTTTGTTTCCCATGCGCATAAACGAGGAATCATACCTCTGCACTGAGGGCTCCCTATGGAGTATGCAATGATGTGCATACTGCGAAGGCGGGGGATGGCACCAAATCGGGATGGAATGATCAGACCATCCCGACGGCATAAGACTGTGCTTGCGCGATCAGACAGGGGAAAGTCCGTCTATGGCTTCGGAACCTGTTGGAGCGGGACTTTCCCCAGTGTCTTTTAACTCTGCTTCTGTGGCAGAGCAGCATGGGTTGCTGTGAGAGTTCTGCTCAAAGTAGTCAAGGATCATATCTTGGTTGGTTAACCACAGTTCTTTATTTCCAATCTCTACATTAGTACAGCATCTCGGATTATTGTCAGAGATGAGACAGATTATACAAGCGGGTCTATTATACCATTCCAAGGAGTTTGAATTACCCATAGATAGCCAATCCCCTTAAGGGAAAATTGGCGGGCTAAAAGGTGTCCTGACCGTTTGGTTCTCACAGGAAAAAAGTGAGGTGTTAGGCAGTAAATTTCCTCTCCCAAACCAGACCCCTCAGATGTTACCAGTTCACATAACAATCAATGGCTTCAAGGTTTTTACATATGATAAGAGATGAGAGGCATCCTCCCTTGAAGTTCCTGCCGGAGCAGCTGGAATGCGGAGGCAGGGATGTGAGGCCTCCTTGTTCTCGCAAATCACTGGTGTCACCCTCCCGGTCTGGACAAGAATTATTACAATACGGTTACATAGAATCCCAATACATGATAGATACATAAGGAAAGGAAAAGCATATATGAAAACTAAAGGGAGGAGGCCTGATTAATATGTTGTCTGAATTAGCAGATTCTGACACCCTGCCCTCTTCATAATTAACTTCACCTAGCTTTGTCAGGAAACATTTTGTGGAACGATTTCACTAGTTTGGGGGCATGAACATGCTCTGAGCGAATCCATTCATTGTGTTCCGGGCCGAAATCAAGCCATTTAACTAAATAATATAATCGGCCTCTCCGCATCTTGGAATCGAGGATTTCAGTTATCTCGAAGTGAGGGGCCCCCTCCTTCATCAGTGGAGGAGGAACTGGAGGAACTGGATGCCAGGCATTCGGCCCAGGATCTTTCTTCAGGAGGCTGAAATGAAAAACAGGGTGCACAGAACTCAGTGATTTAGGCAGCTCCAGTTCAAAGGACACATCCGATATTTTACGTAATACTTTATAGGGTCCAACATATTTCCATCCCAGTTTTCTGCTGGGCTGCAAACCATGGATATTTTTCGTGGAGAGGTAGACAGAATCCCCTGGCTGGAGGTCCCAGCCTACCGCTCGTCCTCGGTCCGCATACTTTTTATAATCCTCTTTTGCCTGGTCCAGTGCTTTGGCTATCAATGGCCAGGAGTCTTGCAAGGCAGTCCACCAACTTTTAAAATCCGATGGGGAAGCATTGGGTTCAGTTTCAATGGTAGGCAATGGTTTCCCTTCAAAAACCCCCACCGCCATGAAAGGAGAGACTCCCGTGGAAGAATGCACAGCGTTGTTGTAGCTATATTCTGCGAATGGCAACAACTCCACCCAATTGTCTTGATGATAATTGGTATAGCATCTTAAAAATTGTTCCAGAATTTGATTAGTTCGTTCGGATTGGCCATCGGTTTCTGGGTGGTAACCCAAACTCAGTGCTGGTTCAATGTCCATCATTTTTAGGAGCTCCCGCCAGAAATTGGCAACGAATTGACTGCCTCTGTCGGATACCACTCTTTTCGGAAAAGCGTGTAATTTTATCACGTGGTTAAAGAAAGCTTTGGCCATTCCCTTGGCGGTGGGCAATTGCTTGAAGGGGGTGAAATGGGCTTGCTTTGAAAACGTGTCAACCACCACCCAAATAACCGTCTTCCCTCTGGAGGGGGGTAGATTCGTGATAAAATCCATAGCTATGGCCTCCCATGGGCGAGAAGGGGTGGGTAAAGGGTGCAATAATCCAGGAACCTTTCCCCCCCGTTTTTTGCACATTAAGCAAGTTTGGCAAGCCGAGACGAAATCAGAGACGTCTCGGCGCATGCGCGGCCACCAGAATTGACGCTGGATTAAATTAAGCGTCTTTAGGAAACCAAAATGCCCTGCTAGTTTAGAAGAATGGCAAGCCAACAATATGTCTTTGCGTTTGGCCCGTGGCACCACTAGTTTGTCTCCGTGGAGCCAGCACTGATCTTCTCTCTTTGAGCATTCTCCTAAAGCCTCCAATTCTTCTACTTCCTCGGGAGCATAATCCCCCCCCCAATCACAAGTCCCGATATCTAACTGCGTTTTCTTGGTTTGGCTCCGAGTGACTACTGCCCCACCCAATTGCTGGGGGGAGAACATGGAATCAAACACTTCTTCTTTTACACTCTCATGTTGGGGCAATCTGGATAGCGCGTCTGCCAAGGAGTTGGCCTTCCCGGGGAAATGTTTAAGCACAAAATTAAACTTGGAGAAAAAGTCTGCCCACCGCAGTTGTTTGGCATTGAGTGATCTCTGTGTGCGCAACGCCTCCAGATTCTTATGATCAGTCCAAATTTCAAAGGGGGCTTGCGCGCCCTCCAGCCAATGTCTCCACGTAGTGAGCGCCAATCTAATAGCTGCCGCTTCCTTGTCCCAAACCGACCAATTTCTCTCCGTGTCATTAAATTTTTTCGAGATGTAAGCCAGGGGGTGTAATTTCCCGTCCAGCCCGCTTTGTAATATGGCCCCCCCCATGGCTACATCCGACGCGTCTACATGGATTATAAACTCTTTGGTCTCATCGGGGTGGGCTAAGATGGGCTCGGAAGTGAAGAGAGTTTTTAAAGTTTCGAACGCCCTTTGGCACTCCCCGTTCCAGGCAATCCTTTCTCCTGGCTTTCCCGCCTCGGGCCCCCTCCCCTTAGTTTTCAGTAAGTCCGTTAGGGGGAGAGTGACCGTTGCAAAGTCTTTTATGAAGGTTCGATAGAAGTTACAAAATCCTAACAGGCTTTGCAATTGTCTCCTCGTTCGAGGAGCCTCCCATTGCACTACCGCCTCCACTTTGGCTGGGTCCATTTCCAGTCCCCTTTGGGAGATGCGATAGCCCAGGAAGTCTACTGCCTCACGATGGAACTCACACTTTGATAATTTAACATATAACTGGTTTTGCAGCAGGGTAGAAAGGACTTCCCGGACTAGTTTTACATGTTCTTTCTTATCAGTAGAATAGATCAAGATATCATCTATGTAACATAACACCCCTTTAAACAAGTGCTTGTGCAATACTTCATTGATCAAACTCATAAAGACCCCGGGCGCGCCACTTAAGCCGAACGGCATCACTAGGTACTCGAATTGTCCCAGGGGTGTATTAAAGGCAGTCTTGGATTCGTCCCCCTCCCTGATGCGCACCCTGAAGTAGGCATCACGCAGATCCAGTTTGGTAAATACCTTCCCTTTAGCTGCTTCCGTCAATAAGTCCTTTATTAAAGGGAGGGGGTAGGCGTTAGTAGTGGAGACGGCATTTAGTCCCCTATAGTCTGTGCACAATCTTAAACCTCCGTCTTTCTTCTTCCGGAACAACACGGGGGCTGCAAAAGGGGACTTGGCCGGTCGGATGAAGCCGCGCGCCAAGTTTTTGTCCAGGAACTTTCGCAGCTCCTCCCGCTCTACGGGGCTCATGGAGTACAGTTTCCCTTTAGGGAGTTTTCCCCCCGGGAGTAGCTCGATAGCACAGTCCGACAATCGATGGGGGGGTAACTCGTCCGCCTCGGTCTCGCTGAATACTTCCAACAAGTCTCTATACTCCTTGGACACCAGGGTGGGGGTAAGAGCCAGCACGGTGGGTGGAGGAGGAGAGGCCGGTGGTCCTGGACCCCACTCCAAGTCCCATTTATGCGCGAGGCAGCGGTCATCTACCCAAGAGATCTTTCCTTCACTCCATTTAATGTACGGGTCGTGCGAACTGAGCCAGGGGCTTCCCAACACCATGGGGAACTGGGCATTTGGGGTAATGACGAAAGCTCGCTTCTCCCAGTGTTCCCCCGTCCCCACAATCAGGCTTTCGGTTTCCGCTATGCACTCTTCCTTCATCTCCGACCCATCCATCTGAGTAAACTTTAGAGGTTCCGCCAGCGGGGTAACCTTTGGTCCCAACCCCTCCACCACCAACGGGCTAATTAAGTCCCGAGCACACCCAGAGTCAATTAAAGCACGGACCCTCATGTGGGTGCCTGATCCCGGGGTTACCACAGTCACTACCATATATAATAGGGGGCCAGGGATGCTCACCGGAGATGGCGCTTCTTGGCGGGGGACCTGCAGCTCTGCGCCGCTCACTGCAGGCCGTTGGAGTTTCCCGACATCTGCGTTTCCATCAGTTCCAGCTCCCCTTGTTCGTTGGTAGCTCCCTCCAGTTGCAACGCCCGGGGTTTGATCGGTGTCTTCCCACGGCTAGGAGTGCCCCCCCCCACTGGTGTCGAGGTCTTCGGCCCCTTCCCTCCTCCTCTTGGGCACGCTGAGGCAAAGTGGCCACTTTCCCCACATTTCATACACAGCCCTTGCCGAAACCGGGCGTCTCGGAGGTCTTGCACGCTGGGCCGCGGCTTCGCTCTCGGCGCTGCTTTGCTGGCCGCCGTGGCCGACGTTCCCATCTTGATCAGGGTAAATCTCTCTTCCATGTCGGTCGCAGCCCTCATCCAGGTGGCCAACGTGCCCGGGCGGCCCCCCAGCAACACCGTCTCGTAGATCTCCGGGTTGAGGCCCTCCCAGTACTTCTCCATGAAGAGTTCCTCCGGCCAACCGTGGATCTTGGCCGCGATGCGCCGAAACTTGTCGGTGTAATCCCTCACCGTGGATCTCCCCTGGAACAACTTCCGCAGTTGATTCCGGGCCTTTTCCTCGCCCAGAGGGTCCTCAAATTGATGACGAAGGGCCCACATGAAGTTGTTCAACGAACGCAGCTCAGGTCCTGGGGCATCGTGCAGGCTCACATACCAATCGCTGGCGGTGTCTTTCAGCTTGGACCCGATGTAGCCAATCCGTTCTCTCTCGGTGGGATAGAGATGGCCCCAGCTGTCCAGGAACCTCTCTATCTCCAACATGAAAAAACGCAGCTTCTCGGGGTCCCCATCGAAAGTAGTCGTCAGAGGATCGGAGGGGGCTGGGCGGACGGCTGGGGCAGCTGGAGCCGGGGCCGGTGCCGGGGCGGGACCTGGCACCGGAGGTGGAACGACCGGCGGGGCTGGCTGCACCGGAGGGGCGGGCACTTGAGGCTGAATCGGGGCCCCTCCAGGCACTGCTGGCGGCTGCTGAACTCCTATCCCTTGACCGGGGAGGGCTCCTTGCACGACCCTCATAGTGTCGCAAAATTGGTGCTGGAGATCGAGGGCCAACTCTCGTAGTTCTGGGGTGAGTTGGAGCCGTAGCTCTCCCATCATCTGGTCCAGTTGGGGCATCTGTTCCCCTCGGTACGGATCGGGCCCATACGGACCTGGTCTCTCTCCTTCGAAGGGCGGGTGACGCGGCTCTCCTCGGTAGATCGGCTCGCAGTCGTCTCCCAGGTAGCTCGGTCTCCCGCGATCGAGCGGGTCGCCAGGGAACGAAACCCGTGCCCCTTTCCGGTCGTGCACCCACGAATCCACGGTCCCACGACCGAACTGGCTCCAAGCGTACTTGGGGGTCACGCTCTGACGAGGAGGTAGGCGCGGGATATAGTGAGCCCCCTGAGTCGTAGTCACCGGCACTTCTGGGGCCCCTCCGCCGCCTCCACCACCGTTCCCCGGATCCGTCGGGGTAGCGGGGACATCTTCGGGTGTAGGGATGGGGACCATATCGTCGTCTGACATGGTCAGGAACGGCTAAGTCCCAGTCACAGATCTCTGACAATCTGTGAGAGTTCTGCTCAAAGTAGTCAAGGATCAGATCTTGGTTGGTTAACCACAGTTCTTTATTTCCAATCTCTACATTAGTACAGCATCTCGGATTATTGTCAGAGATGAGACAGATTATACAAGCGGGTCTATTATACCATTCCAAGGAGTTTGAATTACCCATAGATAGCCAATCCCCTTAAGGGAAAATTGGCGGGCTAAAAGGTGTCCTGACCGTTTGGTTCTCACAGGAAAAAAGTGAGGTGTTAGGCAGTAAATTTCCTCTCCCAAACCAGACCCCTCAGATGTTACCAGTTCACATAACAATCAATGGCTTCAAGGTTTTTACATATGATAAGAGATGAGAGGCATCCTCCCTTGAAGTTCCTGCCGGAGCAGCTGGAATGCGGAGGCAGGGATGTGAGGCCTCCTTGTTCTCGCAAATCACTGGTGTCACCCTCCCGGTCTGGACAAGAATTATTACAATACGGTTACATAGAATCCCAATACATGATAGATACATAAGGAAAGGAAAAGCATATATGAAAACTAAAGGGAGGAGGCCTGATTAATATGTTGTCTGAATTAGCAGATTCTGACAGTTGCTGATGACTGCAGGATATTTCTCAGCTGTTGCTGTCTGATCACTCCCTTTAGATCCATCAGGCATTCACAGCTATGTTGGAGTTAAAGGCACGGATGATTGCAACTTTGGTTGGTCTTAAAGGTGCTACAGGACCCCAGCTTCATTCTGTTGCTTCAGACCAACACCCACCTGGATCTATCTCCATATTTCTAGTTTGTCTTTCTGATCTCAATGTTTCTCATGCTCAGTTTACTTCCCCGTTCCTGTCATAGCAGCAATGGATGTCAAAGACTACGTCATTCTTGGCTAATATAACCAATGTTCTGGTATGTCCCATTCATTTTGCACATCATCTGGTGTCCCCGCACAAGGAGAAAACTGAAATGCCCCAGGTGGAGATCATTCTGTCTCAATCCTCAATATGGAAGTGTGAGAGAAAAAGCCATCTGTTGACTATTCTCGTGACAATCTTTTCTTGAATACAAGCCTGGTATCTCAGGACTATCTGTTAGCCTTTATTCCTGTTCCTAAATAAAAGTCCACACACCTCTTTAATTTATTTGTTTGAAATATTTACAAAGCTGTTTTTCTCCTGATAAATCAGGAGCCAAGATGAATAGTAATCCTGTAATGAAATACAATAAATTCCAAATGGCATTAAAATAACCGGTTTTGAAGGAAGCTACTGCGACGCACTCTGTATGGTTCTGCCTTTGAAGATGCTTCGGAAGCTTCAGGCAGTCCGGAAGGTGGCTGCTGGACTGCTCACTGGGTCTCCCTGGTCTACACATCTAACACTAATATTTTGGCACCTGTACTGGCTTTCGGTCAGTTTTCAGCACAAATTCAAAATGCTGGTTTTGACCTATAAAGCCCTAAATGGCATTGGACCGTCCTACCTGCGGTATCACCTCTCCCAGTATGATCCCCCTCATAAAAAGAGCCCTGCTGGATCAGACTAGTGGTCCACCTAGTCCAGCATCCTTTCTCACACAGTGACCAACCAGTTCCTCTGGAGGGCCTACAACAGGGCATAAAGGCTGAGGCCTTCCTAAACATCATAACACTGAGAGATCCATTGTGTCATCTGAGCCTTAGTCTACACATTAAAGTTTTATCTGCATCTACTAAGCATGTGTGTTTAACATATTATGACTCTCCCAGAAACTGGAATGAGCAGATGTTGGATGAAGCTTGCAGGCTCGTTCTTGAAGAAATTCAGCTCTCTCCTTCAGCCCTAGGTGGGAACGTGGAATACAGACGAACTCTACTCGTCAGCTTCTTTTTCAGATTCTATTTGGAAGTGTTACAAGATTTAAAGTGCATGGTAAGTAGAAATCACCTTGTATATCTGTGTGGATGTAGAGTTGACTGTATATTTTATGGATTTCACAGTGTGCTCATTTAGTCCCTATAAGCCACACGTCATGATAAACTCCATATGGGCAACTCCTGATGATCTATGCCTCCCTGATGATCTATGCCTCACTGCATTTCATAACAAAGGCAAGATATTCAGGCCCAGGTCATGCCAAATATTTCTTTCTCCATATGGGCAGTTCTGACCATTCCAGGGAACTAGAATTTTTCACTCTGAATGGTGGTTTGATCTACATATATTAGCAAGGGATACTAGCTTTCTACAGACAATCCAATCATGCAGTTCATCAATGTGCAGTGAGCAGGATTGGTCACGAGTATGTTAGACCTGGACCCTGCCTCCAAGTGGTCAGCACCTGAGCATGGTGGCTATGAATGGAGGAAGTGTTTGCGCATATGGTCAAGAACATTCAGAAAGTGGCATTCTTGATCCCAGGAGGAACCACGTATGTATACTGAAATTAGCCTAAACTGAGCATAGCAGTATGAACCTTGATTGCGGTTTCTACTACTGTTTTTAAATTAATGTTTTAATTATTTTAATTGTTGTGTTTGAGATTTTGCGACTCTGTAACTCGCCCTGAGCCCGTCCAGGGGCAGGGCAGGATAAAAATTGAATTAATTAATTAATTTAATTTAATACGCTTTTTTCTTCCTGTAGACGCCATGCTTGTTTGCTGGCCATTGTGTGTGGGGGAGGCAAAGCAGGAGCGATCAGATCTGCTTCTATTCCTTGTGGATTGATTCAATATGCAAGAGGAGCATGTGTATTTATTTATTTATTTTTGTTTATTTAACAAGCCTTTTAACCCTGCCTTTCGGCTGTCGTAGGTGGCTAACAAACTAAAACACACAAATTGAAATCTCTTCTTAAAACCCATTAAAACCAACCTACAAATACATCATGAAAATAATTTAGAAGGTACTCCTTGCCTCCTTTCTATGGAAAAAACCCTATTTTTTTTGCATTTCTGCAGATCAAGCTATTTTTAAAGGTGCAACAGCAGGCGAAGATAATTTTTCTTTTCCCTGATCAGTTGGTTATCTCTACTATGGAGTAAACCTTTGCACGTCACAAATGACCCCAGAGGCAGATAAGAAGGCGTGTCCCTTCCCACTAAAAATTGCTTGTTCCCTTCTTTTCCTGCCCCATTACGGAACTGGCTGGCCACTGTGTGAGACAGGATGCTGCACTAGATGGACTATTGGTCTGTTCCAGCAAGGTTCTTCTTATGTCATTCCCATTAACAACTCATGCATTTCCGAACCTAGTTTTTTTCCCCTACTTCCATGTAGAAAAGACGTCTTGTATAAAGCAGACTTTACTTCCATTGTAACAAAAGCCATGCAATTCAGTAACTAATAACTGGACTGAATATAAATTGTTTGTTAAAATAGCATAAATAGAGATTTCCCCCTTATGAACAGCCATTCAAAATAACTTTCTGATCATGGTTATAGATGGTAACCGAGAGCGAGCTGGTGAGACTGTTTTGGAAACACCACCATGTTTTTCATAAAAAGCCAACTTTGAAAATATTATGATGATATATATTGTCTTCTTATGTCACCTTCTTTCCTACAGTACCCATCCAAGTACCCTGGCTTGCCAAAAGAAAACTTGAGTGCCTTGGACGAGTTCCATGACTATCCCCCACAGGGCATACAAGAATATCAGGTCAGTGGAGTTGTCTTCAGGGCAATTTATCCCTATCTAAGACTGTACCCCTCGATGGCCAAGGGTAGCCTGAGCAGAAGCTGAGCAGGGTTGGCTCTAGTTAGTATTAGAGAGCCAGTTTGGTGTAGTGGTTAAGAGCACAGACTCTAATCTGGGAGAACCGGGTTTGATTCCCCACTCCTCCACATGCAGCCAGCTGGGTAACCTTGGGTCAGTCACAAGTTCTGTCAGAGTTGTTCTCTTAAGAGCAGTTCTCTCAAGAGCTCTCTCAGTCCCAACTATCTCACAGGGTGTGAGGAGGGGAAGGGAAAGGAGATTGTAAGCCACTCTGAGGCTGAGGACAGACTGGCAATCTGGAGTGGGATGAATCCGGAGGCAAAAGCTGTGGGGGGAGAATCCCCTGGGGCTGGCTGTCCACATTGGCCAGGGTATTGTGCAAGGATGCTGTTACGGAGCATTCAGACTGCTGTGGAGTGGCCCCAGGTGGGTCGGCCTCCGCAGCTCATGATAGGGCTGTTTCGGCAATTTGCGCATGCGCTCATGCGCTCATGTGCTCATGAGCACTCATGCGCAAACTGGTAAAACACCTTGTTCGCACTGCCGCCTCCGCTTGCCTCCCGCCTTCTTCCGGTTCACACTGCCTGGAAGCGGGAGGCAAGCGCAAGACGGCCTCCGGACACGGGTTTCTCCCGGTGTCCTAAAGCGCAAGAAAACCAGCTTCAAAGCGGGTAAATGCAGAAGGGAGCTGAGGGACAGCTGCGCATGTCTGAACAGGCTCCCTTCCCCCGCTTCCCATGCGGACCTATCCCAGGGCAGATTGCCAGTCTGTCCTCAGCCTGGGACTCTGAGTGTAGGACGGGGTATAAATCATAATAATCATAATCATAATCATAATATAGTGTTCCTCACATTCTGGGCCCAATATTCAGCCAGTAGTAACTGAAATTCAGCTTCCTCTTGAGGCCAAATAACACTACTGGGTATGAACTACCTTAGACAGTAAGTGACTCCTTACTCTGTGACAGGATGTCGACCCTCAGCAGCCTCCTCAGGACCCAGTGGGGCGTCCCATCATGCATGAGTCTGGGATTAAACATGCCACTGGTGAGGCCGTCTACTGCGATGACATTGGTCCAATAGACGGACAGCTCTACATGGCGGTGGTGACCAGCACACGAGCCCATGCGAAGATTCTGTGAGTGACAAAATGAAGGGCTTTTCTGAGGAAACTGTGACCAAATGGAACCACAGATCATTTTTTATTTACATTTGTTTGATTCAGGGGTGGGCTAGAACAAGAAGTGGGTGATTGCAAATATAGAGCAGGTCTAAAGAGGGAGCATCAATACACATTTTTTTACTTATAAACTCAACAATATGGGGGGGGGAATTGATTGCATATGCGCCATGTATCTAAGCCCCTCAAGGCTTCCATGCTCAGCTTACACTTATCTTATGCCTCTCTCTACATCAGTCAGGGGACATCTTGGGATTTTTTCTTCTTACATATATTTGGTCAGAAGATCCAGGATTTTAAAACTTAGATACTGGTCTTTCCCAGACATCCTCCTCCCTGTTGGTTCTGGGCCCACATTGCTTTGGTTTACCCCCTGATTTTCCCCTGCATTTTTGTGCCTTTAGTCTTTGCTTCGGTTTCCAACCACACCAGGTTATTTCTGGTTCTTCTAAAACCACTGTTAACCCAGTCTTTTTATAGAAGCCCTTTCCCTCGTGCGTAATGTTTTTGCCAGTTTTCTTTGTCCCGCCCACTACTACATACCTCCGGCCCACTTTCCAGTTATGTGAGTGTCGTCATCATCACCATCACCATCAAACCACTCCCTCTCCTACCCCCCACCTTAAAGATAAATGGTTTCATTTTTTTATTTTTTTAAAAAGACAGTAACATATTGGTATATTGATATAGCATTGTAATGACAGGTTTAGCAGGTTCTCTAAATTCCCAGCTTTCATTCTTTTTAAACAAAGGAAGTCTCTAGACTCTTCCCTCACAAAAACAGAAGGAAAAAAGGAAAAGGGCTGGAGATTTACTTTTTTAAAAAAAAAATTAAAACCTGATAAAACTATAGTTACAGTGCTATATTGGTATTTTAGTACCTTTCAAATAAAGCTATAATATTGATATAAGCATGGGCAAAAAATAAAAAGGGGATTGCTGTGACACCACCAATGACACCAGCACCCTCCCTTGAAAATCCTGGTTATTGAAGGCACATGCAGAGAAAAGTAAACTGACTCCACAGCTGTGAAAATGCAGAAGAACCATGCCCAAACCGATGCCAGTGCCTGTGGATTGACTGCCAAGAAAATCAGCAGTTAAGCTGAGGGTGCGGAAAAGCCCACTATTTGTTACCTCAGGTATATGAGGGGTTTCTCAGTTCAGTCATGCAGCATCATATGGCATATGGGAAAAATATATTGATTTTAGCTCTTGAATGCTTCTGTTTGAGTCATAAACAGCCTCAGACATTCAAGGGTTTAGTGCACTGTTACTCCTTGTTGTTCCGAGAACTGGGACGTAGGACTTCATACTGCTTTCCCCTTTCCAGATCCATCGATACCTCAGAAGCCTTAGAAACTCCTGGGGTGGTCGCTGTGGTATCAGCAGCTGATATTCCAGGGAAAAATGGTGATGAACATGAGAAAGTGTTTGCTGAAGATGAGGTACTTCTTGATCTTCTTGGTGTTGGCTTTTCACCTAAATATACTTTCCCACCCACCAAAGTTACCAGCTTACAGATATCCTGCTCACATGAACACTCTTGAATACATGAACACATGAAGATGCCTTTTACTGAATCAGACCATTGGTCCACACCCCCTTATCTTAACTCTTTGGAACTCAGCAGGGCTTTTGGCGTCCTAGGACAGCAGGCTTGACATGTCCCACTGGCAGGCTGTCCAGCTGGGTAGGGTTGCCAACCTCCCAATGGGTGTGGGGGTTCCCCCAATTTTGGGCCCCCCAATCCACTGCCAGCCAGCTGTCCGATGGGGGAGCCCCACCCCCAAAGAGCCCTACTGGGCACTTTGCACAGGGAACTCTTTAGCATTTGGCTAAAAACTCTATGGTGACCGTAGAGTTTTTAGCCAAATGCTAGAGCATCCCCTGTACAACGTGCCCAGCACAATGATGTCACTTACGGATGGTGTTATCGCGGTGTGCACACTTCGCACATGCGCCAGAGGACTCAAGGACCAAGCCAGGAGCCCCCCACCTGCAGATGGGTAAGTCCTGGCAACCCCACAGCTGGGCCACATGTGCTCCAGGCTGGTGGTCAAACTGGCAACCCTGGGTGATGGACCCACTGGCAAGCCTCTTTTGGTGCCCCTGGCACTCCTGGCACCCTAAGTAATTGCCTAGGTCTGCCTAGTAGGAAGGCTGCCTTTGGAAGTGCGTGGCTGAACACATGCCAGTTCCTTTATCTCCAATACATATTTAAAACCAGAGTAATATGTGCCCTATTTGCTGAGTATTCTCTGGAGGAAGTATTATTTAGGTTTGTGGTTAAGTTAGAACACTGGATTCTCAGGGAAATTCATCAGTTTGTTTGCTAATGAAACACTGCATTGCAGAAGCTGTGGAATGTTCTAGAATGCATAGATAGTGAAGTCAAGGGCTCATCAGGCCCAAAGGGATCTTCATTACTTCACAGAAACAAAGTTTGGTCTAGAATACAGTTAATGCTCTCCTGTGCTGGCCTATTGCTATGGAAGACCGGAAATGTTAGGCTAGACAATACATCTTGCAGTGAAGCAAGGAACCTCAGAGTTGGTCACAACACAGTTTGAAAAATTGCTTCCTTGGACTGAACAAAGTTTACCAGAGAAGATTAAAAAGTGTACTGTTGCCACGAATGTGTTAAAGCACTTCACCTTACCTTCTGTTACTTGGTTATGCCACGCAGGTCGTATACATTGGTCACATTATCTGTGGGGTGGTTGCAGAGACCTATGAGCTTGCAAAGGAGGCCGCCAGAATAGTGAAGATAGACTATGAAGATCTGGAACTGATTCTGACAATTGAGGTAAAAAAAAAATCACTGTTATTGCTATGGAATTATGACCAAAGGCAGAAAAGACCAATGAACTGTCCATCTCCCAGGTTAAGACAAAGAGAAGTACCCCATTTGAGGACATAACACCTATTCACACATAGAGTGATGTAGCAAAAAAACTCCCCCCCCCCCCAATGTCCAGGCATGCTGAGTCATTCACTCCAACAATGCTAAGGGCAAGAGAGGATTTTCTTGCTTGAGTAAGTTCACAGCTAAGGCTCTCGACTCACACTCTTGACACTGTCCTATACCAATAATGTTTCTTGGTACTGATGTCCCCTAGTCTGAGCCTCCTGACTTACTAGAAACACAGAACATTCAGACCCCATAGCATACTCTCATATAAAAGAGTGCCGATATCTTCTGATGTTTGAGGATGGTCAATTGACTTATTGTTCATCTGCTGGAGGATTACTTCCTGGTCGATCTGGCCTATTGGAGGCTGCCCTTTGAAAATCAGGGATTTGATTAACGGTTCAGTCCACATTAATCATGATCCAGCTCCTTAGCATAGGGATACTCAGTGTCTTGGAAACCACATGTGGCTCTTTGACACGCTGCCCCCATGGCTCTTGTGAGCACCACTCACTAAGTAGGGTTGAAATTCTCTAGGTGAAGCCTGAAGATCTCCCAGAATTACAGCTGCTCTCCGGACTGCAGGGATCAGTTTCCTTGGAGAAAATGCCTGCTTAAGAGGGTGAACTCTGTGGTATTATACCCCACTGTAGGGATGGGCACAAATTGGCTCATGAGCCAAAATTCAGCATGAACTTGGGCCAGTTTGGAGCTGTTCGGGCCATTTAATCCTAATGCCTGAATGGGGTGGGTCCACAGATGACCTGTTTGGTTTAAATGGCTTCAAGCCATTTCAGCCTAACAGCTGACAGGTGCACCCGTTCCGCTGTTCAGCTGAAATGGCTGCCAGCCATTTAAACCTAACAGCAAGGCAAGTCCGCCCATCAGCTATTAGATTTAAATGGCTTCAAACCAATAAATCCGTTGTTTTTTCTCCCCCCTGCTTCAAAGGGGGTGAAGCAAAATGTATGGGTTAAGTGACTGCCAGCCATTTAATCCTTCCCAGTCAATCCCCACCCCCTTCTCTCGGCCACAGTAAGCCACAACCAGGAGAAAGAGAGATCTGAACTGGCTGATTCAGTTTGGGGCATTTTGACTTGCTTAAGTTTGGGGTTTAGTTTGGGGGCCACCCTGAACTGGAATGTTTAGGTTCATGCCCATTCCTACCCCACTGAAGTCCCTGTCTTCCTGAAATTCTGCCCTCCCCAGGCTCCACCCACAAATCTCCAGGAATTTCCCAACCTGATCAGCCCTACTAATATGGCGCCTGCCCAGTGTTTCAAGAAAGGGGGCAAGACCCTTGCCCAATGGGGTATGTGGTTGGCAGTTTGTTTCTCACCTTGAAACAGCTGTCGCCAGCGGAAGGGGTAAGCTGTGTGCCTTCCTGAGGTGCAGCCTCATGCCAAATATGAAAGTAAATGTGGCTCTTTTGATTGATAGTAATTGTGAATGTGGCTCTCTGTGAGCCACAGTGTGAGTACCACTACTCAGTGCGGTTTTACTAGGAAAAAACTCCATATTATCTTGAAGAACCACAAAATGAAGAGAGCAATGTTGTTGTCATGCTTTTGATTATCTTCTGGGATGGAATGTCACATTCTGAACTTTACCTCAGGATTCCATTCAGCATAATTCATACTTCTCAGAAGAAAAGAAAATAGAACAAGGAAACACTGAAGAAGCGTTTCAGACAGTTGACAGAATTATTGAAGGTAAAGTCCTGGATGGGGTCTTAGGGGTGTTACTGAGCTCCTAAGAGGGCATATCTATTCACTTGGTAGTTATATAGTACCCATGAGCTTTTCTCTGGAAGATCAGTAGGCTTGCTGGTTATCATTTGATAACAGTTCACGTTACACAAAAAGATGTTTATGTGAATTCAATCTCACTCGGTCTGTTCCAATACCTTCTGGCTGCCGGTTCTCATTTTAAAAAATAATCTCAGTCCCCCTATAAGAGCATAAGAAGAGCCCTACTGGATCAGACCAGTGGTCCATCTAGTCCAGCATCCTGTCTCACACAGTGGTCAACCAGCTCCTCTGGAGGGCCAACAACATGGCATAGAGGCCAAGGCCTTCCTAAGAACATGAGAAGAGCCCTGCTGGGTCAGACCAGTGGTCCATCTAGTCCAGCATCCTGTCTCACCATCTGGCCAACCAGCTCCTCTGGAGGGCCAACAACAGGGTAGAGAGGCTGAGGCCTTCCTAAGAACATAAGAAGAGCCTTGCTGGATCAGACCAGTAGTCCATCTAGTCCAGCATCCTGTCTCACACAGTGGCCAACCAGTTCCTCTGGAGGGCCAACAAACAGGGCATAGAGGCCGAGGCCTTCCCCTGCTGTTGCCTCCTGGCTCTGGGATTCAGAGGATTAGTGCCTCTGAATGTGGAGGCTCCTCTCAGTCACCATGACTAGTAGCCGCTGATAGACTTCTCCTCCACAAACCTATCTAATCCCCTTTTAAAGGTGTTTATTCCCCTGGCCATCACTACATCCTCTGGCAGTGAATTCTACATTTTAATCACTCTCTGTCTGTGATGCAGACTAATTAAGATTGGCTGCACTTTGAATGTTTCTTCTGTAATTGCTATGATTTTTCTCTTTGTTGTTCAGTGGATCCAAGATGCAGGAAGTAGAGGGAGGAGTGTAATTACATAGAATTCAAACAGCAAAGACTATTTAAAATTACAGTACTTGGCCATGACTTCACTTTTCCTAAGCTGCTTAATGCCAGAAATAGTGGTAGTGTCCAAGTTTTACCAGCGTCTTTAGCCCCTATAATGACTAAGGAATCCTGATGTTGTGGTTAGCCCACTGAGAAATTAGCCCATCAGTTTCACACTACAGTCTTCCTTTGAAAGTTTTTGGTTTTTTTGGAAGAATGGTGACTTGTAAGGCAACAGTATTTTACTGAGAGGCTGAGATGTTCTCCCATTGGCTCCTGATACTGCCATTTTTAACTTCAGATTTGTGACCATGTATTCTTTGTGAGGGGACCGAACTGTTTGCCCATGTAGGGAGCAAAGGGGAATTGTGGGCAAATGATGTCATGTTTTACACTGGCGGGTAAACAAGTAGGCGAGGCCAAGATTGCATGGTGGAAAGTGCCATCAAGTTGCAGTCAACATGGTGACCCCCCCATCGGGCTTTTGAGATGTTCAGAGGTGGTTCGCCATTGCCGGCCTCTTCATAGTGACCCTGGACTTCCTTGGTGGTCTCCCATCCAAGTACTAACCAGGGGCATAGACTTTCCAATTTCCAGGGGCGGGGGGGGGGGGGGGGGCTGTGGCTGGGCGAGACATTACAGACCATTGTCTCCAGGGGAGGCTCAGCATTTCCTGGAAAAGTTTGGGGGGAGGGGCTCCAGCTCCCACCCCCCGAAGTTGACACCTATGCCAGGGCTGACCCTGCTTAGCATCTGAAGAAGAAGAAGAGATTGGATTTATACCCCGCCCTTCACTTGTAGTCTCAGAGCAGTTTACAAACTCCTTTCCCTTCCCCTCCCCACAACAGACACCATGTGAGGGAGGTGGGGCTGAGAGAGCTCTGAGACAACTGTCCTTGAGAGAACAGCTGGTCCAGAGCTATGGCTTGCCCAAGGTCACCCAGCAGGTACAAGTGGAGGAGTGGGGAATCAAACCCGGTTTTCCCAGATTAGAGTCCGCGCACTTGACCATTACACCAAACTGGCTCTCAGATCTGAGATCTGATGAGCTTGAGCTAGACTGGGTCATCCAGGTCACAGCCAAATGGTATAGCTGAGCTTAAGGTTCTATAGCAGTATTGCCCAAGTGTATACGAGGACAGTGTGTTCAGCTACAAATCATATAAAAACCATCTGGCATAGAAAAATCACTTCGGGGCAGTTGTCAAAATTAGCTTCAGGGGCTTATGTTTCATTTGATCTTGTCAGGTGAAAATCATATTGGAGGGCAAAAACACTTTTACTTGGAAACGAACTGTACTGTTGTGATTCCAAGAAAAGAAGACAACGAAATGGATATCCATGTCGCTACCCAGGATGCTTCAAGTGTACAGGTAACTCAAGTCTTTGCCATTGTCACGGTTTCCACAGCAATAATTGGATAGCTATTGTCTACCTACACCACCATCAGAAAGAAGGCTTGTAATAGATTTATTTTATTTATTTATTTTATTGCTTTTTTGTATCACCTAATCCCCATGAACGTGGGTCTCTAGGTGATGTACAGATTTAAAAACCATAAAACCATTGTTAGACCATATAATGCATTAATTAAAATCAAGTAGCGAAATTTGTGGTTCCCTCCCGTTTTTGACCTGTGGGTACTTTATGGGCACCGGGGAGGGAGGAGTAAAGCCATCAGGGGACAGGGATCCAGGAAGGGTGCCAACCAGTGTTCCCTCTAAGATGAGCTGGTGTGAGCTAGTTCACAGTTTTTTAAGCCTCCGGCTCACACATTTTTGTCTTAGCTCAGGAAGGATGGCTCCAGAGAGCAAACTGATTTACGCAGTAGCCACAAATCGCCCTCTCACAACTTTAATCACAATAGCTCACAAAGCAGAATTTTTGCTCACAAGACTCCACAGCTTAGAGGGAGCATTGGTGCCAGCCATGATGTAAGATGTCACTGTCCTCAGCCAAATGTCCAGTGGAACATCTCCCCCCAGTATGTAATTAGCTCACACTGCCATATCCAATGAAAGAGAAGGACCCTACTAAGCTGTTGTTTCTGTTGGCCCCTTAATAGCTCAGAAAGTTGATTCAGCACCTTATTATATGTTGAGAGCCATTCTAAGTTCTGAGGCGAGTTCTCTGCTAAAGATACAAACTTATCTAAGGTATAAGGGTCCAAAAAATTTGCGACCACCTGGGCGGTCTCATCGGACCAGAAGACTCTAGGTAATTTGGTTAGTGCTTTTTCGCTCATCACATTTTGCTGACTGCTCTCCAATGAAGAACTAGAAAAGTTTAAGGCTAGAGTCTGGGGGAAATGGTCACTTCCAACCCTCTCCGGGATTGAAAAGGTCCTAATCTCATTTTTCAGAGTTGGTGAGATCAGCATATAATCCACCACACTAAAACCACGGACAGAAGTGAATGTAAACTCTCCTGGGTAACCATAAAGAGGAGAACCATTCAGAACAGTTAGATTAAATCTCATACATAATTGGACTAGATGAACCCCAGCGTCATTAAATATTACATCTCTGGAAAACCTATACTTAGATAGACAGATGAAAGGAGAATCTTCAGAGGAAAGTCCTAACTTCTCTACTATCTCAGAGCCATTCTGGCGAAGGACCCTACCTATCGAAGTACTGTCAGGGTCCAGCATTTTGCTGACAGTTGGTTCTGGTTTGCTGCCAGTTCTTCTTCATTTCCAACAGGGTGAAGAGCCCACCCATTCGGATATATTACGGGGGCTGATGCAGGAGCCATATAATAAGTTTCTCCCCCTAGAATGTTAAGAAGAAGAAGAAGAAGAGATTGGATTTATACCCCGCCCTCCACTCCCCAAGGGAGTCTCAGAGCGGCTTACAAACTCCTTTTCCCTTCCCCTCCCCACAACAGACACCCTGTGAGGTAGGTGGGGCTGAGAGAGCTCTTTCCCAAGCTGTCCTTGAGGGAACAGCTGGTACAGAGCTATGGCTTGCCCAAGGTCATCGAGCCAGGTGCAAGTGGAGGAGTGGGGAATCAAACCCGGTTCTCCCAGATTAGAGTCACTACACCACTACACCAAACTGGCTCTCAGTTAAGAGAGTTGTCATTGCTCATGGTGTGTTAACTCATCCTGATATTGTTTCTAGTCATTATTTCTCCCCAGTATTATTTCTTTTTCAAAAACTCAGAAAATCTGTCTGACAACAAGCAACAATAGGACACCATGGGCTCTAGTGTGTCTTCATATAGCGCTCAAATAAAACTGCTATGTAAACAATGCATTAGCTGACCTGCAGGGCTGGTTCCAGGTTTGGGGGGGATTCCTCAGGGGACCTGGTAGGGAAGCGTGAGGAGGGTATACTGACCTATCCTTCTAGCAGTTCCGCTGACTGACAGTTGGAGGACTTGGTGATGCTCTAGATTGCCTCTTTGCAAAATTATCTTTACCACAGAGACTAGGAGGGGAGGTTCCCATTGAGGTGGCCATTTTTTTCTCCTGCCACCAATCTCTTGAGAGTTGAGAAGCGGGGCCTAGAAGTGGACATGTGCCCACTGTCAGTGGGCAGATGGGAGCCCTAAACTCCACTGAAAGAAGAGAAAGGAATAGAGAGTGATGTTACCCTTTCCTCCTCCGCACTGCAGTGCCTTAATCTGTTTCTCTGTGCAAGTCCCACAACCCCAGATATTATCTGTCATGGAATCCAAAGAACATAAGAGAAGCCAATGTTGGATCAGGCCAGTGGCCCATCCAGTCCAATACTCTGTCACACAGTGGCCAAAAATACCAGTTGCTATCAGGAGGTCCAGCAGCGGGGCCAGGACACTAGAAGCCCTCCCACTGTTGCCCCCTCAAGCACCAAGAATACAGAGCATCACTTGCCCCAGACAGAGAGTTCCTGTCTATACCTTGTGGCTAATAGCTACTGATGGACCTCTGCTCCATATCTTTATCCAATCCCCTCTTGAAGCTGTCCATGCTCGTAGCTGCCACCACCTCTGGAATGGAGAGGAACGCACACACAAAAAAACCCCTCTGCATCTTTTGTGCCTGCATGGTATGCTGATATAAGGTGGAGTGCATGGGTACTGAAATGCAATCTTGTATTTACAGCATTATTTTAAATTAAAACCCTGGGCCCAAAAAGGGTTCCGAGAAGGGTCAACATTTATGTACCGAGATCTGAAATTAAAGGTGAAGGGATGGAATAAGAATTCAAAAGGGATTGGCCTGTGTGCAATATCCTGCTTTTCCTTTTTTTACAGCAATTAGTGGCTACAACGTTGGGTATCCAGTCCAGTAGGATCAGGTGCCACACAACACGAGTGGGCGGAGCTTTTGGAGGGAAATGTACCAAACCTCCGTTTTTTGCAAGCGCAGCAGCCGTCGCAGCACACAAGTGAGACATCTGATTGTCCATGATCTTAAAAAGCGCCTGATGCCTTCTTCAGACTTCTGAAGTTAGCGGGTGGGGAAAGGACCATTGGTTGGTTTGTGCCTTCACACATACACATCCCCCCATGGTCCCCTCCTAGCCCAAGTTTGTTTGTTTATACAGTGAATATAATCATCGCCCAATTCCTGCTATTGCAGGGCTCTGGGCGATGTACAGTATCCATAAAAACACAGCAAGATAAAAACAATTTTAAAACATTAATAATGCATTTCAGAAAAAGATCAGATGGTGAATACTGGTTAATCCAGTTTCAGGCCACTGGATACTCCACGGGCGGGGAGGGGGACAAGAAACACAAATATTAACAGCAGAAAGAACGAAAAGATGGAAATGGTTGCTGCCCTCAACCAAAAGCCTGGTGGAACATCTCCGCCTTACAGGCCCTGCAGAATTGCATAAGATCCTGCAGGGCCTTTATGGTATTTGGCAGAGAATTCCACCAGGTCGGGGCCAGGACGGAAAAGGCCCTGGCCCTGGCCGAGGACAGCCGGATAGCTTTAGGGCCGGGAACCACCAGCAAGCTGTTGTCTGAGGAGCCTAACACTCTCCCCAGGACATAACAAAAGAGACGGTTCCGTAGATATGTCGGTCCCTGACTGCTCAAGGCCTTATAGGTCAGTACCAAAACCTTGAACTTGACTCGGTATTCCACTGGGAGCCAGTGTAGCTGGCACAGCACCAGATGTATATGCGCCATCCGTGACGTTCCTGTCAGGACTTGCTCTGCTGCATTCTAGATCAGTTGGATCAGCAGTTGCACTGCTGCCCTTCCCCAAGTTGCCCCTCCCTCCATGGCTGCTGGAAATGATGCAAGGTGGGGAATTTACAGGTGGGTTTGGGGGAAGTGACCAGGAACTAATATCACAATATACATCTTTTAAGCTTTGACCTAGAAGTAGTGTCACAGGTCGTGACATCATGGCACACGACATTACAAAGTAGTGTCACACCCCATTCTTGCTGAGCTCTGCCCCCAAATTTGCAGGTATTTCCCAAGTCATACCTTTCAGCCCTAATTGCCAGCCAGGTAAAAATGAATCCAGGCCAGCTCTTAAATGCTAAACTCTTATTCTGTGAGCCGCCATTTTTCTTATTCTAAAATAAAATTAACTTAAGGATGCAGAAATGTGTTAGAGCCTGTGTGGAAAGTTATTAGTTAGATACAGGTTTAGATACAGATACAATTCATCTTGTCATCTCCTGGGTGTGGAACAGGGGTCACTAGGGGTATGGGGGAAAGGTGCTTGTGTATTTCCTGCATTGCTGGAATAGATGACCCTGGAGGTCCCTTCCAACTCTAGGATTCTATGATTCTCAGTGGTTTCCACATGGAAATGGGTTTGTGTGGTTTCTCTGTTGCTGGTGCAGCTGCAGATAAAGCACAGCTTCCACAGGGCAAGTTTCCCCTACATTTTCCTTGTTGCAGTTTCCCAGAAGCAGCCACTGCCTGTCTCCTGGGCCACCAAGACTTTTGCAATTTTTTTAAGCCTTGGGCAGAAGGAGGAGGACACTGGTGGGCAACCCCCTTCTCCTGACTTCAGCTATGGGGGGAACAGGCAGACTGGCTCAAGGTCAGGCCATCAATGAATACAGGGGCTACCAAACCCCGCAAGGTCCCCAATGGCCATCATAAGTAAATGTAATAACAATAGAAGAAGAAAAAGAAGGAAGAAGAAGAAGAGGAGGAGGAGATTGGAGTTATACCACACCCTTCATTCGTAGTCTCAGAGCAGCTTACAAACTCCTTTCCTTTCCTCTCCCCACAACAGATAACCTGTGAAGTAGGCAGGGCTGAGAGAGCTCTTTCCAGAACTGTCCTTGAGAGAACAGCTCTGTCAGAACTATGGCTTGCCCAAGGTCATCCAACAGCTGCAAGTGGAGGAGTGGGGAACCAAACCCGGTTCTCCCAGATTGGAGTCCGTGCACTTAACCACTACACCAAACTGTCACTCACAGTGCAAACTCTGCATAGGAATGCACTAATAATCAACCAAAAGCATTGCTATGAGTCTCCACAGTTCTCTTTCCTGTATTTTAACTTTATGAGCGGAGTTTTTTGTACGTTGTAATTTCGGAGTAGAGTGTGCAGTCTGAATTGGATCTTTGTCCCAGTAGCGTTGAATCGTAAAGTGACCACAAGTCCATTTCTGTTTTGTTTCTTTTTAGAACTGGCCGTCCCGTACGCTTTACCCTGGAACGAGATGTTGACATGTTCGTACTTGGAGGTCGACACCCTTTCTTGGGGAAATATAGAGTAAGCAATACTGCTTCTGACGTGTTCGGTTTAGCAAATTTGGAGTCCAGTGGCCCCTTTAAGACCAACAAAGGTGTATTCAAAGTATGAGTTTTCATGTGCCAGTTTGTTCCGGCAAGGTGGGATATCAATAGAAATAATAAATAAATAAATGAATGAATGTGCATGCCCACTCCTTCGAATACATTGGAATGGAAGGTAGAGTGCATGCACATGAAAGCTCATACCTTGAATAAACCTTTGTTGGTCTTAAAGGGGCCACTGGACTCCAGATTTGTTCTACTGCTTCAGACCAACACAGCTACCCATCTGGAACTATGTTCACTTTAGGTCACACGCACAAGATGTAATTTTCACATCCTTGAAATTTCTTTTTCTCACTACACTTTCTCCCCAGAATTACTTGGCCCTAGAAGTAATTGCATGCTTCATAAGCCAGTCAACAATGGAAAGAAGAATATTATGTAGGTTGTGCTGAACAGGATGAACGGCAGAATGAGACATCTCTTAGAAACCGAGAAGTTGGCTTGATTCTGTATACTCTAACTAGCAACTCTTCTCCAGGATCTTAGGTGGAAGCTTCTCCAAGCCAGGTTACCTTAGATCCCTTTGAATGGAGATGCTAGGGACTGAATCTAGTAGATTTCTCACCAAAGCACAAGGCAAAAGCATCTTCCTCTTTTTGGTAATATATAGGGTTGCCATCTAAGGGTGTGCACCAAGAAAAAAATTGGAATTGTTCAGGTTCAATTATACCAAACCGAAAAAAATATCTGTATCTGCCGATATTCTCGAATCCCAGTATTGGTATGATGCTGGGATTTAGACATTTATCAGTTTTGTTGAATATATTCAGCTCAATTATACCATATAGGGACTGAACCCATAGGTTGTAATAATTCCCCCCCTCAAAAGTTGGGGGGGGGGGGCTCCTGAAGTCAGAAATGTCAAGAAGCCTGTTGACACTGCTTGGATACGGGTGTTGAAGTTTCGCCATCTTGGATTGTAATTTTAAAGTTTGTATTGTATGTTCTTATTTAGGGGCTGTTTTTATTGAATTTTATTGTATAGTAACTGTGTTGTTAGCTGCCCTGAGCCTGCTGTGAGGCAGGGAGGGCGGGATAGAAATTTGAATAATAAATAAATAAATTATTGAAGGGAAGGCAAATTACCTTCCCTTCAATGAAGGGAGCGGGCCGCCTCTACGGCAGGACTCCGGAGACTGAGGGGGTTAAAACTAGTAATCCCCCCTCTCTGAAAGGGAATGGGGTTGCCGAATAGAAGCCGAATAGCTATTCGGCTATATCAATTCAGGAAGCCGAATCAGATTAGAGAATCTGATTCAGATTCTGGGGACCCCGAATAATGCCATATAGGCATTATACAGGGGTTTTTCCCAGCTCGGCCAAGCCGAATGCGCATCCCTAGTGCCAATTCTGGGTTGGGAAATTCCTTGAGATTTGAAGTGTAGAGAGGGCAGGTTTGCGGGAGTGGAAGGACCTCAGCGGGATGGAGTCCACCTTCCAAAGCAGCCATTTTCTTCAGGGGAATTGATCTCTGCAGTCTGGAGATCAGGTGTAATTCCAGGAGATCTCCAGGCCCCACCTGGAGGATGGCAGCTCTGGATATATTAGACTTATATGCTGCCCATTAGCAGTCCATTCACTGACATAATTTCAGTCAATGTATTATAAAATAAAGACAAGACCCCCTAAGAATATTGCACCGTCATGTATTATCAAACAGTTCTCAACTGGTATGCTTATCAAAATCAGATGTTATGGTTTCTTTGTTTTTATTCATTTTCAGACTTGGGTCTGATTTTGTTGTTGGATTCTCCGTTCTGTAGCCTGTAGGAAACATTCCCACAAATTTCACAGAGGGCTTTTCCTCGTGCTCATTTTCCCGCTTGTGTGTTCCTGTTGCTTTGGGGGTTTATTTTCCAGTTTCACGTGTGTTTTGTTCACTCTAGTGGTCAATTCAATATTACATTGCTTTATGCGCAGCCAGGGGTCATTTCGTAGAAAAAGAGGTGCAGGAGCTCATTACCACAACTCATTTGCATAACTCATTTGCATATGCCACACCCCCTAACATGCCGGAAGTGTGTCAGAAGGCAACACCCACCCCTCAGGCTCCACTCCACAGGTGAGTGAAACTGGCCTGCTCTTCCTCCATTCCCTTCCCCATCCAATACTTTGTGCAATAAAAATAAGCCTCAAGAACACACCCTCATTCTCTTCCTGCTCCCTTGAAACCACCAGGTTTCAAGTAGACTTGAGATACCCAGGACATGTGCACCACCCATCCCTTTCCCTTCCCCTCCCCACAACAAGACACCCTGTGAGGTAGGTGGGGCCGAGAGAGGTCTTTTGAGAACTGCTCATGAGAGAACAGCTCTGAGAGAACTTGCCACTAACCCAAGGTCACACCAGCAGCTGCATGTGGAGGAGAGGGGAATCAAACCCGGTTCTCCCAGATTAGAGTCCAACTCCTGACCACTACACCAAACTGATGGGGTGGAAGCTGCTGAAGGGTTGGTGAAATTTCTCCAGTACTTATGTGCCATGTGCCCAGATAAAAAATGGTATACTTAGAAAATTTATATGCCACCTTGAGCAAGTCTCTGGAAAAGCAGCACAGTCATAAAAGGAACAATGATAAAATTATCAATATAAAAACAAAACATTCAAAACAATAAAGACCCTAGCAGGGCTTTCCCCGGGGCGCTGCGCCTCTGCACTGCTCGGGGAAGCCGAGGAGGGGGTGGGGCTTGGTCATGTGCCCGCCCCCTGGGCTCCTCACTCCCGGAGCTACGCTCCTGTGCCCTCCTGCTCCAACGGACCCCTGTGTGCAGCATAAAAACCTGCAGTTTAAAATTGTAGGGATATATGCTGGACAAAGTGTTGTAGTATTGAATTGACCGCCAGAGGAAATAAAACACATGCCGAATCGGGGGGGGGGGGAGGCAAAAGGAACACACAAACAAGGCTAATGAAGATGAGGAAAAGCCCAGAGTGATGAGTTACACATTTCTCCCTAACAAAATATTTTATTTCTCACTACTATAACATTTTATTTTTAGGTGGGATTTATGAATGATGGTAGAATCAAAGCTGTTGACCTTATGTACTATGTAAATGGAGGGTGTACACTGGATAATTCTGACATGGTAAGTTGCTCACCATTTAGCAATCCATTCACAATTAGAAAAAATGAGATGAAAAGGTGTTTGGCCCTGCCTAGGAAGGGAGGTGGAATTTCTTGGCTTTTGCTTGTTGGAGCAGAAACACACTTGTAGCTTAGATAACTTCCATTCAGGAAATGTTGACCAAGTCTCAATATTCTGTCAGGTCTAAGCAGTATACAGATCTGAGGACTTTTAGTTAAGTGTCATCTGTGTAGATTCCCTTAACTGGAAGGCTCTTGATTGGAGCTCCTTCATGGTTACATTTGTACAGAGGTCAAGGGTATACAAAGCACTTAGAACTCGTTCTTGTGATTCCGTCCTTACCACAACCCCGTAAGGAATGTTGAGAGCCAGCATGGCATGGTGGTTAGCGTTTTGGGCGAGGATCTGGGGCACCAGGTTTGAATCCCCAATCCACCATGGAAGCACTGGGTGACCTTGGGCCAGTCATCTCAGCCTAACCTGTTTCAGAGCCAGATACAACATGCATCTTTTTAAACAGTTGTATCCAGGTTCCCCTATGCAACTTGGGTTCCCCACTACACTGAATGGCTATTAGAAGGAGAGCCCATTTGGGCACAGACAGCCACCAGGGAGGGGGGAGAGGAAGGGCTCCTGCCTTCCCCCCAAGCTGTTTTCCCTTGCCAAAACAGCACTGGAGCAGTTGCTGTTTCACATGCAAAGAATGCTCCATGTGGAGCTGCAGAAACAGGGAAATAACTACCCCAGTGCAGTTTCCAAGTGGGAAAAGGGTGGTGGGGAAGGCAGGAGCCCCTCCTTCCCCCACAATGGAGTTCCAAGCCCAAACAGGCTCTCCTTTACATTTTAACAATCTTGGATCCATAGAACCTGGACCAGTGTTCTCTCTAAGCTGAGTTAGTGTGAGCTAGCTCAGTTTTTTAGCCTCCGGCTCACACATTTTTGTCTCAGCTCAGGAAGGATGGCTCCCGAGCAAACTAATTTATGCAGTAGCCGAATCGCTCGCTCACAACTTTAATGCCAAGTAGCTCACAAAGTAGAATTTTTGCTCACAAGACTCCACAGCTTAGAGGGAGCATTGGACCCAACTCTTTCAAAACCTGCAAGTCTAGTTTGCCCTTCATAGGACAGTTAGGAGTATAAAATGAACGAGGGGAGAAAGGTGTTGTGAGCCATGTTGTGCTATCAGTATCTGTTTGAATAAATAGATACTTCAGTGTTGCTATCTTCATAGTGCACATGAGACTGCAGGAGAATAGCTTGCCCATTGCCACCTAAAGAGTTTACAGTAAAGACATCATCCAGGCATCCAGCTGCACTGCACCAACACTTGGGCTTTCTTTAGTAGGTTAGCCTAAAGAAACTGTTTGGCCAGACCTGCGAAACTTCAAGTCATCAAGCCTTTTTTAAACCCTTCTTTGCAGATTCTATAAGGCACAGAATTCACAATTATGACTTTGTTCTCTATCCCCACGCACTAGCTAATAGCCTACGTGGTGCTAAAAAGTTTTAATGCTTACGACATCCCCAACTTCCGATGTCGCGGACGTGCCTGCAAGACCAATCTGCCATCGAATACTGCGTTTCGAGGATTTGGTTTCCCACAGTCAGCCCTTTCAGCAGAGATGTGGGTTTCTGCTGTGGCAGATGAGCTCAGTTTGCCACACGATAAGGTAAATACGGGAATGATAAGTCCTGTTGGTGGACTCCAGTGTCAATAAGGGTGAAATTAAATGTTTAGCAGTTGCTTCTTCTCAGCGTTAGATTACTTAGTTAGCAGGGTGCTCAAGGCACATAACACAGCAGAGCCCATCTGGGTTGTTTGTGCTGATCAGAAACAAAGTGTGGAAGCGGTCTTAAACTGCCTTTTTTTCCTAGTGAAGGTGGAAAGATTGATGTAATCGGTAAGGTGGGACGAGGTAACTCGTGGATAAATGTCTTCCAAGATAGTTCAGAAGTACTTGGTACAAATGATGATATCTTGCCTGTCTCCTTCTGAAGGTTCGTGAAATGAACATGTTCAAAACAGTTACTCTCACTCCCTTCAAAGAAGAGGTTGATCCCAGGAATATGGTTGTGTGTTGGGAAGAATGCTTGGAGAGATCTGATTACCACAACAGGAGAAAAGCCATAGAAGAATTTAACAAGCAAAACTATTGGAAGAAGAAAGGGATTGCCATCATTCCCATGATGTTCTCGGTTGGGTTCAATGCCACATGTTACCACCAGGTAAGCTTTCGAGTCTCTAGAGATCTACTCTTTTAAAAAGCAAAGCAGAAAAATGATAGGCCACAGTATGGCTTACGCTGTATTAGGGCGGGGTATAAATCCAATCTCTTCTTCTTCTTCTTCTTCTTATTGTGGTCTCAGAACAGCACAATCTCTTACCTCTATGTACTTAATTAGGAATTATTTCTTGACAAGAAATAACATTGGGAAAAACAAGGCAGAACTTAGAGCTGTGCAGTCAGACAACCAAACTTCTTATTCCAGTTTTTCTTTGAAAGTTACTTCCTCCTGTCTCCTTTAAATGAAAACGGCAACTGGCTACCCTGAAAACCACATGAATCTTGCTGACTTTGAGCTAAACTAGAAGTTACAGGGGACACAACGGGTGCCCAACCTGACTCGCTGTCACAACTAACAATATTCCTATGATTAATGGTCTTTGACTGCAAATATTCATTCATTCGCAACGAACAACTCATATGAAGTGGGTTGACTCACCTTGCAAGCACTCTGTTGCTCTGTTATTATTAGTTTATTTGTTTACATTTGTACCCTGTCTTTCTGCCCTTACAAGGGCCACCAAGGTGGCTAACAATTTAAAGCATACAAAATAAAACTGCATTGTAAAACTGTTCAAATCAACCCTTCCGCCTCCCCAAAAAATTGGGCTCTATTTATTTATTTATTTAGATTTATACCCTGCCCTTCCAATGGAGGTAGGCTCAGGGCAGCTCTAGAGTGCAGGGAGTTCAGGGAGCAGGGAGAATGGACTTCGGGCTTCCCTCCCGCACCGTTTTCACCAGTGGAAATGGCCATGGGGGCCCTGTTTGCCCCTCCCTCTGCTCCACTTAGTGGATAGCACTGATCTGCTATAATGCTGCCAGTGCTCAACTAAGACCCAACAGACAGCAACTGACCAGAGCCTTCCAGTATTTCAAGCAGTTCTTTTTTGGCCCTGCTATTTAAACTCCTTTTTAACTAGACTCAGAATCTTGCGTCTGTAAAATGTGGGATTTACCACTAGGTCCCTTCCCTGTTGCCAATAGAGTAGTTGTTCTGCCCTTTTCGAATGAGATGTAGTTTTACTCCTGGTATGTTTTTGTACATCAAATTGTTAAGCACTAGCATGATGTTAATGGTGTTGTTACGGATGTAAGAAATCTATTTCTCTGCAGGCTTCAGCTCTGGTCAACGTCTATTTAGATGGGTCAGTGCTGGTGCTCTGCGGTGGAGCTGAAATTGGACAAGGACTCTATACCAAGATGTTACAGGTAGGACAAATTCCTGGATATGCTAAAGGTACAGAGTAAAAGCTGTTTTCCCAGTTTAAGTTTTGGGCATGTGTTGTGATTGGCTTTTAATTCTTTTTACGCAAGTCCCAAAGTTCTGCCCTGGCCTGGATAGCTCAAGCATGCCTGATCTCATCAGATCTTGGAAGCTAAGCAGGGCCAACCCTGGCAAGTACTTGGATGAGAAACCTCCAAGGAATACCAGGCTGAGACGCAGAGGCAGGCAATAGCAAACCACCTCTCCTGCTATGGGTCACCAGAAGTCACCATGACTTCCTGGCATGCAAGCACCCCCCCCCCCCCCCCCACAGACACACATAAAATACTCGCCAAAAAAAACTACATTTTTTTTAAAGTCCCAAAGTTCTGTATTTTTTTTGTATGGCATGACAAGTTTCTTCCTCTGCGTGCTGAATGCTATGTTCAGTTTGAAACTGTGCTGTAACTCTAATACAATTTTTCTTCTTTTTTTAAATTTTTTATTGAGTTTATTACTTGATGATTAGGGGTGTGTATCTGAACATAAGAACATAAGCCAAGCCAGATTGGATCAGGCCAACGGTCCATCCAGACCAACACTCTGTCACACAGTGACCCAAACACTGGTGCCATCAGGAGGTCCACCAGCAGGTCCAGAACTCCAGAAGCCCTCCCACCAAGGCCCCCCCGAGCACCAAGAATACAGAGCATCACTGCCCCAGACAGAGCGTTCCATTTGGATATACCTGATCCACCCCTCCCCCTCTATCTTGCCAGCTGGGTCCACAGTGCAGCTGCTGCCCTTTCTGCAGCAGAGACTGCCCAGTCCCAGCAGCTGGCAGGGAATGGCTGCTGAACCTGCCTGTATTCTTTTAAGGCTTGGCCTGGTGCCAGGGGAATCCTGACCCTCTTCATGGGGCTTCTTCAAGCTCCAGGAGTGTTTGCAAAGCTCAGCTAAGGCTCGGGCAGGCTCTGTCACAAGAAAGGCCAGTGACTGCGATGCAGAGTTGGCTGTCAAGGTGAGTCCTGGAAGTAGTGGCTTGAGATCTCCTGGAATTACAATTGATCATAGGGTTGCCACCCCCCAAATGGGAGTGGGGTTGCTCCCGCTGTCTGCCCCCAGCCAACTGGCCAGTGGGGGAGCCCCACCCTCAAAGTGCCTTGTCGCTTCCAACATTCCTGGGATGATGACATCACCTGGAAGTGATGTCATTGTGCCAGGTAGGTTGCGTGGGGGATGCTCTAGGGTTTCAATAAAAACTCTATGGTGACCATAGAGTTATTTACCCAAATGCTAGAGCTTCCCCTGCACGATGTGCCCAGCACAATGATGTCACTTTCAAGTGATGTCATTGTGGTATGCACGCTTCACATGCATGCCAGGAGACTCCAGGAGCCACACTGGAGCCCCCCACTGGGACCAAAGTAAGAACCTGGCAACCCTAACTGATCGCCAGGTAACAGATCAGTTTGCCTGGAGAAAATGGCCACTCTGGAAGGTGGACTCTGCGGCATTATATCCCAATAGGGTTGCCCAGTCTGGGTGGGAAAATACCTGGGGACTTTGGGGGTGGAGCCAGGAGAGGGTGGGGTTTGGGGAGGTGAGGGGCCTTTGCATGGTACAGCACCATAGAGTCTGCCCTCCAAAGCAGCCATTTTCTCCAGGGGAGCTGATCTCTGTCAGCCGGAGATCAGTTGTAAAAGCGGGAGATCCCCAGGCCCCACCTGAAGGCTGGCAACCCTATATCCCAATGCAATCCCTCCCCCTCCCCCACCCTTCTGAGACCCTACCCCCCAAATCTCCAGGTATTTCCCAACCGAGAGCCAGTAACCGTAGCTGATAGGGCTCCTACGTTTAAAATTGAGGGTGTGGGGAGAACGAATGCAAAAGGACTTCAAAATTGTCCATTTTAATTTCATACGTTTTCCTTTCCTTTCATTTTCTTTTAAGGACATGCTTTTCTGGAGGCAAAAGCCTGCCGGAAAAGATTCCTTAAAATGAAACTCCCTCGCCTAAAATTCGGGCGTAACGAAAAGCATGCAGGGCAGAACAACCTGCACTGAAATCAAACAGGTAATTTTTGAAGTGCGCCCCCTTAATAATAATATATTTTTCTTTCCTAAACAACAAGGTTGCTAGCCATGAATTAAAGATACCCTCATCATACATACATTTCTCCGAAAGAAGTACCGTTCCAATACCCAACGCGCTTCTCACAGCCGGATCGATCGGTACGGAAGTCAACGCTAAAGCTGTACAGGTTCGAGTGCTTTCTTTTGCTTGTCATAGTCTCTTGCGAGGCATATCTTTGAGCATTTGCATTTTTATGATACCATAAAGTCAACTCATTTTGGATACTACCAAAACAGGTAAATCCTGGGTTTTTCTGCACATGTTTTTTGCTCCAGCTTGACTTCTTAACTGTATTGGTTCCCCCCCCCCCTTACTTGTAGTATTGTTTGCCAGTCATTGCTTTCACTTTTTCCCTCAAGCCTTTCGCCTGTTGTTTTCAGACCACCGTGTCAAGAGAGACGGTCACCCCTGTACCAGTCAGCCTGACAGTTTCTACACCAGTGTTTGGCCCTGTCATAAATTTAAAGCAATAGCCTCTCTTCGGATGTGCCATCCAAGGGTTAAAGAATAACATGGGGAGCGTTCCATATCAGATGCCTACTATTCTTACTGTATTATGGATGGAGCATAATAACAAGGTCTCGGTTAATGACTCTCGGTTAATGACTCTCTGCATTCCACAATTAGGAAGGGTACATCTGCCCATCAGTCTCTGATTTTGATATGTTTATTTCCTTCACTGAGTTTCCTCCCAGAATTAAACCCAAACAAATGATGACCCTATAAACTAAGCTTGTTGCTCCAGTGTGAGGCTTCTGTACTAACAGCAATAGATCAGACCTTTGGGTTTAAAGCAAAGCTCTTTATTTCTAATACTGGAACAGGTACTCGATGTTTGTTAGAGATACAGGAAAGGAAATAACATGGGTTAATATACCTTCAGGCATGGGTGCTTGAACATAATTGACCAATCAGAATAAACGCCAAAAAGCGGGGGGAAATGGCAACCATTGGTTCTCACCGAAAGGTGGGAAAGTTATAAAAATTCCCTTCATGCCCTGAGTGACCCAGATGTGCGAACTCTAGGCTAAACATTTGGTCAGCAACAATAAAAAAGTCCCCAAGGTTGTAATAGCTTTGATAAAATACTTCAAGCCTGAGAGGGGAGGAGGAGTAGACAGGATGAGATAGCGTCAGTTGTTTATGTGGCAGGCCATCCTCCCGGGAAGAAAGTAACATTAAGCAGGACAGTTAATTCTACTTCTAGGCAAGCAATAAAACATTTAGTGATACTGTGACACAAAGAAACAGAAAGTAACAGCAGAGCAACCGTTAAATGCAAATAAGACAAGCAGGCTATTGTCAGATTTTGACATCCAGTTTGGTCCTTGCATCTTTATTATGCTGTGTGCTGATTTTCTGCTCACCCTCTACCTGTTTATATGGACTAGCAACTTCCATTTCAATGTATCTGAAGAAGTGTGCATGCACATGAAAGCTTATCCCTTGAATAAGTCTTTGTTGGTCTTAAAGGTGCCACTGGACTCAAACTATGCCATTCTTCAGCTATTCCGAAGCTGAGATGAAAAACCTGAGATTGTACCTTTGCATATCAAAACGATCTGATTTAACTAATCTCAGATGGGAGGGAGAGGAGTCTTCCTCTTGTGCCATTACACCTATTACAACTATACCTATTCCATTTCATGGTCTTATATTTCTTATGAATGTTATACTCCAGAATGAATTACAACAAAGTTAGGAAAATATCTTAAGCGCGCAAACAGTACGTAAAAATGACAACGAAAGAACACCTTCTGATTTCCAAATACAGTAGCAAAAATCAATCACACCACATTGATGAACATAATAAATGACTGTCAGTGACAAGCAGAGCCATCATTTCATAGTTTGGTTACAGATTAAGACCTAGTGTTGCCAACCTCCAGGTGGTGGCTGGAGATCTGGGGTTACAACTGATCTCCATGTGATACAGATTAGTTCCCTTAGAGAAAATGGCCACTTTGGAATGTTAGCTCTATGGCCGTATACCATCTCCTAGCCAACTCCCACCCTCCTGAGGCTTCACCCAATGTTCCCTCTAAGCTGAGTTAGTGTGAGCTAACTCACAGTTTTTTAGCCTCCGGCTCACACATTTTTGCCTTCATGCAGGAAGGATGGCTCCCGAGCAAACTAATTTATGCAGTAGCCAAATTGCTCCCTCACAATTTTAATGCCGGTTGCTCACAAAGTAGAATTTCTGCTCACAAGACTCCACAGCTTAGAGGGAGCATTGGCACTACCCCCAAAATCTCCAGGTATTTCCCAACTGAGAGATGGCAGCTCTATTAAGACAGCTGACATGCAAAAGTCCTCTGAAAGGAGGAATAACTTCAACCAATTAATAAAATACTATAGGACTGGAAAAAGTGCAGAGGAAGGCAACTAGAACGATATAAGGGTTGGAACACTTTCCCTATGAAGAAAGGTTAAAGCGCTTGGGGCTCTTTAGGTTGGAGAAATGACGGCTGAGGGGTGACATGATCGAGGTTTACAAGATTATGCATGGGACAGAGCAGGTAGAGAAAGAGGTACTTTTCTCCCTTTCTCACCATACAAGAACTCATGGGCACTCCATAAAATTGCTGAGCAGTCGGGGGTTAGAACAGATAAAAGAAAGTACTTTTTCACCCAAAGAGTGATTAACACATGGAATTCATGGCCACAGGAGGTGGTGGCAGCTACAAGCATAAATGGCTTCAAGAGGGAATGGGATAAACATATGGAGCAGAGGTCCATCAGTGGCTATTAGCCACAAGGTATAGATAGGAATTCTCGATCTGGGGCAAGTGATGCTCTGTATTCTTGGTGCTTGGGGAGGCAACAGTGGGAGGGCTTCTAGTGTCCTGGCCCCACTGCTGGACCTCCTGATGGCACCTGGTATTTTTGGCCACTGCGTGACAGAGTGTTGGACTGGATGGGCCATTGGCCTGACCCGACATTGGCTTCTCTTATGTTCTCTTAACCATCAGTGGAACCCCAACCGGGATGGAGCCAGGCAGACTCCTCTTGGGAGGATATTTCATATTTCACACTGCTGAGGTGAAGGCCTTCCCTTGTTGGGAGATTCTGCGCCTGATTTATCATCCACTTTTTCTCTGCAGTCGAAACAGTTCCACTTTGCCTTGCAATATATGCTTGCATTCTGCATCTAGTCCACACTTGTTCATAGTTTCGGAATTTGGTTTCTGCATGTGCCACTCTTAAGTCCATCTCGGCTTGCCTTCATATTCCTTCAGCGCTTGAACAGTAGATGGTCACCCGTCTCCTGCAGTGAATCTTGGAGATTTGCCATAGGTGACATGAAAAGTGTCTCTTGCATCTCCTCCAAGCTAGGGAAACTTTATATGTTGAATTGTCATGCAGCTATTCAAGGCACAGGAGCCCTGCCAGGGAAAAGGGGCAGTGCATTTGATGTTTGCAAAAGCTATTCAGAGAACGTTAGCAAACACAAACTTGGTCTTATTTTTGTGATGAATTAATCCTGGTGTCCTTTGCCACTTGTCCCAACAGAATGCTTGCCAGATTATCAGGAAGCGTCTTGAGCCAGTCATTAAAAAAAATCTGCAAGGCAAATGGCAAGACTGGGTAAGTACCATTTGTATTCTTATAATGCGAGCATTATCTGATTTAGATCACACGTTGGTGTAGACACTCAGACTCCCATTCCAATTCCTACTTGTGTAGACTGATTTTCAGACTCAACATGGGAGGCAGAGTTCTAAACCAACCAAATACAAGTACCTCCGCTGTGTAACGTAGCTCCACCAACACTGATACTCTGTTTTGGTGAGAGAGATATGGATTCTGTAAATTTGTGGGGAAAATGTGGGAAAAATGGAAATCTAGGATGGGGAGTAATTACTTTCTTACTCCTGAACTTATTTCACTGCTTTATCAACACATCATGCATCAGTTGTAACTTAGTCAGCACACAACATTGTACTCTTATATTTATCTATATATGTACAAAACTTTCTTCTGGTTTAAGGGCAAAAACTCTATGCGATCCTTTGCCCTTAAACCAGAACGTTGTGCGGCAACATCCCTGGTGTGATGACATCACTTACGCGTGACATCATCATGGTGGGACGTCACCACACAGCATCACTGTTTGGGGGCGGGGTTTTCCCTGCCGGTCAGCTAGCCGATGCCAGGCAGAAGCCCAGCAAATCGGGGGATCCCCTGGCCAGACCGGGGGTCTGGCAACCCTAGTGTGAGACAGGATACTGGACTAGATGGATGTGGGTCTGATCCAACAAGACTCTTTTTCTTATGTTCTTGATGTGTTGAGGCCATGGGGTGAAGCAAGCAGGAATAATCCTGATTCCCCCCACCCCTGCACACTCAGTCTTGATTATTCACAATTCATTGTCTGCATAGTGGTACTGGTGGTAGAAAGTGCTGTCAAGCTGTGGATGACTTATGGTGACCCCATAGGATTTTCAAGGCAAGAGACATTCAGAGGTGGTTTGCCACTGCCTGCTCCTGCATAGCAACCCTGGACTTCCTTGGTCGACCCAGCTTAGGTTCTGAGATCTGACAAGATGGGGCTAGCCTTGGGCCATCCAGATCAGGGTGCGTAGCGGTCGTATTTCCCATAACTTTTATTTCACTGACCTGGAAGAACAGTAAGCTCCAGCACAGACATTCTCTAATTAGGGTCATTTTACACCTCTCCTCTAAAGTAGTTTGACTGCTGTCTTTTCCTATGTTCGTTTCACGCTGGTTTCAAATTTCACTCCCTGGGTCTGAAGAGTACAAAGCAACAGGATCTGTTTTAAGCAGTAAAATGCTAGCTTGACCACAGGAGGGCAATTAACGAATGTAAACAGTAATTTTTGAACTAGAACAAGTATGGTTTGAAACTAGAAACAGGTATAGACGGGTTTTTTTGAAACTAGAATGATTCCAGCGGGAAAGTCAGATGTAGATTTGACATAAAACTTCATATATTTCCTAAGGAGAATGAAAAAGTCTGTTCCCAATTGTGTAGTTTCTCACCTCAATCTTGGATACTAACAAAAAAATAATAAACTTGCCCATGTAGTAGAGTGGAGTAGAGTTCAATTTTAATGCTCCCCAGGTGTCTTTTTGTTTTTTTAAAAAAAATTTAAATTATTTTCTCAGAAAAAAGGTGGGATACAGAAGGGAAAATGGGGTGGGAGAAAATAAAAATTCACCAGGTAGGTCAAATAATATGAGTTGTTACATACAACAAGTAAGATCAGATACCTTACCAAATAGATTACATATTTCAAATATAGAAGCAAACATTAAAACATCAAGATTACAGAATTTTGGGATAGATTCTCTCTTTAAAAAATAAACAAGAACTTTCCTAAGATTAGCGATAATCTGTTGACGATAAAAGAAATTACATCTTTAACAACTGAACGAACTTCTATGCTAAAATTGAATCACTGTAAAATCCTTAATATTGTCTTACTTGTTTATCTAAATTATATTCTTACTAATTATTTAATTATTAGTGGAATACAGAATCATGTACTGGAACTATAATCAATATCTTCATCACCTTTTAATATGATATCCAGGCTATTCCAGAACTTTAAAAAAATTATTTATTCCCATGGTATAAGTATGCTCCCCAATTTTTGTTTGTGTACATGTTCGTTTGTGTCTCTCTACCAGAAATGGTACTTAATGGTCTAACACTTTCAGATTAAAAAGGCTTTTGAGGAAAGCATCAGTCTCTCGGCTACTGGCTTCTTCAAGTAAGAAATTCCTCACCATCTCTTAAATTGCTGCCTTTGTGAATCTCAGATGCTGTTTGGATTGTGGGACAGATCACGGGTGCTTTCACGCACACAAAATAACACACTTTCAATCCACTTCCAATACACTTTGCAACTGGATTTTACTGTGATGGCAAAATCCACTTGCAAACAGCCGCTGAAGTGGTTCAAAACTGCGTTATTTAGCATGTGTGAAAACTCAGATGACACACTGGAAATTCTATGACACTCCCAGCATTCATTTTCTCTCAAAATCAGGTTCATGAAGACCTAGTTCAAACTGGGTCCACAAGGGGAGGTTTTCCCAACTTGAAACGGCTTCAGGGAGCCATTATTTCCCCTGATGGAGCAACCAGGCTCCTTCCTGTATCGGTGGCCTTATATGGGGCAAAAAGTGGCTTCCCAGGGCCATTTCAGGTCTGAAAGACAGCACAGGGTAAAGGTTTTTGGAAAAGTCTTCCTTCATCCATGCATACATAAGTACCATCAAATCACAACCAACTTATGGTGACCCCAATGCGAGGGGCTTTCAAGGCAAGTGAGAAGCTGAGGTGGTTTGCTACTGCCTTCCTCTGCCTTGGCTGTCTCCCATCCATGTACCTACCCTGCTTAGCTTCTGAGATCTGATGAGATTGGGCTGTACCATGCGGACTTCCCTCCCCCCATACTCTTATTCCAAACTCCCCCCCCCCCCCGCCATGTCTGTGGGAGCACTTACAGTCCAAACTCTCAACCCTGCATTTGTTAACTAAGTGGATTTATCTTATTGGGTTGAGGGTCTATATTTTTCCCCTCAGCAGACTATTACTTGTTATCAGGAGAAATGATGGCAGGGGTTAAATCAGGAGAGCCTTATCATCATCTCATAATTAGCAAATAGGAGCCTGTGTGGGGCTCAAACCAGCTGGACCAGATGTTTTAGAGAATGTACTGGATTGTACAGCAGGGACACCAAGACTTAGAAACTTAGGATTTAGTGAAAGTCCATAGTCAAAGTTAACGAGGCGGAGAGTATAAATCCACTGGGGAAGTCCAGTAGAGGATGTAGAAGGAAATATAGTCGTCAAGTATCAAGAGTATTGAGTCCCTGGTCCAGAAGATAAGTCAGATCAGATGTTTCTTCAGCAACAGTCAGGGGCCAGCTGAACCTTTAAATGGGAAATGACAAGAAAATGACCATGACAAATGGATAATCCATGACCCAATGTATCCCTTTTCTATTTCCCAGCTATGCTGGAGTGTGGAGAACATGCCCATAATCTGGGGTTTTCACATAATTTTTAAAGTCCACGTGAGGAATTTTTTTTAGTGAAAGTGAACTCGTCGTATTTAAACAGCTTGATTTCTTTCTCCGATCAGAGGATATGTCGCCAATATGGACTGGGAGACTGGAGAAGGCCATGCTTTACCCTACTTCGTTTTTGGCGCTGCTTGCTCTGAAGTTGAGATTGACTGCCTGACTGGGGATCATAAGGTGCGCTTTTTAGTATTAGCAATTCCAGGTTGGGAAATGCCTATAGATTTGGGCCTGAGGCTTGGGGTAGGGCAGAGTTTGGGGATGCAAAAGAACTCACAGGGGATGTGACGCCACAGAGTCCACCCTCCAAAGCTTCTGTTTCCTCCAGGGGAACTGATCTCTGTCGTCTGGGAATCTGTTGTCATTCTGGGGGAACACCAGACTCAGGGCTCATTTTGTAGCAGGAGCTCCTTTGCATATTAGGTCACACACCCCTAATGTAGCCAATCCTCCAAGAGCTTACAGAGCTCTTCTTAACAGGGGCTACTTGTAAGCTCTTGGAGAATTGGCTACATCAGGGGTGTGTGGCCTAATATGCAAAGGAGCTCCTGCTACAAAATGAGCCCTGACCAGACTCCATCTGAAGGTTAGCAACCATAGCATTGTTCCCTCTTTGCTGCTAGCTAAGGCCAGGTTCAGTGGCTCCCTTCACCCTATTTGGATATGAACTATTTCTTCATCTGTTGACCTTTCTGTCACCACACACTGCAACACCATATGGATGAGTTTTTTAAAAACCTTGACAGCGTTCTATGCAGGGTGGGAATCACCAGTAGCTGTCAGCCTGGAGAGTCAAATTGAGGCATACGTGTGCTTAAGATGTCCAAGACTTTATGCTACAGTTCTAGAACATTCTGTGTGCCACGTACTTTAGTATAGAATACCAGGACTACGTATGTCCCCATAGACACGATTCTGGCCTGGGTGGACCACCACTGGCTACAATATAGTACGACCTCTCTTTTAGAACTGGAAAAAGTTTTGTCCAGTTCTAGACCCAGACTATTATTGGGATATTTGGTTAATACAGCAGAGTTTTACCCAGTCATAGAAGCGTGATCCTGAGTGCAGTAAATAAAACTCGCAAGAAGTATATTGCAAAAGGGTAAACTTATATTTATTCAGGTAGATTCAGTTCACATTCAGGTGGCAGCTGAAAGGAGAGAGAGAAACCTAATCGAAAGAGTCCTTTCCCTATCACAAATGGCCAGCTTGTCCGGTGTCATGTGTGTGGGAGTACGAGGGCACTGTCTCTACAGGAGAGACCTGCAGAGATCAGTGTCTCCATGGAAGGCCATGTGAAGAAAGTGAGAGGACAGAGAGAGAGAGGAGGGGTCAGAGGGCAGCTCCCAGGTTAAGATAAAGGGAGGCATCCTATTCAAGGAGATAACACCTATACACACTGCGGCTGTGGTCACACTGGCAGCTTGGCGTGATATGGTGCCACCTCTAATTGTACCAGCTTAAAAGTGCTGTGGGGTGTATCATGCAGACAGCACAACCTGTTGCAGGTTACCCACACAGGCATCCCGTGGCCAAGCATCCGTATAAGTGCAGCACCTCAGCCATGGAGTGTGCCGTGTACGCATATAGGCAAAAATTCAAAAAACTCTACCTAGTGGCGGGAACGGATCTGCAGGTTTAGACTGCTAAATCCATTCTGCGCACACTTCCCCGCATTCAGACATCCGGCCATGCACAATGAATGCACGAGGAACCAGAAACACCACTTGTGATGTGGTGCCTTTTAAACATGGCTCCAAGTCGTCCTATGATGGAATGAGTTTGCTGGGGGGCATGCCTGACAGATGTGGCTGTGTGACTGCGCCCATTTGATCCAGAGGGGAGGAGTGGCTGCATTGGGCCAAACTGCTCATGTGATGACAACCTTCGAGTGATGTAGTGCCCCCCAATGTCTAGGCATGCTAAGTCACTCACTCAACAGCTATCTTGGACATGGTGGATCCTGGAGCTTCCAAAAAGAGATCAGAATCTATGATGACATTTCAGGTATAGTTCATATGGGTTTGGAGGATGGTTGCCTTCAAATTTTTCTGAACTGTTTATTTAAAAAATTGCTGTCCTTCTTACTTGTCCGACAGAATCTCCGAACAGACATTGTCATGGATGCCTGTTACAGCATCAATCCAGGAATCGATATAGGACAGGTTTGTATGAGGCATTTCCCCACATTGTACTGAAGGCAATATTCCATTATATGGACTGATATTTTATTTATTTTAATGTGTTTACCATGCTTTTCTCCCACCCTGGGAACTTGAAAAAGCCTTGTCTTATGGGCTTTCTGATCAAAAAAGGTGTACCGAAAGTGCTTTTTGTTCTTAGAGTGATAACCAAAAAACCTCAATCAAGTGCCAATAATACTATATTCCATCTAATGGACGGCTGTAAGCCTTGCTGCTACTGACTGTGGGGTCAGACTTTCAAGAATCAGTGTGGTCCTAAGCATTTTGAAGATAATTTGGTTTTGGCTATCCATATGTTGCTTTTTTAAAGGACTCTCTTAGTAAAGCGAAAGTGACATGCATAGGGAAGTTTTAACATCATAAAAGAGAAGGAAAGGTATTACCTCTTGTATTATGTTGGGTCAAAGGCAGAACCTATTGATGGTAGGATTGCCGCTAGGGTGTGCATACGGTTATATCCAAGCTGAAAAAATATCCCAAAAAAACCTTATTGGTGTTTTCCAGCTGTTCCTTTAGCCAGATATAGATTAGGGTATTTTTTTCAGCAACCCAAAATGGCCAAGCCTCCCCAATCCTGAAAATATTCGGGATTTTTTGGGATCGCTGGATAGTTGATGTTAAAGGGAGTTTAAGGAGATTGCAGTCCCTTTAAATGCCTTCTGGGTGAACTTGCCAGTTGGAGGTGTTTAAAGGGACTGCAAGCCCTTTAAATGCCTTTGGAGTTAACGTGTGGTTTGGCGAAGGGATTTAAAGGGACCAAAGTCCCTATTAACACCTTTCGCCCCCACAATTGAAGGTAATGGAAGGTGGGGGCACCTTCTTTGGGGGCCCATGGAATTGGACCCCCTGGTCCAGTCTTTTTTAAACTTGGGGGGGTTGAGGAGAGGCAACAGAGCTCCAGATACCCTGGACAGATTCCCCATTATACCCTATGGTGACCATAGAATATAATGGAGCCAGAAAAACTGGGATTTCTGAAAAATCCTGACTCCAAATACCATACTGGTATTGGGATTCAGGAATATCAGAAAATACCGATATTTTTCAGGTTCAATATGCCCAACCCCCCAAAGTACTGATTTTTTTTGCACACCCGTAGTTATCACCCTCCAGCTGGGGGCTGCAGTTAGAGGGTTGCCAACCTCCAGACAGCACCTGGAGACCGCCTGCTATTATAATTGATCTCCAGACAACTAAGATTAGTTCCTCTGGAGAAAATGGTCGCCTTAGAGGGTAGACTCTATGGCATGATACCCTGACGAGGTCCCTCCCCTCCCCAAACCCTGTCTTCCCCAGGATCTACTCCTAGATTTTCAAGAATTTTCATAGATTTTCAAGAATTTCCAAATCTGGAGCTGGCAAACCTATCTAATAATGTATGTTCGCAGTAATGGAAAAGTGTATTAGCCTTATAGTTAGCTGCAGAGGCAGATTTAGCACATTGCAATGGGAGTAACTTATGAATCCAAAAGCTACATTCTCTGACAAATTTAATATTTCAAATACACAGACAGAAATCATGTATGTTTATTCCCTCAGATTGAAGGTGGCTTTATGCAGGGACTTGGGCTTTATACTCAAGAAGAAATAAAATTCTCCCCAGAAGGAGAGCAGTACACACGGGGTCCGGACACGTATAAAATCCCTGCTGTTTGCGATGTCCCGGAACAATTTAGAATCTACTTGCTGCCAAACACAAGAAACCCAGTTGCAATCTACTCCTCCAAGGTAAACAAATGAGGAATGCAAATAACATATTAATCAAAGAAAATTCCACGTTGTTGTGTTACTGTTACACTGAATCTACCAAAGACACATTACAGCATTCGTTTGACTTTTAATTCATTCTATGAATTAAGGAACTCTGCTGAAATCAGTAATATTACTAGAAATAAAGGAAGTTTTTTAAGCTATTTCCTATGTCAAGAGAAAAACAGAACTGCCAGTCCCTTTAATATTTTCGTAACACAATAATACCTGAAGTAACATCTCAACTTGGGCAGCAGTACTTTAAAAATGTAATAATAAAGGTCTCATGTGAAATTTGGAAGTGTGTACACAGCCATCTACCAAATGTCTGTGCTGTGTAACTACTAATGATTTTAATGAATTATGTAAAATTCTATTTTTGGGGGGGGGTGTCTAACCAGAGGTTCAACTGGGGTCTGATCATAGCATTTCTAGACAGTGTCTGGCAACCAGCAGGAGGACTGTAGGGGAGGATATAGGAGGACTTGCAATGCTGGCTGTAGTGTCACCTCACTTCTGTCAAAAAAACAGAAGTGACACAGGTAGCTCTAGGAATTGCCAGAAACTCTGTGGTTTTACCACACAGTTTTCATCGTTTACCACCGTTTCCACAATTTCCAGCAATGTCTAACGCTATCCTATGTCACTTCTGGTTTTTTGACAGAAGTGACTCGATGACACACAGCTGTGTTGTGGGGGATCTCCTACCACTGCTCAAAGTGGTGGCAAGCAACAGGAAGGGGAGTGGAAAATCCCCCGCTGCACCAAGGCAATGGGACCCCATTTGATCACACGTTGGACCCATTCATGAGACACATGCTCATTTTGTACAAGATAACTCAGGACCAAACTACCCTCATGTCTGTACACTTAGAATCCATATATTTCAAATTGCAATGGACTAATTTTTGGTCTTTAGTTTACATTTGCAGCTAGCCGCTTTCCATGGAAACATATTGTATTCAAAATACTCAACATTCGAGGTCAGACTTTGCTACTTCTCCAACTGGATGCAATCTGAACTGCTCCACAATGTTCTATAGTACTATTTAGCTGCTGCCGACATTTGCTTTTATTTCTGATCCAACTTCCTAAGCAATCTGTTCGACTGCCTTTTTGTTTTACTTGCAGGGTATGGGAGAAGCTGGGCTATTCTTGGGGTCCTCTGTGTTTTTCGCTATCAAGGATGCAGTGGCTGCTGCCCGGAAGGAAAGAGGACTGAATGAAATTTTTACACTGGACAGCCCACTGAACATAGCAAGGATTCGCATGGCCTGTGCCGATCATTTCACAGAGATGGTAAAGACTTTCTAAATATTCTTTCCCCTGTCCTTTCTGTACAAAGCTTGCAATTCAAAGCCCCTAGACCCTGCTGTTTATTATTTCCATGAAAGAGCTTCATAGAAGGTATGCCTTGTGAGAATCGGCTTGTTGCATCCAAAAAAGTGGGCTCCAATCCATGAACATTTACGTTGGAACACAGTCTATTTGGTTTTGCGGTGCCACAAGACCCTGGCTTAAATTTGCTCTGCAATTCTTATACCCAGCTATCCGTGACCTGACCTGGATGACTGAGGCTACCCCAGTGTCGTCAGATCTTGGAAGCTGAGCAGGGTTGGCCTTGGTCAGTACTTGGATGGGAGACCACCAAGCAGTTCCAGGTTCATGATGCAGAAGAAGTCAATGGCAAACCACCGTTAATCTCTTGCCTTGAAAACCGTACGCTGCAGGGGTGTCAAACATATGGCCTGTGGGCCAAAACTGGCCCATCCAGGGCTCTTATCCAGCCCGCAAGCAACTGGTCATTACCTCTATTGCCAGATGACCGAGGCAGTGCATGATGTCCATGTATACTGTCCCGGTGCCAACGCACAGTGGGCGGTGGAAGTGGGAGGGTGGGCATCAGGGAGATACTGCAAGGAAATACTGTAGGAGTGTTAACGTTTAAAGCATGTTTGTATTTTGCGTAAAAAATAATATCTTTAATTGGGTTTGGCTGTGTCCTTTATAAAGTTTGTATCTCCCATAACTGGCCTTACATTTTATGGCACACATGGCCCAGCCCAACAAGGTGACGTTTATGTCAGATCCGGCCCTCGTAACAAATGAGTTCGACACCCTGCCCTACAGGGTCTCCATAAATCCATTGTGACTAGACAATACTTTACATGTACACACGTCTGCTCCCTCCCTCAATATCCAGACGAGGGCTGATAAGTACTGGAGTTGGGAGGCTGGTAACTGTGAAATCAGCATAGTAGTTCATTGTGGGTCAGATGGAACAAACATGGGGGACTGTGGTCAAGAGGCCTGCTTATATTTCAGGTAAGCCGCACCCCCCACAGGGGATTGGATAAACAGGGATTAGGTTCCCGCCAGAGGCTATCATAGGTCCATTTGAATATCCTAAGCCTCTGATAGGGGGCCAATCAGGATCCTAGGGTCTATTGTCCTTTGAGACTGAAGCTCAGGTCTGTGTCTCGGCCAGGCGCTCCTGGCTGGGCTCAATACCATTACAGGAGCACCTGGTGAACATGTCCAGACATGTAGCAGGGTACATTACAAGGGCTTTGTCACAGAGGAACGAGGCAGAGAAAACAAAAGGAAAAAAACAGATGTGGCCATGCCCGGAATCGTTCAGAGAAGATATATCCTCCTCCAGGGCTCTTGAAGTAATTTCTTGTGAGGACCGGATTTGACATAAATTGGAGTTTGTCGGGCTGGACCATGTGTGTCATAAAATGTAACACCAGGTAGCAGAGATATAAACTCTGACACACATGGCCCAGCCTGACAAAGTCCAATTTATGTCAAATCCAGCCCTCATAAGAAATGACTTCGACAGCCCTGTATGTGGGCTCTATGGGGCTCACTTTGGAACAGTCCCTGCAAGCAAGGATTCTTGTTTTTTGAACACAACAACCCTCCAAAATACTGAGATCAGTTCCCCCGGAGAAAATGGATGCTTTGGAGGATGGACTCCGTGGCATTCTACCCCACTGAGATCCCTGTCCTCCCCCGGCTCCATCCCCAAATCTTCGGGAGTTCCTCAAACTGGATTTGAAAAACCTACCCCCCACCCCACCCCAAATCTCCCGCTGGTGGCAGGGAGAACCTGGCAATCCGTCTCTAGTCAGTAAGGAACTGGAAATGCAGCTTCTGGTCAGAGAACTGAGGAGGAGTTATAGTCGTTGCTGGTTTGTTCCACAGTCGCTTGCGATAACGCCTGGGTCAGTGAAGCCTCTCTTTTCCTTTAATGAGCCATCAAAACATCCAGTTGCTGGGGAAAGCCAGTTTGGTGTAGTGGTTAGGTGAGTGGACTCTAATCTGGAAGAACTGGGTTTGATTCCCCACTCTTCCACTTGCACCTGGCTGGATGACCTTGGGCAAGCCGTAGTTCCGGCACAGCTGTTCTTGAAAAGGAGCAGTTTCTGTCACTCAGCTCCACCTACCCCCCCCCCCTTTTCCAAATCACATTTCACATCAGGGTTGCCAAGCTCCATGTGGGGCCTGGAGATCTCCTGGAAGTACGACTGGTCTCCAGTCCACAGAGATGGGTTCCGCTGGAGGAAATGGCTGCTTTGGAGGGTAGACTTTAACGCATTATACCCAGCTGAAGCTCCTCTCCTCCCCAAATCCTACCCTCCCCAGGATCCACATCCAAATCTTCAGGAATTTCCCAACCTTGAGTTGGTCACCCTATTTCACATACATGCATTTCAGTTACTTTGTATGAGGCAATGAGAGCCCTGTACTGTACAGGGTTCCCCAGAAAATACTCTCCCTGGGTTGTTAGCCTCCATTCACTGACTCCACACCTACTGAGCTAAATCAATTGGTTGCTGGGCCTTACACAGGCTAGGTAGTAGGAGAGAAGAAGAAGAAGAGATTGGATTTATACCCTGCCCTTCACTACCCGAAGGAGTCTCAGAGCGGCTTACACTCTCCTTTCCTTTCTCCTCCCCACAACAGACACCCCTGTGAGGTAGGTGGGGCTGAGAGAGCTCCTCCGAGAACTGTCCTTGAGAGAACAGCTCTAAAAAAACTTATGACTGACCCAAGGTCACACCAGCAGTTGCATGTGGAGGAGTGGGGAATCAAACCCAGTTCTCCCAGATTAGAGTCCACACTCCTAACCACACCACCAAACTGGCTCTCTTTCCACCTAGTAGGCCATTCAGTTCTCCTAAAGTCAACCTAGATGAGACCAGGGGAGTTTTGGGGTGAGCTCTCTCATGTATTTTTAATTTTAAGAGTAGCACACAGTAGAAAGGGGAGTATTGGGTTTTGAATTTTCTGCATTTCATCACGAATTCACACTTTAAAACATTTCTCTCTCTCATTTCCCCCCCCCCCTTTAGATTCCCAAGGATGCACCTGGGACCTATAAACCATGGGCTATTGACAGAAACTAATATATTCTGTTTCCCCTCCCTATTGCTGTGATTGTCTTAGTAAGTTGTTGATCTATTATTACAAGCCTAATCGCAGAAACAATCACATCTACTTGCATGCCAAATATTGTTCACTTAAGAGCTGCTGGATTGATGTAAACAAAGATGTTTTAGAGTTTGAAGTGCCAGGATGAATTCTGTTCTGCTCTATCTATATCAGTAGGATTGCTCGCTCCAGGCTGGGAAATATCTGGAGATTTTGGGAGTGGAGCCTGAGGAGGGTGGGGTTTGGGGAGGGGGAGGGACTTCAATGGGGTATAATGCCTATCGCTTCACAATGAAAAAACAGGACATTCCAACTGTAAAGCAATGGTATATTAAAGCTTGTGATTATTTTATTGCAGACAAAATATCGGACTGGGTCGCTCAACAAGATAACACAGAGGATTATAACAGCTTGATGGAGAAATGGACCACTTTAATTGGTGCACAGAAAGAGATTATATTTAATACACTGCATTCTGATTGGGCAGAATGTAAATCTTTATAGATGTTCTTTTGAATAGAAGAAGTAAATTACTAGAATGACTTTGATTTATTGTTGAAACAGGCGTATACTATAAATGTGGACATTTTCTATCAAAGCATAGTGACGGTTTAAGATTTTGTTGATTGCTTTACCCTATGAGTTGTATTTAGTAGTTGTTAAGCACTTTATCGGGAACAAAGTCATTACATGTTGTTAATACAGTCGAATTTCTTATGTGTTCTGTATTGCAATGTATTTTAATTGAATTTAAAATAATTTTTTTTAAATGGGGTATAATGCCATAGAGTCCACCTTCCAAACGGCCATTTTCGCCAGGTGAACTGACCGCTGTCACCTGGGGATCAGTTGCAATCAGTATTTCCTCTAAGCTGAGTTAGTGTGAGCCAGCTCACAGTTCTTTAGCCTCCGGCTCACACATTTTTGTCTTCGCGCAGGAAGGATGGCTCCAGAGCAAACTAATTTATGCAGTATCCAAATCGCTCACTCACAACTTTAATGCCAAGTAGCTCACTAAGGAGAATTTTTGCTCACAGGAATCCACACCTTAGAGGGAGCACTGGTTGTAATCCCAGGAAATCACAGGCCACTACCTGGAGGTTGTATAAATGTAACGGGAACACAGTGAAAGTAAGTTATAGTCAGGGGTCATTTCGTAGAAAAAGAGGTGCAGGAGCTCATTAGCATAACTCATTTGCATAACTCATTTGCATATGCCACACACCCCTAACATACCAGAAGTGTGTCAGAAGGCAACACCCACCCCTCAGGCTCCACTCCACAGGTGAGTGAAACTGACCTGCTCTTCCTCCATTCCCTTCCCCATCCAATACTTTGTGCAATAAAAATAAGCGTAAAGAACACACCCACATTCTCTTCCTGCTCCCTTGAAACCACTGGACTTCAAGTAGACTTGAGATACCCAGGACATGTGCACCAACCCATCCCTTTCCCTTCCCCTCCCCACAACCAGACACCCTGTGAGGTAGGTGGGGCTGAGAGAGGTCTTTTGAGAACTGCTCATGAGAGAACAGCTCTGAGAGAACTTGTGACTGGCCCAAGGTCACACCAGCAGCTGCATGTGGAGGAGTGGGGAATCAAACCCAGTTCTCCCAGATTAGAGTCCAACTCCTGACCACTACACCAAACTGATGGGGTGGAAGCTGCTGAAGGGTTGGTGAAATTTCTCCAGTACTTATGTGCCATGTGCCCAGATGAAAAATGGTATACTTAGAAAATTTATATGCCACCTTGAGCAAGTCTCTGGAAAAGCAGCACACAGTCATAAAAGTAACAATGATAAAATTATCAAAATTATTAAAATAAAACATTCAAAACAACAAAGACCCTAGCTGGGCTTTCCCCGGGGCGCTGCGCCTCTGCACTGCTCGGGGAAGCCGAGGAGGGGCGGGGCTTGGTCATGTGCCCGCCCCCTGGGCTCCTCACTCCCGGAGCTGCGCTCCTGTGAGCTCCCGCTCCAACGGACCCCTGGTTATAGTACAAAAACACAACACTGAGGCTGTAGCACTGTGTAAAGAAATACAAATGGATCTGTAAAGTCCTAAAGATAGTCTTACTGAAAATTTGTAGTATGAACAGCTAACATCTCAGCTAACATACATTCATACAAATTCAATACAGTCCATGCAGGACTCCTTAGATAAATTCCAACTTCCAAAAATTTCAACTACAATTCGATACACAGGATACAGCCAAGTTCTTTTCCAAACTTCAAATTCAATTCAGTACATAAGAATCACAAAACTTCCTATTGACTGATGCACAGCAGTCTACAAAACTTCTAGCTGACTTGGAATGCAGACTTCAGAACTGATTACTGTGTGACAGAGTGTTGGACTGAGTGGGCCATTGGCCTGATCCAGTGTTGGCTTCTCTTAGGTTCTCTCTGTGTCAATGTGAGTAGGCATTTTCTTCTCACATTGACACAGAGAGTACTCCATCTTTCTGTGTTATACCTCTGAGGATGCCAGTCACAGCTGCTGGCGAAACGTCAGGTACTACAATGCCAAAACCACAGCCATACAGCCCGGAAAATCTACAACAATCTGATTATATTGCTTTGTCATAGTACACTAAATTTGGCGAGGAAGTGTAGGTGTAACAGCAGTAATCCCCACAAGTAATTTTAATCCACACTTTCAATTTGATGTTGTGCCACCAGGAGCAAACAGCAGGAAGTAGGATTGTTAGATCCAGGGTGGGAAACTCCTGGAGATTTGGGAGTGGGGCCTGGGGAGGACAGGGACCCCAGTGGGGTACAATATCATAGTAGAGTCCACCCTCCAAAGCATCCATTTTCTCCAAGGGAAACCGATGTCTCTAGTCTGGAGATGAGCTGTAATTCCAGGGGGTTCCCAGGACCCACCTGGAGGCTGATACCCCTAGAACAGGGTTGGGCAAATGGCAGCCCACGGGCCACATACGGCCCACCACAGAGTTTTTTGCGTCCCGCCAAGACATGAAGATTAACAAGAGTAAATATAGATGCTCTTTGACAGACATTAACTTGCAGGCTGTGATGAGAATCTCAAGAAGCAATCTCACTCCTGATTTCAAAAAAATTGGAGAAAAGTGTGATAGGGTACATTTGTCTCATTAAACTGATTCTAAAATGAAATGTGCTTGCAGCTATAGACGATATGAAATTGGCACAATAAATAAATTGAATAAGACTACCACTATTTTATTTAATTTATAGCTATTGATTTTTATGATACAATGTATACCTTTTCTGAAATGCAAAGTTAAGTAATGAATGCAATCATTTTAACAGGTGCGGCCCTCCGCTAACCTCCGCTCCCACAAAGTGGCCCTCGAGCCAAAACAATTGCCCACCCCTGCCCTAGAAGGAAGGGAAAAATTTATAAAAACACTAAAATATACAGAGTGGCTTAACAAGATAACTTTAAACCCTTTCTTGCTTTGCTTCCTCCAAAGGCCCCCTGGGAGCTGGGGGGGGGGGGGGAGGGCTTGCCACCACCGCCATTTGTGCCCACTAGGGGTGTGTAAATAAAATATTTTTTGGCCTGATTCAGATAGGGCCAAATCAGGCCACATCTGTTCCAGCTGTCGAATGACTCCCGCATGTCGGTTTGGGCAATGCAAGCTGATTCGGGAGTCATTCCACCGGCCAAATGTCAGTTTCAGCCCCATTATACCCTATGGGCCATTGAAGTCAATGGCAAAAACTCATAGGGTATATGAGGGGCTGGAGGAGAGGGGGTTTGAGGGAGAGGCGCCAAACTTGCAGAGTAGCTGCGGGGGCCTCTCCCTGAAATACCCACCAAGTTTCAAGAAGATTGGAACAGGGGTCCAATTGTATGGGCACCCAAACAGGTTGCGCCATCTCCTCCACTGCTCTCTATGGTGGGAAGAAAACATTACTTTTTTCCCACCATAGAGAACAATGGCGGGGATGGGGCAACCTGTTTGGGGGCCTGTAGAATTGGACCCCCTGGTCCAATCATCTTGAAATTTGGTGGGTATTTGGGGGAGAGGCTCCACCAGCTATCTTGTAAGTTTGGAGCCTCTCCCTCATACCCCCTCTCTTCCAGCCACTTTTAAAGCTGCCACCAAATTTCAGCAGCAATTCGGGGCACGCCAAATTAGATCAGAGAATCTGATTCGGCCCGTGACTGCCCCAGTGCCCACTCCTGGGCTGGCAAAGCACCACTCCACCTTGCTCCGGCCCCAAATGACCCCTGAGCATGGCGCTAACAGATAATATATTGAAGGAAGTCTGTTTATTAACTGCTGAGATGGTGAAACTTATCTCAGAATCACTGAGTTAAATTAGATTTAGCCTAGAGCAACACACAGTAATGGTAGCTGACTTAACAGGACCCATTAAATCTGCAGCTGATACAATGGCTAATGAAGTCGATTCTTTTACCGCCCCAGTTACCAAAGAAGACAAACCAGATCTGAGTCAAACGCAGACAAGAGAAAAGGAATCTCACAATCTGGTTCTGCAACCACACAAAGTTTGTTTAACGGTATGTCGATATAAGGGACAGATTCCTATTTGAAAGTCTGTGAAACAAGCTGTCTTTCATCTGAGGTCACTCTTTCCAGAGAGTAATATACCAATATGTTATATTAACATACCAATAGATTTAATAACATACCAGTAGATTTAATAACATACCAGTAGATTTAATAACATACCAATAGATTTAATTGCAGTAGAACCGCTAACTAGTTCTAATCAGCACAGAGGTTACTTTTAAATTTCAGCATCTCAAAGTTGCCTGTGCTGATACTGCGACAGAAAGCTTTTCTGGCAACCAGAGGAATTTTTCCAGCCAGAGTCTTTGTTAACACACACAAACAATTCCTTTAATGGCATTTCACAAAAAGTAAAAACATAATATCTAAGAAATAAAAATTCAGATTCTGCCTAAAATAGAATTCCGTTAAAAAATTACGGGGATCATCAGCATAGATTAAAGGGAGATATTCAAGGATCTGTTTTTTCTCTATAATGGCAAGCCAGGGTGAACCCTCAGTCTCAGCATTTGGTAGCTATAGCCAGAAGGATCAGTTAAAGTGCAGTTGGGCCCAAAATTTGAAGGTCATAAGCCACGCCCTCATAGACATAAGGCTTTGACCACTTTCCAGACAGAGTGCTTCATACGGGGCAGAAGGTGGAACACCTGGTATCTTTCTTTAAAAGCTCAAATGGACCTGTCCAATTGTCTTATTAACTGCCTTAGTCCACACAGGGACTCCATAAAGTAGTTGGGGATCTATTTTTATTTTAAATACTTTTAGCACTGATGGCACAGATTGGTTCCCTCTCTCTGAAAAGTAAAACCATAGGAGGGCATTGACATTTGCCTTCAGGTTGTTAGTTGCTATCCTGTGCTGAAGAATCGAATTTGTGGTGGCATGAAAATAAAGCCCTAGGTATTGAAAGTATCTTACTTGCTCAAACTTATTGTTGCCAATTCTCCATGTGAATTGATTCCTAGATTTTGCGAAAATTAAGATTTTTGATTTCTCATAATTTAGTTCTAATTTATTGATCTTACAGTAGTCCTGGTGGCTATTTAGAAGTAAACCCACACGAGTGCAAGAAAGCAGGACCATGTCATTGGTATGTGGGCAGAGCCTAGTTTTGGTCAGTGTCCAGCTACCTGATTTAAGAACAGAGCCAAATCCCTCATGAAAAAATTAAAAAGAAGGGGTGCAAGCACACATCCCTGCTTGACTCCTTTACTGGTAGAGATCTTAGGAGTCAATCTACCAGACGAAGAGCATCTGATTTGGCGCAAGGTAGCATTATATAGTCTACTAATTGTAACCTCTTATCAAGGGATGCGCTAGCTAATTTTTCCCAAAGGTGGTTCCTAGAAATGAAATCGATGGCTCCTTTGTTAACACTATAATAACTTATTTGTTCTCTAAAGGGCAACGTGTAAATATCTCTATCACCATGGAAGACCTCTTTCCAGAAAATTCAACAACAATAAATCCTAAGGTCAAAATTAGCATGCCAGATACATCCAAAGACTCTCAGTGTGGTAGTGGCAGTGGATGTGCCAGTCTTGAGAATTCCATCAAAAAGGGTTTACTTAATTCCTTGGCAACGACCGAGCAATCAGAAATAACAACACGTTTGGACTGGTTAAGATCAAAGCTTCTAAAATCAAAGGAAGCCTCAACAAACCAAGTGCTAACTCATCGCTCAGAAAGTGACCTGAGGGCAACGAATTTAACAACTCCAACTTTAAGTTTCAGAGACAACATACTAGTCAACTGATGGAGATCGATTTGGAAGAACATCACATATCTCTACAAGAGCCTAATTTGGCCCATGGTGATCAGTATAAAAATGGTTACATCTTTCATGATTTAAGAGGAGATTTAGATAAAATCTTGAACAATTGACAACTAAGGATATTGTCATGGAACTTGGCGAGGGGGCATAACAAGCTTTTTAATTTGGAATTTTCTAAATTTTTATATAATTTTGATATCTTATTTGTACAGGAAACCTGGGTTCAAGATCCCACCTCCCTATCCCTCCAAAGCTTTAGAACATATGCCACACCGGCGATTTAAGACACTTTCTAAAGGGTGAGGCAGTGGTGGTTTGGCACTACTAGTTACGGTTGACTTAAAAACAGAAATTCAGGTCCTAGAAAGCATTTGTCCAAATATACAGATATTACAGATTAAGGGACAGTACACAGATGCTCTTTTGTGTGTAAATGTTTATTTGCCACCAAAATGTTCTAAAGCCCAGGACAAAGGGAAGTTGTGGGAACAGTTGTTTACAACACTTGAAGATTTTTTTTCTTTTCAAAATAGTTTTTATTTGTTTTTCATTTATAACTACAATATACAGGATAAGTGTATACTTCTTTTCAAGTCTATAGATTATTTCAAACCATATTCATACATTTTATGAAAACAAGTATTTACCATTATTATTTACCATAGGTGAAGAGTATTAATAACATCAGGTATTGTTTCTTTAGTAGTTAGATGCGTTATGATGGGTGACCACATACATGTAATATCATCATGTCCTTTATTAGATTTTGGTTGTTTCGTTATATCTGAAATCTTTTCCATCATGAACAGGTTCCATAACTTTTTGGACCAGAGGTTAACAGTTAGTTTGGTTTTTGATTTCCACGTGGAGGCTATTGTTGTCTTGGATCCAAATAGTAATAAGGCAATTCTCTTTCTTTGTGTAATGGATACAGTTTCTTCAGCTCTGAGATTCAAAAGTACTAATTCTGGGCTTTTGTCTATTGTGTGTTCTGTTCTGTTCCTTATTTCCTCTATTATTTTATCCCAGAAGGATGCAATGACAGGGCATTCAAACCAATTCCCTCTTGAAGGTCCTGGTAAGTCCCCCCACCAGCCAGCTGATCGGCGACAGAGTAGGGCCTGAAGGTGGGGAATTCCCTGTCTCCAAATACTAGAGTTGCCGACCTCCAGGTATGGGCTGGAGAGCTCCTGGTCTCAAGGTTATAGAGATCAGTTCCCCTAGAGATGATGGCTGCTTTAGAAGGTGGCCTCTATGGCATTATTCCTCACTGAGATCCCTCCTCTCCCCCAACCCCGCCCTACCCAGGCTCCACCCACCAAACCTCCAAGAATTTCCCAGCTCAGACCTGGCAGCTCTAGATACAGGGGTGCACCAAGGAGCACATCTCTAGCACAGAGGAAGGGTGGAATAAAAATGTGATGGAAAGACATTGGAATTCTATCTTCGGAGGAAGGGGCAAGACCGTAGATTTATATCCTATGTGGTCATGGTACGTAAAGGGCCACCTCCTACCCTATGGTGCTGCTGGATCAGGCCAGTTGGTCCATCTTGTCCAATATTCTAGTTCACAAATTGGCCAACCTGTTGCCCTGGAAGGCCAACAAACAGGGCCCAGAGGCTTTCCCCTGATGTTGCCTCGTGCCTCTGGTATGCAGAGGTTTCCTACTTCTGACTTTGGGGGGGGGTCCCTTCAGTCCTCATGGCTAGTAGCCATTGATGGACGTCTCCACCACGAGTCTGTCAAGGACACCAATAGATTTATGAGTCTGCAGGAATAGGGGCCTCATAGGTGTCAGGATTAAGGCTGCTAGCTCTGGGTGGGGAAATAGGAGAGGAGGAGAATGAGACTGGGTTTATACCCCACCCTTCACTACCCAAGGGAGTCTCAGAGCGGCTTACAAACTCCTTTCCCTTCCCCTCCCCACAACAGACACCCTGTGAGGTAGGGCTGAGAGAGCTCTGAGACAACTGTCCTTGAGAGAACAGCTCTGACAGAACTATGGCTTGCCCAAGGTCATCCAGCAGGTGCAAGTGGAGGAATGGGGAATCGAGGTCCGTGCACTTAACCACTACACCAAACTGCCTAACACACCAAACTGGAGATTTGGGGTGGAGCCTAGGGAGGGTGGGGTTTGGGGAAGGGAGGGACTTCAGCAGGGTATAATGCCATACAGTCCACTCTCCAAAGCAGCCATTTTCTCCAGGGGGACTGATCTCTATTGCCTGGAGATCATTAGCAATAACGGGAGATCTCCAGACCCTGCCTGGAGGCTGACAACCCTAGTCAGAATAGAGGACTGCACAATCTGAAAGCTGAAAGGATCGGGCTGGGGGGCGGAGAGGTGGGACCAGCAGCTAATGAGGCTTGGGAGGAACACGAGGAGAATGTGGGATTCTCATATAAAAATTATTTCTTAAAATAATCTTGGATATAGAACTATTCGTCACCTCACTACAAGCTCCGCCCAAGCCAATTTTTGGCAAAGGTTTGAAGCAGAATTGATGTAGTTGTGTGGAGGTGTTCTGGCTAATTGCACCTTGCCTCCTCCCCACTGATTTCATTTTTAACCTAAGTCCTCAAAAACACAAGAATCAGTTTGTGCTGGAAGCAACTGCTGAAACCGACTTGCCGGTGTTTGAGATCTTCTTAGGCAACATTCCAGTTGTGCTTTTTCTGTGTGTCGCAGAATGGCTGGCCCTCCACCACCTTCAGACGAGCTCGTATTTTTTGTGAATGGCAGAAAGGTAAGGACTGACTCTTTTCTCATGTGGTTCGGTGTTTTCCCTTTTTTAACTTGGAAGAATCGTTGCAAACTGTTTATAAGGACAGCTAGTGATACAGAGATAGGGGGTGATCTCTTAAAGGGGACCTTTCAAACCAATTACATTGGAACACGTAATCTGTGGCATTGTCGTGTGGTTGCATTGTTGTTCACAGGAAAATAAAACCATTGTTATGCATCTTGGCAAACAAAAAACACTTCCTCACATGTTTGAATGCCCAGGTCTGATTAAAACAGATAGGAAAAGAGTATCTAGCACTGTCAGACTGATTTGTTTGAAAATAAACTCAGCTATTTTAAATATAGTTTATCTGATGTACTAGTAGATTATCATACCGCTACATTAAAAAAATAATGTAGGAGTTTGCAATAAACTTAGGGAGTCAGTGCTAGGGATGCCAGCCTCCAGGTGGGACCTGGGGATCCCCCGAAATTACAGCTCCTCTACAGACTACAGAGATTAGTTCCCATGGAGGAAATGGATGCTTTGGAGGGTGGACTCTGTGGCATTGCACCTCACTGAGGTCCCTGTCCTCCCCAGGCTCCACCCTCAAATCTCCAGGAGTTTCCCAGCTTGGATCTGGCAACCCTCCCCCCCCAATTGCCCACCAGTGACCAGTGATTCAGAGGAAAGTCATTAAAACACACAGGGTGATTTCGCACATGCCATTTGCCTCTCATTTCCTCCTCAGTTCCCCCAGTAATTTTCCCCCGGAGCAACGGTATCCATTTTTTCACTAGAGGATTCAGCTCCTCTTTAACCCCATGGTTTTTTGTTCACAGTTAGCGGTTGCCCCGATGCTTTCAGCCGCTCCCCTGTCCATGTCCCCTCCTCTTACCCTCCCACCCCCCCTCACCCCTCCCTCATTTCCCCGCTCTTCCTTTTTTTTTAAACACATGCATTTATAACGTCATAGTGGCATGACAGTAGTGCATCCCCCGCCCACCTTGCGGTAGCCTTCTTCTTCCCAGAATTCAACAACTCCCTCCTTCATAATCAATTATTCCCTCCACTCTTGGTTGAAGCAAAACCCTTGGCTATCTACAGGGACCGCAAATGTCAGTGGAGGATTTTCCCCCCTGATGGGTGGAGTCTCCGTTCTGATTGGTGGATTTTCCACTCTGAACTAAAATGTCGGCTGCTTTGCCTGCGGGAGCACAGGGACAAAATGGTGGATAGCCAATATGGTGTTGGCTGGTCCGTGTAAAGTAATTAAATAAAAATAACTTTAAAAACCTGAAAATTGAGACGTCTAAAGGAGACAATACGGGAGGCAGTTTCATCTGAAATGGTGGTGGCGGAGGCGGAGGCGGCGGCTGAGGCTGAGTGGCATCAATGGCAGTCCAGTCTCCCTGCTACGCATGCTGAATTGGAGCACCGAACAACATTCCCCCCCCATAATAGATGTGAACGTGTGTGTTGTCTTCCCTTGCTGCATCAATATTTTGTTATGTTGATATAACGTTATAAGGGTCTTTTTAAAAAAAAAAAAAAAAGGAGGGGGGGAAGTTATGCTTCAGGTCCGTAGGACCACACACAGGGAGCGGGAAGGAAGACTCGCGTCCCTGGCCTGCCCACTTGCTTGCCGCAGCTTCTCCAAGGGTTTCTGGAGGAAAGCGCCCACCGCCAGCTCTGCAGGGGCTGTTGCCGGGGCAGCCCAAACACAGGGCAGCAGTCATCTGCAAGCACAGGGAGCTCTCGGGCCAATGGCGCCCGGCTCCTGCTACCAAGAAACGACAAATCCATCCCCCCCATAATAGATGTGAACGTGTGTGTATTATAAAAAGACAACAGTTGTGCCGTCTTCCCTTGCTGCATCAGTATTTCATTATGTCGATATAATGTTATAAGGGCCTTTAAAAAAAAAACAGAAGGGGGGGAAGTTATGCTTCAGGATCGTAGGACCGCACACAGGGAGCGGGAAGGAAGACTCACGTCCCCGGCCCGCCCGCTTGCTTGCCGCGGCTTCTCTGCGGGTTTCTGGAGGAAAGTGCCCACCGCCAGCTCTGCAGGAGCTGTTGCTAGGGCAGCCCAAACACAGGGCAGCGGTCATCTGCAAGCACAGGGAGCTCTCGGGCCAATGGCGCCCGGCTCCTGCTACCAAGAAACTGCAAATCCACCTCGCCAACGCAGTCCCTGTGGTGGGATCTTGGCTCCCTGCCTCCTTATTTCGATATAACATTAGGAGGGCTCGTTTCAAAAAAAAAAAAATTGAAGAAGCGCCCACCACCGGGCGGGCCAGATGGAGGGCGGGCGAGTGGGTGTGTTTTCATCTCGGCTTCTCCACCGGAGCAAACAGGAAACACCGCAAAAAACAGGATTTTCTTGCTCCAGGGAAGCTCCGGAGCAGTGCCGCGATACTCCTGAGCAAACCCTGAGCCCGGAGCAACTGGTGGGAAATCGACCAGAAGCTCCTGAGCAAGCATCAGGGCAAACCCAGGGCAAACTCTAGTGCGAAAACGCCCACATAGTACAACTTTTGTACATCTTGACCTCTTGGCCTGCACAAATGTTGCTTTACAAATGAACAGAAAATGCACTCCCCCCCACCAGCATTGTGCATTTTCTGTTCAGTTACTCATTAAAAAAAAACAACCCTACACAACAAGTAAGAACATAAAAACATAAGAGAAGCCAATGTTGGATCAGGCCAATGGCCCAACCAGTCCAACACTCTGTCACAAAGTGGCCAAAAATACCAGGTGCCATCAGGAGGTCCAGCAATGGAGCCAGGACACTAGAAGCCTTCCCTCTGTTGCCCCCCCCCCCAAGCACCAAGAATACAGAGCATCAGTGATGCTACAATTGTGTAGCAAAAATTGCTACTCCATGCATTTTCATAAGAAAATAACCTGTTGGATCCAACCACTGTGTACCATACTGTATATAGTTCTGGTCACCATACCTCAAAAAAGATAACATAACTTTGGAAAAGGTGCAGAAAAGGGCAACTAAAATGATTAAAGGGTGGAACACCTTCCTTGTGAAGAAAGGTTAAAGAGGTTAGGGCTCTTGAGAGCAATGCGCACGCGCTAGCAATTCGGACGCCTTGTCTCCACTCCCCGAGGAAAACAAAGTTAAAAGGCTTTAAAAGAATGTGAATTGTTGGTCCAACTGCAGGAACTGATTTATGAGACGTCTGGAATAACAAGAGGCGGTCTGGTGAAGGTCTTGGTGAGAAGATAATTAAATTCCTTTGCAATTAAAGAAAAGGGAGGCTGGGCCGAGATTGAGATAACATGGCTGTAACCGTAAAAGCTTTGTCTGAGCAATTAGCGAATTTTCAGGCTTTAATGCTTGAATCTCAAGCTAAAGTACAAACTTCTCTGACTGAATTAACAACAGAGATGAGAAATTTAGGATCAGAGATTAAAGCAGTGGCTGGAATTGCGACGGAAGCCAAGACTATGGCACAGCATAATAGAAAGGAGATTGACTTATTGAAAAAACAATACACAGACTTATCAGACAGAAATAGAAGAGGAAATATTATTTATTTTGGTATCTCAGAGGAAGTGGCAACAAGTGACTTAGAGCAAACTATAGTGGAGTGGCTTTCAGTACAGGGGCTGGAAATAGAGACTGACGAGATTGAACGCACCCATAGGCTGCAGACAAAAAGAGTGGGAGGGGAACCACGTCCAGTAATAATGAAGTTTGTGAGAGAGAAGATGCAGCAGAAAATATTTAAAACACTTAAGAAGAATAAAAGCCTGACATTTAAAGGTAAAAAGGTCTTTGTGAAAGAAGACTTTTGTAAAGAGACTCTTAATCAAAGAAGTCAAATGAAACCCTTTGCACAAAGGCTTTATCAAAGCAATGTTAAGTTTAGCTGGGCGTATCCAGCATCATTGGTTGTTTACCAAGAAGGGAAGAGGCTTTGTGCGAGGAATCCTGAAGAGGCACAGAAACTACTAGACACTTTGAGAGGGGAAGAGATAAGGAACGTGGAGCCGACACCAATGGAGGAATCCCATCAATCTCCAGGGGAAGGTCCGTCAACCCATCTGGATAAGAGGCCAAGAACGTCTCAAGAATAAGACATACTAAGGGAAGTATACAATGGAACTAAAACAATGCTTAAAGTGATTATTAGTATAACTCGGGGAGTGGAGAGTGCGCTTGCTCCAGATGTGTAGAGAAGGGATGAGTATTCATCCCCCAATGCTGGCTCTACACAAGGGGAGGGAGGAGGGGGGGAAGAGGGGAAAGGGAAGCAGGGGTAGCATAGAGGGGAGTATAAAGTCAAACAGCTGGCCAGGGGAATGAAGGGAAAGTAAATTTACGTTTGAATATGGCTAAAAAGCTACAGACGCTGACACTGAACGTTAATGGCTTGGGTTCAAATTTAAAAAGGTATAAGCTCTCTAGATTTCTTAAACAGCAGAACATAGATATAGTATGGCTCCAGGAAACACATAAAGCAAAGAAAGATAAAAAACCTTTGATTAGAGACCCCAATTGGAGAATATTGGCAGAGGCACGGGGATCAGCAAAAGCAAGAGGTGTAGCAATTTTGGCCCATAAAAGAAATGATATAAAAGTCACAGAAGCGATAAGAGATAGTGAAGGAAGATACTTAATGATTAAGTGTTGGGTGGAAAATAGATTAATAACACTGATAAATATATATGCTCCAAACACGGGACAGAAAGCTTTTTTGTTAAAGGTATTAAAGAAAGCACGTAACTTTTCTGAAGGAGAGGTAATATTAGCAGGAGACTTGAATAAGGATCTTAATAAAGACAATATAATCAACTGGAGACAATGGGGTTTAATAGAAGTGCACAAAACCCTTGGTCTGGAGCCTAAACCCACATATTTTTCAAGCAGACACAAAACAACTTCATGCTTAGATTATGTACTTATTAACAGGGCATGTACCTGGGAAGTAAAGAGTATAACCACCCACCCAATATGGATCTCAGACCACGCCCCAATAAGTGTACAAATCATATTAGAGTATAAACAAATTAAAAGACAATGGAGGTATAACAATATGGTTATGGCCAGAGAGGAAAACAAACGGTACATTAAAGATCAAATAAAGCTGTATTTTCAGGAGAATAAGGGAACAGTGGAAACAAATATACTATGGGATGCGGCTAAAGCGGTGATTAGAGGGCAATGTATTATGAAAGAAAAGGAGATAAAGAAAAAATGGTATGCTGATAGAGAAGAGAAGTTACAGGAACTGGGTAAACTGCAAAGGGATCAAGTGCAGAAATTCTGCCCCAATAAGCATAGATTAATCAGGGAGTTACAAAAGAAGTTGGATGCTCTCGACTCCATGGCATTATGGAAAAAGCAGGTTATGGTGAAAAATGAATATCAGAGAAATACAATTAATTCAGCTAAAAGGTTAGCAAACTACTTGAAAAAGAAAAAGGAGAGACAAATGATAAGGAGCATTAGGACAAATAAAACAGTGACACATAACCCAGAGGAGATAAAAAGGGCATTTGAGAACTTCTATAAGAATTTATATAAGAAAAAAGATGTAAGGGAGTTCAAGGAAGAGATAGGAATAATGTTAACAGACACTGAACGGGGAAACCTTGAAGAGGACATAACACAAAGGGAGATTGAGCAGGCGATAGGTAGTTTAAAGACAGGTAGGTCGCCGGGGCTCGATGGCTTTTCAGCTGAGTTTTATAGGGAAATGAAAGATGTTCTGACTCCCGAACTACAGGAAGTCTTTAATAACATATTGAGGGGGGGCAAAGTTCCAAATACATGGAGGAAAGCAGAAGTAACGCTGATTTTGAAACCTAGGAAAGATCCCCAAGAAGTGGGATCCTATAGACCAATTAGTCTGTTGAACCAGGATTATAAAATTTTCGCCAAAATAATGGCAAATAGATTTAAGAATATTATTCTGAAAGTGATAAAAGAAGATCAATATGGTTTTGTGGAAGGTAGGAATATAGCGCATCCAATAAGAAATTTAATCAATGTTCTGTGCCATAACCAATCTAGAAAATTAGCATTGTTGAAATTGGATGTTTATAAGGCCTTTGATACACTGTCACATCAATTTCTATGGACAGTTATGGATAAATATGGGTTTAGTCAATCAACTATACAAGTATTACAAGAGATATATAGAGAAGGAACAGCAGAAGTCAGAATAAATGGGGAACATACCCAACAAATTTTAATTCAGAGAGGAGTCAGGCAAGGATGCCCACTCTCTCCATTTCTCTTCATAATGGCTATAGAACAACTAGCGCAGCGAATCAGGAATGCTGGGAGAATAGAAGGATGCCAGCTAGGTAAAGAGGAAGTCAAACTAAATTTGTTTGCAGATGATCTGATTATAGTTATATCTAACCCTAGAGAAGGGGTTAAAGAAATAAAAATTATACTAGAAGACTTTGAACTAATCTCAGGATTAAAAATTAATATGGCAAAATCAGAAATAATGTATATTAACGTAAGGATGGAGGAAAGGAGAGATATACATAAGTGGACGGGAATAGGGTTAGGAGTTAAGAAAATTAGGTATTTAGGAATAGATATAGTCAAAAATATTAATAAGATGGTAGAGAAGAATTATAATCGGATATGGAATGCAATACTGAAAGAAATGAGGAGATGGAGAGGGAAGACACTAAACATAACAGCCAGGATCAACACAGTGAAAATGTTTTGGGCTCCAAAATTATTATATTTGTTTCAAACAGTGCCTCTAGAAATTCATAGACAAAAAATCAATAATTGGAATGCGAAAATAAAAGAGTGGGTCTTTGGCAGCAAGAAAAGTAGGGTCTCCAGGCATTTTATATACGCTCATACTTCAGATATGGGATGGGGCCTACCAGAAATGGGGAATTATTATGAGGCATTTCAGATAAAAGCATTAATGGAAATAGGGGAGGAAGGTGAACAAAAATGGGTTAGAGTTGAGAATGAGGCAAATAAAGGGATAGGGAAATTTGGAGTATTTACAAGGGAAAAATTTAAATACGATACATTAGGAAAAGGGCCGAGAAGAACAGCACTAATGATATGGAGGAAATGGCAATCAAAATGGTTGAGGGGAATATCTAAGTATGCCCCATTAGAGGCTTTGGATGAAGAAGAAAAAGATGAGAAATGGTGGGAGCTACTCAAACAGAAAGGGTATATTAGGTTACACGATATAATATACGGACAGACACTTGAATCACTACCAACACTATACGAGAACATAGGAGAGAAACATTGGCTGAAGATAACAGGTTTATATAATAGACTCAAAAAGATAATTGAAAATAAAACCTCGGCTATGGGAGAGCCAATGGAGGAGTTATTACGATCAATGGCTAATGCAAAGAGAGGATTAGCAGGTAGAATATACAGGAAGATGATAAATGATAAAGATCAAGTAAGAACCCTGCTCCAGGGTAAATGGAGTGTAGAAACCTGTCTAACGGAACAGACGGCTAAAAGAATCATAAATGGAATCCAGGAGATTAAAGTGCACAAATTTAGAGAACTGGAATTGAAATTTTATACCAAATGGTATAGAACTCCGGCTACATTGGCTAATATGTTCCCACAACTAAGTTCAAACTGTTGGCATTGCAGGAATGGGAAAGGATGGTACTCCCATATGTGGTGGGAGTGTACAGAAGCTAAAGGTTTTTGGGAGAAAGTAGTAGAGCAGCTTTATAAGTTCTTTGCAATAAAGCCGAAGATAGATTTGGAATTGATGCTAAGCAGCACCTTAGGAAACCAAGTCATTGGAAAAGGAGGGCAGGATTTATTTAAAGCAATGGTGCTAGCTGGCAAAGCAGTGATAGCACTCGGTTGGAAAGACAAAACTAAATGGACAGAAATAAATTGGCAAAATTATTTATTCGAATATATACAATCAGATATTATAACTATTTCTAACCAGGATGAGTTATGGGAGGTAAGAATAGGAAAGATTAGGGGAAAATGGCAATTATATCTAAACTGGGTCATGAAAGGTCAAAGGCAAGACGTTCAGTGGAAGCTCTTAGGTCTGTGCCCCTGGCTAGAAAGGACGAGTAGTTAAGGGAAGGGGGGAGGGAGGGGAGAAGGAAAACGCAAATGAATAACATGTGTGAAAAATAATCATCCAAGTTACATTAAAACTTTTCAATCCTGACTTCAGGACACGAATAATCTTCGGCTACGACTCTAAAGAGAAGAAGGAAGAGGGAAGAGGAACTGAGAAGGAAAAAGATGAAGAAGACTTAAAGATAGACAGAAAGAGGACTTATATAAGGGTCTTTTTGCCGAAGACACAGAAATAGCATATAAACTTTGTGGAGAGGGAGGGCAGGGTATATAATGTGTATGGGAATGGGGATGTGCTTGAATGTAATGTGCATTAAAAATAAATAAATAAATAGAGGTTAGGGCTCTTTAGCTTGGAGAAACGACGATTGTGACATGATAGAGGTTTACAAAATTATGAATGGGATAGAGAAGTTAGAGAAAGAAAGGGTTTTTTCCCTTTCTTATAATAGAAGAATTTGTGGGTACGCAATGAAATTAATGAGCAGTAGGCTTAGAACAGATAAAAGGAAGTACTTCTTCACCCAAAGAGTAATTAACATGTGGAATTCACTACCGCAGGAAATGGTGGTGGCTACAAGCACAGACAGCTTCAAAAGGGGATTAGGTAAACATATGGAGCAGCGGCTATTAGCCACAAGGTCTAGATGGAACACTCTGTCCGGGGCAAGTGATGCTCTGTATTCTTGGTACTTGGGGAGCAAGAGTGGGAGGGCTTCTGGAGTCCTGGCCCCCCTGCTGGACCACCTGATGGCACCTGGGTTTGGGCCATTGTGTGACACAGAATGTTGGACTGGATGGGCCATTGGCCCGATCCAACATGGCTTCTCTTATGTTCTTATATTCTTACTGGTCCATCTAGTTTCCCATAGTGGCCAGCCAAGTGCCCCAAAACAGCCACAAGAAAGCAAACAATCAATGTTAATGTCCATTCATGATGCTGCTAGCAGATTACTTATGTCTCTATTTCCTGATTTAGGATTGTTCTCATTTGTCTGTATGACCTGTGTGAGAAAGAGATACATGAGCTGAAGAAAACTAGCATGTAATATTAATTTGCCCTTCTCATCAAAAGCAGAGATAATCCTGTCTGGCAAGGTGCATTATGATTATCCATTTCTTTCATTTCTAACACAGGTAATTGAAAGGTGTGCTGATCCTGAGGAACTGTTGCTTAATTACCTGAGAAAGTGCCGTATCCTTTGAATTTTTTTTCTTTTGCTTTACATAATGATACTAGAGTTGATTTTAAAACAACGAAGAATCCTTCATAACCTAAACAAGAAAGTGAAATGTCTCACTTTTCATTCCACTGGGGAAGCTTTCATATAAAGTGTGGTGGAAGAGGCCCGCTCCAGCCTGCAGGCCATTCCAACCTGTCCTCCAAGGTTTTCTCAACACCTGGTGAGGTTTTTCTCTCTCTCTCTGGTAACCACTACCACCACCTGACCTTTGTAAGGAATTGCCTGCTGGGAGGGTCAGGATTCCCAGCTTCCCTTCCCAAATCTGAGGCCTTAGCTCTGTGTCTCTCACTGCCCAGCACCTGGGCAACAGATTGTCCCATCCCCTCCATTGTTCTCTATGGAGGGAAAAAATATTAACTTTTTTCCTACCATAGAGAACAATGGAGGGAATGGGGGCAACCTGTTTGGGGGCCTGTAGAATTGGACCCCCTGGTCCAATCTTCTTGAAACTTGGTGGGCATTTTGAGGAGAGGCCCCAGCAGCTACCCTGCAAGTTTGGAGCCTCTCCCTCAAACCCCCTCCCCTCCAGTGGCTTTTAAAGTTGCTGCCGAATTTCGGCGGCAATTCGGCGGCGAGCTGAATCAGATTAGAGAACACTGCTGGTGCTTGCCTATGTGTCTCTTATGTTGTCTGGCTCTGTTTCTTCCCGCTTTTTCCTTTGGAACCGCAAGTCAGTATTTGAGAACCTTTTGTATGCTTTTATGATTGATTACACACCATTGCCAGACCCCATTTTGAATTCTGTATAATTATCCTGCTTGGGGGTTGTGTCAGCCATTACTAACACAGGACGTGTGGATGACCACAACAGACCTTTCTCAATAAAGACTTCCTTTAGTTAAGGACACTTGTTGCTGACTGACTCTGTAGGACTCTCACAGCTATGCAGAGGCAAGCAATGGCAAACCGCCTCTGAACGTCTCTTGCCTTGAAAACCCTATGGAGTCACCATAAGATGGCCTTGACTTGGCAGCACTTTCCACTACCATTATGAGCCTCGTAGCTAATAACTCCTAATAAAGATGGCCCTGACCTAGATGGTCCAGGCTAACCTGATCTCATCAGACCTCAGAAGTCAAGCAGGATTGGCCCTGATCAGTACTTGGACAGGAAACCAGCAAGGAAGTCCAGAGTTGCGGTGCAGAGGCAAGTAATGGCAAACCACCTCTGAACATCTGTTGCCTTGAAAACCCCAGAATTGCCATAATTCTGTTCTGCTGCTTCAAACCAGCATGGCTACCCACCCGAATAAATTGTCCAGTAATGTACACAAAGCTCTGGGGGAAAAATGCTGGCATCAAAGTAGAGACTGCCTTTTTTTCCCTTAACTGTGTCGCACATAACCAGTCCGCCTCACAGGAACCAAGTATGGCTGTGGAATCGGAGGCTGTGGGGCCTGCACTGTCATGGTCTCTACATACAACCCAGACTCTAAGAAGATACGGTATCTTTTTTAAGAAGGGAAATAAAAATGCTGGGATTGTGTTGTTTTTCACAGTTTTAACTGATGTGGCTCTTCTGCAAAGAATCCTGGGAACTGTAGTTCTTCTGCATGCTGAGAATAGAAGATGGGCACAAACCACATTTTTGCAATTTGGTTTGTGGCTGAACCACAAACTGAACCACAAACCCATATGAACCAGGAGGCTGGTTTGTGAACCAACCCAGTTCCTATCAATTTGTAATGCATTTAAACTTTAAAATCCTGCTTTCTGCTCCCCGCGACTTGTTGTGGGGAGTAGAAAGCAGGGTTTAAATGGCTCAGAGCCATTTCAACCAAACAGCCTGAGTGGCAAAAAACCACGGGGAGCAGAAAGCAGGGGTTTCCAAACAGCTGTTTTTCATGAAGAGCAGAAAGCAGGGGTTTACCTCTGCTTTCTGCTCTTCACAAACCACCAGGAACTGCACTGAAGTTTGTGGAAGTTTGTGGTGGTTCTTAAGTTTATGAACATAGCTTTGCAAATCTCAAACCGGTCAAAAATTCATGACGAACTTTAATTCATCAGCTGGTTCATGCCTATCTCCAGCTGAGAATTCAGAGAAGAGCAAGAAACGACCTGCATCAAAGCTGAAGACTCTCACCCTGTCTTTTGATTTGTTCTGAACCACACAGCAGCACCGACCCCTTTATGGTTGAGGGGAATGTGGTCTGATGAGGGGCAGAATCTGTAGGTAAGGTGGAGTTAAAAGTGTTAGTGGCAATGAAGAAGTTAAGGGATCTTTGTGAATGCCAACTTTTTGTTGTGACCATAAGTGCATGAATCAAACTAGATTCAAATCCAGTAGCATCTTAGAAACCTGCAAGATGCTGCTGGTATGAGCTTTCAAGAGTCAGAGTTCCTTTCATCAGATACTTCCTCAGAGCTTTAACTCTTGAAAGCCCATACCCCCAAAATCTTGTTAGTCTCTAGGAAGCTCCTGGACTCAAATCTGGCTGTTCCACTGCACACCAACATTACTAACTCTGACTCAAACTCAGGGTGCTTTCACACATGCTAAATAATGCAGCTTCAATCCACTTACACCTATGTTTGCAAGTGGATTTTGCCATTTCACATAGTACAATCCAGTTGCAAAGTGCATTGAAAGTGGATTGAAAGTGCATTATTTAGTGTGTGTGAAAGCGCAGGTTACTACCTTAAGCAAAAAAAAAAAAATCAATGTTTGCTTCCCACCCCATCTCCTTGGCATTTTGATGTAAGCAGGAGTTGTGGGTAGCTAGAGATCTCTCACCATTGATCTACAGGTGACAGAGATCAGTTCATCTGGGGGGAAATGGCTGCTTTTGAAGGTGGACTCTATGGCATTATACCCCTCTGAAGCCCCTCCCCAAACTGTGCCACTCTCAGGGTCCACCTCCCAAAATATCCAGGCATTTCCCAACCCGGTGCTGGAAGCCCTAAGGGACAGGGCAGTATAGTCTCTTCTTAGACTTTTCCCTTGATTGCAGTCCCCTTTCCTGGAGTTATAAGGGACAGGGAAAGTGTTACAGCTAGGGAAACCATGGGTGATGGGACACACTTGTCCCCTTCAAGTGCTCCACTGTTGTTCCAAGCTTCTGGGGCACAACAGCTGCATTTTGTCCTGGAGGTTTTCCAGCAGAACCTGGTGTCTTTTGGATTCTGGTGCTTTAGGGTTTGGCTTGTACTAGACCGGTTGTGAGTTCATCCAAACAATTGTACCAAGTGCTACAAAAAGGAATCAGCCCAGCTAAGTATTGGAATTCTGCTTAACATCCCGAAGACATTTCCCGGCCAACTCTTGTCTGCTGCCATTGTGTTCATTGTATGGTGCTGCAGTAACCACCGTGGAAGGAGTGGGAAACACAAGAACCAAACTTCATCCCATTCAGGTGAGAGCTAAAGGCTAGGGAACCAATGCTTGTTTCGCAGTGACATCCAGTATCTAGCCAGTATGGTCTCTGCCCCTGCTGTATAAATCTAGCTGGTGAAGTTTTATATTGTATTATATTGATTTCATTTACATCACACCTTTCTTCTCAAGACTGTATTTGTGGGTTTCCCAGATACCAAGTCTCCCATCCTGCACTTATCAGCAAAGCTGCTATGGCTTTAGTCTGGATCCAACCAGACCTAGGGTGCGTTCAGACGGGCAGCTAATCCCACCATTGGCCTGGCTGTAATTTTATCTATCTATCTATCTATCTATCTATCTATCTATCTATCTATCTATCTATCTATCTATCTATCTATCTATCTATCTCAGCAGGTTCAGAGCAGCTAACAACACGATTCCTATAAAATTCCATAAAACAACCATAGAATAAAGCATACTATACAGACTTTAAAACACAATACATGATGGTGAAAACTTCAGCATCTTTGCCCGGGCGGTGTCAATAGGCTTCTTCTGGACATGGTGCTGATAGTCCATTGGCAGTCTTCAGTGGTCGGGCCAGGGCTATCAGGTCGAGGCAGCCCCTACTTGAAAGCCTGGCAGAAGAGCTCTGTCTTACAGGCCCTGTGGAACTGTAAAAATTCCTGCAGGGCCCTGATGTTATCCGGGAGCTCATTCCACCAGTGCGGGGCTGCCACCAAAAAGGCCCTGGCCCTCGTTGTCGCCAATTGGGCCTCCTTGGGCCCTGGGAGAACCAGACAGTTCTGGGAGCCTGATCATAGTGCTTGCTGGGGTACATACGGGGAGAGGCGGTCCCTTAGGTAAGTAGGTCCCTGGCCATATAGGGCTTTATAGGTAAGCACCAGCACCTTGAACCGTATCCAGTATGCTATAGGCAGCCAGTGCAGTGCTTTTAAGGCAGTCTGGATGTGTTCCCACATAGGAAGACACAACAGCAGACTCACCACTGTTCTGCACCAGCTGCAGCTTCTGGATTTGGGACAAGGGCAGCCCCGTGTAGAGAGCATTACAGTAATCCAATCTTGAGGTGACCAATGCTTTTTGATCCAGCACTGCATGACCAGACAGCTTCCCCGTGAATCGCTTTACCATGCATGACTCCACGGTGGATTATCTAGACAGCATCCACCGTAAGGAGCTGTGCAGTCAGCTGTTTTTTAAAAAATCCTGCTGGCACATGCGCATATGTGCCTCACCATCTACTTGTTTTTTCCATGCATGTGTGGACTAAAATGATAAAAACACCGCCAGCGGTACCTTCCTCTAGGTACCATTTCAGTTAACAAAGTGCATAAATATCACAGGATCTTCAGAAACATTAAATTGTTCGGATCATTTGAGCGGAGCTCTGTGGACGTCGCATGCTTAAATGGTTATGTGCGCATCGCTAAGACTTTTTAAAAATGGCAGCCAATGGATGCCTTGGAGAGTGGACTCTAGGGCATTGTACCCCACTGAGTTCCCTGTCTTCCCCAGGCCCACCCCCAAATTTCCAGGGGTTTCCCAACCTGGATCTGGCAACCCTACCCTCCCATCCCATGAGGGCTGACTGCGCGCTGGTGGAACAACCAGGTGGGGGAAAGTCCGCCATTGGCCCATCGGCCAGCTTAGGATTGGACTTTCACCTCTGTTTTTTAAGTATGGATCCTTGACGGGGATCGATGGGCTGATCACGGAAGTGGCACAATTCCTAGATTTTGTTGTCTGGATGTGCACTTTAAATCCACCAGGCACTCATGCCTGGTGTGGCACAAAAGAGCCGTCTGAAAGCAACCCTAGACATTCTTAGTTTCAGTAAGGTGACTGTGGCATGTGCCTTCATACAATTCCCTGGGGTGTTCATAAGGATGGAGATAAAGAGATGGGGACAGGTGGACACAAGGAACATGCTGCGGACAGGGCTGGTGTGGGAGGGGGCACAATGCCTGCATGTTGTTGGGGGCTCAGCTTGCTTCCGGAAGATAACTCTTCTATCTGGATGACCAGTTGAAAGATGTTTCATGAACAGAGCTGGTTCCCCTTCCAGAAAAGGCTGGCCGAATGCCACGGCTCCCAATGCGGCTTCTGCACCCCTGGAATGGTGATGTCGATGTATTCTCTGCTAAGGAATCACCCGGAACCCACCATGGAGCAGATATCGGCTGCACTGGATGGTAAGCCAGCTTTCTCTTTAAAAAGTTTTTGGAAAACTGGTTGGCAAAGGGACAAAAAAAATTAAAGGAAATAAAGAACATATTACTTACACAGCAGTGGAGCAGTGTCTCCATGGGGCTGTTTGAGGATGTGAAAACAGCAAGGGAGGAGGCTACAGCGGCTTCTCCCTTTGTCGGACTGGATTGACCATTACGGCTTCACGAAGAGTCCCACTGGGGTGATGACCTGGGGAGCTGCCCCCCACTGGGGCCACCCAACCCATGAGCCATGATAAAGGCCAAGGCCACCGCAGACCAAAGAGAGGGATGGCCACAAGCACAGGGAAAGAGGGTTTTCCATGGTGAGGGACATGCCTACCTGGCCCACACTTGTTTGGCCCATTATTTGGGGGGAAGGGCTGGGACTGACTGGGGGTAGGGCGAACACAGGCTAAGGGCATGGCCTTTTTGCAAGGCCACCTGCCTAGTCCTTCCCTGCCCTGCGTTCTGTGGTTGCAAACAGGAGCTGGTGTGCATCCAGGAGGCACATGTTGCGCATGTGATACAAATCCCTCATATTCCCTAACGAACATGAATACTTTGTAATATGTAGATGGACCTTCGGAAGCAGATTTGGGTGATGAATTCGTATTTCAGAAATGTCCACAGGTTGAACAGTTGAGAGATGGAGTCTGTGGCTCAGATTATTTGTGTATCTTAAGTATTTATTCCTTTGTTCTTCCTTTGTCTGATCCTTTCTTCAAGGTAATTTATGCCGTTGCACGGGGTACAGACCTATAATTGACAGCTTCAGTGCTTTCTCTCAGGTAAGGGGGGACGACACCTAATAAATCAGTTCTTTGCTACAGTCAAAAGTGTCCTTTAATGAAGAAGAAGAAGAGATTGGATTTATATTCCGCCCTTCACTCACTTGGAGTCTCAGAGCGGCTTACAAACTCCTTTCCCTTCCCCTCCCCACAACAGATGCCCTGTGAGGTGGGTGGGGCTGAGAGAGCTCTGAGACAACTATCCTTGTGAGAACAGCCGTGCCAGAGCTATGGCTTGCCCAAGGTCATCCAGCAGGTGCAAGTGGAGGAGTGGGGAATCAAACCCAGTTCTCCCAGATTAGAGTCCGCACACTTAACCACTACACAAAACTGGCTCTCCAGTTAATGGGGAATTCGGTAGTAGGATGACATTTGTAGAAGTGATTATGACCCCAAGGTTAGAGTTATGTGTTCAGATATGCTACATAGGGAGAAAATGGCAAGGCTGTGCATGTCATATGCTGAACAGACCCCTCCCCACCCCGAAACAGGAACTTATAAGTGAGGAAAATGAGAATGCAGAAAAGCCCGACATCAGTGGGTTTAGAAAGGTGTATCTCTACCTAGGACTGCACTGTAAATCACACAGTACATTTCTTGCAACTTGTAATCATCATGTTCTTTTTTTTTTTTTAATGCTTTCCGCAGCAGTCCTGTCCCCTATCAGGGAGCGGAAAGTGTTGCTTGGATCAAGAAGATGAGAAGATGAGAGAAAAAGAAGAAGATTTAGCTCCAGAGCCTAAAAGAGGAGATCGGGTAAGCTACGGACTCCTAATTTCCATATTTTTCCTAAATGAACATCTGTAATCTTCTGTGGGGGATGTGGAATGGTACAGTATAGCTCGATCTCGTCAGATCTTGGAAGCTAAGTAGAGTCAGAACTTGGATGGGAAACCACCAAGGAAGACTCTGCAGAGGAAGGCCATGTCAAACCACCATGAAAACCTTATGGGGTCACCATAAGTTTGCGCACCATAAGATTGCGCACTGGAACAATCAGACAAGGGAAAGTCCGCCATTGGCCCATCAGCAAGCATTAGCCTGGACTTTCACTGGTATCTTTAAAGTATGGCTCCCTGGTGAGGCTCAATGGGCTGATCACAGAAGTGGCACCTTCTCCAGATGTCACTGTCTTGACGTTCCCTTTAAATCCACCAAGTACTCATGCCTGGGTCGGATCTAAAGACCCGTCTGATTGTGACCCCAATGTGCTCAGTAAAGCCGGTAGGACTTATTGCATTCAAGCAATAGAGCAATACTGACATTATCTGCATGATGTGTTTTTCCTTCACCTTTCTTCCTATTGAGACAAGAGGATGAGGCAGTTGATGTACGGCAAGAGACCCAGGCACACACTCTCTAAATATGAAAACTTCTCTTCCATTGACCATGTATGCTAATGCTGGGCTTTAATTTCTTTTCCATTAGATGTGTTCAGGTCTCTGCCAGCCAGAAGATTTCCAGCCCAGGGACCCAACCCAAGATTATATATTTCCACCTGAACTCATGGTAGGAAATAATCCTTTTACCTGTGCTTGTTGAGAATAATTTTTAATAGGCATATAGGATTTCAACCCAGATCTGCCAGATTTAGATGTGATTAAGCTTTCTCTGCTAGATCACGATAAGAACAAAGGTAACAGCAAAGACTTTGACCATGTGGATCATGAAAAGCTATGGATTGGTTTAAAAGAAACGGGTGTGCCATAGGCCGTTTCCTCGCTCTCCTTTTAATCCATGTTCACCGCGGTGTCCAAGCAATTCTGCACTAAAATTGAATTCGACCTTCTTTTTATTCCATCCCCACCCCACCCCGTTCTGTGTTACATTACCGCCCTTGAGTGGTCAGTCTGGTTTCAGACCACTGTAGCCCTGAGTTTTTTGGATGCTGTTTTGCTGCGGACTTAAATCGCCTCGACTTATAGTTTTATAGTGAGACATGTTCTGACAAAGAGAGTATTTTTATGTTTCATAAGCTGCTAATTAGCTGCTTGAGTGTGAAAATGATTGGTTTAATTAAATTGTGGGAGGGTGGGTTTAAGCAGAAGCTAAATAAAATATATTCACCACACCCTAGTACAACCCTGCCCAAGCATGCATTTCTGCTGATTTTGGTGGTTAATCTTGGCAAGAAAACCTTGAGTGGGTAAGTCTTGGTTACTTTTTTAAAAAATGTAGGACTGAGTAGGTCAAGTACAGTCAACAGGATAGGACATCCAATGAACAGTACAATAGGGATCGGACTACAGAAATCCGAAAGCAAACAGAGATCTCAGACAGCATTGAAACAAAGCATGCACTTTTAAACATGATATGTTAAGTGGTGTAGAAACTAACTGGTCTGGACCACACGTACAGTGATAGGCGGTAGTATATTAGTATAGGCCACAGTCCTCCTTACCCCTTTACCAGTGCAACTAAAGGTGCTTGTTTCTGCTTTAAAACAATCAAACATATTTTTGTGGTAGCAACATTATTCCTAATGTGATATGCCATTTTTGTTTTTCCTTACAGAGAATAGCTGAAGAGAGCAAACGAAGAACTCTGGTTTTCAACGGAGAAAGGACTACGTGGATTTCTCCTGTTGCACTCCAGGAACTTCTGGGCCTGAAAGCCAAGTACCCAATGGCCCCTCTTGTTGTGGGAAACACAAGTATAGGTAAGGTAAACAGCGATGCCTCAGCAGAGAGCAGGCACAACGTGATGGATTGGATTCTACAAAGTTGTCTTGGACAGCTCCCTTTTGCCAACCTTTCCTCCAATGGAGAAAGATTTCCTTCAACAGAGGAAGCCTTTCTTCTTTAGAAAAAGCAAGGGCACTTTCACACATGCTGAATAATGCAGTTTCAGTCCACTTCAGCGACTGTTTGCCAGTGGATTTTGCCATTTCGCACAGTAAAATCCAGTTGCAAAATGCATTGAAAGTGTGTTATTTAGTGAGTGTGACAGTGACCTAATTGTCTATTGGAGGAAGTCTTTTCCTGTTGAAGGAACACTTAGTGAAAGGAAGTCATAAGATCCAACCCCTAAGCAAGGGACCAGCCCTGCATCAGTGATGTCACCAGAAACAGAAACCTAGGCCTTTTCTGCGCTGACAGCTTGCTCCGGAAAATCTGAGGAGTCAAGCCTTAAGGGTTGACTTCGCAGTCGCACGCATTCCCTCTGCACTGGTTTCCCCCCTCTGGTTTATTTGTGTATTCTGTATGCATTCTGTATCTATGAGCAAAACCCACATTTTTTGAGCTAACCGGCTGCCAACCCCTCCCTCCCTCCCTCCCTGATTCTGCAAAAAAAAAAAAAAAAAAAAGGGAGGGAAGGGGGAAAGTCCAGGCCCATACATGCAAGACGGACACATTTGAGAGCAGGGAATCCCCTATATTTACAGAAGAAGAGAAGAGATTGGATTTATACCCTGCCCTTCACTCACTTGGAGTCTCAGAGCGACTTACAAACTCCTTTCCCTTCCCCTCCCCACAACAGACACCCTGTGAGGTAGGTGGGGCTGAGAGAGCTCTTTCCCAAGCTGTCCTTGAGAGAACAGCTGGTACAGAGCTATGGCTTGCCCAAGGTCATCCAGCCAGGTGCAAGTGGAGGAGTGGGGAATCAAGCCCGGTTCTCCCAGATTAGAGTCTGCGCACTTAACCACTACACCAGACTGGCTCTCTATATATTTACAGATTCCTTCTTATACTCCGTCTGGCTTTTTAAAAGTTTGCCTGAGTGGGAGGACACATCTTCTTTTGGAAAGAAAACAGAATGAGGAGGGAGCATCAACCTAATCAGAGAGAGGTGGAAATGGGGGGGAGGGCAGTGGGCAGTATTTAAATACCTGCAGAAACAATTTTACTTTAGAAGGGATTAGTGATTCGAAAGCAGAAGAGAACAACAAATCGCAACAAAAGGAGTTTTGGTAAGTGCGGGGCAGCAGTGTACTGGAAGCGGTCTGAATGCAGATTCCTGTAAAACAAATGCAGAAATAAGAGAAAGCCCTGAAGCACAAAGTGGAAGTGACAGAGGGAGGGAATGCAGAAGGGAAGAATAGGATGCACTCAGAAACCAAGGCAAAATACGGGTGCAGAAAGGTCCCTAATTAGGGCTGCCAAGTCCCCCGCTTGGGCGGGGGAAACACCGATTTTTAGAGCTTACCTCCCGCTTTTCCAAAGATGGCCACCGGGGGGACAAAATGGCTGCCTTAAAAGGGAAATGTCTGCAGAGAGCCTGCCCTGCATTAAAAAGCCTCGCCAGACATTTCCCCTTTAAGAAGTCAGCAAGAGAGCTTCTTCCACAGCAAGAGAGCCCCGCCCAGAGATTAAGGAGGGACTGAAGGAGCTGCTTTTGCATGTGGCTGGCAAGGTGAGTTTCTGTTCCAGCTCTTTTCATTCTCTCTCCCTCTTTCTTTTTTCTGTCTGTCTGTCTGTCTCTCTCTCTCTCTCTGTCCCCATCCAGCAGAGGTCTATCAGTGGCTATTATAGCCACAAGGTCTAAAGTAAGTGCCTCTGCTAGTTTTTTCCCCTTCTCTCTCTCTCCCTCTTTCTTTCTTTTTTCTGTCTGTCTGTCTGTCTCTCTCTGTCTGTCCCCATCCAGCAGAGGTCTATCAGTGGCTATTATAGCCACAAGGTCTAAATGGAACCCTTTGGCTGGGGCAGTGATGCTCTGCATTCTTGGTGCTTGGGGGGCAACAGTGGGAGGGCTTCTGGAGTTCTGGCCCCGCTGCTGGACCTCCTGAGGGCACCTGGTATGACACAGAGTGTTGTTCTGGATGGGCTGTTGGCCCGATCCACTGTGGCTTCTCTCCTGTTCTTATGATATGAAAATCATATTCAGCACTTGTGTAGCACTTAGTGCTTCATATTCTACTGAGATGAGGAAGGATTCAGTAGGGCCGTTGCTCAGTGATAAGAGCATCTGCTTGACATGCAGGAGGTATCAGCCTCTTCAGCTAAAAAAGGATCAGGTAATAGGTGACATTAAAGATCTCAGCCTGAGACCCTGGAGAGCCACTACCAGTCTGAGTAGTCAATACTGACCTTGATGGACCAATGGCCTGATTCAGTATTAGGAAACTTCATGAGTTCATGTGTCAGCATGTGGAAGCAACATCACAGGATGTGACATCACAAAATGATGTCACTTCCTTTCTCCTGGCTCCACCCCCAAAGTCTCCTGGCTCCACCCCCAAAGACCCCAGATATTTCCCAAGTTGGACTTGGCAGCCCTATCCCTAATACAGCCATTGCCAATGCACTGTGCTTTCCATTGATCGTATAAAAGAAGAAGAAGAAGAGAAGAGAAGAGATTGGATTTATACCCCGCCCTCCACTCCCCAAGGGAGTCTCAGAGCGGCTTACAAACTCCTTTTCCCTTCCCCTCCCCACAACAGACACCCTGTGAGGTAGGTGGGGCTGAGAGAGCTCTTTCCCAAGCTGTCCTTGAGAGAACAGCTGGTACAGAGCTACGGCTTGCCCAAGGTCATCCAGCCAGGTGCAAGTGGAGGAGTGGAGAATCAAACCCGATTCTTCCAGATTAGAGTCTGCACACTTAACCACTACACCAGACTGGCTCTCTATATATTTACAGATTCCTTCTTATACTCCGTCTGGCTTTTTAAAAGTTTGCCTGAGTGGGAGGACACATCTTCTTTTGGAAAGAAAACAGAATGAGGAGGGAGCGTCAACCTAATCAGAGAGAGGTGGAAATGGGGGGGAGGGGCAGTGGGCAGTGTTTAAATACCTGCAGAAACAATTTTACTTTAGAAGGGATTAGTGATTCGAAAGCAGAAGAGAACAACAAATCGCAACAAAAGGAGTTTTGGTAAGTGGGGGGCAGCAGTGTGCTGGAAGCGGTCTGAATGCAGATTCCTGTAAAACAAATGCAGAAATAAGGGAAAGCCCTGAAGCACAAAGTGGAAGTGACAGAGGGAGGGAATGCAGAAGGGAAGAATAGGATGCACTCAGAAACCAAGGCAAAATACGGGTGCAGAAAGGTCCCTAATACAGCCATTGCCAATGCACTGTGCTTTCCATTGATCGTATAAAAGAAGAAGAAGAAGAGAAGAGAAGAGATTGGATTTATACCCCGCCCTCCACTCCCCAAGGGAGTCTCAGAGCGGCTTACAAACTCCTTTTCCCTTCCCCTCCTCACAACAGACACCCTGTGAGGTAGGTGGGGCTGAGAGAGCTCTTTCCCAAGCTGTCCTTGAGGGAACAGCTGGTACAGAGCTATGGCTTGCCCAAGGTCATCCAGCCAGGTGCAAGTGGAGGAGTGGGGAATCAAACCCAGTTCTCCCAGATTAGAGTCCGCGCACTTAACCACTACACCAAACTGGCTCTCAAAGACTTCAGATTGACTTCAGTGATGTGACCGCTAAGGCCAGGCTTACTCATGCAGCAGAATGAGTTGGTTAAGTCCTATCTCTGTGAAATAGCAGGTGTGGAATGTTATTTTTTGTATACTTCCATATCCAAGAGCAGTCTTAGCCATGGGGCATTCAGGGTAGCTGCCCTAGGCCCCTGGCTGGGGGGCCCTAATCACCAATGGACCCGCCCCTAGAACAGAGGGGAAAATAACAGGGAATGCCGTCTTCCACCACCACTCAGTAGAGCTCTATGTCTCCCCGGATAGGCTGAAAGTATGGGCAATATATGAACTCCATGTATCCAATTATACAACTTGCAATCAAAGATGACATGTTCTAATGTTTCTATTTTCCCATCACCACAGGGGTATACAAGTTCTTCTAACGCAATTTTTTAATATCCTCTCTAGAACGGCAGAGAGCAAAACATTTTGTGTAATACCACTCTAATATTTTAAAAATCTGATTTCATCTCTTTTAGGACTTGATGTGAAAAAGCTGGGCATTTGGTATCCAGTTATCCTTCATCCTGCTAGGGTTCCAGATCTGCATGTCATCTACAGAGTGCACAGTGGTAAGTCTCTAATGTACTAGAAGCCACTGGGGCAAATATATGGGATTTGGCTTTTCAGCTGACCAATAAATGCTATCGAACTAATTAATTGTATTTATTTTGTATTTCTACCCATTATGTATGAAAACACAAGCAATAATATTTACCTCTTGGGCTCCAATACCCCCAGTGCAGCTCAGATTAGTGATTATAATGTCAAATTGAAACCAATGGAACATTAGTTATGAGATGGGCTGACAGGTATTATTTTCCCATTTTTGTTTTCATTTAGCTGGTAATCTATATACTAATCTTTGGGTACTTGCATTTGGAGGCTGGAGCTGTGAATGGGCAAGACAGATCTTTCTACAAACTTGAAAAGGGCTCCAGGTTTACAGAAAAAAGTGAAATCTAAATAACAGAATACTGGGCAGCTTAAAACCCCTGAAAATGATAAAAGGAACGTGTATAGCTTTAAGCAACCCATTCCCTCAGTGGCAGTTGCTAGGCAACCACAGTATTCCAAACTGGATTTTTGTGAGTAAAAAGGCAGGAAGAGGGGGCAGGGCTCTTTTGAGGCCTATTTTTGGCCTTTGAAGAAGGACTCATAGGGGCCAGGCCTGACTAGGGTTGCCAGCTCCTGGTTCAGAAAGTCCTGGAGATTTTGAGGTAGAGTCTGGGGAGGGCAAGTTTTGGGGAGGGGAGAGGCCTTAGCCAAATATAATGCCATAGAGTCCACCCTCCAAAGCAGTTGTTTTCTCCAGGGGGACAGATCTCTGTCATCTGGAATTCAGTTGTCATTCTGGAATATCTCCAAAATAAAAACAAACAAAAAAGGAACCAACAGAACAAGTTAGTTATAAGATGCAGCAGATTGATATGATTTATTTTTGTTTATTTGCATATATATTTAGCAGGTGACTTTATATATTACTTAGACCAATAACACACACACACACACATACTTATTTATAACTTTGGCTTCTGTTTCCTGCCTATCTAATGAATACCAGTTCTGACTCCAACTGTACTTGCCAATGGTGATTCCTAAAAACATAATGCATGCTGCAAATTATTTCGTTCCAGGGATTGTGATCGGTGCCGCAACCCACTTAGCCCAGCTGAGGGACAGCCTGTTAAACATGGTCCCAGAACTCCCTGCAGAGAAGACAAAGATTTACCGTACTCTGTTGAAACAGCTGAGAACACTGGCGGGAGAACAGATCAGGAATCTGGCTGTAGGTCTTCTAGACTACTTCTGTTCACAAAATACAAATTACCTCATGTCCCTGTCTGTCAAGTAAGCAATGATGAGAAGTGGACAATCTTTTGGAGAAGGTCCATTTTGAATGTAGTTTATAAATTAAGAGACCCCCTTCATCTAATCAAGGCCAGTTTTCTCTGAGGTTCCCACTCTGTTTGCCCCTACCATTGCCTGACTTGCTTTCCCTCATCTTCAACCTGTACAGGAGAGGTGACTGTCTCACGATGTCTGCTCCAAGCAGGAGATAAGGGGAAAGCCATTCTTGCATCCATATACCCAAATCACTGATTGACAAACACACCTAGGCTGCGATCGTACGCATAACTAGACCCAACTTAGGGGTGAATGCCGGGCAGATTTAAAGGGAGCGATCAGACAGCCACATCTGGGAAGCGTCCCACAGCTGTCGGCAACCTGTTCTGCTCTGCCGCAGAAGTGGAGTTAAAAGACACTGGGGAAAATCCAGTGGAAAACGGGTTGCCACAGGTCACGGGCAGACTTTCCCCTGTCTGATCACTCTAGCGTGCTCTCATGTCATCAGGATGGTCTGATCAGGCCATCCCGACTCCATGCCGTTGTTGTCCCCCCCCCCCCAGAATGGGCATCATCGCAAACTCCATAGGGAGCCCTCAGTGCGGAGGTGTGTTTCATCAATTCCTCATTTAAGCGCATGGGAAACAAATGGCAAAAAAACACACGACTCACCTGCAGTTGTGTCTGATCACACACTGACGGGCTGCGCCTGCAGCTTCAAAGGGAGGTGTGATCTCACAACGGCGGGTCAAATTCCTCTGGAGGAAATAGCCTCGGTTCCCCACACACACTTTATCTGGAGTGTGTCACCGCAACCCTAGCCGGCTAAATCAAGAAGCCCCAACAAAGTGGGTTGGGTCCAGATTAAATTTTCCAGTGGTAGACAGGAACATTCCTGCCTCTTCCCTCCCACTGCAGCGTACTCATCATCTCCACGAAATGCTGCTCCTGGGGGATAGGAGATCCTGAGGAATATCGTCATGAGTGGTGTTTGCACCCTGCATAACCCATAGCCACAGTTCTCTTTAGGAGAACCTGGAAAGGAACACTGAAACAAACAGGTAAAGATGCTACAAAGCACACCTATTAGGTTTCCCCTGTGAGCACTGGCCCCCATCCTAGAGAGACACACCCCATTTGAAACATGGTATGATATGGGGTTAAGAGGGCTATCAAAAAACATCTAGGTATGTAGAAGTGCCGACTGGGGTTGACTAATGCGCTTCCTGCAGAAATGTGAAGCTGGAATAGTATGGTATTGACGTTTTATTGAAGATACTTCCAAATCATTTTTAAGCACAGAAGCGTCAGTTATTCTTGAATAGATTATTTTTTCCAGTTTGAAGGGATACGTACAAATTGAAATTCCTTAAATCTATGGCTGCGATCACACATACTGAATAATCCATTTTCGATCCGCTTTCAATCCACTTTCCAACTGGATTTTGCCAGTTCACACATTGGCTTTTCCTTCCGTCGTTCTACCAAACCCACACTGGAACAGAAATTCCCCTCTGCGTTGCATGCCGCTTTCACTTTCTTTGATCGTTGGGTTTTATGGTACCTTCTGCATGGATTTAAGGCTGTTCAGGAGTGACTTCATGGTCAGTCCAGCATTGCCCTGGGGTATTTGAATGTGGTTTTGAGCTGCACCTTTGGTAAAACAGCGGAGGGAAAAGCCAATGCAGAATTGCCCATGGTAAAATCCCGTTGGAAAGTACATTGAAAGTGGATTGAAAGCGGATTATTTAGTGTGTGTGATGATCGTATATAACTAGGATTGCTTTTAAAGCCCATTCGGCTATACTTATGTGAGAGAGGAAAAACAGCAACAGTAGAAAAGAGCTAGAGTCCAGTAGCACCTTAAAGACTATCAAAATCTGTGGCAGGGGAGGAGCTTTCGTGAGTCACTGCTGGATTCTTCACTTCCAAAGAAGTGAGCAGTGACTCAAAAAAGCCTTCCACAGACTTTAATAATCTTTGTGCTACTGGACTCTAGCTCTTTTCTACTGCTACAGACAGACTAACATGGCTACCTGTCTTGATCTAACAACAGTGTCCTTGTTTTTCAGTCCTTAGGAGGTCACATTGTAAGTAGAGGGTCACCTTGGGATCTGAACCCCGTCCTGGCAGCTGGGAAAGCTATCCTCAATCTGGCATCAACAGGTACAAGGCCTTACAGTCTGTTAATAAATACTGGTTTGGGAACAAAATAGTGTGCAAAATCTATATACTTAATAACCATGGGTGGGTCTTATATGTGGATTAACACAATAAGACCATCTGCAGGTGCAGCATGAAAGTTTCACCAAAGAATTGAAGGATGAATCCCCCTCCCTCCAAAATTCAGGAATGATGTCTGTGCAGGGGAAAAATGGTTTTGTCTGAAATCCTCTCCAGACCATGATTCAGATGGATCACCTTGTTGGAGTGAGGAACTCAGCATGCTTGGACATTTGGGGGGGGGGTTGCTACATCACTCTAGGTGTGCATAGGTGTTATCTCCTTGGACATGATGTCTCTCTTTGTTTTAACCTGGGAGCTCCCCTCTGACCCCTCCTCTGTCTATCCTGTTGTCGTATCCCTTTCTTTACATGGCCTTCCATGGAGACACACATCTCTGCAGGTCTCTCCTGTAGAGACAATGCCCTCGTACTCCTACCCGTGTGATGCCGGACAAGCTGGTCATTTGTGAGAGGGGAAGTGCTCTTTAAATTAGAGTTCTTTCTCTTCTTTTGACTGCAACCTGAATGTGAACTGGATCTACTTGAATAAATATAAGTTCACCATTCTTTACTGCAGTTTCACACTTCTGTGACTAGGCAAAACTCTGCTATATTAACCAAATATCCCAATACACCTTTCAGTTTATATTATCATATTTTGGGGGGTATACCCATACCCTCTACGATCTACTGACTCACCACCTCGCCGACACTGGAGTTCATGGCGTAGCCTTGCAATGGTTCACCTCATTCCTCCATGGTTCTGGGAGAGACAGTGTCCCCAAGGCACCCACTAGTGTGCAGGGTTCCTCAAGGTGCACTTCTCTCCCCAATTTGATTCAATATCTACATTGATAGCTGGTGCTCAGCTGGTGTGGAGCTTTGGCTGGGGTGTCATCAGTATGCTGACGACACCCAGCTATTTCTGTTGATCCAGCTGTCCTCAACCAGGGCCAGGGCTTTTTTGGCCCTGGTCCCTACCAGGTGGAACACTCTGCTGGAGAACATCTGTGCCCTGCAGGATTTATTACCTTTCCGCAGGGCATGAAAGGCAGAGATTGAGGACAGCAACGGTACAGTACGTAGTCTGGCACTCTCATACCCTCCATTCTCTGCACACACACACCCCGGGGGGGGGTTGTGAAATTTGGGATTTTTCCCCACCATCTTGGCTCAACTAAATTATGCTGATGAATTTTTGGTGCAGTGTGTTTTAAGTATTGATTCTTGGTTTTTAACTTTTAACTACTCATTATACGTCCTCTTCTGTCATAAGCCGTCCTGAGCCCTGCTTGCAAGGAAGGGTGGCCTGAAAACCTAATTAAATAAAGGTGATCTACCTTTATCATGGGCTGATGAGGATATCAAAAAAGATAATAGCAGGGGAGCAACCTGTCACGGGCTGGGTGCCAATAGAACAGGAGTCAAACAGAAGTCCGGGACATCTGGCTCAGGTGGAGACTCCTCTGGAGCTGGGAGCTGATCCTCCACCTCACTTAGGTCCGCAGGAGGCAGATCCTCAGAGGTACTCCTGACACAACCCTCCAGACCCTGAACCTATTAAAAAATTTAAAAATGAGCCCCTGAGTTAACAGGAGAAGCCAGTGGGGATTGTAGTACCCTTCAGATGTAGAGGGAGAGAAGAAAAACATACTTAGCTGATGTTCTCTGTTCTTTGGGGGGGGGGGGGGACTGTAGGATGATGTCACATTATATAAAGCTTGTGGCATGTAACATTGCCCAAAGAGTTCAGCCGACAGGATAACGGGTAAAGGAATTCCATGTTATTTCTCCGAGGTGAAAGACTTCCCCCTTTTAAGAAGCACACAGGTCTGATGCTGCAAAGCTCTGAGCACACTTCCTTAATTCCGGTGGGAACGTAGGTCATTCACAATGCAATCTTAAGCAGGGGTACACCCATCTAAGGAAACCAAATTTGATGGATTTAGAAAGGTGTAACTCTGTTTAGGATTCGCACCATCAGTTTACTAACCTAGAATGGTCCGGGTGATTCCGTCACCACATATTTCTAGATATACTGTGATATGATCTTTGAATAAGCCTGGTGAGATAGACCTAAAGCACATGTTGCTACAGGCATATGATCTGATATCTGTTTTTAATTTTCATGGGCTGGGTAAACTTGTATGTCTGCAAAGAGCACAGTCTGTAATGGCGACATGTTTCTCTGGCAGGCAGAAGACGACAGATTCCCCTGAACGGTGAATTCCTTGCACGGTTGCCAGAGGCAGATCTTTCCCCCGAGGAGGTCATAGTCTCTGTTTTTATTCCATTTTCAAAGAAAGTGAGTGTTCTGTTTGCTTGTTTGTTTGTTTGTTTGGTTGGTTGGTCCTCCATGTCTCACCACAAGACGCTTTCAGCGTTTTGGGTACTTGGGGCACTGGAGCTTTCTGGGGCACCTGTGTTCACTTGATATGAGGCACAGGGTTTGCTGCTATCATGTATTATGCCATCTATTTTTATTGTTTTTATTGTTCTATGGATTTATGTTGTAAGCTTCCCTGAGCCCATTTGTGGGATAGGGTGGGGTAATAACAACAACAACATTTTGTCTATCAAAAATTCCTGCATCAAACTGCCAATATGAAATCGGATTCTGCAGACATTAAATATCAGAGTGTCAGAGAATGCACCCTTCATCCATATAAGGAATCCACGTATCATTGTCTGACAATAGTTTGTGACAGAGTTCAAGATGAGATGATAGAGCAGGGGATGTCAAACACAAAGCCCGGGGGCCGGAACCGGCCCATCCAGGGCTCTTATAAAGCCCACAGGCAAGTAGTGCAAGGGAGGGAACAGGAGACTGCTTGGGGGGAGTGAGGGGAGCCACTCCAATTGTGGCTTCAACATGGCAACACAACCTCGTCTGTGACAGTCAAGCAGCGTGGGAACATCTGCCCAGTGCTGCACTGCTGGGTCTCCAGGCTGCCCATATGGGTTTTTTTTTTTGTGCTCTCCTCCTAGCCCATAAGGCCTTGCAGTGAGGATATACCAACTCGGAGCTTACCAGCTGCTGTCCTTTATACAGTTTATATCTCCAGTACCTGGCATTTTGTTTATGGAACACCTGGCCTGGCCCTCATAACAAATGAGTTTGACATCTCTGTGATAGAGGCATTTCAAGCCATGATGGGCGCACCTATTTCTTGCCCCACTGTCACCTTCAGTCAAACAGATTTCACGGGTTTTTGAAGTGGCGGGAAAATCTATGAACAGATGTTACAGAGGCTGCTAAAATGGCAGTTTGTTATGTTGAAAAGAATCCCAGGCAGACGGGACCTGGAAGAAGGGACCGGAAGGATGGTTAATTAGGAAATTTAGCAAATAATTCAGCTCTTCCAGTGCAATCCTAGGCAAAGTTACTGTAATCTAAGTACATTGATTTCAATGAGAGTACGCCCCCTGCACACATTGTGCAAAACGTGTGTATGCTTATCAAATGTAATAATCTTCATTTGGTACATTACTTTTTACCTTGGTACATGGATGTGGCTTGTAGGTAAGAATTCCCTCATGTGCAAAGTGGCTCTTTGAGTGAAAGCGAAGATCAATATTGAGGTGTAAATGACCAGATTTTTTCTTGCCTTACCAGGATGAATTTGTGTCCGCGTTCCGACAAGCAGAGCGGAGGAAGAATGCGTTGTCAGTGACCAATTCGGCAATGCAAGTCCGATTCCAGCCAGGCACTGATGTCATTGAGGACCTGACTATTTTATATGGAGGCATCGGCTGTACCACAGTGAGTGCCCCGAACACCTGTCAGGCGCTACAAGGAAGGTACGATGGTCCTCTGGGAATCTTGTCAGAAAGAGCCCTTCTTACTAATAGGGAAGATGGTTAATTCTAAATGTTTTCCAAATAGACCAGTGAGATGGATTTTCCATATTTATAGTTTGTCTTCAGGCAGTAACAAGAGACTCCTGAATTATTATTTCTTTGGTTATGAGTAGGCAAATTACACCCTACTTTCTCAGTATTGTTCAAAATATATCTTCTCCAAAGTACACTGAGATGGGGGAGGACATGTTCAGTGAATATTGATCTGTGATAATACTTAGTTTTTTAAAATCAGTTTGCTGACATAATGTTTAAATTTAAACAAATTGTGGAGCCAGGAATTGCAGGGATGGAAAATGCCCGAATGCCACCTAGCTCCATCCCATAGACTGACAGACTCCTCCGCACTCAAATCAGCCTAATTGACCAGTAGGGATGGGCACAAACCAGCTCACGAACTGAAGTTCCCAATGAATTTTGGGTGGTTCATGAAGTGAAGATTGTGGCAAATCAACCAGCACGAACTTTCCACAAACTTTTCAGCTGTACATGGAGGCTCATAGAGGTTTGTGAAAGGATTCATTTTCAGACAGACAGTCTCTGCTCAGTCAAAATCAGGGCTATTTTTGGGCAGGAATGCACAGGAACAGAGTTCCAGCTGGCTTCCAAGTTGGCCATGCCTACAGCCTCCCCCCCTCCCCGGGTTCCCCAGGTGCCTTGCAAGCCAATCCGATTCAGGGAGGGCAGGCAGTTTAAACTGCCTCCCCTCCTTGGGTTCCCCGGGCGCCCTGCATCTGTGGGGCGCCTGGGGAAGCCAATCCAGAAACTGCCTTCCTTCCCTCGGGTTCCCCATGTGCCCTGCAAGCCGCGGGGTGCCTGGGGAAGCAGATCCTGGGAGGGAGCTGTGCTGTCAGGGGTGTGGCCTAATATGCTAATGCATTTCTGCTGTTGGGTGTGGCCTATTATGCTAATGAGTTCCTGCTGGGTTTTTTCTACAAAAAAAGCCCTGGTCAAAATGTTTACCAAACTTCAAAGTAACATAATTTGGAAGGCATGTAGAGGAGCATCCGGGGGAGGTCCCCTGTGACTTTGATGTCTCTACCTTGTATTCATTCTATACACTCTTGAACCTCCTGAACCTGCGCCTGTCAAAATGACCACCTGTCATTTCCCCAGAAAGCACTTTCCTGGGGGCACCTTCTTGGGGGGCCATAACTCAGACCCCATAAATCCAATCCTCACCATACTTGGAGGGCAGGTAAAAGAGAATCAGCCAGAGATTCCCAGTGTGTTTGGTGTCTCTATAGAGTCACAAAGCAAACCAGTTCATTTAGCCTCTAAAAGTTTGTGATGGTTCATGGCTCATGAAGAGGGCATGCCATGAACTACAAACCAAACCGCATTTTCCTGGTTCATGCTCATCTCTATTGACTAGGGCTTAAATGTCTCTCATATCCCTACTGCCTATTAGTCAAACCATGTCCTATGCGGAAGCTATGAAGGCTATACTTTCATACACTTTGAGAGTTTCTAGAGGCATCTGTCTGGCCTTGTACAATACAGAATGCTGGTCTAGATGAACCATCTCTGATTCAAATATTCTTATTGCCCAGTTGACTTCTCAGCTATCATTGCCAAGTATCAGTGAACGAGGGGTTAAAACCCAGATAATTCTTGGCTATGATCACCAAAGGCCAATTTTGTCCATTATGGAGGAACCGTAGCTGAGTTGTTTTATTTGAATGTATAGTGTCCTCCTGTAAGCAGAGAACAGAGCAAGGCCCTGCTTGAAGATTATTCTATCCCAATCACTGATATGGAAACATGAAAGGAAATCCCATCAGCTGACTCTTCTCGTGACAGTCCTTTCTTGAGTGCAACTCTGGTATCACAAGGCCTTTCCTTTCATTCCTGTTCCTAAAGCATTAGTCACTTCTACTACTAATTTGTTAGAAGGAAAATATTAGAAGGAAGTAAGATAGTTATGCCACTAAAATTATGCGTACAATTGTAGATTTACTTGACAGGCCATTCTAGATCATGGTTTAAGCTTCTTCATCTACCCTTCCTTCTCTGTATCTGCATATATTTTTAACCACCCCAGTTTCTCACAGGGGGTCATTTCTCTGAAATCTCCACAGCTACCTCATCAAAACATTACTGTTGTTAAAAGGGGATTTTTCCACTTGTCATTTTAATAACAGATTTTTTCACGGGAATGTCTTCAGACTACTATATCTCCCCATGAACAAGAGATAATAATTGTAATAGATTCCCTAGAAGGCTAGATTTAGTCCTCTGTCACAATACAGTTTCCAGCCTACCTCACTGTACCAGGGTCACCAGGAAGAAATCAAAAAGAGACATGGTTTGAGGGTATAGGATTTGGGCTTAGATATACCCCACCCAAGCTTGAATTGATAACTGACGTAAAATTTACAGTGCACAAGATGGTTTTCTTTTTAAAAGTGAATAAGAACAAAGTTTATTCAGAAAAAAAACACACCACTCGAGGTAGATATTAACCCTTAACAAGAAATGTTAGGATGCTAGGCTTCACATAGTGTGTGCCCGAGGAAAATATTATCTCAGACAGGTTTATAACATACAAAGGCAGCACACCCTAGACTTAATGAATCTTGCTGGCATGCCAACACCAGTTAGCCAGACATGGAAACTTAACCCAAAGAACTGATATCTCCTCAGATTTTTGATTTACACTCTTCATGGATGAACCCTTCTCTGACTCTCTGTACTCAAAACCAAACTTCTCCCCCTGCCATATCTCCTTGTACAGTTCCTATTGGCTGATTCAGAACACTGTTCACATTGGCTCCTGTGTCTCTGCGGTACATATCTGTGCTGTACCTATCACAGTAATATCAATGTATGAGTCATTTACCATTCCCAGATAATGTGTGGACCAGTCCTGTTGCCTGTACCAGCTGCATGAACAGGCCATGGTTTTGGCATGGGAGGGAAGGACCCACAACAGAGCCTGAACTGCCAGTTACGTAAGCAGAAGTATCTTGACTTCAGAGCCAAAGAATGTGTTGTACAGGAAATCCATACCTGTATCTATGACATTGATTCGTTTTACCCAGTTATAGGGCACCATGCATTTGTTCAGAGCTGTGGCCCTGTTAGAGATAAACCCCCCACCCAGTTCTGATCAGTTGTGGGACTCCTGCAACTGCATTAATTCAAAAATCAAAATGCTGGGGGATCCATTGTGTCGTTTGGCCCTTAGTCTATACATTAAAGTTTTGTGTAGATCTACTAGTAAGTAAGTATGTGTTTACTTATCCTTTCTCCCTCAGAAAGTGGAATGAGCAGATGCTGGATGAAGCCTGCCGGCTCATTCTTGAGGAGATTCAACTCTCACCTTCAGCAGTAGGCGGAAAAGTGGAATACAGACGAACTCTACTCATCAGCTTCTTTTTCAGATTCTATTTGGAAGTGCTACAAGGTTTAAAGTGCATGGTAAGTAGGAATTACCTTGTGTATCTGTGTGTTTATATATCTACTTGCATATTTTACAGATCTCACAGGGAATCACTCAGTCCCTACAAGCCACATGTCATGATAAGCTTTCTGTGGGCAAGCCCTAGGGTTGCTAGACCCCCTGTGGAGGTGAGGGTCCTTTGCCACCAGGCCCTACCACCCTGTCGCTAATCAGCTGACCAACAGGGGAACCTACCTCAAAAAAGAGGGAGGCCCAGCCAAAGTGCAGTGACATGTCTAAGTCACTGCCCATGCAACATTGAAATGATGTCATCACGCCAGGGTGATGCTCTGGTATTTGGGCAAAAACTCTATGGTAGAAGCCCTGTTGTAGAACACCATTCCCACTAACAACTCATGCACTTTTGTATCTAGTTGTTCTATCTAGTTGTTATTATATTGTGGGAGAACTGTCCTGTATCAAGCAAACATTATTTCCAGTGGAAAGAAGCCACTGTGTTTCTTTGGGTGGTAAGAGTCAAAGCTCCCTTTATAGGGCTGCCAGCCCCCTGGTGAGAGTGGGGGAATTTGCAGGCTCTTGCCTGCTGTTGACTAGCTGGCTGGCAGGGGGAAATCTCACCCCCAACTGACCTTTTGGGGCCTACTTCCAGTTTCAGGCCTACTTCCAATTGGGGATGATGCTCTGTTTTTTGGGGCAAAACTCTATGGTTTGAAGCTGAATTTACCATAGAGTTTTGCCAGAGTGTCACCCCTGACTGGAAGTAGGCCTGAAACCGGAAGTAGGCCCCAAAATACCCAACATTATTCCAGTCTCCTGGAAGGACATCGGGAGATACCCACTGGCCAGGTAAGTCAATCTGGCAACCCAGCCCTTCATCAGAAGGTGTCTGACAAAGGGAGCTTTGACTCTCAAAAGCTTGTACCCTGAAAATCTTTTTGGTCTCTAAGGTCCTGCTGGACTTAAATCTAGCTGTTCTACTGCAGACCAGCACAGCTACCCATGTGATACATAAAATCCAATAACTTATACTGACCTTTGTACAACTTAATTACTAGTTAGGATAACAGAAATATTCTACTGCATAAACAAAAACTTCTTCACCACATTAATATTTTGTGGCTTTCTGATAGGGCTGCCAAGTCAGCCCGGGGGGCGGGGGATCCTCCGCTACAGGGGTTCCCGATCCGCTGGCCAGCATTCGGCCGGCGGGGGGAACTCCACCCCCGAAGTCGTCCAGTCAGGACGACTTCCCCAGTTTAATGATGTCACCCGGAAGTGACGTCATCACGTTGGGGACGTTGCCGGGACGACACTCTAGCAATCGCCCCAAAACTCTATGGTACCATAAAGTTTTTGGGGATTGCCAGAGCGTCACCCTGGCAACGCTCCGACGTGATGATGTCACTTCCGGGTGACATCATTGCGGTGTGTGCACAAGTGCGTGCGCCAGGGAAGCTCCCGGCCCCAGGAGGACTCCCCCCGCCAGTAAGTCAGAAGGACTTGGCAACCCTACTTTCTGACAATGGCTACTGACTATAACTATTGGAAAGCTGATGGACTGCTTTTGAAAGAGCCTATTTTCTGTAAAGATTGGCTGTGAAAATATTGGTGTGACATGTTAAATGCTTTTAAAATCGTCTTCCTTCCTACAGTACCCATCCAAGTATCCTGACTTGCCAAAGGAAATCCTGAGCGCCTTGGGCGAGTTCCATGACCATCCCCCACGGGGCGTGCAAGAGTATCAGGTCAGCGGAGTTGTTTTCCAGGCAATTCATCCCCAGGGGGGAAATGGCGCTATATTTTGGTTTAGTGGTTAGGAGCCAGTTTGGCATAGTGGTTAAAACTCTAATCTGGGAGAACTGGGTTTGATTCCCCATTCCTGCACATGCAGCTGCTGGAGTGACCTTGGGCCAGTCACAGTTCTCTCAGAGATCTCTCAGCCCCACCTACCTCACAGGGTGTCTGTTGTGAGGAGGGGAAGAGAAAGGAGATTGTAAACTGCTATGAGAATCCAAGTGAAGGGCAGAGTATAAATCCAGTCTCCCCCTCCTCCTCCCATAATCGACAGCATTGTTAATTCCAGGGCTCATTTCGTAGCAGGAGCTCCTTTGCATATCAGACCACACACCCCTAATGTAGCCAATCCTCCAAGAGCTTACAGAGCTCTTCTTACAGAGGCTACTGTAAGCTCTTGGAGGATTGGCTACATCAGGGGTGTGTGGCCTAATATGCAGAGGAGCTCCTGCTATGAAATGAGCCCTGGTTAATTCTATCATTTTCATTTGCCCCTCTCGGCTATTAGTGTGATCTATGACCAGGAGTAGAATAGGGCATTGGTAGAGGAAAGTGCCATCAAGTCTCAGCCTATGTATGGTGACCCTGTAGCATTGTCAAGGCAAGAGAGAAACAAAGATGGTTTGCCATTGCCCATCTCTGCAGAACAACCCCCTGGAGCCACGTGAACTGAGTGATGCCCGTGGCATTGGGCAACGCCACCCCAGTTGTCATCATGGCTGGTGTACAGGTTTGAAACTTGGGCTCAGGCTCCCCCTTTTCCTAGCACTGTGTTTAGAACATTTTGTACAAACCAGTGTGCACAGAGAAGACTGTACTTGCACTATCTGACCACCACAAAACAAAGAAGGATGGGCCACGAGGGTGGGACCCACAGGGATACAAATCTGCACAGAGGCTCTTGTTCATCTTAAACGCCCCGTGCAGAGTTGAGGATCCATGAATCTAGAGCTTGCTCCTGCCCCCACTGTATGTAGAACTGATTGGGGGAGGGGGTGCTCTACCAATGACCTCACTTTTCATTGTAGAGGCCACTTCTCATCTATCTGTAGATATGGTATGTCCAACTTTTCTGTGCCTTCAAGTATATAATTACTATGATCCTTCCTCCTGCCAAGGCTGTGTTACCCTTGCTTCACCATGAACTTCCTTGCAATAAAACATCAGATTATGGTTGCCAGGTCCCTCCAGCCACCGGTAGGAGATGCGGGGTAGAGATCTGGGGTGGGAAACTCCTAGAGATTTGTGATTGGAGCCTGGGAAGGACCTTAGTGGGGTACAGTTCCATAGAGTCCACCCTCCAGAACGTCCATTTTCCCCAAGGAAACTGATCTCTGTACTCTGGAGACGAGCTGTAATTCCAGAGGATCCCCAGGTCCCACTTGGAGGCTGGCATTCCTACCAGATTGGGGAGGGGGCTGCACCACCTTTTTCTTCCACCAGTCCATACCCTCTGCTCTTCCACACTGCCTGACCAGGGATACTTCATTCTCCTTGGCCTACTGCAGATTTCCCAGGAGTAGTCCACCTTTCCAATCCCCTCCCCTGGGTTGCTCCTCCCCTCTACCCCTTCACCCAACCAGAAGTGCCCTGAAGCCCTATGTCAGCTGCAGCTGCATCCCAGGTGGCTTCCTTTCCCCAGGCAGGACTTAATGATGTGACTGGCTCCACCTGCCTGCCAAACAATATTACTGAGCCTAGAGTCTACAGACCCGCCCTTCGTGTTCTGGATGTCTCCTGGCCTGGCTGCAGCAGTTGCTAGTTGTGTCTCAGCCAAGGTGAGTTTTTCCTACAAGTCCAGGGCAGGTCCCATCACCAGACAATTACATAATTTGAGAGTGGCTAACAATGCCATCCCAAGCAGAGGGACACCCTTGTAAGCCCACCGATTTCAACAGACTTGACATGATGCAACCAATGCTTCCTCTAAGCCGTGGAGTCTTGTGAGCAAAAATTCTGCTTTGTGAGCTATGGGTGTTAAAGTTGTGAGTGAACGATTTGGCAGCTGCATAAATTAGTTGGAGCCATCCTTCCTGAGCTAAGACAAAAATGTGTGAACCGGAGGGTAAAAAACTGTGAGCTAGCTCACACTAACTCAGCGTAGAGGGAACACTGGATGCAACTCTGCTTAGGAATGCACTGCAGAACACTTCCAGTGCAATCCCATGCACAGTTTCTCTGTTCAAAACTTATTGAAAGTTAACTTTCTTAGGGATGGGCATGAACCAGCTCACAAACGAAAGTTAGTCATGAACTTTGGCTGGTTCATGGTTCATGAAGCAATGTTTGCAAACTGAAGAACCGCCATGAACTTCTGCGAATTTTGATGCTGTTCATGGCTGTTCATGAATTTTGATGCTGTTCATGGCTGTTCATGAATTTTGATGCTGTTCATGGCTGTTCATGAAGAGCAGCTCAGCTGTTTGCTTTAAATAGTTTGGGGGCATTTAATCCCCTGCTTTCTGCTCCCCACCGCTTTTCATGGGGAGCAGAAAGCAGGGGTTTGAACTTTAAATGGCTCATGAACTGGCATATCAGTTTGTGGTTCAGTTCATGGTTCAGCCATGAACTGAACCGCAAAAATGCATTTCGCGCCCATGCCTAAACATTCTCTTGCAGCCAAGTGTATTTAGAAGATACTAGTATGTAATACTCCAGAATACGAACTATCCATATAGTGAGGGACTCCTTACTCTTTGACAGGAAGTCGACCCTCAGCAGCCTCCTAAGGACCCAGTGGGGCGTCCCGTCATGAATGAGTCTGGGATTAAGCATGCCACTGGTGAGGCCGTCTACACTGATGACATCGGTCCAATAGATGGACAGCTGTACATGGCGCCGGTGACCAGCACACGAGCCCATGCGAAGATTCTGTAAGTGACAAAATTAAGGGCTTCTGTGAAGAAACTGTGACCACAGGTCATGTTCTATCTGTATCTTAGACTATTGCATACGTGAGACTAGGAGGAGGGACTGTATCCAGCTGTTGGAGGTCTGAGGCTGCGACGCAAAAGACCACCAGTGATGGCTGGCCTACAAATTCTGGTGCTCCTGGGGAGGAGAAAGTGCGGTGGGTCCAGGCAAGTTAGGAAGGGAAGGGCACCGAGAAACAGGAAAGCTCGATGCCCTTCCAGCCTGAGACTCATCCCAACGGTAGTTGGCAGTGGGGCTAGGACGGAAACCCCTTCTCCGACATTGGTGTTGTGTAACGCCAGGTCGATCAACAACAAGGCCAAGATTCTTCAGGACTTCCTGGTGGAGCAGAAGGCCGACCTGGCATGCGTGACCGAGACCTGGGTGCGGGCAGGAGAGACAGTAGCTCTCTCCCAAATGCCCCCCCCTGGATTCTCGGTCCTACACCAATCACGGACTGTGGGGCGGGGGGGGAGGAGTGGCGATTTTCATTTGGGAGGCTTACTCCTTCAGGGCGCTCCCGTCGGTGGAGATCGCGGGTGTAGAGTGTGTCGGCTTGGTGTGGGAGGCCGAAGAGAGTTTGGCTGTATGGTTGGTGTACCGACCGCCTAATGCACCAGCCAACAGCCTGCTGTCCCTGATGGAGGCTGTGGCGGGCTGGGCGTTGGAGCACCCTAACCTAGTGGTCTTGGGTGACTTCAACGTCCATGTCGATGACGCAGCTTCCGTTCAGGTGGCAGACCTGGTGTCGTGCATGGCGGCACTAGGACTCTCCCAGTATATCTCAGCCCTTACGCACCGGGTCGGTCACACGCTTGATCTGATCTTCACCGCGGGGGTAACCGTGGACTGGATTACTGCTTCGGCGGTACTATGGTCGGACCACCATGCCCTGGGGGCCCGTTTGAATGTACCACCCTGACCTCTAGGCAGTGAGCGTATTTTAGCTCGCCCGCGGAGTCAGATGGATCCCTTGCGATTCCAGGAAGCTCTGCGGGAGCCAATGCCCCCTGGCGGTTCGTTGGATGAGCTGGTTGAGGACTGGCATAGCTGGCTCTCTACAGCCATTGACGAGATCGCTCCCAGGCGCCCTCTACGCCCTCGCACTAGATTGGCCCCCGGTATACCCAGGGATTACGGCTGATGAAGCGAGAGCTACGACGGTTAGAGAGGCGGTGGCGGCGTCCTCGTGACGAAGCTACAAGAACATCCTATAGGACGCTTATGAAGGCCTATGACAGGGGTGGCCAACCTGTGGCTCAGGAGCCACATGCGGCTCTTTCACACATATTGTGCGGCTCCTGGCAGGGCGGCTGGGGAAGCAAAGGCGAGGCATGCTTTTTCTCTCTTTCTCCCTTCCTTCCTTCCTTCCTTCCTTCCCTCCTCCCTCCCATCTATTTGCTTTCCTAGTTTCTCTCTCTCTCTTTCTTTCCACTTCTTTAATTCTTTCTTTCCATCTCTCTCTCTTTCTCTCTCTCTCTCAATATCATTAGCAAACAAGTAATATCATTATCAATAACCGGTTTTCCTCGTTTGTTTTTATTTTTGGCAGTCCCATTTAATGTTAATAAAAAGCAAATTTGCATATTTTTAAAAATAAAAACGTGTGTGTGATATTTGTTCCTGTCTTGCGGCTCTCAGACATCTGACGTTTATTCTATGTGGCTCTTACGTTAAGCAAGGTTGGCCACCCCTGGCCTATGAGATGGCAGCCAAGGCAGCGAAGAAAGAATTCTGCGCTGCTGAGATTGCGTCTGCTAGCTCACGCCCAGCCCAATTGTTTAGAACAATTCAGTCATTAACAATCCTGCCACAAGGCAGGCCAAATGCAAGGGAATTGGAAATTGGCTGTGAGGCATTTGCGAGCTATTTTGCAGATAAAGTCCTGTCGCTCCGCCGCGACCTCCCCGCCGCATTAGAAACAGTGAGTGAGCTCGAGGCCCCGAGCACGTCTTCGTTTCCAGGTTTCGATGGGTTTGGCCTGCTTGATCTTGAGGAAGTTGACAGACTTCTTGTGACTGTGCGCCCAACCACATGCATCCTTGATCCGTGCCCGTCCTGGCTGATTAAAGCTGGCCACGATGAGCTACGAGGTGCTGCTTGGGAAATTATCAACACCTCCCTCTCTGAAGGGCGATTCCCAGGGGCACTCAAGGAGGCGATGGTCCGCCCTCTCTTGAAAAAACCACATCTGGACCCGGCTGAATTGGCGAACTATTGGCCGGTGTCCAATTTGCCTTATTTGGGCAAATTGATTGAGAGGGCGGTGGCGTTACAGTTACAGGGTTATCTGGATGACGCTTCGATCTTAGACCCCGCCCAGTCAGGCTTTCGCCCGGGATACGGGACGGAGACGGCATTGGTTGCCCTTACTGACGACCTTCGGCGGCATCTGGATTGAGGCGGCGGGGCAGTGTTGCTGTTGCTTGACCTGTCGGCAGCATTCGACATGGTCGATCATCGGCTGCTGACTCGCCGTCTCGCCGACGTGGGGATACAGGGGTGGGCCTTGCAGTGGCTCGTTTCCTTCCTCCAAGGTCGGGGACAAAGGGTGGTTGTAGGGGAGCAGCGGTCCAGGAGACACCCACTGGAATGTGGTGTGCCTCAGGGGGCAGTGCTCTCCCCGATGCTATTTAACATCTATATGCGCCCCCTTGCCCAGATTGCCCGGAGGTATGGGCTGGGTTGTTATCAGTACGCTGATGACACCCAGCTCTATCTGATGTTGGGTGGCCAGCCAGATTCGGATCTAGAAGATCTCAACCGGGCATTGCACGCTGTGGCTGGGTGGCTCAGACTGAGCAGGCTGAAATTGAACCCGGCGAAGACGGAGGTCCTGTGTCTGGGACGGGGCGGACCAGGGCGGGGACTCCCACTCCCGAGCTTTGACGGGGCACCGTTGGTGCCTGCATTGCAGGTAAGGAGTTTGGGAGTGCTCCTGGAACCCTCCTTGTCAATGGAGGCCCAGGTAGCAGCCATTGCCAAGTCAGCCTTCTATCAACTTCGGCTGGCACGGCAGTTGGTCCCCTACCTTGACCGTCCTGACCTAGCCACAGTGATCCATGCTACGGTCACCTCGAGATTGGACTACTGTAATGCCCTCTACATGGGGCTGCCCTTGGTGCAAACCCGGAAGCTGCAGCTGGTGCAGAACGCCGCGGCCAGGTTAGTGATGGGTCTCTCAAGACGAGACCATATCCGACCTGTGCTAGCGGAGCTGCACTGGCTGCCTATAGCATACCGAGTTCACTTCAAGGTGCTGGTTCTTACCTTTAAAGCCCTATATGGCCAGGGTCCAACATACCTGAGGGACCGCCTTTCTCCGCATATACCCCAGCGAGCACTTCGGTCAGGGTCGTGTCATCGGCTTCGTGTCCCGGGCCCCAGAGAGGCCAGGCTCACTGGCACCAGGGCCAGAGCGTTTTCGGTGGCGGCTCCAACCTGGTGGAATGAGCTCCCGGAAGAGACCAGGGCCCTGCGGGACCTGATGCAGTTCCGCAGGGCCTGCAAGACGGAGCTCTTCCACCAGGCCTTTGGCTAGGAGCCGCCACCGACCTCGTAACAGCACTGTAAGAACATCTACAATGGAAATTGGTCCAATGCAGCCCAGACTGATGGCTATAACTGGAGGGTCCCTCACTAGAGTGGACTCCATTTTAAAGAGACTGGAAGCATTTTAGTGGATATTTTAGTTTTATTGTAGCAGTTTATGCTCCTGTGTAATGGAGTTTTATTATTGTTGTGTTTTAAATGATTTTAAATTGTTATGATATGCATGGCTTCGAGCCTTTGTTAGCCGCCCTGAGCCCGCTTGCGGGGAGGGCGGGATATAAAAACTAAAATAAATAAATAAATAAATAAATAAATAAATAAATATTTGTTTGCTTCAGGGGTTAATTAGAATAACAACTGAGTGGTTGCAAATATAAAGCAGGTCTAAAGAGGGAGACTCAGGCCCTTTCTTCATCTGTGTTTTGCCCTGGATTCAGAGCGTATCCAATTCTTGCCTTCTGCATCAGACCCCGTCATCACTCCCTCTTTGTCCTGCAGGTAAATTTTACTTCTGTATTCACTCATCAGGACTCTGTCTAGGGCTGCCAAGTCAGCCCGGGGGGCGGGGGATCCCCCGCTACAGGGGTTCCCGATCCGCCGGCCAGCATTCGGCCGGTGGGGGAAACCCCACCCCCGAAGTCGTCCAACCTGGACGACTTCCCCCGCGCCGGGCGATGTCACCAGAAGTGACGCCATCACGTCAGGGGCATTGCCAGGGCAACTCTCTGGCAGTCGCCCCCAAACTCTATGATACCATAGAGTTTTGGGGCGATTGCCAGAGCGTCACCCTGGCAACGCCCCCAACGTGCTGACATCACTTCCGGTGACGTCGCGGGGAAGCTCCCGGCCAGCAGAGGACTCCCCCCCACCGGTAAGGTGAAGAGACTTGGCAACCCTAACTCTTTCCCCAGAGCAGTCTCCTCACAGTTTTGCTCTGTGTTTTTTGAGACCTGTTTTGCAGCGGGTCTTTTGTCTGTGCCGGTTTCAGCACGCTGATGTGGAATCACCAGCTATTGTTTCCCTCCCCCCTCCCCTTTTTCAAGCAACTTCATAACAGTACAGGGGGAGGAGGTGGTGCTATTATGGTACTCAGTCTTGCCCTCCCCCCAAGCCTTTACATATTAAATTGGATGTAGTTGGAACTGGGGTGTGTGCGATCCAGCTACCCAAGCCTTGAATCCCTGCTGGGGATTAAGACACACATCTTAAGTTATATTCCGCCTTCACTTGATTTTTACTGTGTTGTGAAATAATTTAATCAAGTGCCACCTTAAGTAATCTTAGGGACAATGAAATAATGAATCCCCTTCCATGTTTACTTTTGGGGAATTGTCAGTGACCTGAGTTTGTTAAGGTAGTTGTTGTTATTTTCCTGTGTAATGAAGAGAAATTACTACCAAGTGTACCTTCTGGGCTATAAGAATAATTAACAGCTTGAGTCTTAAGGTTGTCCTGTTATTTTCCACAAGGGGTCACATCTTTCCAATAGAAAGGTTTTGTTCCCCCCATGTAAAACGGAACCATGAGATCAGCTCGGTAGCTGGGTCAGAAGTTTACAGACTCATTCTGCAGCTTGAATAACTCTCGTTTTTCAAGGCGACTGTGTTGTGATGCTAAATATACCTTCCCCTTAGCTCAGTGTAGGGAATACCTGCATATTTAGTGGTGGGCCTCTGCAGGGTCTCCTGCCATAGAAGTGAGGGAGAAGACGAGACTGGATTTATACCCCACCCTTCACTCGGAGTCTCAGAGCGGCTTACAAACTCCTTTTCCCTTCCCCTCCCCACAACAGATGCTCTGTGAGGTAGGTGGGGCTGCGAGAGCTCTGACAGGAACTGCTCTTTCAAGGACAGTTCTGCCAGAACTATGGCTTGCCCAAGGTCATCCAGCAGCTGAAAGTGGAGGAGTGGGGAATCAGACCCGGTTTTCCCAGGTTAGAGTCCGCACACTTAACCACTACACCAAGCTGGCAAATTCTATCGTCCAAAGCATCAGGGATGTCATCCTCCAGGTGGGACCTGAAGACGCCCTGTAATTAAACCTCATTATTATTGTTATTATTATTCATTCAATTTCTGCCCCGCCTCCCGGCTGAAGCCGACTCAGGGCGGCTTGCATAAAATAGCATAAAATTACAATAATATCAATTAAATTAACAACATTAATTAAATACACAATTTTAAAACCATAAAACATAATAAAGTGCTAGTGTCAATGATTTCACGGCGATGTTATCCCTTAGTTCTCAGATCTCGCAGCCAGCTCCTTGGTCCTCACAGATCCCCTTAGGGGGTAAGCTCGGGCTGTAGACAGAAATACCAGCGACCTTTGGGGGAGAAGTGGGTGCTGCCCCCGCCTGCCCTCCCCTACTGCAACCCCATCCCATTTAATATTTAAAGTCTTTGGGGGGCTCGAGGCTTATGTCTTGAGAGAAACAGACCAGACAAGCCCTGGTCAACCTGTGTCTGGCAGTATTGAGTTTAAAACTTTCCTGTGTGGTTTATTTTACTTTGGCCTCAGTTTTTCCCTTCCAGGTTCACTTTCTTACAAATGCTAATTGAACTAGCAGGATAGACAATGGGATTGTTAAACATCCCCCTTCCCTCTCCCCCCCCCTTCTCCTAGCAGGGAGGTGTCAAATGCCAGTCTTTAGGAACTTTAGCCGCCTTTACCTCAGTGGGGAAAGAGAAGTTTTCATGGTAGTGAAAGGGGGGGGGGCTGCTTTAGCCACTCCTAAGCTCTTCTTTCAATTTCAATTTCATTTTTAAATGGTAAGCCCATTTGCTTGAACAAGATTGGTGGGGGGAGACATGCAGATCAGAGACCTTTTAACATTTCCTTTTGCCCTGTGTGCAGCTGAGAGAGAACATCGGCTAAGAATGTGCACTCTGTACATGTTCACACTCTTCATTTTGCTATTACTTAAAATTGTGTGGTATAGTTTCAAAGGGCAACCAACTGGGATGTACTAAGAGGAATGACAGGATTGCCCACTGGAAACAATGGGAGAGGCATGAAGGCCCATCCGAGATAACAGGAGCCAGGAATGCCAATTGACTTGCATGGGCTCCACTGAAATACATTGCAGCACTAAAAAAGTTGCAAAGACAATGTGGAATGGTTTTTCCATTAAGGTCTACTCTGGGACTGAAATGACAGCCCCCAGAGTAAAATAAATTTAGATTCCAGTGGCACCTTTAAGACCAACAAAGGTTTATTTAAAGTATGAGCTTTTGTGTGCATGCAAAAAAAGACAGTCCCTAGGAATAGAATCTCTGCTCTGGGACTAGAATGACCCCTCCCCCCAGTGGAATGATGGTCCCTAGGAAGAGAATATGTGCTGTGGGATTGGAATAACAGGTCACAGAGTGGAATGACAGCCCCTGGAAGTAGCAGAAGCATTCTGGTTAGGGCTGCCAAGTCCAACTTGGGAAATATCTGGGGTCTTTGGGGGTGGAGCCAGGAGACTTTGGGGGTGGAGCCAGGAGAAAGGAAGTGACATCATTTTGTGATGTCACATCCTGTGATGTTGCTTCCACATGCTGACACATGAACTCATGAAGTTTCCTAATACTGAATCAGGCCATTGGTCCATCAAGGTCAGTATTGACTACTCAGACTGGTAGTGGCTCTCCAGGGTCTCAGGCTGAGATCTTTAATGTCACCTATTACCTGATCCTTTTTTAGCTGAAGAGGCTGATACCTCCTGCATGTCAAGCAGATGCTCTTATCACTGAGCAACGGCCCTACTGAATCCTTCCTCATCTCAGCAGAATATGAAGCACTAAGTGCTACACAAGTGCTGAATATGATTTTCATATCATAAGAACAGGAGAGAAGCCACAGTGGATCGGCCCATCCAGTACAGCCCATCCAGTACAACACTCTGTGTCACAACAGTGGCCAAAAATACCAGGTGCCCTCAGGAGGTCCAGCAGCGGGGCCAGAACTCCAGAAGCCCTCCCACTGTTGCCCCCCAAGCACCAAGAATGCAGAGCCTCACTGCCCCAGACAAAGGGTTCCATTTAGACCTTGTGGCTAATAATAGCCACTGACAGACCTCTGCTGCATGGGGACAGAGAGAGAGAGACAGACAGACAGACAGAAAAAAGAAAGAAAGAGGGAGAGAGAGAGAAGGGGAAAAAACTGGCAGAGGCACTTACTTCCATTTAGACCTTGTGGCTATAATAGCCACTGATAGACCTCTGCTGGATGGGGACAGAGAGAGAGACAGACAGACAGACAGACAGAAAAAAGAAAGGGAGAGAGAATGAAAAGAGCTGGAAGAGAAACTCACCTTGCCAGCCACATGCAAAAGCAGCTCCTTCAGTCCCTCCTTAATCTCTGGGCGGGGCTCTCTTGCTGTGGAAGAAGCTCTCTTGCTGACTTCTTAAAGGGGAAATGTCTGGCGAGGCTTTTTACTGCAGGGCAGGCTCTCTGCAGACATTTCCCTTTTAAGGCAGCCATTTTGTCCCCCCGGTGGCCATCTTTGGAAAAGCGGGAGGTAAGCTCTAAAAATCGGTGTTTCCCCCGCCCAAGCGGGGGACTTGGCAGCCCTAATTCTGGTATTGGAATGACCCCCCCCCCCCAGTGGAATGACAATCCCGAGCAACAGGATCTGTGCTCTGGAGCTGGAATGACAGGTTGCAGAGTGGAATGACACCCCCTGGGAATAGGCTCAGTGCTCTGGGACTGGAATGACAGCCCCCAGAGTGGAATGACAGCCCCTGGGAGTAGCAGAGGTGTTTTGGGACTGGAATGACAGCCCTTAGAGTAGAAGGAGGAAGTTGGTAGAAAACAGTGATATGATACCATCTTCTGTAGTAGTACAGTAATGACAGTAATGCCAGATTAGAGACGTGAAAAGAGTTTTCAGCACGGGAATCTGGAAACTGTAATCTGGATTCAGTGCAGTTACACATGATATATGCAGAAATGGGCGGGAAAGGTGGAGCAAAGACTGAATGCATGGAAAAACATGGAGCTAAGACTGAATGCAGAAAGGGCCTCAGTGTCAGAGCCCTGCAGCAATCCGTTCCCAACAACTTTCAGTCAAAAGAGTAAAGTTTATTGAGTACAGTACAGGCAGGTCTTCTGTGCATACATTCTGTGTTAGAAGTGACAAAAAGTGCACGCAGCAAGTAGTTATGCATAATTCGGGGGGGGGGCATCCCCTGATGGCCTAGAGACAATCAAGGTTTAAGCACAAGCCCCCCGAATCTAGGTACCAAGGTCAGAGGTGCTGCAGTTACTATGATAAGGAGAACACTGAAGAAACGAAAGTTAAGATTCCATTTCAGGAGCAGGCTTCTTCCCCCACCCCCCATCCCAGTCTCGTGGCAGCTAAGACAGAGGCTTAGTTGACACTCAAAGCCCAGGTCTTTTTTCATACAGACACACTGCAATGTGGGTTGTTTGCTTTGTCTGAACTGTGCATCCAGCCCCCCCCCCCCAAGGCCAGTGCCAGGCTTTTTTGCGCCCTAGGCAAGGCTAACTACTTGCGCCCCCCCCCCCCCCCCCGCTAACCAGTTATCAAAAGTGTGATGAATTCTAGGGAAAATTAAAAGCACAAAACTTGACCCTGCTAATTTTTTTAAAAACTGTGCGGGCTTGGGCAGGCAGGGTGCGAGGCAAAGCTGAAGGGAGCTGCTGCTGCTGCAGTTGCCGTGACTTTCTGGAGAAGGAAAAGCATGGGAGAGCCAGGGCTGGTGAGTGAGTGAGTGAGTGCGAGAGCCTGTGGCTGGTTGGAGGGGCGCTGATTGTCCGTTTCTGCACTCCTCTGAGGTCTGTGCCCTAGGCGGTCGCCTAACTTGGCCTAATGGTAGCACCGGCCCTGCCCACCCCTCCCGCTTTCATGCTCAGCCCAAACTGATCACCTGTTTCTCTGTCCTGCACTCAGGGAACATCTTGGGATTTCCCCATATCCCAAGCATTTGGTGGAAGGTACAGAACATTTTTAAAATGTAGGTAATATTTCTAACATCAGGCATATGAGCAGTGTCTCAGTTTAGTCAAACAATACCATTTGCCACAGGTCCCCAACACGGTGCCTGTGGGCGCCATGACACCCACTGACACCTTTTCTGGCACCCGCCAAGTGTTTTTAGGAAGTGATCGGGGCCAGGTAGGACTTTTGCCCTTTGGGGCTTTTGACTGGCTATTGGAGATTTGATTGGCTGTACAGATTTTTTTTAAATGTGGCTTTTGGTAGCGACTGACACCTCAGCACAAAGATCTACATCGTGTTACTGATGTTAAGCTGCGGCAATCATTTCGTGGCTGGCTCCACCTCCTATGGCAGCCATTTTGTGTCAGAATTCCAAATCCACCCACAGTCTCAGATAGGTTGGGGACCTCTGCCATATACTACTTAGGAAAAGTATGTATTTACCTTGCCTCGATTGTTTCTGTTTGGATCATCTACATTCAGGCGTCCGGTTTTCCATTACTCCCTGCTGTTACCTGAATTTGAACCTTTATACCCCTTTCCAGATCCATTGATTCCTCTGAGGCCTTAGAAACTCCAGGAGTGGTTGCCGTGGTAACAGCTGCTGATATTCCGGGGGGAAATGGCGATGAATATGAGAAGGTGTTTGCTGAAGATGAGGTACTTCTTGGCGTTGATTTTTTCCCCTTCTAAATACACTTTTTTTGACTACCACAGGTACTAATTTACAGATATCCTGCTAATGTGAACACAGTTAGGCTAACAGAACATAGTTGCCGTGGAGGAACAAAAGGGAAAATAGCCACTAGTTGTAGTTTTCCCCCTCGTTGTAGTATTGGTGAGAAAACTGCAACAAACTCATGGCCTGGGCCTCTGATCTTCTAGTCTAGTCTTCTAGAAGGCTGGGCCATTAAAGTGGTCCCCTCCGTGTCCTTCCCTGCCCATATGGAAGAAGCCATCTCTATCAGGACTAGAAGGCTGGAGACTCTCTATGGAGCCATACCTCATCATAACCATATCAATTGTGTTAAGAACAGAAGAGAAGCCAATGTTGGATCAGGCCAATGGCCCATCCAGTCCAACACTCTGTCACACAGTGGCCAAAAACACCAGGTACCCTCAGAAAGTCCAGCAGTGGGGCCAGGACACTAGAAGGCCTCCCCCTGTTGCCCCCCCCCAAACACCAAGATTACAGAGCATCACTTGCCCCAGACTGAGAGTTCCTATCTATACTTTGTAGCTAATAGCCACTGATGGACTTCTGCTCCATATGTTTATCTAATTCCCACTTGAAGCCGTCCATGCTTGTAGCCACCGCCACCTCCTGTGACAGTGAATTCCATGTGTTAATCACTCTTTGGGTGAAGAAGTACTTCCTTTTATCTGTTCTAACCCGACAATGTTCTGCCAATATCACAGAGGAAAGCAGTTGGCCCCCTGGGGGGTAGGGAGTAGGGTTACCACACAGCGTCCCCTCTAAGCTGAGTTAGTGTGAGCTAGCTCACCGTTCTTTAGCCTCTGGCTCACACATTTTTGTCTTAGCTCAGGAAGGATGGCTCCAGAGAAAACTAATTTATGCAGCAGCCAAATTGCTCGCTCACAGCTTTAATGCCAGTAGCTCACAAAGTAGAATTTTTGCTCACAAGACTCCACAGCTTAGAGGGAGCATTGAGGGTCCAATAGGGAAATCCCTGGAGATTTGGGGATGGAGCCTGGGGAGGACAGGGACCTCAGTGCGGTACAATGCCATAGAGTCCACCCTCGACAGCATCCGTTTTCTTCAGGGGAACTGATCTCTGTAGTCTGGAGATGAGCTGTAACTCTTGGGGATCTCCAGGTCCCTCTTGGAGACTAGCATCCCTAGTAGCAGTACTTTGCAGGGGAAGACCAGTTGCATTAAAAAACTGCCTACCAGGGAAACAAGGGGCCTCAGAATTACTGAAAACACAATTTGAAAACTGATTCCTTAGAACGAAGTTTATCAGAGCAGATTAAAAAGAGGACTGTTGCTGCCAGTGAGTTAAAGCAGTTCACCTTACTTTCTGTTGCTTCGTTACGACATGCAGGTAATATACATCGGTCACATTATCTGTGGTGTGGTTGCGGAGACCTATGAGCTTGCAAAGGAAGCCACCAAAAAAGTGGAGATAGAGTATGAAGATCTGGAACCGATTCTGACCATTTGGGTAAAATTCGCCGTTGTTTCGCGGAACTGCATGGCATTTTACTTTCACTGGATTAACTTTTTGAATAGATCACCTCCTGTCCAGTAGGGGGAGCTGTGGCAGAACCTTTCTAAACATTTGCAAGATGTCACAGTCAACAAGGAGCTGGATGCAAAGCTCCAGGACAAAAAACTGAGGAAGAAGAGAGGAAGGGGTAGCTTGTAACATCACTTATCTGAGGTATGATAAGTAAAGAACATAAAAGAAGCCAATGTTGGATCAGGCCAGTGGTCCATCCAGTCCAACACTCTGTGACACACAGTGGCCAAAACCCAGCTGCCATCAGGAGGTCCACCAGTGGGGCCAGAACTCCAGAAGCTCTCCCACTGTTGCCCGCCAAGCACCAAAAATACAGAGCATCACTGCCTCAAACATAAGAACATAAGAGATGCCATGTTGGATCAGGCCAATGGCCCATCCAGTCCAACACTCTGTGACACACAGTGGCCAAAAACCAGGTGCTAAAGAAAGGGTGGCAGAAGAGTGATCAATGTCTTCTGATGGACTGCCTACTGGGGTGGATCCAGCCATCCTCCAATTAGCTTCCCTGCAGCCGGAGGGGCCTTCCTTCAACATAAAGTGCTCTTCCTTCAATGGAAGAGCCACTTAATTTGGGGAAGGTCTCCTCAGACTGAAGAAAGGCTTCAAACCTGAGCCAAAACAAAATGGGAGGCATGAAGATTTTAATAAATGAACAAACTTTGCTCACTGGAGTAGTAGAATAGGGTTGAATCCAACCCACCCATCTGCTAATTGATAGGGTTATTTCGAAGAATGCTGGGCTAGATAAACCCTGACAAAAGGTGAAAAAAGGGGGGTTACATAGGCAAGAGTGACTACTAAGCATATTAATATTTCCAGAGGGGTAGCTGTATTAATCCATTTCAGCAAAATTACACAGCATTCTTTTGGCTCTTATAATAATAATTACTTTATTGTCATTGTACATAGTACAATGAAATTAAAAAGTGCCATCATTCAGTGACTCGCAACATATAATCATGCGCACTCACACAGACACAGGCACTTCAAAGACTAACAAAATTTATTCCATAGTGATTCCAATTAAGAAACTTGTGTCAAAAGACTCTTTGCTAGAATCACAGTGGCGATCAAAAAATCTGCATAATGGGGCCGTGTACAGGGAGCATTCTTCTATGAGCTTCTTTAAGAAATCCACCGAGATCTCATGAGACCACACTGTGACATCTTGGTGGCCCGTGAAATGCTGCTCCTGGGCTGGGGAATGGCTTAGGAGGAATCAGTGGTCTCCCACAGGAAGGAGAAATGGGTGGAAATTGCCTTTGCTTGTTCCTGTGGAAATACATCCAAGCACATGCTTTCACCCTTAGGATGCCATACAGCATAATTCGTACTTTGGAGAAGAAAAGAAAGTAGAGAAAGGGAATGTTGAGGAAGCGTTTCAAACAGTTGACAGAATTATTGAAGGTAAGTTGTTGGATGGGGTCTTAGTAATCATGCAGTGCTCCTAATATAGCAGTCACGTGGTACATTCATTTGTGCGCAAGCTTTTCTTCCATATATCAATGAGCTTGTTGGCTGCTATCTTATAATAGCTCACCTTATTCAAAAAACAAACTTGTGTGAATGCACCCTTAGTTAGTCTGGTAGGGCTGCCATGGATTCTGGCCACCAGCAGGAGATGGGGGGGAGGGGTAGGGTTGCCAGATGCAGGTGGGGAAACTCCTGGAGATTTGGGGATGGAGCTTGGGGAGGACAGGGACCTCAGTGGGGTAGAATGCCATAGAGTCCACCTTCTGAAGCATCCATTTTCTCCAGGGGAACTGACCTCTGTGGTCTGGAGATGACCTGTAATTCTGGGGGATCCCCAAGTCCCGCCTGGAGGCTGGCATCCCTATAAGTGTGCTCCAGTCTCCTTTGGCTGCAGGTCTTCATCATCGTTGTTTTTGACTTGGAACGCCCTAGTTGCTCCTTGGGATTCCCCAAGGACTTTTTGCATTGTTCATCTCTCTGTCCTCCTATTTTTGATACGGACTACTGAAGATTGGTTCCATTTGACCCTTCATTCTGTAATTACTGTGAGGTTCTCACGCTGTTTGTAGATGGATTCACATGACCTCATCACCAACTGGTTGCACTCCAGTTTATTTTCCCATGGTTTTTTTTCCCCCAGACCAGATTTGTGGCAGTCTTTGTCTTGTACAACACAAGCATATTGCGAGCAAGCCACACGTGGGCTAGCAAAGTCCTGTTGGGGCATCGGGGTGGGGAGGGCTTCTGCCCAGGTCCTCCATTATTACCTCTTTTTCTTAATTCCTACTATAGCTGTGAAGCTGATGTCCCAGTGTTTCTGAATGGATATTTTATATAGAAGTGGGGAGGCTCTGATTAATGACCAGGTTTTTACAAAGATAGTTAGCATCTAAGAAATCCAAAGTTGTCATTCGGTCTTTGCCAGAAGATGGAGTGATTTTGATGATATTAGGTCCCATAACAGTATTGCCTAAGTGTATGTGGGGATTAAGGTTGCGAGGTCCCTACCTCTTTCGGGGGGGGGGGGGGAGAAGCTCCTGGTCTGGGACTTTCACACATGTGCGTAGCACGCACATGCCTCGATGACGTCATCCATTACACTAGGCATGTCGCCAGGGGATGCTCTAGCATTTGGCCGGAAAACTCTTATGATACCATGATAACAGAGTTTTCAGACCGAATGCTAGAACATCCCCCTGGCGACATGCCCGGCGTGATGACATCACCTCTGGGTGACGTTATCACACTGGGCATGTTAGCCCAATCCAGACACTTTGGGGGCTGGGGTCTCCTCGCCGGCCAGATCTGGGCCAGCAGGTCAGGGGGCCCTCGAGCAGGCAAATCCCCCCCGGGGGGATCTGGCAGCCCTAGTGAGGATGGTGTGTTCAGATGCAATAATTTACAAAAGTTATAAGGCAGATCTGTTACTGGGGGAAATGGTTAAGATTAGCTTCAGGTACTTCCCTCTTTCATTTGATTTTAACAGGTGAAACCCGTGTTGGAGGACAAAACCATTTTTACATGGAAACAAACTGTAGTGTTGTCATTCCAAGGAAAGAGGATAATGAAGTGGATATATATGTCTCCACCCAGGATGCTTCGAATGTACAGGTAGCTCAAACTCAAATTATTAGAGGACCCGAGATTGGAGCTGACAACAGTTGTTTTTGGAATGTTAAAGAAGCTTTGTTGCTCATGGTATGTTAACTCATCCCAGTATGACCTGGTAAATAGGCTTCCAGGTTCCCTTTCAAAAAACCTGCAAACCCTGTTTGATTATAAGCAACAATGGGACAGCAGTGTTTTTATATGGCGCTCAAATATAACGACTATAGGTAATGCAAACAGTTTCATAACAAGCTTGGTTAGATATTCACACTTTGTAGTCAGCTGTCCGTGATTACCAAAAGCTGAGTTACTATTAGGGCTGGGCATAGACTGGCTCACAAACTAAAGTTCATCATGAATTTTGGCCTGTTCGTGGTTCACAAACGGAAGAACCACCATGAACTTTCACAAATTTTGATGCAGTTCATGAAGACCAGGGAACAGGTGTTTCATAGCTCCAAGCCATTAAAACCTCTGGTTTCTGCTCTTAATGAAAAACAGCTGAGTGGTGGGCTCAGCTGTTTGGTTTGAATGGCTTGGAGCCATTTAAACCACTTCCTGCTCCCCACAGAAAGCAGGAGTCACAGACCCATACAAACTGATTCGGTTCACAAACCAGCCTCCCGGTTCAAATAGGTTCGTGGTTCATTTCAGCCACAAACCAAACTGCAAAAATGTGGTTTGTGCTCTTTCGTAGGTACTATAAACGAAATCAAAAACATTAACGAACACAGTTTAATATATATGACATAGCTTTGGAAATATTTCTGGTTATTCTTCTTGTCTAGTTGCTAAATCAAATCCCAAAGAGCTTATTTCCCTCTTCTAGCTTTACCCAAGACACACTTGTTTGTGGAGCTGGAAAAAGCACTGAAAGGCATTTGAAGAGACAGCTTTTTATGAGTTTCAGTTGTTGGAAGAAGAGGAACCAGTCTCTGAAATGCCTGTAGCAGCATTGTAATTGTGCATCTCTACTGTATATCTCTAGGCTGATTTCCCACAAGCAGCTGGGCCGCCATTGCTCTTCCATTTGCCCAGATTGCATTGGTCAGTTTCACACTATTTGCCACATGCAGCATTTTGACCCACAGCTCCCCCAATTTCCCCCACATCTTCTCAATCTTCAAAAAACAAGATCGAGAAGATGCGAGGGAAATCGGGGGGAGCTGCAGGTCAAAATGCCACCATGCAGCGAACAGTGTGAAATTGACCAATGCAACCAGGGCAAATGGAAGAGTGACCTGACACAGCTGCTTGTGGGAAATCAGTCCAGGTTTGTTTCCTAATTTCTGTTAGCAGAGTTTGATTGGTGGTAATTTATAACCACTGAATCTAGCTGCTTCACCTATCTCTTAGTTTCTGTACCACCTTTTGGACAAAGTGGCCTGTTCCCAATCCCAGCCATACAACAAAAGAAATTTGATTTTCCTGTGTTCCTCTACATTTCCGCAAACCCTTCCAAACCCTGGAAAGATTATTCCTAGAGATTAAAAGATCTTTATGGAAGAATATCCACATAGTACTGCAGGGAGGAGAGTGCAGTGATTTCTTATATGTACATATGAAGCTGCCTTATGCTGAATTAACCCCTCACAGCCCATCAAGGTGAGTATTGTCTACTCAGACTGGCAGCAGCTCTCCAGGGTCTCAGGTGAAGCTCTTCCAAATCACCTCCTACCTGAGTGGTGTAGTGGTTAGGAGCGCGGACTCTAATCCGGGAGAACCAGGTTTGATTCCCCACTCCTCCACTTGCACCTGCTGGATGACCTTGGGCAAGCCATAGTTCTCTCAAGGGCAGTTGTGGAAAGAGGAAGAAGAAGAAGAAGAGATTGGATTTATACCCCACCCTCCACTCCCCAAGAGAGTCTCAGAGCGGCTTACAAACTCCTTTTCCCTTCCCCTCCCCACAACAGACACCCTGTGAGGTAGGTGGGGCTAAGAGAACTCTTTCCCAAGCTGTCCTTGAGGGAACAGCTGGTACAGAGCTATGGCTTGCCCAAGGTCATCCAGCCAGGTGCAAGTGGAGGAGTGGGGAATCAAACCCGGTTCTCCCAGATTAGAGTCCGCGCACTTAACCACTACACCACTCAGGTAGGAGGTGATTTGGAAGAGCTTCACCTGAGACCCTGGAGAGCTGCTGCCAGTCTGAGCTCTCTCAGAAAGAGCTGCTGCCAGAAAGAGCTCTCTCAGCCCCACCTACCTCACAGGGTGCCTGTTGTGGGGAGGGGGAGGGAAAGGAGTTTGTAAGCCGCTCTGAGACTCTGAGTGAAGGGCGGGTTATAAATCCAATCTCTTCTTCTTCTTTTGAAAATGGAGATGCTGGGACCTTCTGCATGCTGAGCAGATGATCCACCAAAGAACCACAGCCCCTTTGTGTCTTCCACAAGTGTAGCTCTGCTGTCAGAAGAGAGGGGGAGGAGGTAACTTCATCCTCTTTCCCCTCCTCACTGCAGTGCTTCAGTTTACACAGCTATTCTGTCTGGTGGCTTCCGGTAATGACCTTGGGACAGAAGGAGTTCCCAAAACAAAAAGGAAGGTGGAGGGATGCGCCTCTTCTGTACTTCCAATGGCTGGATAAAAGCCTTTGCATCCTGATGTACTGTAGAGTATGTGGATACTAGGATTGCCACATGCTTGCTTGAGATGGGAGGGCTCCCTCTAGTGGGCCTGCAATCTCACACTTGCTCCTTGGACCAGTGGGAGAAACGTCCGGGGGCAGAAATGTTGTGCACCGTCATTTTTTCCCCTGGACCTGCCCCTAAAGTTCTCGGGGATGCTGCCCACCATCTGTAATGGATGCATAGATGCAGTTTTACAATAACATAATTGTTTTAAATTTAAATTCTGGACCACAAAGGTATCTTAGAGTAGCATTTATGTGCACAAAACTCAGAAAGAATAAATTAAACGTAAAAGGTTGGAATAAACGTGCAGTAAACATGATGGGAAAGGATAGGCCTGTGTTATAGCCTGCTTTCTCGTTTTTTTACAGGCATTAGTGGCTACAACATTGGACATCCAGTCCAACAAGATCAGGTGCCACACAACACGAGTGGGTGGAGCTTTTGGAGGGAAATGTACCAAACCTTCCTTTTTTGCTGCCGCCGCTGCAGTAGCAGCACACAAGTAAGAGCTCCGATTGTCCGTGACATTTCAGAAACAAACAAAAAAATGACTGATACCTTCTTCAATCTTTCCACCAGATTTGGATTTAGGGAGAGGGAAAAGGGCTGGTGGATTGTACATGACCTCTCCTCTCACATACAAATCCCTCAGACCCCGTCCTATCCCCAGTTTTGGAATTATGTGTGACCACGGCCCCAACAAGTAAAAAAAGCAAGCAATAAATTATTAAGTTAAGAGGTAAATGTGAGGTGATTTTTACTTCTGTGAGGAAATGCTCCAAATCTTTCATTCTTTAATTAAAAATTTAATATTTGGTTCCTGTTATCCTTTGGCCTGTCTATCTTCTGCTCATCATTAACCAAACTAGAAGAGTATAAATTTTTAAAAAGTGTTTTTTGTTTAAGAGTGAATAGTGGCAACTAAAAACAAGGTAATATATAGGAACACCTAAGACCACTCTCTGTTTGCAGTGCTAGTATGGCCAAGAAGTCGCATAAGTAAAACGAAAAGGTCTCCACAATCATCACCACACTGATCAGCATAATAAGCAAACTTTGGGTTCAGGGTTACCAACTCCAGCTTGGAAAGTTCCTGGAGTTTTGGAGGCAGTGCCTGTGAAAGGCAAGACTTTGGGGAAGGAAAGAAGCTACCGGAGTGTCTGCACTCCAAAGCTGCCGTTTCCTCCAGGGGAACTAATCGCTGTTGCCTGGAAATCATTTGTCATTCCGGGAGAACTCCAGGCCCCAGCTGGAGGTTGGCATCCCTAGTTTGTTTGGTTTAGCTATAATGTGAAAACCATGGTCTAATTAAACAAACCATCATCATATGACCATCCAAACCACTGCCACCACAGGAACTATGGCTGGCTCAGATACCTCAGACCAGGATCTGAAGCCATGATACGGTTTGTTTATTCATCACAGTTAGTGATTTCTGTGTTACGGACAGGGCTATTTTTAGGCAGGAACGCACAGGAATGGAGTTCCAGCTGGCTCCTGAGTTGGCCACACCCAGCAGGAACTCATTAGCATAATAGGCCGCACCCAGCAGCAGAAACTCATTAGGATTGACTACATTAGGGGTGTGTGGCCTAACATGCAAATTAATTCCTGCTACAAAAAAAAGCCCTGGGTTTTGACAACAAACGAGGTAAACAGAATAGGAAGCAAAAGGTGGGTGTGGCTGGATGACCACTCTTCTGATAACATGGGGGTATGGCCTAATATGCTAATAAGCTGTGCTGTCAGTGGTGTGGCCTAATATGCTAATGAGTTCCTGCTGTTGGGTGTGGCCTATTATGCTAACGAGTTCCTGCTGGGCTTTTTCTACAAAAAAAGCCCTGGTTACGGAGGAATGCCATATCTTGGCTTAACCCTGGTTTGTTTTCCCACTAATGTTCTGTGCCTGCCTGCGGTTCCCTGGCAAAAGTGGCTCAAAAACTAAACCACGGTTGCCTTCAGCCAGTGCTCGCTAACACCAAGCATCTTCTTGCCCTTGGCTCCAATCCTGCCTTGGGCCAGTCAGACACTCTCAGCTTAATCTACCTCACAGGGTTGTTGTGAGGATAAAATAAAGAGGAGGGGAGCAATGTAAGCTGATTTGAGCCCCAATTGAGGAGAAAGGTGGGGGTATAAATGAGGTAAATTAAAAAAAAAATCCAATCCAGTGTTCTGAAAGTCAATAAGAAGATGTATTTTGATACTTTACATTTTTTTCTAGATTATGCAATCTAAATTTGATATTTGTCCTCCTAGCAGTTTGCCTTGAAACAGGAGTCCATGTCTCTCTGTTTGTTTGTAGAACTGGCTGCCCGGTTCGTTTTATTCTGGAACGAGATGATGACATGTTCATATGTGGAGGCCGACATCCTTTTTGGGGGAAATATAAAGTAAGCAACCCTGATTCTGAGATGTTCTGCTTAGATAATACATATCTAAGATATGTATTCTGCTTAGATAATTCCATACCCTCTGGTCTATGTCCTTGAAATTTCTTTTTCTCCGTACTATTCTTCAAAAAAAATTATTTTGTCCCAGAAGCAATTATTCTACATGGTATGTAAATAATCTAGTCAACAATGAAAAGAAGACTATTATGTATGCTGGGCTGAACAGGATGGATGGCAGAATTCGATCTCTCTTAGAAATCAAGTATTTGGCCTGGTTGCATATATTTGTAACTAGTAACAGTTCTCCGGGGTCTGAGGCCGAAGCTTCTCCCAGCCCTGCTACGCTACCTGCAATTATTTTGAATGAAGATATCAGGGTGAAAAGTACTGGGTTCGGAGACGCATTGAGTGATAACAGCTCATAGTTTATTAGAGGTCAGACCAAGACTGCTGAGCTGGACTCACAGGTCCGCTTTTATCCCCGTTCTTGACCGCACCCATGCACACATCCAGCACCCGTGATTTGCTATTTACAGTGTCTCTACATCCTTTTTTTTTTTTTTGTAATTTTTTTTATTTTCTCTTTAACCAACTATTGTACATAACCTTTTCTGTCATCTTTTTACATAATTTCCCCCCTCCCCACTTCCTCCCTCCCCTCCCTCAGTCCTCCCTCCCCTGTTCTTCTTCCATCATTGCTTCAGCCACGGGCACAGCGTCCGAAGTTTCCAGTAAATGTCCTTCTTGGCTTCATCCTCCTTCATCCCGTCAAAGAAAGGCGACCATTTTTCCGTTATCCGTCTCCTCTTTTCCTCCCAAGTATTATCCTCCATCATCAAGGCCACGATATCTGATTGGATGTATTCAAAGAGATAGTTGTTCCAATTATCCAAAGTCCACTTATTCTTATCTTTCCACCCTAAAGCTATGACGGCTTTCCCAGCCAATATCATTGCCTTAAGTACCTCTTGATATTTACTTTCTACTGTCTCGTACTTCAAAATACCTAATGTCATTAAGTTAATATCTATTGGAATTGATACACCTAATTTATCTTTAATCCTATCCAATATTATCTTCCAAAGATCCTGAACTTTAGCACATTCCCACCACATGTGCGAATACCAGCCTTTCACCTGATTACAGTGCCAACAGTTTGAACTCATCCCAGATATCATATTGGCTAGTTGGGCTGGCGTCCGGTACCATTTGGTGAAACACTTCAGCTCCATTTCTCTAAATTTATCAAACTTAATCCTTTTGGCCCCCGTCATCAACTTTTAAAAAGTTGTTTCTGAGGTCAGGCCTTCTCTGTGCCATTTCTCCTGTATACTTTTGATTATCGACTCCTCATTGGTAATCATCTTTTTATATATCTTACCAGCTAAACCCTTACTTGTCTTCCTCTTCTCTTTGTATAGTGTTTCTGCTATTGCTTCTGAATTTCCCTCCCTGCTTTGCTGCTTCTTTTTTATTACATTATACAGTCCTGTCAATTTCAACCAATGCTGTTTCCCTATCTTCTCTATTATTAATTGTAAGGGCTTGAGTTGGCCTCCTTTTCCATACATATCTCTTATTCTGGTAAAACCCTTTTCTTTAAGAATTTTCCACCAATGGGGGTCATCAATTTCCTCATATAAGCTCTCTAGTGGTGCCCATTCAGAAGGATTGCTCATCCAAGTGGGTTGCCATTTTTTCCATATTTTCAATGCTGTTCTCCTCGGTCCTACTGCTTTACCATATTCCTTATTCACTTCCCTTGTAAAAATGCCAGTGTCTCTACATCCTATTGGACTATCCCCAGATGCAGGCTTACTCATTGGTCCCTATTAGGATGCATGGGATCTATTGTCCCTGGATGCGAAACTCGATGGCTTCACCTGGCCACATGTTTGGCTGACCACGTGTGCAGTTCCTTGGCCTGAACATAACACCCGCCCCCCCCCATAGTTCTGAAGACCCCTGGCACATATAGTCCTTGAGGTAGGCTGACTGCTTTCGCTTTCGGGTTGATCTGTGTAATCCGGGAGCTGGGGTGTCTGGTTCAGATGCTGGACCCGGCCTATCTGGTTGTGTCTGAGGAGTGTCTTCAATAGACGTTCAGGATTCTGGGGCTGTAGGAGGAACGTCTCGGGGAAGCCCTGCTGCCTATCCCGTGGATGTCTCATCCTGTGTTGGCGCATCCATGACAGGCTCTTGGCCTGCGTCTGACAGGGACTCCCTATCACCCCGTACTCGTTGGTGGACTCCTCTGGGTTGTCTAGGAGCACCCGCTGCTGGAGGTGGTCGATGTGCTGCCACCACACTTGGCCATCCTCCCTGGAGACCTCACAGGACAAGAGGCCCGTGACTTGCACCACCCGGGCCAGGACCAATTGGGGCCCTTTTGCGAAGTTCTGGGCGAAGACAGGATCTCCTGGAAAAAAGCCTCGTGGAGCTGGTCTTGTCTCAGGAGTGGCGCTGTGTTCTGGGGCCTAGTCGGGATGTAGGCGGTCCAACCAGGAGGTGAGGCACCATCCCATTGTTGGAGAAATGAGCATGTAATGCAAGGCCTGAGAAATTCAGTCATTATAGGGTTAACTATGCAACTTGTTTGTTTACCTATGTTAGCCTGGAAGTGATACCTGGCAGCTGGCCAATTATCTGTAAACCCGGGAAAACTGAAGGTGTACTGTCTTGCTAATTGGTCAATGATATCAGGTGTTTCCTTTCAGGGGTCAAGAAGAAGGAGAGATCCTCCATTGCAATCTCTCACTCTCTAGCAGTATGTCTTAGTGTGAAGACGGAGCACAATGCAGCTCCTTAGAAAGCATGTTTTGTTTATTTGTAGCTAATCCCGTTTACCTTTTCCCTTAAGTAATAAACTTCTTTTAAACAAAAAGAAGCAATCTCTTCTTTCCAGAAAAGCAAGATTCATTACTCTGAATTTTTCTTGATTATTGGACAAAAGTCCTAACAAATGGTAGCAGAGGATGGTTCTTAAAAGATGGTTCTTCTCTTTAAAAAAAAGCTTTCTGGATTGATTGAGAAAGAGAAATAGGGAATAAGAGCTAGAGGCTTGGATTTTTAAAACGACCACTTTTTTTCCTTCCTGCTCTCAGAGCAATCTTGCAGCCAGAAAGGCCCAACCCTGTTTCCTTGCTGATCAGGGGAAAACCTATGCTGGATTGTAGTTTGCCAGGAGCAAAGGATCCTTTTTGACTGGATTAATTTTTGCCTGCTGTAAGTGGAGCTGAGCCTTGGAGCACAGGAGAGACGCTGCTGCCGGGAGAACAAAGGAAGGCGAGGCAAAGGAGCTTTTGAACTTCGCGCTGCTGCTTCTGCTGCAGAGAAAGGAAAGATTAACCCTGCCAGCTCCTGGAGAAGTAGATGACTGAGCCAGAACCTGTGCTTCTACCTCAAATCCAAAGGGACGTGAGTAAAAAAAAAGAAAATGGCTTTTAATGCCCCATCCCAAGAAATGCCAAATCTCAGACTTACAAAGGCTAACTATCAGTGGTGGGAGGAGTATTTGAAGAGTCGCCTGCAGACTCACAATGCCCTTCAAGTATTAACAACTGAAAATCCTCCAGAAACTGACCCTGATAAGACACAATTCCTTATGATGGATGGTTTTGCTAAAGCCCTGATTTTAGGGAGTATTCCCTACACAGAGGTACCAGGATTAAGAGGGCTAGCCACGTCCAGATTGATGCTTCAAAAGTTAAAGGATAAATTTGATAAACACAGCAAGAGTAAAATCTATTCCCTCAAGGGAAAGATTTTTGATTTCAGGATGAAGGAGGGAGACTGCCTTCCCAAAGAGATGGACAAATTAATGGGCATTTACACACAGCTTAAAGACCTGAATGAAGCACCCTCTGATACAGATATGATTTCTTCAATTCTTAAGGGTCTGCCTAGCTCCTATAAGTCTGTAACCAGTATGATTAGACTGAAAGATGATCTGACTTTAGAAGGTCTTTTGTCTGCACTAACTGAGGAATATGATTCTAGAAATTTGAAAGAAAGTTTGTCTGATGAATTGTCTGTTTTGAGTCTAAAGCATGGACAGAGATTTAAAAGGAAAATAGAGTGTTTTATATGTGGGAAAAATCATCTTGCAAAGTACTGCTCTTCTATGAATGCACCTAATGATGAGCCCCAAGAACAAAGAGCCACAGGAGCACATGGTTCCAGTAACAAAGAACCAGCCAGTGGAAGGGGAAGCCATTATGGGAGGAGCAGAGGTCACGTTTCACACACACAGCACAGAGGAAAGAAGTTTGCAGCACAGACACAGAGCAAAGGCAATGCTTTTAGGATCACTGATGATTTTAACACAGATGATAAGAAAATATTTTTAATCGATTCTGGCGCTTGTACACATGTGTGTAGAGAAAAAGCCTGGTTTAGTAACATAGATGTTGAAAACAAACCAAGAATTTACCAAGCTAACAGGCAATTATTGAATGTACAAGGTGTTGGAACTGTAAAATTACAGTTGTCTACTACAGATAATCAATTAATTGAAGTTGAATTGCAAAATACAGCTTATGTGCCTGAAGCTGTTGAGAACTTAATTTCAACAAAAAGCCTTATGAATACTGGCCATATTGTAGTGCTCAAACCAGAGCAAGGAAGCAAGGTCTCTACCATGGATGGAGAGCTTGAATTTAAAGTGGAAGAGAAAAATGGCTTTCATTACTTTGTAGCTTGTGATGATGAGGAGACAGAAATTTTTGATGTTGATCCTGATGAGGAAATAGAGACTGTTGATGATAAGGAACAGATTTGCCAGACTAAGGATGCTTGTGATGATGCTTGTAAACATGAAAAATGTTTATTTTCGTGGCATATTAAAATGGGACATAGAAATTTGAAATCTGTTGAGCAGTTGTTAAAGCAATGTGGAATACCTGTTGTGCATTGTGAAAAGAGTGAAACTAGATGTGAGACATGCCTCAGAGCAAAGGGAGATGCCCCAAGTTATTCTGGGAAAACTCCAGCGCAAAATCAAGAATTTTTGGAAACTGTATACAGTGATCTTGTTGGGCCTTTACCTGCATCCCTAGGTGGGAACAAATATTTTGTGACTTTCACAGAGAATAAAACAAAATACACTTATGTGTATATGCTGAGAAGTAAGGATGAAACACTGCGTAGATTTAAAAATTATGTGGCTATTGTTAAAAATAAATTTGGCAAAGCACCTCAAAGCTTACTCACAGATGGAGGTGGTGAATATTGTAATGCTGAATTCAAACAATTTCTACAAGAGCAAGGAATTCAACATAAAGTATCCATTGCTTATTCACCCCAGCAAAATGGAGCTTCTGAGAGATTAAATAGAACACTGCAGGGGATGTGCAGAGCTATGCTGATGCATTCTGGACTGCCAAACGGTTTATGGGCAGAAGCCCTGAACACAGCAGTGTACTTACACAACAGATTACCCTCAAAGATTATTGGAACCTCCCCTTTTCAGGCTTGGTTTGGAAGACAGCCTGGTCTAAGACATATCAAAGCTTTTGGCGCAAAAGGGTATGCACACATACCAAAGGAAAAGAGGGGAAAGCTTGATTCCAGATCTGAAACTGGACTTATTGTAGGCTATCCTGTTGGTGGGAAAGGGTACAGGATATACAATCCCCAAACCCACACAGTAGAAGAACGCAATGTTGTTTTTATTGATGAGACTGTATTGCCTAGTGTTTCCACTGCAGCTGATCCAAAGATGCCTGGGACTGCACCTGATGAGTTCGTTGCTTGGCTACCTGTAGTGACTGCTGGTGAACTGGCCGGGGAACTGGCAAGTGAAGCAGCAGGTCCACCTTCTGAGGAAACTACTGAAACAGAAGGGGAAGCAGGGGCCACACCAGAGGAAGCGGCTCAACCCACGGCAGAACCCACAGCAGAACCCACACCCGGTGTGAGGCGATCAGAAAGGAGCACTAAGGGACAACCTCCAATGAAGTATGGATTTTGTGAACTTGTGCAACCTGCAAAGGAACCCAAGAACTGGAAGGAAGTTTGCAACTTACCTGCGAGTGAAAGAGGCAGATGGCTTGAAGCAATGGAACAAGAGCTGCTATCCATTAGCGAAAAAGAGGCCTGGACTCTCACTCAACTACCTCAAGGCAGAAACCCTGTTGGATGTAAATGGGTCTTCAAAATTAAGCACAAGGAAGATGGAACTGTGGAGCTATACAAAGCACGCCTAGTAGCTAAAGGCTACTCACAGCAATATGGGACTGACTATTTTGAAACTTTTGCTCCAGTTACTGACCAAGCAACATTCAGAACACTTCTAAGTGTTGCAGCATCTAGGAACATGATAGTAGAGCATCTTGATGTAAAGACTGCTTTTCTCAATGGAGAACTATCTGAGGAGATCTACATGGAACAACCTGAAGGTTTCAAGGTCAAAGGTCAAGAAAACTACGTCTACAAACTTAATAAAGGACTCTATGGCCTCAAGCAAGGGAAAGCTGAACCTTGTCTGTACACTAGAATCAGAAATGGACAATACCAGTATGTTCTTGTTTACGTTGACGACTTGATCGTGGCTTGTCAAAACAGAGGAGACATCAAAGCAATAGCTGATGGACTGAATAAGGAAGTGGAAGTCAAACAGCTAGGAGATGTTCAACAATACCTTGGAATGCAAATTGAGAGACTCGAGGATGGAACTTTTCTTTTATGCCAGAAAAGAAAGATTATGGACTTTATTGAATCTGTTGGCATGAAGAACTGCAAAGCTTCAACAATCCCACTTGAACCTGGATATCTGAAGGAGAAGGACGGCACACCACTAAAGGACATAGGAGGATACAGAGAGGCTGTCGGAAAGCTCTTGTACCTGAGCAAATCAACGCGTCCAGATATTACAGCGGCAGTTGGATTTCTAAGCAGAAAAGTAAGTTCGCCAAATCATCATGATTGGAGCGCAATAAAGAAGATGGCACGTTACCTAAGAGGAACAATGGACTTAAAACTGAAAATTGCACCAACTGAACAACCAAGACTAGTCGGCTACATGGATGCCAGTTGGGGAGAAGAGATGAACAACTACAAGTCTACCAGTGGATACCTATTCTTTTATGGAGATGGACTGATAGACTGGACTAGTAGAAAACAGACTGTTGTAGCGCAATCCACAGCAGAAGCTGAGTGCATTTCAGCAGCAAGTGCCTGCAGCAGACTTGAATGGATCTTTGAGATGTTGAAAGATTTTGGAATAATTGAACCTGTTCCTATACTTATGTTAGAGGATAATCAAGCTTGTATAACTATATGTAAGGAAGAGAGCACGACTGCTAGAAGTAGATCTATTGGTATTAAATGTGCATTAGTTAAAGATTTGTACCAGAAAAGGTTGATAGAGATTAAGCATTGTCGTACAGAAGAGATGGTGGCTGATATTCTGACTAAGCCACTGACCAAAGACAAGTTTGAAAGACTTCGTGAAATGTTGAATATGCTTGATGCTAATGTTCAATAATGTTTTGTGTATGCATGTATAATGACTTGCATTTCAGGTCTTGAGAAGGGGTGTTGGAGAAATGAGCATGTAATGCAAGGCCTGAGAAATTCAGTCATTATAGGGTTAACTATGCAACTTGTTTGTTTACCTATGTTAGCCTGGAAGTGATACCTGGCAGCTGGCCAATTATCTGTAAACCCGGGAAAACTGAAGGTGTACTGTCTTGCTAATTGGTCAATGATATCAGGTGTTTCCTTTCAGGGGTCAAGAAGAAGGAGAGATCCTCCATTGCAATCTCTCACTCTCTAGCAGTATGTCTTAGTGTGAAGACGGAGCACAATGCAGCTCCTTAGAAAGCATGTTTTGTTTATTTGTAGCTAATCCCGTTTACCTTTTCCCTTTAGTAATAAACTTCTTTTAAACAAAAAGAAGCAATCTCTTCTTTCCAGAAAAGCAAGATTCATTACTCTGAATTTTTCTTGATTATTGGACAAAAGTCCTAACACCCATCAGGAGTTCCGCCGGGCTGCAGCCTGTCACAGTGTGGGGAATCATGCGCTGGCCAAATAGGAAGGCGGCCAACTTGTGGTGCCAGTCCCCTTTCTCCAGGCGGCACAGGGCTTCCTTTGTTGTGCGGACCATATGTTCCACCTAGCCTTTGGTGGCAGGATGAAATGGCGCTGAGCAGACGTGCCGGATCCTATAGTACTGGACAAACTCCGTGACCTCCACGGATGTGAAGGCAGTGCCATTGTCTGAGACTAGGGATGCCATGTGTACTAAAGATCTTCCACATGGCCCAGATAGCTGCGTGTGACGTGATGGAGCCCACGGGAACCACCTTGAGCCATTTGGTGTAGGCGTCCACCAAGATAAAAAAGACCTGTCCCTGGAATGGCCTGGCAAAATCTATATGGAGCTGTGCCCATGGGTTGTGGGCAGACTCCCAGGGAAGTAGGGGGGGCGCTTGGCAGTGCCAGCCGAGATTCCTGGCATTTGCGGCACCTTTTGACCATGGCTTCGATCTCCTGGTCCAACCCTGGCCACCAGACGTAGCTCTAGGCCAACGCTTTTATTCTGATGATTCCTGGGTGCGTCTTATGTAGCGCAATGGACTTCTGGTCGAGCAACTCGAGTACTTCTTCAAAGTACAAGAAACCACCAACGCCAGCAAGAAGAAGGCATGGCTCCTCAGCTCATGCGGGGTAACAATGGTGCACTTGGTGCAAAGCCTCATTGCACCCAAAAAGCTCGCAGAATCGTCCTATGACGAACTGATTGTGGCACTGAATGGGTATTTTGCGCCAAAACCATCAAAGATGGCCCTGCAACTAGATTTCTTCACGAGGTCCCAGAAGGCAGGACTGCTGAGCTGGACTCACAGGTCCGCTTTTATCCCCGTTCTCGACCACACCCATGCACACACCCAACACCTGTGATTCGCTATTTACAGTGTATGTACATCCTATTGGACTATCCTCGGATGCAGGCTTGTACATTCCTTAACACAATTTCAGTCAACATATTATGAAATAAAAACCACTAAAATCATTAATTACCAAACAGTTGTCAACTGTCATGTTTATCAAAATCAGAGGACGGGGTATAAATTAAATAAATAAATAGATAGATAGATGCAGCAGAAAGTTAATGCTATTTTTGTTTCGTTTTATTCCCTCTCAGCCTGGTTTTTTTCTGAGCCTGTAATAGAGTAGATGTCCTGACCTGGATAGTCCAGGCAAGCCTGATCTCTTCAGATCTCAGATCTCAGAAGCTAAGCAGAGTCAGCCCTGGTTAGTATTTGGATGGGAGACCACCAAAGAAGTCCAGGGTTGCTACACAGAGGCAGGCAATGGCAAACCACCTCTGAATGTCTCTTGCCTTGGAAACCCGATGGGTAGGGAACTGTGGCTCACTAGCAGAGCATCTGCTTGGCATGTAGAAGGTCCCAGGTTCAATCTCTGGCATCTCCAGTTAAAAGGATCAGGGAGGAGGTGATGTGAAAGACCTCAGAGACTCTAGAGAGCCGCTGTCGGTCTGAGTGGACAATACTGACTCTGATGGACCAAGGGTCTGATTCAGTATAAGGCCGCTTCATGTGTTCATGTGTGTTCATAAGTTGGCTCCAACTTGATGGCAAAAAAGAGGGGTAGATGGGGGAAACACTTGCCTAGTCTTGTAAGCCCTGTGAGACATTGGTACTACAAGCTCAAAGAATGGCATGACATGACATTTTTTGTTAAAACATAGCTCTGTATTCTTTTCTGTTTATGAACCTGTATTAAAAATCATTATAAGAATATGTATTTTTAGAAATAAATTTTTATTTAAATATAAAAAACAGATATAAACATCAAATACTCACCTCACTCCCCATACAGAAGAACAACCTACAGTGTACATATAACAACAAAGAAAAGCAAAAGGGGGGGGGGAATGAAAAGTAAAAAACAAGCAAATGAAGGCATTGGTAGAGAGCTTAACTTTCAGCATAAATACAAAGAGAAAGAATTCTTTTCCCTTCTTCTTTTTCTTTTCCCGTTAAACATGCATAATTAATGTATAGTTACAACATGATTAAAGTATATAGAGAGGCTTATTTAACTTTATCCCATAATCTGAGGAAGGGCTTAAACATACTTTGGGCTGAGTTGTGTATAAAATAAAATCGTGCCAAGTTTCAAAAAAGTCTACAGTTTTGGCTTTGGCTTTGATTATTCTAATTTGACTTGTTAATTTTTCAGCTATTGCAATCTGCCATAACTCAGAGTACTATGAGTGTAACGTTAATAATTCTGGGGCTTTCCAACTTTTAGCAACTGTCCTGCGCATCGCCATTAACAAACACTATTAGTCACCTTTTCATTTTGTTTCTCCCATATTGTTAATAGGACAAAAGCTGGTGTAACACAGATGGTTTGACGTGTAATTTTTGCCATTTCTGCAAAGATTTTCTCTCAGAACTGTGACTACTGGGCACAGCCACCACATATGAATATAATCACCTTGCTGATTACACTTTCTCAAAATCATTATGAGAATATTAAAAATGCAGTAAAGCCTTATTTTTTAAAACAAAAAAAACATAGTAAATCCTAGTTCCTCTGTTTGTACAGCCTACAGGGAAATTTCCTGTACATTTTAGAAAATTAATAATGTTTAATGCTTTTCACTGTGATGTTTTATTTTCAGGTGGGATTCATGAATGATGGAACAATCAGAGCTGTTGACCTTGAGTACTATGTAAATGCTGGGTGTACAAGAGATGAATCTGTATGGGTAAGTTTCTCACGAAGTAGTAACACATTCCTAACTAGGATGAAATGTGTTTGGCTCTGCCTTGTGCGGGAGGAGGAATTTCTTGGTTGGCACTTGTTGGAGCAGGAACATGTCTTCAGGGGATTTTTTTCTGGGGGAATATGGCAGAATGGAGTTCTGGAACCTCTTTGACAAAATTCTTTTTTAAAATGTTTAAAAGTTAATCATCATCATCATCTGCTCTGAGCCTGAAATCTGAGGTTATAGCTTCATTCCCAGGACAGAATGTTTTCTCTGAGATCAGGATCTCCCTGTGTGTCAATTGAGATATCCCTGCATTCCTGTATCATAAGAATAATTTCCATCACAATTGTCACGTGAATAACAGAAATACCGCTGAGATGACTGTAACTTCTGGACAAGGCCTTAAATACTTCCTTTGAGAGCACATAGGATAATTCTCAGTCTTCTGTCAGATCTGAACAATTATAAATCTGACATTTCAATTAGATATAAAACAGGGGTGGCCAAACTGTGGCTCGGGAGCTGCATGCAGCTCTTTCACACATATTGTGCAGCTCCCGGCAGGGCGGCTGGGGAAGCTAAATTTAATTAGCAAACAAATATCACTGGACAAATAAATATCATTATCAATGGCTGTGGTCACACACACTAAACAATCCACTTTCAATGCACTTTCCAACTGGATTTTGCCAGTTCACACAGTAAAAATCCACTTGGGAAGTGCACTGAAAGTGGATTGAAAGTGGATTATTTAGCGTGTGTGACCACAGCCAATATCTGCTTTTACCACTTTTGGCAGTCTCATTTAATGTTAATAAAAAGCAAATTTGCCTATTTTCCAGTAAAAATATGTAATATTTGTTCATGTCTTGTGGCTCTCAAACATCTGACATTTATTCTATGTGGCTCTTACACTGAGCAAGTTTGGTCGCCTCTGATATAAAATATAGCTCTAACTCCCTTAGCTTAAAGCTCTTGACTGGAGCTACTTAATACTTACATTTATAGAGAGTTTTAGTGTACAGAAATGCAGATTATTTTGTTTTAATTCATGCCATGGCTCTGTAAGGTATAGGGCTGCCAAGTCCGGGTTGGGAAATACCTGGGGACTTTGGGGGTGGAGCCAGGAGAAGGTGGGGTTTGGGGAGGGGAGGGGCCTCAGCATGGTACAATGCCATAGAGTCCACCCTTCAGGGCAGCCATTTTCTCCAGGGGAGCTGATCTCTGTCAGCTGGGGATCAATTGTAAAAGCGGGAGATCCCCAGGCCCCACCTGGAGGCTGGCAGCCCTAGTAAGGTATGGTCATGTCACTGTCTTCATATTGCTGAGGGAGACCTAAAGTCACAAGAGAATGGGTAGTAAGTTCAAAAAAGAAATAATCAATGGACACCCTTTTTTGGAATACACGATGGGTGCTGAAAAGTCAGATGTTTCTATTCCAGATATATATAGCTCTATAGCTCAAGATGGGTAGCCATGTTGATCTGAAGCAATAGAACAAAGTTAGAGTGATGTGATCTATAGACAGGATTCTCACAATTAAGGTACATCAATCTCCAATTTATTTATTTGTTTATTATTTCACACTTTTGCCCCACCCTCTCCGTGAACGGGCTGACATATTTATTACCTATGTTGTTCCCCCCCAGTTGAACCCAAACAGACGATAACCAGAAACTAAGCTTGTCATTCTTTTTATCTGTTAAGAAACATCTTCACTAACTTGCATGCTAATTTAACAAGCCACTATCTCTATTTATACAACTCTGTTCTGTAATTCCATTTCATTGTCTGATGAAATGTGTGTGTGTGCACATGAAGGCTCACACCTTGAATAAAGCTTTGTTGGTTTTAAAGGTGCAACTGGACTTGGAACTTTGCTCTATAGCTCTATAGCATTATTCTTTCTTGGATCTATTGGGTGAAATTTTTATTCTGTTCATGGCTGGTTATGGTATGCATATTTATGTACATGTTCAAATCGATAACCTGATCTTTTAAAACACTGTGATTATTATCATTATCCACACCTTGGTTTTTGTAAAGTTCGTATTTTATTTGTATATGGAAGTTACAAATAAAAAGTTTATTAAAAAAGAAATAATTTACAAGCCTGGGATTTTGTGAGCCCTTCCATGTTTTCCCCCCATCTTCATTTCACAGCTGATTTATGGCAGCCTCATAGGGTTTTCAAGGCAAGGGACGTTTAGAGGTGATTTGCTGTTGCCTGCCTCTGAATAACAACCCTGGACTTCCCCCACCGAATATTAACCAGGGCCTACCCTTCTTAGTTTTCAAGATCTGACATGATTGGGCTAGCCTGGGCTATGTCCAGGTCAGGGCCACTCCACAATACCAGAAGCTAAAAATAACTTGAAGAACCACTCCACAGTATCAGTTCTTAAAGCTATTTTTAACTTCCTTTCTAGCCACAAGATGGACCTGCGAAACTTGAGCCTGCTCAGCTTTTTTTTACTAATTTTTGTAGATTCCATAAGGCACAGGATGGAAACAGTTCCTCAGTGGTAAAACCTCCTCTTTGTATGCAGAAAATTCCGGATTCAGTCCCTGGCAATTCCTTTAAAGAGATCAAGTAGCTGGTGATGTCAAAGACCTATGCCTAAGATCTTAGAAGTCTTCTGACAGTCAGTAGAAAATATTTATTTATTTATTTGGCTGCGGTCACACGCACCAGTTGAAGCAGAGGGGAAGCAAGGCTATTCCCTCTGGAAGAAGTTGACACGCAGTTGCGAGATCACACATTCCTTTGAAGCTGTGGGCTTAGCCCGTCACTGTGTGATCAGATGCGACCGCGGGTGAGTCTTTTTTTTTTGGCAGTTTGTTTCCTGTGCACTTAAATAAGGAATCAGGGAATCGCACCTCCACACTGAGGCCTTTCTATGGAGTTTGCAATGATGTGCATACTGTGAATGGGGGGACAACGGCACGGAGTCAGGATGGCCTGATCAGACCATCCCAGTGGCATGAGAGTGTGCTTGAGTGATCAGACAGGGGAAAGTCCACCCATGGCCCATTGCAACCCACTTACTACCGGACTTTCCCCGGTGTCTTTTAACTTCACTTCTGTGGCGGAGCAGAACGGGTTGCCGACAACTGCAGGACGCTTCCCAGATGTTGCTGTCTGATCGTTCCCTTTAGATCCATCAGGCATTCACACCTTTGTCAGATCTAAAGGTGCATGTGATCACAGCCTTTATTTATTCATTTTATTAGATTTCTTGACTGCCCCTCCCCACTTATGTGAGGCTCAGGGCGGTTTACAACAGAATAATTCAGTACATTATAAAACCAATTGAAACGATAAAAATTTAATATTAGAACATTCAAACATTTCAGTATTGGAAGATATTTTAGACATGGCATATCTAGCATTCAGTCATGGGGGAGAAGGGAGGGTGCCAGGCTGATGTAAAGAACTGTTGCTGGCCTCAACCAAAGGCCTGGTGGAACATCTCTGATTTACATACCCTGCAAAACTTTAATAGGTCAAACAGGGCATGGATGTCATTAGGCAGAGAGTTCCACCAGGCTGGTCGACGCCAGCCAGATATCTTTGGGGCCGGGAACCACCAGAAGAAAAATAGACCAATGTTATGACAGTATAAGGCAGCTTCATGTGTTTTCAGAGTTCATAATTACAAATTTACCACCTATCCCCTTGCACTAGGAGATAGAATGGGTAGTGATGAATAGTTCTAATGCTTACAACATCCCCAACTTCCGATGTCGTGGACGTGCCTGCAAGACTAATCTGCCATCGAATAATGCATTTCGAGGATTCGGTTTCCCACAATCAGCTCTTTCTGCAGAAATTTGGGTTTCCGCTGTGGCAGACAGGCTTGGCTTGCCTCATGATAAGGTAAATAATATGTCACTTGGGGGGCGGGGGTCTTGCATGATTCAGGGTGGCTTAGCAAATGCGTATTCTCAGGCCCACAAGTACAGGGGTGATGGGGCACTTTCAGAGGAGAGTCAGTGAGGGAGGTTATACCCACCGATTTTCCCTCACAAATGTCCCTGTTCCTGAGAACATCTTTTCACAGCCAGCCTTCCCTGCAGTTTGGAGGCCTGACTGGAGAATTTAGGATGACTTTGGAAAAGGTCATTTTAAGGGTCCACTGCCTCCGTCTCTTTCTGTAGAAGTCATTCTTTTTTAGAAAGAACCATTAGAAGAGTTGCCAGTCTCCACGTGGGGCCTAGAGATCCCCCTGGAATTACAGCTGATCTCCAGACTACAGAGAAAATGGCAGCTTTGGAGGATGGACTCTATGATATTATGCCCCAGTAAGGTCCGTCCCCAAACCCCCCACTCCCCAGACCAAGCTTACTATTCCACCGGGGGGGGGGGGTTGCCCACTTTTAGGGCCCCCAATCTGCCAGCCCAGATTCAGCCGACAGGGGGAACCCCACCCCCAAAGTCCTGAGATCGCATCCACGTGCCTGGCACAATGATATCACCCGGAGATGATGTCATCATGCTGGGCATGTCGCCGGGGGGACGCTCTACCACTTTGCCAAAAAACTCTATGGTACCGTAGAGTTTCTGGCTGAATGCTTGAGCATGCCCCCAGTGACATGCCTAGCACAATGATGTCACTTTTTTTAACAACAGGGATTCTGTGCATTTTGGCAACTGTGTGACAGTTTTTGTTTTCTACATGGAGATTCAGTGATGGGTTGGGAGGCCTTTGCCTGTGGCAATTCTTTCTGGCAGTCATGAATACAAACACTTTGGTAGTATTGTGTACACAGTTCTGGAGCCCTCGCTTCAAAAAGGATGTGGACAGAATGGAATGGGTGCAGAAGAGAGTGACGAGGATGATCAGGGGCCTGGAGACTAACTGTATGAGGAATGGTTTGGGAATATTAGGTCTGGAGAAGAGGAGGTTGAGGGGGGACATGATTGCTCTCTTCATGTATTTGGAAGGCTGTCACTTAGAGGAGGGCAAGGGGCTGTTCCTGTTGACAGCAGAGGGTAAGACTCGTAATAATGGGTTTAAATAATGGGCGGAAAGATACTGGCTGGATATTATGGGGGAAAACTTTTACAGTCACAGTAGTTCAGTAGTGGAATCGGCCTAGGGAGGTGGTGAGCTCCCCCTCACTGGCAATCTTCAAGCAGTGGTTGGACAAACACTTGTCAGGGATGCTCCAGATTAATCCTTCATTGAGCAGGGGGTTGGACTAGATGGCGCCTTCCCACTCTGTGATTCTATGACAGCAGAGTATGATTGGAGGGACCCCCAATACAACAACCATGCTGAAGCTAAGGAGCTCTGGGTCTGGTAGTTGCCTGTGTAGTAGACCCTCTGGGAATCTCATGCACCTGAGCTTGATATCCCAAAAGATGGGATATTAATGTATTGAATAAATAAGCTAGGGGAAGGAAAGGTAACTAATGGGTGAATGTTTTCCAAGATGGTTTATGAGTACTGGGCTCAAACAACAATATCTTGCATGTCTCCTTGTGAAGGTCCGGGAGATGAACATGTCCAAAACAGTTATTCTCACTCCCTTCAAAGAAGAGGTTGATGCCACGAACCTGTTTGTGTGTTGGAAAGAATGCTTGGAGAGGTCTGATTATTATAACCGGAGGAAAGTGATAGAGGAATTTAACAAGCAAAATTACTGGAAGAAGAAAGGGATCGCCATCGTTCCCATGTTTTTCTCAATTGGATTCACCAGCACGTATTACCACCAGGTAACCACTCTACAGAAACATCTTCTTCTTAAAAAATCAGTTCAGAAGGATAATTTTGTTTGTTTGTTTGTTTGTTTTATATCCCGCCCTCCCTGCCAGTGCAGGCTCAGGGTGGCTTACATTAAAGAGTTAAAAACACATAAATTAACACAATTATAAAACATTTTAATTAATCCTGAACAGTTACAAACAATCGTAAAGTGCTAGTGGTAATATTGATGGCAGTTGTTGTAGTATTGCATAGTGGTCATAGTAGGGCATAATGGGATGGTCACAGAGTATAGTCGGAGTTGGAGGTCAGCTTATCAAATCCATTTATACTGGCTAGCAGAGGCTGCTGGTGGTGAGTCCAGGGGGAACGGGCCTTGTCACAGTTTAGTTGTTAGATGCAGCTCCTAAATAAAGGCTTGGTGGAAGAGCTCCATCTTACAGGCCCTGCGGAACTGTAGAAAGTCCTGCAGGGCCCTGATGTCTTCTGGAGCTTGTTCCACCAGCACAGAGCTGCCACTGAGAAAGCCCTGGCCCTGGCTGAGGCCATCCTGGCATCTTTGGGACCAGGGAGAGCCAGACAGTTTTGAGACCCTGAACGCAGTGCTCTCTTGGTCATAAGATACACCCATCAATTGTATATGTAAAACTATCAGCTCTGCGTGTCAAAAGTTTTAAGAGTCTGATATTTGGACCATTTCTTTTAACCTATTTTATCTTTTATTAATGTGTACATCATAATAAATATTTGTATTTTTATAATAACTCATTTTGTTAGCTTGACCCTCTTAGATCAAAACCTTGCTGAAGTCCTCTATCTCCATTTGAACCCTTCATTTTGGGACCCTCAAAAAATTTTCCCCGTCATACTCAATGAGATACACTAGAGGACATTCTTACCCACCGCTCTACTGGGATTGCTAACTGTCAGCACACTTCCAGGATTTTAAGACGAGTCCTTTCTCAGCCTTGAAATGCTTTTCTTTTCTTGTCTTTTTAAAAAGAATTTTATTAGTTTATACATAGAAAGGGAGAAAGAGGAAAGAAGAGAGAAGAAAAGATACAGGGGTAAATATAAAAAGTCCAATTTAACATTCTGTATACAAATCTTCTCATGAAATCTTCACGACTATTATAACCATCATTCTTTTTGTTCTTCATTTAATTTTAGTTTCTCAGTACATAAGTTTTAGCCAGTCATAAAATGTCCTCCATAGTCCCATAGATTCTTCTTCCATTTTTCCTTTTAATATATTTGCCAATCTGTCCATTTCAGCACATCTCATAATCTTCATTATCAATTTGTAGAGCGTTGGGATTTTCAATGTCCTCCATGTCGTTGCATATAAAATTCTGGCTGCTGTTATCACATGTAAAATAAAATATCTATGGTTTTTATCTAAGTTATCTGGTAAACAATTTAACAGACACATCTCTGACTTAAAAGGTATTGTAATATTCAACACTGACTATAAGAGAGTATGTACTCCAATTCACTATTTATGAACCTTGCCAAGAAATGCTTTTCAAGTAGATACTAGAACCAGGACCCTGCATCTTTAAAAATGTGGGGTCTACCACTAGGTCCTTCCTTGTTACCAACTGCCAGTTGTTCTGTCCTCTATGAACAAGGTGTATTCTTGCTCCCAGGTTGCGGTCACATGCCCACAATAAAACGGAGGGGAAGTGAGGCTATTTCCTCCGGCAGAAGTTGACCCAGTATTGTGCAATCACACAGATTTTTGTAGATGCGGGCACAGCCCGCCACTGTGTGATCAAACGCAACTGCCGGTGAGTCAGGTTTTCTTTTTTAGTGTTTGTTCCCGATGAGCTTACATGAGGAATCAATGATTCACACCTCTCCCCATGGAATGGGGGTGTGTGCGCTGATATGCATACTGCGACCGGGGGGGGGGGGACAACGGCACGGAGTCGGGATAACCTGATCAGACTATCCCGATGTCATGGGAGCACGCTGGCACAATCAAATGCAGGAAAGTCCATCTGTGCGCCATAGCAACCCGTTTGCTACTGGACTTTCTGAGGTGTTTTTTTACTCCGCGTGTGCGGCGGAGCAAAACGTGTTGCCAACAGCTGCAGGGTGCTTCCCAAATGTTGGCATCTGATTGTGCTCATTTAATCCGCCCGGCATTTGCGCCTATGTCGGGGCGAATTGTGTGTGTGATCACAGCCCCAGTAAGTTTTTGTACATCGAATTCTTAAGCACCAGTGTGATGTTAGTAGGATACTTAATAATAAATGGTCTGTCATTTCTCCATTTCTCTGTAGGCTGCAGCTCTGGTGAACATCTATTTAGATGGGTCAGTGTTGGTGCTTTGTGGGGGATGTGAGCTGGGACAAGGGCTTTACACCAAGATGCTACAGGTAGGATGAAAAGCCGGCTGCCATAGACATTACAAAAGAAAGTTACAGAGTGAAAGTTGTTTTGCCAGTGCCATTTTGGGTATATATTCTAGTTCGGTTTCATATAAAAGTAACTGGATAAGTTCCAGGGTCTTTCCATATGGCTGTGATCACACAAGTAGTTTGGCCCGATGCAGCCACCCCTCCCCTCTGAATCAAATGGGCGCAGTCACACAGCCACATCTGTCAGGCATTCCCCCGGCATACTCACCCCGTCATAGGACAACTTGGAGCCGGGTTAAAAAGGTACCACATCACAAGTGGTGTTTCTGGTTCCCCGTGCATTCATTACGCATGGCTTGGTGTCTGAACATGGGGGAGCATGGGCAGAGCTGATTTGGAAATCTGAACCTGCAGATCCATTCCTGCTGCTAGGGAGGATTTTAAAAAAAGTTGTGCATGTGCTCACTTGTGTGTGCATACACATTTTGAAAAATTTCTCGGCAGCACGCGCCGTGGATGTGGATGCTTGACCACGGGAGGCCTGCATGGGTAACCCACAGCAAGGTGTGTTGTCTGGATTATATGCCCCACAATACTTTAAGCCAGTACAATTAGAGGAGGCACCATATCACGCCAAGCTGCCAGTGTGACCACAGCCTGTGTGTGTGTGTGTGTGTGTGTGTGTGTGTGTGAGAGAGAGAGAGAGAGAGAGAGAGAGAGACCTCAGATTTTCTTATAAGTTTGGTGTGGTGGTTAAGTGTGTGGACTCTAATCTGGGAGAACCGGGTTTGATTCCCCACTCCTCGGCTTTCACCTGCTGGATGACCTTAGGCAAGCCGTAGCTCTGGCACAACTGCTCTTGAAAAAGAGCAGTTTCTGTCAGAGCTCTCTCAGCCCACCCTGCCTCACAGGGTGTCTGTTGTGGGGAGGGGAAGGGAAAGGAGTTTGTAAGCCACTCTGAGACTCCCTTGGGTAGTGAAGGGCGGGGTAGAAATCCAATCTCTTCTTCTTCTTCCTTTATTTGCTTGACTTTATTGCAAAAGGTATGTTTCTTCTCAGTTTGAGACTGTGCTGTAATTCCTAACAGAAGCAATGATATCTTTTGTTTCCAAAACGAAAAGGTTGCCAGCCATGAATTAAAGATACCCCTGTCTTACATATGTATTTTTAAAAGAAGTACCGTTCCAATACCCAATGCCATTTGCACAGCGGGATCCACTGCCACGGAGGTCAACGGTAAAGCTGTCCAGGTTAGAACACTTACTTTGGGTGGTTATAATTTCTTGTGAATAACATCTCTGAGTAGGGTTGCCAGCCTCCAGGTGCGGCTGGAGATCTCCTACTATTACGACTGATCTCCAGACAATAGAGATCAGTCCCCCTGGAGAAAATGGCTGCTTTGGAGGGTGGACTGTATGGCATTGTAACCTGCTGAGGTCCCTCCTGTTATGTACTTGCTTAATGCAATGCATAAAGTCAGCCGGAGCTTCAGACACAAGCTCCGTAGACTCTTAGGATTCTAAAACATGCAGTAGGATTGGTCGCTGGGTTGTGACAGACCAATCCGGAAAGGCCCTGGTCTTCAATGGGAATGACTCCCATCGGTTCTAAATGCTCTGTTGTGACTGGGCATTACTGTACTAGGGGGTGTTGCCTCAATAGGGTTGCCAAGTGCCGGCGACTTCCCAGCGGGGGGGAGTTGTTCTCCCCCCGGGAGCTCTTCTGGCGTGTGCGCTTTGCGTGCGCGCCACGGCAGCGTACTGACGTCACCTCCGGGTGACGTCAGTACATGGGGGAAGTCGTCCTCACTGGACGATTTCTGGGGTGGGGTTCCCCCCGCCGGCCGAATGCCGGCCGGCAGATCGGGAACCCCTATAGCGGGGGATCCCCCGCCCCCCAGGCTGACTTGGCAGCCCTAGGCCTCAATAGTTCAAAATGTATATAGTTGGATCGTTCCATGAAGGTTGTGTGTTCTGAGCTGAATAAAGAAATCACTTGTTGCAATGCTGCCTCGATCTCAGTATATAATATCTCCCCTCCTCAAACCCCACCCTCTCCAGGCTCCATCTCCCAGATCTCCAAGTATTTCCCACCCCAGAGCTAGCATCTCTGAGCCTTTGTATCACCTACTGCACAGTAGAATCAGGGTATTTCTGATGTTTCCCAGCATTTGCAGACCCCTGTCTCAAAGAAGTTAGTCATCGTAAAGTCCTGTTGATTTCAATGGAATGTAGCCCCCTAGTCTCATAGTAAATCCCATACAGAAAATGCACATGTTATATATCCCTTTGCTTTTAAAGGGCTTAAGCATTGCTAACTTGCTGCTCTGAACTAGAGCCTCTGTCTCTAGCTATTAAAATGTTTGAGATTAAAAAATTATTATTTCAGTATATTTGCTCCTACTTCCACTTATGGCCTATCCAGCCATTTTAAAGATACCTTTTTTCCCTCTTAGCTATCTTCCTTTAAGATAGGAAGGTTGGGGGTAAAACAGTTGCCCTATTGTGAATGTTCACTGTTTGATGCTTCTGATGTTGGAATGGTACTTATTGTATAGTCTCCTTCAAGAGGGGATTGGATAAACATATGGAGCAGAGGTCCATGAGTGGCTATTAGCCCCAAGAAATAGATGGAACACTATGGCTAGAGATGTGAAGGCCCGGAAACCCCCCCAGGTTTTTTCAATTTTTTTCCTAAAGACTTTTTTGGGGTTTTTTTTTTTTAATTGGAAACATTGAAAAAATTGAAAAAAGAAAAGAAAAAAATTGATTATGGAATGTTTGATTTTAACATGTGAATAAAATATGTTAAGACAAGGTGTTCAAATATTTTCCAAATCATGTCTAAAAAATGTATATGGTATCAGATTAATCTGATTTCTGTGCACTGAGGATAAGCAAGTCCTAGGTTACAAACTGAATTCTCCAATGCAAGAACAAGATGCATTTCTTCCTTTAGGAGGTGCTATTGTCACAAGAAAAGAAAAAGGTTTCAGTTTTGTTTTTGCATCTGGGTGGGTATACTGGCATTCTGGCACTCAGGCTTCACTAGGCCTCAAAGCATTGGAAGAAAATACAGAACAACAAAAAGGACATGAAAGTATAGTTTTTAGAGGTCCATAATAACTGTGATAATGACAGAAACAACAGAGTAGCTGCAGAAGCAGAGACTGAACCTGATAATTACAGCTCAGAAAATGACTCTGATTAAATTTCATGCCCATTCATTGAAACTTAGTCCCACACTCCCTTCTATACACCCCCCCTTCAATTCTTTTTATGAGAATGGTTTTTTGTCACTTCTGGATTTTTGAAAATTGTTTTATGGAGGATTTTTTGTCTGTTCCACATAAAATAGTAAGCAGTTCAGGAGATTGTTGCTCCATTTGTTACAATTACAAATAAATATTATTGAAAAAGTAAATTCTGTTTGTAATCATTGTTTGGATACATTATATTTTAATATGCTAGTTGTGATAATTTCATGCCAAGTAAAATTGTCCATAGTCATATTTTATGTTCCTAAAGTAACAGAATGACTTTCAATCTGGAAAAGAAAAAAGAAATGCTTATATAGCATTTTTTTCAATTTTTCCAAAAAATTCCATTTCCCCTCCAAAGATTTCCAGAAATTTTACATCTCTAACTATGGCTGCGGTCAGACAACAAGCATGGCACACTCTGATCATGCCATAACATTACTCCAGTGTTCCTTGTGCCAGGAAATGTTGATCACACATCCCTCGGTAACTGGCTGAGGCGCGCGAGCACTCTGTTGCTGGCCATCCAGACACAGCTGCCTTTGTTCCAGAAGAGAGTCCTGTGCCTGCATGCGCAGAAGCCTTGTCTTCCCATTGGCCGAGACTCCCAAGCTGGGCACGCATAGACACTTATGCGCACCTTGCTTACTTTGTGAAAAAAAAGGGTGGCCATGAACCGGAAGCTCCAGGCTTCCCAAACAGCATGGTCATGCAAGGAAACGGTCACATGTCCGGGACTGCGGAGTGCTCCTGTTAACTCCGGACTTTCCCCAGTATCTGTTTAATCCATTTGGGAGACAGATTAGAGTGGGAACCCGATGACTGGGGAATGGCAGCCAGATGTTTCAGTCTGATCATCCCCTTTTAATCCACAAGGGAACCATGAGGGATGCGGATGAAACTGTCCATATGACCGTAGCCCTCATCTGGTGCAATGATGCTCGATATTCTTGCTGCTTGGGGGGCAACAGTGGGAGGGCTTCTGGAGTTCTGGCCCCGCTGGTAGACCTCCTGATGGCACCTAGTATTTTTGGCCACTGTGTAACACAGAGTGTTAGACTGGATGGGCCATTGGCCTGATCCAACATGGCTTCTCTTATGTTCTTAAGAGCAGAGATCCATCAGTGGCTATTAGCCACAAGGTATAGGTGGAACACTATGTTTGGGGCAGTGATGCTCTGTATTCTTGGTGCTTTGCGGACTATAGTGAGAGGGCTTCTGGAGTTCTGGCCCCGCTGGTGGACCTCCTGAGGGCACCTGGTATTTTTGGCCACTGTGTGACAGAGTGTTGAACTGGATGAGCCACTGGCCTGATCCAGCAATGGCTTTTCTTATGTTCTTATTTCATGGTCTTTAATTTTTATTGTTATGACCATTTATATCCCACCCATCCTAAAACTCCAGGGTGGGTTACAATAGGATTAAACACTAGTAGAATTCAAACAGTATGTAAAAATGAAACAGCAGCAGCCAGTTTCCAAGGAAAGTGAAAAAAATATAGCAGCAACATCATTAAAATGCATTGATTAATACCTTATTTTCAGAGACAAGCAGATCCATAATTTTAATTTAACCACAAATTAAATAAATCAGCGGAGCAGCAACCAAGATGGGTTGGTGAGTCCTGCTGCCACCAGGCCACACACAGCAAGCCTTGTCTTCCTCTTTAAAAATAGTAAAAAGAACTATTTAAAAATATAAAGGGATTTTTGCAAAATTTCAGTTGGAATTAGTATTAAGAGTATTACCCGTTGTCACATGAATGACGTCACAGGTACTAGCCAATAGGTGTCCATAATAGCTGCCCAGCGACAGCAGTCTTAAATACCATTGCTAAACTGAATACCGAGGGGAAAAATCATTGTTTTTTTTTTAACTCAACTTGACTATTTCAAAACTGTACCTGACTTATTAAGAAGTCAGTCTCGCCTAAACCAGTGGAAATGGATCTCGAGCAGTTAGACTGTAGACTTCCAGCTGCATGGTCCACAATAGTGTTCTTTGAGGTCCCACTGAAATTTAAGAAACTCTTCTGGAATAGAATGGTTTCTGGTTTTCTATAATGGTAGAAAACAGCGCTACCAGGGTCCTCTGTGCCTTTCACAGCTATTCCATGGGCTGAAATTCAACAGATAAAGTGCAGCCCCCAAATACGTATCATACACATTAGCTAAAGTATCTTTCCAGGCTTCTCTCATATCCTGCTTCTCAGTGGTATATTTAAGTAAAAAACAGCTCATGGTCCTATTTGGGTCAGAGGAAAGGATTCATTCAGTGGCCTTAGCTGTTCTTTTCCTCATTAAAAACAACAACACGTAACTTACTTTCTGCCTTATTACATTTTACTTTTGCAAAGTTATTCAGATAATGTTAGAGAATGAAAATCAGATCTCATTGTTGTGAACTATTCATCCCTCTTTTCCGTGCCACTTGTTCCAACAGACCGCTTGCCGGATTCTCCGGAAGCGCTTGGAGCCAGTCATTAAAGAAAACCCAGAAGGCAAATGGGAAGACTGGGTAAGAAAATGGCTGCTTTGGAGGGTGGGCTCTATGGTATCAACCTGCTAGGGTGTCCAGGTCCTTACCATCTGCCAGCAGGGAGCTCTAGGCTGCTCCTCTAGATCTTCTGGCATGCACGTAAAGAGTGTGCACCACAGTGATGTCACCCAGAGGTGACATCATTGCGCCAGGCAGGTTGTGTGGGGGACACACTAATATTTGGCCCAAAACTCTATGGTGACCATAGAGTTCTTAGCCAAATGCTAGAGTGTCCCCTGCATGACATGCCCGGCGCAATGACGTCACCTCTGGGTGATGTCATCATGCCCGGCATGTCGGGTGTGGCGGGGCTCTTCAGGGGCAGGGGCAGATTGGGGGCCCTGAAATCAGGGGAACCCCCACCGGGGGATGGCAGCCCTATACCCTGCTGAGGTCCCTCCCCTCCCTAAACTCCACTCTTCCCAGGCTCTGCCTCCCAAATCTCCAGGTATTTCCCAACCCAAAGCTGGCTACCCTATAGCCAATGCACGTCTGCAGGCCATGTGATTGGGAGGCTGCACGTTTTGCACCATTTGCATTCTTAAAATGGAATCATTCTCCTGTTGGATCACTGTTGTGTAGAAAACTGTATCCCCATTCTGATTCCTGCTTGTCTAGACTGATTATCAGAATCAGCCTAGCAGGCAGAGCTCTAACCCAACATAACAGAAAATACTTGCTCTGTGAGGTACTTTCTTCTGTGCTGTTTGTTTGTGTACTACTGACATTGATTGGAGCGCTGTGTGGAACTCCCCAACACTTGACCATATTGGGATATTTGGTTAATATAGGAGAGTTTGTCCAGTCATAGAAGCGTGATATTGAGAGCCAATTTGGTGTTGTGGTTAGGAGAGCGGACTCTAATCTGGGAGAACTGGGTTTGATTTCTCACTTCTCCACATGCAGCTGCTGGTGTGACCTTGGGTCAGTCATAAGTTCTTTTTGGAGCTGTTCTCTCAAGGGCAGTTCTCAGCAGAGCTCTCTCAGCCCCACCTACCTCACAGGGTGCCTGTTGTGGGGAGGGGAAGGGAAGGGAAAGGGATTGCAAGCCGCTCTGAGACTCCTTCGGGTAGTGAGGGGGCAGGGTATAAATCCAGTCTCTTCTTCTTCTTCTCTTCATTTATTCAGGGAGATCCAGTTTACTTTCAGGTTGCAGTCAAAAGGAGAGAAAGAAGCCTAATCCAAAGAGTGCTTCCCCTATCACTAACGGCCAGCTTGTCCAGCATCATGTGTGTGGGAGTACGAGGGCATTGTATCTACAGGAGAGACCTGCAGAGACATGTGTCTCCATGGAAGGCCATGTGAAGTGAGGGAAAGGACAAAGGGAGAGGAGGGGTCAGAGGGCAGCTCCCTGCTCTCCATCTCTCTGCAGCTGCTGGCAGCCCTACCCATGTCCCCTTCCTAATAAACCCATACGAGAGTAGTCATTTACATGCAAATATGGTTTCTCAGTAGCCTGCAGAGTGGAATAGGAGAATTACAGGGTCATTTTAGGAATGGTGGGAAATTTGGGGATGGCATCTAGGAATGGTGGAGAATGAGAAGGCTAAAGACAATGATATCACTTCTTGGTGATGCTCTAGGAATTTTTCCTAATCTCTACAGACCACAGAGACTCAGGGAAATTCCTAGAGCATCACTATGGAGGCTATTTTTTCTCCCATTCTTCCATTTCTTGATGGCAGGAGATCAGCGCTGTGGTAGGGAATTCCCTGCTGAGCCCAGGCAGTGGCAAACCACCTCTGCTTAATTGCTTGCCTTGAAAACCCACTGGGGTCGCCATAAATCGGCTGTTTTAGTTTGTGCATTTGTTTGTCATTTAATAGTCTTCCTCTTGCAGATTAAAAAAGCTTTTGAGGAAAGCATCAGCCTCTCAGCTACTGGATACTTCAAGTAAGGAATCCTTTATTACTTTCTAAATTGCTTTCTTTGGGGATCCTAGATGCCATTTGTTCAGATAGTGTGGCCTAAGATTAAAACAGATGGGATGTGCAACTGGAAATTCCATGGAAGGAGCACATTCTTTTTCTTTAAAAACCAGGCACACGAGGTTTTTACCGATCTGAATCAAGACCACACGGGGAAGAGTTTCTGAGATTTCTCTCAGACCCTTTCCCCTGACCTGAAATAGCCTTGGGAACCCACTCTTTCTGGAGACTGGAGCACTAATGCCACCTCCCTGGCAAGCCACTCGGTTAGTTTAGGACAGCCTGGTCATTCTTTTAGGATTAGCCCATGGGGTTCCAATCAGAGACATTAAAAGATAAAATGGTTTTGTGATTATTCTAGGAAGCAGTTTTGGTCACCCTTCTGTTTGTTAATTGTCCTATAAAACAGCTTAAAAATGCCAAAAAATCCAATGTTTCGAGGGTTTTACTCATTTTTAGTCTTGGTGTTACATAAGAACATAAGAGAAGCCAATGTTGGAGCAGGCCAGTGGCCCATCCAGTCCAACACTCTGTCACACAGTGGCCAAAAACACCAGGTGCCCTCAGAAGGTCCAGCAGTGGGGGCAGGAAGCCCTCCCACTGTTGCCCCCCCCCCCCCAAGCACCAAGAATAAAGAACATCACTTGCCCCAGACTGAGAGTTCCTATCTATACTTTGTGGCTCATAGCCACTGATGGACCTCTGCTCCATATGTTTATCTGATCCCCTCTTGAAGCCGTCCATACTTGTAGCCGCCGCCACCTCCTGTGGCAGTGAATTCCACGTGTTAATCACTCTTTGGGTGAAGAAGGACTTCTTTTTATCTGTTCTAACCTGACTGCTCAGCAATTTCATTGAGTACCCCCGAGTTCTTGTATTGTGAGAAAGGGAGAAAAGGACTTCTTTCTCTACCTGTTCTATCCCATGCATAATCCTGTAAACCTCGATCATGTCACCCCTCAGCCGTCGTTTCTCCAAGCTAAAGAGCTCCAACTGCTTCAACCTTTCTTCATAGGGAAAGTGTTCCAACCCTTTTATCATTTTAGCTGCCCTTTTCTGGACTTTTTCCAATGCTATAATATCTTTTCTGAGGTGTGGCAACCAGAACTGTACACAGTACTCCAAATGAGGTCGCACCATCGATTTATACAGGGGCATTATGATACTGGCTGATTTGTTTTCAGTTCCCTTCCTAATAACCCCCAGCATAGCACTGTCCTTTTTCATTGCAGTCGCACACTGTCTCGACATTTTCATTGAGTTATCTACTACGACTCCAAGATCCCTCTCTTGGTCAGTCTCCGCCAGTTCGGACACCATCAACGTGTATTTATAGTTAGGATTTTTGGCTCCAATGTGCATCACTTTGCATTTGGCTACATTGAACCCCATTTGCCACGTTGATGCCCACTTGCCCATCCTCGACAGATCCCTTTGGAGTGCCTCTCAATACTCCCTGGTTCTCACCACCCTGAACAACTTCGTGTCATCTGCAAATTTAGCCATTTCACTGCTTACTCCCAACTCCAAATCATTAATAAACAAGTTAAAAAGCATCAGAGTGAGTACTGATCCCTGCGGTACCCCACTGCTTACCTCCCTTCACTGAGAAAATTGCCCATTAATACTCACTCTCTGTTTCCTTTTAATTAGCCAGTTTTTGATCCACAAAAGGACTTGGTTTCAAAGCACTTGGTTTCAAAGCCACTGAGTCAAACCAGATGGGTGAGTCAGACTGATGCTTTGAAACCACTGAGATATCATCTTGGTAGTATATATGATGCTTTAATGGAGATCTCTAATGACCCAAACCGACGAAAATCATCCACAAGTGATTATCGAGTTGAAGCTAAGGGTCTTGCTGATGCAGTTAGTAAGTTCAAATTATTTTATTTATTATTTATTTATTATTATTTGTTATTTGGATTTATATCCCGCCTAGTCAGTATTATTTTTGAAAAAGGGTGGGCGCACGGAGGGGAGGAGCACCAGAAGGTATCCTCGCCTAGTGTGCAAAAAAACCTGGTGCCGGCCCTGGTTATAGTGTGACACAGAGTGTTGGACTGGATGGGCCATTGGCCTGATCCAACATGGCTTCTCTTATGTTCTTATGTGGCAAAAAGTTCTTAGCCAGGTTTAAAGAGGCAGAGTCTGTAATTCCACTGGAGAAGTTCAGTAGTGGATGTCAGAGGAAGTAATGTTTATCAAAGTATTAAGAGGGCTATGTGCCTAGTCCAGTAGATAAAGCAGATCAGGTGTATCTCCAGCAACAGCCAAGGTTCATCTGAACCCTTCAATGGGAACCAACAAACCATCATGATAAGTATTTTTTTTTTCTGTTCTCCAGCCTATCCTGGAACAGCATAAAACATGCCAATAATCTGGTATTTCCACATGAAATCCAGCTGAGAATTTTTTTAAATTAAAGTGAACTCCTAGTATCTGAAGAGTTTGATTTGTTTCTCCCCTCAGAGGATATGTCACCAATATGGACTGGGAGACTGGAGAAGGCCACGCCTTCCCATACTTCGTTTTTGCTGCTAGTTGCTCTGAAGTTGAGATTGACTGCCTGACAGGAGATCATAAGGTAAACAATGAACATTTTCTAGCATTGCCAGTGTCTCCCTACACACTGTTTGTATATGAACTATTTCTTCATCTGGTTTTTTTAATTATTATTATTAGTTTTAACAAAAACATACATGTAATACTTTTTCCCCAGAATATAACATATTATGTTGTTTATCACCACAACAATAAACGTTTATCTACACAGCTAGTACTATGCTCTATCAGTTTTTCATACTTCACAGCTTATTGCCTAACAATTATATACCATAACAGTTAAATATCAAAGAAGGAATCAAACTCTAACCTCAAAGCCATTTGTGTAATTGAGACCAATCAGAAGAAATGAAATTGTTTTGAGACAAGTATTCCAATATTGGGTACCATTTTCCAGTAAACCTAGATTGAGTTGAGTGTAGAGACATAAAATTTAATTTGTCTGTGACAGTATCCATAATGTAATGATTCCATAATTTCTGAAAACATGCCTCCATCTCTGGTGTCTTAGTATCCTTCCAGTAAGATGCAATGGCTGTCTTAGCAGAATCTAACATGACTTCTATTGTGTCTTTGTGTGGCCTTGAGGCTAAGTCTTGTGGCCAAGCATTTAGAAATAAAATGTCTGGTGTATATGGGACTTGGACTGCGGTGACTTTCTGAATTGTATTTAATACTATTGTCCAAAACGTCTTAATTTTTTCACATTTTACCGTTTCGGTCATCACGCACTATAACACTATATGGGTGAGTTTTCAAAGAGAACAGTGGTCCGTGCGAAGTGGGACTCAGCAATAGCTGTTAGCCTGGAGAGTCAATTTAAGGCATACCTGGGCATAAGATGTCCACAGAGTTTAGTCTATAGGTTTAGCATTCTGTGTGCCACTTCAGCATGGTTTCTGACAAAGGGAACATTGGCTCTCAAAAATTTATACCCCCCAAATAGGGATGCCAGCCTCCAGGTGGGGCCTGGAGCAATGCTCCTTCTGTGGACTCTGGTGAGCAAAAAATCTACTTTGTGAGCCACTGGCATTAAAGTTGTGAGCGAGCGGATCTGGCTACTGCATAAAGTAGTTTGCTCTGGAGCCATCCTTCCTAAGCTAAGACAAAAATGTGTGAGCTAGAAAACTGTTAGCTCACACTAACTCAGCTTAGAGGGAACACTGGCCTGGAGATCTTCTGCTTTTACAACTGATCTACAGAGTTCAGAGATCAGCTCCCCTGGAGAAAACGGATGCTTTGGAGGGTGAACTCTATGGCATTGTACCCCACTGAGGTCCCTGTCCTCCCCAGGCTCCATCCCCAAATATTCAGGAGTTTCCCAACCTGGATTTGGCCAAACTACTCCCCATCCCCCACTGGTGGCCAGGGGGGGACCTGGCAATCCGACCCAAAATCTTGGTCTCTAAGATGTTACTGGACTCAAAACTAGCTGTTTTGCTTTAGCACAGTTTATGTGGACTATGCATGTCCCCACAGCCTTGATTCTGACCTGGATAGACTACAAGTTGGCTTTTGGCTGCACTATAAATATGGCCTCTCCTTGGGACTTGCTTGGGGAAAGGAACCATCCAGTTCTAGCCCCAGACTATCTCCGACACAGTAGATCCTGGAGCTTCCAAATGCAAAAAAATTAAAAACAAAGAGAGATCAGAATCTATAATACTGCTGTGGGTATGTTTCTTATGGGTTTGGATGATTGTTGCCTTCATACTTTAATTTTTTTTAAATGTGCTGTTCATCTTATTTGTCTCACAGAATCTCCAGACAGACATTGTTATGGATGCTTGTTACAGCATCAATCCGGGAGTCGACATAGGACAGGTATGCACCAGGAGTTTTGCGCGTTGTTCCGCAGGCATGTTGTTCCTTCATGGAGTGATCCTTTATTGGTTTAAATATTTTAGCCCACTTTCCTCTCATTCTGAGGACTCAAAGCCCCCTTGTCTCATGGGCTTCCTGGTCAAAAACAGTCTACCTAGAAGGTTTTTGGTTCTTAGAGCGATAACCCACATGCCTCAAAGACTGCCACCAGGGCTGTGTTTGACTCACATCCAATGGATGGGAGGAAGGCATGCTGCCACTGTTCAAAGGGGGGGTCGGCCTGGTCTTTCAGGTAGGGATGCCAGACTCCCTGGTGCAGGTGGGGGTCCCCCGGTTTTGGGTGCTCATCTCCCCACCCCCATTACCCCCCTCCAACAGGCAAGAAACTGGAAATAAATGCAATGTGACTATGTCACCCGGAAGTGATGTGGGCATTTTGGTGACATTTAGTTGTTTTATTTGTTTATTATTTGATTTCTAGCCTTCCCTCCCCTGCACAGCAGGCTCAAGGAGAGTGACAACTGAAAATAAAACAATAAGATAGCTACAGTTTTTAGGTAGGTAGGTAGGTAGGTAGGTAGGTAGGTAGATAGATAGATAGATAGATAGATAGATAGATAGATAGATAGATAGATAGATTATGAGAGTTTGTTGGAGGTCGATGCTCTGGTTTTTGGGCCAAACTCTATGGTAGAGCCTAATTCTACCATAGAGGTCTTGCCCACAAACCAGAGCGTCATCCTGACATGTTCTGTCACTTCCAAGTGATGTAGGCATGTCACATTTATTTCTGGCTTCTTCCCTTCCCGCCCGCAGTAAGTTCACCCCCATCCCCTGGCCACTGGTCCAACAGACCGGGCAACCCTAGGCTCTGAAGATGATCTGGTTTCAGCAGTCTTTCTGCAAATTGCAGTCACTTTTTTATTGTTAAAAAGGTAAAGTGTGCCATCGAGTGGCAACTAATTCATTTTGACCCCATGATCATCTGCCTCATGGGGTTTCAAGGCAAGAGATGAGCAGAGGTGGTTTGCCATTCCCTTCCTCTACATATCAGTTCCAGTATTCCTTGAGGGCCTCCCATCTAGATATTAATCCTGCTTAGGTTCTGAGTTCTGATGAGATCACACTAGGCAGGCCTGTTAGAACTACAAACTGCAGTCATATGTGCATTATTATAACAATTATAATAATTATTATTATAAGGCCCAGGTAGCAGCCACTGCCAAATCGGCCTTTTATCATCTGAGGCTGGTGCGGCAGTTGGTCCCCTTCCTGGATCGCTCGGACCTGGCCACAGTGATCCATGCAATGGTCACCTTGAGGCTAGACTATTGTAACGTTCTCTACATGGGGCTGCCCTTGGTGCAAATCCGGAGGCTTCAGCTGGTGCAGAATGCCGCAGCGAGGTTGTTGATGTGTCTCCCGAGATGGGAGCACATACGACCAACACTAGAGGCACTGCACTGGCTACCAGTGGCGTACCGGATTCGCTTCAAGGTGCTGGTACTGGCCTTTAAAGCCCTAAATGGCCTGGGTCCGACCTACCTAAGGGACCGCCTTTCCCCGTATCTACCCCAGAGAGCACTTCGGTCTGGGGCCCAACATCGCCTGGCCATACCTGGCCTAAGAGAAGCCAGGCTCACTGCCACCAGGGGGAGGGCTTTTTCGGTGGCGGCCCCTAGCTGGTGGAACGAGCTCCCGGAAGAGATCAGGGCCCTGTGGGACCTGATGCAGTTCCTCAGGGCCTGCAAGACGGAGCTCTTCCGCCAGGCATTTGGATAGGGGCCGCCGCCCTCGTTGTGTCCCCCCCTTGTCACTCAGCGACCACCAATGCGCAACATAACATTTACCATCTAGTCGCTGAGGACCCTGTATGCTCCCAATAGTAGGTTGTAGGTAACATCACTTGGGACGCCATCAGATAGCACTGAGCACTTTAATATCTGTATTAGGTAATATGTTTTATGTAATATTGTAATGTTTTAACTGGTTTTAACTGTTTTATTGTGAACGATGTTCACCAAATTATGTAAGCCGCTCTGAGCCTGCCATGCGGGGAGAGCGGCCTAGAAACCGAATTAAATAAATAAATAAATAAATTATTATTATTCTGCATGAATAAGGGAAAGTAACTTGCATAGATAAGTTCTTTTTAAATTTGTTATTTAATTTTCTGGAAGATAGACAGACAGACAAGACAGACAGACACAAAACAAATGCCAATAATAAAACAGAACCAAACCAAACCATAAAATAATCTCATATCCAATATAAAAGATGATGTGATGTTCCAACCAGGAAAAAAACCCGGAAAAAGAAAATATACAAACCAGTAAAAAACAAAGAATGAATAGATAAAAAAGCAGAAAAGAGAAAAGGGAGGGGGGGTGCTTCCATCCAAGGTGGCTGCGACTTTACATATTTATCATTGATTCCATTTCTGAGAAATTGTATCCCCTAATACTGCATAGATAAGTTCGTAATAGAGAAGGATCGATGACACAAGTTGAAGAAATTTTGTTTTATATGACAGCCTTATTTTAGTATCTCTCTTTTAGCAAATGACTTGCGTGTATTATGCATGTATATTGTAAACTGGAGCAATTAAACAAAGTGTTGGGTTGACTTAATGGCACTCCTGAAGCAGTTCTAGATATTCTTCTTTGTGGTCTCGATGAACTGATGTAGGGTTACCAGCTCTGGATTGGGAAATACCTGGATATTTTGGGGGTGAAGCCTGAGGATGGTGGGGTTTGGGAAGGGGAGGGACTTCAGCGGGGGTATAACGCCATAGAGTCTACCTTCCAAAGCGGCCATTTTCTCCAGGTGAACTGATCTCTGTCGCCTGGAGACCCGTTGCAATGGCGGAAGATCTCCAGCCACCACCTGGAAGGTTGGCAACCCTACTCTAATAGGAGTTGTGCCTCCTCAGAGTCTCATTCAGACACTTCTAGATCTAAACTAAAATCGTTTTTTTGGGGGGGAAGGATTAACTCCACCCACCCTATCAGCATGGTTCTAGCCCATATGCTCAGAGTGGGCACAGCAGCAGGTTCTGCCCAATTTTTTCAGCAATGGTTGCAGCAGACACAACATGAGGAACTTGTCTCTATCTGGAGAACACTGAGATAAGTTTTTGCTTCCGTGAACTCGTTCAAAATTTCTTTCTGCTGCGGTAGATTGTCTTACTGATAGATTGTTGTCTTTTCCTGTCTGCCGTGGGCCTACAGCTCAGCAGATGACCTTTAAATAGGGATCATTGTGTATCAGCAGCCGATGGTTGCCATTATTGTTTACTCTGCCTCAGGAAGGTCACAAAGTTGAGTCCTGCCTGGCACTGCCTAAGATGTGCTCATTGAAGTCATTCCTCAAATTTCAAGGCAACCCTTTGGGAACAAAGATTTTCTTCCGGATCTGTGTGGAAGATCACATCCAAATAGGGTTGCCAGCTTCCAGGTGCCCCCTGGAGAGCTCTCGCTGTTATGGTTGATCTCCAGGCGATTAAGATCAGCTCCCCCTGGAGAAAATGGCTCTTTTGGGGGGTGCACTCTATGGCATTATATCCTGCTGAGGTCCATCCCCTCAGCAGGCTCCCCTCTCCCCAAATCTCCAGGTATTTCCCAACCCAGAGCTGGCAACCTTACAGCCAAAGCATGTCTGCAAGCCATGTGATTGGGAGGCTGCGTGTTTTGCAGGACCCGCCCACATCAACCTCATTTCCCCCCTTCCCTCAACCCCATGCTGCTAAACGGCTTTTCCAAAATGCCCCCCCCCCAAAAAAACTAATTACTATCTCAGTATAGTGATTACAGCAATTGCCAGCTTTTTTAAAAGTTGAACAAGCTGTCCGGTGGCACATGTGGACATGGTGGCTGCAGGAAGCTGAGTCAAGAAATGTGCAGGGAAAACGACTGTGTGGACAGCATTCACAATAGCAGGGAGAGTTCCACAGAGAACTGCCACTGTGTGGAAGAAGAAGAAGAAGAGATTGGATTTATACCCCACCCTCCACTCCCCAAGGGAGTCTCAGAGCAGCTTACAAACTCCTTTTCCCTTCCCCTCCCCACAACAGAAACCCTGTGAGGTAGGTGGGGCTGAGAGAGCTCTTTCCCAAGCTGTCCTTGAGGGAACAGCTGGTACAGAGCTATGGCTTGCCCAAGGTCATCCAGCCAGGTGCAAGTGGAGGCAGGGGCATAGAGTTTTGGAAATCCTGGGGGGGCAGGGGCTCCTTAGCGCGCGCTTCTGGGACGATGTTCTCCCCGGGCCCTTCCGAGGCCCGCCAGCCGCTGCTGCTGGTGCCTCTCTCTCCCCCCGCCGCCACCCCTTCCCTCTCCCTCTCCGGCAGCAACCGCCGGGCCTTGGAAGGACCCAGGGAGGTGCGGCAGCAGGCGCTCTGTTTTCCTGGGGGGGCTGAGCCCCCCCGGGAAATTTCGGGGGTGGCTCGAGCCCTCGAGCCCCCCCGTACTCTACGCCTATGAGTGGAGGAGTGGGGAATCAAACCCGGTTCTCCCAGATTAGAGTCCACGCACTTAACCACTACACCAAACTGGCTCTACAGCACTACACCAAACTGGAAGCCCCAGGTGCTAAAGGTGGCTAGTTTGCCTCTTACATTCACACGGCAAAAATGAGAGGCCGACAGCTTCCTTGGAAAGAGATAACTTCTCTTCATCAATCACAATTACCTTTTTTGTGTAATTACATAACAAGGAGGGAGGGGAGTCTACATACTGTCAGATCTCAGAAGCTAAGGTGCTATGAAACAAATACAATGTGGACCCACACTAACACAAGGCTAGTGACTGGTGGGAGACTCACCACTGGGGGGCGGCCCCATAATGATGTTACCAGTGATACACTGACATCACTTCCTCCTTGAGCAGAAATGATATCAGTGCATTGTCAGACACTCTAGCATTGGCCCAAAATTCTATGGTTAAACCATAGAGTTTTGGCCAAATGCTAGAGCATCCAGCAATGCATTGATGTCATTTCCAGTGTTGCTGGAAGTGTCATCAAGGCATCGTGGCACTGGCCTTTACTTCCTGCCCCCAGAGGAAAATTGGCTACTGTAGACCATACCAATATTCCAGTTGTGATAGTGTAATAAAATGGTGTCTCGGGAGTCAAAGGAAGAACCGATTGATATATATATGTCCTAGTAAAGGAAGAATATAGAAGGAGGAGGAGGAGATTGGATTTATACCCCGCCCTTCACTACCCAAAGGAGTCTCAGAGCGCCTTACAATTTCCTTTCCCTTCCCCTCCCCACAACAGACACCCTGAGAGGTAGGTGGGTCTGAGAGAGCTCTTTCGAGGACTGCTCCTGAGAGAATCACTCTGAAAGAATTTGTAAGTCACCCAAGGTCACACCAGCAGCTTCATGTGAAGGAGTGGGGAATCAAACCTGGTTCTCCCAGATTAAAGTCCATGCTCCTAACCACTACACTAACCAGATTTACAGTTGGCTACAAAGCTAGCTTTCACACATGGCAAGGGGAGGGGAAAGATTAGACTATGATTACAAAACCTTCATTCTCTAGCAGAGTTAATACCTCTAGCATTGCCACCTCCAGGTTGGGAAATTTGTGCAGATTTGGGAGCAGAGCAAAGGGGGGGGTGGAGTTTGAGCAGGGAAGGGACCTCAGCAGGGTATAATGCCATAGAATGCACCCTCCAAAGCAGCCATCTTCTCTGGGGAACTGATCTCTGTAGACTGAAGATCAATTGTAATCTCTCTGTCCCATGGTTGGCACCCTAAATGCTTCACATATCTATCCTGAAACTATGTACTTTTACTCCCTCAGATTGAAGGTGGCTTTATACAGGGACTTGGACTTTTTACTCAAGAAGAAATAAAATTCTCCCCAGAAGGAAAGCAGTATACGCGGGGTCCGGACTCGTATAAAATCCCTGCTGTTTGTGATGTCCCAGAATTGTTTAGAATCTACTTGCTGCCAAACACAAGAAACCCAATTGCAATCTACTCCTCCAAGGTAAATATATTAGATATGCCAATAATCTAGTAATTAAAGAGAGTTCTGTTTTGTTCAGCTGCTGTTTAATTTAATCGGCAAAAGACATTTACTGCATTCACATGCAGTGATAAACGATTCCCTGTCTACAGTGTGGAAAAGACAAGTTTCCTTTAATGTTTTCATACTCCAGTAACATCTAAAGTTACTTCTAAATGTAGGCAGTAATGCCTATAAAATGTCATTATTGGACTATTTGGTTAATGTAGCAGAGTTTTGCCCAGTCATAGAAGTGTGATACTGAGTGCAGTAAATAAAACTCCCCAGAAGTATATTGCAAAAAAGGTAAACATTAGGTGATTTCACACACACTAAATAACACAATTTCAATCTACTTTCAATGCACTTTGCACCGGGATTTTCCTGCATGAAATGGCAACATCCACTTGCAAACGGTTGCTGGGCAGGTTGTGATTGATTCGACACTAAAATATTGTTCTTGGGAGTTTTCCCCTTTAAAGGGTTTTTGTATCGTTCACTGATGCTGGACTAATTACCATATATTTGATATTGATTATCATATATTATTATTGATTATCATATATTTGGTATTATCATATTTAGAACATTAGAAATAATTATTACAATATATAGTTTGATTATAATACTGTTTTGTCTTCACTGTAGTAGTGCTACATTTCACAGTAGATGTTCTTGTTTGTTTCAAACACTGTGATTCCAGTTGGTCTGTGGCATTTTAACCTATGAATCGGTGAACAAAATGTTTCTTTGATTGGTTATCACGCTACAGGGAAAAGTCTACTCCTCCTCTGAAAAGCAAAGACGATTTCTGCAACAGATGGTGCCCTGGAACCTTTATTTTCCATTTTCATTCGGCCAGATCTTTTTATTTTTTTTTTATATCTTGAAGGCAGCTGCCACTTGAAAGAGAGCTAGTGTGTTTCAAAATATTAGATGTCCAGACTTCCTTGGCTAAATCTTCAGTTGGACTCAACCTGAACTTCTGGATGACTTTAAATAACACTATGTACCAGCGACCGGTGTTTTATTTCTAATCCAGATCCCGAAACAAACTGTTTGACTGTCTTTTTCTTCCTACAGAGTATGGGGGAAGCTGGACTATTCCTGGCAGCTTCCGTGTTCTTTGCGATCAAGGATGCAGTGGCTGCTGCACGGAAACAAAGAGGATTGAATGGTGTTTTTACACTGGAGAGTCCGCTGAACGTAGCAAGGATTCGCATGGCCTGTGCTGATCATTTTACAGAGATGGTAACCGCCTTCTCGATATCTTTTGCCCTGTCCTTTCTACACTGAGCCTGCATTTCGTGGCCCCTCCGCCCTGCTGTTTATTATTTTTTTTATATTCCTTCTTCATAAAAAGTCTGCCTACTTTTCCCCACTTCTCCATTTGACTGCCCCCCTCCTCCACTTGAAACCTGCTGGGTGGACTGACCTTGGGTCAGTCACAGTTCTCTCAGCCCCCAAAATAAAAAAAAACCTAGCTAGAGTTTCAGGCTGCCAGACAATCTTTGGATCTCCTGGCTATACTACACCCACTGCCGTACGATAATTAATTAATTGCCTAGTGAGTATCAGCTCATTGCATCCAAAGATGTGGGCTCTAATCCATGAACATAACGCAGGAATAAAATTTTGTTAGTCTTTAAGGTGCCACAAGACTCCAGTAAAAATTTAGTCCAACAAATGAATACAATTTCCCCTCTGGGATTTTATACCCATTTATCGTGCCTTGGCATTTAGTCATGCCAGCCACATGACCATGGAGAAATCTTTGGACAGCGCTGGCTCTTCGGCTTGGAAACGGAGATAAGCACCACTCCCTAGAGTTGGATTCAACTGGCTTTCAAGCAAGGGGAACCTTTACCTTTTTATCCATCTCTATATCAATATCAGTACTAGGACACTTTTCATAGAGGAGCAAGACACAGACAATAAAAGGGCAGAGAATGGATGTGGACATGCCCAGAATCACTCACAGCAGACATACTGGATAGCAGGCAGGAAGTGGGACTTGTTTAGCAGACTTAAACTAAAACTAAGTGCTTTTTCACATTCTAATTTTCCTTTCTTGTGAGTTCCTGTTGCTTCAAGGTGTTTTTTCCCCTGTTCCATGCATGGTTTCCTCCTAGCGGTTGATTCGATATTATATCAGTTTATGTCTGGCATAAAAACCTGAAGTTTAAACCTGCAAGGAGATATGCCAGGCACAAAGCAAGGTAATATTGAATCAACCACTAGAGGGAGTAAAACACATGTGGAACAGGAAATGCCCTCCTGTAGCAACAGGAACTCACAAGCAAGAAAGGTGAAACTGCAGAAAAGCCCTAGATGAGATGGGGGGGGGGAGATCTGAGATTAGGTCTCTTGGAGATTTTCAAATTTAAAAGCACTGTGCCAGGAAGGGTGGAATGATGGGATTTGATTTTGAATTTATATCATAAATTCACACTTAAAAATCTTTTTATTTTCTTTCTTTCTTTCTTTCTTTTTTAGATTCCAAAGGATGAACCTGGAACCTTTAAACCATGGGCTATTGATATAAATTAAAATATTTGGTTTTTCTACCAGAACTTTGAGACTGTCTTAGTAAACTGTTGATCTGTGATTCCAAGCCTAATCACAGAAACAATATCAGTCTTTCAGATAAGAAATATTTTAGGTTCCAGAGGGATGTTGTTGTTGTAGTTCAGTCTCTTCACAACCCCATGGACCACATCATGCCAGGCCCCTCCTGTCCTCCACCGTCTCCCAGAGCTCGCTCAACTCCATGCTCGTCACATCGATAACACTGTCTAACCATCTCATCCTTTGCCGTCCCCTTCTTCTTTTGCCTTCAGTCTTTCCCACCATCAGGGTCTTCTCCAGTGAGTGCTTCCTTCTCATTTGGGGGCCAAAGTATTTGAGCTTCAGTATCTGGCCTTCCAGGGAACAGTCAGGGTTGATTTCCTTTAGGATTGACTGATTTGATCTCCTAGCAGTCCAAGAGGACTCTCAAGAGTCTTCTCCAGCACCATAATTCAAAAGCATCTATTCTTCGGCACTTGGCCTTCCTTACAGTCCAACTCTCGCAGCCATACATTACTACTGGGAATACCATTACTTTGACTATACGGACTTTTTTTGGCCAGGTGATGTCTCCTAAAATTCATTCTAAAAAAACACCTGTACCCCAATTTTCTTAATCTGAGGACAATACCAAAGGCTGTGCACCATTTCTGCCAAATCTGACAGACGCCACCAACAGCAGCAAGTTTTTCCGAACATGAGCTAGCCTGTGAGGTGTGAGACATCATTCCATGCTGACTTTTATAAAAGCCTGTTTCAGACCTGCTGAGATTTCCATTTGGTTACACAAGGCTTCAAATCCGAGCATTTGTTCAAGCCAATCACCTTGTTGAGATCTTCATTTTATCATTTACATAAGGCAAATCAGTTATCTGAATGTAATAGCCATACATAAATACCAGTCATTGTTCCTTTACATATAGTACTTACAACAATTTGTTCCCATGCTGTTCTAATCTTACTCAAAAGATTGTTAATAATATGCATCATCTGGATATAGTGAAAGAACATCTACGGCACCCTTTCTGTGGGCCACTGTGGTGAAGTGGTTAAAGTGTCAGACTAGGTTCTGGGAAACCCAGGTTCAAGTATCCACTCTGCCACAGAAGCTTGCGGGGTGACATTGGGTGGGGCCAATCACACACTCTCACCATAGCCTTCCTCACAGAGTTTTTGTGAGGATAAAACGGAGGAGAGGATGACGCAAGCCTCATTGGGTCCCCATTGGGGGAAAAGGTGGGATATAAATAAAATAAATACAGTCTAGAACTGGGGTGGCCAAACTTGCTCAGCGTAAGAGCCACATAGAATAAACATCAGATGTCTGAGAGCTGCAAGATATGAATAAATATTACACGTTTTTATTGAAAAATATGATTTACCTTTTATTAACATTAAATGAAACTGCCAAAAATAAAAACAAACGAGGTGAAAACAGATATCGATAATGATATTTATTTGTCCAATGATATTTGTTTGGTAATGATATTTGTCTAAGAGAGAGAGAAATAGAGAGAGAGAGGTGGAAAGAAAGAATGAAAGAGGTGGTACAGTGGTTATGTGTGCGGACTCTAATTTGGGAGAGCTGGGTTTGATTCCCCACTCCTCCACTTGCAGCTGCTGGATGACTTTGGGCAAGCCGTAGTTCTGGCACAGCTGTTCTTGAAAAAGAGCAGTTTCTGTCAGAGAGCTCTCTCAGCCCCACCTACCTCACAAGGGTGTCTGTTGTGGGGAGGGGAAGGGAAAGGAGTTTGTAAGCCACTCTGAGACTCCTTTGGGTAGAGAAGGGTGGGGTATAAACTCGGTGCGATCACACGGGCATTTAAACCCGGGTCTCTTTCAAGCGCGATGGCTCAAACGGAAGGTACTTGTTTTTCCTGGTGGTTGGAAAAGCGGGCTCGAGTGCGGGGGGGGGGGGGGGGGCTTCGAGACGGGAGACAGATGCGGCCCGTCTAGTCAGCCCCTTTAATTGCGATGGGGAACAGCCGCGAGGCCCGCAATAAACGTCCGTGTGATCGCACCCTCAATCTCTTCTTCTTCTTCTTCATAAAAGGCCAGCCTAGCAAAGATCTGCTGACTGCATCCAAAAAAGTAGGCCCTTACACTACGGAAGTTTATGCTGGATTAAAATACTGTTAGTCAGGGGTCATTTCGTAGAAAAAGAGGTGCAGGAGCTCATTAGCACAACTTATTTGCATCTGCCACACCCCCTGACATCACCAGAAATGTGTCAGAAGGCAACACCCACCGCTCAGGCTCCACCCCCAAAATCTCCAGGTATTTCCCAACTCAGAGCTGGTGAGCCAGCTTGACACTTTTGACTAAAGACACTTCAGGTTTTCTTTGCTCTTGCAGGGAAGCTACCCTACAACAAGCGTGAAAATACAGATCAAGTTAGTATGCTTTTGCTTTTTTCCACAGTGCATCACCATATGTGCCTGCTCCTGGGCTTGTTACTCCCGGAATGGCGTTCCTGCGCGTTCCTGCTCGAAATGACCCCTGCTGTTAGTCTTCACGGTGCCACCCAATGCTGGTTTAAATTCGCTCCAGCAAAGTAACCCAGCTTCCCCATCTGCTTCTGTATCAATAGCCATAGTAGGACATTTGTTACAGAGGAGGCACAGAAGGCAGAGAATGATGTACCCAGAATAATTCAGAACAGAAACACTGGATAGCAGGCAGGAGGTGTGACTTCTTTGCAGCCCTAAAGTGAAACTATATAAGATAGTGGGAAATTTGGGAATAGTTCTCTGGTGGATTTTTAAATTTAAAAGCAGCATACCAGGAAGGGCAGGAGGGGAAATGATGGGATCTGAATTTATTTTATAACATTCAGACTTTAAAAAATAAAAATAAAATGCTGAATGTCTGTTGTAATTTCAAAGTGAACTTTTTATGCTATGTTTTAACTTTGTAACTGAGTGATTTTATGCTGTTAGCCGCCTAGAGCCGGCCCATCTGGCTAGGCGGGGTATAAATTGAAACAAACAAACAAATAAATAAATTTATATTTCTTTCTTTTTTAGATTCTGAAGGATGAACCTGGTACCTATAAACCATGGGCTATTGATACAAATTAAAATATTTGGGGAGGGGGCTTTGCCAAAAGGCTATGATTGTGTCAGTAAGTTGTTGATAAGAACATAAGAATATAGCAGAAGCCATGTTGGATCAGGCCCATGGCCCATCCAGTCCTACACTTTCCTGTGTCACACAGTAGCTAAAACCCAGGTGCCATCAGGAGGTCCACTGGGGGGGGGGGGGGGAGGCGGAACTCCGGAAGCCCTCCCACTGTGGCCCCCCCCCCAAGCACCAATAATACAGAGCATCACTGCCCCAGACAGAGTGTTCCATCTATACCCTGTGGCTAACAGCCACTGATGTACTCCTTTCTGTGACTCCCCAAGGCTCCACATGCCCTGACCATAACGAACAAAAATATTTGTAGGACGGTAACCTGGCCATCCACACTATTCAAGAATATCCGACAATTCCAGCTTAGCCAGAAAGCAAATCAAATGCTTAATCTCACCTCCTGACCCATCAAACCAGACATGAGTCGCCTTGATTGACTCAGGTAGGCCCCACTCCCTCTATCCCTTGCGACATCGGTCTCCTGAGGAATCCCATGAAGGGTACCGCTACCAGCCAATGGTGTTAGGGCCACGGGTAGTCCACGAGGGTCCTAGCACCTGCTCAGAACACCCATTTCCATTGGCCAGGGGAAAATATATAAGAGTAGGCCCCCAGGCCCCCTCCCCCAAACTGGTTTTCCATCCCCAAACCGTTTCCCAGTGCTGACACAGGATGACAGAATTCCTGGTTCAGGACGGGCAGAGCAAGACCCAATTTCTCTCTTTCTGCTTTCCTCCTCTGAACCTTCCCAGCACATTTTCCCATTCACATTTTGCCCACCTTTTCCCATGACAACCCTCACAACCATCTCCCCTCAGCTGAACATAAGAACATAATGTTGGACTGGGCCATTGGCCCATCCAGTCCAACACTCTGTGTCACACAGTGGCCAAAAACACCAGGTGCCACCAGGAGGTCCAGCAGTGGGGCCTTCACTCTGTACAAACCTCCTTCCCCCTTCTTTTTGGCATCCCTGCCGGGACAGCTCTCTGCTCCTGGGTGGTTTGTTTCTTGGACCAGCCACATGCATTGTTTCAGGTTGCAACGAACAAAACTGGACAGGAGGATCTTGCAAAGTGAACGCTTGCCTCCAGTAAATCGCTATGGTATTTTCTCACTGAACTGCCTAGATTTGCGGTCTTGTTTTACTGAATAGGGAAAGTATATTTTCATTTTTATGTGCTTCTCTCTATCACGGTTAGGACAATAAAGGTATTCTTTGTTTAAGCTTTATTTGTGGAGCCTGGGGAGGCCAGGGACCTCAGTGTGGGTACAATGCCATATAGGTTCCATCCTCCAAAGCATCCATTTTCTCCAGGGGAGCTGATCTCTATAGTCTGGAGATGAGCTGTAATTCTGAGGGATCCCCATGTCCCACCTGGAGGCTGGTACCCCTAGCCCATGTTGGGTTGCCAGTTTTGGGCTGGGAAATTCCTGGAGGTTTGGGGAGGGGCTGTGGAGGCCAGGGTTTGGGGAGGGGAGTGTCTTCAGTGGGGCATAATGCCATAGGAGCCACCTTCCAAAGTGCCCATTTTCTCCAGGGGAGCTGATCTTTGTAGCCTGGAGATGAATTGTAATTCCAGGAGATCTCCAGCCGTCCCCTGGAGGTTGGCAACCCTAAATATCAGGTCAAAGAGCAGGGATAATCTTGGGAATACTCAGCCACGACAACGACAAAGGCCAGAATTTCTCTATTGCTTTCCACGAGCAACTGGCATCGTTTGCAAAACAGCGAGAGAGGCCACCAAGTTCAACTAGCGGCACCTTAAAAACACTAAACCGCATTTGTTCTAACAGAAACCTTCCTGGCGTCAGAACCAGCTCCATCAAAGCCAGGAAATCCGGTCAGCGGACAAAAGAACGGCCAAACCCCGACTTCCCGACGTCTATGCAGAAAGAACCTTGCCGAGCTCCCCCTCCCCACTGTCACCCCCATCCTGCCTTAATGGACTCGGCCACAAGCTATTCCCGGCATTGCCGTGAACGCAGGGAACTGGCCGGTTCCATTGACCGGAGGGGGGGGTAGCGCTCGTGTTTAGGAATGCGTCTCCATTACCCCGCCCACCAGACGCATTCCCTTCCCCGGATGACGTCAAAAAGGGCGGGGGGGGGATGAGGGAGAGAAAGAAAAGAACGGCCGGGAAGGCGAGCTCATTTTCAACAACGGGGGGGGGGGGGAGCGCAGAGAGAGAAATTAAAAAACCGAAGTCCGTTTCCTCACTCCACTCTCCAGAATAAGAACGCCGGAGGGGGTGGGGGGTGGGGTTGTCCACAGAGAAATACCCAGTTTCTCCTCAGCGACGTTCCCCGCCGTCTTTTCCTTCTCCGCGAGTGGACTGAAAATGGTTCCTCCCGCTCCCCCCTCCCCCTCCGCGACCGAGTTCTCGCGTGGTTTCCGCCGCGGGGGGCGGAGCCTGGACGGCGCCTCCTCCTGCCTGAAACCGCCTCCTTTCTCTCCCCCTCCCCTCAGTCCTCCTCGCGCCTGCCCTGTTAACGCTCGTGCTCCTTGGACGTTCCTTTCCTGCCTTAAAAGTCGGTGAGGCCCCCCGCGGGTGGGAAGGGGGGAAGGGAAGCAGGGGGCTGGGGGGGACGGGGACGGGGACGCGAGAGCGAGGGAGAAAAACCGCCGCCGCCCTCAGAACGAGGCTGGCCCGTAACGGCCGCGCTGGCAGGGCCCTGCTCCCTCGCCCCCTCCCCTCAGCGTCGCGCGGCCTAGCGGGTAACAAAGCCGCGGCCTCTGTTAGGTGGCGACGCCGCGGAGGGAGGGAGGGAGGGAGCGGGGGCACTCCCGGCCTAGTCGAGGCGGCGCTGGCGGGAGACTCAACCCCCCTTTCCCTACCTCCCTCGGCCTTCCCGACTCCAGCTCCTGCCGCGGCCGCCTCCGCCCGGAGGGCTCGGTGGGTCGGCCGGGGTGGGTGGGTGTGGGGAGGGAAGGGAGGGGAGGGGTTCGGTCGTGGCGCGGTCTGGCGGGACCCGGATGGTCCTCTCGGCCCCTCCTGCGCTTCTTTCCGGCCTGCGCGCGAGGCGGAGGCGCCGTAGGAGTAGTGAAGGCGGGGGTGGGGGGGAGCGTGCGGGTGGCTTTTAACTGCACGGGCTGGATGTCCTCGTACGAGGGGGTGGAGACTGCGGGGAGAGGAAGGGAGGTGGGAGGCTTCTCCAGTGCTGGGTTTTTATTATATAAGGCGGGTCAGGCTGGCTTGTGCGGGGGGAGGGGGGGGGGAGGTGGATGGATGGATGCTGGGGGAAATGGGATTAGGTGGGGCTGGACGGTGGGGCAAGCTGAGGACGAGGCGCCCCCCCCCCGGGGAATGGGCTTCCCCGCTGTGTCTTGGGCTGCAATCACGTACACTAAATGATGCGGAACAGATTTAAAGTCCAGTGGTACTTTTAAGACCGACAAAGATTCAAGGTATGAGCTTTTGTATACAAGGCGCACTTTTGCGATATGACCTGGAACTAAATAATAATGTGCTTCAAATGGGCTTTTCACCTGGATTTTGCCACTTCACACAGTAAAATCCAGTTGGAAAATGCATCATTTAGTTTGTGTGTGTGTGTGTGTGTGTGTGATTGCAGCCTTGTGATTGCAAAATTCTGGAGACCTGAAATGTATGTGTGTGTGTGAGTGAGATCGCAGCCTTGGGTTCTCCAGACCTGAAATGACCTCCCCTGAATCTTTGAGTCAAAATCTGAGGCTTGTTAATCCTGGCAGAGGACATTGGCTTCCCACGTAACTATCCCTTTGTGGCTGCCAGGAAAAAAACAAAACAAAAACCCAACCCGCCGGCTTGGAATAGGCCGTTGTGTTCTGCAGTCTGATCTTTGATGCTTCCAAGAACAGATCTGGATGCTTCTGTGCATTTTGATGCCCCCCCCCCCCCCCAGATTGTGTTCCTGTTTCTGTACTCTTTAATATGGGATAGTTAATACTCCATCAGTTCCTTAATACAGTCACTAAACTCTGATTAAGATCTTCACAGTTACTGGTATGCAGTGAAGCACAATGGGGAGAAATGCACCCATTTAACTATCCTGATTGTGAGTGAAGAAATATTAAGGCGGAGCAAGTGTGTGCTAGCTTGGCCCTAGTTTTATTCCCGTTTGTCACTTTTTCTGTAAAAAGGCTTTGGGGGTGCACCTGGCCTCCTTTTTTTTTGCTTCCCCCCACTTAAATTTTCAGCTTGGCCTTGAATTTGCCTGCAATGGTTAGGTGTCTTTCTGAGCCCCCATATCTGCTAGTTGGAGGTAGTGGTACTTTCAAACAGTGGTAGATGTTGAGGTAATGACTTGATCCAGGTGCTTCCAAACCTATCACGCTAAGAGACATGCTGTAGCAAGCATTCTCCGATTTTCACATCCCAGGGACTTCTGCTTTGATTTAAACTTTTTTTTAACCATGCCTCCACTCCTCCCCACCTAGTACCCACAATGTGCCAGGGAGCATACAGCAAGCCATGCATGCCCTATGGAGGTATCTGTCCTCAGGTGTCCAAAAAAAACTACAGTGAGAATGATCTCTGTTACGCTTCAAAGACAGATTCTAAATAAAATGTTAATATTGTTTACACAAGGCCTAGAGGGTAGCTGACTCTCTAGAGCTGTGGTGGTCACTCAGTGACTTAGGAGTCACATATATCTCTTTGACATACCCTCTGAGGCACTGTTCTTCACTGTGGCACCTGCCACATGATTTGGGAAAGTGGGCAAGGCCCCTGCCTGGTGGGGCTTGTAGTTGGCAGGTAGTTCCCACTTTGAAACAGCTGCGGCTGGAGGAATAGGCAAATTGCAAGCGTCCCTGAGATGCAGGCATCATCCCAGGGTTGGCAGCCAGTCTGACTCTCTTGGTTGGTGGTAGTTGTGCATACTGGGTCTCTGCGGGGGCCAAAATTTAAAAGACTTGTTCCTTGATTAGAAGGGGTTTTGTGCAGGAGACTACCAGAAACTTCCTTTTTGGTAAATAAGTTTTAGGTAGAGGCTGATTTGGACATGGGTGAGACAGGAAGGAACCTGGTAAGAGGTTCAGAGATTGCCCTTAAAGACAGGAAAAGGCCAGTGCCACCAGTAGCCTATTGAAAATCCATATTGGCTGTTGCTGTCTATGAGTGCAAAGTGGTGTTTCTATGGTGAAATCTTTGCATTGGAAAACAGTTCAGTTTTATATCTGAACGTAACTATGGTAACTGCTGCCTTGGAGGCACTCAGCCAATTAAAGTTCCTAGGTCCTGAGCTGCTGGATCTCAGCAACTAATCAGGATTTCCCCCCCTGGCTGGTAGATAACCTGGAAGCTAGGTGATTGTTTGGGTGGGGGGAGAGAGAAGGGTAGTTCTGTAAGCTCTCACACTTTGAAGGTAAGAAAGCAAAGTTCTGTCATCTTAGATAGAAAATTCCCCCCCCCCCGAAAACCAAGAGGTTTGTTTGCACATGAGCTGTGAGAGGACCTCACTTTGCCCTTACAAAGCACTTCCATTCTTTTGGATGCCCTTGGGATCGCCAGGGTTCTAGTTTGGTGCAGTGGTTAAGTGTGGCGGACTCTAATCTGGAGAACCGGGTTTGATTCTCCACAGGAAGCCAGCTGGGTGACCTTGGGTCAGTCACAGTTCTCTAAGAGCTGTTCTCTCAAGTCGTTCTCTCAGAGCTCTCTCGGCCCCACAGGGTGTCAGTTGTGGGGAGGGAAAGGAGATTGCAAGCTGCTCTGAGACGCCCGAGTGAAGGGCAGGGTATAAAACCAACTCCTCTTCTTCTTTGACAAACACTGTGCTGTAAGATAGAACAAAAGCTCATACCTTGAATAAACCTTTGTTGGTCTTAAAGGTGCCACTGGACTCTAAATTTGTTCTATAAAGCATGTGTGTGCTATGGTAAGTGCAAACCAAGAAATTGACATGTGAGGAAGGGAAAAGGAGTATGCCAACCACAGCACATCCCTGGTCACCAAACCATTGTTTGGAGATTGACTGAATTCAGCATGAAATTTGAATAGTGGGAAACACTTGAACACCTAGAAAAAGTATTGGGTAAGTCCTCCGTGCAGCTGGCAGTGCTGTTGATGGGAAACTTGGGCTTAAACTCAGGAGAGATTTAAGGCAGTGGGAGAACCAGCTAGATGTTAAACTAGGGGGAATATGGCAAAAAACCCTTGCCTTTTAAATCCCACAACGTGAAATACTTGTCAGCTTTGCCTTTGGGGTGTCTCTTAAGAGGGCAGGCGCCCTAACTAGCTCCTTCCCAATCAAGTTAAAATGACAATGAGATCTTCCAAATGTTTCCTCTCCCTGGGCCTGCATGGGATGTTTAACTTAAGGCCTCTCTGACTCCATGAGTTCTTATTCTGCATGCAGCCATATAAAAAACATAAGAGAAGCCAATGCTGGATCAGGCCAATGGCCCATCCAGTCCAACACTCTGTCACACAGCAACCAAAAATACCAGGTGCCATCAGGAGGTCCACCAGTGGGGCCAGGACACTAGAAGCCCTCCCACTGTTGCCCCTCCTCAAGCACCAAGAATACCGAGCATCCCTTGCCCCATACTGAGAGTTCCTATCTACCTTGTGGCTAATAGCCACTAATGGATCTCTGCTCTATATGTTTATCCAACTCCCTCTTGAAACCGTCCACGCTTGTAGCTGCTGCCACCTCCTGTGGCTGTGCTTACTTAATATTGCTCGTATATGAAGATGAGCTGGTTTGCCCTCTGACTGGTGTGTTCTTGTAAACCTGGCTACTTAATACTAGTTTTCAGCTTGTTCTAGTACATTTGTGCCGTGGCAAAGCATCGTGATGTAGTTCTAAAGGTGTCTTTTGTCTAAGCAGACATTGCCAGTAGTTGGCTGCGACTGAGGGTGTTTTTTCCTCCCTAATCTCTTTAAGAGTTGCCTGACTGAAAATCCTTGAATTTGTTTCTTTCCACAGGGTGTCTTTTATGAATAATCAAAAGCAGCAAAAGCCAACGCTATCAGGCCAGCGTTTTAAAACTAGGAAAAGAGGTAAGCCTATTAGCGCTTCTGCTTATTTGAAAGGTTTTATTTATCTCCTCCAAGTGTGTGTCTTAAAGTCTGTGGCAATTTGGATAAGGTGTTAGTGAATGTATACATCCTGTTAAACAGAGAGAGCTGCACTGATGTTTTGCTGGAGAGAGGCACACAGTGAGTTTATTTCTACATCAACAATACTTCCCCTTAAAACATTGTTTTTATCAGAATTAATAGAAATATTAAGCTTCTTTTCTCCTGTCTCTCAATAAGAGGCTTTTAATCAATCTCAGAGACATTCTTTGGCTTACATGATGAAGTATGTTTCACATATTGATCTGACACAAACATGGGTTCACCGATTCTGTTCATTTTGATAAAAGTAACATGGAAGGCTTTATTTTAGAACTTTTAAGAACATCAGAGTAGCCGGTGGCCCATCTGGTCCAACACTCTGTGTCACTCAATAGCCAAAACCCAGGTGCCATCAGGAGGTCCACCAGTGGGGCCAGAACTCCAGAAGCCCTCCCACTGTTGCCCCCCCCCAGCACCAAGAATACAGAGCATCACTTGTCCCAGATAGAGTGTTCCATCTATACTTTGTGGCTAATAGCCATTCATAGACCTCTGCTCCATATGTTTATCCAATCCCCTCTTGGAGCTGTCTGTGCTTGTAACTGCCACCACCAGTTCCTGCTGCAGTGAATTCCACATGTTAGTTACTCTTTGGTGAAGAGGGCCTTCCTTTGATCTGTTCTAAGCCTACTGCTCATTAATTTCATTGAGCGCCCACGAGTTCTTGTCTTGTGAGAAAGGGAGAAAAGTCCTTTATGTATCTTCTCTATCCTGTGCATAATTTTGCAAACCTCTGTCATGTCACCCCTCAATCACCGTTTCTCTGAGTTAAAGAGCCCTAACCTCTTCCTGTGCTCAAGGTGTTTTACAAGAAAGACATAATAAAAATGCCAAACAGATGGGGAAAAGTAGAAATTAGCAAACTTAATAGTGTACGGGAGAAACGTCAGTCAGAGCAAAGGCACAGCATAAATGTAACAGTTTATAAAAAGAGACATGCAAAACAGGCTAGAGAAGACTATACAAAAACAGTTTAAAAGAGTAAATGCGCCATTTAAAAGCCTGGGTAGGAAGGAGCGCTTCAGCCGGGTGCTTAAGAGCCCCATCTGTGCCAGGTGACCTTCCAGGGAAGCAAGGTGCCGCCACTGAAGAAGCCCCGTCTCTGGCTGCCATCCGCCTTCCCTCTGCAGGCAGGGGCATGGAGCAGGGCTGGTGGGCTGGGTCGCCTGGGAGGTGATGGCTCTTCAAGAACCCTGGTCCCAGGCGCCTTTGAGGGAAGAACCAGCTCTTTGAATTGTGCCCAGAAACGAATGGGCCGCCAGTGCAGATTTTTCAGCAGAGGGGTGGTACAATCCCTCTGTCCCACTCCTGGCAGAGTAGCCTGAGTGGAACAGTTTGGACCGGCTGAAGCTTCTGGCCTGTTTTCAAAGGCAGTTCTCTCGTCCTTCCTCTTCCGCAAGGGACTTTCAGGCAAGGAGAGGATTGGCTAAGGCCTTGAGTTGTAGCAACTGGAAGAAGGCAGTGAACAGCCATTACCCACCAGGAAAAGCCCACTGGGAGAGACGGGGGTCAGTTAGATGTGAAGTGCAGTGGATAAACAGTGGGAACTAGAGAATGGGGGACAAGCATGGAGTGAATTCCTCTGAAGCAAGGAAGCTGAATGGTCCCATTTCATCCTGAGATGGCATCCGTGGATCAGAACTCTTAGAGTGTCCTGTCGCCTAATGAGGGGGTGGGGACACAGGTTTTACAGCCTCCACACGGGGAACGTTACACTTCTGTGACAGTGGAGGTAGCCCAGTTGGCTGTGTGGCATACAGGATCCCTCAGGAATGTGAACTTGTAAGTAGTCATTACGTTAAGGGCCTGTTAGGGTTTCTCTTTTACTTCAGCAGAGGTCAGAATGGGTGCTGAGCTAAGCACAAAGAGAGGTGTAACTTAAGCTTGTCAGGTCCTGAACTGAAACTTCACTCTTTAAAGGAATGTTTGAGTGACATTTCGCTTGACTCGGCCCTGGAAATTCCTGTAGCTCCACGATAAATCATATGACCCAAAATGTTTTGGCATTGCGGTAAAGATTCCATTTCTAATATTCACAGCAACTTTTACAACACAACTGTTGACTTAATGTGGTAACAAGTGAACTTCCAGGATGAAGGTTGTAGAATCCAAGCAAAGGGGAGGTTAGGCAGAAGTGGCAGTCAGAACTGAGAGCAAATCCAAAGTTGCCCTTGCTCATTACACCTGGCCTGTGAGCTAGGAGGCCTACGTGACATAATCCGGTGGAGCTGGTTGCCAGATTGCAAGTGCTCATTACGTTAAGTTAATTAAGACTTCTGCCAAAGGCTGAAACCAGTTCCTTGGAAACAAGTACCACTTGTTTCAGTAAAATTTACTTTCCAATTAACATAGAATTAGAGTGGTAAAATGGGAAATTCTTGCAGAGGACTCTTTGATGCAGCCACGTGCATTTATTTATTACACTTATGTCCCACTGTTCTTCCATCTTTGAACTGAAGTTGACTTCCTTTGGTCTGAGGAGGCCTCCCTCCCAAGCCCTTCTATGGACCTGCTTAGCTCGAGTCAGGTTGCTGGATCGTGTGCCTGCAGCCAGACACCCTGGACACTTGATCAAATGACTCTAGCAGAAGACGCAGACTTTGTTTGGTCCTGTAAGAACTCCACTCTTTTCTAGTAGCATCAAGAGAGGTCATGATGCAGTAAACAATGCGCCTATTACAAATACATATAAATATTTACAAAACTTTTGTCCAGTGCTCCCTCCAAGCTGTGGAGTCTTGTGAGCAAAAATTCTACTTTGTGAGTTATTGGCATTAAAGTTGTGAGTGAACGATTTGGCTACTGCATAAATTAGTCTGCTCTGGAGCCATCCTCTCTGAGCTAAGACAAAAATGCATGAGCTGGAGGCTAAAATATTGTGAGCTAGCTCACACTAACTCAGCTTAGAGGGAACACTGCTTATATCCCCTTTTACCCTTACAAAGTCTGCCAAAGGCAGCTAACAATTTAAAACATACGTAATAAAAATCACACTATAAATCCATTAGCATCAACTCCCCCTCCCAAACATACATCATTAAGATGACTTTTAAAGCATTAAAAAGCAGAGCTGAAACATTTATGAAACAGTTAAAGTATGTACTAAACAGAAAGACTTTGGTTAGGAATGAGGAATCATTGAGGGAATGCAAAGGAAGCCAAAAAAGTCTTCACCTGCTGGCGGAAGACGGCAACAGAAGGGGACGGACCAGCCTCTCTGAGGAGGGCTTTGTGGTGAGGTGGCATCAGGTGGAGCAGTTCACAGTTCGCTCGCAGTCTAGTAGCAGGTATATTTTCATAATTTGTGTACAGATGCAGGTGTAAATGATGCATTGCATTTTAAAGCCATAAAATCCGTCTTTGAGAAGAAAATATTTTGTATTGCAGTTTCCCCCAGCATTTATTTTTTTTCCTATGGCTTAAAAACTTCCAGCGATCTTCCATCCCTGCATCTTGACTCTTGTTCTTTAACTGAATACTCTTGGTGTACTAGATTGCTTTTGTTTCAAGAGTAGTGGAACCTGAGAGGCCTTTCACTAGAAGCAGTCGGGCTCTGCCCTTCACTGGGTTCCTCACTTTTGCAGCTACCATGTAAGGCAATAACAATAGAGATAAGTGGTCTGATGCTCGGAAGCTGGTTAGTCAGAAGTCTTATGGCTGATAACGGCATACTTCAGAATGCAAACATGAAGGTTGTTTTGCCTGTGTGTTTTCTTTTATTAAAGATAAGTAGAATATCTTGGCGGGCTTTCTCGTGAGAATTTAAGAGAACCCAGGATACTTGGGAATTCCAAAATGTTAAGATTTAGATGTTTGGAACTGCAAGTGAAGGTTTGCTTAGTGTGGTTACTGTCAAAATTTCTGCTTGAAAACTGAGAAATGCCCCAGTCTAGGTAAGGCCAAATGTTTTAAGTATGCGCTCATGACGTCAGCAGCTTAACGAGTGGATAGAATCATGCCTGATTCTGAGAACTTTTGTTGTTGTCGTTAACTATGCTGTGTGGGGGCAGCATACGTCTGTGCCAGAAATAAATGTGGCCCCTAAATTATGGTGAGGTTGGGGAAGGTTCTGCCAACCATTTTGCGAGGAACCTCAGAATTTAAGGCTTGACTGTACTAACTTCAGATTGTGTCAGACAACACACACCCACTGTCCTTCTGGCTGTTCTGGACATAGTATCCTTCCTTTGCCTCTAGCACACATTAAACAGCAGCTGCTGAACTGGCAGGTTCTTGAACTCAGCAGCTTGTTGGGTGGCATTACATCACCACGCTTGCTTGGCTGCCGCTTTGTGCGGTCGGCAGTTTGGTGGTGGTCAGGGCACAGGTGACCAGAGTCACTCATGCTGGGGAAGAAGAGCTGGAAGCCCTGTCCACTGGAGGCACGCTGGTTGCTGATTTATTCATTTAGGAATTTATCCCCTGCTTCCCCCCCCCCCCCCCGGTGGTGCTCGAAGTGGCTTCCAACATCACTCTCCCTCCTCCATTTTGTCCTCACAATGACAATCCTGCGAGGTAGGCTAGACTGACAGGGACTGATTCAAGGCCTCCTAGCCAGTTTCTGTTGCAGTGCAAAAAGTCTCTCAGGTCTAGACTGACACTCTGACCACTACAGCACAAAGTTGCCCACCGTTTATAACTGGATCGCTTATGCACCCAACTTTGTACTCCTATTTCGGACCATCTCACTCAAATGATGCTTCCAAGAACAAAAATTCCCTTCTCTAGCCCATTTGGCAGCTTAACAGCTCTACTCATTTCTAAAGCATGAATCAAGTAGTAACTGTGTGGTATTGCGACATTGACTTCGAATGCCAGTTTAAATCCAGTTGTTTGGGTCTTCCGCACTGTGACTGAGAGGGGAGCTCATGGGTGGAGGTGGTTCCCACCTTCCCTTGGCAGCCCCTGAAAAACTGCCCCTGGCAAATAGGGAGGCTGTGGTGACTTCTCTCCAGCCCAGAGAGCCTCTTGGGTCATGATGGGCCGCCGGGGGGAAGGTGGGGCTGAATGTTGGTTTATGAGCTCTAACCCAGCATTATATTTTCTGTCTATATTTTTGCAGATGAAAAAGAGAGGTTTGACCCCACTCAGTTTCAGGACTGTATTATTCAAGGTTTAAATGAAACTGGCAGCGACTTGGAAGCAGTAGCGAAATTTCTTGATGCTTCTGGAGCAAAGCTTGATTATCGCCGCTATGCAGAGACACTCTTTGACATTCTGGTGGCTGGCGGAATGCTGGGTAAGTGTCTTCAGACCAGGCCGCCTCGCAAGCAGACAGTCATACACGTGAAAGCCAAGTCTGTGGCTTATTTCTGTTGTTGATGTATTCTCTGGGCCCCTAAAAGACATTAACGTGGCACTACTCTTGGAGCGCATTCACACTTTATTTAGCAAATGTATACAAAATGCGCTGGACAAAGTCTGAGTCCAATGGCACCTTTAAGACCAACAGAGTTTTACTCAGGGTCTAAGCTTTCTTCTGCAGCTTCAGATGAACACGGCTACCTACCGTCTCCCTAAAATCTGCTGTACAAGAAGCATGGTATGCTCTCTTGGATTAAACATTTGAAGTACGCAGTGGCACTCAGAACAATTGTTGTTTCAGTCTACTCTTTGGTGCTCAGTGTTCTCACAAAAGACTGAAGTAACTGAAAGTTGGGGCCCTTGATACCCCTTACAGTGGGTAAGGTTTCTTTGACCCCAGTTAACTCTTAAATGTAAGCAACTTTTGCTCTGCGAAGTTGAAACGTTCTAATCCAGGGGTGTCAAACATAAGGCCTGGGGGCCAGAACCGGCCTGTCAAGGGCTCTTAGTGGTCCACGAGCAACTAGTGCAAGGGAGGGAACAGGAGACTGCTCGGGGGCGGGGAGGGAAGTGGGTGGAGCCACTCTGATTGTGGCTTTGGTATGGCGGAACAACAAGCAGCGTGGGAGTGTCTGCCCAGTACTGGCTCTCCAGTCTGCCCATGTGGTTTTTGCTTTGCACCCCCTTCCCAGCCCATGGGGCCTTGCAGAGAGGATGCAACAACTTGGAGCTTACCAGCTGCTGTCCTTTACACAGTTTAAGAACATAAGAGAAGTCAATGTTGGATCAGGCCAGTGGTCCATCCAGCCCAACACTCTGTCACACAGTGGCCAAAAACACCAGGTGCCCTCAGGAGGTCCAGCAGTGGGGCCAGGACACTAGAAGCCCTCCCACTGTCCCCCCCCCCATCAAGCACCAAGAATACAGAGCATCACTTGCCCCAGACTAAGAGTTCCTATCTATACTTTGTGGCTAATAGCCACTGATGGACCTCTGCTCCAGATGTTTATCCAATCCCCTCTTGAAGCCGTCCATGCCTGTAGCCACCACCACCTCCTGTGGCAGTGAATTCCAGGTGTTAATCACTCTTTGGGTGAAGAAGTACTTCCTTTTATCTGTTCTAACCCGACCGCTCAGCAATTTCACGGAGTGCCCACGAGTTCTTGTCTTGTGAGAAAGGGAGAAAAGGACTTCTTTCCCTACCTGCTCTATCCCATGCATCATCTTATATCTCCAGACCCTGGCATTATGTTTTATGGCATGTATGGCCTGACCCAACGAAGTGACATTTATGTCAGATCCAGCCCTCATGACAAATGAGTTCAACGCCTCTGTTCTAAGCAGTGCTTTGTAGTCTTGCTGACCGAACTAATTTTTCTCCTGACCAAAACATCCATTTCTCCATAGCCCCAGGTGGTACCCTGGCAGACGACATGATGCATACAGACGTCTGTGTCTTTGCAGCACAGGAAGACCTAGAAACGATGCAAGCATTTGCTCAGGTGAGTTCTAGACAGGCCAGTTTTTGTTTTATCGGTGTAGTAACATCCAAAGGCAAGACTGAACAGTTATAGCTTCATAAGGAGCGTTTGTTTCAGTCCCTTTCCACAACGTAACGTCCAGTTTTGTTTTATAGGTCTTTAACAAGCTGATCAGGCGTTACAAATACCTGGAAAAAGGCTTTGAGGATGAAGTCAAAAAGGTGGGCTGTAATTTGGAATGGTGAAATTTCTGCATCGCAGGTCTGGTAGATTTGGTTGCCCGGCCGGTGGTATTCTTAACAGGCCTAAGTGGAACAGCTAGATAAAAGCCCTGGCAAAGACTGCTTAATGATCTGCCCTGTGAGACAGTGATGGTATTTTGTTGCTTCCAAGAACTGATGCCTCTAGCTAGCCTGGTAACGTTGCCAAATGGTTTTGGTGCGTTGCACATTTGGAAACACTGACTCAGCCATCTTTCCTCTTGCAGTTGCTGCTATTCTTGAAAGGTTTTTCAGAGTCTGAGCGGAACAAGCTGGCCATGCTGACGGGTATTCTTTTGGCCAATGGGACACTGAACGCATCAATTCTCAACAGCTTATATAACGAGAACCTTGTCAAAGAAGGTAAGTCAGGATACGGGGGCGGATATGAGGGAATATTCCTCAAAAAAAAGCTTGTTTATGTTTGTTATGCTGCTTGTAATGTGTTCAGCTCTCTATGATCTGTGGCTGGTGAAGCTGGCTTCTAAGGTTAGGTTTAAACAGCATAGCATAAAAGAGAAGGAAATGTAGAGGATGTATATTAAGACTGGCATTAGATCGCTGTGGCAGTGGATAACTGCAGTATCTTGGACTTCATTGCCACAGTGGCTCAGAGTTTAAGATGCTGAGCTGCAGACCAGAAGGTCGGTAGTTCAGCAGTTCAAGACTCGAGTGCTGCGTGATGGAGTGAGCTCCCGTCTCTGGCCCCAGCTCCTGCCAACCGAGCAGTTCGAAAGCAAGAAATTGCAAGTAGATAAATAGGTACCGCTTTGGTGGGAAGGTAACAGCGTTCCATGTGCCTCAGTGTTTAGTCACGCCAGCCACGTGACCAGGGAAACATCTTTGGACAGCGCTGGCTCTGGCTTGGAAACAGAGATGAGCACTGCCCCCTAGAGTTGGATTCGATTGGCTTTTGAGCAAGGGAAACCTTTACCTCAGGCTTTGTGCGCTGGCCAGTGGAGCTCCTGTTCAGCCCCACTTGCTGGCTTGTGGACATTGATCTATGAACTGTATTCCCAGAAGTTTCGGCATTTAAGAAAGAAAAAAAATGAGCCTCGAGTTCTCAGTTTGCTGAACTCTGGACCTGGTAGCAGATTTTGCACTCGTTTTGATCATGAAGCAGAAGCTCCCCAGGGAGGTTTCTGCCCGGTGTGGTCTTTACATACAGCGCTTAGTTCTCGGGGCCCTTTCTTACACGCCCAGGGAAATGCTGACCGCCAGTTTGGGGTCAGGAAGCACTTTTTCTCCACGCCAGTTTGGCCAGAGATCCTGGAGGTTTTTTGCTCTCTTCTGGGCATGGAGCAGGGGTCACTGGGTGTGTGAAGGGGGGGGGGGGTTTGTGAATTTCCTGCATTGTGCAGGGGATTGGACTTAGATGACCCCTGGAGGTCCCTTCCAACGCTATGATTCTAAGACTCAGTATACATACAAGACTTCTACAAGAGTATCACCTTGAATATTTTCTCATGAACACAGTCTCTTTTTGGTAAGTGATTGCATATAACAAAGAACCTCCAGATCTCTTGCAGCTGTGTGGGAAAGGACTTGTGAACCATGCCCAAGACTAGGACTTAGAGAGGCCCCACTTCCAATTCAGTTTATAAATAAAGTTTAGGCATTCAAAAAAGAAGAAAAAATGACCACCAAGTTCTCAGTTTGCTGAAATTTGTACCCGATAGTGGATTTTGCACTCATTTTGATAATGAAGCAAAAGCTGCCCAGGGGGGTCTTTACATACAGCGCTTAGTTCTCGTGGCCCTTTCTTACACGCCCAACTTCTCGTGCAGGTGTTTCAGCAGCCTTTGCCGTAAAGCTGTTCAAATCATGGATCAATGAGAAAGATATCAACGCAGTGGCTGCTAGCCTCCGTAAAGTCAACATGGACAACAGGCTAATGGTAAGTCTCACGCTCTTTGACTCCTACCGAAGTAACTTCTTTAATGTTGAAAAGCAGAGCTGCTGCTTTGAATCCATCCCTCAGTGGTGCTCTGCAGTGAACCCTGTAAATGTTTCAGGAACTTTTCCCGGCCAACAAACAAAGCCTTGAACACTTCACGAAATACTTCACGGATGCAGGACTGAAGGAACTTTCCGAATACGTCCGGAACCAACAAAGCATTGGGGCTCGGAAAGAGCTGCAGAAAGAACTTCAAGAGCAGATGTCGCGTGGGGATCCATTTAAGGATGTGGGTACCCTTGCCTGCTTTCTCTTCACAACCTGTGGAATTCTGGGTTGCCCTGACAGTATATTCACAATGCTTTGTGGCTTTTTGAAATGGCAGAATTTCAGGAGGCGATATAAGCCAGACATGTGAATGAGAATAGGTTACTGTTCCGCTGACGAATAATGCGGTTGTTCGAGAAGAGGGCCTGCCTTCCTGTCACTCCAGATCACACGTTCACATCTGTTGTGAACTAGGTGGCAGCAGTATAGTCTACCTTAGTAGCAAAGGTTTTACGCTTGATATTGGGCATAATTAAACGAAGACATTGACAAAAGCGATGGGTTCCTAGATCTCTCATGGTAAATGTTAAAAAGCAGACATTCTGTTAAAAGAATGACATGTTCTGGCCGGTCCTTAAATTGTCACCTGTGTTTGGCTGATTACAGAGACATTATGATATAAATAATATGTGTGGTTGATGTTTTACCAAGGCAGGTTGGGCATTGCATGGGGTTACGGAACGTCTGTGGCGTGCCTTGATATACCTGCAGTGGGTTTTGGAGAATCCCATTTGCCCACTTTCAGTGGTGCCAGTAAAGACAGTACCCTCCACTTTTTAAAGGGAGTCATGTCACATTTCACAGTCTCCATCCCACTCTTCCTTCGAGGAATTGCCAGGGGGCATAACTGGGGCTCTCCCACTAGGTTCTCCAAACAGTCCGAGGCTGGGAGAAGAGCAGGGGCCTCCGGCAACCCACCAGACTCTGTGGCAGAGGGGGGATTTGAGCCTCCATTTCCCTGGTCCGAGAACATCGCGAACGATGGTTTCGACGGGTGACCAGAGGGGATTGCATCGCTGTACTGTGTTGTTGCAGAAGCTGTGCCCTGATGAGTACATAGGCAGTGCTTGAACCGGATGTTGGGAGGAAGCAGGGCTGGCCCTTGCCTATTGTGTGGGTTTTCATACCGAGGACCTAGTTTGAGCTGTGTGGGAGAGGGGAGGGGCTGCTGCTGCTGCTGTGCCCCCTGACTGCTCCTGCCTGAATGTATGAACCCTGGGAGGTATAGGGAAATGACTCCCATTTTAGGAAAAATTGGACTGGACGTCTCACGAGGACCCACTGAGTCTCGGCGGGGCCTTTGGGGCTGCTGGTTAATTTTATTTGAAATGCTTCTGCCCCAGAGGGCTCTTGGGGTAACTTTTCTGCATTGTGCTGGTATAAAACAGTATTTGAATGTGTCTCAATAGGATCGGCAGGCAATCCTGTGCTCGTGTCCCTGCAGCGTGTTCCGGGGCTCCAGGCATGGCTTTTGCTGGGCAGCTGAAGCTGCCGGTTCCTGTTTGTGCTGGCTGCAGCCAGAATAATGGAGTGCCTGCTTTCTGTGGGGAAATGTCTCCAAGTGCCGGTCTTGGCCAAATTGTCTGGGAGGTGGTGGGGAAGAATGCAAGAGGCCCACACTGGCGAGGGGGCTGCGCGTGGATTTAAATGTCTGTGCGCGTCAGAAACAGGGAGAGGACAAGATGGAAGTGGTGCCAAGCCACAGCTTTAGCCCTGAGCACAGCCGCTGGCATTCTTCAAGCAGCTAGAAATCGCCTTCCGACTACTGCCCAGCGTGGCGCCAGATCGATGTCGCCTGGCTACTACTGTAGGGGGGTGGGGGAGTGTTTTGGTAGGTTATTCAGGCTTCGAGTCTGAGAAAATGTTCTAAGCCGGGCTTGTCCAGGCAGGAAAAAAAGGAGGGTGGATAACTCACCGAAATTATGTCTATTCAGATCATCTTGTACGTCAAGGAAGAGATGAAGAAGAACAACATATCGGAACAGACTGTGATCGGCATTATCTGGTCGAGTGTGATGAGCACCGTGGAGTGGAATAAAAAGGAGGAGCTCGTAGCAGAACAAGCCATCAAGCACTTGAAGGTATATTTGCACGCCGACTCAAGTTAGGTGCATGAATTTGCTTCCGGGATGAGACCTGGAATGATGTTTTCTGTGCCAGTATGAGTAGCACCGACGAATCTTCATACTGGGAGGATAAAAGGGAGGTGAGGTTTTTCAAACGGTTTCAGAAGGGGGGCCTTCTGATGTACTAAAAGCGTTTAGTGGTGTAGGGAGAGTAAGCCTTTGAAAACGCCAAGTCCTGCACCACAAGTGGTTTTTAGAAACAACGCTGAGCTCTTGAACCTTTGCAGAATTTATTAGATGCGCCACCTTCCCCTCCCTGTGGTGCTTCTGAGAGACTGACTCCATTCAGGAGCTACCACAACAGCTGACCATCCCCTCTGATAATTTTTTCTTCTATGTAAGGCTTAATCTTCTGACAGCAAAGCTCGGAATTGTCCAGGCTTCCCAGGTGTACCACAGGAAGCTGCTTGAGAGCCAGCATGGTGTAGTGGTTAGGTGTGGCAGACTCAAATCTGGAGAACCGGCTCCTCCTCCACATGAGGCCTGTTGGGTAGCCTTGGGCCGGTCCCGGTTCTCTCAGGACTCTCTCAGCCCCACCTGCCTCACAAGGGGCCTGTTGTGGGGAGAGGAAGGGAAGGCGATTGTCAGCCGCTTTGAGACTCCTTAGGGTAGAGACGAATGGGGTCCAAAAACCTGCTCTTCTTGACCAACCTTGGACTGTCCCGCTTTTCACGTACATGGTGGTGGCTGGGAAACGTGACTCTCTCCTCTCTCCGCAGCAATACAGCCCTCTCCTCGCTGCCTTTACAACCCAAGGTCAGTCCGAACTGACGCTGTTGCTCAAGATTCAGGAGTACTGTTATGACAACATCCACTTCATGAAGGCCTTCCAGAAAATAGTGGTGCTGTTCTACAAAGGTAATTGTGAGCGTAATTGAAACCCGGGATGAGCAGGGTTACCCAGACTGGACCCAGAGAAGGGGAAATTGGCTTCAGTTGGGGTTTCAGAAAGGAATACTCCAAGACTTTTGTAGCCTCTGTATGCCAGGGTGGAACTCGGTGGTGGTACCCCAGAATAAAACTATGAAGAGAGAGTGATTGTAAACACCATTTTATTGTACGCAAAATGAAATGAACAGAAGTGTAAAGAACTACACTTGGGCACCTGCGAACTAATTCCCCCGGTAACTACACACGTGCATGCATACACCCACGAGAAGGCACACTTACAAAAGGCCAGGAGGGAGGAAACGGGGGCGTTCGAGAGAAGGGACCTCTGGCCTGAAATCCTGGGTTTGGGGTCTGGAGAGGTCCAGGGGTGGACACAGCCGAGGTCCAAGGAGCTGGCTAAGCAAGGAGGAAAAGACTTCACGCAGTCCAGCATGGGTTCTCAGCAGGAAACCTGAGTTCTGACCGGCAGGGATCTGAGCAACCATTTGCTACGGCACAGTGACCTTACTTTATGGGCCATCCTGGGCTTTGGATTGGGTCAGGAAACAAGGTTTGAATCTCACAAAAGTCTTTTGTTACTGAGAATGAAGTGAAGTCTTGTTCCTGAGAACCCTGAGCCAGGGGAGAGTGCCCGGAATCAGCCTGTGATGCCAGCACGCCCTTCCTCACTTTCCTGGGCTTTCCCACTGTCGTGGCCGTACCCCGGTGCCTTTGTGAGACTCCCCAAGTTTCAGATCCCTTGGCACTTGGGCTCAAAAGCAGGGTGCCTATTAAAACAACCTTAAGTCCAAAAGGAAAGGGGGATCCCACTAACTAAGGGGGTCCCCACTAACTAAGGGGGTCTCAGCTGGAGGAGGAGGAGGAGAAGGCGGAGTCCTTATGAGAGAACACCGAAACACAGCGTGTAGCTTCTGAGGAGTGCCACCAGTGTTCGGGTTCTCACTGCAAGCAGGAAAGTTCCAGTGTCGGCTCAGCAAAGAGCCGCAAGTATGTTGCGCTTCATAAGCCATGATGGTGGCTGGAATGCTGCAGTAAAGAACCTGTTTGTCAGTTTAAGGGACCGTTGTCCCCATTCTTTCATATTCAGGTGTCTGGCTGGCTAACGTCTTGCTTGATAGTTATTGCACAATCTGGGGGGAATCTAGGTTATGATTGGTGGCCTCTGCTAGATCGGCTTCAGTACATCTTCTCGAGTTCATTCACCCATGGGGAGAAAATTGCTCAATTTTGGCATCTTCCTTCTGCTTGCTTAAGTGGGAACAACAGTTGCATTTCATAAGAACATAAGAGAAGCCGATGTTGGATCAGGCCAGTGGCCCATCCAGTCCAATATTCTGTCACACAGTGGCCAAAAACACCAGGTGCCATCAGGAGGTCCAGCAGTGGGGCCAGGACACTAAAAGCCCTCCCACTGTTGCCCCCCTCCCCAAGCACCAAGAAAGCAGAGCATCACTTGCCCCAGACAGAGAGATCCTATCTATACCTTGTAGCTCATAGCCACTGATGGGCCTCTGCTCCATATGTTTATCTAATTTCCTCTTGAAGCCATTTATGCTTGTAGCCGCCACCACCTCTTGTGGCAGTGAATTCCATGTGTTAATCACTCTTTGGGTGAAGAAGTACTTCCTTTTATCCGTTCTATCCCATCTGTTTATCAATTTCATGGAGTGCCCACGAGTTCTTGTGTTGTGGGAAAGGGAGAAAAGTACTTCTTTCTCTACCTGCTCTATCCCATGCATAATCTTATAAACCTCAATCATGTCACCCCTCAGCTGTCGTTTCTCCAAGCTAAAGAGCCCCAAGCGCTTTAACCTTTCTTCATAGGGAAAGTGTTCCAACCCTTTTATCATTCTAGTTGCCCTCTTCTGTACTTTTTCCAATGCTCTAATATCTTTCTTGAGGTGTGGTGACCAGAACTGTACACAGTACTCCAAAAACAGTCACACCATCAATTGATACAGGGGCATTATGACACTGGCTGATCTGTTTTCAATTCCCTTCCTGATAACCCCCAGCATAATGTTAGCCTTTTTAGTTGCGGTTGCACACTGTCTCAACATTTTCATTGAGTTATCTACTACAACTCCAAGATCTCTCTCTTGGTCGGTCTCTGCCAGTTTGGACCCCAACAACATGTATTTATAGTTAGGATTTTTGGCTCCAATGCGAACAGATTTCGTCTTGCCCTGCGCTGGTTGAGTCTTGCAATATAGGCTAGAAGCCAAACAGGGTTTAACTTAATAATTTGGCAAAATGCTTCAGCCTTTTTTTTGGGGGGGGGGGGTAGCAGAGGACCTGCCCCCCCCCCCCGCGTGGTACTATTGAGGCAGTGATTTCCAAGTGAGCAAGAAAGTTATGTTTGTCTCACTGGCTTGTCTTATTCTTCCTCGATTGAACTATCGCCTTGGAGAGTATTTTATTCTGCTATAGAAGCTTACAGTACAATGCAGAGCCTTCGGGTTCCTGTTTCCAGTGCTCCTTTGAGTGTCACAAGGCTTGCTTTGCTTCCTTTCTTGGGAGGGGGCGTATATTCTCTCCCCACCCCCAACCCCAAAATCTTCCTACAATCAGAGCTAATGTGCTACAAGGCTTTCTGGACAACTTGCAAAAAATAATTAAGTGTAAAAAGCATCTCTTTTTTTTTTAATTATTATTTATCAGATTTCTTAATTGCCCTATCCCAGCTGATGCCAGGACAGGGATCTCTTCTGACGTAGCATGTGTGTGTCCCAGACAGTTGTGGCAAAACCAAGTTTTTAGTCTTTTTAGGAGATCACGCTAACAGTGGGTACCATTTTTTCTAGACCATTTGTAATGGCACCTTCATCAGTTTCTCCTGCCGTAAGAAGCAAGACTCATTCTTAAACCCACTTATTGCAATAGCTACGTGGGTTCTCTAGAAACTTAGATGAGCACCCTGTGAAGATGTAAATTTTATAGAAAAGCAGAGGCAGGCACAATCCAGGTGCCCAACAGTTGTCTCGCACAGCATGTGGGTCTCTTGAAAAAGTACAGCCCAGACACGAGACCCCCTTCTGTCGTGCGTGTTGTTCATTGTTAATGCCTTGTTCCCAACAGCGGAGGTGTTAAGTGAAGAACCCATCCTCAAGTGGTATAAAGACGCACACCTCGCAAAGGGAAAGAGCGTCTTTCTGGAGCAAATGAAAAAGTTTGTCGAGTGGCTCAAGAATGCCGAGGAAGGTAAGTGGACTCATTCAAGTCGTCATTGGATTAATACACTGCAGCTGTGTGAGGTTGTGCTCACGGACATGCCTTTTCTCTTCCAGAATCGGAATCCGAAACGGAAGAAGGTGACTAAATTGTCAAACTGTCGACAGTAAAGCAAACAGGAGCTGTAGATAAAATGTCATGTCTCGTGTCCTTCTGATTCTTGCATCCTACCTCCCTATATCAAGCATGATATCGGGGCTTTCATGGCAAATTTATTTTGTGTTTTCTATGGTTATTAGAGAACACTGAATTTAGGTTTTTTTAAAACCATGTGTCGGTAGCTTACAGGAGCTATAAATTTTGATCCTAACATTGCATTAATCCTTTCAGTTACATTCTACCTCCTGTATTTTCTACTGTAACATAATTTAAGGCCTTCCACAATTTGAATTCATTTTATCCCTGGGTTTTCTATACAGTTTACAAGTAGACATGATTTGGGGGGTGGGGTGGGTGAATTTGTTTATACAAATTCTGTTTGCAAATTAAACTGTACAAGTATCCAAAGTCAAAGAGGCCCTGTGTGTGATTTTGTGGGGCAGGAGGGGGGAGGGTAACTAGACCTGGGGATTAAGGGATTTTTAGCATATCAGCCCCTTGGTAGTACTACTACAATGCGTTTGCCTTCAACTTCCTGGTTTTGGTATTCTTGCAGTTTTAATTTAGTAATGAACTGTGCCTATCAGTCATCATTTTGTCTGCAAAATAAGATTAAAGAATTAAAAGACTTGGCCCCTTTTGATTTTCGCAGCACTTCACATACACAACACATTAATCCTTTTAAAAGTTTAACCATCATATTGATGATGATTGAGTCAGGCTTGCTTGAGAATAGCTGTTATCAGATCCTGAGGTGGGGTCCCCCCCCCAGATTTGCAGCCCACTTAAGGCCCATGGGAACTATGCCAGTTTAACGGAGCAGCAATTTTCTTCTTTTAATGGAAACAAAGTGGCGACCGAAGGTTCAGTGGCTGTGTAATGAATAAAAGGGTTAAAGATGAGGTGGAAAGTGCCGGCTTCTGGGATGTGGTTAGTGTAAGCGTCCAGAAAGTGGTCCTAGTTGTTAATTCTACAAAGAATTCTGCAAAGAAAACACTGAATGGGTTTCAGTCTGTTTGACTAATGGGTGGGGAGCAGTTTTCACCGCTTTGGGAAAATCCTGTCCTGCATGCACGGCCCCAGGTAAGCGGGAGGTGAGGGGAGTGTTAATGGAAACTGCCTGTGTTGGTGGAGACAGTCACAAGATCCAAGGCACAGATGGACTGGTGATACCTACTACTTCCAAATGTGGCATCTGCCCTGTTTTTTGGGGGGGGGGGGCAGGTGGGGCTACCAACAGATGACACAGGTGCTTGGTGAGTGGTTTCCACTTGGAAACCAACCAGTCCTGGAGAGACAGGTAAACTATGGGGCCTGGAGCTAGCTGGTCACAGTGGGGGGTGGTGGTGGTGAAGGTTTTACTTACCTTTCTGCAGAGCCAACACAGTCTCTTCCGGGTAGTGGGAGGCTGAGCTGCCACACCTTGTGGTAGGAAGTGTGTAAAAAGACACAGGCTTCATTAATTTTTTTTTGAGGGGGCAGGTTTTAAAGGCTGGAGTGACTGTTTTTTCAACCTCATGACACTGAAATTGCTAGGGCCGTAATGCTGCCTGTCTGTTAAGAGCTCCACCCTAGGTTTCAAGCGAATTGGATCAAGGTAACCCAAGTCCTCCTACTTGTCTCCATTGGGGAGGGGGGGAGTGATCAAGGAACATGAACAATCCCTGGCTAAAAGCCTCCAAATGCAAACAACTCAACATCGCCCTTCAGAATCCCAGCAGCCACCGGCAGCACGGCAAGCCCAGCACAACCAGCAGCCCTTCATCACTGGCGCTCCTGTTTCCTTCCCACTCCAAAGAAACAACAGCAACCGGGGCAGGCATGAGCTTCATTTTAGGTGCTTCTGTGGGATCTGCTTGAGCTTGTTCCAGTGGAACGTCTTTTGTTTCTTCTAAGAGACAAGGTGTTTTAGGCACTGTTTTCTGCACAGAAGTGCTCCCACTCGCATTGTGCAATGAGCGGGGGGTTGGACCAGATGGCCTGTATGGCCCCTTCCCACTCTGTGATTCGATGGTTCTATCTGATCCCATTGCCTGGGAAACTTACAAAGCTGAAGAAAAAGAGCCCCAGGAGCTGTGCAAGCACTAGTGTTCGACATGAGCCAACCTTCTAACGCAGGGGACCATTTTCTAAAATCCATCCTGAGTTCTGGAGACCTCCAAAGTGTGCATACTGATTGTGTGTTCATAACACTTGACTCGTAAGCTCCCTGCTGCAGCTGCACACACAACTGGCTGAGGTTCAACAGTAGAAGCAGAAACAGCACCGTGCTCTTAATACCAAAAAGAGGTGCTCTGTGTTAAAAGGGTTATTGATAACTATACCTTTTAACAGGTTTAAAAAAAAAAAAGGTGCAGGAACACTCAAGAGGGAAATGAAGTTTTAAATATGTATACTGAACTCACAAACTTTTCACCTTGGTTTTTTCCCAAAGACTGAAGGCATTTCGCTACTGCTAGCTCCTCTTATGTACTTAAATTCCCCTTTGCATAGAATACTTGGCAAGCACTGGATGCTTATTCTCTACGATCCTTGAAAGCTGTTCTAATATCGTCTGGTCTACAAAGTCTGGCTTCAGAGGGTGGCAAGTTAGGGCCCTGACCCAGACTTGGTCTCACTCCTTGACTGCAAAGGCCATTACACTGGAGACAGCCAGAAAAATCCTTATTAACTAACTTCAATAGAGGTGGGAAAGCACATTACAGGTGACTCATCCTGAAAACCAGTGGCTGCTACTGGACAACGGTACTCATTTAATTGCTTACAAAGAGTCTATACCCTGTGCAGCACACCAAACACATAAATATTAAAAAGCAAGGGCTTTTTTCCTAGGGGGAACATGCCAGAACAGAGTTCCAGAAACTGTGCATCCAGTGCTTGCCATATATTCTATGCAAAGGGGCATTTCAGTACATAAGAGGAACTAGCAGTAGCGAGATGCCTTCCGTCTTTGGAAAAAAACAAAGGTGACCTTGCAGTGGCTAAACTTTGCAAGCTGCTGTTCTAAGTGGCCATCTTTAGATGAGACGTGCTTCAGACCAACACAGCTGGACCTCATTAGGTTTTTCAGTAGCCGGTGTATTACCACAGTTGCATGTTTCCCTGCAATTGGCTGCGCTGCTGAGGTGTAACTAGGATCATGTGCAGGAAAACCTAACCTCAGATCCACACTCCACTGAAAGTGACTGGGTGAATCCTGGCTTCATGTAGGTGTGGCCTAGCATCCCTCAACAAGGATGCTGTGAGGCTAAAGCAGGAGGGTCTGTGTGAGCCAGTTTGGTGTAGTGGTTAAGTGCGCGGACTCTAATCTGGGAGAACCGGGTTTGATTCCCCACTCCTCCACTTGCACCTGGCTGGATGACCTTGGGCAAGCCATAGCTCTGTACCAGCTGTTCCCTCAAGGACAGCTTGGGAAAGAGCTCTCTCAGCCCCACCTACCTCACAGGGTGTCTGTTGTGGGGAGGGGAAGGGAAAAGGAGTTTGTAAGCCGCTCTGAGACTCCCTTGGGGAGTGGAGGGCGGGGTATAAATCCAATCTCTCTCTCTCTCTCTCTCTCTCACCAGAGGTCTTTATAAGGAGGATGAGAAGAATTCAACCCAGGGGACCCCAACCTTTTTGAACCTGCAGGCAACTTTGGAATTCTCACATAACAAAAATCACTCCCAGGAGGCAAAACCAGCACAAAGTGTTAGGGAATAAAGTTTAAGCCTAAGTCTAAAAGCAACTCCAGAATTTCAGGCAGCCGTTTTAAGTCTCGAAATATTTTCCTGCATAAACACGCAGTACCCCAGTACAGAGCCTTGTGTTGTTACCAGAACTGTGCAGCCAATGAGCTCTCCAATGGGGACAAAAGGCTCTCTTGGCTCTGGCATGGACTGTAGTGCCCGCCAGCACCCCTAGCTTCCGCTTCAGGAAGGCATGTGAGCCATGTTTTCCTGTGCTTGGATCTACAGCCAAGCTACATCTGCCCAAAAGTAATGGAAAGGTTCTGGAGAAGTTGTATAGGTAGGGGAGGAAAGGCGGCCTTTGCACTTTAGGACTGCAGGAGCTGTAGTATGCTAGTCACACATCACTCATTGATACCCTGCATATATTAAACCAATGTGCATTGAAGTACCTCTGTTCATTTTAGAAGCATTAATGGAAACGATAGTGCTTCACAGAACCACCTTTAGAACACTTCTAAAAAACCCGAAAAAGCAGCTTTATGCTGAATTTCTGTTGCCGATTCAGCACCCTTGCAACCTGAGCCAACCGGCACCAAGGTCCCTTTTAGGGGAAGCTTGGGCACGGCCAGCTTCCTGAAGTCTCAAAGCCAACCATGGCCCATTAATTGAGCCTACTAAGTTAAAGGGCAAAGGAATAGAGAGTACTCTACAGCTTCCCAGTCTGTGGGTCAGGACCCAAAAGTGGGTTATGAGACCTCTGATGGTGGTTCCACGGATCATCCCTCACTAATGGCCACTCCTGCTTTGTTCTCTGCTCCTCCCTGCCAGCTTCTCACATTCCCATCTCCCCCATTTACAATAAGGACGGGGGAAAGCCACGTAGGCTACAACCAGTGCTCCCTCTAAGCTGTGGAGTCTTGTGAGCAAAAATTCCACTTTGTGAGCCCCTGGCATTAAAGTTGTGAGTGGGCGATTTGGTTGCTGCATAAATCAGTTTGCTCTGGAGCCATCCTTTCTGAGCTAAGACAAAAATGTGTGAGCCAGAGGCCTGATAGTTGCCTGAAGAGGAAGGGGGGAGGTGGGACCATGGGCAGAAGCTGGTCATTGCACTGCAAAGAAACAGGAGAGAGACATGTACATGCATGGGCTCATCTTGGTTAGACGGAAAGTATGCAAATGGCCCCAATTCACTCAATGGGCTTCCATGGCAGGGGGGAGTTTGGGCATCCCAGACCCTATTATCTACACCTTGCTTTTGTGGGGTGGCTAGTGGCTACTCTTGTGGGGAGCCAGTTTGGTGTAGTGGTTAAGTGCGCGGACTCTAATCTGGGAGAACTGGGTTTGATTCCCCACTCCTCCACTTGCACCTGGCTGGATGGCCTTGGGCAAGCCATAGCTCTGTACCAGCTGTTCTCTCAAGGACAGCTTGGGAAAGAGCTCTCTCAGCCCCACCTACCTCACAGGGTGACTGTTGTGGGGAGGGGAAGGGAAAGGAGTTTGTAAGCCGCTCTGAGACTCTAAGTGAGTGAAGGGCGGGGTATAAATCTAATCTCTTGTTGTTGTTCTTGGAACAGCAGCAAGCAGCCGGGCCTGAGTTAAGTCAAGTGGGAGTAAGCCCCCCTTCCCAAATAGGACCTCCTTCAAACGCCCCTGCCCCCAGCCTCTCACTGATAGAAACCAAGGGTATGATGGCTGCTTAGCCACTGAAGGCTACTGGTTCTGAAACTAAAGGTGCTGGCCCGTTCATTTGAAGGTTTTAATCTCCCCCTGTATATATATTTTTTTACTTCAGATTTTTCTGCAAACTTGTCTGTCTGTGGCTCTAATCTACAGCTTTAAGTGTCCACATAAGGCCATGCTGACAATCAGATATATTAATGTTGACTAAATACACTGCCTGGAATTATATACCGGGGGGGCGGGGGGGCAGAATCCTATGTCATATTGCTCAACTGGAGGAGAGCACCTGAAATGTTTCATGAACCATGAAGACAAACTGTGTTAAAACTTTTTTTTTATTTCAGCACCTTGGTTCAACAATACAATACAAAACAGATTTACAGCTCTAATATACAAAATATTTAAATCAAATTTGCTTTGACTGACACAGTCTTTAATAACTTCTACAGAGCTATAGCTATGTTACATCTCCTTTAATGAGGAAAAGAAAGGATGCTTCAGTGCTTCTGAAAGGGTAATTCGTTCAGCGGGATCATACTTCAACATTTTTTGTATGAGATCAAATAAGTTCTCATGATCAGAATCGTGGCACTGCATGAATTCCTAAAATGAGAGAAAGAGAAATTTAACAACTCCAAGATGCTGAACAAGCAAGGTGCGAGGACACTCAAAACTACCACATCAGCATACAGAATAGTCTTACCTTCAGTGGTTTACAGCGCCGTGAAACGTATCTTCCAGCAGAACTGTGCTCATCCCAATCCAACTGGTCGTGGTGGAAGTACTTGCGTTTCCTGGTGGTGGGCAAAATTACAATTCGGGATGAAACAGCTTACATCATATACTACTAGTAGTACACTGGACAGGCTGTCAAGCTACTCACTTATTAAAAATATATATTTCCAAGAGCTTTGCTACATGCACATGCAGTTTACAAAATTACTATGCTAGAACCACTTTATTCCCACCCTGAAGTACTAATTCAGCCTGCACACTGCTTTACACCACCAGTGCAATGAAAAAATGCAGCCATACACACATCATCCACCAGCTCCAGCCTGTCCCTCAAAGGCAGCAGACCAAGGGCAGGGAACGGAAGCAGCACCACAGTGACTGCTTTCCAGAATCCAACCGTTGATCTGTACAGGCGTTTATGAATTGGGCTAACTGCCTCCCGGAGTTATCGTACAAGCAGATGCCCTGATCAGTCCCGTTTCCTCCTGAACACAATGAAACAAGGTCCCACCATAACAATGGGCTAAGAGGACATATCTTTCAACTCTTTACCACACAACCCATTTAAGCTTGCTAAAACTTAAGTCTCTTATCTAATTACACAGAGAATTAAAAATCATTTCAAAAATTAAGAGGAGCTACAAGAACAGGGAGCCCCAGAAAGGAAATTGATTCCTCTGAAGCCATTCTTTCCCCATGCCAGATGTTCTTGTTGAAACTGGGGTCTGAAGACACATGCTTCCATGTTACATATGCCTTCCATGTTACACACACACGCCCCAGTTGTAGCTTAAATGGTTTGGGGAAAAGGGAACTACAACTAAAATTTAGACCAAGGCTTGTGTGTGTACTCTGCTAGGCTTCAAGAGCCACACCCATGGTGCGCTGTGTCTCTCAAGTGTAAAGGTGGAAACCTGTAATTTTTGCCTTGAGAGTGACTCATTTTCTCTGCCCTGCTAATTAGAATGTGGCCGCTCATTTTACTAGTACAGCGATACAAAGAACCATGTTTCAGTTATGTCAAAGAGCCCATGAGAAGTCTAGTCTAATCTACCAACCCATTAAGATTATCGAACCTGTGAAGAAGAACAAAGACTGTTTCCACCATCAGAACGATCAGGGAGAAATAAAGAGCGTTTCTGGCTTTTTTTGGAATGGAGGCAAGCAGTCACAGAATTTGGATATTACAGACTTAAGAGGGTAGCGCATGTGCATATACTTGGAATGCACAATTGCTGCCACTGATCAGAATCAGCTACAGGACTGCTGGCTCCACAGAATGTGAAGAGAAAACTATGGTTGATTAGACCAGATTATTAGACCTACACCGAGGATAGTTATAGTGAAGAGGCAGCCTTAAGCATTGTAAATGAGAAGGGTCAGTATAAAGCAATCATCTGGAGAACTGAATACAGAGGAGTCACTGCTGGAGGCATTGGGGGGGGGGGGGGGGGAGATGAGACTTAAAAAGCATTCATGCTTACCTGGTTTTCTGAATCATGTGAATCGGTAACGGCCCCAGTATCTTCTGCATCATTGCCAGATGCTCTTTACTGTCATGTGTCTGAGAAAACAAAACAGTGCACCAATTCCTTAGATACAGTGAACTTCTCCCCTTCCCCCTCTAACACAGCATCTCTTTTTGTGGCCTGAGAATTCAACTCAGCTTTAAATACAACTGCCAGCAGAGGGGAAGTCAAGACCCTCATACAGAAGTGCAACCCAGTGCTTTACATACACTGGTTGTGAATATCTAAGCAAACAAGTGACCAAGGGCATAATGCAATTTCTGGATCAATTAATCTAACTTGCAGCTGCATCTAGCTGGATTTTCCTCCCATAACAGTTTCAATGGGAAGCAAAGAATGCATCATATAAAACATGTGAAATCAATTACGAATCATGAAGGGAGGAAGTGTAGTGTAATGAGTGAGATCTGAAATCATACTTAATGAGGGACAGAAATGTTCTAGATCAAGATCACTTAGTACAATTAAGTTTCTTGAAGTAGTAACTAAACAGTATCATGAAGTCCAATCACATCTTCCCCAAAGAGCAGTCACCATCTCTTCTAGCCAATGTTTTTATAGTTACATACCGGAAATATTGTGAATCCAAGGTAATATTCGATGAGAATGCAACCAATACTCCATACGTCACATGGCTGGGACCATCCCAAGGCTACGGGGGAAAGAATTTAATATTACTTTTTTAAAAACGAGAATTTCATATCTCAAGCTAAGGCATCACTGATGTGAAATAGAACTGCTTTGTATGCCCATGTTTTGACAACTGAATGCATCGCCACAAATCAGCCACCAACACCACTTCTAACTTAGAAGCACAGAATGTGCAAGCTGGAATAGGGCGATTAGTAAATCAGACTACTATTACTACTAATAATAAACCATAATGAAGTTTCAAAATGCAAAACTAAATACAGGCAGCAGTAATATAAAATAATTCCAGGACTGCAACTAACAAAAGGACTACTTAGAAGCTTCCATTTAAAAAAACACACTGTACCAAATACAACCACTTGCTTGACAAAGGGGAAGGCTTCACAACTCACCCAAAATTACTTCTGGAGCTCGGTAATGCCTTGTAGACACAAGAGTGCTATGATGTTCATCATCGTAAGTTGCACTGCCAAAATCCACAACTTTGATGTCAGGATTTTTTAGCGTGCGTTCATCCCGTTTCTGAAACAAACAACGTATTCCTAAGTATCTGAGCAATAACAAACAAAATTGACACTGAAAGTTGCTTATAAACGTAAGAGTCTAGGCTTACTAGTTTGTGATTATACCGCTCTGTGTAGTCTGACTTTACAAACAGTATGTTTTCAGGTTTCAAATCCGTATGAGTTAGTTTGTTGGAATGCAAAACTGTAAAGAAAAAATCAACAACTGGTTTTAACACAGTTAATCAAATAGAGGTCCAAAAGTCAAAGCTTGCATGACTTCTGGAAGCCCAACATTTCTTTATGGAGCTTTTAACATCAGAACATGCAGGTGTAATTGGGGGGGGGGGGGGGAGGGAGAGAGAGACACTTATTTCTACTGTTTATACTTTTTTTCTTAAACTGCCTAGGAAACCAGAGAAACTGAAAGGAGCCAATGTGCTCTGTATACTTACAGTTTACAGATCTGCAGATCTGGTATGCCATCCGTCTAATATGGTCCATGCTGAAGGGCAGAAAGCTGTTTTCTTTAATGAAGTCATAAGTGCTAAGGCCCAGCAGTTCAAAAACAAGGCAGATGTGGCCATGATGTTCAAACCATTCCAACATCTGGACACAGCGGCTGTAATTTAAGATTGTACAAAAGAGAAGCATGAGATGAGATGCTGTACATAACAATGTTTCCGACTAAATGCTGCCACATTACAAACAAGACCTTTTAAAAAACCTTCATTACGGCATACTTACTATTTACTGTAAGGATCTGATGCTTTCAAATGCTCCAACACTTGTATTTCTGATCGAGCGGCTTCAGAATATCTATCAACATTTTTTACTATTTTTACCGCTACATGTTTATTTCCCCTAAAAAAAAAGAAAGACAATACTTCATTAATGTAATTAAGATGCTATTTTTTTTTTTACTTTTATTGCAAAGAAATGGCAACTTATTTTGCTTGATTTAAGAGTCATTAATCTTAAACGAACACACCAAGACTCAATTTTAAATCTTGGAAGCAAAGCTATTCTTCACATGAGTAAGCTCTCATGCTAAAGATGCATCCACTTTTTAATACATCTTCTTCAAAATAATCTGACCCAACCCCTGGTCTAGGGTTTAAATCTAAGTAAGTAACTGTTGAGACCAAGCTCTTGGAAGAAGGAAAAAAACAGATGGTAATATGTATTCTACTACAATATGCATTTGCTTTATAAAAGGGAATCTCTCTTTTCTGAAAACTGTTACATATTATCTAAATTTTGACACAAGCAAGGCATCAGCAGGAGGAAATGGAAGGAGGAAGCAAAGTTAAGAGGAGGTTCATCTGTATAAATGTATATATGTAAACCAAGGCTTGTTTCAAGTTGGGCATGAGGTATAAGAGGAGGTGAGGGTTCATAAAGGAGGTGGTGGTTTTATGGAAGGATCTTAGGGATGGCATGAGAGACATGAGGCATTTCATAGAAACCAGACAATGAGTTTAAATCACAATGGTTTCAAAGCAGATATAAAAGTGTATATAAGTCAAGATGCAGAGACCACTGCAAAGGTTTATAAAATAAGTTTTTAATAGCAAAAATAACTTGGGATAACTTAATAATTTTTTAACTTACACTTTGTGATCTATGCACTCCACTACTTTTCCAAAAGCACCTTCACCCAGAGTAGCAACAATTTCATCTAAAAGCAGGGAGAGAAAATTAGTTATACGGGAAATGACATAATTTCATTATTCAATACACTACATTATGTTCTAGGCTGAGCCGCCATGTAAAAAGTAATTAGATATCTTTAAAATATTTAATTGGACAACGCTTCAAAACAAGTTATGGCTATCTCAATCTAGACTAGCTTTGTTTACTGTGTAGGAATTTGATTAAAATTTAATCATAGTATTAAAATAATGTCCCCCCCACCAAGAAAAAAAAAACCAAACAACATAACAAAAAAACCAAAGAAAGAAAAGGACTTCCAAAGTGTCCTGAATTTAACTAAAAGTAATTATTCTAGCTGAAAAGTGAATAAGTTTTGAAAAATATTCTATACATCTTGCACTTAGTACGTCTCCACTCTGACAGATCAGGTGACCCTCCTCATCATCCTCTACACTCCTCGATCTTTTCCTTCGATGACTCCTCTGGTAACGGCAAGAGCGCGGCACCAAGATCATCCAGCCAATCAATAAACCCGAGTGAATTCAGGGCAGAATACGAAATTCATTCAGCAGGGAGATATTCAGGAATTCAGATACGCGCCAGGCCACAAACGGTTGGCAGGAACAATTTCAAATTCCCCAGAATTTCACAGGGCACATAGTTTAGGTTACGGGAAAAAAACATGGCAAGGAACAGATTTTCAGATAATGTACTTCAACTGGCAAGGTTAACAACACACAACATAAACGCTTTTTAAAAATATATATGGTTTGCTAAAAGATTTAGAACTTACATATTAAATATTTTATTAGTCTAAAGCTGTTACTTTACAAGCAATGAAATTTACTAACCTATTACGTAACCTCAATGGTAAACAAAAAATCTCAATACTCAAGTACATCTTCTCCCAGTCATGTAATTAAATGCAAGGTCCTATGTGAGTCATGCCTGGATTCATGAAACCTCCCTCCTTTATTGCAATACAGCCATCTGCTGAAGATCTGCTTGCATTACATATATGCCACCCAATGCAGGAACACTGCAGCCATTGTACTTTTGGAGGCTCTTTTCCCCTACTCTGAAGACAATCAGCACTATCAGTTCTGCCCATGGCAATTGCCAGCTTGACTGTAGGAAGCTGTGAATGGACTGAGTTTTGTAACTCCTCTCCACTCCTGTTTTGTCTAAGCAGTGATCTAATAGTGCTGACAACACTGAGCGTGCAATCCCCACCACCAGAGCAGCAACCCCATGGCAGAATTGGGAAGAGCTCTGCACAGAAGCCAGCTTCCATACATGATTGCCCTTCGCTGGATTGCTACAACTGTCTTTTCAGGTTAACAGGGAACATTCTTATCTAGTATATAGCAAACAACATCCGATTCTTGGAAGCATTTGTTTAAGAGGCATTTATTCCACTTCATCTTTACATGGTCCAATAAAACCCAATTAGTCTAAAATACCCAGTTTTTAAAATGTTATTTGTAGCCATCAATTTCATGGAATTTGCCTAATAGAACACCATTCTTTATGTGAAACCTAATAGATATTTAAAGACGGTAATTCAGGTATATGTTTTAAAAGACCAGTGGAATACTGTCTCACAAGCAAATAGCACTAATGATGCTGGAAAACATTTGTCTAAACAGTGTCCTCACTGCAGAAAAACAAGATTTAATAGAGTTTGTAATTCTTAGCTGCAACACATCCCCAACTCCCTTCATTTTTGGGTAGTTGTTGAGATGAGGTTAATATATTAACATTCAACGAACTATAATTCTTTCATACCGTTTGTGACTGATGATCGGATTTGCCATGGTGAGACCTGTGTTTTCTTTTGTAACTGCTTTGGACGCTATCGCCAGATGACTTGCTACTGTGGTTGTGATAGCCATTCTCATGGTCTCTGCACTGATGCTTTGTTTCAGATAGCTGACTGTAGTTGTTTCTGTATTCTTCTACATAGCGTCGATCGTGATGACCTCTTTCATTTTCATGGAAGACTTCGGCATCTGAATAAAGACTGGGGGGGGGGGGGGGGAGGAGAAGAATATAACCATTAAGTAACTACTGAATTAGATGTTCATACACCAAAGTTTATGCTGCCCCCTAAAATAATGAAACAGAGACCAACTGTAGTGCAACAACTGTTCTTACCAAGGGAAAAGGTTACTGACCTGTCGTAAGTTTCGTCGTGATTATATTTGCAGCGCTTGCTCTCATGTGCACTGCTGTGTGATGTTCTTTTCCTGTGATGGTGCTTGCTGACTGTTTTGTAATCCAAACACTCCTTGTCATCCCAATCAGGATAGTTAGTCTGTTTGGAATACCGCATCTGAAAAAAATTTGTTCCATTTACTCAGGTAGCTTAAAAGGTCAGCAGCAGCTGTTAACAGCATAAATTGGTTTATGTTATTAAAGAACTATAAGGCATTACCAGCATATGTGAAATTATATTCCCCAAAATTATAAAAGAGCCCTCACTCTACCACAGACAAATGAGGGATTTGCTGAAAATGACAGTAATTTTTGTTTTTTACTAGGAACTGTTGCTAGTCACAATACAATGTACATGTTTGAACTGCAAACTGAAATCTTTAAAAGCCTGGACCTTTATGGACAAATGAAGGAATGGCTGTACTTCCGGTGATTTTAGTGGCTAACAAAATGATCAGCTTTCATCGCAATGTTTGTATCATCCATCTTTTCTTAAGACTTGAGATGTGAAACCAGGTAAGACAATCCCTGCTGAATTTAGGAGACAGGATTATTCCCCTGCTTTTTTTCCCTTGAGTCCAATGGAAAAATACTTATAGTGTTTTCTCTTCCAAAATAACTGGCAAAATCCAAGATTTTAAAATGTTTTTACCTCCCATTACAATGTTTTAAGTACCATATAAGACAATCTACAGCAACAGCTCCCCCAGTAAGATGTCCACTAGTGCAATGGCACCCAGCTGCTTCCACCACCAAATGTAGCCCTTGCTTATCCCTTTGTCAAGCTACTCCCCCCTCTTTTGACCTGTCACTTTTCATATCCCCTCATTCCTCTCCACCCTGTCCCTCCCCCAGCCCATGGCACTCAGCCAGCTCTAAAGTGTGGTAATGGTAACAGAAGACAGTGGTAGGTAAACGCAAGTCGCATTCTATGAAGTTGGCCAGCAGCCACAGCGTAGAAGATACTCCTCCCCAAATACCTGCCAGACATGTCCCCCTTAACCTCCTAGCACTTGCAACACCTAAAACATCTTCATAATACACTAATAAAATCGACTGCACACAAGCACAGTGCTGGCAACCTAATGGTAGACAATGGGGGGGGGGGGAACAACACATGCTAACAGGCATTCTTTTGATTTCTACGGCAGCCCCATAAGAGTATGAGGGGAACTCCAGAGCACTGCAGCAACCCAGAAAGTGACACTGCAGCACTGTAATAGCTGCCGCCCCCCCTGCAGGTCTCCTAAACAGTGGCGGACACTCAGGGCTTTCTGCAGGTCTCCCAGCACAACAGGAGCACTGGAGCAGCCCTAGCCTACACAGTATTGGCTTTGACTGGATTCCCATATCAAAGACTTGCAGTTGGCAACTGGGGCTACCCACTGCAATTTATTTTAGCTGAATAGCAAATAATCTTATGCAGTATTAACTAAAGGAGCACCCTCAACAAATGTTAAGAAAAACAGGGAAAATGGCTACAGGTGCCAGCTCCCAAGTATCACAGTTTAAATGTCTGAAAAATTTTAAGCTGTTTTGAAAAACCCTTACATTGTTAAAAGTATTATGCCGGTTTACACTGTACTTTTCCAATATACTGTAATCTAGGAGGGGTCTGTATCGTACTGTTTTATGCCATTATCTTCTCATGCTGTAATCCACCTCGAGTTTCAATGAGAGGCAGACTACAACTAAATCAAATTAGTATGTGGAACCTCCAAGCACCTTCACAGTAGCCATTTTGCAGCTGGCCCCACCCCAAGGCAGCCATTTTGTAGAGGCACCATCACTCGCAAAATTCCTAAACTATCCACACCTAAGACAATGCTGAGAATCTCTGATCTATAGTATTGTTATATTTGAGGAATAAGCTGGTGGTTACTAATGTAGCATCAGAAGTTCTCAAGACAAAACTTGCAAAAATGAACAGATCACACAACTTGTGAAGCCGCAGGTCATACAAGGAGAAAAGTCACATGCTCTTAACAGGCAGGACTTGCACCTCAATCTCCTCCACCTAAACCCAGATTTGCACATATCTAAAATGCATTTTTGTTTTGCCTTCCTCCAAGAATACCTGGCCAAGGTCACCCCTGCCCTTTCATGGCAAACAGGAATTTGAACATAGGTGTCTTTATTTCTCACCCAGCACTTTAACCACACTGGCTGACTGTTCAGACTACACTCTCTGGAGCCTAGATAGTGAAATGCTGGTAAATACACATCCCACACAATAGGTTACTGAAGGTTATTTACCACTTCACAGGAAGCAACATGATTCAGCCCTGTGAGTGTTCACGAAGTAACCGTATGCAATTTCTCACGTGTCTTTCAGAGATTACAACATTAGGAAAAAAAAGGCATGGTATTTACACAAAGATCAGATCCCCCCCCCCCCAAGGCGTGCCATCAGGGAAACGTGGGGGGTCATCTTACATTTTCATTTAAGTAAATACGGTAACATAATTTTATGTATATACCTCTTGTAAGGGGATCACCCTTCGAATTCCATATAGTGTCCCATTCTTGGGAATAGGTTACCTTCCACCTACTAGTTCGGTAACTCCAGCCATTTTACTAACAGCTGTCCCTTCTAATGTCCCTCATGTTGTCTACATTTATCTGTGTTTACTTTTAAAACACCCTTCCAGGTTCCCATTCTGCTCTACGCACCTTCTGCTTTACTGCTTCTCACTCATTTATATTCTTCCCTTAACATTTTGGTTAAAAGCAACATTCGTCTTATGAAGGGTTTTTAACAGTTCCCATCCATTTTCCCTACTTTGTATGGATTTCATCACTGAAATGTTGTTTTCTTAAAATAGGAAGATAGAATAAAAATATTCTAAAATGCCACTGCCTTCAATTCTCTTCCTTTTTACGCAGCTGAATAGAACAAACATATTCTAAAATGGCGCTGCCTTTGATTCTCTTCCCTTTTTACGCAGCTGAATAGGAAAAAAAAAACATCCTAAAATGGCGCAGCCTTTTTTTATGCGGTTCCACAGAATAATAATAAAAAAAAAACTAAAACAGGCCTGCCTTCGATTCTTTTCCTCTTTACACAGTTGAAAAGAATTAAAACATTGTAAAATGGCGCTGCCTTGGATTCTTTTATTTATTTATTTGGACTTATATCCCGCCTAGCCAGCACAAAGCATCTCCACAGGATAAATGCATTTATGCATCTCCACAGAATAAATATAATCTAAGACGGGGCTGCCTTCGATTCTATTCTTCTTCTTTTTTTAAATCTCAAAATAAAAATATTCCAAACGGGGCTGTCTTCGAGCCTTTCTCTTTTTTATACACCTCCATGGAATAAAAAATATTCCGAAACGGGGCTTCGAGGCCTTTTATTCACCGCCACAGAATAAAAATTAAAATGTCTGCATCTCCTCCATCTAAGAACCCGCCCCCCCCCCCGCCAAGCATCTCCGCCCCGGCTCGAGAGGACCTCTGATACGGAAAATGCGCCACAAAAGACGCTGTAACAGAACCGACCCTTCCTCCCCCAATTAGGACCGAGGGCCAGAGAGACGGGGGGAAAGCCGGGGTCCCCCAACCCGCCACCTCCCCCGAAAGAGAGCATGCGCGGCGGGGGGGGGGGGGACGGGAGCCAAGAAGGAGAAGATGGCGGCCGCCTCCGGGCTTCCTCGCCCTTCTCCTCCTCGGTCATCCGCACGGCCTCGCCCTCGGGCGGCTGCTACCGCCAAAACGTGGCCCCTCGGCGAGCGGGGCGCCGGGAAGGAGGCAGGGAGGCTCCTCGCCCACCTCCGCCGCCATTTTATCGCCTTCTGGGAACGACAAGGAGACGGAGAAGATGGCGGACGGGAGACAGGGAAGGGGGGGGGGAAGTAACACCTCTCTCTCACCGTTTTTAAAGAAATAGTTTTTAAAATATTCCCCCCCCCAAAAACACAAATGACACTAGAAATCCAGAGGGGGAAATAAAGACAGGTGAAATAAAAACCTCCCCCTCCCCCTTCCTTCCCCTCAGGCTTCCCTCACAGCAGGGGGTCCCCCCCCCCTCCCGGCGCCGTCCCTACCGATGTCTCCACCAACGCGGTCATTTCCGTTCTCTTCCTCTTCTCCCGGGCCCCGGGACTTACGGCTCGATTCGGACTGGATCCCGCTTCACGAGACGACTCTCACCGCGACCCGGACTTCTCTGGCCAACCGACGAGAGAGGCAAACCGGCGCTGCCACAAAATGGCGCCGGTCAACAACCGTCTGGAAAAATATCAGGGCGTCACAAAGGGTGCGCATGCGCGGAGGCGGGGGGGGTGGGGAGGACTAGAGCGGCCAGGCGGCCAATCGCGCGAAGGGAGACGGAGGCGCAGGCTGGCTGGTAAAGGCGCATGCGCCCAGCCCTTAAAACTAATAATTAGTCTGTTGTGACGGGTGTAGGAAACAGCAATCTTCGCGTCGCTGCAGCTAATGGGGTAGTTCTGTTTCCTTTAATTGCACACGGCTGTTATACACATCAGTGTTCCCTCTAAGCTGTGTAAAATTAGCTCAGTTTTTTAGCCTCTGGCTCACACGTTTTTGCCCTGGGTCCAGAAGGCTGGCTCCAGAGCTAACTAATGTATGCAGCAGCCAAATCGCTGGCTCACACCTTTAATGCCAGTAGCTCACGAAGTACAATGTTTGCTCACAAGAGTCCGCACCTTAGAGGCGGCTTTGATACGCACACAGAGTGCCCCCCCTGTTCTTCCATTTTTCCAAAGGTCATAAATGGCCTATATGGAAGCTAGGTGCGGGTGACCTTGGCCCAGTTACACCCAATGCTCACACTACGCTATGGAGTAACGTTTTCCCCCCACCATAGAGAACAATGGAGGAGATAGGGCAACCTGTTTGGGTGCCCGTAGCATTGGACGCCGTGTTCCAATCTTCTTGAAACTTGGTGGGTATTTCAGGAAGAAGCCCCGGCAGCTACCCTGCAAGTTTGGAGCATCTCCCTCAAACCCCCTCTCCTCCAGGCCCTTATATACCCTGTGAGTTTTTGCCATTGACTTTAATGGCCCACAGGATATAATGGGGCTGAAACTGGACTTGGGCCACCCAATGACGCCGGAATCCCCTTGCATTGCTAAAACTGACACGCGGGGGGGGGGGGGGGGGGTATTCCGCAGCCTGATTTGGCTGGATCTGAATTGGGCCCCCCCCCCAAAAAATTATTTGCACACCCCTACTGGGCACAAATGTCAGTGGTGGCAAGCCCCTCCCCCAGCAGGTCTGTGGAGGAAGTGACGCAAGGGGTTTAAAGTTTAAACCCCTTCTGTTTAGTCGCGCAGGAGCGGTGGCATGATCTTTCCATTGTATTCCATGGGGCCCTTCTCGCTTCGCTCCCTCCCCCCTTGGCAGGCCAGCTGGGAAAGGGAAGGGGAAGCCTTTGAAGATGCCCCCCACCTTTTGCTTCCCTTTCTGACACACTTCCAGTGATGCCAGGGGGTGTGGCATATGCTAATAAGATATGCTAACATGTATGCTAATGAGCTCCTGCACCTCTTTTTCTACCAAATGACCTCTGCTTTTACTTATTTCTTTACAAACTAAGTCAGTTGTGACCTGACAGCACTTTTTAGCACCATCAAGGAGTCTCAAGGAGGCTTACAATTGCCTTCCTCTCCCCACAACAGGCCCCTTGTGAGGCAAGTGGGGCTGAGGGAGTTCTGAGAGAACTGGGACTGGCCCAAGGTCACCCAGCAGGCCTCATGTGGAGAAGCAGGGAATCAGATCCAGTTCTCCAGATAAGAGTCCTCCGCTCTTAACCATTACACCACACTTTACACTCAAGGACAAGCCGGTGCTGTTGACTAGGGAGGGAGGGTGGGTGTCGGGAGCAGAGCACACTGGAAGTTAAAGCAGAAATTAAAGTGATCCCAAGAACACCACATGGGCATACATTTTATTTATTGGCACATTTTCCATGCTGCGCAGACATTAAAGCCTCACACCTTGAAGAATAGCAAGTGAGGTCCACTTTGCAAGTCATACGTTAAGATAAGCTGCTCAAGACAGCAGTCACACTGTTTGCTGTCCTTTCTGTAGAATTAAATTTGGTTTTGAAAGGAAAAAAAGATCCATCTATAGAGGCAAAAGAAAAAAAATTAGAACTAAGGCCCAGGGATGGGTCACTGAAGCTGCTGTTTGAGGGCATTACTTAATTATGCAAAATGGGCACCACGTAAGGCAGTAGGCATTAAGTCCTAATTTGAGTGGACTGGAGGGAGAAAATTTAATGCCGTCAGCTGGGATTACTAACGCAACAAACATGTCTGCACAAGGAAAACAGACCCCCCACTCCTAACGCTGCCATTTCTTGAAAGTCAATCCAGTTGTGAAGGCAGCAGAATTTTATACATTATTTTATGTTGGTAAACGGTGATCTGATCTCTGCATAAATGCTCTGGTTAACAGCTGCCCTAAGTGAAAGGAAGAGGCACACGAGGTATTTTAAAATAAATCATGTTTGAGCTAGATAACTTCAAACAGGAAAAGGTAGCTTCATATTTTATTTATAAAATTCCCCATGTGTCATCCCCCCACCCCCCCAGCTTTGTTAAACAAGTAAAACTTCACACATCAAGATGCATCTTCTATCCCTCTGCTGAAATACTGAGATTAGAAAAGTCAGGGGGGAAAGCTTTGGCAAATGCTTGATTCTGAGGGTAAATGTACAAATGTTTCTTCAGAAGTCACTGGCGGTTAATTCCAAGCGGCTGATCTGGAATCTGTCACGGCACTTTCCTGCTACACAGCAAAAGGGTTCGCATGAATTGTAATGTCTTTGATGTGAACGTCACTAAGAGGCCGGAAAGTCTTTTCATTTACAGGCAGTTTTTCCAGCTCATCCAGTGTATCCAGACCATCGATTACTCTGGGGATGACAAAAGAACACAGTTGTTGAGGCTCATCTTCTGCTTACAACATCCTCCTAGCAGGACATCTATAGGATATAAAGCTCTCTAAATGCAGTTCCAAAGTCCAAGACAAGGTTTCCAGTATCATCTACTCAGACTGGCAGCAGCTCTCCAGGGTCTCAGGCAGAGGTCCTTTCGTCACCTACTGCCACTCATTAACTGGCGATGCAGGGGACTGAACCTGGGACCTTCTGCATGCTAAGCAGATGCTCTGCCACTGAGCCACGATCCCCCCCCCACCCCAGTTTTTAGTCAGAATGACTCACACAAGACAAGTAGTGTCGCAAAACCAGACCGAAACTAGACCGAAAACTAGACCGAAAGATCTTTATGCCCAATGACTTGCGCTGGCCTTAGTCTAGTTAATCAAACAAATCTGTAACAAGTAATGTCACTTGACCAATCAGGTACAAGGCTAACCAAATGATCTGAGCAATCAGATGGGTTTGCCAATTAACCCAAACACACTGCAACTGCACTGGGTTCAACCGAACAAACACCTTCTCCCACCCATGAGCTCAGGCCCTAATGAGACGGAATGCACCCACCCTCTGTCCTTGAAGCTCCCAGGCCTAATGTTGTGACCGATAGCTGGGTTACCTCCCCACTCCCTTGTCTGGGTCTTTGAAGCTTCAAGTAGCTTGAGCTATGTTCCAGAGAAAGAAACTTCCATCTTTTCTAGGCCTCAGCCTGAACCATTGATTGAATTGAACAAGAAACTGCTTAGAGACCAGTTTCTTGACATCAACCACCTTGTAGAGAGGGCATAAGAACATAAGAGAAGCCAATGTTGGATCAGGCCAATGGCCCATCCAGTCCAACACTCTGTGTCACACATCTGATTGAGAATAAAGCGCTCCAGAAAATAAATCTTCCTATACTATTACAGAATGTTTGTCTTTTATTTCAATCACCCTTCCAGTTTTTCTTTCTTCTCCTTTTTCAGCGTGCATTTTTGCAGCATTGGAGTTCAGCAAAAATCAAAAGTGGAACACATTCGACTATTTCCTAATAGATCGCTTGTCTTTAATTACAGTACTATCGCCTCAGAGTCTGCAGAATCACAGTTCATATCCCTCAAGCACCCCCAAAAGCTCCACCATGCTTCGCTCCCCCCCACACACTAAAATGACCACCATTCAGACGGGCCAGCTACCTCTCTGCTGTTCACGCCACCGGGGTCAATGAAGTCTTACTTACTTCCCAAACACAGTATATTTCATGTCCAGATGTGGCTGCTTGCCGTAAGTGATGAAGAACTGAGATCCATTTGTGTTGGGGCCGTTGTTTGCCATCGAAACAACTCCACGGACGCTGTGCTAAGAGAGGAGCATAAAAATCGAGGGGGTGATCATACCTCGCATAAAAGGTTTACGTGGCCCAGCTGCATCCCCACGTTTTCAAAATTCTTTCCCACTGTTTGGAAAAGGCAGTGTCATGGGTGTGGATGAGGGAGAGCTGACAGAGCCTGCAGACACCACAGCTGGCCCCTCTGAAGCAGCAGAGGAGGATAGCTGGCCTTGCCTGTATCAGCATTCTTCACACCTGGCTCAAATAAGGGGGAAGAATTGCAAACCGAAAGTCCTCCTGACTCACCCCCACGTGTTACTTGTTTAAGGGAGCGATTGCGGCAAAACTTAACAACCAGGCGACAAGAGGCCAAGCTACAGGGAAGACACTGGGCTAGCCCAGAGTTCTAGCAGGAGCCTGGGCGATTGTGCAGCTGGCTAATTGGAAGCAGCATTTAACTCCACACTCTAGGCAGTCTCTTCATGGAAGCAACAAGTCAGCTTCGTGCCACCTTGAGTCCACTTAAGCTCAGCTCTTGCACCTAGACCTCTGGACCCCTGGCTTTGGGTTTGGATCTGTGTTCCTGGCTCCTGACCCAGGCTTGGCTTTGGACTATGTCTCTGGTTAGTGATTTTGGACTTAGCTCTATGTTTATGGCTTGCCTAAGGACTTTGCACTGTCTTCTCATCTTCTGACCTCAGCCTGGTCTGGATTTTCTTTGACTGGCACCCCAGCCCGTGACAGGCAGCCGATTCATCTACATCCCATAATCCATGAGTCCCCAACATGGAGCCCGTGGGCCCCATGGTGCCTCCCAACTTTTTTCCTGGAGCCCATCTAGTGCTTTTAGAAAGTGGGTGGTGCTTTTAGAAAGTAGGTGGTGCTTTTCCCCACAAGGCTTCTGATTGGTTATACAAATTAAAAGGCATCCTGTTAAACAGAGCATCTGCTTGAAATGTTGAAGAGTTACTTTGTTGGTCTTAAAGGTGCCATTGGACTCTAAATTTGCTATTAGACTTGTACACACCTTTGATCCCTGACACTTTATGGTTGGCCCCGCCTCCTGAGGCAGCCGTTTTGAGACTGCGCCACCACCCTTTGTCAGAATCCCAAAGGTGCCCACAGGTTGGGGACCCCTGCCATAGTCCTATTCTAATACGGGACATTTTGTGGCTCTAATCATATTGAGCTGACTAGAACAACTCTCACCTCCATATGTTATAGATCTTTGAGCTTTCCCGGGGCCCTTTTTTTTGGGGGGGGGACATCCAAAACACATCATGTGCCTCTAAAATCTTTTATATGGCTCTGCTCCATAACTCGTCCTAACCACAGTTATAAAAAACACCTTTAGACATTTATCTGCTATTCTGACATATTTATTGCTTTATCTTGACTTTATAACCTTAACTTGTTATTTAGTTTTTCACTTTGCACAACTTAAACATTATCATGTTACATGTTAATTTGCTGTTAAATCCCTGTCTATAAGTTTAGAACCTCATCTACCATTCCAATGTATTTGCAGAAGTGTGCCTTGCACACGAAAGCTCAAACCTTGAATAAACCTTTGTTGGTCTTAAAGGTGCCCCCACTGGACTCGAAATTTAATCGGCCTTTGGTTCTTAATGTGAAAATGTTACACCTTTTAAAATGCCACTCTGTCGCCATTACCAGGGTTGATATTCAAAACATTTCTTCTTGATGTAGGAGAGGAGACGAACCTAAAAAATTTCAGATCTACAGAAATGAGCCCTGTTATTTCAATGGGAACTCCCGTGTCCCCCACTCTAGCGACCGAGTGCCAGCCCCCCAACCCCTCTGGAACAGCACTCACAAGTCTAATCCCTGCATTGCAATTTGCAGATTTCCTGGCTGCTAAACCACCACACTCACATAACAAACAGGTAAAATACTTAAACCCCATAATTAAATCACAGGAAGTGTTGCGTAACCGTGCCTGTCGGCGCCTTTTACAAAGAATCCAACGATAAACTCAATATGCCAGCCCAATAAAAATTCCAAGATGTGGAAACATCAGGAGCGGAAGCTGTTGCTTATGACCAGAGTAAAAGCAATCATCCTAGGCCCCGCTGAAAGGTGGTTCTTGGAGGTTGTTCGCTGTTAGAAACTAAGCATCACTGCAGTGAGCAGAGTCGCTGAGCTGAACAGCTAAACGGCATGACCGACAACTCGGGAGCTGAGCATCTCCTAGGACCTTGAGGAAGACAACCATGCCCTTCTATCACGGCCAACTTGCTCTCCTGCACTGCCAGCTTGGTGTAGAGAGCCAGTTTAGTGTAGTGGTTAGGAGCGTGGGCTGAGCTGGATTCCCCGCTCCTCCACATGCAGCTGCTGGTGTGACCTTGGGTCAGTGACAAGTTTTTTCAGAGCTGTTCTCTCAGGAGCAGTCCTCGAAAGAGCGGTGTCAGCCCCACCTACCTCACAGGGTATCTGTTGTGGGGAGGGGAAGGGAAAGGAGACTGTAAACTGCTCTGAAGGGTGGGGTATAAATCCAGACTTTTCCCCTTCTGCTCCTCCATTCCACCCCCACCTGTAACAGTTAGGGTTGCCAAGTCTGGGTTGGAAAATACTTGGGAGACTTTGGGGGTGGATCCAGGAGAGGGCGGGGTTTGGGGAAGAGAGAAGCCTCAGCATGGTACAATGCCATAGAGTCCACCCTCCAAAGCAGCCATTTTCTCCAGGGGAGCTGATCTCTCTCAGCTGGAGATCAGTTATAAAAGCAGGGGATCCCCAGGCCCCACCTGGAGGCTGGCAACCCTAGTAACAGTGCTTCAGGTTTCAACAATCCAAATTATTATTCCCCAGGGTGGTGTTTATAGTTCTCTCCCTCCTGCATTTATCCTCACAACAGCCCTGCGAGGCAGGTTAGGCTAAGCGAGCATGTCCAAAGGTCACCCAATGAGCTTAATGCATTGGTGAGGATTTGAACACAGATCTCCTCAGTCTTAGCCAGATACTCCTATACAACACTGTCGCTCCAACTCTACTACCCTGCATATTCCTGTTTGCCTAAGCCAGGGGTCCCCAACACGGTGCCTGCCAATGCTTTTAGAAAGTGGGTGGGGCTAGGGTGGGCTTTTCCTAGCAGGGCTTCTCAATGGCCCCTGGAGATTTGATCGGCTTTGGAGATTTTAAAAATGTTGCTCTGACAACAACTGCCGTCACAGCACAAGGTTTTCCACTGTGTGACTGAAGGTAAGCTGTGGCAGCTATTTTTGTGGCTGGCCCCGCCTCCTGCAGTGGCCATTTTGTGGCTGAGCCCACCATGTTGTGTCAGAATTCCAATGGTGCCTGTGGGCTCAAAAACGCTGGGGACCCCTGGGCCCTAAGCTTTCATGCAGACCTTGGGTTGCTAAGTCCTGTCCACTCGCCAGCAAAGGGAAGAAGCAAAACATACCTTTAAATATTCGCTGAATTCGTCTTCAAATTTCCTGCCCCAAATGCTGTTTCCTCCTTTCCCGGAGCCTGCAGGGTGAACGGTAGGGAGATGAGCAGAATTCCACAAACCCGGTGACCCAGTCACGCCCACCCACGGCCAGCACAGAAATGCCCTCAAGCCTTCAGCTAATTGAAGAGGACTAGAGAAACAGAGCTGTCTTCTCCCACCGGTGTGTGTGATTTGCAAAATTTCATAAAACAGCTCAACTTTGGTATAGTGGTTAAGCACGCAGAATCTAATCTGGGAGACCTGGGTTTGATTCCCCACTCCTGGGTTTGATTCCCCACTTGCAGCTGCGGGTGATCTTGGATCAGTTACAAGTTCTTTCAAAGCTGTTCTCTCAGGAGCAGTCTTCGAGAGAGCTCTCTCAGCCCCACCTCCCTCACAGTGTGTCTGTTGTGGGGAGGGGAAGGGAAAGGAGTTGGTAAGCCGCTCTGAGACTCTGAGTGAAGGACGGGGTATAAATCCAATCTCTTCTTCTTCTTCAGAAAAGACTCCCTCATGAGGACTGCCTTTCAGTTATTTATTTAAAACATTTATCGGCTGCCTCTTTCCTTCCCCAAGGAAGGAGGTGCTTGCATCAGCACTAGGACCAGCCAGGTTAACACACAATGTGGTCTCAATGAGATGCTGGAGTGCAGCCAAGGAGCCCTTACAGAAAACAGTCCCCCTGTCACTGATCTGGCCTGGATGGCCCAGGCTAGCCCGATCTTGTCAGATCTCAGAAGCTAACCCTGGTCAGTACTTGGATGGGAGACTACTGAGGAAGTCCAGGTTACTACGCAGAGGCAGACAATGGCAAACTGCCTCTGAACATCTCTTGCCTTGAAAACCCCATGAGGGGTCACCATAAGTTGGCTGCAACTTGATGGCACTTTCCATCCATCAGTCCTCATTCTCAATAATCTGTCCTCAACAAGGAGATAATAAAACTCTAAGGCAGGGGTGGTCAAACTGTGGCTGAGGAGCCACATGTGGCTCTTTCACATATATTGTGTGGCTCCCAGCAGAGCAGCTGGGGAAGGGAAGGGGAGACATACTTTTTCTCCCTCCCTCCTCTTTGCTTTCTTTGTTTCTCTCTCTTTCTTTCCACCTCTTTCATTCTTTCTTTCCACCTCTCTCTTTTTCTCTCTCTCTTAGACAAATAAATATCATTATCAATCTTTGTTTTTACACCTTTTGTTTTTATTTTTGGCAGTCTCATTTAATGTTATTAAAAAATCAGATTTGCGTTTTCTTCAATAAAAACGTGTGTGTAATATTTGTTTATGTCTTGCGGCTCTCAGACATCTGACGTTTATTCTATGTGGCTCTTACCCTGAGCAAGTTTGGCCACCCCTGCTCTACGGGTTACCAAGGAAACACATGGAAAGCTCTATGTCAGTGCCAAGCATTACTGTTATGGTTGTCAAAAATCCATGATGTTTTGGAAGCCTAAGCAATAACAGAGGTCATGCTAATTAGCCTGACTACTACCACTACCACTACTACTTCTTCTTCCTCTTCTCTCCTTCTCCTTCTTCCCTCCTCCTCCTCCTTCTTATTTCGCCCCAATCCAGTTTACACCAGGCTCTCGGTGAAGTACAAGACATCATGTCATAAAAATACAGAACATTAAAATTCATATATAACTTAATAAAAATTTCAGTGTAGATAAAAGATCCAAGATGGGGATTTCCCTATAATATTATTTATCCCAGTTCTGGACTGCCAGCCCTTTTTCTGAGGGGGGGAGGATAGGGAACTCAGAACATAAGGAGGGAGGAATTTATCATTTAAATTTACCATTTAAAAGTCATAATTCACAACTACATTTGTAAAATTTGCAGAGCAAGTTAACAAAACCATAACACTGCTTCCAATAGTAGAATGTAATGTGATTTATAATGGTAGACTGGAACATTTCTCTGCTCTGGGGACAGGGGAAATGACCCTACACAGCCGACTGCCACACTTCAAAGATGTTGTAAGGTCGCCTCCATGCTTGAGAGGAGACGGATGGAGTGTAATGCCAGAGACTCAGTTAATTATTCTCAGCATTCCATAATTAAGGATACATCTGCCTAAATCTCCAATTTTGACATATTTATTTCACTACATTTTCCCTTGGAATTAAACCCAAATAAATGGCAACCATACAAACTTAGGTTGTTATTCCTGTTTGGTCCTTGGATCTGTTAAACATCTTCATTATGCTGTATGCTAATTTGCTGCTCTCCCTCTACCTGTATGTATGGACTGGTAACTTCCATTTCATTGTATCTGAAGAAGTGTGCATGCACACGAAAGCTGATACCTTGAATAAACCTTTGTTGGTCTTAAAGGCGCCACCGGACTCAAACTTTGTTCCAATAATCACAGTTTGCTACGTGACTCGAAGCTACTGTTCCAAATGAATGATTTAATAATATTTAACCAAATACTTTACCTATTGGATCTCCGGTCTGTACCATAAAGCCTTTGATATTCCGGTGAAATATACAGCCAGTGTAGTAATTACTAGCACAGAGAGCCAGGAAATTCTAAAGAAAAACAGATTGCTGGTTAAGATCTAAAGCAGCAGGGGTATTTGATGTGGCTGTGCATAGAAAACTACTCTGGAATTCTGGGTGAACATAACTCCCTGCTCCCCCAAACTTGCGTGCTTCTTTTTGCTCCTCCTACTTAAATTACCCTTTCCTTTCCAGTATTAAGGGCTCAGAGGTTAAGACGCTGAGCGGCAGATCAGAAGGTTGATAGCTCGGCAGTTCGAGACCCAAGTGCTGCGTAACAGAGTGAGCTCCCGTCTTTGGCCCCAGCTCCTGCAAACCTAGCAGTTCGAAAGCAAGAAATTGCAAGAAGATAAACAGGTACTGCTTTGGTGGGAAGGTAACAGTGTTCCATGCACCCTGGCATTAAGTCATGCCGGTCACATGACCACGGAGAAGTCTTCGGACAGCGCTGGCTCATCAGCTTGGAAACGGGAGATGAGCACCGCCCCCTAGAGTCAGAGTTGGGAGGGGCCCTACAGGCCATCTAGTCCAACCCCCCTGCTCAGTGCAGGACCAGCCCAGAGCATCCCTAACAAGGGTTTGTCCAGCTACTGCTTGAAGACTGCCAGGGAGGGGGAGCTCACCACCTCCCTAGGCAGCTGATTCCACTCTTGCACAACTCTTACTGTCAATTTTTTCCCCCTAATATCCAGCCGGGACCTTCCCACCCTTACTTTAAACCAATTCTTGCGAGTCCTGGTTTCTGCTGCTCACAGGAACAGCTCCCTGCCCCCCTCTAAGTGACAGCCCTTCAAAGACTTCAAAGAGAGTAATCATGTCCCCCCTCAACCTTCTCTTCTCCAGGCTGAACCTTCCCAAGTCCCTCAGCCTCTCCTAGGGCTTGGTCTCCAGGCCCCCAATCATCCTCGTCGCTCTCCTCTGCACCCGCTCCACTCTGTCCATCCTTTTTGAAGGGAGGCCTCCAGAACTGCACACAAGACTCCAGGTGCGGTCTGACCAGTGCAGCGTACAGTGGGACTATGACATCTTGCGATCTGGATTTTACTCCTCTGTCGATACACCCCAAGATCGCATTAGCCTTTTTTGTCGACGCATCACACTGGCTGCTCATATTTAACTTATGGTCCACCCGTACCCCAAGATCTTGTTCACACACACTGATACCCAGAAGTGTATCCCCCCCATCCAGTATGCATGTTCCTCATTCATGTTACCCAGATGTAGATCACACCATTACAAATACGCCTTTGGTTTCCAGATCCGAATATTGGAGGGGGGGGGGAGCTTCTCACATTACGTGCAGACGATGAGGGGCTGAACTACTCACTTCACAAGCCTTGGGGGCTCGCTCACAGAACAGCTCTATTTTAACGTCTCCCACATCCGTGTGCAGCGTCACCGCCTAAGAGGTGGCGAGAGGATTAGTCTTGTTATTCATTTGTAGATTCCAAAACGAAACAAAGCAGCCCACATCAAAAAACCCAGCCAAGGCCGCCCCCCACCAATGGAAATACACAGAACAACATTGCACGCCACTCTGGATCATCAATGGGGAAAGAAAAGCAGGGTACAATTAAAACAAATGAAAGTGGTAAAAGAAACAGTCTCACCATCTGCACTGGCCACGAACCCAAGGCCACCTGATGTTCTGAACGTCTTCTGCAAAAACGAAACAGTTTAATTCCCTCCCCAGCAACACTCGGGAGAAATCCTGGAGGCATTTATCTCGACACCATACTAAGGGGGGGGGGGGGGAGGTCGAAGGGAAAATGGCTGATAGGCTTTAATCTAGCTCAGCTACCTCCCCATAGCACTTTAAAAGCAAGAGAAATGAGCTCACTCTCAAAGCAAACACAGCCAACTTTTGTGACAGTGGATTGACCATAGCGGGTCTCCAGGATTCTCCGAGTTACAGCATGGCTGCCTCTCACACAGAGAATGGGACATGGGAACTATACAGCTTTTGATTTATTTATATCACCCTTCCTCCAAGGAGTTCAAAGCAGCCTGCAACATTCTCTCTGCCTATGTTTTATCCTCACAAGATCCTGTTAGGTTGGGGGGGGGAGAGGAGGAGGAGATTGGATTTATATCCCGCCCTTCACTACTCGAAGGAGTCTCAGAGTGGCTCACAATCTCCTTTACCTCCCCCTCCCCATAGCAGACACCCCTGTGAGGTAGGTGGGGCTGAGAGAGCTCTCTTGAGGACTGCCCTTGAGAAAACAGCTCTGAGACAACTATGTGACTGACCCAAGGTCACACCAGCAGCTGCATGTGGAGAATGATTCGCCAAGGACACCCAGTGGTTTGAACTTGGGTCTCCCCAGGCATAGCCCGGCACTGTTAAACCAGACTGCAGGTGGCAGATCTCATTTCAGAAAGCTCCCAAACATGGAAACCTCATGAGTACAAAATTGGCATAACAGGGAGTGTGGTGGGCCACCACATTTATCCCTAATATACTAGGGTTTTTCTTCATGACACACACAACTTTAAAAATGGCCACTCCACACTGTGAGCTGAAGGGATGGCTCAGCGTAGCCCCATCTCGTTAGATCTCGGAAGTTAAGCAGGGTCGGCCCTGGTTAGTATTTGGATGGGAGACTGCCAAGGGAAACCCAGGGCTGCTCTCTTGCCTTGAAAACCCTATGGGGGTCACCATAAATGGGCTGGGATTGGATGGCACTTTCCACCACCAGCAGTGCCCTACTGCCTCAGAACTCATTTACCATGAAGTGGGACGTAGCTGCCAAGCCACAAAATCTGTCCCGAATGCAAAAAGAAACAGGAGTCTTGAAGCACCTTGAAGGCTAACGAGGTTTTATTCAAGTAGAAAGTTCCACGGCCCAGAGAGCCTACTTCTTCCTGACTACAAATCAAAATACCTGCATCATTTGTGATCTACTCGTGTCTGAAGAAGGGAGCTCTCGCTGACATCAGTGTCAACTGGTAACTACAGCAAAATCGTGGAAGAGCCCTAGTCCAGGGGTGGCCAACCTGTGGCTCGGGAGCCACATGCGGCTCTTTCACATATATTGTGCGGCTCCTGGCAGGGCGGCTGGGGAAGCAAAGGGGAGGCATGCTTTTTCTCTCTTTCTCCCTTCCTTCCTTCCCTCCTCCCTCCCATCTATTTGCTTTCCTAGTTTCTCTCTCTCTCTTTCTTTCCACTTCTTTAATTCTTTCTTTCCATCTCTCTCAATATCATTAGCAAACAAGTAATATCATTATCAATAACTGGTTTTCCTCATTTGTTTTTATTTTTGGCAGTCCCATTTAACGTTAATAAAAAGCAAATTTGCATATTTTTAAAAATAAAAACGTGTGTGTGATATTTGTTCCTGTCTTGCGGCTCTCAGACATCTGACGTTTATTCTATGTGGCTCTTACGTTAAGCAAGGTTGGCCACCCCTGCAGTCAGTTGTTGATCACTGACTAGATAATAAAGACTAGCAAACTCTGTACTTTGGATAAAATAGAATCTATAAAGCAGAAAAACAATGAAGATTGTCAGTCTAAATTTATCTCGAGACCGTTTCCCTTTTTAGAATATCCTTCAGCTAAAGAAGACTATGTAATGAGCTGAGATACAATTATCATATTGTGATAACTGGTTATTTTGCTTTTTCTGTTGAAATATTATTACCATTTGAAGTTTGATATTTTGCTAGTATTGTAATTCTTGTTAACTATGTTTAATTAAAATTTTTAAAAAACATAAACGGGAACATGCTTTTTGTTAACCTAGAAAACCCCACTTTGGCTGTGACAAACCTCTCTGATTCTGGATTCAATGCAGAATTCTTACCATTGAACATATCTTTAAGCCCTCGGGGTCTTTGCACTTCCCTAACTGGTGTGGTGTAGTGGTCAGACTAAGTCGTGGCAGACCCAGATTCGAATCCCCCCCACTCTGCCAGGGAAGGTTGCTGGTTCTCAGTCTAACCTACCTCACAGGATTGTTGTTGTCAGGATAAAATGTAGGAGAGAAGAATGCTGAAAGCCACCTTGGGTCCCCACTGGGGAGGAAAGCAGGGCATAAATAAATAAAATAATCGCAGATGCCCTGCTCAGCCACAAAACTCACAGGGCTTCTTCGGACAAAGGAGGAGGGGGAAAGAATCAGAAAGAAAGAAAACGAATGGATTAGCATTGCCTCCATCTGGGAACCTTTTCTTTAAACTTGTGGTGAAATGAATCGACACATATTTTAAGCAGCAAATGTCAGGATTTAGCACTGCTTTCTGCCCCCCATAAATAAATACATGATTATGTTTCTCCTAAGATCGCCAGATCTTCCTTAGCCATGGGGGGCGGGGGGGATCAGGGCTGCCAGCTTGAGATTGGGACACTAGTAGTGATTTGGGGGTAGAGCCTGGGGAGGACCGGGACCTCTGTGGGGTACAATGCCCTATAGCATCCATTTTCTCTAGGGGAACTGATCTCTGCAGTCTGGATATGAGCTGTCATTCCAGGGGATCCCCAGGCCCCGCCTGGAATCCCTAGTTTCCCCACCATCAAGTTGCCCCAGAAAACAGCACGAAGGATGCTGGATCCAGGACCTTCAATACGCCAAACCCATCACATGTCTACTTGGAGACAAACCTCCTACCATATTGAAACAACTGACATTTGACTGTTTGTTGAACCTTGGATTGAAACATCTCCTTCTAAATTCCTGTCTTTTTTTAATTAATTTTTTATTTCTAAATTTTCCAACAACAAATCATAAACCAAGCAATAAAGCCATAGAGGGGACACAGAAACCAGTACAGGACCATAATAACAAATACAAAGTAATTCAGGAACACAGATTGATAACCAAGTGAAAGAGAACTTCAAAAGGCCAACATTTTAAACATGCTGTTAGCGAGTGAAAACAGAACAGAATTCTGACTAGACATGGTCAAAATTTAAACAGTTACGACTTTACAGGGTGAGTCTGCTAATCTAAATGCCTATCTTGGCTGATTCCAGTTGGGCCTTCTCACTTCCTGTTTGAATCTAGGTAATACGTGTTGGGCACGAAAGGAATAATTCCCAAAAGGCCTTCTGTCATTGCATTGTAAGGTTCTGGGAAGAGCCTTTTTCTTGTCTCGAGTCTCCACCAAGATCCTGTCCAATGCGTCACCAAACAGCCTCTTCCCCTGGAACGGGTAGGCTAAGACTATGTCTTTTGAACGGTCGTCTGCTTGCCAAGCACGTAGCCATAATGCTCTCCTGGCGACTACCGCTGAGGCCATGGCCCTAGAGGAAAAAATCATGGAGTCCAAGGTTGCGTCCGCTGAGAAGGACGTGGCCTTGAGTATTCTGTTAACGCTTTCATTCAGACGGCGATCGTTCTCCGGAATCAACTGAAGCAACTTTCTGGTCCAGACTATGGTCGCTCTGGATACAATGGAGGCCGCAGATGACGCTCGGATGGCCATGGCCAAGGCCTCGTGTACTTTCCTTAGCGCAAAGTCAGCCCTTTTGTCCGTGCCATCTCGGAGGGATACGTGACCGTCTTCCGAAAATAAACTTGATGAATGCAACGCTGCGACTGCTGCGTCAACCCGGGGCACCTGTAATAACTCATCGGCGTACGCCGGCAAGGCATATAATTTTTTAATGAAGTCCGGGAACCGCCGATTAGCCATAGGTTTGGACCACTCTGCCTTTAGCTGTCTCTCAAAGAACTGGGGGAAGGGGAAGACCTTTTCATTTGTGCTGGATCTAGGGGGAAGTCTTTCCTTTCTCTCTGGCCTGCGCTTTAAACCTGGTGCGGTGGGTGTCTGTTCCTCTCCCCCCTGCGCTTCCCGTAAGTTCAACGCTGCCAGTGTCTTAGACAGGAGGTATTGGTAGTCTTCTGATTTAAAAAACCTGGCGGATTGCGGAGGGACATCTATATCTTCTTCCTCCTCCGAGAGGAATACTCCCTCCCCCTTGTCATCTATACGGCTCTCCAAAGAGGGATCGGGACCCCTTAAAGGACTGCCCCTGCCTCTTTTCCTGCTGCCTGGCTCCTTTTGTGCCGCTTTAGTTGGCCATTTAATTCTTTCCGCAGCCGCTGGGACTACTCCTGATCTGTCACGCCTGGGGGGGAAAGGAGAGGAGGAAGGACCAGGGAATGCCCCATCTGATCTCACACGTCCCCGTTGGAAGGTATTCGCCAGCTCTTCCCTCACAGTTTGCCTAAGCCATGAGAAAAACACAGGAGAGAGATTGAGGGACCCCCGTTCAGCCACGTGGGTCCCCATCCCTGGGCCCGGCAGGGCGTCTCTGGGGCCGGCTGCCGGCTCCGTGGGAGCTGAAACGGGCGGCTGCAGTCCTTTCTGGCCGGTCCCCGAGCCGCTGGGCTGCTTTGCAGGCGGGGCAGGTCCCTCTCCGCAGCCCTCGTCCGGGCGCGTAAAATGGCCGCCGCTCGCGGTCGTCCTTTGCAAGCGGCGCCTTTTCGCGCGCTTTCCAGCTCCCCCGCAGGACGCCTTGGCCGCCCGGGCTGGGACGAGCCCGCGGTTGAGGTCCGCTAGGAGAGCCTCGAAGTCCTCTTCGGAGAGGGAGCCGTCGCTGCTGCTGCTGCCGCCCTCCGGCTGCTCCATGGCGCAGGCGGCGAAAAACCGGGGCAATGCGAGCCGAGAAACTGAGAAGAAGAAATGCTGTTCTTCGCTCTCCTCTTCTCTCTGACTCGGATACAGGAGAGAGAGAGAGAGAGGCAAAGAAGTGAAGGGAAAGGAAACCAAATACAGAATGAGCTTTGTAAAGAATTTAAGTATGCGAGATAAAAATGAAGTTGTATAAATGATAACGTTTGAGGGCGGGCGCACGGGGCTGCAGCGCCACACTGCAGAGCGACTGGCCAGCTTGCAAGATGCCAAATGAGAAGTCCCCACCCATCCGCACCAAATTAGGGGTGCCAGCCTGCAGGTGTGACCTGGGGATTCCCCCCCTGGGGATTCCCCCCCCCCCCCCCAGGACTACAGCTCATCTCCAGAGTAAAGGGATCAGTTCCCCCGGAGAAAACGGATGCTTCAGAGGGTGGACTCTCTACTGGGGACCTGGGGATCCCCCGGAATCACAGCTCATCTCCAGGCTCCAGAGATCAGTTCCCCTGGAGAAAACTGGAGGCTTTGGAGGGTGGACTGTACGGGCACTGTGCCAACACTGAGGTCCCTGACCTCCCCAGGCGCCACCCCCAAATCCCAACTAGCGATGCCAGCCTCCAGGTGGGACCTGGGGATCCCTCAGAATCACAGCTCCTCTCCAGAGTACAGAGAGATCGGCTCCCCTGGAGCAAAGGGAGGCTTTGGAGGGTGGACTCTATATGGCATTGTGCCCCCGCCCGAGGTCCCTGCCCTCCCCAGGCTCCATCCATCCCCAAATCTCCAGGAGTTTCCCAGCCTGGATCTGGTACCCTTATCCCCTGCTGGTGGCCCAGGGGGGGGGACCTGGCAACCCCGGGGCCTCTTTCTCCCCTCCCCCCGCCCCGAACCTCCCGCCGGGCTTCCGGGAGGCGTTTCGCAGGAGCCCCAACCACGGAGCAGGGGCCGCTGCCCTCCCCTGCAAACCCCACAAAGCGCCTCCCCGAGGCGGGAAACTCACGGGCGCCTCGGCTACAGCAGCTCCGGCCGCAGCATCTTCCCGGCCAGGAGGAGAGCACGCTGGGAGCGGAGGCGGCGCCGGGGCGGAGGAGGAGCCGGAAGGGAGGCGAGGCCGCCGGTGCTCTGGAGGCCTCCGTCGCGCTCTGCCGCCTGGCTCGGAAGGTAAAAGCTGCAGCGGGCCCGCTGGGAGGGGAGGAAGCTGCTGGGGATTTGGCGGTGGGGCCTGGGAAAGGCGGGGGCCTCTCAGTGGGATGTGATGCCAGCCTCCAGGTGGGACCTGGGGTTCCCCCGGAATCCTAGCTCATCATCTCCAGACTGCAGAGATCAACCCCCCCCCTCCCCCCGGAGAAAATGGAAGCTTTGGAGAGCGGACTTCAAGGCATCCTACCCACACTGAGGCCCCTGTCCTCCCCAGGCTCTGTCCCCAAATCTCCAGGAGTTTCCTAACCTGGAGCTGGCTGCCCTACCTACTCCCTTATTCCCTGCTGATGGCGCCGGGGGGGGGGGGGGGCTTGGCAACCCTATCCCCCTGGAATTGCGCCTCAGCTCCAGGCCGCAGAGATCAGTTCTCCTGGAGGAAATGGATGGTTTGGAGGGTGCATTGATGGACAGCCCCAGAAACTGTAGTTGAAGTGAGGACTTAAGGTATACTTCCGAGCCCTGGTTCCATAGGAATCTTATTAGCGCTAACCGTGGTTTGCATCAGTACGAGTGTATTGCTGTACCATGGTTAAAGCGAACCATAACAACATAAGAGAAGCCAAATGTTGGATCAGGCCAGTGGCCCATCCAGTCCAACACTCTGTGTCATACAGTGGCCAAAAACACCAGGGGCCCTCAGGAGGTCCAGCAGTGGGGCCAGGAGGTCCCTGTCCTCCCATGCCAAAGCGGGATATCTGCTCGTTAGAAGGGAATGTGAGCCCCCATGTCAGGTGCCCATATACGGACAGGAATCTGTACCTTGAGGTAGGCGAAGAAAATGGGGTGCCCCCAAAATAACTGACCATGTCACAGAACCATTCCTTCTCAGCCCTGCGTTGAACAGAAGTCATTCTTGCGCCCGAAGGTGGTTGTCATTTTGTAATAGTATTTTCACACCCTGGTTTCCTCTTCAGTATTCCCAGTTGTGCTCTGTGCTGTCTTGGTTCCTTAGAAACCTGCATGCCGCTGTCCCTTCTGAAACGGATTCCCCGGAAGCTGTTGCGTGCACGGCCCTTGACCGATTTGCGGTCCCACACCTTCATGGATCTAAAAGCCCTGGTTTCCGCGCTGAACGACTTCGCTTCGCTCTCGCTGGCCGAAAGCTGGGACAACGTGGGCCTCCTGGTTGAGCCCAGCCCGCCCCACGTTGTGAACACTCTCTTCCTCACCAACGACCTAATGGAGGACGTGATGGAAGAAGCCCTCCAGAAGAGGGCGGATCTCATTCTTTCCTATCATCCCCCCATTTTCAAGCCGCTCAAGCATATAACGTGGCAGACGTGGAAAGAGCGCCTGGTGATCCAAGCTCTGGAAAACCGCGTCGGCATTTACTCTCCCCACACGGCCTACGACGCTGCACCTCATGGCGTCAATGCCTGGCTTGCCAAAGGACTCGGTGAGGCACCCCCAATCAAATGATAGAATGATTTTCAAGAGTGTTGTGTTGATGCAAGGCAGGTTTCCTTTTGCTGCTGCCGATTCAGTCTTCTTGTGTGTTTTAAAAAAGGTGTTTTTACTGCTTTTTATGGTAAGCCGTTTTGCAAATCTTTTGGACCGAAGAGTGAGTGAAAAGCATTCCAAAGCTACAACCAAAGCTCCCTCTAAGCTGTGGAGTCTTGTGAGCAAAAAATCTACTTTTGGGAGCAACTGGTATTAAAGTTGTGAGCGAGTGATTTGGCTGCTGCATAAATTAGTTTGCTCTGGAGCCATCCTTCCTGAGCTAAGGCAAGAACGTGTGAACTGAAGGCTAAAAAACGGTGAGCGAGCTCACACTAACTCAGCTTAGAGGGAATACTGCTCTGGAGCTATCCCTCCTGAGCCAAGACAAAAATGTGTGAGCTGGAGGCTAAAAAACGGTGAGCTAGCTCTCACACCAACTCAGCTTAGAGGGAACACTACTCTGGAGCCATCCTTGAGCTATGACAAAAACTGTGAGCTAGCTCACACCGACTCAGCTCAGAGGGAACACTACTCTGGAGCCATCCTTGAGCTAAGACAAAAACTGTGAGCTAGCTCACACCAACTCAGCTTAGAGGGAACACTTGGAGCTATCCTTCCTGAGCTAAGACAAAAAATGTGTGAGCTGGAGGCTAAAAAACGGTGAGCTAGCTCACACCAACTCAGCTTAGAGGGAACACTTGGAGCCATCCATCCTGAGCTAAGACAAAATTGTGAGCTAGCTCCCACCATCTCAGCTTAGAGGGAACACTTGGAGCTATCCTTCCTGAGCTAAGACAAAAAATGTGTGAGCTGGAGGCTAAAAAACGGTGAGCTAGCTCACACCAACTCAGCTTAGAGGGAACACTGGCTAGAACCTTTCTCCATTACATGCTAGCTGGGTATTTTTTCCTCCCATATCTTATAATATTGTTTCAGGTGGGTAGCCTTGTTGTTCTGCAATAGAAGAGTGAGATTTGAACCCAGGAGCACCTTAAAGACCAACAAGCTCTTCAGGGTACAAGATTTTGAGAGTCCAAGCTCCCTTCATCAGATATCTGACTCTCAAAAGCTTATACCATGAAAATCTTCTTGGCCTTTAAGGTGCTACCGGATTAAAATCTTGCTCTTCTAATATTGTTCTCCGCATTGCCTGCCTGTGCTTACAAAGCACACTCCACACAGTGATCATAAAGCGTTGGAATACGACCATGAAATTCTACCAGCGCGCCTATGAAATGTTAAGATAATGGGTGAAATGTGTGGTGTAGTTTGGTGTAGTGGTTAGGAGTGCTGGCTCTAATCTGGGAGAACTGGGTTTGATTCCCCACTCCTCCACATGCAGCCTGCTGGGTGACCTTGGGTCAGTCACAGTTCTCTCAGGGCTGTTCTTTCACAGGCAGTTCTCAAGAGAGCTCTCTCAGCCCCACCTACCTCCCAGGGTGTCTGTTGTGGGGAGGGGGAGGGGAAGGAGATTGTAAGAATGTAAGAACATAAGAGAAGCCAGTGTTGGATCAGGCCAGTGGTCCATCCAGCCCAACACTCTGTCACACAGTGGCCAAAAACACCAGGTGCCATCAGGAGGTCCACCAGTGGGGCCAGGACACTAGAAGCCCTCCCACTGTTTTTCCCCCCCAGCACCAAGAATACAGAGCATCACTTGCCCCAGACTGAGAATTCCTATCTATGCCTTGTGGCTAATAGCCACTGATAGACCTCTGCTCCATATGTTTATCCAATTCCCTCTTCAAGTTGTCCATGCTTGTAGCCGCCGCCACCTCCTGTGGCAGTGAATTCCATGTGTTAATCACTCTTTGGGTGAAGAAGTACTTCCTTTTATCTGTTCTAACCCGACTACTCAGCAATTTCATGGAGTGCCCACGAGTTCTTGTCTTGTGAGAAAGGGAGAAAAGGACTTCTTTCTCAGCCTGCTCTGTCTTATGCATGATCTTATAAACCTCGATCATGTCACCCGTTAGCTGTCGTTTCTCCAAGCGAAAGAGCCCCAAGCTCTTTGTAAGCCGCTCTGAGACTCCCGAGTGAAGGGCAGGGGATAAATCCAATCTCTTCTGCTGCTGCTGCTTCAAGTATGAGTGTTAGCTGGTGGGCAGAGAGAGTTTTGCCAAACCTGCTTCTGTAAACGTTGCTTTTATTTTCCATCCTCTCTTTTTCTCAGGTGCCTGTACCACGATACCTTTGCACTCGTCCACCGCTTCCGAGTACCCGACCAAGGGGGGTTACCGGATTGAATTTAGCTCTTGCTCTCCTGAAACCGTTCTGGCAAGGCTGCGTGAGATGCCAGGGGTGTCCCTCGTGGCAGCAGTCCCTGCCAGGTACTCTTGCAGGCTGCACCAGGGGCTTTCCTTTCATGCTGGTACGCACAGGGCAGGTGGGCCGGTGTCCGTTCTCATGAACAGGGTATATGTGAGTAGTCAGCATTTTACCAGGCAGTCCTTGTGGAACGATAGAAAGTTATCACGGGCATGCAAAAAATAAAGTAATGGAGGATATCTTGATGCAGAAAGATTCCTGGATACCACTGGTTCCCAAAGTGGGCAGTATCATCCCCTGGGGGGGCGCTGGAACGATCCAGGTGGGCGGTAGGAGCCTTGGGTGCAGTTGGGGGGCGTTGAATAAAAATAAGAGGGGGGTGGAAGCATAAAGAAAGAAGAGTCCAGAACCTATCTAAAGCAGCTTTTTCCTGCCTTCTCCTGGTCTTCCCTGAGATCAGGGAAGGCGGGGGAGGCGAAGAGGGGTCCCCAGAGCCAATCACAGCCGTGCACTTACAAATTGCAAATGCATGTGCACCCTTGTAAGGCTGGGGTTGCTGCTGGGCTCTTGTGTGGTGGCTGCGGCTGGCTTCAGGTCTTCGGCTGCTGCTGCTGCTCTGTGCCTGCCTTGGCCTGCCTGGCTGCGTGGATCGTGGTGGATTCTACCTGCATCTTTTTGTCCACTTCTTGAAGGAAGATTTCCCGGGGGGCACTGAGTAATTTTTTTTTCTGAAAAGGTAGGCCAAATAAGTTTGGGAACCTCTGCTGTATACAGTAGCAGTAGAAAAGAGCCAGAGTCCAGGAGCACCTGAAAGACTAACAAAATGTGTGGCAGGGGACAAGCTTTCGGGAGTCAATGCTCCTCCTTCAGACTCACGAAAGCTCCTACCCTGCCGCATATTTTGTTAGTCTTTAAGGTGCTACTGGACTCTTTGCTCTTTTCTTCTGCTACTGACAGACTAACACAGCCTCCCGTCTCAATCTGTATACAGTAACCCGTTGTAGTAACAGGCAGGCCGGAAAATGAGTCTATTCTTGTCTTGGAATCTGGCAAAGGGAGCTTTGACTCTCAAAATCTTCTACCCTAGGAACTGTGTTAAATTTTAGCTTATATCCTAGAAATCTTCAGGTGGGTAGCCGTGTTGGCCTGAAGTGATAGAACAGAGTTTGAGGCCAGCGTCACCTTTAAGACCAACTGAATCTGAAGAAGCGTGCCTGCACACTAAAGCTTATACCCAGAATTAAACTTTGTCAGTCTTAAAGGTGCCACTGGACTCAAACTTTGTCTTAGAAATCTTGTTAAACTTTGACTCGAATCTTGCTTTTTGATCTGAACATAAGAATATAAGAGAAGCCAATGCTGGATCAGGCCACATGGCCCATCCAGTCCAACACTGTCACACAGTGGCCAAAAACACCAGGTGCCATCAGGAGGTCCAGCAGTGGGGCCAGGACACTAGAAGCCCTCCCACTGTTGCCCCCCACCAAACACCAAGAATACAGAGCATCACTTGCCCCAGACTGAGAGTTCCTATCTATACTTTGTGGCTAACAGCCACTGATGGACCTCTGCGCCATATGTTTATCCAATTCCCTCTTGAAGCCAGCCATGCCTGTAGCCACCACCACCTCCTGTGGCAGTGAATTCCATGTGTTAATCACTCTTTGGGTGAAGAAGGACTTCCTTTTATCCATTCTAACCCGACTGCTCAGCAATTTCACTGAGTCTGGTTTCATTGTTCCATCTGATTCATTGATCATTCTACTAAAGTGATTATTAACTTGGTGTTAACACAAGTCCTCGTGGTGGGGGGGAAGTGCCGTCAAATCGCAGCTAACTTGTGGTGACCCCATAGGGCAGGGGGTCCCCAACTTTTTGAGCCCGTGGGCACCGTTGGGATTCTGTCAGCGTGATGGGCGTAGCCACAGAATGGCTGCTGCAGCTTACCTTCAGCCCTACAGGGAAGATCTTTGTGCTGTGGAGGCAACTTCTGCCAAAGTGACATTTTAAAAAACCTGCATGGCCAGTCAGAAGCCTTGCTAGAGAAAAGCTCTCCCTGGCCTCAGCCACTTTCCAAGAACACCTGGTGGGCACCAGGAAAGGTGCACACTACACAGGGGCTTTCCTTTCATGCTGGTATTTGCAGGTCAAGTGGGCATATATGTCTTGTTAACGTGAACAGGGTATATGTGAGTAGCCAGCATTTTACCAAGGCACCCACAGGCATCACGCTAGGGACCCGCGCCATAGGGTTTTCAGGGCAAGAGACGTTCAGAGGTGGCTTGCCATTGCTTGCCTCCACACGTGCAACCCTGGACTTCCCTTGGTGGCCTCCCGTCCAAATACTAACCAGGGTCGACCCTGCTTAGCTTCCAAGATCTAATGAGATCGGGCTAGCCTGGGTCGTCCAGGTCAGGGCAAATTCTTCGTACTGCTCGTCCAGCGGGAGAGATTTTGCATTCTGTTACTGCTATCCTAAAATTAGTGCTCTTTTCTTCATCTAACAGAAAGCAGGTGGCTCTGTACTTTTCCTCTCTGTAGTCCAGGGACTGGGTCAGGTTCTTAAGATATTAGCTGCCTTTGAGAGCCAGTTTGGTGTAGTGGTTAAGTGCACGGACTCTAATCTGGGAGAACCGGGTTTGATTCCCCACTCCTCCCCTTGCAGCTGCTGGATGACCTTGGGCAAGCCATAGCTCTGTACCAGCTGTTCTCTCAAGGACAGTTGTCTCAGAGCTCTCTCAGCCCCACCTACCTCACAGGGCGTCTGTTGTGGGGAGGGGAAGGGAGAGGAGTTTGTAAGCCGCTCTGAGACTACAAGTGAAGGGTGGGGTATAAATCCAATCTCTTTTCTTCTTGATTGCCATCCTTTTAAAGCATTTCTGTTGACGATTTTTCCAAGGGTTGATGGGGAAGAGCAGACCCACGTCAGCGTGAATTGTACCCAGCACGCCTTGCTGCGAGTGATGGCCTTGCTTTCCCAGGACAGCCCTCTCTATGAAAAGACTGAAATCATCTCCTTACAAAAGGTAAAAACCACCGACTGGTGGAGGCCCTTTCCCAACTCATGTTCTGCCCCACCTCCTTTCTCAAGACAAAAGCTCCAGAAATGAAAAGCTTCAAGACAGAATGACAGAAATGAAAAGCTTCAAGACAGAGACAGATTTACGTTTTCAGAAAGAGCGGGGATGAAGGAGGCTAGCCCGGGATTACTCCTTCCTTGCTGAATGGTTCATGAAGAACGGAAAGTCTGATGTCGTACGTTGCTGGCCGTGCTAGCCCATCCATCAGGCTCACTTGGTCGATTGCCTGTGGCAACAGAGGTGGAGGGGGGCAGAAGGCCTGGACGACTAATGGGCTGTCCCACTGCTCCTCTGCAGACTCTAATCTGGGAGAACCAGGTTTGATTTCCCCACTCCTCCACATGCAGCTGCTGGTGTGACTTTGGGCCAGTCACAAGTTCTCTCAGAGTTGTTCTTTCAAGAGCAGTTCTCAAGAGAGGTCTCTCAGCCCCACCTACCTCACAGGGTGTGTGTTGTGGAGAGGGGAAGGGAAAGGAGATTGTAAGCTGCTCTGAGACTCCTTTGGGTTGTGAAGGGCGGGGTATAAATCCAGTCTCCTCCTCATTTTCTTCGTCTCCTGTGTCTTCCTGTGGGGCTTAGCCTGCCCTGTGGGGCTTCCTGTGGGGCTTAGCCAGCCCTCCTCCAGAGTGGGGACTGGCCACAAGCAATGCTTCCTCTAAGCTGTGGAGTCCTTTGAGCAAAAATTCTACTTGGTGAGCTGCTGGAATCAAAGTTGTGAGCGAGCGATTTGGCTACTGCATAAACCAGTCTGCTGTGGAGCTCTCCTTTCTGAGCGAAGGCAAAAATGTGTGAGCTGGAGGCTAAAAAACTGCAAGCTTGCTCACACTAACTCAGCTTAGAGGGAACACTGGCCACAACCAGGTGTGTCATTCACTGGCCGGGGGGTCACGTTTCCCAGACTGCACATGCCATGGGCTGCATGCAGCCATCCCTGGTCCTGGCACGCTCAGGCCACACACCGCCCTCTCCGGACCCAGCATGGCATATAAGGGGAGGCAAGCCGCAGTAGAGAAGGCATTTCCCACAGGGCCCTTGCTTGGGTTTGTAAGAGGTAATAGGAAAGTGGATCTTCCACTTGCTCCTGGGACCAGTGAAGCCTTTTATGAATGAGAAGTATAAGGGGGGGGGGTGGAGTGCCAAGGTTTATAGCTTGCCTATGGCACCAGAAAGCCTTGGGCGGGCCCCGATTTATGGATTCATCTGGAAGCTCAGAAACCGTGTCTAGAGATGTGTTTGGGTCATATATTACGTCCTTTGGGTTGGGTCCAGGCTGAATTTTCAGTCAGCATAATAGAACTTTCCTGCCTCTCCCATTCTATTAATTGCCACACAATGGTCCGCAGGGACAGGGGACCCTTAAGAATGACGTGGGGGGGGGGTGGTCCTGCAGTGGAAATTTGTGGAAGTTGCCGGTTTAGTCTGGATGCAACCCTTTGCTTGCTTGAGGCCAGTATTCCTTTCATGAAGGAGCTCTGATCATCATGAATAGACTTAAGCTCTCAGAACTGAGAGCTGAAAAAAAATTAGATCCAGGTGGGCAGCCGGGTTGGTCTGAAGCAGTAGAACAAAGTTGAAATTGCTGAGCAGTCAGGTTAGAACAGATAAAAGGAAGTCCTTCTTCACCCAAAGAGTGATTAACACGTGGAATTCACTGTCACAGGAGGTAGCAGCGGCTACAAGCATGGTTGGCTTCAAGAGGGAATTGGATAAACATATGGAGCAGAGGTCCATCAGTGGCTATTAGCCACAAAGTATAGATAGCAACTCTCAGTCTGGGGCAAGTGATGATCTGTATTCTTGGTGTTTGGGGGTGGAGGAACAGTGGGAAGGCTTCTAGTGTCCTGGCCCCATTGCTGGACCTCCTGAGGTTTTTGGCCACTGTGTGACACAGAGTGTTGGACTGGATGGGCCACTGGCCTGCTCCAACATTGGCTTCTCTTATGTTCTTATGTTCCAGGGGCACCTTCAAGATCAACAAAGGTTTGTTCAAGGTATGAGCTCATACCTTGAATAAAACTTTGTTGGTCTTAAAGGCACCAATTGGACTCCAACTTTAAAAAAAAATAGAGAAACCAGACTTTGTGGTTCATAGCAGATAGCTGATTTTAAAAACATAACATTTCAGCAACTTCTTAATATGTTACGTTACATGTGCATTTATTTATGGAAACTGATTCTGCCCCCCCCCCCCCCCCACACACACACATCATGGTGGCTGATTGTGGGTCTGCATGTACTGCAACTCTTTAATTTTTGCTTCTTTACAGCCTCCGCTTCAAAATACCGGAATGGGGCGGTTATGCACCTTAAAAGAATCGGTGGCTGTATCTGTCTTGATCGAAAGAGTGAAGAGCCATTTACGACTGCCTCATGTCCGCCTGGCCCTCGGAGCAGGGAAAACGCTGGGTATTACAACTATAGGATTGGGTTTTTCTCACAGGATTCATATCTTGGCCATAGACATGCAGGAACACAATTCCTGAAGATGATCAGTTGCCTGTGTTCTGAAGTAGAATGTGTGCTTGTGGGACTGGGATCAGAGTACTTCGTTATAACGGGGTTTTTTAATTGCTTTAGATGGGTAGATAATCCAGTACCGAGTATACTTTCAAAAATTGCATGAACGTGCCGTTGACTGGAATGGCTGAAAAACCGGTGTAGATGGGTTGAAACTGGGCCTCCCAGTCCCCTGGTTGGTTATACCATTGTTTCCAGCAATTCCTAGAGTCTGGATGACTTCCGGGTTTTCCCACAAGTGATGTATGGACACAGCTGACGTGCCCTCTCCGTATCCCCATGCCCAATCCTCCTGCCATTTGCCAGGCTCAGCCTGGAAACTCTACCCGAAACAGGTTTTGATCAACTATCCACAGCTTTCCAAGGTCTCAGGCAGAGGGAGGGCCCCCTTGATGCTATATGTTGCACTCAGACCCTCATGCAAGGATCTGTGCTGTACCCCTGAACAATGATCCTGCTGTACAAAGTGCTTTCTTTCTCTCCTTAGAGTAGCAAACACATTTAGCAGTGCAATTCTTTGTCTTGTAGAATCTGAGGTGAAGGTGGTTGCTCTCTGTGCTGGTTCAGGAACAAGTGTCCTGCAGGGAACAGAAGCAGATCTCTATCTCACAGGTAAGAAAACTATTCTTTTACCACGTTCTGCTAGAATAATCGCAGGGAAGCAGTTGAAATGGGACAGTGTCTGCTTCTTGTCCGTTGCCTTTTCCAAAGGCCCCAAACACATCTCAGTGTTGAGACTTCATTTAAAAATTGCAGTGTGCATCCCAGCCTTCACTTGTGCGTGGCCTGCAAATGGAAGACTTCGTTATTTGTAACAAACTTCCAATTAGTTGTACCATCCCTATCAAACAAAACTGTGTACAAACTGAGCCAGTTGGGTGTAGTGGTTAAGTACGCAGACTCTAATCTGGGAGAACCGTGTTTGATTCCCCACTCCTCCCCTTGCACTTGCTGGATGACTTTGGGCAAGCCATAGCTCTGTACCATCTGTTCTTTCAAGGACAGTTGTCTCAGAGCTCTCTCAGCCCCACCTACCTCACAGGGTGTCTGTTGTGGGGAGGGGAAGGGAAAGGAGTTTGTAAGCCCCTCTGAGACTCCAAGTGAAGGGCGAGGTATAAATCTAATCTCTTCTTGTGTATGGCGGTTTGCTTCTTTCTTGCAAATCAGAGGAATATATACTGTGGTGCTGTACTGATCCCGGTGGGGACAACGCAGGCAAGTGCCGATGCACAATCCCAGAGCTACATATGGTTGATTATTCTGTGCTCCTAACAGATTACAAGTCATGTGGTTCTACCCTCTTACAAGGGCCTCCTCTTGATTGCACCGACAGGAGAGATGTCCCACCACGACGTCCTGGATGCTGTCGCAAAAGGCATCACGGTGATTTTGTGTGAGCACAGCAACAGTGAACGAGGTTTCCTTCAGGAGCTGCAGCTACTGCTGGCGGCTCACCTGGAGAACAAGGTCCAGGTCATCGTTTCGGAGAGGGACAGAGATCCACTCCGAGTGGTGTAGAAGTTCACACTGCGAAGGTCAGAACTTCATCGTGTTCTTCACGGGCTTAACGCACAACCCAGCGGTGATGGGGACGAAGAGGAAGAATGTTAAGAGCCAGTTCAAGTCCTCATGTCTGACCCAGTCCTTTTGATCAGATGCACACTGGGAGTTCCATGCTTGGAGCTTATTCCCCAGGTCTGTACAGGCCTGAATTCAATCAGAATTGTAGGGAGAGGAGGGTTTAAGCTTCCACATGCTGTCTTCCTGTAGGTGACATGGTTCTAGGGAGCAGCTGTTGACTCTACTGGGGAAACCTGCATGAAGTCCATCCATATATCCATAGACGCTACAAAGGAGCAAGAAGGTGCTTAAGCACGTTTTCCCCATATACTAGGGATCCCGATCTGAATCCAGCCTCCGTATGCCTGGGAATTAAGCTTCAAGCACAGAACTCCAGCACACCTCTGGTAGAAAGGACCTGGGTGGATGTGTGGGGGACATTATGGACATGTGGATTGGCCCCGAGATGGTTTCTAAAGAGTCGGTAACACAGAATCTGTTAGTGAATAAAATGGGCTGCTGCTAAACCTGTTTGCAACGTCTGATATCCTGTATCACATTTGTGAAAACCTATTCCTGTAATTTTATTTTGTCCAGACTTCGATTTTTGTCATTAAGGACTGCATCCTGAAACCCATCCCACTAATGGCAGACCTTTTCTTCAGGGGAAGGAGCTTCTTAAGGTGGCAGAGAGCTCTCCCATTAGGAGAATAGATAAGGGGTTGAATCCTCTTTATCTCTGTGTGGCAGCCATCCCATCAAATTGTAGCATCTCTTGAGGTAGGTTAGTGGAAGAAACTTGGCCAGGACTGTGTACTAAGCTTCAAGGTGGAAAGGGCGGAGTTGAGCCCAGTTTCTTCCAAAGAGGTCCACATGCTATGTTTACTACAGATCACTAAACTCGCACACATGTGAAACACGCCCAGTAATGGGACAGTCAATCCAAGCGGAAAGAGCTGAAAGATCATTCAACTTCAGCAAGTCTTCAGATAAGAGGATACCTGTAAAGCAGTCATTGGAAGTTCGTATCTAGATAAGCACTCGATTAGTCAAAGCCATCCTTAGCAAGTCTTGGATAAATTCTCCATGTATAAAATTTAATCCAATTAGAAAGGGATTCCCCACCCCACCAAGCAAGGAAAATAAATGTAGCCAGGTCCATCTACAGCACAGCAATCACTGGAACTGAGGAGGGCAATAAAAAAATTGTGCTGCTTTTCCCATTAGGTGCAATATACACCCGAGGAAAATAAAACGGGACACTGCTACTTTACTAAACTTGTCGATAGTTCCTTGAGCACCTAATAAACTAGGTACCAAACAGAACATGTACAAAGAGATGTCTGGTCCAAATAGGCTCGGAAACTAGGAGCAAATATGAAGGACTGTCTCCTTCCATATATTCCTGTACCCCAACTGTGGTCTAACTTAGCTAGTTACACTTTACCTAGGATGTGGTAGATTCTTTAGACCACTTGTCAAAAGTGTAAGCTGACAAAGCTCTTAGACCATCTGTATTGCTTTTATTGTGAAGTCTGTGTGCAGTGAGCTTCTGTGTTCCCCCTATATTTTGTTTTGCCTCTATTTCCACCCCTTTTGACTCCAACCACTCTCTCCCCCCCCCCATTAGAATGAACTTTCCATTTAGATTTTTTTTGGCATCGTTTTGGTATAGTGTATTTCTCTTAATCTCTTCCCTGTATGCTAGACTGCCCGGAAGTGACATAATTCCCCTTAACCCTTTGTAGTAGGTCAGTCTTGATATTCTCAGGAAATCCTGAGTGGTGGCAGCTGTTATCAGGTTCTTGCCAGGGAACCCTTAAGTTTCCCAGCAAGGAAACTTCTCCCGCCTCTTTCCGTCTCTCACACACCACATGGTGCAAGTTGCCAAGGACCTTAAAACTGAGGACAGGCACTTCTGAGGTACATGAAAGGGCATAAAGACATGTGCATCCTGGAATCCTTTCTCTGAACATTCGTTTATGGATGCCGAACAATCACAGGTGACAGAGTCAGTATGATCTAGTTTAGATTAGCAGGTGAGGAAATTTAGAATCATAGAATCACACTGAGTTGGGAGGGGCCACACAAGCCGTCTAGTCCAACCCCCTGCTCAGTGCAGGATCAGCCTAGAGCATCCCTGAGAAGTGTTTGTCCAGCCGCTGCTTCAAGACTGCCAGTCAGGAAGAGCTCACCCCCCCACCCCCCCAGGCAGCTGATGCCACTGATGCTCAACTCTTACTGTCCTCATGTCTAGCCAGTCCCTTCCTGCCCTTAATTTAATCCCATGATTGCAAGTCCTCTCCTCCGCTGCCCACAGCCCCTGCCCTCCTCTAAGTGACAACCCTTCAGATACTTCAAGAGAGTCACTGTGTTCCCCCCTCAGCCTCCTCTTCTCCAGACTGAACATTCCCAAGTCCCTCAACCTTTCCTTATAGGACTTGGTCTACACCCAACCTCTAATTTCTATATAAACTTCATCTCAGCCTTTACCCAAAACTTTGAATGTGTATCTTCTAATATCAGAAAACGGGGTCAATAATCCAGCATGACAGAACTGCACACCAAGAACTATTGCACAATTTAAAAAATATTATTTTAAGTATTACATCTTTTTTACTTTTGACGTCACCGGGAAGATTTTTTCATTAAGGCTAGAAGTTTTACTATCGGAGACATCCTTTCCTCTGGTGTCCGTGTGTTGCTCTTGTCCGTGTTCAGACTCCTTGCTGGGAATCTTGGTCTCCTAGAGGTGCTGGCAGCCAGACAGACAACCGGGCGTGTTTTCAAGCAATAAGTTACTCCTATCAAGCCCTTTTCTCCAGCAGGCTTATGAACAGAAAGGCACGTTGCTATTGACAACTGACATTTGTCTAGAGAGTTAAGAGGACAGCCGCGACGGGAAACCTGAGCAGACTGAGAAGTTGGCCTTGCTTACGTAGTACTTCGCTCCATTATTGTAGGTAGACTCCTGAGATTTGAGAATGGCGACACGGCGGGAAGTACTCCAGCATTCTTCGAGGGCAGCTCTAATGGAATAGGAGCGACTTCAAACTTCACTATCTTTTTCTAAAAAGTCCATCAAGGTCCCAGTGTCCACAGGAATTAATAAATATTCCACTCCATCAGCACCCTGAAAACAAGGGACACGATATATTAGAACATGCCATAAGCACAACAAGATGTTTTTGTTCAGCCTGACCAATATATTCCAGTGTACCAAAATGCACATGTAGCGTAGCCTAACCTGTTCTGAGTGACTTTCCCCACTAAAGGAGAAAGGGATTTTGAGTTAGCATGCCATACGTGTTGTATGGTATTAACACCAAGTATGTGCACATTATGGTTTGTTTCAATAGGAGGAGGAGGAGGAGATTGGATTTATACCCCGCCCTTCACTACCTGAAGGAGTCCCAGAGCGGCTTACAAACTCCTTTCCCTTCCCCTCCCCACAACTGGCACCCTGTGAGGTAGGTGGGGCTGAGAGAGCTCTTTCCAGAACTGCCCTTGAGAGAACAGCTCTGATAGAACTATGGCTTGCCCAAGGTCATCCTGCAGGTGGAGGCATGGGGAATCAAACCCGGTTCTCCCAGATGAGAGTCTGCGCACTTAGCCGCTATACCAAATAGCTTACACGTGCGCGTGTGGTATTCCTGTCTTAATTCAGAGGGCAAATTCACCACGGTAGTTCTACCGGCATTCGTCGTTCACCCATATTCTCTCAGCACAGTTTCTCCCTGCAGCATGGGCATCAAACTGCGATAGGACCTCACTCACCCTTTTTGTCCGAATGAGCTTATGATCCCTGAATTCTGTAAGCTGGGCCCTGAGGGTTAGGTCACTGTTGACCAAGAAGGCCTCTCGACACTGTTGGTAGAAATCTTGGAAGGGAAGCCCTATTAGGAAAGAAAAGTAACAAAATATCCAGCGTTAGAGGTTTTATAAACCTCTGTCATGTACTTCATAGAATCTAAGTCCCCCAAGTCTTTTTTTTTTTTTTAAATAAACCAGAGGTCCCCAGCCTTTATGAACCTGCAGGCACCTTTGGAATTCTGACACAGCCGACCTTCAGTGACACACAGGGAAGACCCTTGTGCTGTGCTGGCAGCTGCTGCCAAATCAACACTTTTAAAAATCTGCCCAGCCAATCAGATCTCCAAGAGTTAATCAGAAGCCTTGCTGGGCAAAACCCCTTGTGGCTCAAGCGGAACAGACACATGCCTACCCTGTTGAGAAGTGTGACCGAAACCCTAACACCTTACTGGGGCTCAGGAGTGCCACCAAGAGCATCTGGGATCTTGGGACACATAGAATAGCCCATTCATTTCCATGCCACATTGGGCCATCCTGCAAAACCTAACCTTTTTTTTTGAACAAAGGACAAGTCGGTTTGGGCCAGACCACCTATTTGTTAGAAGTTTAGGACTGTTATCAGATGCTTGACAGGTAAAATTGTCATTTTAATAATTTTCTAACTGGTAACAGTAGCCTATGATACCAAGTACAGGGATTTTGCATAAGACTGGCTACATCGGCTTATCACCCTTAGAAAGGAGGCTGGCTCTGCTGACGATAAATATCTGGATGTTTGAGAATTTCCCTGGTCTCCAGTAGAACAGCATGAAACTGGGGCCCACAGTAGTTTAAAGACTCCTCCACCTTGTTACTCCAAAGAACCCCACACGTGCTCTGAGGAACAGACCAGGTAAAGTGTAAGCAGCTAATCTGGACCAACTTTATTGCTTGTATTTGGAAGTCTCTGCGCTGTGAGTTCGTGTGCTTTCCCCCTGTATTTTGTTTTGCATCTTTTCCCACCACTATTTGAACCCATCTGCCCTTTCCCTCTCCCTCCTCTTTTATAATAAACATTTTAATAAAGACAATTTTGGGCTTTGTGTAGTACGATCTGTTTCTCTGGGATATTTCTCTTCCCTATGTGACAGATTGCATGGGCACTACATAGTTTGTTATAGGTATGCTCCTGGGTTTCCACCCTTCATTATTGGTCTTGTACTGCCCAGGCTAGCCCAATCTCATCAGACTGCGGAAGCTAAGCAGAGTCGGGCCTGGTTAGCACTTGGATGGGAGACCTCCAAGGAATACCTGGGTCATGATGTGGAGGCAGATCATGGCCAAACCACCTCTGTCTCATTTCCTGGAGAGTAGATTGCACTGGTCTTAGTAAATCAGTCACTAAGGTATTCATTGCCCTCAAAATATCCTCGCGAAAGTCTCGGAGGTCGCGCCTGGTAAGTAACACATTCGTGTCTTCTTCCATGGTTGGGGAATCTTCCGCCGCCATTTTGCAGGGCCCCGAGGCCTCCGGAGTCAAAGGAGACTGGGCGTTGGACGGGGAAAAATAAGCTTTTACCGAGGCTTTTTCGGGTCTAAGTGATCCCGTGCCTGAGCTCGTTAATTTCCTGGAGGGTTTCTTCGGCATGGAAGCGAAAAACGCGGTTTCTAATTGGGATTTCGGGGGGTTAGAGCGGGAGCTCTCTCTTTACGCCTCCGCCATGCGCCGCTAGCTCCGCCCCCTCCGCCAAACCACCTCTTGAATGTCTCCTGCCTTGAAAACCTGACAGGGTCACTGTAAGTCAGTCTAGATGTTCTAATGGCAATTGTTTACCAGGGTGCTGTCTAGGGAGCCCTTGGTCTAAGGGAGTTTCCCAGTACGGAAAGGCATCTTCCCCCATTCCTTCTGTAACGGTATGGGAAAAAATAATGTATTGCTACTGTAAACTACATGACTTACTGTGTTGAAAGACCATATTCTTCCATCATGAAGACAGATCTTTATAAACTACAAATTAAACATTCTAAGACTATCCAATATGTGGTTACTGAAGAGGAGAGAAAATCTTTTCTAGAGCCTCCAGTATAAAATGAGTATGTTCAGAGTTAGGACTTAGGCAAAAATAAATATCATCTCCAAAGTCACGGCTCAGCATGGGGATTCCTACAAAGAATGTGAGGTTTTTATACCTCTTCCTAGTAGTTTTACAGTAATGCAGTTTACAACAGCAATACATCTTTTTTTTCTTATCAACAAAACCAGTTTCAATCTCTAATACTGGCAGTGACAGCAATACTCCAGTCTTGTCCTAAAGAAAATAAAACACACACACCAGAATTCATCACATTATGACACTGGTTACCTGGGTATGAGGGGTTATCTTTATTCTCCAATTGATACTGCACCAGAAGCCTAAAAATACCCCTGAGGGTTTAAAAAAAATAAGACATAATGTATTTAAATAAGACACAGAACTTTCCATTTTCAGCATACAACTACCATAGGGATATTAAAAGAAAATAAGAGTCTTTAAAATCCACTGCAGTACAAACCAAGTAAATAAATAAAAAGTTGTCCCATTCAGTCCTGGAACAGATCCCTGCTCCATGCGTCGACTTACCCAGTTTCTCTCTTCCAAACCCATATTACTGAAAAACCACCCTTTTCACCCACTGGCCTTTATCAAAAGAGCTCTTTTCTAAGGGATGCTTTATCTTTTTGCAGTTACACTGATTGAGATATGCAAATAAACATTTTTTTAAATGGAAGCACGATGGATTTTTAAGGTTCCCTGTTTGAAAACTGAGAGGAGGCAGACAAGGTTGGTAAAAATGTGTATTACTACATGACCCCTCGTATGCCTGGAGAGGTTTGGTGTCTTATCTGTGCCAACGATCTGAAAATCAGGCAATGCTAATACTCGGACACAAGGGACACATAACAGCACAAGGCCTTTGTTTCAGTAACTACAAGCCAGAGACTGTTTACCACATAAACAGAACAAAGTTTGAGTCCAGTGGCACCTTTAAGACCAACAAAGCCTAATTCTGGGGATGAGCTTTCGGATATCTGAAGAAGTGTGCATGCACATGAAAGGCTATACCCAAAATTAAACTTTGTTGGTCTTCAAGGTGCCATGGGACTCAAACTTAGTTCGGTCGCTTCAGACCAACGTGGCTGCCCACCTGAATTCAACATAAATAGTTTATGAGAAAAAACAAGCCCCCCCCTCTCTGTGAATTACCGCAGATGTTCCCAGCTGCTGCCTGATCCCTTACCTTGCATTAGGGGTGAGACTGTGCACGACATGCGTGAGAGAGCTCAAAGCCAAAGAGCCAGACTGCTTGATCAACATGGAGTTCTCATAGGACGTTTCTTCCACATAAGGGCTATAGGTAGTCGTTTCGTACCACAGCCAGTTATATAGGCTTTGCTTTGCCTGATCCCACACTACAAAGGAAGAAGACTACAATAAGCAAGCAGGAGAAGAAGAGGAGGAGATTGGATTTCTATCCCGCCCTTCACTACCCGAAGGATCTCAAGAGTGGCTTACAATCCGTTTCCCTTCCCCTCCCCACAACAGACACCCTGTGAGGTAGGTGGGGCTGAGAGAGCTCTGAGAGAACTACCCTTGAGAGAACAGCTCTTGAAAGAACTTCCGACTGACCCAAGGTCACACCAGCAGCTGCATGTGGAGTGGGGAATCAAACCCGGTTCTCCCAGATTAGAGTCTGCGCTCCTAACCACTACACCAAACTGAAATCTATAAAATGTGGTTTAATGGAGAGGTATGGGGCAGTATTTCTCACAAGATACTGTAACGTTAGAATGTTTTAAATTAGGAGTTGAATTCTTTATCCTTCTTGAGAAATTCACAGCACCTGAAGTGGCCTTACCATGTACACTAAAAAGCATGAAAGTGACAGATGGGTAATATTTTCAAACATTTGCTACACAGGAGTGCTTTCCAGTATGTAAACATGTAGTTTGATGTTGTGCAGGGGTTAGAATGCTGGACTGGGATCTGGGAGACCCAGCTTCAAATCCTTGACTCTGGTGGGCTACCTTGGACCACATGGTACCTACTCAGCCTGACCTACGACACAGGATAGGTTGTCAGGGCGCAACGGGAGGAGGAGAGCAAAACGTGCTTCCCTTGGGTCTTTGGAGGGAGGGGGCAGGTTCCATCTGTGCCAGGCAGGCAGGCATTGGAAGCACTTCTTGCCATTCCCTTCTGTGAGGTTCTTGCTACTTGGGGAAACGGTTTTACTTTTAAACACTCCCTTTGCATATAAACTTGGTAGTGTTCTGCTGCCACCAGGAATTAAAAATTCCAAACCACTCTCGTTTGGTAGTATGGCCTAGGGTCTGGGCACTTCAGAGGACTATGTGGCCCTGAGGAAGGGCGGTACTGATTTCTGGGATAAGTTTAAAACAAAAACTGATTTATTTAATAAAGAACAAAATAGGTCTTCTGGTTATTTTGAACGGTTGCTGAAGAAAGGAACTTGTATATATAACCGGCAATACTTGGGGCTACAAGCAGTCTCTCCAACTCCACTCTAACAGGCTTATATCTCTCTTTTATATATATACAGACTGGAAAATCTAAGAATCTGGCAAATCTCTTTGGGTTTTTTTTACACTGAATAGAATCAACTCTCTGAGTCACACAGACTAAATTGTTGCTCTTATCCACTCGGAAAAAGACTCAGAAATCCCATAGTCACACAGACTATGATCACTCTTCAGACTTCACACACAGAATCCTTCACAGACACCCTCCCACACAGATTCCTCTCAGAACCAATCCTCCTCCCACACTCTCAGTCATCAGCCAATCAAAATCACACTTGTCTCCCTCTATCACCCTCCTTGCAGTACTGCAGTCACACTAAACATTTAAAGGAACACACACACACACACCAAAACATGAAATCATTACACCTTCTGTGCCAGGATTTTTTTTTTAGGGCTGCTGTTGTACCACTCCTCTGGGATGAGCAGAGTTAAAACTGGTTCCACACAGAAATGAAACACAGCGCTGTATTCCCACGGCAGTCCCACAATGCCCCCTGGCCAGGGCAGAAGCAGGTGGTAAATACTGATCCTCAGAGTGTCACCAGGAAGGCAGCGAAGGAGGCTTTCCCACTCTCCTTACCTTCAGTACCAGTACCACCCCCACCCCCCGCCACTTGCAGTGGGTAAGTGACAAGAAGGCTTTTCCTGGGCATTTTGCTTATTTAAAACCTTAGGGGACACCGGCAAAACTGCTTTTTTAAAAAAGTGGCAAACAGTCAACATTCAGCTTCACCCAGACTTGCTTCTGTGCCGTCCAGGACAAAAGCTGCCCCTCCTGATGACGTGATCTGTCAGCTCTATTTTACTGTTAACCAACAACAGAAACGAAACAACCAAACACTTCCAACAAAAAGCACTCAAACAAACAAACAAACAAACACAAGCTTGTGTCCTCTCATTGTTATTTGGGCCCATCAGTTCCAGAGGATCAGCTGTGTTAGTCTGCGGGCAGCAAAAATAAATGGGAGTCTTCTGGCTCCCTAAAGACATGCCCTAATCTGAATTCCTCTTTGAAAATACAGCTGTTTAAAAATAATGAAGGCAGAGAGTCAGTGTCATGTAGTGGTTAAGAGCAGTAGACTCTAATCTGGAGAGCCAGGTTTGATTCCCCAATCCACATGAAGCCCGCTGGCTGACCTTGGGCCAGTCACAGCTCTCTCCGAGCTCTCTCAGCGGCACCTATAAGGTGCCTGTTGTGGGGAAGGGAAAGGAAGGCGATTGCCAGCCACTTTGAGAGACACAGGAGGCCTGCTGGCTGACTCTGGGCCAGTCACCATTCTCTCAGGACTCTCTCAGCCCCACCTGTCTCACAAGGTGCCTGTTGCGGGGAGATGGAGGGAAGGCAACTGAAAGCCACTTTGAGACACATGAGGCCTGCTAGATGACCTTGGGCCAATCACAGTTCTCCCAGAAATCTCTCAGCCCCACCTGTCTCACAAGGTGCCAGTTATGGCAAAGGGAAGGGAAGGAGATTGCAAGCTGCTTTGAGACTCCTTAGGATAGAGAAAAGTGGGATACAAAAACCTACTCTTCTTTTTCTTCTTCACATGACAGGGCGTTTTAAAATAGGCACAACCAGAAAAGGGCAGGGCAGTGTTCTCTCTAAGCTGAGTTAGTGTGAGCCAGCTCACAAGATTTTACACACTCACACATTTTCGTCTTGGCTCAGGCAGGATGGCTCCAGAGCAAACTCATTTGTGCAGCAGCCAAATCACTCGCTCACAACTCTAATGCCAGCCGCTCACGAATTAGAATTTTTGCTCACAAGACTCCACGGCTTAGAGCAGGGGTGGGCAATTGTTTTGGCTCGGGGGCCACTTTGTGGGAGTGAAGGTTAGCGGAGGGCCGCACCTTTTAAAATGATTGCATTCATTTTTTTTGAAATCAGATTGCTTGTTGAGATTCTCATCACAGCCTGCAAGTTAATGTCTGTCAAAGAGAATCTATATTTACTCTTGCTGATCTTCATGCAAGAAAAACTTTGCTCACAAATATATGTAGACCCAAATATAGAGAACATTTTCCCAGCAAATTTCTTCATACGTGGAAATTTTTTCAGCAGACAAAGATTTGTAAAAGTCAACTAATGTCACAGCATTCAACATTTCTTTCACAGTGTGATCTGACTGCATGTCAATAAGTTCAAGCTGCAGCTCCTCAGGTGCTGTATCAATATCAGCAGTGATGGGATTAAGAGAGCAAACTGAATTTAGGCTCAATTTTCTTGAAGTCCTGAAATCTTCTTGGCGGGCCGCAAAAAACTCTGTGGCGGGCCGCACGTGGCCCCCGGGCAGCAATTTGCCCACCCCTGGCTTAGAGGGAACTTTGGGGCAGGGTATTCTCCACCATGTCACCAATGTCCTACCCTCTGCATCAAAAAAGCTTTTGCCGGTCCACTGCAGTCCCATTCAAAGGCAAAAATATCACTACCAACCCAGCCTCAAAAGAATCAAGAGGACACTGGGCTAGCAGTTTGGGCGACAGCGCCAGAAAAGTAAACGCAGCTACTGACATAATCAAGCTCTAATGATTAAAAAAGGGGAGCAGAAGAATCTGAAAGGCCGGTGGACTCACTGAGTGGTGCGTTGATGTGATCAATAGTAGCTATGAGGTAGACACTGGGAAGGGATGCCAGCTGTCCCAGGATCTGTTGGCTCTTGTCTCCTCTCAGCATCTGGCTGTCCAGGTTATGGATGAGCAGGTAGAGCTCCAAGGAAGGGTCTGGCCAAAGAGAAGAGGAGCAGCAACAGACAAGAAGCAAAATTAGGGTGCCAAGTAAGGTTAGAGGTAGTCCAAGGAAAAGCCAGTGCCGACAATCTAGTCGCGGCTATTCATCATCACTCAAAGTCACACCGAAAGTTCTTGACAGCGTTTGTCTGAATAGGACTATCAACTTTTCGTTTGAGCACCCAGGATACAGACCTGCTCAGTGATTAAACAGTCATGTATTCTCGATGTTCAAACGGAGAGAGAAAGACATTCCATTTTAATCCATACTTTAAAGTTTCCTTATGGCTACAGTTCACCGGCCTGTTCAATATTTTGTTGAAAAACCCTTAATCTGCTCAAAGTACTTCTTCACCCAAAGAGTGATTAACACATGGGATTCGCTGCCATGGGAGGTGGCAGCAGCTATAAGCATGGATGGCTTCAAGAGGGAATTGGATAAACATATGGAGTAGAGGTCCACCAGTGGCTATTAGCCACAAGGTATAGATAGGAACTCTCAGTCTGGGGCAAGTGATGCTCTGTATTCTTGGTGCTTGGGGGGAGGGCAACAGTGGGGGGGCTTCTGGTGTCCTGGCCCCACTAGTGGACCCCCTGATGCCACCTGGTATTTTTGGCCACTGTGTGACACAAGAGTGTTGGACTGGATGGGCCACTGGCCTGATCCAACATGGCGTCTGGAGTTCTGGCCCCACTGGTGGCCCTTCTGATGGCACCTGGTATTTTTGGCCACTGTGACACAGAGTGTTGGACTGGATGGGCCACTGGCCTGATCCAACATTGGTTTTTCTTATGTTCTTAAAAAATGGGGGAGGGGAGATTTTGTTAGTGACTGGGAAATTTATTAAACATTTAACTGTTGCAAAAAGCTACTCTTTGCAAATCGAAGTATCTTATACCCTGCCAATCCCACAGGGCTTGTGAAATGGGAGCTGTTCCGCCAGGCCTTTGGTTGAGGTGGCTGGTGCCTTATTATATTGGCCTCCCCTGCTCTAACAAGCCCCAGTTCCAACTAGCCTATGCTGTTTGTTACTTCAATGTGTATCATAGGCTGGGGGCCGGCCCAAGTAATATCCTGTATGGCCTTTCCTGAGTTATCCTCAGTTATATCCCTGAGGTCTAGGCTTTGCCATCTCGCTATCATGTAGGTTTCACTGGGTTTTAAATTTTAACTTCAATTATATAAATTGGTTTTATGAATTTGTGGTGCACTGGACCTTGCCGAGCCTGCCTGTGAGGGACGGTGGGATAAAAAAATCTCAGAAAGAAAGAATCACCATTGTTCAGCTCTAGAAGTCTACACTTACTTAATAAAACTGCTTTGAAATTAATAACCACTACATGAAATAAAAACATAAACTTCTAAACTTACTTATTCTTTTGTGGTTCTTAATAGCATTGTGGAGAAAGTACTGGGTTTTGGGGAAATATTTCATTTTAGAAGAAGAAGAGGAGATTGGATTTATACCCCGCCCTTCACTACCCAAGGGAGTTCCAGAGCGGCTTACAAACTCCTTTCCCTTCCCCTCCCCACAACAGGCACCCTGTGAGGTAGGTGGGGCTGAGAGAGCTCTGAGACAACTGTTCTTGAGAGAACACCTGTGCCAGAGCTATGGCTTGCCCAAGGTCATCCAGCAGGTGCAAGTGGAGGAGTGGGGAATCAAACCCGGTTCTCCCAGATTAGAGTCCGCGCACTTAACCACTACATCAGACTAGCTTTTAGTTGTACATTCAAAGATTCGTTTTTAACCAACAGTGGGGCTGTTTGTATTCTGAGCATCTGTATGCTCGTGCCAGACTGCACAGTATCTAAGCTGATATCTATGCAAGAGGCTGATGACCTTTCCTTCTGAGAAACAGAAGCGTTTCATGTTTATAAATGCATACGGGTATCTTCATAGATTATTTTAAGAATGATCCTTAGTATCTGGATTCTTTACATATACAAGTTACAAAATTCAACTAGATGAAAGGCTAATGAAAGGCTGAAAACCATCTTCTCCAGTGCATCCAAAGGACTCCTCAAGAAGAGAAAGCAGCTATATCTGTTCAACCGTTCCACAGTAGCAGAGCACAACATGGAAACTCAAAGCTTCCAGTAAGAGAGCGCTCTGACACCATCATAGTAATGTTATTATTTAAAACATTTATGAGCTGCCTTTCTTCCTTTACAGAGTTCCTTATGTCTTACAACATGGACAAAATATAGAAAATAGAATACGGAAAACACATTAAAAACAAAATTTAAAATCATCATCTAGGACTGCTTGTAACTTCACCAAATGTGGTCTTATGTGTTCTTCTGCATCACTGCTAAGGAGTTGCACCAATGTAGGCATGCCGTAAACTGTGCCCGGTTGGGGAGGGAAAGCAGGGGCATAAAGCTCTGCATTGCATCTAAGCGGCTGCAAGAGCAGGCCAACCGAAAATGGACACTGAACAGGGTGCCACAGAGCTCTTGTGTAGCAAGCTTCCTTGGCAATGCAGGAGCTAGAGCAGGTGGCAAAGGCAGGCTGCCAATGTGCTTTGTCATCCCTTCCTTTGTTGACAATCTTGCCTTTTTAACTCTATCCTTCCTGGATCCTCTCGCATGCAGAGTTACAATGTCCAACAAAAACAAGGGTTTTTACCTTACTGCTTTAACTTGAGAAATATATGTACACTGGTAACCAACCAACCAGGAGATTTCTCCATGCTTTTCTGGCTTACAGCAAGAGTCCAGACTGCTCGGACATCTGCCCAATCACTTTACCTTCTTTAAATCTTTTCACGATCAAGTCCAACTGATCCTGGGGGCTGCGAAAAGTGCCTATGTGATCCAGCACCTCTTCCGTGATGGAATTCAGAATCTAGCACAGAAATGCAGCAGGTCACCATCGTCCTTTGGGATAATTCTTTAGTGATGGCTCTAATAAGAGGCCTAGGCTGAAACCAAATTTCCAGCTATCTCAGGTTATACAAAATCTCTACAAAAAGACAATGTGCAGTAAAAAAGGAGATGCATACAATGCACAGAAGGCCGTTTCATATACGACTTTGGTAAAGCGAAGTACCCCTTAACGCTCTGCTCCATAAGTTACAATATACACTAGTGTAGGTTTCTCTAAACTTCAAATTGGAACTCTCTATGCTAGCTTGTTTTTCCCTACAAGTGCATGCAAGTGGTCATAACCGATGCTCCCTCTAAGTTGTGGGGTCTTGTGAGCAAAAATTCTGCTTTGTGATCTACTGGCATTAAAAGCTGTGAGTGAGCAATTTGGCTCCTGCATCAATTAGTTTAATCTCTGGAGCCATCCTTCTGAGCCAAGACAAAAATGTGTGAGCCGGAGGCTAGCTCACAGTAACTCAGCTTAGAGGAAACACTGGTCACAAGTGCAGCTGAAATCAGCCTAGAGCACACACTACCTCTTGTGTTTTTGAGTTAAAGAGAAGAGAATGTATTCCACTTTGAACGGTGTGTTGAACTGAAAGGAAAAAGATCAAGATGGGTAGTTGTGTTAGTCTGTCTGCAGCAGAAAAACAAGCCAGAGTCCAGGAGCACCTGAAAGACTAACAACATTTGTGGCAGGGGAGGTGCTTTCGTGAGTCACTGCTCACTGCTGTATCTGAAGTGAGCAGAGATTGACGAAAGTTCATCCCCTGCCACAATTTTTGTTAGTCTTTCAGGCGCTCCTCCTGGACTCCTGGAAAGTTATCAATAGTGCTGAAGGTTTTTGCTTACTTCTCTCCATGGCTCTGATCCAACCAGCTTTTCTGCTGCTGAAAAATAGGCAGAAGGGGGTCCCCTTTGACCATCAGAAAAGGCTATGCTGGGGATCACAGGACCTGTATGTACAATGGCCATCGGGGGGTGGGAGGGGCATAGCAAGGACAAGAGGAGCCACGGATGAGAGTGAGTGAATAATCCGGCTGCATCCAAACTCACCGAACGTTCCCATTTCTGTTTTGCTTACCGATTTCGCAGTGATGCTTGGGAAGAACCCATTCACCACAAGATGAACCGAATCCTGAAGAAGAGAGGTGCGAAAATTCTCCAAAAGGTTTTTCTTCGAACCTAGCCCATAAAGCACAATATTGAACCCCAAGCTGTAAGAAAGAAAAACACACAAGCTTATAAGGTAACTGAGAACCCCAGACACTTCTGAAAACTGGCATATTGCAGTATCTACTTGTTATAAAGACACTTTTTTCCTTCTCTAAGCACATATTTTAATTTACAAAAGGAAGCATATTTGAAGTAACTGCACTCATTTATTCCATTTATTTGTTTCTCACTTTTCTCCCCACAGTTGGGTCGAGAGCATTTTCTCACAACAACCCTGTGAGTTAGGCCAGGCTGAAAGTTTGTAACAGGCCCAGGGTTACCCAGTGAGCTTTCCTGGTAGAAGTGGGGATTGCCCAATGTCCTCACCTGCCACTCCGTCCCCCACACTTTACTGGCTCTCCCATCACACCACTGCCTGATCATTTTCTGATCCTGTAAGGGCAGAATAACACATGCAGCATCGCACAGAGGGTTCCTAGCCCCGCATGTGCATGCATGCGTGACATGGTAAAGGGAAGGCACATTTGCAAGGGAGAGGGAGTAGACACGAGAGGAGGGACTTATCTCTTCCTCCACCACCCCTCCTCACAGCTGGAATACAAAGGTGTCTGTGGGCTTAAGCCATTCCTCTTTCATCAGCCTCTTTGATGAAGCCACGTGATTCTGCTGGTGCTTTCTGACACACTATTTTGAAACCAGTGAGCTCAGACTTCAGTTAGAGTTCAGCATTAGTTAATTACCATGATTTTTCTTTAAGCAGAACGCCCAAAGGGGGGGAAATGTTCATTTCTCTGTGTTGATTAGTTTTTAAAAGCGCGCGCATTTAAAACACAAAAGTGGCTAACAGGCCACACCACAGCACTGTGAAGAGCCTAGAAGTGCACCACACCCACTCTACATTATGGGTGCTTGTGGGGAGCAGCTCAGCTCACACACTGCACCAGCTATGCTGAAAGGCTGTATATAAGTTTCTTGGGCGTTCAGGTTGCTTCCCTTAGCTAGCTTGCAGTTGGGTGCACTACACAGAACAGGGAGAGGGAAACACCCCACCCCACAGAAAGGATTCCAGGAAGCATTCCAGGCTGCCGCAGGAGAGGGGAGCTGAGACAGGTATGCGCCACGGGCAAGTCATTGTGCCTCTGTGAATACTGTGCTGAATCTAACCCAGGATGCTGCTCAAGACTGTTTAAAACAATCCATTCCATCACATTTTCCCTGACCTCCCATCAAAGGAACTCAGGGCAGTATAACCTGGCTCTCCACTCCTCTATTTCATCCTCACAGCAACCCAGAGAAGCAGGTGTAGAATGAAACACAGTCACTGGCCTAAGCTCATTTACAGCACAAGCCTAAACACTCAGAAGCAAGTCCCCCTGAGGTCAGTGGAATTTACTCTCCAAGGAACAGGATTTAGGATTGCAGCCTTAGTTAGTCTCATGGCAGAGTAAGAATTTGAGTCAAGTCTCCCTTCCCTAGCCCAACATTCTGTGTCCCTGTAACAGGGTCATAGCTGCAGTGGGGAGAGTGCCTTCACAAGCCATAGTGTTCATTTTTTTGTTAATGACACAGCGGTACCTCCACCAGAATGTACTTGTTTGATTCAGGCCCGGGAGAATCACTGTGAAGGACCAGTAGTCTTCCCCTCAGGCCAGCATCTTTACACAACACACATCTGTACAATTTTCATTTAAAGTCTGCAGCTGTTTACACTACCATCTGTCAGTCAGCAAACACGAAAAAGGAAATGTAATTGTCTATGCCAATGATCTAGTTATTTTCACAGCATCGAAAGCTAGTTCAAAGAGAGCAAAGCCTTTTCATACATGGTACAGCAATACTCTGAATATGGCAAAACATATTCTCATTTCCTCTACATTTCAAGGAGGAAGTGGATATGGCAAGTAGATGTATACCCTAGGATAATTTTAATCCCATGTACGTGGCTCAGAGGTTAAGACACTAAGCTGTGGACCGGAAGGTCGGTAGCTCGGCTCAGCAGTTTGAGACCCTAGAGCTGTGAGATGGAGCCAGAGTCCAGTAGCACTTTAAGACAGAGTGAGCTCCTGTCTCTGGCCCAGCTCCTGCAGTTTGAAAGCAAGAAACTGCAAGTAGATAAATAGGTACCGCTTCGGTGGGAAGGTAACAGCGTTCCATGCACCTCAACGTTTAGTCATGCCGGCCATATGACCACGGAAAAAGTCTTCGGACAATGCTGGCTCTTTGGCTTGGAAACGGAGATGAGCACCGCCCCCCCAAGTTGGATTCGACTGGCTTTTGAGCAAGGGAAACCTTTACCTTTTTTACTTTTCTGTTACACAGACAGTTACCACAACTGTCATCATGAGAAGTGCGTGATATATGGCAACTTCTTTCCTGTTTAAGACCGAGAATGGGAGACCTCTACCAGTTCAAGGGTCTGCATTAAGGAAGCAGATCCAGGAGATAACAAAGGTGGTCTCATATGCAGTTTAATTCCGAAGAGAGGACTATTTCCTTAGTTAATGTTTACAATGAATTTCCAATTTCCACATGTCTGCTGGCAGGAGACTACATACTGCAGATACCTACTGCAACTGCAACATCCATTTGTAAAAGAGGGATTCATGTTGCTTGTTTAATTCTTCGCGTTCAGCAGCAAAAGCAACTGGCACTTCATTCAAGATGTTCTGCAGGGTCTCCTGTATCAGGAAGAGGGAAAGAGAGTCATTTGACAGGTTGGAGAACTGAAGGAAATTATTCCAAACATGAAAGGGGTTTGGTGAAGGACAAATTGTTATTTCCAGATAGACCAGGCAAGGTAATACAACAGGTCCCAGCACACTTTTCAGAGACTAATGAACTAAACTTCCCAATGTATCTGGGGCAGTGCCACCAGAAACACATTCCATTTTGCCAAGGTTGAAATTGGGGCCAAATAAGCCAATCCTCATTTATAGCTGAGAAATTCAAATACCCAGAGATGAAATTTATGGTGTACTATCTATGCAGATCTTATATATAATTCTTACCTTTGTTCCAAGGAAAATTCTGAAGCTATTTTAATTAGTTACATAAAGTTATCAGCAATTTATAAAGGACCTTTTTAGGTCTATTTCTAAAGAATATATTATAGAGGAAATAGCACAATATTGTGCTCTATTCAATGTAATGAGAACATACTGTGTTCTAAACTGCTTTTAAGTGTGTCAATTAATCCATACAACAAGAATATTTTATAGTCTCAAAATACTTAATCCAAAATAACAGTACAAATGTCCATACAGAATAAGGCTCAATGAATAAACAGCTGTAACATCAATCTTCAGTGTTCACCCAGGAAACACTTAAAGAACAGGAGAAAAATCAAAGGTTCCTGTAGTTCCCTTTCACGCGATGGCTAGCTGCGGCTTATCATGTTCCACCCACAAGCTTCTTCAAAAAGTGGAACCTTATGACCACTTGCTTCAAAATCCAGGCTTAAACAATACACAGAAATCGGCACACACCTCACAAATTCGAATCAATTCAAACACAAAATATTCTTGTTGTATAAATGCTGCCTTTTTGAAGATTCTGGATGAATCATTTTGGACATGGTTTTGTTCTCACTGCTATTAAAAGCTTTAAAGAGACAGGACATTTTTTTCCTCCAGGATGTTGGCAACCCTGCCCACAAGATGTGCTATATAAAGCAACAACAACTTAGGCAAAGTCCCTTATCCCCCTCAGGTCCTTTTATTCCAAGAATCGATTTAATGGTAGGATATTAGGAATTGGTAAAACTTTGCAGCTGTATTCTAGAGCTTAACCTTTTAGCCAAAACCCACCCCAGCATTTTTTCTCCCAGCCCCTCCCCACCCCAACACTATCGCTGGCTTCATAATGCTTTAACCACGCTCGTGCCACTGAGGCAGAAGAGTGGCTAACACTGTAATACCTGGTCCTAAGAACAGACTGACAACTACTAGCAGGTTCATCCAACAAAGTCAGCACAAACACAAGCTCCCCCCTTGACATTTACTGCACCTGATCCAGTTTTCCTTTCTGCAGCTTCTGAAGAGTTCGGTCAGAAGTTATAACTTTGGAGCTGCTGTGTGCTTCAAAATACTCTTCTACCAAATTGCTCTGAGGAAAGAGAAAAGACACCCCCCCCCAAGATCATTAGGGGTACCCTCCTGGCATGAATCAGGGGAGGAATTTATTTATTTATTTATTCATTTCTTGGGATTTATATCCCGCCCTCCCCGCCAAATGGCAGGCTCAGGAAACTAGTGTATTGCTCAATCTCAACCAGTCGCAAAAGAACACTACTCACCACAGTGAGCAAACCTTAATGTATTTTGCGAAGTTATACATGTATCCAATACATACATTACTTAAACAATTCTACTTTTTAGGGTTTTACCATATATTTGAAGATCTTGCAACTATATAACTTATTTTCTAACTAAAATCCTCAACATTAATAAACACCGTGTATATGGGTATCTTTGCAATCCAGTATTCTAATACACCGTGGTTACACTCTATTAAATTATACACAATCTTCTTGAGAATGAATTCTCTCGAACAATAAATTCTGAGAAATGATACTTCAACGTGCCTCAGCTGTATAGCGAGCAAAATGTATTCATAAAGAATCCAGCGACTCAACAGATAGCCGCAGATGTCCTCCTGTTTCAGTTTCCTCTTTCTCAAGAATCGCTGTGACTTTACAACCAATATTTCCCCCAAAAAACAGGTAAAACTGTTAGAGAGCTTCCTTCTGAATGGCACACACCCTTTTCCTGCCAATATTAACAAAACCGTGAACCCAGTTTTGTTAATTTCAATCACACCAGTCTATAATGATAGCTTTCCAAGGGTATGGGTGGAAGAAAAGGTGGGAAGAGAGAGAAAAGGCGCAAGAAAGGAAGTACGTTCTGGATGCACAGAAGCATCATTTAAACTGAATGCTCAGACCCTTCAGAAGAAGAGACTAGATTTATATCCCCCCTTCACTACCCAAAGGAGTCTCAGAGTGGCTTACAATTTCCTTCCCCTTCCCCTCCCCACAACAGACACCCTGTGAGCAGTGTTCCCTCTAAGGTGAGTTAGTGTGAGCTGGCTCACATTTTTTTAGCCTCTGGCTCACATTTTTGTCTTAGCTCAGGAAGGATGGCTCCAGAGCAAACTAATTTATGCAGCGGCCAAATCGCTCACTCACAACTTTAATGCCAGTAGCTCACAAAGTAGAATTTTTGCTCACAAGACTCTACAGCTTAGAGGGAACACTGCCTGTGAGGTAGGTGGGGCTGAGAGAGCTCTGACAGAAACTGCTTTTTTTCAAAAACAGCTGTGCCAGAACTACAGCTTGCCCAAGGTCATCCAGCAGGTGCAAGTGGAGGAGTGGGGAATGAAACCCGGTTCTCCCAGATTAGAGTCCGTGCCCTTAACCACTACACCAAATGGGCATTAAGAGTACCTTCGTGTCGTACAATGATATGTCTTCACCCTATTTTTACGTATGTGGTATCTTTGACTACAAGACAGTTCAATCTTTTCAGCTGAACTATGATTTGCCAGGCTCCAGGGCATTTGTTTGGTTTTAAATACATGATGATAAAATCTAGCAACCAAACAATCCTAGTCACTTTTATACCTCAGTCAGGAGGATGCCTTATAGGCAAACATCCTGATACTTAAATTTGGGGGGGGGGGGGGGAACACCTGATTTGACAAATCCAAAGAAGTGTTTACTTTTTAAAAAAGAGTCAACAGTGCTATAGACCAGTTTGCAGATTCAGACCTGTCTGGAGAGTCAAAGCTGGTTTATATTGAGTTGCCACTAAATGCTTCCTCCCTGTCAGAGGCCAAAGTGTTCTTGAATTAAATTTTTGGACATCTTCTTAAATCTGCCTGTTAACGCTGACACTGTATTACCCAGCGGCCACTGCATCTATACTCACAGAGATGCCTTTCTTCGGTTTCTTCCCTGGTGGCTGGTCGCTAGCTGAAGTCGTCGTCTGGGCCACGGTTGGCGTTTCCAGCTGGACAGCTTCATTGACCGTTGCCTTGCAGTTGTCATCGCCATCCTTCTCGGAATCCGAAGAGGAATAGTCACTCTCGCTATCAGAGCACCTGTTTAAGGCTAAAAAGAAAGTTTGGCAAGAAGGAGGAATGAGTTTGCCTCTTTCCAGACCCTCTTCTGCTTTACGTACTGTAGACGTTATGGATAAATTATCAGTTAGGTCTGATTTGTATGCTATAATTAAACAAGTGTCCCTATTGTACAAAAGATATTAATATCTGTCATTATAAATACAGTAATTGGTGTATATGTTTATTCAGTTAATATGGTTTATTGATACGTTTTATCTGCTTTGGTAATTCCATTTTAAGATATTATTTTAAAATAACTTATATGGTTCAGTTTAGAGAAAATAACATTCATGCTATGTTAAAATGAAACATTTAATGTTTGCAGACTGTTGAATCACCAGTTTCAACCTATCACAGTCTTTTAAATAAACAGGGTGTACAATGTACGGGTAAAAATTCAATTTCGTTTTCTTTTTTTTCCATTCTGTGCCCTTTTTTTCAAAAAATAAAAAAATATTTTTTTAAAAAACTGCATACAGTGGATCTGTGAACACTGGATTGAGCTTTGTGCTTAAAACTAGATATACAAGTCTAGAACAAAGTCCTTCACTACTTCACAGACACACCTTCCCTAATAATCCTACTGAAACTAAAGCTAAGAATATCCAAGAGGAACGAATGTTCTTGCTTTCTTTGGTTATCTCAGCCTCATTCCCCTGCCTTTTATTAGTTTCCTCAGCCCCTCAGGACAGGAGCTCCCATCAAGCCCCTAAGGATCTGTCCTGCTTTTATGCCGGAAAGCACCATTCAATCCAGTAAAATACAAGAACGCATAAAGTCTAGGAATCTGCTATAATGAATCAAAACCTAATTGCTGTTCAAATCAGCGGCTGAGGACAGACTGGGATTCCGAAGCGGAAGGGAAGCGGGGGCAAAAGCTGTGGGGGGGAAACTGCCCCGGGGCTGGCCATTCACACTGGCCAGTTTCCCACAGGAGCATGCCAGAATGGAACATTCAGACTGCTGCGGAGTGGCCCCGGGCGGGCCGCGGCTTGTGGCGGTGCCGTTTCGGAAATAGGCACATGGGCACCGATGCGCAGCAGCAGTCTAAAAATTTAAAATCTCCCCGCCTCCTGTATTGGGCTGCATGAGCACATGAGCGCTCATGCGCATCTCTCCGCGGCGGTGTGTTCACACCTCCGCCTGAATCCCGCCTCCTCCCATCCACACAGCCAGGAAGCGGGATCCAAGCGCAGGAAGGCCCCTGGACACCGCTTTCTGCCAGTGTCCGTCTGAGGCGGCAGGGAGCCGCTTCACAAACGGGCAGGTACAGAAGGGAGACGGAGGACAGCTGCAGCTGTCTGAACTCCCTCCCTTCCCCCACTTCTGAAGCGGAGCTCTCCCGGGCCACGTTGCCAGTCTGTCCTCAGCCATCGATAGCAAGATGCTACATCTTAGTTTAAATTTGTAGTTATGTATTTAATAGGCACCTAGTTTGCTAACTAGTAAGTGAAGATGAATAAAAAGGTCACACACACCCACACACAAAAATCCCTCCATCAAAGATGAAGCAATTTGAGTCTCAAAATAATACACCCAAACACCAGTGTAATGAATTGAACACAATGATGACAAGGGTATATTTTGGGGTTCGTAACTGGACTTGGCCCATCAAGAGAGATTAAAAGGCAGCAGGTATCTGATTTTAGGCTGTAGGAACTTCCTCCAGGCCAAGGAGAATTCTTCCAGCGTTCAGTGGCTCTTCCTCCAACAGAACCACTTTCGTTGGAGGAAGGCTCCAAGCTTTGCTTGATGGAATGATACAATACAGGCTGATGAGCCAAATCTCTCATCTAATCCCAGAATAAAAACATTCAGGAATGATATCAGGGTAGCCAGTCGGATTATTACACCACTCAGATACAGGCCAGGCAAACTCAGAGTGTTTCCATCTGATCACTGTAAGTCACACTACACCCACAGTCCTTACTAACAGCACACACAAGGAGCCAGTGCGAGTTACATTGTTCACTCTAAGGTAGGAAATGCAAAACCTCACACAACACAGTACTTCCCTTTTCTGTATTTTAGCTTTATCACTAAATCACTGAGGTGTGAGCACAGACAACCCTCATGTAGCCACACCATAAGAGAAGAAGCAGAAGAGTTACAAGTATTAAAGGGCTACAAAATATTGCTACTGTTTACTGCAAATGCTTACCTGCGATTCTTTTCCTGAATCCGCACACTGTTTTTGATACAAGCTCGTTCTTTTTACTCTGTTAAAAGCAGCAAATATGTTCAATTGTATCCCCAAACAAGGTTTCTTCTTAAACATTCTACTTTCTAATAAGATCATCAACCAAATAAAGAACTGAATCAACTGGCTTACCCTAGCTGCAAATTCCCGTTATTTTACCTAGCCATAAATTAGGCTAATTTAGATTTCAGATGTATCATCGCTTTGGCTGGGAATTCTGAGTATATTTGAATCTCTTACTAAAAAATGTAACAGACGGAAGCCCTGAAGAAATAAAGAGAGGGTGCTAAGAGTATTAAACAGATTAAAGAGAAGGTAACAGCGAACTCTGAAATTACAAAGACATTTAAAGAATTAATTTTTATGAGGTTAACCAGAGCCAATTAATCTTTATGTACGATGACAAAGCAGAGAGGGAACTATGACAATAGCAGCAATTCTGAGAAAGGAGTTTATAATGACCAAAAAAAAAAACCCCTTCAAGCTGGAAGAGAGTTTGTGTTGCTAGCGCATTTGGTTTGCTGGCATCCCAGAGGGATCAGAACTGGAAAATGAAGCCGCTTTACTTAGAATTCTGGACTCACAAAGAAATATTGTTCTGAAACAGTGAGCTCGCTGGTTCTTTTAAAAAGGCAGCTGACCAGGGTTTCAGTAACAGATTGTTATTTCAGGACTCTACTTGATCAAAGCAGTGGTTGATGCAAGACAGATTTCAGAAATGATTGGAAAATATTTATTATGGAAATTTTTATGGTATGTTTTGGCCTTGTTGCATATATTTAATAGGAAGTCAATACCAATATTCCCAGCAAAGAGAAAAATGCATATGGTTTTATATTAACAGAACATGTATTACTGGAACACAAGTATTGGGTGGGGTCCAAAGGTGGCGGGGGGGAGGCAGTTTTCACCAATTCTTCCCTTCCACCGGAGACTCCACTTTGGCCCGGCACTGTTCCTGAGGGACACCTGATCCTCAGGAGCACAATTTCAGGGGGCTCAGATGGCTGCACCGGGGGGGGGGGGGGGGGGACACAGGGAATACTGTGGGGCCAGCTTGCTGGCAGTTGTTTTTTAGCTAACTCATTGACAATTCCTCAACAAATTATCTTAACTCATCCTAATCAGTTTCTTAAAATATTTATTTATCAAAATATTTATACCCCACCTTTCCTCCTGGTTTAAGGCGATAGCATATATTAGCCAGGTCATTACTGCTATTGTCCATATTTTGAAGCCATCTGAAATTGGTATCCGACAAAGAGAGCAGTGACTCACAACAACTCATACCCTGCCACAAAGTTTGTTAGTCTTTAAGGTGCCACTGGACTCTGGTTCTTTTCTGTTGAAACTGGTGGTGAGTCAACTTTTTCCCTTGAGCTGTCATATAAATTTTTCACCACCATAAAACAACTGAGTGTAAGATCTAGATTGGCTTTCTCGGCAAAGTCTTTTAATGCAATTCAACAAGACAAATTCTGAGTCACCAAGTAACCTACTGAGAGGTGTAATTTATCCTAAACAACATGACAGTAGGCTATGCAGGAAGCTTTGCTGCTTGACATCATTTATGATCTATTTGTCCTCCGTCCTTCATAAAAGGCTACAATAATTACAAAATTTCTAACAAGCAAAAAAAATTGCCACTCACCTCCACCTGGCCTTTGCTTGATGCGGAGGGCTCTACAAATATAACAAAGAGAACATCACAAACAACATCACACCAGCAAACATCAGCTCATTTGTGTTTCTTTTCCTAAAATGGTATCAGGAACCTACTGCTCCAATTTTAGCAAGCAGTTGGTTGTCAGTTACATTGTACAGCCTATTGGGAGCAACACATTGACCACTGTGTATTTTCTATAGTAAGGTAAAGGTTTCCCTTGATCGAAAGCCAGTCGAATCCGACTCTAGGGATGCGGTGCTCATCTCCGTTTCCAAGCTGAAGAGCCAGCGCTATACGAAGACTTTTTCGTGGTCATGTGGCCAGCATGACTAAATGCTGAGGCACACAGAACGCTGTTACCTTCCCACCGAAGCAGTACCTATTTATCTACTTGCAATTTCTTGCTTTCGAACTGCTAGGTTGGCAGGAGCTGGGACCAGAGACGGGAGCTCACTCCATCATGCAGCACTTGGGTCTCGAACTGCCAGGCTACAGACCTTCTGGACTGCAGTTCAGTGTCTTAATCACTTGAGCCACTGCAGCCCTTCTTTTCTATAGTATATAACTACAATTTTGTACAAAAGGGAAAGGAAAAGCCAATTTAAATGAGACTCTTAATTCAAGACCTGACCTTAGTTTTATTTTGACTACAAAAAATAAGGATACTGAAGTGTGTCTGCTGTACTGCAGTGTCTTCTAGGGCCAGTGGGGTCAATGAAAAAGAATTAAGATAAAATAAAACCGAAGAGCAGGATTTGGGTTTTTAAAAAAAAAGAAACCAAATTCTAGGCTATCCTGATTTAAAGATAAGACCATTGTTCAGTGGAAGTATTTTGTAATTTCATCTTTTAATCTTTTAGTCTTATATCAACAGAACTTACTCTTGGTGCTCTTAGGAGAGCTTTCTCTCTTCTCAGGTTTCTTCGATATGACATGTTTCAGGTTCTTTGCTGACTTGTTAGCTAGCTCTGAGGCTTTGAACACATAAGAAATGCCAGATTAAAGATGATGCACGCAAATCAACAATACAATGTTAAAAAAACTGATAGCAAAGAAAGTTAAAGAATTACGTCATTCAGCCCCCACAACCTTTTACAGCAGGAACAGCAAAACCAAAACAGTGACAACTATAATAGGTTGGATCCCTTGCAATTTCTACCTATTCCCACTCTTTGCTGTGGCATCCTCAAGCCTACTGAACTGCATATTGGTTCAGGAGAGTTCCCAGCCCGCAGCAGAGGCTTTTCCAGGACATGTTGTGGGAAAGGGATAAGCAGGGTATATATAGCAGCAACTCCGTCTGTTTGTAGGAGGCAGAATCCAACCAAGGCAAACAGTACAAGAATATCAGAAGAGCCCTGCTGTATCAGAACAGTGGTCCATCTAGTCCAGCCTCCTGTCTCACACAGAGGCCAACCAGTTCCTCTGGAGGGCCAACAAAAGGGAATAGAAGTCGAGGCCTTCCTGAGAACACAAGAAGAGTCCTGCTGGATCAGCCCAGTGGTCCATCTAGTCTAGCATCCTGTCTCACACACTGGCCAACCAGTTCCACTGGAGGACCAACAACAGGGCACAGAGGTCAAGGCCTTCCCCTGATTTTGCCTCCTGGCTTTGGGATTCAGAGGTGTAGTAATGTGGAGGTTCCCCTCAGTCATCATGGCTAGTAGCCACTGATAGCCTCATCCTCCATGAATCTATCTAATCTCCCATTAAAGATGCTAATTCCTGTGTCCATCACTACAGGATACAAATACATAGAAAAGATCGAGACAACAGAACGATGTGACTACCCATACATTTAAGCCTCAATCGGGAGAGCTCCAAAGGTAAAGCAGTACCACATGGGGCTTTAGTTGTTCAGAATTTGAATACCAGCACCTACCATGCTGCAACACAAATTCTTTTGAAATTTCCACCAAATTTTAGCAGGAATTTGCCACGAGGTGCCAAAAGGCTGTCCATAACAGGACCTACTATGCATGCAAAAGGTTCCAGGTTCAAACCCTGGCATCTTCAGTAAAAAGAACCAGGTACTAGGTGATGCGAACGACCTGAGTCTTGAGAGCCACTTAGTCAAAGCAGACAATACTGACAATAGACCAGGAGTCTGGCTCAGCTTCACTGGCCCCATAAGGTTAGTTCTCTACACTCTGCCTTTAATGACGCTCAGATTCCAATATTTTGGCATGCAGCAGCATCCAAACACCCTGAACTTATGGAATCAAGTAAAAATTGGCTTTGATGGGAGTTTTAAAAAATCTCACATGCAGCATCAAGTCTGGAATGAAAAAAATTAATTTGCTTAGCATAACAAACTTACCCATCTCTGCCATCTTTTTGGAATTCTTTGGAGTTCTGAAGGCGAAGACATCACTGCCACCTGCAACAGAACCATTTTCCAAAGACCCTTAAAAAAGGAGACAGAAACATCCTGACGTGAATAGCCCAGGCAAGCCCGATCTTGTCAGATCTTGGAAATTAAGCAGGGCCAACCCTGACAAGTACTTGGATGGGAGACCTCCAGAGAATACCAAGGCCAGAACATAGAGGCAGGTAACATCAGCCACTTCTCTGAACATCTTCCATGCCCTAGTAGGAGTCTCCAGGGGTCGCCATGGCTTCCAGGCACGGGCAGGCACAGGGACACACAAACAGAAAAATACACACACACACACACACACACACAAAGAAGACAAAAACAAAGCAGTAACGGGGGGGGGGGGGTGTCTTTTGGCAAAGGTGGGGGGGAGACACTTCTTGGCCAAAGACTTACATATCATGAAACGTACAAATATTTTTCAAGCTAACCAAGCCCTACAATAATTCCTGGGCCTCCATGTTAGACCATTCTTACTTAGCCCACTCAAAGGCTACACTTCTTTAAGAAATACCTTTGATGCCTGTCCCGAGAACAGACACGTAGTCCTGCTGCTCAAAAGTATCCTGGGTCTCCTCATCGGAGCTGCCTTCTGTTTCCTTCACCCACCTTTTCACATCAATTACAGGTGGAGCTTTCTTCTTCTGAATCTTAGGACCTAGGAGTGCAACAACAAGACCCGAAATCAAAGAAATGGCACCATCCATTCTGCTATTTCTACTCAGGAAACCATAAGCACTCCTATTTCTCTCTCTCTCTGCACATATTGTGCCATCCCACACTGGCTGTGTTTGAACGAGCCAATGCTTTCTGGATAGTGACCAACTCACAGCAATATGTAAACTTGGATCATCTTTATTTCAACTTCACATGCATTCAGTTAGATCTTATACTCACGACCTTAGCTGACAGCTGTAGCAAGTTACATCTTTGTAATTCAAATCTTCTATCACTGGGAGTGAGAAAGAGATGGCTTTCCCCTCTCCTTGCAGTAAGAAAGACAAAGGGCAGGAAAAGAGCAATAAAACTCCGATCTCCACGACTCTGAGGGCAGGAAATTACCTTTGGATGAGCCAGTCAGAGGTGAGCTTTTGGGGTGCCTAACTCAGGACTACAACCCCCAGGGGCCACTGCTGATTAAAGGTACATTACCTACAGCTAAGCTGACTGGGGGCAGCACATATATGTTCAACCCCTTTTTAGGTATTGACGTATTCACGTCCATTGAGATCGCATTAGGTTTAGTTCCAAAATTCCAGTGTGAACACCAGGACAGTGCCACAAGCTCCAACTTCTAGCCAATTAACTTTCACCGGTTTGTTTAAGACTATTTTGGGGAGGGAGGATACTATGAGAAGTCTTCAGTTATACTGTGCTAACCTCCTTTGAGAGCCCAACACTGACCCCCTTGATGCTTAAGAGGTTCATCCTAAAGATTAAAGAGCTGTAATTTGCAGCAGACGCATCCCAAGAGGCCATGCAGTTCGGTGCCAGAGCACAGGCCACCAATATAGTGTGATGCTTTCACTTTGAGTGTGTGGGGCTTTTTGTGTTATCCTTGAGGTCATATGGTATCTGGGACGACAGGAAAAGCACCACACAACTGTTCTTCTAAAAAGTGCGTATTTTTTTAAGGTACCTAAGGAGATCCAAAGGTTACCAATGATGTTTTTGAAAAAGCCCCAACTCAGAACTCATTTAATATTAACGAGGAAGCCCTTTACAGCCGAGTGAGTCATACCAGCATTCTCAGAAATGTGCTGCAGAACTTCTTCATCTGCCACAAATTTGACTTCTAGGACCCGATTCTTCGTTTTGTCTGGCTTACTCATAGCAAGATGTCTGCAACCAAAAACAAGTGAGATTACTATCAAGGCACAAGTACCTGTGGGAACATCTGCTTCTGTGAGGACCGAGACTAGCTCTCTTAAGATCTGCCGAGAAAGCCCGGGTCAAGATTCCATCACGGGTGGAGGCCGGATAAAAATCACGTCTCCATGAGGAATTCCTTCCTCGGGAAGCTTTCAATAATGTCTCTTAATACTACACCTGAAAACAATTGGTTACCTTTTGACTGTGGCTTTCAACAGACTGTTGATAATGCTGGAAACTGGGGTGTATCATTACTGTACTGGTAAATTATTGATTGCTACAAACTACATTTTATTCATTTATACTCCACCGTTCTCCCTAAAGCAGCTTACAGCATTCTCCTTTCCTCCATTTTATCCTCACAACAACCCTATGAGGTAGGTTAGGCTGAGAATGTATGACTGGTCCAAAGTCACCCAGTGAACCTCCACAGAAGAGCTGGGATTTGAACCTGGGTCTCCCTAGTCTAACACTCTAACCTCTCACCATACTAAGAGCAGAAACAGGCTGGTGGTTTACCTGCTTACTGCATCGTGAATGGGGTTTGTTATACTGCACATGAAGGATTTACAAAGGATTATGGCAAGGCTTCAGGCACCTGCAATGTTATAATGCTCAACAGGGCTACTCAGCTCATAGTACTCCAACTCTGCAGCAGCTGCACTGACTATCCATTTGTCTCCAGAACCAATTCTAGGTTTTGATGTGAACCTTTATGGTCTGGGACCCTCATACCTACGGGATTGCCATTATAACCCCCCACCCTCCCTTCAGTCATCCTCTAGGGGCCTCTTGCAGGTGCCCAGCCACAGGATGGCTCAGTTAGCTGTCTCTAGGGGAAGGGCCTTCTCAGTTGTAGCCCCTACCTTGTGGAACGCACTCTCTAATGACACTGGTGCCCTGCTGGATTTGTTTAGTTTCCCCAGGGCATGCAGGGCCAAACTGTTTAGGCTGGCCTTTGGAATGTAATCCACATGCTTGGTTTGTTTTTATTAGTGGTATGGTGCTAACCACATACTTTAATAGTTCAACATTATAATGTTAATATTTTATATGTTTATATTTTATATGTTCTGCTTGCATGTTGCTTTTAACTTATTCATATGGTTTTAATACTGTAAGTCACTGCAACTCTTTGGATGAGAGGAAACTAAAAAATGTAGTAAGTAAATAATGACCACAGACAAATTCTGTGCAATTTCACTCAGATTTCTCAGTGAATTCAAGGGGGCTTACTCCCTAATAAATCTGCACAGGGTACAAACTTGGAAATAAGTAATTCAGTGGGTCATTTCCATATGGGGTTATTTGCCCCAGGTTCTATGCTGTTGAGAAGTGGGGGGTTTTCCTGCTTCCCCACAGCACCACAGTACATGCGTGCACCACCCAGCTCTTCTCCAACATTTCTCAAGCCTGCTTTGCTATGAAGTTTTGGGGAAAGCCTGGATGGCCACCGCGTGGGTAAGAAAGTTTGGGTGTTCCTGATCCTGCTCACACTGCAGCTGTTTCCTCTCCCTGGGGTGGGTGTGTGGTTGACCACTGCATGAGGACTAGATGGATGACTGGTCTGATCCAGCAAGGCTCTTCTTATGTTACGTTTTAGTAAACATGTTTACGAGGAGACATCAAGGATCATGAAGTTGAGCAAACTCCAGAGGACTACGGAGCACAGGCATGATGTGGCCTACGGGATCGCAAAGAGACGGACTCAACTGTGCAACTGAACAACAAAAAATCAAGGATCTAAAAACTGCATCCTAGGGAAATAAGCCTCTTAATGGGATTTAACACCAATGTAGGGTTGCCAGGTGCCACTGGCTGGGAATGGGGGAGTAGGGTTGCCAGCTCCAGGCTGGGAAACTCCTGGAGATTTGGGGATGAAGCCTGGAGAGGACAGGGACCTGGGGGGGGGGGGTGTCCACTGCTACAGACTCCATCCTCGAAATCATCCATTTTTCCCAGGGGAGCTGATCTCTGTAGTCTAGAAATGAACTGTAATTCCAGGGGATAGGATTGCCAGGTCCCCCCTGGACGCCAGCAGGGGATAAGGGGGGCAGGGCTACCAGAAGCAGGTTAGGAAACATCTGGAGATTTGGGGATGGAGTCTGGAGAGAACCGGGACCTCCGTGGGGGTACCATACTACAGAGTCCACCCTCCAAAGCACCCATTTTTCTCCAGGGGAACTGGTCTCTGTAGTCTGGAGATCCAACTGCAAATCCTGGCCATCCCTAAAGGACAAAGTTCGAGTCCAACCTTGAGACCAACGAAGTACACTCCCTCAGATGCCCACCAGGACCTACAAAAGCCTGCTTCTAACAGTGGCTGGATCCCAAGATTGTTTACTAGGATCTAAAACTCAGGAGGACCGGTCCGGGGTGGAAACCTGTTTCGGAGCAGGTGGCAGCTCAACCTCGGATTAATAAAATGCCCCCATAAAGAGACCTTCCCTTCCCCCCCCCCCCCAAGTATTTACCCTCCTCACGGCGGGTCGCTAAACGCCCCCACTCCCTGCAGGTGAGGGGGGGGGGGGGGGGGACGGGCCTGGAAAGGACGGTTTAGAGGAGGGGGAGCCGAAGCCGAAACCTGCCCTGAGAAGCCGTCCTCGCCGACGACCGCCCGCCGGTCCCTTCAACAGCCCGAACAACACCCCACGCCGGAACCGGGACAAGCGCCCCCACCCCACCCGTTCGCCCCGCCCACCGCGCCCTCGCGGCCACCGTCCCCCAACGGCCGGGAAACAAACCCGCTCACACGACGCCGCGAAGGGCCGCGCTCTTCCCGCGCAGACAGGCGGCTGAAGCCCCCCAACGTGGCTCCCCACCCTCCGGTTTGCGCCTCTACGTCATGGGACAGGGGCGGGGCCTGAGGCGCCGTCCAGTAGGAATTCAGGGCGGCAAGTGAATGACCCGTTTCCTCCAGCCAATGGCAAGGCGAGGCTTGTATTCCCGCCTCCCGCGCCTCAGGTGTGATTTTACTTCATCGGTGGAGCTTTCAGAAGGAGACGGTTGGTGGAGAAAAAGGGCAGCGCTATGCTGGGGGTTATTAGGAAGGGAACGGAAAACAAATCAGCCAGGATCATAATGCCCCTGTATAAATCGATGGTGCGACCTCATTTGGAGTAGTGTGTACAGTTCTGGACGCCACACCTCAAAAAGGATATTAAAGCATTGGAAAAAGGGCAGAAAAGGGCAACTAGAATGATAAAAGGGTTGGAACACTTTCCCTATGAAGAAAGGTTGAAGCGCTTGGGGCTCTTTAGCTTGGAGAAACGACGGCTGAGGGGTGACATGATCGAGATTTATAAGATTATGCAGGGGATAGAAGAAGAAGAAGAGATTGGATTTATACCCCTGGATTTATACCCCGCCCTCCACTCCCCAAGGGAGTCTCAGAGCGGCTTACAAACTCCTTTTCCCTTCCCCTCCCCACAACAGACACCCTGTAAGGTAGGTGGGGCTGAGAGAGCTCTTTCCCAAACTGTCCTTGAGAGAACAGCTGGTACAGAGCTATGGCTTGCCCAAGGTCATCCAGCAGCTGCAAGTGGAGGAGTGGGGAATCAAACCCGGTTCTCCCAGATTAGAGTCCGCACACTTAACCACTACACCAAACTAGAGCAGGTAGAGAAAGAAGTCCTTTTCTCCCTTTCTCGCAAGACAAGAACTCGTGGGCACTCCATGAAATTGCTGAGCAGTCGGATTAGAACAGATAAAAGGAAGTACTTCTTCACCCAAAGAGTGATTAACATGAGGAATTCACTGCCACAGGAGGTGGTGGTGGTTACAAGCATCGACAGCTTCAGGAGTAGTAGAGGTCCATCAGTGGCTATTAGCCACAAAGTATAAATAGGATCTCTCAGTTTGGGGCAAGTGATGCTTTGTATTTTTGGTGCTTGATGGGGGGGGGGGGGGAACAGTGGGAGGGCTTCTGGAGTTCTGGCCCCACTGCTGGACCTCCTGAAGGCACCTGGTATTTTTGGCCACTGTGTGACACAAGAGTGTTGGACAGGCTGGGCCACTGGCCTGATCCAACATTTGACATCTCTTATGTTCTCATATGTTATGTTCTCTTATGTTGGAGATGGAGAGCCACGTTAGTCTGTCTGCAGCAGCAAAGAGCCAAGAGTCCAGGAGGAGCACCTGAAAGACTGTAGGACAAGGGGGAAAGAATGTGATTCTTGAATGTGATTTCTGACACTTTCTCCTTGAGATATAGATATCTATGTCTATATCACAGCTGTGCCTTCAAAAGTTTAATCATAGCAGATCCAGATCCTGGTATGTAACCAAGAAGCTTCTGATTAGAGAAACTTATGGCAGAACATATATATTTTATAATTGCATTTTTTTTAGAAGAAGCCATATTAAGCAAAAGTGTTATTAAAAGCCTCTACAGATGGAACTAGGATGCAACAGAAATGGAGTGCGTAAGCTGCAAGGATGGCGAGAGCAAGTCCAGTGTGAGTCATACCCCTTATCAGCTAGCTCTCCATATGCAGGTCAGAAAGGAACCCAGTGTTCTGAAGACAAGATAAACAAGTGAAATTACTGACACCATGGAGAGATGCACTGAGTCAAATGATGCTTGTATGATGTTAACTGCCTGGTACCAATTAGAGACCCTTTAATGTGTAAAGTTTATAACTTTTACTGTGGAACTGCAACAATTGCAACTGTTATTACAACAATTACATTGTATGTGTTTTGTATTACTCGGTTTTATGATGAAGAAACATGCCAAAATGGTTACAGGAAATCTAACAAATATCAAGAATGTACTTTATTTACCTGCCCTTCATAAAGATACACCTGGATGTGCAGATGACTGTGCATTTATAATGACCTTCAACCAATGCTCCCTCTAAGCTATGGATACATGAGCAAAAATTCTGCTTTGTGAGCTACTGGCATTAAAGTTGTGAGGGAGCAATTTGGCTACTGCATAAATTAGTATGCTCTGGAGCCATCCTTCCTGAGCTGAGACAAAAATGTTTGAGTCAGAGGCTAAAAAACAGAGAGCTAGCTCACACTAACTCAGGTTAGAGGGAAGGGCATCCAAATCATCTGGAAATGATTCACAGGGGAACTTCCTCCTGTCCCCATGATCAACTATGTAATGGGTAGGGTAAGCCTGGAGACACCCTGCTATTACAGAGATCAGTTCCCCTAGGGAAAATGGCTGCTTTAGAGTGTAAATCGTATGGCACTGTACCCTACTGAAGTCACTGTCCTCCCCAAATTCCACCCTCCCCAGGCTTCACTCCCCAAAATCTCCAGGTGTTTCCCCACCCAGACACCACAACCCTAGTGGGCCTAGAAAATAGGGTTGCCAACCACCAGGCGGTGGCCAAAGATCTTCTGTTATTAAATCTGATCTTCAGGAAACAGATCAGTTCACCTGGAGACAACGGCTGCTTTGAAAGGTGGACTCTATAGCATTACACCACACTGAAGTCCCTCCCATCCTGATGGACATGAACTGTGTCCCTGGTTGTGCTTCCCCACCCCAACGTGTTTTTCTCAGTTACTAGGTACCAGGTTCAAGATACGCCCTGGCTCCTCTCAGTGTTTAGGGATGTAGCTTTGATGACAATATTTTTGACTTGCAGCCAGCAATTAGGATAGAAAATGTTTAGTTTTAACTATGTATCTCATCTTGGGTTTTGGCTAGCTTTGCTCTGTGCATTTAAGGCCCAGCAGGTGGAAGTTAGACTGCTATTTCTGTAAGTTTAATCATTTATTAAAATCTCCTTGTAAGCAAACCTGGATCCTGCCTGTCATTTTCTTGGGATTGCTGCAAACCTCAGAGCTGCTGGGCAGGGCTCCAAACAAGGGCATCCTTCCATCTGGTCACCAGAGCTGCAGGGTTTTACTTGTCTCATTCCTTGGTCACATTACTATGTATTTGTATATATTTACCTTGTTTACCTGGCGTGATGTGGGCCATGGGGTCGCAAACAGTCGGACTCGACTGTCCGACTGAACAACAACATCCTTGTTTTCTGTGGCCACTAAATACTTTTTATTTTCTATCTTGGCTCCCTAAGAAAAGATGCCAGTTAACTGAAGCACCATTAAAAAACTAGAGAGGCACAAAGAACAAAGAGCTTGGAAAGCTGCCACAGAGTCCTTTGGCACTACTGAAGTGGCAGCACCAGGAAGAATAGGTGCAGCTGGTCGGCCTAGCTCAAAGACAGAACTCTCTCTCCTTTGCAGCTTCTGTTTGTGGCCGCAGCACCATGCCCGTGGCAATCCTTTGGAGGAGGAAGTCAGGTGGCACAAGTCACCTGTCCTCAGCCTGTGACAAGGGCCTTTGAATTTCGCAACCCTTGCATTTCCAAGGATGAGTTGCCCAGATGAGAGTGACTGGGAAAAGATCAAAACCAGATGGACATTTCTTGGGAGCCTGAAAGAAATCAGTAGGAGCCTGAAAGAAATCAACATCACTGGAACAAGAATATACCTCTATATATTGAGTCCATGTAGCATTGCCCTGACCTGGACGGCCCAGGCTAGCCCAATCTCGGAACCTAAGCAGGGTCAGCCCTGGTTAGTACGTGGATGAGAGATCATCAAGGAAGTGAACCACCTCTGAACATCTCTTGCCTTCAAACCCCTACGGGGTCACCATAAATCGGCTCTGATTTGAAGGAACTTTTCATCCATCCATAGCACAGGAAGACTGCAGTTCCGCTATCCTGTTTTAACTCCTCTTCTAGTTTAATGATGTATCTGGGAACTTACATGGAATCTTATGTCATCCATGCACATCCATTTAAGGCATAAGACATTATTACCACGAAGGAAAATGTGAACATCTATCAGATATTTGCCCAGTTGTTTGGGACAAGGGCGTAGACTTTCCAATTTCCCGGGGGGGGGGGGGCTGGGCCAGAGGTAGAACCCCTCTCCCCACACACACTCCCTTCCCAACTTCTCCAGGCTGTGCCTTGGGAGGTGGCAGACTTTCCTTCACAGGGGGTCATTAAGCAGAGTAAAGGTAAAGGTTTCCCTTGCTCGAAAGCCAGTTGAATCTGACTCTAGGGGTGGTGCTCATCTCCGTTTCCAAGCCGAAGGAGCCAGCGCTGTCCAGATGTTTCCGTGGTCATGTGGCTGGCATGAGTAGACTCCAAGGCACACGGAACGCTGTTACCTTCCCACCAAAGCGGTACCTATTTATCTATTTGCAATTTCTTGCTTTTGAACTGCTAGGTTGGCAGGAGCTGGGGCCAGAGACAGGAGCTCACTCCGTCACGCAGCACTCGGGTCTCAAACTGCTGAACTACCGATCTTCCAGTCTGCAGTTTCGTGTCTTAACCACTGAGCCACCGCAGCCCTCTTAAGCAGAGTAGGGAAGGTTATTTATTTGGAATGACACAGCTGCACATTCTTACTCTGTGCAGGTTGAATTAGGTGGCTTCCAAGGTTCCTTCCAGTACAAACACTCTGATCCTACTAAAGGCTACATCGCCACTGAATTTAATGAAAATCATGTCTGATATACAAAATGTGTGTATTCTTAGCCTTTCTTCATTATTAAGTATACATTAGCCCTCATTAGTAATGACTCACTGAATCTGTGTATGACTTCCTGTAAACAACTTCTCAGACAGAACAGTGGGAATGAAAAACACCTGATGTACAGTTAAGAGTCCTTGCAAAACCTTTTTGGCTAGCACCTAAAAATGGAGGTAACTTCGTTTGAATAGCCCTTTGTCTACAAGCATGAAGCCTAGGAAACAGAACACTGGCACTGAAATTGACAACCCATACTAAGCCTTCACTGTTTGCAAAAAGATCACTTGTACGCTCAGACGGTTCTTGGAACGGACAGTTCAGCAGAAACATGGTTTTTCACATATGAATCCCACAGCACTATGCAACGTATGACCTCCTCAGTTCTAGATTATGTCAGCCATGCCCGTTTCTGTATATTCTGAGTAAGAGAAAAAAGCTTTTCACATGGAACTCAGAATCAGTACACTTCTAATTTTCCCTTACAGTCAGAGGACTAGGTCTTGGAAAGTGGTGAACTCTAGAGGGAAAGTTCACTCACCACTGTAACTTCGTGGTTCAGGCACTGCGAACACTCAACCAATGAGATATCTTTCATTTCCATGTGGTTATTTTTGTGAAGACCCCCCCACAAGTGGCTCTCTTGGACTACTGCAATTGCATGTCGAATTCACTGCACCAAGTGCAACCACAATCACACTTAGGCATTCTGCCAATTTTCCAAGGAAGTGTTTGAAGTCTTCCTGAATTGTACTAAGAAAAACTTACAGAGAACGCACCTTAACCAAAGTCAGTCTTCATGTAAAGATGCTGTGGGAAACATGAGTGCGCACATTTTTTTTCCAGAAACAGCACAATATTTATTTTAAACATCTTTATATATTTATATATATTCTTCTGCATTGCAGATTTGTTTCAATTTTATACATCTGTATTTACAATGATTTAAAATATTCTTTTTCTCTGGCAGATATGTACAAGGTCAACAGTTAACTACATTTCACATTTCAACAACAGTCAACAGCATTAGCCAGGTTCAGTAAGACAGTTAAGATAATGGCTTACATGCACCAATAGAATGATGTTCAAACACGTCATCTGAGCTGAGTTTCTTCCACAGGGCTCACATTAGATGACCCAGTACACTGCATTTATTACACATCCACTTTTTTATTACTCTTTTTGCCAACACCGAATCCTGAACGTTAGGGGTGTCATTACCAACATGCAAATTCATGCTGGTGGCGTATTAACATAATTTCAAGTCCCTTCGACAAACAGATTGTGTTTACAGTAAAACGGGGGGGGGGGGTGTTTTCCGACAGTGCTCCTTTTTGGGAACGAGGTAAAACAGGTTGCCTAATGCCAACACAGTAAAAATTCTTCAAAAAGTCTAAGTTCAGAGAATGAACCTTGTACAAGAAATAGAGGAGAGGGAAAAGGTCTTTCAACCCTAGAGGACGATGCAGCTGCTTGTCAAACCAACCACAACTCAGCAGGACAAGAAGAATCACAACAGGTTAAATTGCAAAGCAGATTTTATTACAAATATTAAAAATTTCTTGGGGTATCTCCATTCACAACCTGTAATAAATAATAGTCTGTAAAAACTCTTCAGACCCATGCATTGTTTGAGATGGCTAGCTGGATTGGGCAACTGGCAGCATGTACTAACCCTGCCCCTAGGTCAATGCAACAGCCTGTGCCCAATTAAGAGACTTCTTTATAGTTGACGCATCATGCCACTTTTCAGACAGAAAAGCAGCTCATAACTAAATGCCCTTTCTACAGTGTTTACAATAATAGTTAAGATCATTATAAGCAGCCTTGCTTCAAGAACCAGCAAGAGCCGAACACACACAGAAAAGCGCCAAGATCCACGAAATCGCAAACATGTTTCTCCAGAACGATGACTGAATTAAAACTGATTGCAGGTTGGAAACCGTATAAATTCTACTAGTCCTGTTTTATTGTAAATAAAAATTTCAAGTCAAAGACAGGAGAGTTGTGTAACCTTAAGAAAATTCAGTAGCCCCACCACCAATTTCAAGGCCTATTATATGTAGGATAAAGATGTGGGTCTTTAAATTAGATGGACATCTAATTTACATGACCTTTGAATTAGATGGTTGTGCCCAAAGGAAGGAATGTTGGTCCCACCTGAATTAAAGCACCGGAAAATACAGGTTGCTCACCTGAAACTGGGGATCTTCAAGTGATCATCTGTGCATTCACACCTCTGTGATATAGTGCCCCTCGCTGACCCCATTGGTATCTTCTAAAGCGAAAGGGATTTTTGCGCCCTCTCCCCAGTCACACGCAGGGCTCCAGTGCGTATGACCAAGGGAGGGGCATGACCAATCCCGCCAGTTCCTTCTGACTGCTGCCATCAGTCTCTGAGCAAGACAGAAAAGACTGACAGCAGAGGGGAAGGAGGGTGGGTGGTGTGAATGCACAGGTTGCCACTTGAAGATCCCCAGTTACAGGTAAGCAACCTGTATATCTTCTTTGTGGTCTCTGTGCACCACGCCTCTGGGAGATTAACAAGCGAGGAAAAAACCCTTCTAGTCTACCACGTTTTAGGGTCGGATTATAGATTATTCAAGTTATCTACTGCATATAAAATTTAAATGCTAAATGAAATTTTAATGAGCAGTGGGGAGCTTTGAGACATTTTTCTTCAAAGGGGGAACCTCTCAATGTCACTCAGCAAAATATGTTTTTTGAAGCCAAAGAGTTTGTGGTGTGCATGCCATTCCCCTGCTCCCCCCAAGAGTCAAATATTAAATCTCAAAAGGTTAAATGCTTTGGAGGAGAAGTGGGGGGCGAATTCACAGCTTGGAGTACAGGCCTGCACAGGGCCTCCCCACACTTCTCCCTCAGAGCATTTAAAGTTTAAATGCTTTGAGGGAGAAGCAGGGTCTGCATGCCTGCAATCAAAGCTGCGAATTCGTGGCTTGGAGTGCAGGCATGTGTGGCCTCCCCCCTACTTCTCCCCAAAAGTTCTGTGGCCTTGGGAAGTCAGGGGGCTGAGCCCCGGGAGGCCTCACCATAGCTATGGGCCTGTGACACATCCCAACTAGCTCTTTGGATCTCAGCCTTAAGACATCGTAGGATTAATTAAATGGTCCGTTTCAGTATCAGCACAGTAGATGCAATCCACAGGGATCTGGCATACTTGTGACGAACAGAAGCGCTCAACTCCCATTGCTTGCAACACACGTCTGAGCACTTACATCTCTGCGATTTCAAGACAGCAAACGTGCCTCCTTCTCTCTAGATTATACCCAACAAGTTTATTTGTTTTGCAGCACAGGATAGGAATGAAACAATAAATTAATCATGAACTGACCAAGTGGAGGATTTTACATACATAATCTACCTCTATGTATCCGTAACACATTTAATACTAGACAACGAGTTAACACATCTTTGGCCATTTCACCAGCTGAACTTGAAGGTTTGCCTGACTTCCTTTTTGAGTACTGTAACTGGCTGCACAGTACTCCGTACATTCCTGTCCCCCCCCCCCCCCATGTTTTGGAAACCAAACTTGCAAGGCAAAAATTACCCAAATAGTCTTGCGATTTCCATACGTTTTGTTTGAGATCTCTTGAATAAAACACATTTATATGTTATCCAACGCCTGAACTGTTTTACAAGTTAAACTGCAATTGTTGTATTCCTTTTGGGGGGGGGGGGAGATCATCATAATTTTGTGGTAAAACTTCCTGCTCTAAAGTTATTCTACCAGAATATATCTGTAGCCAACTGCAACGCCTTTTCCCTGACAGGTAAATACTGATTATTAAAGATGAAACTGCAAACCATGTTATATATTAAGAGGTAAGAAAGATGCAGTAGCTTTGCCGCTATTTAAGAATACATTTTGCCTTAGGATCTTATCTTATGATTATATTTACATAGCACATATAAACAACTGATTGTCAACACACATGGCAAATGTATGCATCTGTTCACGTACACACACCCATCACACGAAACAAAAAAAAAGTCCCCCACCAAATTCTACTGTTCACAAAAATAGTGCAAATAAAAATAGTCTGAAAACATGGTTAGTTTCACTACTTTCAGTGTCAAAAAGCATGTGAAATCAACTACTTTAAAGCTGGGGGGGGGAGGGATTTGACATGAAATGTCTGGTTTATGTTATCAGACACTACTACTGCATGTGCAAATCCCACAGGTAGCTTAAATAACACAAATCCACTACGATATGAACGTATCATCTCCGTGTGAAGCGCACATGTCTCACGCTGATCAAACTAAACCAGAGAGCTGCCGTAACTTCTGCAGTGAATGAGGTAAAAAGTCTTCAAAGTCAGTACAAGATTCGGTCTTGTTTCGTATCGATCCAGCCGTTTTCTGCCATGCCGCGGTGCGAAGGCAGTTTTGAGAGGCTGTCCCCTCCTAGAACCAAAATGCCACCTATTTAAGTCTGCTGACTAACCAGCAGTTGCGTGGTCACTCTTTCCTCTTCAACTACAATGGCAGGAGTGGTGAATGGCTGGAAGGTTACACACAAGCTCAATTGATATGCAACATTCTTCCCTCCACAGTGTACGCAAAAGAAAAGGAAAAAGAAAGCTGATTCTGGCTTGTAAGCCGTTCCTGCAAAATATTTTATGTTTTCAAGGCAACCTTTCCCCCACTAACATTCTTCCACGGGTAATTAAAGTTTATACGTGAGGCACATTCTGTTCGTCTCATGCTAGCTGCACTTGGGAACAAATTAATATACGGGGTTGTCATCACTACATGGAGATATGGCATAACACAACTGCTTGGAGCAAAGGTTTTTAAATGCAAATAACTGGTTTTGCCATAGAAAAAGCATTTCGTTTAACATTTCTCCTTTAGCGCTAATAGCTTTTTGGGGGGCCGATGCTAGCAGCAATCACTCTTCATTTGACAAGGCTATCATTTAGCTATCTGAGTTCAAGGCCATTTCGTCTCATTTCCGTATCAATTCACCTAGCACCGAGGATTAGGTGCAGAAGTCTCCACAATCTCTTGAACATCGTTAAGAAAGCAGCGATATCCCTCAGGCTCAAAATACTCCACCTCTCTCCATCTCACTCCCTTCCTTCCATCTGGTTCAAGTTGAACACCAACCAGTTACCTTTAAAACAGTACCTGAGACCATGCCTTAGAAGTAAGTAACAAACTCTCGACTTAAAAGCTAGCTAGATCTTGCATTCATCTCTGAGTGGATGCAGCTGAAAGTAGACAACTGGGAGGAATTTCAGTGGGAGAAGAGAAGCAGGGGCACGCAACCCTAAAGGGAATTTCCAGTCTCCTAAGAAACAGGGTAACGTTTCATCCACACTGAGCCACCAACTATGCCCACCCAGCATCCGTAGAATATTTCAGTACAACTTCGGGACAACTTGGCACGGAGCAGCAGACACTAGAACAGCACGAACCTGACCCATTAAAATGACTGCTTCGTTTTAGTGAATGAGGGCCAAAAGTAGACATGATGAGGACCTCCTGCCCTTGTCGAAGAACGAACGGGGAGTTGGTAACCTGACCAGAAAGTGATACTGTGGAGGAAAGGGTATTTTCGCCTTTTCCCTTGATTAATAAGAAACACAAAGCAGCACTGATTTAGATCACAGAAAATGCACAGGAGGGGAACAGCGGCATGCACCCGTCCACCACCACCGCCACTCCATGCCATGCCCCCCCTTCAAGCAAACATCTCCATGCAACTGCCTTATAATCTTAAAAAATCTGCAGCAAAGCACAACCAAAGAACTCCCATATCATGTCTACTTTGGCCCAATGTGGCATGCATATTGAGCAGCATCCATCCACTAGAGGATATGCATCTCCTGGGGCCATAGTTCTGGGAGCAACAGAGAGAGACAGAGAGAGAATGAATCTAAACACAGACAATGAGAGTCATGAAATGAAGAGGAACAGCAAACAAATATTAAAATATGCCAAAAGCCAGTGGAAATAAAGAAAACAGGAAATCTTACTGAACAGAACAAAAAGTATTGACCAGTTTAAGTTTGAACACTGATATCCGACCACCTCACTCCTAGAAATTACTGTAAAAACCTGAACACAGACAGACAAGGTATTTTGGTTCGGGGGCAGGGGTTGTATTTATAACCGCTGTTAAGACAAAGACTTACAGTGAAAACAATCATTCAAATGTGATAGCGGGGCTACCAACCATAAAAATCCTTAATACGCAGCTTTTATATGGTGTACACACCACAAGTCTCTGTCATAAATATGCTGGCTCATTCCTTTCAAACTAGTTCGAACATTTGATGTTCATCTTCCCACAGACACAAAGTAGTAAACTGGTCCTCAGTCGAGTCATTTCCACCCCACCCCTCTTTGACTAATATTCCTTTCTTGGGCTTCATCTATTTACAACACAGGCCATAATCCATTCATACCGCAGATTAATAAATATCCTGTAAAATTCCAGTTCAGTGTATGGCAAGGATTAAAAACAAAACAAAACCACATTGCCTTTTGTTCCTTAGGTGCACAAGACAGACCAAAACATGATTGACACTTCCCTTTGGAATAAGAAATGCAGTTTAAAGCAGTGATCTACAGCATCGGTGCCAACTATAACCCACAGGCGCTCATGGGTAGGTTCAGTGGCATGAGTTCTCAGATCAGCAAGGGTTGGGAATGGGTCACAAACGCAATGGATCAGTCAAAGGATAGGCGAGGTACTCTTATCCTTCTCGGACAGGCAGCTGCCAACAACATGCTCGCTGTTTGGACAAATGTTTTAAGGGAACACCAATGCTTCAGTGTTTCCTGAAAACCATTACCTCTGTTCTCTGGCACATCCTTGCCGGCAAACACTCCGTCTCGACTGCAGCCATAACTTAGTCACACCCCTGTAAGGACCCTGGGAAAAAACTCTCCCACTTATCCTGCCCGCTGTTTTCGTTCGGTTCAAAGAACACCCAGCTTACAAAAATAACTTTTTAAAAAAAAGGAGCAGTAACCGAGCAGCTTGGGAAAACCAGGTGCCCCTTTTCCCATTTCTCTTTTATTTTAGACACAATTTTCCTCCAAAGTCCTAGTGTATGTATGCACAAACAACCCTGTGTCCTGGAGGAGGAGGGGGGGGGAAGACATGTAACACGAAATATGGCTACAACGCCATTAAAAGTGCATTGTAACCTACACTGTCTACTGAACGGCCCACTCTTTCTGAGGAGGAGGGCCGGCAACTTGGTAACATGCATGTCTCAGTTGCTGAACTTTAAAAGTTTGGGAGAGTGGGAGAATGGCAGCGGAGGGAGAGGACGACTCTCATTTCAGTGACAAAGTGCATTTCAACAGCTGCCGGGAAGCCACGGCAGCCTTCCCACCCACCCCCCAGGACTGGCTGTGCTAACTCAGAGTCCAGAAGTCCTATACAATCTCTGAGGCACTCCCGGTTCCAAGAAACAAAAGGAAAAAAAAAAGTCACAATCCAGTAGTCTTTGCAGAACTGCAGATTGAGCGAAAAAACTAACCCGTTTCTATTTCTCAGAAAAAAGCCAAAAAAGCTTCATATATATATATATTTTTTTCCATAGGGATCACATTCACCATTTCCTCTGATCTTCTCAAGACTCACAGTGTTGAAATGGGACTGATCGGCCTACAATGGATTGCACATCACCCAAGAAGAAAGGAAGGCATGGAAAAGGCATATAGTACATCTTATACTGCTTCACAAGCACGTTGGGGGCCGGGGGAGGCAGGAAAGGGGGGCAACGGGGGACAGGAACGTGAGGTTTTATTGCTGTTTCAGTACAAAATATAATAGGATATCTAAAATGAATCTGGAACGAGATCACAAAAAGCTAGGGTTTTTTCACACCGTATTAGGATGATAGCTGCTGTTGATGCTCAAAGAGGAACTGGGGAAAGGGGCGGGGGAAAGGCAGGACGACGAAGCTAAACTTGGGATATCAATTGCATATTGAAACTCGGGGATCGGGATTGCTTGGTCAGAGGAGCTCCTGGCGAGAGGACGTCTTTCCCGTTGCCGGCTTGGCCTAAGCAATCCTCCTGTAGACTTATCGTTGAAAACCTATTGGTGTTGCCAGCTGCCAAGTTAGTGACACCCTCGCCACCCATGCCAATGCTGGAACCTGCTTGACTGCCGTTCACGTAGTCAAATGATTTACTGGAAGAGGTGCTGGCAGTCCGGATCAGGCTCACGCTGTTGGCCTTTGACACCATCTGCCCAGCAGGCAGGCTCAGGTGCTTCTTGGTAGGAGTCAGTTCGATCGTGTCCGGACCCAGGTCAGCCGACTGGTGTAGGTACTGCTTGCGGGCAGACTCTCGAGGGCTCTCGCTGGACTTGGTGGCCGAGACTATTTCTTTTTCCTTGGCCACGCGGCCGCTCCCTCCTTTCCGTAAGCTGCCCCTCTGGGATGTGGAGGAAAGAGGTTTGGTCCCGACGGGTTGGCTGCTCAGTGAGGCCCCGGACGAAAATCCTTCATCTGCATCGTTCAGGTTCATGGATTCTTCTCTTCCGTTGATGCCGTCACCATCTAAAACCCAGAATAAAAAAAAAACAGGCTGAGAAACTAACTTGTTTTGGTGCAGGTTTACAAAGTATACAAGATGGCACTTTGAACATTTCTTTACTATTTATTGTTTTCTGAAATTGAACCCAGCTAAGACGGAGGTCCTGTGCCAGGTAGGAGTGGTCGGGGGGGGGGGGGGGTTCCGGCTCCCAACCTTTGGCGGGGTCCCTTTGGTGCCCACGTCGGTGGTTAGGAGTCTGGGAGTGCTCCTGGATCCCTCCTTAACTCTGGAGGCCCAGGTAGCAGCCACTGCTAAGTCAGCATTCTACCACCTGCAGCTGGCTCGGCAGTTGATTCCCTTCCTTGATCGCGACAACCTGACCACGGTGATCCATGCTACGGTCACCTCGAGATTAGACTACTGTAACGCTCTCTACATGGGGCTGCCCTTGTCGCAAATCCGGAAGCTGCAGCTGGTGCAGAATGCCGTGGCCAGGCTATTGATGGAGCTCCCTAAACGGGATCATATCCGGCCTGCCCTGGTGACACTGCACTGGATGCCTATAGCATACCGAATTCGCTTCAAGGTGCTGGTGCTTACCTTTAAAGCCCTATATGGCCAGGGTCCAACATACCTGAGGGACTGCCTTGCCCCCGCATGTACCCCAGAGAGCACTTCGGTCGGGATCACAACACCGACTTTCAGTCCCAGGGCCAAGGGAGGCCAGGCTCGCTGGTACCAGGGCTAGGGCCTTCTCGGTGGCAGCTCCAATCTGGTGGAATGAGCTCCTGGAGGACATCAGGGCCCTGCAGGACCTTATGCAGTTCCGCAGGGCCTGCAAGACGGAGCTCTTCCACCAGGCCTTTGACCAGGAGCCGCCACCATCTATCTACCATCTGCCATCTCCATTACTATCGGAGATGATGGCCGGCCCCGAGGGAATTCACACTAGGTCACAAGAGAAACTGCAGGACATCATCTGAACATAAACTGATTTTCAGCATTTATTGCGAGCACTTTATTGGTAATTTTAATGTTTTAAACTGTTTTAATTGTATTTTACCTTGGCACTGTGCCACTATGTAAGCCGTCCTGAGCCCACTTGTGGGGAGGACGGGGCAAAAATATGGAAAATAAATAAATAAATAAATAATTTTCTGTATTAAAAACCTGAACAGGTTGTAGCGTTTTACTAAATGGCTTTAAACACAAATAAATTCTTTCGGAAAAGCCCCAAACTGGATGTTTGACAGAGCTTCGTGATTTATATAAAAATGGAAGTCTGCCTTATCTACTAAGCAACTATTAACCAAGTTGCACTGAACCAACAACTGGTATTCTGCTAATATAGAGGAAGAGCTGTGATAACTCAGTATCTCCAATCTCTATTATAAATCTTTTATGATTGTTTCTTACATTAATTGTTTCTTACATTAACTGCACACATCTGAATCTGCAACACAGAACGCGGAAGATGAAGGCATAGATTGGAAACTGATGGTATTACTGCAGGATTCCAAGAGCACCTTGGCAGAATCTACCCCTCTCTTCAAGCTAATGATATGCATTCATCCTTCCATGTTATGGTTTCAGATCAGAGCACCTTAATGCTCCCCCAAAAATGTTTCCAGAAGTGGCAAAAGCCAACGTAATTTCAGGAAGCCACTCACAACAGGGATCGTCCCAATCCTGTGGTTAATTTCTAAACCAAGACCACAAAGAAATATGCAGCAACAGTCTATATATCAACATAGTGAGCGGTTTTCAGACTTTAGCATCACTATGTGGAATTCAGCATCTTAATTAATGCGACTGTATGGTATTAGCACCGTCAGCATTTATTAAAAAAACACCCTTCCCACGTAAAAGTGTAAAAAGTGGGACTGGGCCTTATATGGGAAGCGGGCCTTCCGTGGCCAATGCTGTCCACATGGCACCACTACAACAATAATAAACCCTTCTGGAAGACTTTCTTAATCAAATGTAAAAAAAAACAAAACCCACACTCTTTTCACATTCTTCATTCCCCTTCCCACCTCCCTGGAAAGATATTTAAATATTTCAGTCATTTCATTAATTTAGAAATAAATCCAATATTCAGAGAAGGGAGGGAATAAAGATTTTAGACCTCAGGATGTCTTCTGCTTGTTGCTGTTTTTGCTAAACAATCTGTTGATTTCAGCTTTAGCAATCATAATATTGCCCCGCAGACCAAAAGAATGCTTTAGAAACAGCATGTGTGTCTTAACATTGTTGTACAATTCTTCCCAACATGTCAAAGGAGACGTTTTAAACATAAGCCACTGTGCACATGGTATTCTTCAAAAAGAGGAAGGGCGGGGGAGAAGCCGTTTGATACATACCTAGAACAGAACACCCTGAAAGCAAAAGCACCCCCTTTCATCAGATACAGCTGTCAAATTTAGTCCACCATGCAAAGCTGGATGACAATGTGCTTGGCTGAGCAGCTGATAGCAACACCGCTTCTCTTCACCCTTCCTCGGTCTAATGGATAGCCCCCTCAGCTGGCGTGGAGAAAGGCCTCTGAACGACACGGACAAAGATCTCCCCATTAAGAAATTAAGGCCTCGTGACAGCTTGCAAAGGACTCGAGGTGAAACAGCACGGGACCGGCAAGATGGCCGACTTGAAGCAACACGTTTGAGAATGGAACGCTGCCGGAAAGTAGCCATTGGAACTCGGACAGGGAGTCAGAGAGGCTCATGCGTGAGCTTTTCAGGATCCGGCCACCATGCAGAGGCCCAGGCAGCTCAAGAGCGCTCAGGTGCGAAAGGAAAAAAAAAAGACAACATGCAGGGTGGTACCTTTCGAGCCAGATTCCAGACACTCTCAAGTGAGTCTTCGGAGCAGCTGCGCTTCGCTAAGCACGTACTAAGCACACACCTTTTCAGTTTATTCCATATCCACCTGTCTTACTCCATCTCCATCCCTGATGGATCGTTCTCCTCACCCCCGAAAAAAAGTAACAACTTTTAGCACCTGAAGTGCTGGTAGTCAGCAAAACATCTGCCGTAGTTTTTCCTCTTCCCTTCTGTGTTTTGCGCATCAACGTGCTGCGGGCGTTACTTTGAACGGTAAACTTCTTTGAATGCAATGGCAGAAGGGCAGGATATAAACACATCCAATAAATAAAGGATAGAATTGGAACACTTAAACCACAAATACCAACTACACCTTTCTCATACTAAAAGGTCAGAGGGGGAGGGACTCCTTCAGTTTCTAGTTTAAATTTTTAGCCCAGTGACCACACATTATACGTGCTATGGGTCTACTGTCACTGCCCGGTAGCAGAAGGAACTCGCCACACTCTCTTTAAAACATACCCTTCTCCCAACAATCCACTCCTTGCTAACTCGCAGACTACTTCTGTAAAATAATACTGTGGGTTGGGCTGAAAGACTGTTTTCTGCCACTGCAAGACACATCCACCGACCTGAAGGAGGCAGTGTCTGTCCAACCACTACATAAATGCTCTCTAACCCCTTAGGATCCCCCTCCCCCGTCTCCAGGGCAGTATCCTAAACAGATTGGCAGGCTGCAGCAGAAGTAGACAACTGGGAAATTTCTCTTCCGTTGGCAGAGTTCTGTTGATGATATTTTGGATCCAACCCAAAGAACTTTAACTTTTCTGCAAATATCTGTAATTATTTATAACCACAAGCATTTTAAAAAAAACCTGGAATATTAGAAATGTGCATCTAAGAAATATCATTTTGTTCCATTTTTACATTATGTGCCTTCCCAAGGGAAAGATCAAAAAAAGTCTCCTCAAGAAAATGCTCACTGATAGAAACAGATGTCACCTTTAAAATTGCTAAATATGGTTGGCTGGAATTAAGATAAGGAAAATATAGATAAGTCATACTAGTTAATATTTTAGAGATGGTTTTAAAGGTGATTTAAGTTATATCACTTAATATTTTAGGTTATATAAGTAGTTTATTCATGTATTTTACAAATATTATATTTATGTATACGGAACTAAAAGGTTCTAAGCTTTGGGTATAAATGTATTACTTGTATTACTGTGTTCTGGTCAATGACCGTAACAATAAATTTCGTACTTTTGTACTTTCACTATGTGCCATATCAGGAGAAATTACCAATTCACAGAATCATAAGAGTTGGAAGGGACTTCCAGGGTCATCTAGTCCAACCCCCTGCACAATGCAGGGAATTACACTGACTACACTGAGGTATTAACGCCAGCACTTTTTATGTGATATTTATGGTTTTAAATTTTGTATTGCTATATTTTATATTGTACACAGTATTGTTGTTGTATTTTATAATGTTGTAAGCCACCCTGAGCCAGCTCTGCTGGAAGGGTGGGGTAAAAGTTTAACTAATAAATAAATAAGTAAATTCACAAATACCTCTCCCCCACACCCCGTGACCCCTGCGCTATGCCCAAAAGAAGGCAAAACACCCCCCATCATCCAGGATCCCTGGTCAAACTGGCCTGGAGAAAAATTGCTTCCTGATCCCAAAGTGGCGATCAGCATTTCCCTGGGCGTGTAAGAAAGGGCCACAAGAACTAAGCACCGAGGCAACCCTCCCTGCCCTCCCTCTCATGATCTGCCCAAGTTCACAGAATCAGCGTTGCTGTAAGAAGGCCATCTAGCCTGTGTTTGAAAACCTCCAAAGGAGGAGAGTTTTCTGTAAAGCCAGTATCAGTTTAGGTCATCAATTTGCAATACATTCAAAATCTGGGAACACGCTCTGTTCGTGATCGAGCCCAAACCCTCTCAGACCTCCTTCTGTTCCAGAATGGCATCCCACTGAGAAGTCTGGATCCAGAGTTAAGTATTCAGGTTTTCTATGGTAAGAATCACGATTTGGTATTATTCACTTCCATCTGCCGAAATCCATGATGGGATGATGCACACTCCACAACAAAACCCAGATGCCGTTTTTTAAAAGATAACTGTCCTGTTTCAAAGTGTTAAAGGCAGGGAGGGAGCGGCACATCCTCGGCAGACCGTGTTTTCAAAAGAAGATCCTCAGCAAAAGTGAGGACTTCCTCGGCATCCTTCTGGTCACGCGCATGCACAGCGTTTTGTTAGTACAATGAAATAAGGCCAGATGGGACAAGGGGGTAGGGAAGACATTGAGGCTCTTAGGTACTGAGCATGCTCTATCTGAAGCAAATTCTAAGACTGCTTAATGTTTTCTGCGTCATTTTCCACTAATGCCTGAGATCTTGACTCTGCCCCCCCCCCCCCGAAACTTCCAATCACGCACGATCGGCTCACGTGTACTGCATGCGTTCGTGCTAGAAGGATCTTGGGATGTTAATCTTCCTTTGGGCGATCTGCAGTGCACGTGCAGTCCATAACTGTCCCAGGTTGTTAAACAAGTCCCAGGTTGTTAAAAGTGACAACAAGAGCGGTTAGTGAGGCCAGAAGACTGCGCCAAGTAAAGGAGCAAAAGGTTGCAGAAATAGCTTAGGGGAGGTGCAAGTAATGGTAAAATGCCCATATAATTTTACGGAAATCAAAAAGATCCCTTCACCAGCATCAAGGGGACTGTATCCTGATGAGATGCACTGCCTCTCGGTAAAGAGGAAAAGTTAAGAGGTTATGTAAATAAAAGGATTACCTGAAGAATACCACTGTATAAGGCTATAGGCATTTCCCCTCCAAGTTTGGCTGATTCTATCAGGACCGCCTGGCTGTAGCCACAATCTCATGACTAGAATACCACTGAACTCGATTTTAAGAAACAGCTGAATTGTTAAGAGACAGTCCACTCCCATGAGTCTCAGTTGAGATGATGAAATATTTCAGCGAACTGAAAAGCTGGCAAATAAATACATTTTAAAAAGTTCGGCAGAAATGCTTTTCCTTGCAAAAAGTGTTCGCATGCCGTCTAAATAGATTCCCATTTTTTCAAAACCATCTCAGCGTGTTCGTTTGGCGAGTCCTCGTACTTAACGAACGCGCTAAGCAATAGGGCTTTTCCAAACCATCCCAAAGTCGGCGGGGACAGCCCTTGGCCAGATTTTAATCATGCCAAGCTAAATGTCTTAACGCTGGCTCAAAATCCCTCGGGATCACACAAGGGAGCTCCCAACGTGGTGCCAGACATAAAGGAGGGGAGAGGGGCAGGAACGTGTGAATTACAGGCAACAAACAATACACTTTGGGGTAGGAGAAACGTTCGCGAACAGAAGGGGATTCTGAGTGGGAATGGGCAGCCAAGCTCCTCCCCCCGCCTTACTGACGTTTGCTTCCTTATCTCTGTCCTACCCTCTGCCGTGGTGGCTGCCAAGTTGGGCTCCGGTGAGCCAAGCTCAGGGGTCCTGAGCACCAGCATCTCCCCCTTTTGCTTGCGTTGGACCCCTAGGCCTGTGGAGCCGGAAAGGACCGGGGATCCGGGAATGCTCAAGTCATCGTTTGAGAGGTCAAAGCCATCTGGGATTCAACATACAATATTTTAGTGCTTTTCTACTCCTTTTTTCCCCCTGAACGTCTCAACCCAGGTCAGGGCAATCTTGAACACAGAACACTGAAACACACAAGAACGCCACCTGCACGTTTCTAGGCAAGAGCGTCAGCAGCCCGCCACAGGAATGAGGAGATATGCTGTAGAGTATACAAAGAGACTAGCACACAACATGTCAGCGGTAAGGACACACATGACCAAGGATTTGCAAAAGGGTAGTACTTGTTTTTAGGGTTAGGCAGCCTGAGAAGAATGGGAAAAAAAGATATATTTTTTTTGGTACAACTTTAGTATCAAAGAAAAGGCCCAGGAAGAAACAGATACATTTTCAGAACTTCAATTTTATGCTTTAATGAAACGCTACACATGAAATGGGAAGGATCTTAATCATTACGTTGTTTCGGAGACTGAAAAGCTACCCTGTCCATATTTTTCTTTATTATTTTGCTGACGACTGAATATCAAAACCAAAGGCTTAATTAGAAAGCGGCACTTAACGAAGAGCGGGAAAAGTTCCTAAAGTTGGCTAGACAGATTATTATGGGCACTTCCTATTTCAGTTAAGAGTCTTAATACAGCACGAGACGATATGTATTATATAAACTTACAAGGGTTAGGCAGAACGAAAGTGTCTGGGAAATTTCATTAATAAAACCTGCAATTCAAGGTTTGGATCCTACCTCCCAATTCCATTCCTCACTGTGCAGCCCCCGATCCATGTGGAGAAGGGGTTGTCACCTAGAGTCCCCTTCCCCCAGGAAATACCATGTGGAGGAGGGATTGTCACCTAGAGTCCCCTATCCCCCAATGAAATGCCATGTGAAGGCGGGGTTGTCACCTAGAGTCCCCTATCCCCCAATGAAATGCCATGTGGAGGAGGGGTTGTCACCTAGAGTTCCCTTCCCCCGGGAAATACAATGTGGAGGAGGGGTTGTCACTTAAGAGTTCCCTTCCCTGAGGAAATACCTTTGGGGTCATCAGAGGGTGCAAAAGTAAGGGGCTTGGGGAAAATCTGCTTCTGTTGGCCGAATGGTGGTAAAGCAGAAACCACAGCTTTACATGTGAATGCCCCTTTGTCCTTCCATTGTGCTCTCAGAATCTGAAATATTGTTAGATATGTATTGCCTTCTTGTACTATGAAATATTCAGAAGAGGGAGCTTAATTTTAAGGTACTTCGTGGGTGCAGCTTCCCCATGAACTGCAGAAGACAAAAATGAGACACTTCAGACGCCACAGAGGCAACCCAATGCACCAAATATCGAGACGGAAATGTCAGCAATTCTGAGTTTCTAGTCCTGCAGCAAACTTGAGTGCTGCTGGATACCATTCAAGTCATTCTAGGTTTCCCCATGCTATAACGTAAGGGCAATACTTACCTCCCTCCAAAGGGCGTGGTTTATGATGGCTACCAGTTCTCGCACATACAACACAAGGAAAATGATCAGCACTCTGTGCATTACAGAAACAGACACTAAGAGTCAAGCCCAGAAAACTATTTGTAGCAATGGAAATGGAAGAATGTTCTGCTACATTAGCTTTTCGCCACTGGGTTAGAGCTTACCTTCTCTCCTCCAGCGATGTCGGCGAATCGAAGCGGTGGTAATGGCGGTCCGAGAAATCCTCGGCACCGTTGGAGTCACCTCCACCTTCAGCACTTTCTGCCCTCCTTGGGATGTATCCGGAGCATCAAAGGGCAAGGAGTTCTTCATAGCGTTTGCAACCTAGGATGACAACGAAAGGCAGATGAGACAAGACTGGAAGAAGAGAGAATACAGAATGCTGTTATCAATTCAACAGCAGTCCCAGGATCTACACTTTTGTGCACTTAAAGTGTATCTATATATTTGCCGTACAAGTAAGATGGTTGCATCAATCATTTCCCACATTCTGCCTTATACTAAACACACTTTTCTGCACAGGTAGCAGGGCACTGTACAACATGGTTCACAAACTTCCTTGGATAAGTTTATTTATTTAATTTGACTTTTCAAGCTCTCTCCACCGGTAAACCGGGCTCAGACACAGTCATAAAACATCAATTAGAATCAGGTTAAAACCAATAGCAAACAAAAATAAAGCTAGAGATGGAGCAAAGAACCCATAGCGCCCCACTCCTCTACATGCAGCTGCTGGTGAGACCTTGGGTCAGTCACAAGTTCATTCAGAGCTGTCCTCTCAGGGGAAGTTCTCTCAGAGCTCTCTCAGCCCCACTTACCACACAGGGTGTCTGTTATGGGGAAGGGAAAGGAAAGGAGATTGTAAACCACTCTCAGGCTCCCTCGGGTAGAAAAGGATGGGGTATAAATCCAATCTCTTCTTCTTTTATCTCACCGGCAGGAGGGGGGAGTGCCAGAATGAAACCATAACTGTCCTCAACCAAATGCCTGGCAGAATATCTCTGCCTACCAGGCACTGAGGAACCGCAACAGGTCCCACAGAGCATGGATGTTGTTTGGCAGAGAGTTCCATCAGGTTGGAGCCAGGGCTGAGAAGGCCCTGGTGCTGAAGAGAAGAGATTGGATTTCTACCCCGCCCTCCACTACCCAAAAGATTCTCAGAGCGGCTTACAAACTCCTTTCCCCTCCCCCCCCAACAGACACCCTGTGAGGCAGGTGGGGCTGAGAGAGCTCTGACAGAAACTGCTCTTTTTCAAGAACAGCTCTGACAGAACTATGGCTTGCCCAAGGTCATCCAGCAGGTGCAAGTGGAGGAGTGGGGAATCAAACCCGGTTCTCCCAGATTAGAGTCCGCACACTTAACCACTACACCAAACTTAACCACTACACCAAAAACAAGACAAACCAAACAGGAACAGCAACCAGATTTCGTTGGGTTCGTCTGTTCAGCTTTAGGCACGGATGAAAGCCAGATTCAAATACCAACCCGCCTGCAGGCTTTACAGTATTGCTGGTCTCCAAGGAATCCCTTCAAGCAGGCTCAATTGGCCATTCAGATTTCCCAGTCTAGCAGCACATTTAATCATCGTTTCCTTCAGGAAGTCGCTGTTTCAGTAATTTACCAGGTTAAGAAGCATTTAAATTATCCCCCATCGGAAAGCAACGGCTAAGTCACCCAAAGCAATTCATCAAGACAGCCGTTTAACCACATCTATTAGAAAGATGAAAAATGTATTTGCCAGGACGTGACTCCTCTGCTCTCCTTTGGAACAAATAATAATGCTAGTACTTAAAAGCTAGATAATTATTAGACTGATGCAAGAACAGACTTCAGCACCACTGATTTTATCTTCTGTTAAGTGCACCCCACCCTGACCACCTCTGCGGCTAATCCTGGAGGATGCAGCACTCCCAAAGGTCTCCAGCCTAATAGGCAGCTCAGCACAGAACCAAATATGGCTCTTTAAAAAATAAGAAAATTCAATCAATGAAACTGCTGAGCAGTTGGGTTAGAACAGATAAAAGGAAGTACTTCTTCACCCAAAGAGTGATTAACATGTGGAATTCACTGCCACAGGAGGTGGTGGCGACTACAAGCATGGACGGCTTCAAGAGGGAATTGAATGAACATATGGAGCAGAGGTCCATCAGTGGGCATTAGCCACAATGTATAGATAGGAACTCTCAGTCTGGGGCAAGTGATGCTCTGTATTCTTGATGTTTGGGGGAGGGGGGAGGGAACAGTGGTGTCCTGGCCCCACTTGGTGGACCTCCTGATAGCACCTGGTATTTTTAGCCACTGTGTGACACAGAGTGTTGGACTGGATGGGCCATTGGCCTGATCCAACATTGGCTTCTCTTATGTTCTTATGTAATTCTAATGTTACGGTATACTGAAGAGGTAACTGAGATGCTGGAACGCAGCCAGTATGTGAAGGGAACAGCAGGCAAACATTTGAGACGAAAAGGCTCTTTCTGCTTTACAGGAAAGGAAATGACAGAGGTGAACCATTGCTAGTATTCCAAGTGCGAATTATGCACTGATTTATGCCAGTGCACTAGAACGGTCGCACCAGGCGCTCCTTGTATATTCACGACTTATTGTCAGACCTTGTGTGCCTCTTCCTAATGAAGGACTTACAACCTCTGGTGTCTGGGCTGTAAAAACTGTACTGACCTACTTTGTGCTACTGATCAGCACGTCAATTATCAGTAATGCTAGGTTGCATAGATTCAGTTGTTTAAACTGGTTTCCTGACACTGGCTCTGAGTTGATCTGAATTTTGCTCTTAAGTTTGTTACAGTTTGGCTCTTTGATGATAAAAGGTGGCTGACCTCTGCTATGATCTTTAGAGTGTCCAGCGATTGGCATCCCCTGACCTAAAGGTGCCCTCTCCCCAAGAAATGACATAAGAAGGGTATGGAGAGTGATGGCAGAGGTACTTGACACAGACCACGTGTAAGAGGAGGCCTTAGACAAATATGCCCCTCTCAAAGTGGCACTCCGATAAAGCTAGTTGTTAACTGAATATCGTTTTTGTCTTCTCTGTTGAGAAGAAGTTCTTGTCGTTACACGTAAATGCAGGCAGTCACAAGCAGGAAGTAGGTAATACAAAGGCAAGCAGATATATAACACAGTTCCGTGTTCATTTCCACTTTCAATCACCTTCTCACACACACGCGCACAACCTTAACCTGCACTGCATTTCCACTGCTGCTACTTCTGGACTAACAAGAGGGCACAAAGCAGAGGGCCAGCCAACAAACACCCATGCTCCGATTCATGTCAAAAAGACACCTAAAACATTAATAGCCACAACTTGGAAATGTTCATATGCACCTACGCTTGCCTTGTGGCATCGTAAGTTATGGGAAATGTATATAATGGACAAAATTACTTAATCAAGTGAATAAATATGAATCTCATCCAACCTGTTCTGATTTCGTTGGTCCATTGCTTTAAAGTATCTGGTGCAACTTGGAAGTGGTTCTGAAGAGCTTAAAGATGCTGTATGGGATGGCTTTGTTTATACAGATTTGGTGTTTCGTGACTTATTATTATTTGTAAACAGAACTATTTTGAGTTGGTAGCATATAAAATATGTACTGTTTATGAAATGATAAATACAATTAAAAAAAAAAAGACTCCTAACTTCCTCGCAAGTGGGAGTGGCTTATCAGCAGAGGCCAAGAGTGGCCAGGTATGCTTGCAGGTAGGCCAGGCTGCCTCACCTTCGTGCAAAAGAATTCCATCAACACTGTTGCTGCTCCCACTGGGATGAGGACTGGGAGACAAGTCCAAAGTTCCTTCCCCAATCCCTCCCCACTCAAGGGGGTACCATGACGACAGCAGCAGGCAGCGAAGCAGGGATGCTAGGGAGCCCCAAAGCGCAGCATTCCCAGCCGCCCCCACTCACATTCCTCACTCTAGTTGTCTCAGAGCTGGAAGTTAGTTTGGTGGTGGTGGAAAGCGCCATCAAGTCCCAGGTGACTTATTGCAGCCCCTTAGGGTTTTCAAGGCAAGAGATGTTCAGAGGTGGTTTTGCCATTGTCTGCCTCTGCGTGGTGACCCTAGACTTCCTCGGTGGCTTCCCATCCAAATACCAACCAGGGCCGACCCTGCTTAGCTTCCGAGATCTGATGACATTGGGCTCTCCCAGGCTACCCAGGACAGGAAGTTAGCTAGCAGCAGTTAACACACAGCATTCAAGCTGTGAAATCCTGTGCCTGCCCAGCAGTTACAAGGACAGGACTCCTTTCTGCACCACAACCAGAGTGCGCACACATGCACTGACGTGTTTCTCAACAGAGCACACCCTGGTCTACCTCCAAGCTTCCTGCAATCAGTCAAATGTTCTGCCCACCTCAGGCATTTCATTCCCACTTTCTGGGAATAAGCCTGCGCTAGAGAGCCCAGAGCATAGCTTCGGTTCTAAAGGACCAGAGCTTAGGTGGCAAACGCATGTTGTTCCTGTACATGTTGTTCCAGTTTGGTGTGGTGGTTAAGTGCGCAGACTCTAATCTGGGAGAACCGGGTTTGATTCCCCACTCCTCCACTTGTACCTGCTGGATGACCTTGGGCAAGCCGTAGATCTGGCACAGCTGTTCTTGAAAAAGAGCAGTTCCTGTCAGAGCTCTCTCAGCCCCACCTACCTCACAGGCAATGCTCCCTCTAAGCTGTGGAGTCTTGTGAGCAAAAATTCTACTCTGTGAGCTACTGGCATTAAAGTTGTGAGCGAGCGATTTGGCTACTGCATACATTAGTTTGCTCTGGAGCCATCCTTCCTGAGCCAAGGCAAAAAAGTGTGAGCTGGAGGCTAAAAAATGCTGTGCTAACTCACAGTAACTCAGCTTAGAGGGAACACTGCTCACAGGGTGTCTGTTGTGGGGAGGGGAAGGGAAAGGAGTTTGTAAGCTGCTCTGAGACTCCCTTGGGTAGTGAAGGGCGGGGTATAAATCCAATCTCCTCCTCTTCTTCTACGCGGCTGTATCCAAGATGGACGACTAGATTCTGGAATGCTTCCTGACCCATCATGCAAGCCTTAACACACGCAAAACCTGCTATATGTACATTTTTAGTCATTTCAAGAGAAGGCAGTTGCTTTTCCCTTACCAGCAGCGGCTGAGAATACAGCTCAAGCTGCGCTCTGTAAATGATGTCATCCAGGGCTTCTTGGCCGAGTTCCCACTGTCCGTTGTATCTACATGTGGATAAGGCAAGAATAAAAAGGAGGAATTATTTTCCTGAACTCACGCCTGGTCCTTGCTGCATACCTTTCAAATAAATATTTGCTAAGACTTCATCAAAAATTAGCCTGCGAAAAGCAATCCAGTGTTCTCAGCCGCATCCTCTTTACACTTCCCCCAACCAGGACGGTATTCGTTAGTAACACTGTAAGACAGTAGCACTTATCTAAAGTTAGATTATTTTACCAGAGAGCACTGAAATTAAATTCCACGTTTGGACAGCCTGGTAGAACCACATCACACAAATGCTATTCTCACAAAGAATGATGGCAAACCGCGAGTTAAGTATTCCAGCAGGGGGTTAATTCAAGTGCACACACCTTTCGTTACTGGGTTTTAACACATAAATACACACAGCTCTGTGTACTCACAAAACATCTAATTAGCAGTAGGGGGTACACAGTCTTCTTTTTAAAAGGTACGCTGTTGTGATCCGTCTAAAAAAGAGAGGAAGCCAGAAGTGCAGCGCTCCGGGGTTGCAGGGCGGTATACAAAAGAGCTAATTTACACCAGGTAAAGATATTCACAAAATACTGACTGAAGTGGTAGAGCTGGGGCGGGGGGAATCAAGCAATAATAAAATTAGGGGAGGGGCTGTGGCTCAGTGGTAGAGCATCTGCTTTGCATGAAGAAGGTCCCAGATTCAGTCCCCAGCATATCCAGTCAGGCCCATAGTTAGGGTTTTATTTTTCGGGGGGCTTTCAAATTTCTAAGGGGGCTGCCAAAGGAAACGAGGCAGGGAGGGTAGCAGAAGCCCCCAAGCAAGCCACTTTTCCTGCAGCAGTTCGGAGGAGAGCACCCCCCAAAAAAACCCCTGAAAAACTGCAGGTGAGGAGGGAGGGAGAGAGCTGGGCTGGTCCTGCCTCGCTCTCCGGGATTTCTCAACCAATCCGAAGCCCCCAGCCCTCCCTCTGTTTACTTTCCCCATCTTAGGACTCATTCCATGCAGCAGCCTAAGCAGGCTCTGGTCCATACTGCTAAAAGAAAGACGTTTTAGGCTTTCATTACGGTGCCTGTTTTCCGTGGCTGAAATTGAACTGGACTACCGAGCAGGGCACTTCCCAGCCTGGTGGCAGAAGGAGGAGAGCACACAGCACAGACATGGCGGCCAACGTGCACAAGTGAGTGTGGAAAATGTCTTTGAAAAGGGGTTTCAAGGGAAATCTTGTAGGGCTGTCCCTTTAAGAAAAGGGGCAAGCCCCCCCCAAAAGCCCCACTGTAGCCGTGGGCCTGTCTCCAGTTGAAAGGACCAGGTGGTGAGTGAAAGACCTCTCTCTGCCCGCTGCCAGTCTGAGTAGACAATACTGACCTTGATGGACAGATGGTCTGATTCAATATAAGGCAGCTTCGTGTGTTCGATGGCGGCCAGGGTTCAATGCCTCAGTAATCGTGTTGGATATATTCCAATTCCAATTCGGCTGAAAGCAGGGGGCTCCCTCTCGTCTAACCCCCAGATACTCACACAGCATAATAAACTCCAGTGAGGAGTTGCACCATGAAGTCCGGATCCAGGACGACTCTCCCGCAATCTTCCTTCCAGGATTTTTCATGTTGCCGTGGAAACCCGCTGACACAGAGCCTGGTGATACGCAATGAGGGCATTGAAGAAAGAAAGCCCAATCTTGACCTCACATTTTGAGCAAGCAAGTTTTCATACAGTCAATTACCCCCCCAGCATAATAAGAGTATAAAGATTAATCTCCAAAAAAGACTGCTTTGATGATTTTTTTAAAAAAATAAAATTTGCTATGTTGTTTGTATGAATTGTCTAGTCCTCGGAGAAGCGTCTTCAAGGGAACAAATCATAAAATTTCATAGCGACATCAACAAAAAACAGACCCAGGAAAAAAAATATACACCTCAATATTTCAAGAAAATAAATCCTATTTACCTGCGTTGCAGAATTGTTCAAGTTGCAACAGCTTAGGACTTTTTTTTTTAAATGTTCTGCTTACTATTATACTATGTGGTCAAGGATCTCCAGAATTAAGCACATACCCTGAGAAACACATCAAGCCCCCCCCCCCCCCAAGCATATACCAGGATGGTTTTCAGATGCTGGCCCCATTGGATCCTGGATCCAATGAACAATTCATTGTTCAAAGATGCAGCTTGATTTTTTAAAAAATTCTTTTTAACAGAGAAAACTGCAAGGTCTCCCTAACGACTTTTGCTTCTTGGTCTTCTATGACAAATTAAGTCAAGCAACCAAAAAAATGAACACATTCAATTGTGGCTACAATACACCCCCCCCCCCATTATTTCATTTCTAAATCAATTGTGTCAAGTACAATATGTGGAAACTAAACTCTGTATGTTGATTAAGAACAACATCACTAAAGTTTTCCCCTCAAGAGTATCAGGAATACAGTCCTCACCTGGAACCCATCCTACAAAGCGACTGATACGAAGAGGCGGGCATGTAGACAATGGCGGAGTTGTAACACAGCATAAGAAAACTCAGCACCTCAAACCTAAGGACACGGGTGGAAAAAAACCCAACTGAAATTGCTATGGTAGTGCTACAAGATATGTGCATCAATAGGTCCAAACAGGTTGTACATACCCTGCTTCATTCCACTTCGGCTTGGAACAGAGGCCTTACAAGTTGCAGGCCCATGAGGAACCACGGGGAGGGGGGGGACCATAACTAACCCCTCCAGAACAACATAATTATTAACAGCGGTGGACTCTAATCTTGAGAACAGGGTTTGAGTCTCCACTCCTCCACGTGAAACTTGCTCGGTAACCTTGGGCCAGTCACGGTTCTCTCAGAACTCTCTCAGCCCCAACTACCTCACAGGGTGCCTGATGTGGGGAGAGGAAGGGAAGGGAACCATAAGCTGCACTGAGATTCCTTAAGGTAGAGAAAAGTGGGGTAAAAAACTCTACCCTTCTTCATATACATCTTAGGACTTCAGCAGGCCAATATCCCCTTGCCGGATTTTTGGGGTTCACCCCCTTTAGTTAATTTAACATTATCTTTTCCATATTAGGCAGTGACCTAAACACATAAAAACCCCTGCCTTGTCACTGGATGACCTGGTTTTTCCTACTTTTATGTGTGACATTAGCCACCCACTTTATTATTAAATATACTAATTATTTATTTAGTGCATTTTCCCCACACTTCCTCCAAGAAGCTTAGAGCAGCGTCCATGGCTCTCCTCAATTTTATCCGCACAGCTATTTTGTGAGGTAAATTAGGCTGAGAGAGAGTTACTGGCCCAAGCAGGGTTATTTTTGGGCAGGAACGCAAAGGAACAGAGTTCCGGCAGGCTTCTGAGTTGGCCACGCCTACAGCCTCCCCCCCCCCCCAGGTTCCCCATGCACCTCGCAAGCCACGGTGCACTTGGAGAAGCCAAGCTGATCCAGGGAGGGAAGGCAGTTTAAACTGCCTTCCCCTCCTCAGGTTCCCCATGTGCCCCGCAAGCCGCTGGGCACCTAGGGAAGCCGATCCTGGGAGGGAGCTGCACGGTCAGGGGTGTGGCCTAATATGCTAATGAGTTTCTGCTGTTGGGTGTGGCCTATTATGCTAATAAGTTCCTGCTGGGCTTTTTCTACCAAAAAAGCCCTGGGCCCAAGGTAATCCATCAAGTTTTGTGGCAAACTGGGAACTGAACTTTGGTTTCCCCAATCCTACCCCAACAGGGCAAACAGGACAAGTGGTTTTAAAACAGGACATGCAAACAGAACTGGGGGGGGGGGGGGGGAAAGCACTGATATGCTAGAGAGCTTTACATCCAGCTAACAAATACTGATTGACAGGTTCTAAAGACTGAAGCTATTACCAACCACTGACAAGAAACCCTTGTGGCAGCTACAAATGTAGAGTATTAAACAAAGGAATAAATATTAGAAGGTATCAAGGGCGTAAATACTGGGTAAGATCCCAGAAGAAGATGCTGGTAGTGGTAGAGGTGAATCTCTGCCATGTGCCCACTACGGCCATAGGAAAAGTGATTCTCGGGTTTCTGGGACCCCATACAGATTAATTACGACATGGGTTGAAAACGACTGAGGAGCAGGGATGGGCACAAACCAGGAAAATCAAGGTTCGTCTCAGTCCGTGGGGCTGCAAGAATCTTCACGGACCTCCCCATTTACCAAATCAGTTCGTTTCGTCAGGTTCGTGATGCGGAAAAACTGCCCCCTTTATGGGCTAGAGACACCACAGGAGGAGAACTGCACACAGATCCTGGGGTCAGCTTCTCCACCAGCAGCGCGCTCTAAAAAACACTACAGGAGGAGAAGCCGTGGCAGCCAGGATCTGCCTGCAGCCAGGAGAGCCCTCCCTACCGCATGCACATCCTGGGGTCACCTTTGGGGGAGGGGGGCGGGATCTCCCAGGAAGGCTCTTCCCTTTCTCCTGGCTGCAGCGAGCCTCAGCCAGGAGAGAGGGGGAATCTCCTGGGCGGGGACTCCCACCTTTCTCCTGGACTCGGAGGCACTTCAGCCACTTTCAACAGGCTGCACAAGGGAACCCAAGAGTGACAGCTGAGCCAGTGGGGAGAGACTTCTCCGCACCAACCCAGCTGTCTCAGGCTCCCCGGGACAGCCCCTTTAAATGGGTTGTGTGAGCAGGCCCAAGAGGCTGGGCCAGCAGAAAGGAAGTGATGAAGTGCCCTCCCAGGGGCACTTCACCCTCACATTTCCGCTGGCCATGGTTCACCGCAGCCACCACATAGGCTGAGGGATTAACCGCCTTCCCAGGGGGGCATTTCACCCCTACCTCTATTTGCTGGCCAGAGAAAGCCACGGCCAGCAGAAAGGAAGGGGTGAAATTGCCCTTGGGAGGCACTTCATCCCATATTTAACCTTCTGGTTTTGCCCTCTCCCCCACTTCAAAGCACTGGGGAGCAGAGCCAGAGAGTTTAAATGGCTCTGCCATGGCAGCCAGGACACGACTTGCCGTATGCAGATCCATTTCAGCTTAACAGCGGGGCTGGTGTGCCCATTAGCTGTTAGGTTTAAATATCTGCCAGCCGTTAATGCCTCCCCCGGTCCCCCCCGCTTGGAAGCAGGGGGAGAAGCAAGAGGGATCGCTGAAGCGGCTTGCATCTATTTCAGCCTGACAGGCGCACAAGCCCCGATGTTAGACTGAAAAAGATGCAAGCCATTTTAGCAATCCTCTTGCACCACCACCACCCCACTTCCCACCATGAGCCGCACAAACCTAAAAAACCATCAAGGGTCCACGAACCACAACCCAGTGATTTTCGTGAGGAATTTAGGTTCGTGACGAGGTTTGTGCCCATCCCTGCTGAGGAGTAACTCTTCAACCTTTTAGACAAGAGCTCTGCTTAACAGAATGCCTTTCAGAAAGAACATGTTCAATTAGGATCCTTGTGCAGTGGTGGCAACTGCTACTGAAGCAATGCTTTCTTTTTTAAAAAAACTGTGTATGTCTACAACAGCCAATCGAAAGCCCTGCTGGGCAAAAGACCCATTTTAAACATGTGGCGGACACCCCAAAAGGTTGGCACCCCACAGGGATCACGTTGGGGATCCCTGGCCAAGATACATCTGAACACCTTCTGCTCTTCTTAATGTCCCAGATTTAGAGACCTACGAGTCCTCTCTTCCCAGTCCCTTAAGATCCACAAACACATTGAAACGTGGTTAAACAATCTGCTGCTTCCCCCGTTTACCTGTTCTGCGCCGTGAACGTTTCTCTCTGAGGGTGCAGGTCACTATAAACCACTCTGAGGAGGTCATGTTGACATAGGGCTCCCTCTGTCAAAGCCATGGATCCAATAGTAGACGGCTTAAGAAGTTCAAAAGGCAACAACGTTAAAGATGCTATGAACGCAGGTGAAAAGAGTCAAGAACAAAACACTGCAGCCAAGGATCATCTTAAAACAGTACACGTGGGCTAGTTTTATTCCGGACCAGCAACTACCGAACGCTTTGTTGTTTTCGCGTTAAGTCACAGGTGACGTATGGTGGCCCTGTAGGGTTTTCAAAGCAAGAGACATTTGGAGGTGGCTTGCCATTGCCAACCTCCGTGTCGTGGTGCTGGTATTCCTGGGTGGTCTCCCATCCACATACAAGCCAGGGCCAGCCCTTTTCAGCTTCCGAGATCTGAATGCTTACACAGCTTTGATTTCTAGTCAGACGTTCTTGGAAATGCAACTGTGTTCTTACCTCATGGTAAATTGATGGCTTGGATAAGGAAGGGATGGTGAAAGATAAAACTTTATTGTTCCCATCTTTGTCGGCAATTTCCTACGGCGAAAGGAAAAGGGATGGAAAACTGAGCTGTCTTGCCAATACATCACGTAGGTTGCGACGCTGTGAGTGATCTCAGCTACCAAATGCCAAGACCAGCTCTTTAGAAAAAGATGTAAAGGTTTCCCTTGCTCAAAAGCCAGTCGCATCTGACTCTAGGGTTGCGGTGCTCATCTCCGTTTACAAGTCGAAGAGCCAGCGCTGTCCAAAGACTTTTCTGATGGTCATGTGGCCGGCATGACTAAACACCGAGGCGCACGGAATGCTGTCACCTTCCCACCGAAGTGGCACCTGTTTATCTACCTGCAGTTTCTTGCTCTCGAATTGCTAGGCTGGCAGGAGCTGGGGACAGAGACGGGAGCTCACTCCGTCACACGGCACTCGGGTCTCGAACTGCAGACTTTCTGGTCTGCAGCTCGGTGTCTTAACCTCTGAGCCACCGCAGCCCAGAAAAAGATGACCGGGTTGCAATTTAAGGGGCAGCGAGTTATTGCTACGTTCACTGTCTGTAAATAGCATTCTGGTTGCTGTGAGATACTCCTGAAACTCCACAACCCCTGTTCAAAAACAACACAGTGCCCACAGTGCTGTTTGCCTTTTTAAAAACATACGCATACTGTGTATACTTCACCACGTGGAAGGGGAACACACAACCCCAGAAGAGCTAAATAAAACTGAAGACAACAATAACCTTTTGAAAATAAAATGGAATGAGATGGACTTTCTCACTCCAAAGAGGTATCCTGGCAAAGTCTGGCCTGTGAAGCAATGCAACATCCCCCCACCCCCACCCCGAAATAATATTAACAAGGGGACAGGAAGAGTCCCGTCTCACAGCACAGCAGTCAAAACCGATTAGAACCGGTCTTACAAAAATACTGCGAGGAGATCAGAATTCTGGAAACGGTGTAGCAGAATGGGAAAGGGACCCCAGCGGCCTGTTTCGCTGTCGTCAACATGGATGAAAAAGATCAAAGCGCTCCTTGGCCGCCTCCCTGCAGATTCACTTACCAAGTTGTAAATCCCTAAGAGCAGGGCTTCGATACAGCCGTTACTCTGCCGATCTCTGCTGGCAGTCAGACGCAGATAAACCCAGATCAGTTCCGGCAAGAACTGCAGCGTGAACCTTTTGAGACGAACCTCAGAACTACGATAGAGCTCAAAGAGTTGGTGACAGACGGGCTCCAGAAGCTACGAGAGAGAACACACACCGCAGGTTATTTATTCTGGCCTAGGGATAAACGTTAAGCAAATCATTTTCCAAGCAGTGAGTTGCCATGATTGTTTACATAGATATATGTCTGCCATCAAGTCACAGCAGCAATGCTGATTCTGTGAACTCCAGCAGATCACAAGAAGAGAGGGCAGGAAAGGTCGCCTCAGTACTTAGTTCTTGCAGCCCTTTCTTACACACCTAGGGAAATGCTGATTGCGACTTTGGGATCAGGAAGCAATTTTTCTCCAGGCTGGTTTGGCCAGGGATCCTGGAGGTTTTTTGTCCTCTTCTGGCCATGGAACAGTGGTCACTGAAGGTGTGGAGGAGGAGGTATTTGTGAATTTCCTGCATTGTGCAGGGGGTTGGACTAGATGGCCCTGGAGGTCCCTTCCAGCGCTATGATTCTACGATTTACAGCAGCCCCAAAGAGTTTTCGAGACAAGAGATGTACAGAAGTGGTTTGCCATTGCCTGCCTCTGCATCATGACCCTGGTATTCCTTGGGGGTGTCCCATCCAAATACTAGCCAGAGCTGTACCTGCTTAGCTTGTGAGATCTGATGAGATCAGGCTATCCAGGTTAGGGCATTTCAAATTTAACGAATGGTATTTCACCACTTTATTTTTAAAAGGGGTATAAGAATTCCACTGAGCGTTTTGACTCATAACTGGTGCATTTTCATTGCACTGACTGCAACACTGCACAATTCTTTCTGTTCTTAGCTATCCAACCACAGGAGAAACCAGTGGCTTTGCTACAGCACTGTTGACATTAAAGGTTCAAGGGTCGGCCTATTTGTTTTCTACAGAAGGAAATTATACTCTTTTCCGTATCCTGCTTCTAAAAGCAGAGCTAAACAGTCTTGGCTTGTGTTCCACTGACACGCCTTTTACTCCCCTTTGTCAGATTTAGAATGAAATCCTTCAAGGAATCCAAACTGAGCCAACATCTGTCAGCCTGTACAACATCCATCACCAAAACCTGGTGAATACTGAATACTGGATCGCAACGACCTGGCTGCAGTGATCCATGCGAAGGTCACATCGAGGCTAGACTATTGTAATGCTCACTACAGGGGGCTGCCCTTGTTACAAATCCAGAGGCTGCAGCTGGTGCAGAATGCCATGGCGAGGCTATTGATGTGCCTCCCTAGATGGGAGCACATCTGGCCGACGCTAAAGGCACTGCACTGGCTGCCTATAGCATACCGGATCCATTTCAAGGTGCTGGTGCTTGCCTTTAAAGCTCTAAATGGCTAGGGTCTGACCTACCTGAGGGACCGCTTTTCCCCATAAATACCCCAGAGGGCACTACGGTCTGGGGCACAACATCGCCTGGTCATTCCGGGCCCCAGAGAAGCCAGGCTTGCTGCCACCAGGGGGAGGGCTTTCTCGGTGGTGGCCCCTTACTGGTGGAACAAGCTCCCGGAGGAGATCAGGGCCCTGCGGGACCTTATGCAGTTCCACAGGGCCTGTAAGATGGAGCTCTTCCACCCAGCTTACAACTAGGAGCCGCCGCCACCCCTTTGCCACTACCACCAACGGCCACAACCCATATTGTGGGCTGTGACTGGCCGCAGTTATGAACAAGCCACAACATTTAGAGAGCTGGAGAATGCTGGGTACATACATCACGCCATCTGGTACGGTTACATCACTGAGCACTTTATCTGTTATTATGACTGTTGTGTTTTAATTGTGTTTTAACTGATTTTAATGTTTATATGTACCCTGGCATATTCAAGCCAAGCCATGTAAGCCACTCTGAGCCTGCGTGCGGGGAGAGCGGCCCATAAGTTTGATAAATAAATACCTCAATAGCCAAAAAAGACAGCGCTCGCAATGCTCCCTCTAAGCTGTGGAGTCTTGTGAGCAAAAGTTCTACTTTGTGAGCTACTGGCATTAAAGTTGTGAGCGAGTGATTTGGCTACTGCATACATTAGTTTGCTCTGGAGCCATCCTTCCGGAGCTGAGATGAAACTGTGTGAGCCAGAGGCTAAAAAACTGTGAGCTAGCTCACACTAACTCAGCTTAGAGGGAACACTGGCGCTCAGCTAGAAACATGTCCTGCAACTCTCAAATGAATCCAAAAACAGAATTAAGCAGGACGGAAGGAAATAACAATTTCCCCCTTTATCGAACCGAATGATAAAACAGCAACGACGACGCTTTCAAAATGGATGCTGTTAACAGAAGTTCAGAGTTGCTCTGTTAAATGAATTGGCTGTTTCATACCTCATTGTTCGGATCCTGAATAACCTTATAAAGAGCAGGCACCAGTGTTTTTTTCCGGTGAAGCGTGGCTGCATAATTGGAGACTTGAGTTTCAGGTAACGCCTAGAAGAACAATAGCTGTGTTAACAATGGGCTGCTCACCTTTCAGCACAGGCCACACCACAAGTGAATTTACTGTCCTTCAATCCAGGAAGGGAAACCAGAAACAAAGAACTTCTGCAGGTTCTGCGCTATTGAGAAGGCTGTTGCTCCCTCTAAGCTGTGGAGTCCTGTGAGCAAAAATTCTACTTTGCGAGCTACTGGCATTAAAGTTGTGAGCCAGCGATTCTACTGCTGCATCAATTAGTTTGCTCTGGAGCCATCCCTTCCTGAGCCGAGACAAAAATGTGTGAGCCGGAGTCTAAAAAAATGGTGAGCTGGCTCACACTCACTCAGCTTAGAGGGAACACTGCATGTGCCATTAAGTCACAGCTAGCTTACAGCGACACCCATGGGATTTTCAAGGCAAGAGACGTTCAGAGGTGGTATGTCACTGCCTGCCTCTACCCACCAAGTTTATATGCACATTGGAACTTTAAACATACTATAATCAGTATGCACTTAATATCAACTGGGACTCACAAAGTTTCTAAATGCAAACGAAAAAGTCTCCGAGCATGTACAAAGTTCACCCAAAAAAATTCAAATACAAACAAGACGAAGGCTCTAGATTCTGCTCTTCATTTCGTATTCTTCTTCAGAAAACGACTTCTACTGAAGATGGAGAGACTTCCACAAAAGAGACTTCAAGTGAGAAACGTAGAAGATTTATAGGTTCTCCCCCCAACCTCTGGGGTATTCCCTATCAAATACAACTTGTCATAAATCTTGAAACTTTACTAACGGGCAACCGGTCATTCACACTGGAACTAGTCTCCAATCTCTAATCTGTGTCATTTTTAGTGCTTTGTCTTGGACTATTGTGCATACTGTATTATCGCTTTGCTATAGTTACTGCCTACTTCTGCGTCACAACCCTGGTATTCCTTGGCGGTCTCTCATACAATACTAGCCAGGGTTGATCTTGTTTAGCTTCCGAGATCTGAAGAGATCAGGCTACTCTGGGCTATCCAGGTCAGGATACTGAGAAGGACAGCTGCACGAAATCCCCCGCTGCCCAGAAGCCACCACGCCCCGGGGAAGCGCCAAAAGTATTCCTGCTTTCTTACCTTGAATTCTGACAGCCATTCTTCTACCACACCGCGTTCTGATCCGAGCATTTTCTTACAGCTTCTGCTCCTTTTTTTTCACCTTTGCAAAGAAAAACAGAGACTCAGCAACAAAGCGCGCAGAGCCGAGATACCAGGAACAAATCGCTCCAGTGTCTGATAAAATTATATCCAAACACTATCTTTTTTTAAAAAAAAAATCACCCTTTTTATGTTTAAAAGAAGATCATTGTGCTTCTTATTGTAGCTAGTACATTTGGAAGGGTGAAAAATAAAAGAGACGTATCCGCTGTTGTAAGGCAAACATTATGCCCCGTGCTCGTTCTCTTACCGAATATAGCACAAAGAACAGTCAACCAGAACGGGCTAAAATACATCATGAAACAGAACCATGTGACATCCTCTAATGATAAAAAGCTGGCCGTGGAACAAAGGAACAGAGTTTTGCAAAGTTCTCTTGAAGTCACAACAGCATTGTATCTATTTCCTCTATTTGTTGCTAAGAAGCTGAGAAACTCCTGTTCCAAGGGTCCTTAAACTTTTAATCGGCTACTACCCACCAAGGACGTGACGTTGTCACTGAGTGCCCTCCAAGCCGCGAGTCGATATAAGGGCACAAAAAGAGCTCTTCAGGCAACGCCACTTGTTCACGTTAAGCGACATTTCATGGCCAATGCCTATGAGGTACAGACCAATCATACATTCAGTGAGACCCTTGGGCCTAACTTCCACCAGCCAACTCCTGAATGGTAGGTTTGATGCCTATTTGCTGTGTACCATGTTAGGAGCCTGGGGATCAAATATGGAATTTTGTCCTTGGGGTGGGATAAACAAATAATGGAGGAGGAGGAGGAGGAGGTAGTTTGTTTTTTAATAACCCGCTTTTCTCTACCTTACAGAATCTAAAAGTGGCTTGCAATCGCCTTCTCTTCCTCTCCCCACAACAGGGACCTTGTGAGGCAGGTGGGGCTGAGAGAGTCGTGAGAGAACCATGACTGGCCCAAGGTCACCCAGTGGGCTTCACGTAGAGAAGTGGCGAACCAAACCTGTTTCTCCAGATTAGAGTCCGCTGCTCTTAACTGCTACGCCACACTAGCTCTCGGAGTGGAGATCAGTGTAAGCTGCTACAGGTTCCCACTGGGGAAGAATTCAGGGTGTGAAACTGGTAAAACGAATCGTGTTTCAGTAGCTCTGCACACACCGCAAGCAGGGAGAAGGGGCTGCCCAGAATTTCAAGCACACCCCAAGGAGGGAAGGGAGCTCCCCACACATCTGGATCTCCTAGTCCTTCTAAGGGAGAATGGCTGCCACCGAAGGTAGAGCCAATCACAGAATGCCAGGGAGCGAGGGTATGCATAACTCCAAGGGCAACTCTTCAACATTTCAGGTGGAAGCCCTGTTTGTACAGGATGCCTTTTATTCTGCACAGCCAGTCAGATCTCCAGGGGCCAATCAGAAGGCCTCTGGACAAAAGTTCCCCAGCCCTGCCCACTTTCTAAGAACATCTGGCAGGCACCAGGAAAGATCTCAGTGGGAGCCACGGCATTCACAGGCACCACATGGGTTATTCCTGTACTAGCAAATTTTGTCTCTCAGAGCCTCTAAGATTCCGTGTTCAAATAAACCTGACAACTGAGTGAAAAGGCTGGCTGGATCCAACTCAGTGTGCTTGCTCGTCGCATCAAATTTGCAGCGGTGTATGGTACTAAACCATTACGTAAACCTTGTTAAGACTTTTACTTCCTCTAGGTAATCAAGTTCAACCGTCTTCTCAGCGCTCCACCAGAGCTGTGGCCGATCCCGGTAGGGCCGATCCGAGGACCTCACTAAACCAAAGCCCAAATACTTTGGCCCTCAAATGAGAATGGAGCACTCACTGGAGAAGACCCTGATGCTGGGAAAGACTGAAGGTCAAAGAAGAAGGGAACCGCAAAGGATAAGCTGGTTGGACAGTATTATCGATGCAATGGATATGAAATTGAGCAAGCTCTGGGGGACGGCGGAAGACAGGAGGACCTGGCGTGATGTGGTCCATGGGATAGCAAAGAGTTGGACACGACTGTGCGACTGAACAACAACATGGTACTACATTGTTAGTAAATATTGTTGATTTCATTTTGTACATTTTTACTGGGATACTAAAAAGACAATTCCTATGAAGATTTTAAAAATATTTTGAAAGAAGTCTTCAAATAAGCTTTCCAACTAATAGGCATAACCAAACCCAAAATATTCCCGAGTCGTGAAATCAGTCCCTCAGGCTCATCAAAAATACTCCCTCTAAGCTATGGACTCTTGTGAACAAAAATTCTGCTATGTGAGCCACTGGCATTAAAGTTATGAGCGAGCAGTTTGACTATTGCATAAATTAGCTTGCTCTGGAGCCATCTTTCCTGAGCTAAGACAAAAATGTCCAAGCCAGAGATTAAAGAACTGTGAGCTAGCTCACAATAACTCAGCTTAGAGGGAACACCGCTCATCAATTTGGTTTAAGATTACAGTCATTAACAAAATTAATTTTTTCAATGTGTGGATGCTCTGATCTCTTAGAAATGCAAAATGCTAGTCAGCTTCTTGAAAGTCTGAAATATTAAAGCAACTGAAAGAATTATGCCCTACAGACCGGGAGGGGAAGAGGAAGATTTCAGGCTTAATAACTAGGGATTCTTAGGCCAGCGTGACCGTCATGCCAAAGGCCGAAATTTGATACACAATATGTAGCACTTCTTTTAAAACGGTATTTGTAAAACTAGAAGTCATTGAACTGTTGAGAATATTGGTTACTTCTCTTTTTTCTTCACAGGTCAACAGCTCTCAAGAGCTGACTTCCACTGCTCCTGCTGAGGAGGAATACTGTTGTTTCATTATTGGATAACTAATATCCTTTTCATAGAACCATAGAGTTGGAAGGGACCTCTAGGTTCATCTAGTCCAACCCCCTGTACAATCTAGGAAATTTACAAATACCTCCCCCCCCCCCACATACACCCTCAGTGATCCCTGCTCCATGACCAGAAGACAACAAAAAACCTCCACGATCTCCAGCCAAACTAGCCTGGAAAAAATTGCTTCCTGACCCCAAAGTGGTGATCAGCATTTCCTGGACATGTAAGAAAGGGCCACAAGAACTAAGCACTGAGGCAACCCTTCCTGCCCTCCTTCTCATGATCTGCCAAAACTCACAGAGTCAGCATTGCTGTCAGATGGCCATCCAGCCTCTGTCTGAAAACCTCCAAAGAAGGAGAGCCCACCACCTCCTGAGGAAGCCTGTTCCACGGAGGAATCGCTCTCACTGTCAGGAAGTTCTTCCTAATGTTCAGCCTAAAACTCTTCTGATTTAATTCCAACCCCCTGGCTCGGGTCCGCCCTTCTGGGGCAACAAAAAACAACTCCGCACCATCCTCTATATGACAGCTCTTCAAGTACTTGAAGATGGTTCTCATATCACCTCTCAGTCGTCTCCTCTCCAGGCTAAACATACCCAGCTCCTTCAACCTTTCCTTTTAATGGCAAGGAAAACACACACCTATTTCAGGTATTCCAGACAGGGAGACGGGCAGGGGGAGAGCTGGTTAGCCTCAGTGAAGCAGTAGGAGCCTAAATGGGGGCGGGGGGGGGGGGGCGGGTCAGCCTTGTGCCAATGCCACAATGTTACTTCTGATACAAACCCAGGAAGTGATGTCACTACACTGACACAATGCTCTATGATTCACCTAAAACTCTATGATGACCACTGAGTTTCAGGTAGATCCTAGAGCATCACACCAACACAGTGATGTCACTTCTGAGTTCACACTAGAAGTGATGTTGTTCAGCGTAACTCCACCGCCACTCCATCTTCGGGGGGTTGCCAGCACTGGACAGGACCAGAGGATATTTAGCAATGTATGTATTTGCTATGCAGGCTTATGAGTAGAGTTGAGCAGGCAAAGGAAGAGATGGGGGTGGGAAGGAGTTTAACTTTGGAAGTGGAGCTGAACAATGCTGGAAACATCAGGGGTCAGTACGCGACGGCATCCAAGGAGTACCCTTCAAAATAGCTCAGATTCCTGGTTTATACTTTTGATGCAACAGACGAGCACAGATTCCCTTCTGGTATTAATAATCCAAAAGCAGCATTGTTAATAAATACTTTAAAGTGGTTTGCTCTTAATCTCACAGGATAACCTTCTGTTCTGCCTTTCCCGTTGCTCTTTCATCTATGGCTCACTACAAGGGAAGAGTGTTGAAACTATTATCCCGAAGCATCAAATGATGCCCCCCCCCAAAAAAAGTATAACTCAGCTGAAGCCATCAGTTTTTTCTTCTTCTGGGCTTTCACATCTCTGTAGAGCAAAAAGGCAGGACACATGTTCAAATAAATATATTTAGATAAATGGCATTAATGTAGACAGAGGCTTCTCACTTTTGCAAAAGTGACATCACTAACAGGGCAGAAATTCTAACCGAGAAGAGGGCAGATGGAATTTTCCCTGAGGCAGGCTTCGCGATCTCCGAATCTACGACACAAATAGAATTGGACAGGAAAGCTGGATATTTTTTTGCGTGGCACTTCCAGTATGACAGCTGAAAACAACTAGCCAATAGAACCCTGGGCTATTGCAGCTCCCCCTTTAGTCCACACTGATAATGAGAAACTATCCTTATGGATAATTCCAGAGAGGTAGCCATGTTAGCAAAAGAAACTGGAGTCCTGCTCCATTTTATACTGGTGGGTTGTTCCATGTCACTTTTGCGTACTGCTGCAAAACAAATAACTATCACATATTTTTCAGAAATACTGAGAGAGTATAAGAATGACAAGACAGGAATTCCTATTTCAGTCGCCTAAAACTCTGACCGATTACACACCAGGCGCTGCTTCGCCATCGCTCTTCCCTTTGCCCCGATTGCATGCTTCAATTTCTCACTATTTGCTGCAGGGCGCATTTTGACCCGTGGCTTCGCCCAAATTCTTCCAATTTCCTCCGCCGCTTCAGTGATCCTCAAAAAACAGGATCATTGAAGCCCCTGGGGGGAAATCGTGGGAAGCCGCGGGTCAAAATGCGCCCCGCAGCAAATAGTGAGAAATTGAAGCAGGCAGTCGGGGCAAAGGGAAGAGCGACGGCGAAACAGCGCCTGGTGAGAAATCGGTCACAGTATTTTCTGATCATCTAAACTTTGTGGCTAGGGATGAGATAAAACTGACATGTTGGAGACCTCCCTTTCCTACCTCAGAATAATCCAGATTGAGGTTCACCCAGCCATGTTCATATTTCTCCACAGAAATGGAATCCACGTAAACTGCATGCATTCATCTTGTGAGGACAGCGCACAGAGCCACAGCCTCTAATTCCAGCTGTCAAATAGGCAAGCGGCTTCTCGTTCTTATGACTCAGCTTGCCTGTTTAGCAGTGGAAGCTGGTGCAGGACAAATTTCAGAGTTCGCTCGTTGCTCACACGGTTGTCGGGCAGGCACACACACACACACACATCATCTCTCCAGCACACAGTCAGCACTTCTAAATTCACTTCCCAGAGACACTCCCTTTGAACAAGAAACACTTTTGAACGTATCTTCTGGGCAATCTAGAAGGGCAAATATAAGTCAGTTATGCCAGTGCGGACGTTGGCATCAGGCACCGTTCTACTGTGTGTGCCTCACTTCACACAGGAAAAATTCCCATTAATGTTTAAGGAGCCACTTCTAGGCATGCAATTCAGGTCACATGAAAATATTTGACAGTTCTGAATGCTAAGCCACTATTTTTACCCCTGCTTCTCTGAAACTTAACACACATTGACTAGTATACATTAATCTGCATTAACCCATAACACAAAATCACCATGTTTCTACTACTGTTCCACACCTGACTTTAACTCATCAAAAATTATTTAAACTATTTGGGGAAGAACACTAGAAATACAATGCGGCATAGAAGTATCACAGCCTTAGGCCATAAGCTAGGCCAGGGGTGGGCAAACTGTGGCTCGGGAGCCGCATGTGGCTCCCGGCAGGGTGGCTGGGGAAGCTAAATATCATTAGCAAACAAATATCATTGGACAAATTAATATCATTATCAATATCTGCTTTTACCCCTTTTGTTATTATTTTTGGCAGTCTCATTTAATGTTAATAAAAAGCAAATTTGCTTATTTTCCAATAAAAGCAGGTAATATTTGTTCATGTCTTGTGGCTCTCAAACATCTGATGTTTATTCTATGCGGCTCTTACGCTGAGCAAGTTTGCCCACCCCAGAGCTAGGCCATCCTGGGGAGAAACTACTCGGATCACTTTGTCTCATGACCCTAAGTTCATCAGGGTATGATCATAGCTTATGAATACGTTGGCTTGCAATGGCACATAGATAAACTAGGAGGAGGAAGAGGAGATTGGATTTATACCCTGCCCTTCACTCGGAGTCTCAGAGTGGCTTACAAACTCCTTTCCCTTCCCTCCCTACAACAGACACCCTGTGAAGTAGGTGGGGCTGAGAGAGCTCTCACAGAAACTGCTCTTTTCAAGAACAGCTCTAAAAGAACTTGTGACTGGCCCAAGGTCACACCAGCAGCTGCAAGTGGAGGAGTGGGGAATCAAACCTGGTTCTCCCAGAGTGGAGTCCGTGCACTTAACCACTGCACCAAACTGGCTCTACTTAACCACTGCACCAAACAGTGCTTTCAGAAGCAGATATATCCTTGTAAGCACACCGACTTTAGTGGACTTTGAAGTATATGACTCTGTTTAGGATGGCACTTTTTGATAGCAGAGCTGTTAATAAGACACATTTTGCCTTATAAATATTTTGGAAAGCTGAAGATTTTTCTTTGGACATTTTTTTTCTTCCACCAAAGAAAATGACCTACAAATTTAAGACAATCGGAAATTGTAAATTATTGCAATTTATTTTTGGCGTGCATGCCACAGAAGGCCAATGCTTCCTTGAAAAATCATCTACTCTTTAAAAAAACTCATGTTTCCGCAACAATATCTGAATATAAATCTGAAACCTTGATGCCTTACTTTGTTCTCCTGTTTCCTTCAAAAAAGAACAACCAACAATCCTTAGGAACTGTGAAGGACTATTTTACACAACCTTGACAGGCAGGATATTGAAAGAGAGCCAGTTTTAAGACAATTCATTTAGCTAGCGGCTTCTCAAGGTAACAGGGTGGCCTTCAGTGTCCCCTCTAAGCTCAGTTAGTGTGAGCTAGCTGACAGTTTTTTAGCCTCTGGCTCACACATTTTTGTCTTAGCTCAGGAAGGAGGGCTCCAGAGCAAATTCATGTATGCAGCAGCCAAATCGTTCACTCACAACTTTAATGCCAGTCGCTCACAAAGCAGAATTTTTGCTCACGAGACTCCACAGCTCAGAGGGAGCATCGGTGGCCTCCCAGGAGAGGCATCAAAAGTTCCTGCAGGCTTCCCTGATGCCTCACCAAGAAGCATGTTTGTGATTGTCTGCACTGCAACAAGACACAGCAAAACTTTGAGGGTCCTTCAGTTGTTATAGTACTAAATCTTGGGGGATAGCCAGGAAGTCTTGCTTTTTGCTTTTAAAAAAATTGTCCTGACTTCCTCTGGGTAAACATAGATGTACTGTGGCCCCCTCAGGGTCCCAAAAGCTCTTTTTCTCTTTAGACTGAATCTACTTGGAATGAGGCTGAGATCACCACCAGCCGAGCTGCCCCTATTTGTTTTGTATTTGGGTGGCTCACCCACACATGTCCATCACTTAACAATCATGCCATCAAATGCGCTTCGGTGAGCCACAATAAATTTAGCACAACAGATAAAATGGGCACATTAAATTCAATTTGCTGAATCCTGTGCTTCTTTTCCACTGCTGGAAGAGCAGTTTCGCTGGCTGAAGGAGCCTACTGTTGCCTCCCACCCCCTTCTGCTACAAACCCTCACCTTGCAGCCGCTGCTTTTTGTCGTGGAATTAGGGCCTAGATTGAGCCTCAGTCCTCTGTAAAACCTATGTTACTTTAATTTCTATAGTAAAATATAGTTGAATCCTTGGTTCTGTTTCCCAGGAGGCTTCAGGACTCTGCTGGCGCTGTGGCCTTCTGGTACCGATAACTCTGTGCATGACTTTCCCCTTAGAGGATGTTTATACGTTCCAGAAGTCGGTGGAGTCACTATCAGAATCAAAATGGATCGGGAATCTGAAACGAGCCTCCGTGATTCTCCTTGACTTTCTGTGAGCTTCCTGACCCCAGAGATAGAAAGGTGGGAAGGGATTTGATTCAGTTCTAGTCGGTTCTAGTTGGGCCTGCCTCATATCCATGGTCCTACGTGATATAGGTCCAAGAAAGCTATATATATACCTCGGGGTTACTAATGGTAAGGGACTGACCATCAACAGTTCCATGTCAGACCTTGGTGGCTAGTCCAGAATGTTCTGAGTTTTATACAAGTGCACTATTTTAAGTATTGGGTTTGTGTTGAAATATTCTCTGTTGAATATTGAAATGCGACAAAGTGATTTCTGTCTTAAAAGTGTATAATGAAGTAAATTTAGCTTTTTTGAGAACCATTGCCTCTCTCTATACTAGATTCAGTCCCTCGCCAGTCTCCACCCAACCAATAAAAGAACTCAGGGGGAGGGGGGAAAGGACCTGGCCCCCAGAATCCCTCTTTACAAAGCTGTTTCATAGTCTTCATCCGAACAGGACCACTGTATATCTTTTAAATGGCAGAATTCAGTTTTTTGCTTGTTGCATAATTCTGTAAACAGTCAATCGATCAACAATTTTCATACTATTAGAATGCATCTTTTCCTGAAGCCAGGCCATCAACATTATTTCTAGCTATTTATTTCTATTGACTAACGTTGATGGCCTGGCTTCAGAAATAGAGGCAATCTAATAGTATGAAAATTGATGATCGATCGACTGTTTACAGAATTATGCAACAAGCAAAAAAATGAGTTCTGCAGTTTAAAATACATACAGTGGTCCTGTTCGGATGAAGACTACAAAACAACTTTATAATCCGGAAAACTTCATCACCACAATTGTTTTGGACCTCTTTTTGCACGTTATATGATTTTGGATCTTTATTATATTTTGTAATCGCTGGCTTTGGTAGTGTTATTTAGCGTATAAACACAGCTTTCATTGTTCTCCTTTTGTACTGCCTCATTAGGGGCTGTGGTTCTCTGTTTTTGTATTGTATTTTGGCTTTGAGCATGCCCCAGAATCCCTCAACACTTTTTATGAGGATCCCCTGAACCTAGGGTGGGGTGGGTGCAGCATTTTGGTCAGTGGTGTGCAGGACTGCACTGGGAAATTAAAGCTCCATCCAATAAGTTCCATTCCATTTGCACTGTGCTGAATACATCCCTATGCTTTTCAGTTTAAAATTCACACACATTTACCGACCAGTCAAGTGACGCTACAGCACTTCTACACACATGGACAAACCAGCTCTTTGCGAACACAAAGACTCACCAGAAACAAATACAGGAGAAAACACCAAAATAAACTGTTGGAGGCCAAGTCATTGTCTAACTTGCAGTCACTGACGCAGGACATTCAACCACTCATGCACTGTTCTACTCTACCTGTGTTAAGTCAGTTGTCTAATGGAGGTAGCGAAGGAATGCAGCCATTTTCCAATCTGGAGTACATTTGCCAGTCCTTAAAACAGTTGCCAGTTCTGTCAATAAAATGAAAATATATATATATATAGTTTTTAAAAAAGCTGAAGAGGCAAAAAGGGTTAAAACAAAACTTGGTGTGAACTATGGATAGGTTCAGATGTATCACCAAACTATGATTCAATACAATGTCTGAACTAAGCCACAGTGAATGCACAAGTAATGATTTTTGTATATCAGACTATATTCTTGGCTTAAAAGATCCCCAAGCCACAACAAAACTGTTGTACAGACATGGAGTTGAACGTCCAGTGTGTATACAGCCACACGTGGCTTGCTCGGACTAGAGAAAACTATACAAGAGTGTAAATATTCATATCTGAGGATGCACGTTTGAAGAGCCCCTTTCTACAGGGAGAGAACATTAGAGCCACTCCTCCCCATAGGTCTGTGATACACACTGAAGATCTAGAAAGCCAGATACATCAAATCTTTGCAAAACCGGCTTTCATTCTACAGGAGAAAACAATCTGCCCACGTGCCAATACAGAAGTGGCAATAGCTACAGAAATGCAACACAGCCACACTTTTTGGTGTGATCATTTAGATCTTTCCAGGGTAAATCAGTCTCAAAGAGATGACTTTGTCAAAATGCTTTAGGAATTCAGGAGAGATGTTCTCAGTACATCTCCCGCAGCACGATTAACACAGTGCACTTGCGCTATAAACAAGTCCTTTAAATATTGAAATCTGCCTTATCCAACTGCAAAATTAAGAGAATGCTGGTGTTTCATACTGTACCGGAAATTTAAGGAGCCTGTTTTAGTTCCCATTCAGCTTTAATGGAGCAAAACAAATGGTATTCGTGGGGTTTTCCCACATGGCAATCTCTCACACAGAACAGAAATCAGTCACATGTTTTTTAAAATCCTCGGTGACATTAAAACTATCTCCCTAGGACCATCTTGTGAGACAAGAACATGCCGAAGCACTTGTTTTTTAACTTTTAAAATGTTGCACGCAAAGGGAATTGCACTTTTTTTGCAAACGAAAGACGCCTGCCCACCACCATGTGCATAACAGGTTGATCTACTTCCAAGCAAAATATCACACACACCCCAACTCTATTATACAATTCAGTGTTTACCTAAGCCACTTCTCTTAGAAGCTCCTGAACGACTTTACTGATTTCATTTTAACACAACGGTCATTATTTAAAGTCTAAGTTGACCAATTCTAACACGCTTAACGTCAAAATTAGCATATTCCTACAGTGTTGAAACTTTATTATGGACGCTGCTTACTGGCCATGTGAAAAGTGCCATCAGGTAACAGGCCACTTACGGCAACCCTGTAGGATTTTCAAAGCAAGCGACGTTCAGAGTTGGTTTGCCATTGCCTGCCTCTGCACAGCCACTCTGGACTTCCTTAGCGGTCTCCCGTCCAAGTACTAACCGGGGCCCACCCTACTTAGCTTCTGAGACCAGCTGAGATTGGGCTAGCCTAGGCCATCCACGGGAAGGGGTTGAAGGAAAGGAAAACCAGAGGGGGCTGCATTTTCACAAAATGTTGTTATTAAATAATTATGTCCTTGGACTTTTCACCAAGCCTTGGAACACAGATAAGCATATTCTAAGGGGACACAGAGAGCCAGCCTGGTGTTGTGGTTAGGAGCACAGACTCTAACCGGGTTTGATCCCCCACTCCTCCACATGCAGCTGCTGGTGTGATCCTGGGTCAGTCACAAGTTCTCTCAGAGCTGTTCCCTCAAGGGCAGTCCTCAGAAGAGCTCTCTCAGCCCCACCTACTTCACAGGGTTTCTGTTGTGGGGAAGGGAAAAGAGACTGGAAGCTGCTCCAAGACTCCTTTGGGGAGTGAAGGGTGGGGTATAAATCCAATCTCTTCTTCTCAACTCTCTCTTCTTCACTCAGGACCAGCTCAGGGGACCATCAAGTCTAGGCCTGTCATTTGCCTGTCCCGTGGCAGGCACACACCCACCCTCAGCCCCAGGTACACCTCCCACCCTCAGCCCCAACCTCCTGCCCTCAAGACACTGAGGTACAGGAGAAAAATGGCCCTCATCGTGATGGTTTGGGACTTTCTCCATGTCTCTATGGTAAACAGGGGAAACTCCTAGAGTGTCACCCAGAAGTAACACTGCATGCTCCCCGAACTCTACCTATCCCAGGCAACACTCCCAAAACCTTCTGGCATTTGCCAAGGCAGTACCTTAATCATGTCCCATCTCCTGCTGACCACAAGGCATCCAGCAATCAATTAAAACATCTAACAATCCAGCAGCAGAGTGCAAGGACGTTTCGGAGAGCGGAGGCGCAGGCCCTAAAAGTATCCAAAGGACTTGGGCACCTGCTATCAGTAGAGTCATTTTGAAGCAGTGAAGCACGTTTTTAGCTCTGAAGAAGAGGAGGAGATTGGAGTTATACCCCGCCCTTCACTTGGAGTCTCAGAGCGGCTTATAAACTCCTTTCCTTCCTCTTCCTACAACAGACACCCTGTGAGGTAGCTGGGGCTGAGAGAGCTCTTGAGAGAACTGCTCTGAGAGAACTGTGACTGGCCCAAGATCACCCAGCAGCTGCGTGTGGAGGAGTGGGGAATCAAGCCCAGTTCTCCCAGATGAGAGCCCCAACTCCTAACCACTACACCAAACTGGCTCTCACCAAACTGCTTGAACACTCAGAAAGAATGGCAGAGTGAAACACGATTTTGTGTGTATGACAACAGACAACAGTGACATTGATACTTCTACATAGGGATGAGCACCAGATAACAAAATTGGTGCATTTCAGATCCAGATATCAGAGACTGCAACACTGGGTCCGAATACCAGTTTGCTTATCGATGCAACAAGCACAGGATGGAGCAAGCTCTGGGGGAATGGCGGGCAGGAGGGCCTGGCGTGATGTGGTCAATGGGGTCGCGAAGAGTCAGACTCAACTATGCAACTGAATAAAAATAACAATAACCAGTTTGCTACCTGGATTCCATCCCGTCCCCCCATTTCAATATTATTGGGGTTCGTTATTCCCTATAAGAGATCTTTCCAGGGAGGCTGGAAGGGCTCTCTTTCAAGCAAATTGCACCAAAAATTACACCAGAGCTGGTGCAGCCTGTTCACTAAATAACCCCCAAGTTTCGAGTGAATTGGACCTCCTGGGCCCCTAAACAGGGCACCCTCAGCCGTTCTCCATTTTTCCCTTATGGGGTAGGGCAGGAATCCCATGCTTCCTCCAGCCAAACACTCAACAGTAGGCAAAGCAGCCCGCTGGCCAAAAGCCTCCCACAATGTAAACGGAACCAAAAAGCCCAACAGAACCAAAACAGAACCAATGCAGAATCAGGGAATGCCAGCAGGACCACAGGTCAATGTGGCAAGCCCAGCACAACAGCTGTCAAACCTGAGTATCCAATGCGAAACCAACTCCAGCAATGAACACACTGTTGCAAGACCAACAGAACCAACACAAACCAGCTTAAGCAAAGAACACACTGTCGGAAGACTAACAGAAGCAAGTTCAAACCAAGGAATCTAAGCCAAACCAACATGGCAAGCCAGTCCCAAGGCTTGGCAAGATGACAGTAATACAGACCCATTGTAAAACTGAAGGGGGAAAACAGTACTGGGGAAAATGCTAGCCCTCAATATGCCTGCATACTCCCAAGTATGTCCAGAACTGTTCAGGACCCACTTACATGTACCCTAAAAAAATTTCGATACCATCCAGATACCGAAACGTATCTGAAATATACTAATAAAGCATTTTTACGCATATTTTTGGACCGAAATATCCAAACCCACACCCCTACTTCTATGATCCAACCATATTATGTTTATTTTACACCAACGCCATTGTTTCGCTGAAATGGAAAACTGTCATAGCTAAATACAAAGAAGCAGTTTTCAGAGATCCAGCATCAGCTGAACTGCATGAGATTAACATCATCAGACAAATTGCTGGGAGGGATGCATCAATATACACAATGGACATATGGTGAGATTTAGCAATGTGATCAAAGAAATCTTTATGGGAATCTCTGCTCTAACACATCTGTCTATTCACCCAAAGTTGCAGCTTTCTCTACTGAACACTCTCACATTAATTTAACGATAAAGTGTGTGAATGTCTGCTGATAGCCTGGAGCAGCAAAATAAAAGAGGGCCCCAGTGGCATTTTAAAGGTTAACAAAATTTATTCTAGCATAAGGTTCCCTGAGTCACAGCTCTGCCTCAGGAAAGCTTATTTTGGAATAAATTTTGTTAAAGTGCCACTGGACTCCTGTTTTATTTTTCTGGTGACAGATCGGCCAACGATTGCAAAGCTCGACTGAGTCTTTATTAAGTTCACGCTACTAGAATCTGGGAGACCCAGATTAAGTTCCCCACTCTGCCATGGAAGCTTTCTGGGTGCCCTTGAGTCACTCACACACTTTTAGCCTGCCCTGCCTCACAGGGTTGTTAGGAAGATAAAACGGAGGAGAGGAGAACCCTGTACGCTGCTTGGGTCCCCATGGAGGGAAAGGCATCAACAAAGTAAAGAAAATAAACAAAAATAGGATTGATTCAGGTGGGTAGCCATGTTTGGCCACTAAATGAAAAGGGAGAACTCACTGGAGAAGATACTGATGCTGGCAAAAGACTGAAGGTAAAAGAAAAAGGGGGCAGCAAAGGATGAGATGGTTAGACAGTGTTAGTGATGCAACCAACATGAAATTAAGCAAACTCCAGAGGACAGCGGAAAACAGGAGGGCCTGGCGTGATGTGGTCCATGGGGTCACGAAGAGTTGGACTCGACTCTGTGACTGAACAACAACAAGCCATGTCGGTCTGTAGTAGCAGAACAAAGTCCGAGTCCAGTGGCACCTTTAAGGCCAACAAAGTGAATACTTACCATCTTGTTTTGATCGACTTGGAACTCTGTTTTTATATGTTCTTCTATTTTAGCTTGCTTAAACTATTGCCTGATTTAATTCTTAATTCTATTTTGTGCTAATTGGCACGTTGTAACCCACCCTTACATAATATGGCAACATGCATTATTGTATATGGGACTCTGTCTTCCCCTCATCTTCCTTTTCAGTTCTTCTTCTGCATGTTACCTTTTCTTTGCATTTTGCTGTAATGCGTAGCATGGTATTAAATAGACAGTCATGAACAACGCATTACACATCTTTCCTGCTTACTCCGGCAACCAGAGCAATAACACGCAGCTCCCCGAAAGGTTACAGCTGACAAAGCAGTTGGCACATTTCACCACCACCAGACTGACATCAGGTTGCAGGTGACTCATGGTTCTCCCCTCGTGGGGTTTTCAAGGCAAGAGATGAACAGAGATGGTGTGTCATGGCCTGCCCCAGCACAGCAACCCTGGGCTTCCTTGGTGGTCTCCCATCCAAGGATTAACCAGGGCTGACCTGGTTAGCTTCCAAGACCTGAAATCAGGCCACCCAGACCCTTTCTGAATATTGCCACACCCCTCAAGCAAAAGATCGATGGAAATACTATATATCACCATAGGTTAAAATCCCTTTTGTCAGTGCAACCCAGGGCTGCAAAATGCTAGCATTTTTATCGTTTTAGAACAAAAGAAATAACAGATCAAAGCAAGCGCACGCTGTAAGACGCAGCCTGTAATTTAAGACCTTCTTCTTCTTTTTTCAGTTAAAAAGTTAATAACATTTGTACCTGGGAATAACAAGAACTTCTAGCAAAGTGGCAGGAATTACAATCACCCACAAGCCAGCTGTCTAGACTTCAGCGCTGACAGTTTTTCCCATGCTGCGGGGTAACTCACACTACCGCCCACCCCCACTGCTCTCCAAAACAGCGATATGGCTGTGAATAAAAGTAACTGAACACTACACAGGAGATCCAGATTACTGGTGTTGGGAGCCAGTTTGGTGTAGTGGTTAAGTGCGCGGACAGGAGATCCAGATTACTGGTGTTGGGAGCCAGTTTGGTGTAGTGGTGAAGTGCGCGGACTCTAATCTGGGAGAACCGGGTTTGATTCCCCACTCCTCCACTTGCACCTGGCTGGATGACCTTGGGCAAGCCATAGCTCTGTACCAGCTGTTCTCTCAAGGACAGCTTGGGAAAAAGCTCTCTCAGCCCCACCTACCTCACAGGGTGTCTGTTGTGGGGAGGGGAAGGGAAAGGAGTTTGTAAGCCGCTCTGAGACTCCAAGTGAGTGAAGGGCGGGGTATAAACCTAATCTCTTCTCTTCTTCTTCTTAAGCCTTCAGTCAGGTTTTGGAGCAACGTAAGAACTTAAGAAGAGCCCTGCTGGATCAGACCGGTGGTCCATCTAGTCCAGCATCCTGTCTCACAGAGTGGCCACCCAGTTCCTCTGGAGGGCCAACAAGAGGGCACAAAGGCCGAGGCCTTCCTAAGAACATAAGAGGAGCCCTGCTGGATCAAACCAGTGGTCTATCTAGTCCAGCATCCTGTCTCACACAGTGGCCAACCAGTTCCACTGGAGGGCCAACAACAAGGCAGACAGGCTGAGGCCTTCCTAAGAACTTCAGAAGAGCCCTGCTGGATCAGACCAATGGTCCGTCTAGTCCAGCATCCTGTCTCACACAGTGGCCAACCAGTTCCTCTGGAGGGCCAACAACAGGGCAGACAGGCTGAGGCCTTCCTAAGAACTTCAGAAGAGCCCTGCTGGATCAGACCAGTGGTCCGTCTAGTCCAGCATCCTGTCTCACACAGTGGCCAACCAGTTCCTCTGGAGGGCCAACAACAAGGCACAGAGGCTGATGCCTTCCTAAGAACATAAGAAGAGCCCTGCTGGATCAGACCAGTGGTCCATCTAGTCCAGCATTCTGTCTCACACAGTGGCCAGCCAGTTTCTCTGGAGGGCCAGCAACAGGGCAGCCAGGAAGCAAAGCAAGCTAATCTCGCCTAAGGTTACACCAGTAACTAGAATGGGTGTAATGCTCAAATTTATCATCAAGAACCAATGAGTCAGAGGGAATGCATCCAATTCTTACACACTTGAATGACCAGAGCTTTCCTAGTATTGTACAGGCCAACAATTTTAACGATTACGTTAGGAAGTCATTGAGACTACCAAATTAAACTGCTATTCCTGCAATTTGTGGGGATAGAGATGTAAAATTTCTGGAGATGTTGAAGCCGCTGGGGGAAAAAAACCCTGTATAGGTGAGTTATCAGTTGAAGCCCACTTGTACTCATTAAGGTACAGAAGCAGAAATAATTTGCTGATCAGCTGATAATATTCAGAATGCAGTTCCTAACATTACAGGAAATACAAGACCTTTCTCATCTTCTTAATCATAAACCAAAGCTCCTAAAACCTGAGCACAACCTTATAATGAAGAACATCTGGAGCACTGTTTACCAACTTGGTTTCTAAGCCTTCAGAACAGTCATATTTTCAATTCTTCTACTAGGGAAGTTCTATCAACTGGTTAAAAGCAAAGCTTAGATTCCAAGAGCCTTAAACTCCAATGCAATACTGAATGTAAGCCATGAATTATGACCTCCTGATTTAATTGTATCTCATTATTGACTATGCGTACGTATATCTCTCATAACTATGACTTGTTATTCTATGAGCAATAAGCAAGATGGACGGTAACACCAGACATCATACAGTACTGTAAAATACTGGATTGGGTAGAGTTGGATTTCTTTTACCGGTTTCAAGAAAAGTAGAATATATTGTAACAAGAAGGTTCACATTTTTACTACTTCCTATGATGATCACTGTAACTAATGGCAGTTTATTGTGTGCACTGTTTTCCAGTTCTGTAATCCTAGTCCCGAAGAAGTATCTGAAGAAGGGAGCAGAGACTCACGAAAGCTCATCCCCTGCCACAAATGTTGTTAGTCTTCCACGTGCTCCTGGACTCTGGCTCTTTTCTATTGCTACAGACAAACGCGGCTACCCATCTTGATCTAGTCCCGACGCAGTGTTTATTGGACATCTCTGCTGTTTGAACTGATTTTTATATTTTGTAATCCGCCCAGAATCTCAGCAAGAAAAATGGGCTACAGGTAGACTGCCGAGAGCAATAGGAGTGAATAATATGCTCTTATCTGTTTACATAAACCGAATCCTTGCTTCCTTTTGAGTCTCTCTTTGCCAGTCACACGTCTTCCTTCACACAGTGTTCTTCTCTGGTGCCAGGTGCTTCTCGGCTCATTGAAAGATGCTGGACTTGCATTAGAGCAAGCTCCAAGCATGAGGAGACCACACTCCACAGTGAAGGATTGCCCCAGCTACGTAACTCAGACAGAAGAAAGGTTTAAGGATTCAAACCCAAGTTTCACATGAATTGGTCCACAATACTCCGTGAGTACCGGGGGGGGGGGGGGGGGATAAGCTTAGGCTATTTATTTTATTGGAAAATGTCTATGCCACCTTTCCAGAGAACCGGCTTAAGGCAATTTACGAAGTAAAATGTACATCATAGTGCATTTGCTTACATCATGACCGAGTTCATCTCTTCTCCTTACGTTTTCTTCGTACTGTCAAAATTTAAATTATAGACACCTCATGATAGTGACCTGGCTTTGATAACTACGTTACACTGTAAGGCATCATGAACATTAATGGTATTATAAGTAATCCTGACAATCCATTCGTTTGAGAACTATTCACAGACTTTGGGCATAAGGTAGTATTTATTTATTTACGTTGCTTCTAATCTGCCTTTCTTGCTGGGACTGAAGGCGGGTTAGGCAGAGGAAGTCAAAACAATCAACCAGATGGGACAATGAACAAAGAGATAGGATTTGGGCTGGAGAACCAACCAGAAGCCTGAAAAACAGAACTGAAGCAAAGCACAAGTGTTCATGTGACTAGTGACCAATGCTCCCTTCTAAGCAGTGGAGTGTTGTGAGCAACAATTCTACTTTGTGAGCCCCTGGGCATTAAAGTTGTGAGTGAGCGATTTGGCTTCTACATAAATTACTTTGCTTTGGAGCCATCTTTCCTGAGCTAAGACAAAAATGTCTGAGCTGGAGGCTAAAGAACTGTGAGCTAGCTCACACTAACTCAGCTTAGAGGGAACACTGCTAGCAACATGACTAGTAAAAACCAGAGGACCTTAAAGAAATGTGATCCATCTTTTCCCAGAATTCTTGAGCTGCCTGCTTCAGATTGACCAATGATTATTCTGCTGCACTGTTACCACGGGGAAAGGCCCAGCTGACGGTGGAGTTAAAGACAATCTTTCCCCCCTGCCCCACCACATACCCACACAGCCTCATTACAGTTCTGCATTCAACAAAGTGCAAAAGGGAAAGACCGGCTCTGCCTTTCAGCATCCCACAGCTAAAAACAACATAGCAGTTTCCAGTAGACAAACACTTTCATCCTTCTTTCACAAGTGTAGCATGACGCCAGCACACGGCTACCTGCAATTCTACCCCTTGTTTGTTTAAACCACCCAACAGCATGCAAAGTGCAGCGGTGACAGACTCCGAAGCAACAGAGATCGATCTGCAGCCGAGACAAAACAGGAAATGCCTATCCAGATTAAAAGACCACTACCTTAAAACGTCCTGATGTCCATATTTAGCTTCATAAATGTTTCACGGGACACAGCCCGCTATTCTAAGGCATGCATGTTTTAAATAAACAAATAAAAGCGGGATCTGGGGGTAGACGACTGAGCCATACACACAGTCGCCCTGAGCCAGCTCACTGTGATCCATGCGCTGCTTTGAAGCACTCCTCTCGACAGCAGATTTCCTTACCTTTTCACAGGCTCCCACCTCCAGTTTCCCTAGAAACAACATCAAGTAGTCATCCCACACTAAACCTGAAAACACTCCCATCAGCGACTGCACAGGAAAGCCAATCAACGCAGAACAAGACAGATTTCAAATCTGCCTTTCGTCAGCCCCCTACAAAATAGGATCGGCTCTGCCACAGCGAGGGCAGAACACTGATTACATCACTCGAGTCGGAAAGCCACTTGGAGAGTTTCTTCGTCACAAGTTGCCTTTATTCCCATTTAATAAGACAAAAGCTCTCTTAGCCTTTTCCAGAGCTAGAAGTTCATCCCTTCAGCTGCATGGCAAATCAAGGCCTACCGAGACAAGTGGCTTATAAACGTGGGCAAAGATTGGGCTGCATTTCCCTCCCCTCTTCCCGTACATTGCATACTGACATTTTGGGAATGCGTGTCCCACCAAATTCCACAAACAGCCACTCGCTTTCCTGCACTAATCAGATACTCAAGTTAAGTGCCATCACGTCTCCAAATGCTTCACACAGCAGCAAGGGGGTGGGCAGGGAAAGGGCTCTTCTTTCCTAATGATGTCTGAGCTCCAGGAGAGTGAAGGAAAGTTAAATGGCCTGCTATACGTTGACTACAGGTACCTGTTCTTGTTTCCCGAAGATCACACCACAGACTGTGTTCACAGGGGTGTTCAAGCACCCTCATACCTGAAACGGTAACACAGGAAAACTCGGGAGGGGCTGGGGCTCAGTGATGGACCATCTGCTTGGCATGCAGAAGGTCCCAGGTTCAATCCCCAGCATCTCCAGTTAAAGGACCCGGCAGGAGGTGATGTGAAAGACCTCTGCCTGAGGTCCTCGAGAGTCGCTGCTAGTCTGAGTAGACAATGCTGACCTTGATGGACCGAAGGTCAGATTCATCCTGAGGCAGTTTCATTTGTTCATGCGTATACATGTGCCAACTTGCAAAGCAGGAAGGGTGCACTAAGGAGAACTCAGCGTCCATTTCTACATATGCAAAGATATGCTCACACAAAACCATGCCGTGAGCCCACAAAGGTTACCAAAGGTTCTTTTTCAGATGGAAGCAGCAGAATGAAACGGAAAATATGACTGTTGCACTCCCACAGCCCCTGTAAATCACTTTGAGCTGAGCCTTATCCACTTACTTTGAAAATCCCAGCCTCCTGCTGCCACGGCCAGTCAAGATGGGTCTTGATCAAAAGCATGGTTGGGCCCAACTAATCAGAGCCTTGGGCAAGTGGCAAGGATTTGCTCTTCACTGTCAACAACTGCTGTAGCTAAACGACAGGGCTCGTAGACTGAACCATACAAGTGTGATCTGTTGCCCCAGAAAGGGCCTTGGGTTGGGAGAAGTGCTTTTGAGACCCCAGACCCCTGACTTCTCAGGCCTTGAGATCCTGGAGATTGTGGGAGAGCCAAGGTTTAATCCTAAAAGCTGAGAAATTAAGATCGCTGTCCAGACGGCAGTACACAAAGGAACAGAGAGGTTTTGCCACCACACACCTTGACAATACTTCGGGGGGAGGGTTTTTTTTGGCTTCCTGAGGACTCTTCTGGTCATGGTTAATGGTTGAGGGCCACAGAAAAATAACCAGCCTTGTAGGATCATCCAGGAATCTGTCTCGCAGCCTAAAATATAAGCAAACCTAGCAACATTACCCATCTTCTGCCCTTTTTTAAGCCTGACCAGTCGTTCGGGACCATTGCTCTTTCTCCATTATCTCACCTGTTACCGTTACCCTCTCCTTCCCTATTACATTACTGAGTATTTTCCTACCTTGACTTCTTCCGGCCCCAGAGCCAGAAAATTTCAACTGGTGAGGCAGGGGCCCTGGGGCAGCGGAGTGTGGAACTTAATTAGATTAAGCGAGGAGTACTGAAGGGAAGACAGAGAGACAAGGCATGCCTGGTGGGGAGGCTGGGGAAGGAAAGGGAAGCTGCCCTGCGGCTTCTGATCAGTTTCACTCCTCAAGGATCAGCTGTTCATGGGGGACTGAAACTGATCAGAAGCGGCAGGGCGGCTTCCCTTTCCTTCCCCAGCCTCCCCACCACTGCAGGGGGGGGTGGGGCAAGGCGCACTGGGGTGGGGGGTTGGCATCCGCCCGGGGTGGGGCACTGCTTGCCCCTGGTGGGGCTCTGCCCCCCCCAAATCACCCCCCCCCAGGCTATGGGCCTGATTCTTTCCTGAGGTTGCCGGATCAGGCAAACTTTCTGCTCTTTGGTCAGTTTGGTGTAGTGGTTAAGTGCACAGACTCTAATCTGGGAGTACCAGGTTTGATTCCCCACTCCTCTACTTGCACCTGCTAGATGACCTTGGGCAAGCCGTAATTCTGGCACAGCTGTTCTTGAAAAAGAGCAGTTTCTGTCAGAGCTCTCTCAGCCCCACCTCCCTCACAGGGTGTCTGTTGCGGGGAAGCGAAAGGAGATTGGAAGCCGCTCTGAGACTCCCTTGGGTAGTGAAGGGCGGGGTATAAATCCAATCTTCTTCTTCTTCTGCTCTGCTTCTTTAATTTGCCCCTTTTCCCTCCCCTTTCCTCCTGGCTCCTCAATTCTACCCTCTCCCTTCCTCTACTCCAAGTGAGAAAAGACCAGCTCTCGCTCTCCCACCTGCTTCCCCTCCCCTCCTCTGGGTACACTGTACAAACAGAATACTATAGAGGGCAGATACCAACTTGGACTACCCAAGGAAAGATGCATCTAGCATAACTGCGACAGCTTCCGCTAGGGAACATCTGATTTGCTCGCTGTTGCTTATTCTCCGGTGCCCGTGTAATTCTACAGTAGGCCATCTGGTTGCTCATATCGCACTTGTTCTCTCAGTCTCCAGACCAATGCTCCCTTCTAAGCTGTGGTGTCTTGCGAGCAGAAATTCTACTTCGTGAGCTACTGGCATTAAAGTGGTGAGCAAGGGATTTGGCTGCTGCATAAATTAGTTTGCTCTGGAGCCATCCTTCCTGAGCTGAGACAAACAATGGGTGAGCCGGAGGCTAAGAAACTGTGAGCTAGCTCACACTAAGTCAGCTTAGAGGGAACTCTGCGTCCATATGCTTTCCTGCTTTTTCTTCTGCTATTCATATATGTCTAGTAAAGATTAAAATTTAAGTATTGTTGAAGCACAGGCCAAAGGTCCCCTGCCCTGGGAACCTGAAGATGCATTTGTGAAGGAGCATTTCCCACCCACCCTCAGGTTTCCAGGTAGCAGACAACACCCTATGGGGTAGCTACCAAGCCCTTCAGAGGAGACACATACGTGTGTAGATTTTCCATTTTAAAGAGTCGACTAATTTCAAAATGTGGAGTAATTTCTTCAAGCATATGTTGAATAATGCAGCTTGAGTGCAGGAGCAATATTTCATGCTGGCAAAGAGGGAGGCATGAGTGCCCAAATAACGTTAACAAGCAGAACTATGCCAAAGATAATTATTCAGCGCTTAGTCAGACACTGAAGTCTAAAAAGGAACAGACGACAGATAAAAAGGATCTTGAAACACAATGAGAAAGAGTGACACCTTAAACTTAAAACCCATTTACTGGGAAGTAAATTCCTTTTATATCTTTGGGACTTTTATAACAAGTACATGTGCTTAAATTTGAGGCATAATTAGGCAAAAAAAACCCTCTGTGTGTTCGTTAACTGTCCTAGATAATGCCAAAAGGTTTCAAACAAAAGAAATTTGGGAAGGACAGAGTCTCTCTGATCAGACACCTCAACCAAATCCCCACTCCATTTCAGTTACATATGGTAGGACTCCAGTTTAGCCAACCAAAACCAATACAACTTGGAGCCAACACCAAATTCCACCTTTAGTACAAATGTGAGCTGTACTTTTACTTTGTTTTCTTCCTTTTAATGGGGCTAGGGGAAATCTGCTAAAAGAAAAAACAAAACACAGAACTTCAGGTTTCTTGTTTTGAGCAGGTACCAACAACTGAAAGCAGCATAAACAGAAAAACATGTTAGCTATGCTGTCTATACCTGTAGACAGCTGAATTAAATTGCTATTTTTTCCTTTAAATTGCTCAAATGCTTAATTGCAGTGGGAACCAAATCCAGTAAACTACAAGAACAGCAATGGATAAAGAAAAGGCGCATCCCAGACAGCTACAAAAGGCAGAAACAAAGAGTGCTAAAAATTACTATTGCTGAAAAACATCTACTTCTGAAACAACATCGCTTGAGGGAAATCAATACGCATTATATCATGGCAGTCAGTCTCTCTCAGTAATGAAGTGCATATAGCACTTGCGCACAGTTCAGAGCTACTAAGAATTTCAGATGCAAAAGTACAGTAACAATGTAGAGTAACTCAAATTTGAAACTTAAGCTAGTTGCAGAAGAATTGCTGGTTCTTATTAAATACAAAATAGCTCCTGTTAGAACTACAAAGCCATTGAAGTGCCTGGTAATTGAATCTAGCTTTTACACAAAGCCAAAGATCAACCTTATAAAATTTCTTGTGTGTCCCCCCACTGGGGTCTGGATTACAGAGCAATTGGGCAATGCCATAAAACATAGTATCATGTTGGTGCATAAAGGAAGATATTCTCACATAGTTGGCAGATGTACAGTAACACTTAGAGCTAAAGGAGACCTCCCTCCTGAATCTGAGAGTTCATTTATAATTTTCCCCCCTTGAAAATGTTCAATGTTGCACCTAGATGCTTGCCTAATTTTATAAACCAATTACAGGCCTATCTGTATTATTATCTGTATGGTAAACTGCTGCTATTCACAGGTGTTACCAACTGCTTTAATCCAATCTTAGCTATACCTTTTTTTTTTAATTATCTCTTTATTGACTTTTTACTTTTACAACATAAATAAAAACGTAAAATACGGCCATATCGGGCCACAAAATAATAAAACAATACCACAAGAACATTTTTTAACAATCAAGTAATAATAGCACAACATATAATACTTTTTAGCTATAATATCAGCTGAAATAACAATCTAGTTATACAAATGAAAAATATTTATATAATATATATATATTTCTGTATCGAGTTATATTGCAACAAATAACAAAATTATTAAAGTTACAAAATAGGAAGACATACCAGATGACTTAAAAGTAAATCATTGTCTTATATTGAGGATTATCAGGAAGAATCTGTTTGCCATGTAAGAAACTTACAATTGGATACCATAATGCAACCACTTTTTTCATATAGTTTCCAGGTAGAGAATTAGAAACAGAAAAAGAAATCTTTGACACAATCTTAGCTATACCTATGACTCAGTATTTACGCATCTTGATTCCAATTAGCCCTTCCAGGCAACTTAACCCCCCACCCCCGCCCCAATATGTAATGGTTGGCGAAGTCTATTTCAATGTACTCGAAGAAGTGTGCATGCACACGAAAGCTTATACCCAGAATTAAACTTTGTGGATCTTAAAGGTGCCACTGGACTCAAACTTTGTTCTAGGCCAACCAATAGTAATGCGGCAGTGTGAACAACTGGCCTTTATGAAGAATACACAGAACAGGAAACATATAACAGAAGCCAAATAAGAATATCAGATGCAGACAGATGAGGAGAAAGAGTCTTCAGAACTCTTTCAATTTCCAAGTGAACTGATCCCACAAAAATCAGTTCAAACAAACAGCAAAGGCCTCCAGTCAACTCTCCCTCTAAGCTGTGGAGTCTTGTGAGCAAAAAATTCCGCTTTGTGAGCTACTGGCACTAAAGTCGTGAGCGAGCAATTTGGCTGCTGCATAAATTAAGTTTGCTCTGGAGCCAGCCTTCCTGAGTGAAGACAAAAATGTGTGAGTTGGAGGCTAAAAAACTGTGACCTAGCTCGCACTAACTCAGCTTAGAGGGAACACTGCGGCCAGTAAATAATGCCGTTGCCCTGACCCGGGTGGTCCAGGCTAGCCCGATCTCATCACATCTTGGAACCTAAACAGGGTCTGCCCTGGTTAGTACTTGGATGGGGAGACCACCAAGGAACTCCATGGTTGCTCTGCAGAGGCAGGCAATGGCAAACAACCTCCGAACGTCTCTTGCCTTGAAAACCCTACAGGGTTGCCATAAACTGGCTAGGACTTGAAGGCGCTTTCTGTCACCACTAAGACTGGGGTTACAGAACAGGAAAACAGTGCCAACAAAAAACTAAGACCTTAAAAACCTCTGGTTAGTTGCGGTCAATCAGTTGCAGGGATTTTGCAGCTCTCAGTTCCTTCTCGCAGGCCACAGAGTTAAAATCAAATGCGACTGAACTTTGTTTCCTCAGAGCTGCTTCAGGTATTAGGTTTTTTTTTTCCTGCCCCAAGTCAAAATTGCTTTCCAAATAAGAGGACAGACTCAAAGGCTGGGGATAGATGTTTTGATAACTCTGCCTAGGGCAATCAAGTAAACTATAGGAAGAAGATGCTGACAAACCAGGAGCTGAAGTCAACGAGCATCACTTAAGTGCCAGACAGAAGTGCAAGAAAAGATTACTGGTATTGTGCACACCAATAATCTTATTAATTAACAAGGTGCAATTCATGAAGTTAAAAAAAGAACACCATGTATCACTTTCACGTAAGCTTTAATGGTCAGGCGGGGGGAAGTGTTATTGCTTATTTTAGAAGCGATAACCTATTTTAAGAAATGTGGGTTCAACATCATGGAGGAAATAAACCCCATCAGAAGCAACCTATTTGACACTGCGTGACCCCCTAGCAGTACATGCTTCTGCAACAGTGCTGCCTTGTAAAAAGAAAAGTTTCCTCCACCCTCTTTAATTTTAGTTTAATAATTCACTATGCGACAGAACAGTTAGATGGCAGCCTATAAGTTCTTTCATAAGTGCTTTCATTTATTAGCTTCTATGACCAAAGGTCTTAAGCTCCACCCGAGTTATTACCAAACATGAGTAAACAGCATTAGCCTCAGGATACGAAATTTACAATCAATCAAAATAATCAAATCTAAAAGACCTAAAATGTTAAAACAGAACTTAAAACAGAAGTTAAGCGGATAAAAACTGTAATTCATTTCAACAGATCAAATTTTCTGGACTTCCGGCAAGACTTGCAATACTGGCGGACGCTCTCCTCCGTAACTGCGGGGAGAGCGATCCGTACCGGCGGGAAGAAGGGGCTCTGGACTGGTGCCGAGCCCCCAGAGCCCCCAGTGAGGGGGCTCTGCCTGGGGTGGCACGAAGGGGATCTCTCCCTACGGTGGCGACCGAGGGATCGAGATCCCTTTTCATCACCCCCATAGGTTCCCCCACCGTGGGAGCCGTATGGCTGAAAGCGCAAATCCGTGAAGCAGCAGAGAGTGCGAAGCAATGAGGCTGGAACTGACAGTTACGCATGGAGAAAATGTGAGTCTGAAGTAAGAAAAGCAGAACACAGCGGGAAGACGGCGGGAGGAGTGAAACCCACCCACCCCTCTCCGGGACTAGCGTACTTACGAGACTCTTTACGTGGCGTTTCTGCAGGAATAAAAGCCCATCTACCTTGCTAGATGGCAGCATCGCTCACTTGGAGATATAAACTTTAGAAGGACATAAGTGCTGTTTGAAAATTTACTCCTTTCGTTCATCTTATCTATCAATAAACAAAGAGCGTAGCCTCAACAATGACGGGGAAACCGAAACCTTCCCCCAAACTAGGAAGTACAGCTCCGAGTTCAAAGGTTGATACCACGGAGATGAGTGCGGTGTTCTCCTCATTACTGCGACCTCTAGTGGACCAAATGACAGCTCTCAACGTTAAGATGGACAAAATGCAGCTAGAACTAAAAGAGTCGAATAAATCCACAGAGAAGCTGCAGCGAGAACTTCTGGAAGTAAAAACTTCAGTAAAAAACCAAGACGCAAGACTGCAAAAGGCAGAGAAGGAAAAGGCCTTCCACCACGATCAGCTTTTGAAATTACAAATGGAGAGATCGAATTTTTTCCTAAGACTTCAGAATGTGCCAGAAAACACAGAAGACCTTAAAAATTTGCTAAGTGAAGCACTTGAACCAGTGACAGGCATGAAAGCAGCGGATATAAAAAGCGATATGGATATGGTTTACAGAACCTATCCAGATTATACTAAAAAGAAAAGCCTGCCTGGTGAAATTATGATAAGGTTCTCCAAAAAATCTACAAGAGACGTGGTGCTTAGGACCACAAACAAAGCAGCTCTGAAGATCCTGGGAGAAGAAGTAAAAGTGATGAAGGATATCCCATTTGAACTAAGGAAAAGAAGGAAAGCCTATGGAAAATTGACATCTTGGCTCCAGTCTGAGTCTATCATCTATCGTTGGAATACTCCAGAAGGACTATGCTTCAGCATCAAAGATAAGAAGTATAAGATTGACTCTGTTCAACAAGCGAAAAAATTTCTGGAAAAAAGCAAAGAGCAGAAAACTGGGAGAGACTCAGATGGTTCACTGGCCTCGCAAGAAAGCATGTATGGATTTGATAGCTCAAAGAGTGAAGAAGAAGTGTCTGACTCGGAAAAAGGAGCTGCAGCTCCAAAAGTAGTTGAGATTGTTAAGACAAGAAGAAGACGAAAGAAGAAATAGTGATTAAACTGTTTTATTAAGCATTGCACTTATGTATTACAAATTGTTCAATTAACCGTATTTCTCTAGGTGGGCGTACCTGCCAAATAGTTTTGATATTTTTTATAGTAGCAGTAACAAGTAATTGAAATATATCCAAGGTTCTAAATGCTTCATAATTATATTATGTAATAAGGTAGTATTAAGCAAATGATAAAGTACTCTCTGTATAAGGTATATGTAACTTAGATTGTAGCGTAATAGTTGTAGTTATAGGGAAAAATCAATAAAAATTTATTAAAAAAAAAAAAAACCAGATCAAATTTTCTGAGCGTCACAAATTCTGTTACAACCAAGTCAAACCAGATTTTTGTCCCTTTACAGATAAAACTATTAAAAATTTTGTAACAAAATAAGTAGTTTCAGGATTAGTATCTGCCAACAAGTAGGGGCCACCCAAAGCCTCCTAGCAGTACATGCTTCTGCAAAAAAAAAAAAAGTTTCCTCCACCCTCTATAATACTAGTTTAATAATTCACTACCCTACTGAATAGTTAAATAGACGGCAGCCTATAGTTTACACTCCACAGCTATTCTTCAGAGCTGAAGCCAACAGTACAACAGGATAGGAAATGACTGTTCTTCAGACTGGCAAAAATATAAAGCAAAAGTATTATATGCTACCTCATTATACTGAATGTACAGGAAACTTTAATAAAGAGCAAAACAGACAAACATACAAAGCTGCCTTATATCCAAGTCTGTAGCCACGGGGGGCATTTGGGGGCAATGCCCCCCCACATATGAATGTGTGTGGGTTTTTCCCTTTGGAACAGTTCACCACCACAACGTATTAGAAAATTGCTCTCCGAGCTCCCCTCCATTTCTAAAGCAGTTTGGCGTGCACTACGCGAGGCCGCTATTCAATACTACCACCAGGCCAGGCCATAAACTCGACTGTGGGTTGGTGTGACACCAGGGTTCACACATAGATGAAGAAGAAGAGAAGATTTATATCCCACCCTTCACTCACTTGGAGTCTCAGAGTGGCTTACCAACTCCTTTCCCTTCCCCTCCCCACAACAGACACCCTGTGAGGTAGGTGGGGCTGAGACAGCTCTTTCCCAAGCTGTCCTTGAGAGAACAGCTGGTACAGAGCTACGGCTTGCCCAAAATCATCCAGCAGGTGCAAGTGGAGGAGTGGGGAATCAAACCCAGCTCTCCCAGATTAGAGTCTGTGCACTTAACCACTACACCAAACTTTCACTGATGGCTGAACTGGAAACCATGGGGCTGAATTATTCAAACAAACTACTGAGTCTGCTCACTACAGTTTACTGCAGTGCCTGAACTGAGCTGTAGTTAATTCAACAGAAACCAAAACAGAAACACTACCTAGACCCGTTGCACACATTTGTGCTTGTTACCCATATTCAACGGTGCTATATTCTGTGAGGTTCAGATGTCACAAATGCTCCTGCGTTTTCAGTCTGGAGATCAGACTAGGGCAGCATTATTCAGTGTGTATCTATATCAAGGGTGGCCAAACTGGCTCAGGAGCCACATGCGACTCTTTCGCATTATGCGGCTCCCGGCAGGGCAGCTGGGGAAGCTAAATATCATTAGTAAACAAATATCATTGGACAAATAAATATCATTATCAATATCTGCTTTTACCGCTTTTGTTATTATTTTTGGCAGTCTCATTTAATGTTAATAAAAAGCAAATCTGCATATTTCCCAGTAAAAACATGTAATATTTGTTCATGTCTTGCGGCTCCCAAACATCTGGCGTTTATTCTATGTGGCTCTTACATTAAGCAAGTTTGGCCACCCTGATCTATATGCACAGACAAGTACCTAGAAACAGAAGTAGACTTCAGTGGATCTGTGTTGAGCTGTTCAAATCATTCCTCATGGATCAGACTTAAAGGGTTGCTACTGGAAACCAGCCATCATCCGTGTGGGACCTTATCTTGTGGGGTTCCACAGAAGAAGAAGAAGAGATTGGATTTATATCCCGCCCTTCACTCACTTGGAGTCTCAGAGCGGCTTACAAACTCCTTTGGTTGTTATCAATATGCTGATGATACTCAGCTCTCTATATTCTTATCCAAATCTCCTGGTGATGCAATGGAGGTCCTGAATTCCTGCCTGGTTGCAGTGGTTAACTGGGTAAAAGTCAACAAAACAGAAACTAAACCCTGAAAAGACAGAAGTAATGCTAGTTGGAAAGGCAGAGGCCTTGAAGGGCATTGCTCTCCCCACTTTAGATGACATTCAGCTGACCTTTGCTGACTCAATTAAAAGCCTTGAGGTCATACTGAATCTAGCTTTATTACTGGAGAAGCAAGTTAACACAGCTGCAAAGATGGCTTTCTTCCCACTCAGACTAGCCCATAAAATAGTCCCGTACTTTGATACGCCTCATCTGGCCACCTGGATCCACGCGACAGTAACATTTGAGACTAGACTACTGTAGTGCGCTGTACGTTTGGCCTCCCCTCAAAATCAATTCGGAAACTCCAGCTGGTCCAGAACACTGCAGGTCAACTATTAGCAGGAGCTAAGACAGAGCATGCATATTGCTCCCATTCCACAAACCCTCCACTGATTGCCCATTTATTACTGAGCTCAGTTTACTGAGCCAGTCTGGTGTAGTGGTTAGGAGTGAGGGTTTGGGAGAACCGGGTTTGATTCCCTACTCCTCCACATGCAGGCAGCTGGGTGACCTTGGGTCAGTCACAAGTTCTTTCAGAGCTGTTCTCTCAAGAGCAATCATCGAAAGAGCTCTCTCGACCCCACCTACTTCACAGGGTGTCTGTTGTGGGGAGAGGAAGGGAAAGGGGTTGTAAGCTGCTCTGAGACTCCTCCAGGTAGTGAAAGACAGGGTATAAAAGCCAGTCTCTTCTTCTCTCCTCCTTCTTCTTTAAGGTATTGGCATCATATATAAAGCTCTTCTTGATCTTGTCCCCTCCTACTTATGGTACCACTTCTCTCTCTCTATGATCTACCGCAACAACTCTGGTCATGTCAACAAGGGCTTCCGGAGGTACCAACCTGCAAATGGGCGAAATCAACAGCTGCCTGTACGCCTGCTTTCTCCATTGTGGCTCCCACCTTGCGAAATGGCCTTTCTGAAGATATCAGGAAAGCTCCCACTCTCCTGGCCTTCCACAAACTATACAAAACAGAACTATGCAAGAGAGTTTTCCAGAGCAGGTAATAAGGCTGCCCAGTACAAACCAGTTTCACAAACTTACCGGCTTAAATGATCAGGTCCAGCGGTCTTTATTACTGCTGTATATAACTTATTGTCAGTAGGATCCTATTATATAATTTCTGCCCAGCTCAATGCAGCATGTTAATACTTATACTATGCTCCTGTTCTTTCTGGTGGCTCTAGTCTTCTAATGTCCACATGCATTAGTTACTGAATATCCCATTTTGTTGACTGCATTGGCTCACTACGTGTAATCCACCTTGAGTCCCGGTGAGAAAGGTGGACTACAGAGGGTGTAAATAAAACAAACAAAATATGCCAGCCTTACCTTTTGAACTTCTACCCAAACAAGGCTGGGCCTGGACACCTGCATGGTGGCTCCGTCACCATAGAAAGTGACACATTTACACACAGGGGACTTCTTTCACCCTGCATGGCACACGGCAGCCAGGACTGAGGCAACGGGGCCAACTGGGAACACCAAAGAGAAATGAGGAGAAATAGCTGTGGGGGAGAGGCAATTGTTTAGCAGGGAGCTACAGAAGGTCTGCTGATAACAGTAGCTCTTTTTTAAGCATCCTTACAACCATTATTAGAACCACTACCCTCGGATTCTGTCACTCCAGCTCTGGAGTTACTGGACACGGTTCCTCGCGTCAAAAAAAGAAGGAGTGACTGCCACATGATGAAGCAAGACTTACCAATAAAACACTTTCGAGACTTCAGAAGGCTCAACATGTTCCTTCTTGAACAGCTGAGTTTAACCCTACATAGTCCTTTAAAAGCCAGCTTAAGCTGAGTTGCCGGTTCAGTAGTCCATTGCAGCAATGCTTGCCTCAGCTCCTTCCCCCTCGTCCCACACCATCTTCAACTGACCTCCGCCACCAACTTGATTGATATGTTCCCTTGAAAGTTATCTCTGTGATGGCGGGTTAAATTTATCTCTTTGCCTTTTAACACCGAGCAGCAGTCAAGGCCATCTTTGCAGCGGCATGTCGATGTCACTGTTAATATCCAGTCCGGTTTTCTCTGCTCTGTGGTGCAAGCAGAAACTGTAAGCAGAACGCTTCCCTTGTAATTAGAACAACTGATTTAACACCGGACTACCTGGCGTGCGAGTGTTTTGCTGCTCTTAATACTGTTCCTCAGAAAAAGCAACACGTTTTGCAAGAACTGAAGATCTAAAAGTTATGCAAGAAAGCTTTCCAACCAATCCACAACCCAGCGGCCCTAATAGATTTTACACTCAACTTCTGAAGAGGACAACGTTTACTTATTCGTCACCTTCCTCAATGAGACTCAAAGCAGATTAAACAGTGTAAACTGATACAGTCAGCATGATGAGGCACCTAATAAGGGATGGACTGAGATTACAGAAATCTGAACAAGCATGGCGCTTTGGATATCAAGAAGAAGAGGAGATTGGATTTATACCCCGCTAACTGAACGAGTCTCAGAGCGGCTTACCATCTCCTTTCCCTTCCCCTCCCCACAATAGGCACCCTGTGAGGCAGGTGGGGCTGAGAGAGCTCTTTCGAGGACTGCCCTTGAGAGAACAGCTCTGAAGGACTCTCTTTCTAAATAAAATCAGCAAAAATATTTGAAACAACACTTCCTAGATAAAGAATGTCAGTTTGCCAAGATCGAGAAGGGTAGCTACAGAGATCCACAGCCAAGAAAGAGAAATGACCATCTGTAAAAGCTTATGGCACAATACACCTTTAGCCTAAGATACCACAAGATATGCACACCCCCTTTTTTGGTTAATTCCAGTTTCATGAGAATCCAACAAGTCAAGGAAACATTTTGAGAAACTGGTCTCCGCGCTCATATCCCATGATGCTGATATGAAATGCTTACAGACAGTTGGTATAAAAGATACAGCTGCTGATATTCAGAAGTTAGCTCTGTTTAAATAGGCATAAATAAAACTTACCCAAATAGCACAATGTAATTTTGAACTTAATCAGTAGGCAATTACACAGCTCTCTACCTGGATAAATACTCATTGACGTATTTAATCTTATCATTTGGTTTCAGAATTATTTTACCCTGCCTCTATTATAGGCTGGACTCTCTACAAGCTAAAACAGCAAAACTGAGGTTATCATACTTTGCTCACATCATGAGAAGTCCAGACTCACTGGAAAAGTCAATAATGCTAGGAAAAGTTGTAGGAAGCTAGGAAAAGAAGAACATCCAATATGATGGACAGACTCTATCAAAGAGAGGGGTGTTTTGGAGGACATTAATTCACAGGGTTGTTAGAAGCAATCTGATGGCACTCAACACATATTTTGTCCACTACCTATAATTACATAGGACACCCAAACAGTGCTTTCCAACCACCTACATCCAGACAAAAACAGCAAGTTCAGTTATTAATGCCACTTGCTCCTCAGCAAGGTACATTATATTGCAGCACTGCATGTCAACTTTTTATTACCATCAGGTATTTATTGCTATGTTATTATTTCTGAATAAGCAAAAGCAGACATCCAATATCTGCACAACACACTTTGGGAGTTAAAGCAATAAACGTTGCAATGGAGAACCTAACGAGAGTATAGCAGGACATACAGCATACGGTGAAGTAATATAAAGAATTAAAGCCTTTGAGGTCTTTCCTTCTAATAAATTATACTTCCAGACGAAGCTTATTGACTAATGGGACCAATTCCAAAAACAAACCAGGGAAGGAAAGCCCTGCAAACACAGTACTTCATTCAGCAAAGAAACCCACAGCCTCTAACCAATTAAAATTCTTCCAGTTCACGGTCTCATCTTCCAAACAAATGACCATAAGATTATAATCCCCGTGGCTTCTGAGCCATCACATGTTCAAACATGAGGTGCGAGAGAGAGAAAAACAGAAATTCATTTATTTCTACAGTAAGTATGGCATGACTCCATAAATGTTATGCGTCTGCATCATTCCCCGGCAAGCAAAACAAAGTTCTCAAATATTGTGCCCATCCTATGCCACTGGAGAATGTTCTCTCTGCACCCTCACTAGGAGGTGGGCTTCCTTCTCTTAACGAGCTTACTTCACGCACAAATACTGTACTGCTTTATGGGGTCAAAGGCAATAAAGGAAACTAGAGGAGGGACACGTGGTCATGTTAAATGGTGGTGGCGGAAAATGCAGTCAAGTCACAGCTGATTTACGGTGACCCTGTGGGGGTTTCCAAGCCAAGAGACGTTCAGAGGTGGTTCGCCCTTATCTGGCTCCACATCATGACCCTGGTATCCCATGGAGATCTTCTGCCCAAATACTAGCCAGGGCCAACCCTGCTTCGCTTCCATTGTGGGACTAGCCAGGCCAATACCAGTCTATGTTAAATACCTTCGCAGAAGTATGACGTTTGGAAATTGAACAGTCACTTCAAAATTATTTAACACGAGATCTTTTCACTGTTCAAATAAAACCAAAGTTTAGTTACTTTTTCCAATATAATACTATTTTTATATTAATTTTGTTTGGGGAAACCATCAGGTGCGGGTTCACGTTCAAACCGAGTGATAGTCTTATCCTCGTTAAATCAAATATGAACTGCGGGATTACTCAAACATACATCATACCCTAAAGCATAAACACCAGATGGTAAGCAAATGGCAAATTAGCCTATAAGCCATTATGAAACATTCTGGATTCAATCCTATACAAGCAACAGAATGCTACCTAGTAAACGTGGGGGTCTGTTTCACAGCAGTTTGTCATGGGCCACAAGCAGGCTCGCTGTTTGAAGAAAAACAAGCTTATATCCCCCCGGGACTCACAGAATGAATTTCATAAGTATCGTTCATACAACCCAAAAAAAGGCTTGTGTCCAAACATATGTACTTCTAACACTGCTGTTCTAAAGCAATGCTAAGTTTTTCTACAGAATAATGGCACTGTGAGAGAAGTCCCCCCATTTTAGAAGCAGCCACACAGGAATCCCAGACTGCTCCTAAAAATTCTCTAAGTTACAAAAAGAATCCGGCTGGAAATTTGGTGCAAGAGCTGTTTATAGACAAACCTAAAAGGGAAGAACACTGTATATGAAACAGCAGCAACTGTTCGTTTTCTAGAGCTCTTGTGTAAATCCTCAAAGTGAGAACTGCTGCCTGGGTAGCTTCTAAGAAAGAAAGCATCTCACTGAAAATATAGATGCAGAAATCAGGTATGCACTCTCATCCTCTCTGTATTATGGCTACTACCTGCAGTCTTTTATTGTGGAATTAACTGCAGTGGCTCAAGTGGTTAAGATGCTGAACTGCAGACCGGAAGGTCAGTAGTTCGAGACTTGAGTGCTGCATGACGGAGTGAGCTCCCATCTCTGGCCCCAGCTCCTGCCAACCTAGCAGTTCAAAAGCAAGAAACTGCAAGTAGATAAACAGGTACCACTTCGGTGGGAAAGTAACAGTGTTCCGTGAGCCTTGGTGTCTAGTCATGCTGGCCACATGACCCCGGAAACATCTTTGGACAGCGCTAGCACTTCGGCTTGGAAACGGAGATGAGCACCACATCCCTAGTGTCGTATTCGACTGGCTTTCAAGCAAAGGAAACCTTTATCTTTACCATTACTAAAGACTCATGATCTACAATGCCACCTTTCTATTCACTGCTATTTAACTAGTCCCCGGAGGGAGTCTTGATGCAACGGTCTCCATCAATACCCCAAGACGGTCTTTGCAAAATGCATTCAGATCTGAAATTCCTCATCTTGTCTCTGCTCAAGATCCAATACATGCAAAGCGCTAAGGTGGAGCCGTTTGATCCTCTCTGTGGTTTTCACGATTCAGTGTTTTAACACCAGACTTCACTACTGTGGTAAGCATAGTTCCACTGCTGTTGTCTAGCCACCCAGATCTGCAAGCTGTTTTACTACACTGCCAAAGGCAAGATGAAACTGATAGGCCTATGGCACTGAATAAACCAAATTAAGGAAGTCAGCAGCAGCCCAGGGCGGTAGAATATCATATTCAACGCTCCCTCTAAGCTGTGAAGTCTTGTGAGCAAAAATTCTACTTTGTGAGCTACTGGCATTAAAGTTGTGAGCGAGAGATTTGGCTCCTGCATAAATCAGTTTGCTCTGGAGCCATCCTTCCTGAGCTAAGACAAAAATATGTGAGCCAGAGGCTAAAAAACTATGAGCTAGCTCACACTGACTAAGCTTAGAGGGAAGACTGGATATGGCAGATGGTTTTGTCAGTGTGTTTTTTGTATTTATTTTATACGTTACTTTGAGTTTTCTGAGGCAGCAGAAAACTAGGGTGCGAATGCCCAAATAAGTACACATTTCTCTGCATGTTGGCTCGAGAAATATGCTAGGTTAGAAATAAGCCCAACAGAAAGACAATGCTTAGTCTACCAATCTGAGCAGTGCAGGATAGTACCAGCAGGAACAGTTCATAAACGGATTTAATCTAATGAGCAAGCTCTCGAACATTCTCACTGTCAAGGGGGAAACAGATGGATATTCCCATGCAAAATTAGAAGTCCTTTGCAGCTCCCTTTTCCTCCAAGAGAACAGATTCTTACTCAAAAGCAAAACAGGGGACAGAAAATCCATAGCTATTAAATACTGTGTCTCGGGTGTGAGGATCCAAGATGAATGTGAGTATCATCAAACAACTGCACACCCTTCTCCGCAGGCACATTTGCTCCTCCAGTTCCAAAACCTGTAGAGATGAGAATTTGGTAGAGGAATCAGTAGCACTTCCCCCTCACCCTGTGCACTTCTTGTTCAAATTACAACCCTTTATGGGTAGGAAGACGGTTGGCCAGAGAAAACGGATGAGGTTGAGAGACTCACTGCATGACAACAGGGCAATCCTATGCTGAATTACTCCAGTCTAAATCCATTGAAGTAAATGAGCTTAGACTGGGTAACTCGGTAGAGGATTGTACGGTAAGAGCCTTGGGTGGTGGCGGGGGGAGCAGTGATATTACCTAATAGTGCCTCAGCAATCACTCATCCACCCCCATGTGGGTATATCTCATGGAAAAACAAGGCACTAGTTTAATCAGATTTAAGCAGCAATCTCAAATTCCAGTACGATTTGGAGGATAATAGCAATGAAGGCATGACCTAAAAAAACCCCAAAAACAAATATATGTACTACAGCTCTTGCAAAAACCTGGATGCAGGCAAACAAATTGCTGAAGGAATCCAAACTCCATCCTTTTATGGATTGGAGGCACACACACAGTTCTAAACTCAGCTTCAGCCCAAACTGACATAATTTAGCCGGCAGGCTGACAGGACCACAAAAAACATTGTTGAAAATAGCTATGCACAAGCCATATTTATCAGTTTATAAAAATTCTTCTAGAGTTGTTGGGATACTGAAATATCTCTCTATATTATAATTGTGTTTTGGTCATGGACTCTCCTGAACATTCCACACGCTCCTAAATCAGTTGGCTCCATAATGTGTCACTAAAACTGTCCCTATCCACTGGCTGCGTTGCCTGAGTCCCGCCTCCAACATTCTAAACAGTTTGCTGTTCTTCTCTCCCCCATAGCCAGTTGGAATACAGAGGTTGTTTGCATATGCGGCCTGATTGGCCTTTGTCTCTAACATTCTAAACAGTTTGCTGTTGGGAGTCATTGAATGAGTCATGAGGTAAAATACATCTCCCAATCTTCCCTTCAACAGTCACTGGAGTTGCCAATCACTGTGTTTCCCAGCCACAGTACATCATTTCCCCTACAGAAAATTTCCCAACTATTACAATTGATCTCCAGATCAGTTCTCCTGGAGACAATGGCTGCTTTGGGCAGTGGACTCTATGGCATTATACCCTGTTGAAGTCTGCACCCCAATACCCCGTTGAAGTCTGCACCCCAAACCCTGCCCTCCCCAGGCTCTACCCCTCAAATCTACAGGTATTTCCCCACCCAGAGTTGGCAACCCTATAACTGGCTATGGAACCACTTTCCAGACCCTTGGAACCCAGAAGACATGGCATAGGAAGAGGTGCTTTTCTACCTTAGCTGCCACTGCATAGCCCCAAATCAACATAAGTCAGGGGTGGAGGGAACCATACCTGTTACCATGAAGCTGTCCTCCCATACTACCCACTTGGAGCAGCAAAATGACTTGAGACAGCCCTGCCTTATAGCTAAGCAGAAGGAAATAAACATGGCTTGCCTCCCTCTGTTTTCCCCTTCCCTCTGCCGCCACAGCAGCCACAGCCAGGACATTCACCTGGAGCTTCCTTCTAGAGCCCGTTGTATTTTTTCCTACAATGGGCCTTAGTATATATGTGTGTGTGTGTGTGTGATCCAAAATGTATATTTACAGCTTGGGATGGACACAAACCAAAACATGAGGCAAAATTTGTCATGAATTTTGCCCTGTTCGTGGTTCAGAAACCAACATTTGTGATGAGCCTACCATCATGAACTTCCATGAACTTTTAAAGCGGCTCATGGTAGTTCCTTTCAATGGGGTTTGCGGGGTACAAGGGGACATGAACTGCATTTTTCTGATTCGTGCCCATCCCAGAGCCAGTTTGATGTGAGAGCCAATTTGGTGTAGTGGTTAAGTGCACAAACTCTAATCTGGGAGAACCAGGTTTGATTCCCCACTCCTCCACTTGCACCTGCTGGATGACCTTAGGCAAGCCATAGCCTAACATACCAGCTGTTCTCTCAAGGACAGTTGTCTCAGAGCTCTCTCAGCTCCACCTACCTCACAGGGTGTCTGTTGTGGGGAGGAGAAGGGAAAGGAGTTTGTAAGCCGCTCTGAGACTACAAGTGAAGGACAGGGTATAAATCCAATCTTTTCTTCTTCATCATCCCTGTTTACGGCACAATAAAGGATAGGTGAACAAAGGCAAAGGTTTTCAAATCACAGGTGTATCACTATCCCCAGATGGTCCAACAGAGCATTGCAGAATGCTTCAGTATCTTAAGAACCCAGTCCTATACACTAGAAGGGAAGTGTTTGTCTTACCACTCACTACTACAAAGAAAGGGCTGTGGCTCAATGGTAGAGCACTGCTTGGCATGCAGAATATCCCAGGTTCAATACACAGCATCTCCAGGTAGAGGACCTGGCAGCAGGTGACGTGAAAGACCTCTGCCTGAGACCCTGGAGAGCAGCTGCCAGACTGAATAGACAACACTGACTTTGATGGACCGATGGTCTGATTCAGTATAAGGCGCTTTCATGTGTTCATAAGGACAAACTGAAGCATCAAACTACAACCAGGAATGTTAGGGTTCAAATCCCAATTCTACTGCAGGGAAGATAAAAAAGGGAGAGGAGACTACACATGCTACTGAGAGCTCCTTGGGAAATGGACAAGCACATCTTTTGTAGGAGGGAAGGAGTTACCTCCATGCCACTCTGGGCCTCAGAGGCACTGCAAAAACAGTAAGACATCTTGTCATATTTGATGCATTTGCAAAGCTACTTCAGCAGGGATGGGCTCCATTGGACCAGCTCAATCATGCAGCCACAATGGCCTCCAAAGCATTCCCTCTGCCTCCAAATTGCAGGGCTGTGTTGCTGACAGGAACAAGGGCTTAGCTTTCTCCCTCGGAAAAAAAAATAACAGGACCCTGCTCACTTTACAGTTCGGAAGCGGATGGCATTATAGTGCAGCCTCTTCCTTGTTTTGTGTCATCGAGTCACAGCTGATTTAGGGTGACCCTGTAAAGTTTTCAACGCAAGGGACATTCAGAGGTGGTTTGCCACTGCCAGGCTCCATGTCACGCCCCTGGTATTCCTTGGAGGTCTCCCATCCAAACACTAGCCAGGACCGACCCCTGCTTAGATTCTGAGATCTGATGAGACCTTTACTACAGGTAACTTGGGAAGCTCCAGGCCAAGCAAGAACACACAGATTTATTTATTATTTATTTTATTTTATTTTTCGTATTTATATCCCGCCCTCCCCGCATGCGGGCTCAGCAAGCGCTCCCCAGCACTGTGTTTCCCATGAACTATCCTGGCAAGGAGCTGCAAAGAAATCATGAAGAAGAGTCCTTAGATGGATTGGTAAGACAGTGACATCAGGACACGGTATAAGGTGTCAATAGTAAAGTTCAGTAGAATGCCAGGACCAGGACACCAGCTTACATCCATGCAAGGCTGCATACAGAATATAGGAGTACTTTAAATAGGATTCACATTATGCACAACTCCACTGGAAAAGACCTCTCCTCAGATATTTCAAGAGCCTCTTGCTACAGCAGCTCCAATATCCCAAGCTTCCAAAGGAATGCCCCCCAAAGTCACCTGATACACCCATGATAGCCTCATACAGACTCCCTCAAAAGCACTTATCCACCCAAAAGGCCAACCTCCCTCATCCTTCCAAAACAGACAACCACCCTTCAGGTCTTCACATTCAGAGCCACAGGAAGGCTACAGCTAGCAGACACCCCATGCGAATCACAGAGCATGTGGCAGCTCTACTCCAGGTATAAAACACAGGATAGAGGAGAAAAGATTTAAAAAGCAGGAAAATGGGACATGAACTTGTAGAGGTGCAAACAGTGGGTTATAGCAGCACCCATTGCTTAGCGAGACCATAATTTGAAGTGGCCATATCCTTTTTCAGGAATTCATTACGGGGGAGCTGCTTAATCAGCACACTTAATCATAAAGACTTTCACAAAAGACCAGGAGGGCTAAAAGAAGGTTCACAGTGCATAATGTCTTCATGTTTTACCAATGCTGGAGCGGGGCAAGGGGGGGGGGATAATTCACAGCACATCAGTAACAGAAAGAGAGAGGCATATGCGAAAGCACATGGAGCCTTTTATTTCTCTCCCCAAAGGAAACAGTAGTTAACAATCTACATAAGGTTTTTAATACCAAGGCAGATTTCCCCCATCAATTGATATTGCCTAAACAATCCCACCGATTCTTCAGAAAGCTTTGCAATAGCACATCAACCTTACACAAAGATACCCGCCTCAGAGGATGTAAAAGGTCTGAAGGTCAAAAAATGACCTGTATTTCTGTTCATTCCCTGACCTCCAGTCCATTGATTCAAACAATTAATCTGCTAGGATAAAGAGAAGAAACACATTTGTCCTCTAGGACCTCTTGTTTCATCCAATATAAAACAGCTCTGCTCAGCCTTACCAGGATCCAGATGTAATACAACATCATCAAGAGAGGACCATCCATTCCAATTAAAATCATTGTAAACATCTGGTCTTTCCACCACTTCAAGAGAAGCATTTTATATAACCACAGTAGACAGCTCATGCCCCACTGTAGAGTCCTATGAACCAAAAACGGTGTCTCAAATGTTTTTTCTTTAAAATCATCATCAAGAAGTCTAAAGCATATGTGTTTAAAAGCTACAGTACATATTTTTTTAATATACAGGGACTCTTCTCTGCAATGCAAGTGAAATTCAGTGAATTTCCAGCCAGCTCACAAAAAGGCTGTAAAGACAGCCAGCTAAAAAAACCCTCTTGTCCAGGGATACAATATTAATCCATTTTAGATCTTATGTAAACCTCTGTGAAAACAGCTTTATTCCCAGATTGCTTGTCACTGCACTGAGAACTGGAGACACTATCCATCTGGCAAATCCTAAAGAAGATATCTGAAACCAAACAGAGACAGACAACACTAACCTAAACATTAACTTTATTTCCACCCAACCTGACTAAACCCCCGATTGTTCTACAATGAAAATGTGGTACTCTAAAAACAACTGGTTATAGAAAAGATCCCACTGAATTTCAAAAGTCTGATGCAAATATGCCAAAACTACTCAGGTTTTTATTCCTAAGTAAAATGCAATAGGTTACCGTAATGCATACCATCTGTGTCAGTTTAGTGACAACATCCCTTCCCCCTCTGTGCACACACACACATAACTTACCTCTGAAGGCAAATATCACTACACACTGTACAAACATTACATCTGTAGATACAGGGGTGTGCTTTGCTCTTATCAGCTAATGCATTCCCTTTGCTCTCAAAAGCTAATAAATTCCAACAGGGCGCCAAGGGCCAAACTCAGAAAGCAAAAGTCATTCAGAAGAGGGATTTGGTTTCATTCAGAAAGACGGTTCTAAACATCTCATTAAATGGAGGATCGGGTCAGCGAAGATCAGCACAAAACACTGACAGAAAGAAGGAATTTTTTGGAAGGGTGGGGGAGGCAGCATGCTACTACTGTTGTAACTGTAAGGATGCAGCCAGATGGCTCATGTCTCTTTGGAGAAAATAAGGGAGGCTTTTTTGTCAAGAATTTCCATCTAAAGGGGCAGCTTCGTTTAATCTTGGAACCAAGTCAAAGAACCGCAACCACAGCAGTGACTGGTTTTTGATGGTTGGGGGGCTAGCAGCACCCTCTAACAGCAAACAGGCTTAGGGACTAGTGAAAGATCCAAGTACCTAAGGGAGCTAAACACTCCCAGGATCAAAATCCCTGGGACAAAAAGGAGCCATCCTCTCCAGCTTTCATTTCCCCCCCCCCCCCACACCGTTTATGAGGACAGGGATAAGAAAGGCTACTATCTGTCAATCCTGTAGTGAGGGACACATTTACCAATCAAGGCTGCTAATTTCAGGTTGGAAAATTCTTGGGAGATTTGGGGGTCAGAGTCCAGGGAGGTAGGGTTTGGGGAGGAAAAGTAGCTCAGCAGGGCGTGATACCCTAGCAAGCAGCCATTTTCTCCAGGGGAACTGAACTCTGTTGCCTGGAGACCAGCTGTTTTTCCAGGAGGTCTCCAGATCCCACCTGGAGAATGGCAGCCCTATTTATTTATTTTTCAAATTTCTACCCCGCCCTCCCAACCAAGGCCAGCTCAGGGGAAAGAGGGACTGAAGAGCAGCTCATCCTATACCCTGGAGAAGGAAGGCAGGCAGGCAGGCAAATAGATGGAGGAAGGAAGGAAGATGGGGAGAGAGGTGGAAAGAAAGCAAACAGAGAGAGGAAGGAAGGAGAGGTGGAAAAAAGCAAATAAATGGGGAGAGAGGAGAGGAAGGAAAATAGATGGGGAGAGAGGACAGGAAGGAAAGAAAGAGAGAGGTGGGAAAAAAGCAAATAGATGGGAGGAAGGGGGAAGGTAGAAAGAAAGCAAATAGATGGGGAGAGGAAGGAAAGATAGGGATAGAGGAGAGGAAAAAGGACAGAGGTAGAAAGAAACCAAACAGATGGGGGGAGGACGGGAAGTAAATAGATGGAAAGAACGCAAAATAGATGGAGAGAGAGGAGAGGAGTAGGGAAAAGAGGATCGGATGTGCAAAGCGAGGGCGGCAGAGGAAGGGCAGAGCCACCCCAGGACGCCTGAAAGAGCAAACCTTAAGAACACAGCCTGAGGATCTCGCCAGCAACGCTGCAGCTTTTCCTTTCCATTCATAACATCCAAGCTGGCGAAGAGCTCCGGTGAACTCGAAGGCTTGCACGGAGCTCCCCCGCCCTGCGCTCACTGCGTTGCGAGTCCCGCATAAGGTCGCAGCAGCCCCGCAGGTTCTTCGGCCGTTTCTCACCAGTGGGGGGGAGAGAGCCACGGGAGTGGGGGGTGGGCGGGTTTCCTCCACCGGCGGGCGCGTGCCAAAGGAGAAGAGGGCGAGGAAAGCGGGAGGGAAAGGAACCCGGGGGGGGGGGCGCTATCTTTGCACCCCCCCCCCCCGATATACAAAGAGCCAAAGGGGGGAAGAAGAAGCAATATCAGGCGCACCTCCGCAGCAACCAGCCCCCCTCCCCAAAAAAAAGACACACACCCCAGGCTTCTCCTGTATCGTCACCTCAGTCACCTCCCCCCGCCGGAGCCCCCGCCACCATCGCTGCTGCTGCTGCCGCCGGTGCCTCTTTCAGCCGGTTCTTCCGACTGGCCCCTCCGGCCTCCTGTCAGCAGCCCCCGACGCAACAAGGCGCCCGCCCATTGGCTGCCGGCCCGCCCCCAAGAAGCGCCGCTCTCATTGGCTCCCCCGCCTGCCCACTCAGCGCGCGTGCTCGAAGCTCGCGGAGGGGGGAGGGCGGGAGACGCCTGACAAGGAAAGGGGGCGGGGCTTGAAAGGGTGAGGGGGCGGGGCTTCTGACGCCGGGAAAGGGCCGCTTTCGGTTACCACAGAGCTCGAGGGGAACCTTTTCGGGCCGGGTTCGGTTTCCTCGCCGGGGAGGTACTGGCGTCGACCGGCTTCCTGTTTCCGGTCGGTCTCTGTGTTTGGTGAAGGGTCATTGGGCTGGTCAGGTACGCGAGGTGCGTGGGAATCAATGTCTGCGTGTTCACACGTTCGTGGGGGTTAACGTGTCATTTTCTTTCTCTCCTGCCTCGTCCGTGCGGGGTTAAAGTGTTGGTTTTCACGTGTTAAGGAGGAATGCTCGTTTGTCGCTTTGTTCCCTCTAACCGGAGTCAGTGTGAGCCAGCTCACAGTTTTTTAGCCTCCAGCTCACACATTTTTGCCTCAGCTCAGGAAGGGATGGCTCCAGAGCAAACTGATTTAATGCAGCAGCCAAATCACTCGCTCACAGCTTTAATGCCAGTAGCTCACAAAATAGAATTTTTGCTCACAAGACTCCACAGCTTAGAGGGAGCGCTGGCTCTGACCCACGTGCAGAAACCGTGGCTTCTTTGGAGTGGTCGTAGCTTGGTCTTTTCTTGAATTCATTGTCTTACAGGAACTGGTGTGTGTGTGTGATTTTGTAAAGTGCCCGTCATATCGCAGCCGACCTATGGGGACCGCTCATGGGGTTTTCAAGGCAAGAGGTATTCGGAGGTGGCTTGCCGTAGCCTGCTTCTGCATAGCAGAATTCCTTAGTGGTCTCCCATCCAAATGCTGACCAGAGCTGACCCTCATCACAGTATCATAGAGTTGGAAGGGACCTCCAGGGTCATCTAGTCCAACCCTGCTTACCTTCTGAGATCAGGCAAGTAGCTTAAGATCAAGGACGTTTCAGTGGCATATGGAGCCTTGTTTGCAGGAACACACATGAAGCTGCCTTATACTGAATCAGACCATCGGTCCCTCAAGGTCAGTATTGTCTACTCGGACTGGCAGTAGCTGTCCGGGGTCTCAGGCAGAAGTCTTCCACATTGTTTACTGTCTGGTCCTTTTAACTGGAGATGCTGGGGATTGAACCTGGGACTTTCTGCAAGCCAAGCAGATGCTCTACCACTGAGCCATAATCATTCACAAGGGGACAGGTTGTGGTTCAGTGGAAGAGCTTCTGCTTTGCAGAAGGTCCCAGGTTTCAATCTCCAGTTAAAAATATTAGGCACTAGTTAATGTGGTAGGTCTCTACCCTGAAGAGCCACTGCCAGTCTGAGTAGACAATGCTGATCTTGGTGGGAGTTGTGGTCTAATTCAGTTTAAGGCAGCTTCATGTATTACTGGGAAAATGAAATGAAATGGGGTGACCTGGTGTACACAGTTCTGTTCGGTTAGGTGATAGGGCAGGGTACAACGGAACATGCGCAGTTTCTAAAATATATTTATAAACTTGCCTGTCTGTTAAAAAGTAGCATTCATAATAGTCATCAAGGTAAAATAATAACAACACAGCACACATTTGTAGGGAATGTTTTTATTTTTGGCTGTGTTCAGCATGCTCAAAAAGCTATCTATTTATTAATATTCTTTCACAAAGCTCCGAATGCTGTTCTAAATAAACCTATTTTACAGCTCTTCTGGAAAGCTAGTAATGTAGATGTTTTCCCTACGTCCTCGGGAAGGCTGTTCCAGTCCATAGGAGTGGTTACAGAATGAGCCCACCAGTGGGGTATATATATCGGATTCTGTGAGAAGGATCTGCTGTGATAAACGGAGTTGCTGCTTGAGTTCATACAGGTTACCACATTACAGTGGGGGAAGGAGGAGAAAATGGCTTTTTAAGGGAAATCATTTGTTTGGTCAGCTTAAAAACAAACATAGAGCAATATGTGCTCCAGTGCAGGAATAAGGAATCACATCACTTTTGGAAGCCTTTAAAGGGAAGAATGCTGCAGCTTATTAAGCATGTGCAAGCAGCAGTGCTCGAAGGCCGATATACCAAAATACCAGCAATTGAGCACCTTTGCATATGTGGTGACTCAGATCCTAAAGATCTCTGTCATTACCTGCTCGATTATCCAATCTATTCATCCCCAAGAAAGAAGTTTCTTGGCATGATCTTAGATAAATTGAGCCCCTCCTCCACATCTGGGAAAGTTATAACTTTACTTGCAGAAGTGAAGCCAGAGTATTTGTACAAGGTCACACTTTTTGCCCTAGCGGCAAAGAAAATTTGAATCAAGTTGACTGAATCTTTGCCTCCTAAATAGCCAGGGCTATGTTAAGATATACAAGGCCCTTGCTTCAAACCCTGTATTCATTCTGTAGTTCTAGTTTTTTTTTAATGTCATATTATTTTAAGAATGTAGCCAGTATTATGCCTGACTCTCATCTTATATTTTAATCCCTGTGTTTTAATGCAATCTGTATTTTGTAGCTCCTGTTGTATTGTACTGTATTTGTAACAGCATTGGCCATATGCAATAAATTGGAATTGGAAATATTAAGCATGTGCGTACTGTTGCTCTCTCGAGTTACCAAGGCACATTAGAAAGAAAGCCTCTGTTCATATAGGTTACAGGATACGCACTGATGTTAAATAATGATGTTTCGTTTCCATTCACAGAATTTGGGGTGGAGAGTGAGATGTTGCTCATCATTTGTACGGCAGGTGCAGCTACTGTTTATACAGTAACTGGATTAGCAATGATAGCTCTATCTCTGGAAAAATCTGAATCAATAGATATTTGCAGTAGGATTTTCGTAGGCTCTTATTTCAAAACTGTGATTAATGCTTAAACAGCCATGTGTCGAGTATGTCTCTGCTGTGGAGGTTCCTGGCGATTAAATCTAGTTCAGATGGGCCAGAAACCAGGCTGTGTAAAAGGGGTGTGGGGGGTGCATACATATCCATGTTGCAGTTTAGTCTCTTATCGTTTTTCTAAAACTTTAAGAGAATGGTTGTTTGCTGTGTTGGTTTTTGATACGAACACGGGGAAAGTAATTAGTAATATAGCTAATAGTAATCTGATCTTCAACGCACATCAATGAAAATCGAGTTTGATGTAAAGTGAAATGCAGAAAGCTGTATTTATTTGCTATCTCCTTTTTAACCAGCTGTCTGTACGTGTATACTTACGCCTGAATAACTTGGGACAGGAATAATAAAGACTTTTTCTTGTGAGGTGAAGTGTTTGGGCTTCTGCAAAGAGAGGGTAATAATTTTAAAATTGTTTATGCTGCTACCTTAAGGTTGTTGACTCAGGTTTCTTACTTGTCTGTGCAGGCAAAGCATTTCCGTGAGTCTTAGTTAGAGTTTCTTGTTTGAAAAGTTGCATCATTCACAAAACCAGTGGAAACAGCTATGAATTCTGCTTTCTATTCACTTGAGTGTTCTGTACATAAACTGTAACAGGGCGGATATATTTTCATTTTTCCCAGGATGCAAAAAAAGTCAAGGTCACGGGGTCTGTTTTTTCCTGGAATTCTTTTCCTGAGTTTCAGCTAGCATCATATTTACAGTATAAACAAATCAGAGAATGGAGAGAATTAAAGCTGATTATCCTCCTAGGGAAAAAATCTAAAGAAAACATAGTTAAACAAAATGCACAAATATCTATTATGTTAGAGATGAGGTTTTAAAAGCTGGAAATCCACAAAAGATTGTGTGTCCTTCCGTTTTGGAACTCACTGATGGCCTTGTTAAACTTCCTGCCTCTGTTTATTTATATATGGCCACTGGATCTCATTTATGGAAAGAAGGAAATCAGTGCTGTTAAAATCCTAATCACACCAACTCAGTTTTCCATTTCATCTAGACCATGTCCTACAACTTCTGTTCTGAAAGCTCTGGATATGGGTGAAAGCAGACTGAAGTGATACAAGTGAAGCTGAATCCAGCCAAGTCTGCAGTAATTTCAGTTCCCTGTTTATCATTATCAGCAGAGGGGAGGATAGAGACCCATGTTAGCAAGGGCCCAGATATTCATAGTCACTTTGGAAGACCTGGGCTTGGGAGCCTTCAGTGCATCTGAGGTCCCAGGAGACAATGTGATCTGGGGCAGTTTGGTGTAGTGGTTAAGAGTGTGGACTCTAATCTGGGAGACCTGGGTTTGATTTCCCACGACTCTACATGCAGCTGCTGGGTGACCTTGGGCAAGCCACAGTTCTGTCTGAGCTGTTCTCTCAAGAGCAGTTCTCAGTCTGAGCTCTCTCAGCCCCACCTCCCTCACAGGGTATCTGTTGTGGGGGGAGGAAGAGAAGGAGATTATAAACCGCTCTGAGACTCCGTGAAGGGCAGGGTATGAATACAATCTCCTCCTCCTCCTCCTCTTCTTCTTCTTCCCAGCTCTCTGTAGCGAGAAGACAAAGAGCCTTAGAATGGAATCGTATCCAGAGTTACTCTGGTCTGAGCCTATTGAAATCCATGCATTTGGTCTGGAGTAACTCTGCATAAGGTTGCCTTAGTAGTTTATATCAGATGTGGATCTGGCAGACACAACTTGAGGCCCCTGTCCAGATAAACATAACATAAGAGAAGCCAATGTTGGATCAGGCCAAATCGCTCATCCAGTCCAACACTCTGTCACACAGTGGCCAAAAATACCAGGGGCCATCAGGAGGTCCACCAGTGGGGGCAGGACGCTAGAAGCCCTCCCACTGTTGCCTCCCCCCAAGCACCAAGAATACAGATCATCACTTGCCCCAGATCAAGAGTTCCTATCTATACCTTGTGGCTAATAGCCACTGATGGACCTCTGCTCCATATGTTTATCTAATTCCCTCTTGAAGCCGTCCCTGCTTGTAGCTGCCACGATCTCCTGTGGCAGTGAATTCCACGTGTTAATCACTCTTTGGGTGAAGAAGTACTTCCTTTTATCCCTTCTAGCCCAACTGCTCAGCAATTTCATGGAGTGCCCTCGAGTTCTTGTATTGTGAGGAAGGGAGAAAAGTACCTCTTTCTCTACCTGCTCTATCCCATGCATAATCTTGTAAACTTCGATCATGTCACCCCTCAGCCGTCCTTTCTCCAAGCTAAAGAGTACCAAGTGCTTTAACCTTTCTTAGGGAAAGTGTTCCAACCCTTTTATCATTCTAGTTGCCCTTTTCTGCACTTTTTCCAATGCTGTAATATCTTTTTTGAGGTGTGGTGACCAGAACTGTACACAGTACTCCAAATGAGGTCGCACCGTCAATTTATACAGGGGCATCATGATACTGGCTGATTTGTTTTCAGTATCATAATGCCCCTGTATAAATCGATGGTGCGACCTCATTTGGAATAGTTCTTCATCATACTTAGAAACCTCTACTGGACCTCCTCATAGTGCCATGCCACCAGTCAGTGGTGCACACACATAAAGGAAGCTGCCTCATACTGGGTCAAATCATCAGTCCAGGATTGTCTACTCAGACTGGCAGCAGCTCTCCAGGGTCTCAGGCAGAGGTCTTTCACATCACCTACTTCCTGGTCCTTTTAACTGGGGCTGCCGGGGATTGAACCTGGGACCTTCTGCGTGCCAAGCAGATGCTCCACCACTGAGCCACAGCCCCTCCCCACAGTCCTCGTACACTTAAGCACTCAGCATCTGCCCTGCCTTTGGGTGTTGATCTTTATCCGATAGAATTTAAACATCTCAGGCCCGTCTGCCTTTATATATTGGGTTGTCTCTGAACCCGTGTATGCTTTGAAGTCATGGGAAAAAAGACGTACTCTGGATTTGGAAGCCATACAGACTCACTTCACCCACACAAATCGGCTGCTCTGCTTGTACTTTTGGTTCAGAGGAACAGCCTGTGTGAAGTGGCCCTTGACGCTCCCTGTTCTGTTCAGTCACAGTATCTTAACAATGAAAGTCCATTTAATGAAATTCAGTGTCCCTGCAGAGCTGATGCCTACCTTCCAGCAAAGGATCTTTTGGCACTGAATCAGTACCCCAGGGTTTGCGCTGATTTCCTATCATCTCCTGATCCTGGCACAATTCGGGATGTCAGTTTTGACAAAATCTTTAATGGTTTAGCCCTTGGTGACTTTAGACCACTCCCCCCCTGTAGCGGCATGACTGCCTTTGAGGATGCCCTAGGATGCTTTTGATAAGGTAATCTATGTGGCAGGTTCAGCTCTCCAGGATGTGCAGGGAAGCATTCTATGTCTGGGTTCACAGTAGCTTTTGGCAGTATCCAGGTCTATGAAGCAAAGGTTTGTTGCGTCAGCACAAGAATTGCCTTGGATCAGACTCACATCCATCTAGTCAAGATGCCTCTAGGAAGCTCAGCATCTGAGACTATTGGTCTCTGAACATGATGGTTCTTAGCCAATTTGGTATAGTGGTTAGGAGTGTGGACTCTAATCTGAGAGAGCCAGGTTTGAGCATGAGCTTGGGTCAGTCACAAGTTCTTTCAGAGTTGTTCTCTCAAGGGCAGTTCTCTGGTGTCTGTTGTGGGGAGGGGAAGGGAAAGGGATTGTAAGTCACTCTGAGACTCCTTTGGGTAGTGAAGGGCAGGGTATAAATCCAATCTCTCTTCTCCCTTTTCTAGCCACCGAAATCCAAGAGTAATTGCTAATTTATTCTCATGGTAAGAAGTTTGAGTCCAGTGGCACCTTTTAAGACCAACAAAGGTCCCAATCACACAAGTGAGATAATCCAGGGGGGAAGTGAGGCTATTTTCACCAAAGTAATTTGACCTGCAGTTGCGTGATCACACAGTTCTGCAAAGCTGGGAATAGCCCGCCGCTGTGTGATCAGACACAATCATGGGTGAGTCAGGGATGAGGTTTTTTTACCATTTGTTCCCAATGCGCTTAAACGGGGGATCGATTAATTGCATCTCCGCCCTGAGGGCTTCCTATGGCAGTATGCGATGATGTGCATACTGAGAGGGGGGGGGGGGAACGACATGGCGTTGGGATAGCCTGATCAGACTATCCCCAACGCCATGAGTGTGGCTGGAGCAGTCACATGGGGAAAGTCTGTTTTTGGCCTGTAGCAAACCCGTTTGATACCGGACTTTCTGTAGTCTCTTTTAACTCCGCTTCTTCAGTGGAGAGAAACGGGCTGCTGACAGATGTGGGACACTTGCCAGATGTTCCGCTGTGATCGCACCCTTAAAAGCCACATGGCATCCATGCCTATCACGTGGCTAATTCTGCATATGATCGCGCAAGCACATGAAAGCGTATGCCCAGAAGTAAACTCTGTTGGTCTTAAAGGTGCCACTGGACTCACACTTTGTTCCATTGCTTCAGACTAACATGGCTAACCACCAATGCCCCCTCTAAGCTGTGGAGTCTTGTGAGCAAAAATTCTACTTTGTGAGCTACTGGCACTGAAGTTGTGAGTGAGCAATTCGTCTGCTGCATCAATTAGTTTGCTCTGGAGCCATCCTTCCTGAGTGAAGACAGAAATGTGTGAGCCAGGCACTAAAAAACTATGAGCTAGTTCACACTAACTCACCTTAGAGGGAACACTGCTACCCACCTGAATTGATCCTCATGGTGTTTGTCTAATGCTTTAAAAAAATTAACAACACAGATAAATATGACCCTTGAATGCTTTGTCCAGTGAGTTTTGAGTCCAGTGGCACCCTTAAGACCAACAAAGTTTAATTCTGGGTATAAGCTTTCATGTGCGTGCTCACTTCTTCAGATACCTGAAGACGTGTGCACGCACATGAAACCTTATGCTCATAATTAAGCTTCAGATACCTGAAGAAGTGTGCATGCACACGAAAGCTGATACCCAGAACTGAACTTTGTTATCGTCAAGGTGCCACTGGACTCAGACTTTGTTCTGTTGCTTCAAACCAATGGGGCTACCCACCTGTATCTAACTTTATAGCTTGTACATATTGTGAGCGCCAATCGGAGCTCTTTGTTCTGTTCTAATCTCTTACATGGATAACTCAGCAGTGCCTGGACTCCTGCTGGGGGGAAAGACAGCAGGGGAAATGTTTGCTTCTTCTTTTGTACGACAGCATAAAACGTCACCCTGTATTCAAACACGAGCACTTACACAAGCATTAGGAAGCTTGTCAGTATCCTGAATGCTGAACAGCCGTCTGCGGCTTATTAAAGTTCCCCTTACAAATACGGATTCCGACCTGTCGAAAGAACAGGCAGGTATTAGTTTGCCTTACTTTGAGTTGCGTGGTTCCAGGGGGCCCAGTCCCACAGTGGCTTTCCTGCGAGCTTCTCTTTGCTGCTGACAAGTGGAGAGGCTCAAGTCCGTAGGCCCTCTTCATCAATTCTTTTATGTACAGATCTGGGGGATGACTAATGCGAGTCAGAACATCTTGTTCGCAGCCAGTTTGCTTCCTGATCTCGCACAGCAGCCTCTTTGCTTGGATTTGGGTCCTGGAGAGGCGAAATTAATTGTGACTAATAAAACATGAAAATGCAGCTGAATCGCCAAGTGGCACTGCTCAATAGATAATGGTCTCTGGAAAACTGTCCCTTTCTTCTCTCCTTGGTCTGAAATTTGTTTCGAGAGACAGAAAACAGTGTGTGTGTGTGGGGGGGGGGTGATATAGAAGCCATTTCTCTGGGCTCTGGTTCTTCCTTTAGCATAAACCCCCACCCCCAACCCTTTCTAAAAGCAAAGCAAAACTATGCAGATACAGTAAGAGGCTTAATTCTCAATGGCTCCTGTTTTAAGAACATCAGAGAAGCCAATGGTGGATCAGGCCAGTGGCCCATCCAGTACAACACTCTGTCACACGGTGGCCAAAAATACCAGGTGCCATCAAGAGGTCTAGCAGTGGGGCCAGGACACTAGAAGCCCTCCCACTGTTGCCCCCCTCAAAGCACCAAGAATACAGAGCATCACTTGCCCCAGACCGAGAGTTCCTATCTATACTTTGTGGCTAACAGCCACTGATGGACCTCTGCTCCATGTGTTTATCCAGTTCCCTCTTGGAGCCATCCATGCTTGTAGCCACCACCACCTCCTGTGGCAGTGAATTCCATGTGTTAATCACTTTTTGAGTGAAGAAGTACTTCCTTTTATCTGTTCTAGCCCGACTGCTCAGCAATTTCATGGAGTTCCCACGAGTTCTTGTATTGTGAGAAAGGGAGAAAAGTACCTCTTTCTCTACCTGCTCTGTCGCATGCATAATTTTATAAACCTCGATCATGCTGCTCCTCAGCCGTCATTAGGGTTGCCAAGTCTGGGTTGGAAAATACCTGGGGACTTTGGGGGTGGAGCCAGGAGAAGGTGGGGTTTGGGGAGGGGAGGGGCCTCAGCATGGTACAATGCCACAGAGTCCGCCCTTCAAAGCAGCCATTTTCTCCAGGGGAGCTGATCTCTGTCAGCTGGAGATCAGCTGTAAAAGCGGGAGATCCCCAGGCCCCACCTGGAGGCTGGCAACCCTAGCCGTCGTTTCTCTAAGCTAAAGAGCCCCAAGCGCTTCAACCTGTCTTCATAGGGAAAGTGTTCCAATCCTTTTATCATTTTGCACTTCTCTGCACTTTTCCCAATGCTATAATATCTTTTTTGATGTGTGGTGACCAGAACTGTACACACTACTCCAAATGAGGTTGCACCAGATTAGAGTCTGCGGCTCCTAGCCACTACACCAGACTGCCACCACAGTGCCCAAGTCTTCTGGCATCCCAAGTATCAACTCCTTGTTTCTCTTCGATCCCCTCCCCGGGCACCAGCCTGCCATTTGGTGCAGATGAGACTGAAATTGACTGGTGGGAACACTTTCAGGGAAGGGGCTTTGCCACAGAGCAAGGTGCAGTTGACAAAGGGGAAGGGAGGCTGCCAAAGGGGAGTCTTCCCAGCATGGTTTACAAAAGAAAGAAATTATCGGAACTCTCAGTGAGTCTGTTCTCTCTGGGAGTGAGACAGTCTGTTCCATGGGAAGTGATATTGAGCTTCAGGCTTTCCAGAGCTTGTTTTGACCGCTGGGCTGTGCAACAAACAAAGATTTTCTTTTTCTTGTCTCGAAAGTCTTTAGTAAAATATTGGCAGTTTTCCTGAAACACTGTTGAAAAGAGCATGCATCGCCATTGGAACTTCCACGAGCAATCGCAGTTCCCCAAGAGCCGGTTTGGTATGGTGGTTAGGAGCGCGGACTCTAATCTGAGAGAACCAGGTTTGATTCCCCACTCCTCCACTTGCAGCTGCTGGTGTGACCTTGGCTCAGTCACAAGTTTTCTCAGAGCTGTTCTCTCAAGGGCAGTCCTCGAAAGAGCTCTCTCAGCCCCACCTACCCCACAGTCAGTGTTCCCTCTGAGTGTTCCCTCTAAGCTGAGCTAGCTCACAGTTCCTTAGCCTCCGGCTCACACATTTTTTGTCTCCGCTCAGGAAGGATGGCTCCAGAGCAAACTAATCCATGCAGTAGCCAAATCGCTCACTCACAACTTTAATGCCAGTAGCTCACAAAGTAGAATTTTTGCTCAAAAGTCTCCACAGCTTAGAGGGAGCTCACAGGGTGTCTGTTGTGGGGAGGGGAAGGGAAAGGAGTTTGTAAGCCGCTCTGAGACTCCTTCGGGTAGTGAAGGGTGGGGTATGAATCCAATCTCTTCTCTCTGTCTTCTCTCTGCTTGGAACAACTCCTAGCAGGGCAAGGATGTGTCTAAGGGGAGATATGTTCTGCCTTTCCCATTTATTTTATAAAGGTGACTGCCATATATCAATGAAAACACACTATGAATGCTGCCTGTCTAATGCTGCCTGTCTTTCTTGTCTTTAATGCTGCCGGTCTCTCCTAGGAGCATGGGGCATGGCCACGAGCATGGCAAAATGGAGCTTCCGGACTACAAGCAGTGGAAGATAGAGGGGACTCCCCTACAGGATGTGCAGGAGAGGTTGGCCCGGCGAGGTCTCAAGGATCCGTGGCTTCGGTAAGAGCTTGTCTGAATGCTGTCTTTCACTTGGTCTGATCTGTTAGCCTAGCTTTTCTTTACTAGGCTGAAAGGTTCGCAAACTAATAGGAACTGTTGTTCAGATTTTCAGTTTGGGACAACAGGCCAGTGAGACGCTTAGACACGTGCGTCAGGATTTCTGATATCAGCATCAGCATTTCCTTCACCTGCATCAGAGACAGCGTTTGAGGTCGCCTCACTGTCAAAATCAGCTTATTAAGAAACTTGCAGGGGAGTTGTCAGGGAGACTGCAGACCGGCTGCCTATGTGGCTTTCTGAAAATGTGTTTAGACAATGGGGTGCTGTTTGCCATTTTGTGATTGTATGGGACTGAATGTTCAGACTTCTTCCATCGCTGAATTCCCATTTGAGGTTCAGTTTCCCCCCGAAAGGGTAGCAAGGGCCTAAATTTCACGGTATGTGTTGACTTTCATAACTCATGGGAAACATCATGTTGTTTTTCTGGAAGGGACCCTCTTGAGTCCCCATTGAAGCAATGGCCTACCCACTTTTTTGGTTACATATTGTGTTCCATGGTTTAACTGAACTAGGGGTTTTCCATTACAGAATTAACTGTATGAGAAATTTCCCAGGCACAATATTCTGAAGCTGTAGTAGTCAAATATGTAACACCCCCAAAAATGTGTGAAGTACCAAAGCAACTGATATTACAGGGTCAACGCAGACGGCCCATTCTGAGGGTAGTTCCTCTTGGGTTTCTTTGATTATGGACTACCGAAAAGCCTTTTTCTCTTAGCTTTTAGAACCTGTACCCAACTAGACACCCTGAACCGGATCTGATCTCAGCAGATCTCAGAATGCGAAGTAGGGTTGGCCATGGTTAATACTTGGATGGGAGACCTCTAAGGAAGTCCAGGGTTGCTACGCAGAGGCAGGCAATGGCAAACCGCCTCTGTTCGTCTCTTGCCTTGAAAACCCTATGGGGTTGCCATAAATCGGCTGCAGCGATGGCACTTTACACTACCACCAATCAGGGCTCTTGTGAGCAAAAATTCTACTTTGTGAGTCAATGGCTTTAAAGTTGTGGGCGAGCAATTTGGCTACTGCATAAATTAGTTTGCTCTGGAGCCATCCTTCCTGAGCTAAGACAAAAATCTGTGAGCTAAAGGCTAAAAAATGGTGAACTAGCTCACACTAACTCAGCTTAGAGGGAACACTGCCGCCAATGTAGATACTCTCTATATAGCCTGTGTTGGCTGAAGTTTGCTTCCAGATACAAATGAAACTGCAAAATTAATCTGCAAATCCATTTGTATTTTGAACACTGAATTTCAGAAGTCCACTTCCCACCCAGCTAGGGTTAACAGCTCTGGGTTGGGAAATACCTGGAGATATGGGGGTGAAGCCTGGGGAGGGGAGTTTGGGAAGGGGAGGGACCTTAACAGGGTACAATACCATAAAGTCCACCTTTCTTAGCCAACCCCCAAAGCTCCACCGTAGATACAGGCCAGCATATACTACTTAATTACAATGTGGTATATTTTAGGAGGCCTTGGAAGCAGCTTGCCTAGTTCTGCCCAGAGCAAGCGACAAAGAACATTCCTTTTTAGGCCAACCTGATCTCTTGCACAGCTACGATGGGGGGGGGGGGGGGGGAATCTGCCCTGTCTATTAAACGGCTCACTGACGTCAGCGTGCTGCATAATGTTTTGTCCTCGGAGACCCCGAGCGCCAGAGTCTTCTGCATTTGTTAATCCTAGCGGCACATTTCCCTATGAGAGCGCTGAGCAATCTGGCTCCCAAATATAGTTTATTCATGTGTCTCTTCAGATAAATTGAATCCGAGGGGGAGCCGCCGGTTTTACAGCCCTGAAGTTCTGTGTCTAAGAACACTGGCTTCTCCTACGCCGCGGCTGCCCCCACTGGCCTCTGTAGAATTTGTTCATTGATTAGTAGAAATATGGAACTGGAAAAGTGGCTACGTTCAAGAGGATAATCTCCTAATGGAACTGTTTCTCCAACTGAATATTTTTTCATCAGCAAAAATGCACTATCCCCCATAGACAGAAGCATCATGCAGATTTCCATTACTCTTAGACTTAATTTATCCGGGGTGACAAACTGAGCCTCGACTTGGATGGCCCGGACTAGGCCGATCTCATCAGATCTTGGAAGCTAAGCAGGGTCAGCCCTGATCCAGGTGGTCAGCCATGTGGCAGCAGAACAAATTTAGAGTCCAGTGGCACCTTTAAGACCAACAAAGGTTTATTCAAGGTATGAGCATTTGTGGACATGCACACTTCCTCAAATACATTGGAATGGTCAGTAAGGTTCAGACTTATAGACAGGGGCTGAGCCGCAATAGGGTTGCCAGGTCTGGGTTGGAAAATACCTGGAGACTTTGGGGGTGGATCCAGGAGAGGGTGGGGTTTGGGAAGGGGAGGGGCCTCAGCATGGTACAATTCCACACAGAGTCTGCCCTCCAAAGCAGCCATTTTCTCCAGGGGAGCTGATCTCTGTCAGCTGGAGATCAGCTGTAAAAGCAGGAGATCCCCAGGCCCCATCTGGAGGCTGGCCACCCTAAACACGTAGCATGATGAAGATGTTTTAAGATATGCAAAGACAAAACTAAATGACCAGGTTATAAGGTTATATGTCTTGCTTTACCGCTGTTGACCGTATAACCTTAGCTTGTCTTTTCATTTTGTCCTTGCATACCTTAAAACATTATCATCGCGTTACATGTTACTTTGCCGTTCAGCCCATCTGTAAGTTCGAACCTTACCTTCCATTCCAATGGATTGGCAGAAGTGTGCCTTGCACACGAAAGCTCATGCCTTGAATAAACCTTTGTTGGTCTTAAAGGTGCCCCCCACCGGACTCTGAATTGGGCCAGACCTGGTTAGTGTTTGGAGGGGAGACCGCCAAGGGATTTCAGGGCTGCCATGCAGAGCCAAGCCACCTCTGGTTCATTTCTTGCCTTGGAAATCGTACAGGGTTGCCATAGGTTGGTTGCGACTTGGCACTTTCCACCATCGCAGACTTAACAGGAGGCTCCTAAATGGAGTCCCACCCTTTTAAGTCCATTGGAGCAAACAGGCTTAGAAAGGTCAGGATGGGTAGTCGTGTTCGTCTGTCTGGAGGAGAAGAAAAGAGCCAGAGTCAAACAAAATTTGTTGCCAGGGATGAGCTTTCATGAGTCACTGCTCACTTCTTCAAATACACTGCTTTGGACTGCCCTGTTAGTAACCCCCATCAGTCAGGTGTCTGTGCTTGTTATATTGCTAACATTAATGGCGTCTGAACGTCGGGTACCGAGTGAACTACATAGACCTCCCACAAGAAAGGATGCAGTAATGTTTGCATTAAGAGTTTGACTTTGGACAGTCTGAACAAACATTCCCCGGGTAGCATTAAAACCGATGAAGAGCTGTGCTTTTAAAGACTGCTCCTGGGACTCAGCGATGGTTGAAAACAGGTATGGGAAATTATAGGGTCACATATTGTGATGCTTTGTATATGGAGCATTGGGGATTCATGCTAGAAGCCACAAGCCATAAACAACAACACATACATAAAATCCCAGAAGGGGACAGAACTCACAGAGGAACTGTTCTACCTCCAGGATCCCGCCCATTCATGTCTGTGAGTCACCAAATAAGCAGAGATCACTGGCAGCATCGAAATGCTTATGCAGATTTCCAGGATAGCTTACAAACACAAGAATGAGTGCGTGAAAAGCATAATATGAAAAACACACTTCTCTTAGAATCATAGGAGTTGCAAAGGACCTGCAGGGTCATCTAGTCCAACGCCCTGCACAATGCAGGAAATTCACAAATACCTCCCCCCACACACACACACACACCCAGTGACCCCTGTCCCATGCCCAGATGATGACAAAAAATCTCCAGGGTCCCCGGCCAAACTAGCCAGGAGAAAAATTGCTTCCTGACCCCAAAGTGGCGATCCGCATTTCTCTGAAATGGTGTGTGAGAAAGGGCCACAAGAACTAAAAGCAGAAACCAAAACAAAAACCAAAGTTGTTTCCTATCTATAGGAAAGTGAATGTCTTCTGCTCACCTGAATGCCGTTTCCATCCTCTTTTGTGCGAGGCAGACCCTACTGATCTTCCCTGTGATCTCCACATTAAAATACAGGAAGAGAAAAACGAGACAAGTCCGTTCAGCTCTGTCGTAGCAGACTCAGCTACCGAAATGGCACCTCATAGTTAATGATCCCTCTGATTTTTCCCCCCGACTGAGCGGAGCAGTTCACATCCGGAGCAGAATGTAACTGCTGTAATCTTAAAATAGGCAATGGGCAGTGTAAGACCCTGTGTGACTCCAGACTACTGCTGAGCGGGGCTTCCTGTGTTAATGAGCCGCCGCTCACGCACACAGCTTAGAGGGGACACTGCTCATAGTACTGGCTCAAATTAGAAAGAGCACTTTAAACAGTCAGCGGTTCCATTTTTTAATCCTTTTCTAAGCTGCTGTGCTACTTCTTATTGAGCAGTTATAAGAACCGGTGTGTACATGTCAGCATACCGCAGCAATAACCCCCCCCCCCCCAAGCCAGCAGTGACTACAGTTAGCTACAATACGGTCGTTTAACTTCACACGCTCCACTCTACAGCCTGTTAATCTAAAAGAGAATGTCCACTCTGGGCATATGAATCAGCCTGCAAATGGGCAAAACTAACTGCCCGTACAGGTGACTTCTCCGTGGCAGCCCCCACCTTGTAGAATGATCTGCCCGAGGAGGCCAGGAGAGCTCCCCCTCTCCCAGATTTCCACAAACTATGCAAAACTGAATTATTTGAGAGGATTCTATGCAGGCAATAGGGTAGCACTGTACAAAATGATTCACAAAGTTACCTGGACTAATTACCAGGGACTTTGGTTTATACTAGTGTGTATAGCTTACTGTAAGTTGGAGCCCACTGTGTAATCTTGCATAATTTAATGTGTCATGTTAACACTTGCCCTGACCTGGATAGCCCAGGCAAGCCCGATCTTGTCAGATCTTGGAAGCTAAGCAGAGCCAACCCTGGCAAGTGCTTGAGTGGGAGACCTCCAGAGAATACCAAGGCTGGGAGGCCAGAGGCAGGCAGTAGCAAACCACCGCTCTGAATGCCCCTTGCCTCCCAGCCCCACTAGGGGTCACTGGAAGTCAAATTCCAGGCACGCATACGCACACTCTAATACCCTCCCCCAAAGTCATATAAACACTTAACGCTTTGCTTCAGTTCTGGGTTCCCTCTAAGCTGAGTTAGTGTGGGCTAGCTCACAGCTTTTTAGCCTCTGGCTCACACATTTTTGTCTCAGCTCAGGAAGGATGGCTCCGGAGCCAACTAATTTATGCAGGAGCCACAAATCGCTCACTCACAACTTTAACGCCAGGAGCTCACAAAGTAGAATTTTTACTCACAGGACTCCACAGCTTAGAGGGAACCCAAAGCCCATTTCGTTGTTTACTGATTGTCCCGGCTCGTTGATTTGTATTGACTCCCTTTGCGTAATCCACCTTGAGTCCCAGTGGGAAAGGCAGACTATAAATAACGCGAGTAAATAAATTTGAAACCAAGCACTTTAACATAGATGTACAAGGGTTGCTAGGTCCTACCGTTGCTGCGGCGGGGGAGTCCTGCGCGCCCCAATGATGTCACCTGGAAGTGAGGTTATCGCATTGGGCACGATGGGGGTGGGACCACTGTCATTCAAGGGGAGTTTGCCCTCAAATGATAAGAGTGTGTCCCCCCCCCACAACATGCCCAGCGCAATGACATCATCTCTGGGTGACGTCAGCACGCCAGGCACGTTGCTGCGATCCCAGCACTTTGGGGATCCAGGCCAGCAGGTAAGGGGCCCATCGAGCGGGTAAACCCCTGTCCCCCCCCCCCCCCCCCGGGGGACCTGGCAACCCTAATACGTACAGTTTTCCAGAGGGAAGGTCTGTATTGTTGAAAAAGTGGTACTGTATGCGTATGCAAATGGATGTTATTGCACCGAGGGATAGAACTAGAAGTGGCAGCATTGCTCATGATAGTCAGTTGTCTTCGGAGCCCACGGTTCGAAACACCCATGATTGAAATGCAGCTTCAGGATGTTGGACACGTAAAGTTGCAGAATCTGAAATCCTCACCCATCTTTTGTCTTTCCCCCCTAGCAATGAAGCGTGGAGGTACGCCGGGGAATATGGCAAGCCTAACACTATCATGGGAGCTCTCTTCAAAGGATTCAAATGGGGATTTGTGGCCTTCGTGGCCTCTCTTGCGGTGGAGTACGCATTCTTCCCTCCAAAGAAAGACGAGGGGCATCACTGAAGATCAGAACCTCCCTCCTTCTTCCCCCCTCCTGTAAATTACGAGTGGTGTGTTCTGACGCAGCAAGATGCACATTAAAAACATTTAGGAGACATAAATATTGGTGTATTGTCGTTCTTCGAGGGGCAGGAGGGGTTGAAGTTCCATCAGGAGGGTCTCTGGTGAGAAGAGGGAGATGGATCTGACGCTCAATGATTTCTGTTGCGTTTTATTGAACTCAAGGCCAGGAGGGGAACTAGAAGACTGATTTAGACACGCCTCCTGCTTCTGGTATTGCCCCAAAGTCTCTTGCCCCTGGTAGTACTCCCCTTATGAGCCCCAGAGATCTTTATGATCGGCGAATCAGCATCTTCTGGTGGTCCCCGGCCTCAGGGACGTCCATCTTGCCTCAGCTAGGGTGAAGGCTTTTTCGGCCCTGGTCCCTACTTGGTGGGATGAGCTCCCATATGGGATCAAGGCCGTGCTGCGGGACCTCTTACAGTTCCACAGGGCCTGCAAAATGGAGCTCTTCCACCAGGCTTTTCATCGAGGCGGCGAGCGTCCACACTCTTCTCAGGCCTCCCCTCCAAGGGATCAGATCTATGTCATCATTCGTAGCCCCAAATTGTAGAAGACCTTATCTGTTGAGGAGCTGGTTAGAAATATGGGAATCAGTAGTTGTGTTTTATTTGATGGATTTTAATTGTTTTTAACTGTTGCGTATTTGTGGTGGAACCCACCCTGAGCCAGCTACATGGGGAGGGCGGGATACAAATCTAATAAAATAAATACATTTATTTGTTTCTTTTTATTTTCATCCCACTCTTTCCCCAGCAGTCTCAGGGCTCAGGGTGGTGAACGACATAAGTAAAGGTAAAGGTTTCCCCTTGCTTGAAAGCCAGTTGAATCCGACTCTAGGGGACAGTGCTGTCCGAAGACTCCTCTATGGTCATGTGACCAGCATGACTAAATGCCGAGGCTCACGGAATGCTGTTACCTTCCCACTGAAGCGGCACCTATTTATCTACTTGCAATTTCTTGCTTTCGAACTAATAGGTTGGTAGGAGCTGGGGCCAGAGATGGGAGCTCACTCCGTCACGCGGCACTCAGGTTTCAAACTGCCGACCTTCCAATCAGCAGGTCAGCGTCTTAACCTCTGAGCCATTGCGGCCCTAACAACATAAATACAAATATTCTCTAAAACAATTTGGGACTCTGGCATGACAATCAGAGAACTTATCGTAGGCCCAGTAAGACTTCCACAGTGCACTGCCTGGAGGAATAATTCCATTTCACAGGCCCTGTGGAACCTAGACAGGTCCCGCAGGACAGCGGTCTCTTCACAGAGCATTTCACCAGGTTGGGGCCACGGTCAAAAAGGCCCTTTTCGGAGTTACACGAGTAACCCGAGGGCCAGACACCACTGGAAATCTGTGTGAAGTGGAACTCAAGCACCACGGGGGGGGGGGGGGGGGGGGTTGTAGCAGAAATGTCAGTTAAGCTATGAAGGTCCCAGAAGGCCACTGTAACTTTGATGGGGAAATTGACCTTAGGGCATGCGGGCCCTAGGTGTGAATCCAAGCAATGCTCCCTCTATGCTGTGGAGTCTTGTGAGCAAAAATTCTACTTTGTGAGCAACTGGCATTCAAGTTGCGAGTGAGCAGTTTTGCTGCTGCATAAATTGGCTCGCTCTGGAGCCATCCTTCCTGAGCTAAGACAAAAAAAAATGCGAGCCGTAGGCTAAAAGACTGAGCTAGCTCACACTGACTCAGCTTAGAGGGAACACTGGATCCAAGACTACTGTCCTGCACAGTTGCTAGGACTTCCAACCAATCTTCCTACCTCTGCCTTCCTGTGGCACCCATAAAAATGCCTCCTGAAAACCCATTACTAGGGGGGGAGGCAATTGTAAACCGCTCTGAGACTCTTTGGGGTAGTGAAGAGTGGGGTACAATCTGATGGGCTGTACAAACTAAAATAACATTGCTTCGATGGTAGCAGCCACCACACTGTCGGTTTTATTCTCTCACTTGTTGCCCCTTGTCTCCCCTGTACTTGGACTTCCTCTCTGTGTGTGTGTGGGGGGGGGGGTGACTCAATTTCCTGCAGCAGCCATTTTGTAGTCACCACCCCATGTCAGAGCTCCAGAGATGCCCCCAGGCTCAAAACTATTGGCGCCCCCAGGCTCAAAACTGTTGACCCCTGCTCTAAACCAGCACACTACACAGTGCGATGAAGAACTATGTCACATATTATAAAGAACTATTTCACGTATTACGCAAGGCAAACTGAGGCAAGTTGCCAAGTGTACACTCAGCAGGGTGCTGCAGCGTATCCAGCATATGACGAAACCGGCTTTACATATTAGTCCTATTCACACTTATTTATTTGTTATTCACATTTATATCCCGCCTTGCTGGGCATGCTGGCTCCAGGCGGCTAACAGGTTAAGATCATCAAGACAATAAATACATTGGTTAAAAAGCATAAATTACTAATAAAATCACAGATAAAACATACTGATAATGGCAGCAGGTCAGATCATAGCCCAAAATGGGTGTGGCACCCCATAGATCCCAGGCCAGAAGAGGTTCCACTGGCCCATCCATCAGTGGTGGCTCCTAATTGAAGGCCTGGTGGAGGAACTGTATCAAAAGCTTTCTGAAAGTCAAGGTAAACAACATCTATTGGGTCCCCCTTGTCCACATGTTTGTTTACTCCCTCAAAGAACACTAACAGGTTAGTGAGAGCAGCCATTTTCTCCAGGGGAACTGAGAGAGCCAGTTTGGTGTAGCGGGATAGGAGCGTGGATTCTAATCTGGGAGAACGGGTTTGATTCCCCACTTCTCCACATGCAACTGCTGGTGTGACCTTGGGTCAGTCACAAGTTCTCTCAAGGGCTGTTCTCAAAAGAGCTCTCTCAGCCCCACCTACCTCACAGGGTTTCTGTTGTGGGGAGGGGAAGGGAAAAGAGATTGTAAGCCGCTCGGAGACTCCTTCGGGTAGTGAAGAGCGGGGTATAAATCCAATCTCCTCCTCCTCCTCTTCTGCTTCTTCATCATCTGGAGATCAGTTGTAATAGACGAAGATCTCCAGGTGCCACCTGGAGGTTGGCAGACATACTGATGAGGCTTTTTTGCCCTTCTGTTCCACGGAAGCGAAGTGGGCGTGTCCTTTTGTATGCATGGCCGGCCAGTGGTGTTGTCGGAGGGTCCCTTTTGAACTACAATGGAACACATTCAAAATCTCAGCACAAGATGACCAGTTTGAAAGAAGTACACTTCGCCTTTCTCTGTTCTAAGAAGGTTTCTTACCCCTGAGGTGGAGGATATATGGCAATTTGACCGATTAATCGAATTAAGTGATTCTTTAATTGGGCCAAATGAATTGGTACGGATGTATATGTATAACTTTGCTTTCAGGGACTCGCCCAAGGAGACCTCATCTCTGAGAGCTGAAGAGGAACTTCATGCGGGTGTTGGGCAGTTCAGCTTCAGACAGTAGATCTCTGAGAATCAGTCTCAGCTACTGAAAGCTTTCCCTGTTGGTCACCAGCTTTAAATTATCTGTGGACCCGATTTTAAAAGAAAAAAGTTCTCTACGGCCCTAATGTGTCCTTATCAGTCAGGGTGTAATCTGCCTCAGGGGGCTGTTTATAGCCCAAACGAGTGGCGAAGTGGTGTAAACATTACTTCAACATTTAAAAATAAATAAATCTCTGAACAGCAAATCGCAATTCTTCAGGTTTTCTTCTCCCCGTCTCGTGTGCTGGGAGATTCAATATATTTCCCTCGGCCGTGGTCAGAGGCAGATATAAGGGTATCCCCCTTGAGGCGAGACACTGCAGGTACCACTGCAGAGAACCCGATTCCATACAGCATATCCTTTTACACGGCCAGTTGTTTACTGAGTTATGCTTACGTTTGATTGGGTCCTTCCTCCAAACCTCTAAGGGTGTGTTCAGACGGGCAGCTAATCCTGTCATTGGCCTGGCTGTAATTTGAGCTAGATCTTTTTTATCCAGCGTTGCACAACCAGACAGCTCGCCCGTGAAGCGCTTTACCACGCGTGACTCCCACGGTGGATTGTCTAGATGGCATCCACCATAAGGAGCCATGTGGTCAGCTTTTTTTTTTTTTTTTTAAATCCTGTCTGGATATGCACATATGCACCTCACCATATACTTGGTTTTTTTGCACATGTGTGGACTAAAATGGTAAAAGTGCTGCCAGCAGTACCTTCCTAGATACCCTTTCAGTTTATAAAGCTGATAAAGTTCAGGGGACTGTCAGAAACATTAAATTGTTTGGATCGCTTGAGCAGAGCTCTGGGGACGTTGCATGTTTAAGCAGTTATGCGTGCATCACTAAGAGTTTTTTTAAATGGCGGCCATTTGGGATGGTCTGGAGACCATCCCTACGGGCTGATTGCGCACTGGAGGTACGATCTGACAGTGGAAAGTCTGGCCAGCTTTAGACCGGACTTTCACCACTATCTTTTAAGTATGGATCCCCAACGGGGATTGACAGGCTACTCACGGAAGCGGCACAATTCCCAGATGTTGTGATCTGGACGTGCACTTTAAATCCACCAGGCACCCATGCCTGGCACAGCTCAAAAGAGCCGTATGAACGCACCTTAAGACCACAACCTCTAGAGGCATTCCATTCTTGCTGGCAGACAAACTCCCTGAAATTACTGAGCAGGTGGCAGAGTTCTTGGCAAATGTACAGAAAGGGAGAAAAAGGAGGGGAAAGGGAGGGGAGGAGAGCGAGCGAGCGAGCGAGCGACTATATAGTGTTTCACCATGTTTTATAACATTTCTCTTTCCTTCTCTGTTTGTTAAGCTTACTCGCTGTAATTGGTTTTAACTTTAGTAGTACTAGAGATTATTGTGGTTTTTAAAAAAAATCTCTGGTATTATTACTATTTCTGTCATTTAACACTATAGTTATTGGTATCTACATGGTTTTTATTTTGGCTGTCTGGGAAACTGTACTGTTAGTTCTCCCTTGATGTTATTGCCATGTCAATAAAGGTTTTGATTATGATGATGATGATGACTGGGAGTGGCTAAAAAGCGCCTACCTTCCTTTCACCATCCGCCCTTTGAAGTGCAGCTTTGAAATGAGAATACGACCAAGACGCCCCAGTTAGCTGGGGAGTCTCATGCAGGTTAGCCCCCAAACCAGACCCTGGGAACGAGTCCTCTCCTGAAAGAGCAGCTCCACTTCCATGACGCAATTTTGCCTGGCTTTTGGATAGCTTCTAGAGGCGCCGCTTACCTGGCAAAGCGACACAGCTTATCAGCTTGAGCCTCTTCTGCGTATGATATTTCCCCTTTCAAGCATTCTATTTTTACCTGCCGCTCTCTCCTAGACAACCAAAACAGGAACACCATGCCTAACGGCTCCTGAATACAAAGCTTTCACGTACTCCTCCAGGCTTCAGTATATGTTTCGCATTGGACTTCTTGGCCCCGGGGAGGCTGAGGCCAAGGTTAATCTACAGATGTGGCTCTTCTCTCAAGCATAAAAGAAGCTATGCTGATCTTTCTTCGATCCTCTGTGTTGGACAGTGCAGGGCATGAGAAGTCAAGGCTGCCTGCGTTACTTTCAAGGTCTCCAGCGTGAAAGGGAATAACCTTGCAAGCGAGGAATGAACCAACAGCCTCCCTTCCCTTTTGTTCTATTCTGTAGATTCATGATGACTTGAATGCTTTTCCAGTCGTCTCGTGTCGAGAAAGGAAGAACATTCCAGAAAGTTGCATACGGGTTTCACTCAAGAACATTTTTTTATTGTTTTGTGATTTCTATCGATGTATATGGGGATAGCCCAGGCTAGCCCCATCCCGTCAGATCTCGGAAGCTAAGCAGGGTCAGTCCTGGCTAGTACTTGGACGGGCAACCTCCAAGGAATACCAGGGCCAGGACACAGAGGCAGGCAATGGCAAACCACCTCTGAAACAACTCTTGCCTTAAAAAAAAAACAAGTCTAGCTCGCCACCTAGTGGTGCATAATGCTAAAAAAGAGCTAGAACCTCTAGCTGCCAGACAGTCTTTGGATCTCCTAGCTATACTACACACACTGCTGTACGATAATTATTATTACCTGAAGCCGTAGCCGAGGTAAAAGTGGCCTACCTTACAGGGCTGCTATAAGGAATATTAAGAATGTATTAAGCCCTCTGAACACTTGAAATGTCTTGTATTCAAGGGCTGGGGGATCCTCTTATTTTATGCTTTTTATGGTATCTAAGGTGCCTGTATTCTGGTATGCTCTTGTTTTTATTGAATTAAATTGCGTCTGTTTGTATTGGAGTGGTTTTTAATGAGGGATACTTCACCATGGAAAAAATTTCTGATCAGATATTATCCTCAGAGGACCCAGAATACCACTCTAATTCCCTAGAACGTTAGTTCCCTTTTTTTGGAATGTGCTAAAGGAAATAGAAAACTAAACAGGACAATCCCTACAAACTATAGAATTTTAGCATTATTGTAGATTTAAGTTTGTGTGTACACCTGCATTATACTGCTCCTATTACAAGTTAATGTTCTGTTAAAGTTTGAGACTATAATGTTTTATTACGTTATGTAATGTAAAATTATTTAAAATAAACAGTTATTAAAAATAGGAGAGTTTAAAAACAGCATTTAAAATAATATAATAAATAATAACAATATACGATAACATATTCTGATACAGTAGGGTTAATATACTGTAATACTATATTAATATTATGAGGAAGTAATATAATATGCAATCATATAATAATGCCATAAAAACATAAGCCCTCTCTGGCAACTTTCGGTTTCGCTTTCGTTGTGGAGATAAGATTCAGGTGCGTAGGCGTGTTGGTCTGAAGCTGCAGAACAAACTTGGGAGTCCAGCAAAGTTTTATTCGAGGTATAGGCTTTCGTGTGCGTGCCCACTTCTTCAGGAGAATTAGGGTTGCCAAGTCCAGGTTGGAAAATACCTGGGGACTTTGGGGGTGGAGCCGGGAGAGGGCGGGGTGAGGGGAGGGGAGGGGCCTCAGCAGGGTACAGCGCCATAGAGTCCACCCTCCAAAACAGCCATTTTCTCCAGGGGAGCTGATCTCTGTCAGCTGGGGATCAGTTGTAAAAGCGGGAGATCCCCAGGCCCCACCTGGAGGTTGGCAACCCTAAGGAGAATTGGGCATGCTCACGAAAGCTTATACCCTGAATAAAACTTTGCTGGTCTTCAAGGTGCCACTGAACTCGAACTTCCATTATTGTTGAAGACTGGCGTGCCAGTTCCCCGTACGCGTTTACACGGGTGACAACCCCGCCGCGTTGACTCCCCGCCATTGGCCTGCGTGTGTAGGAGCAGGAAAGCGACCGGCGGCGGTCGCTCTTGTGGTCTAGCGCGGAACTGCGCCCTTCTCTCCAAAGGGCCGCTCCCTCCAGGAGCCGAAAGTTTGCCGCTCCTGCTGGCAATGGTGGGATTTTGCTGGGCGAGGAAGGCTCGGCACGAACGAGGTGAGAGGCGACCGGCCGTGGGTCTAAAAACCGCAGAGGTTAGCGTGAGAAAGGGAGGCAGGCAGGCGGAGAGGAGGGGAGGGGAGCGGAGACTAGGGCGCAGCGCTTGCGTCGCGCTCGCCCTGCTGGCACAAAAAGGCGGCGAGGGCCGCCAAACCAAACCCGGGTCGCCCTCTGAACGTGCGAGTCGGGCTCGTTACCGAGAGAAGGGGCGCTCTGGACACTGAGGCGAGGCTTAGCCTCCCCCCCCCCCCCCCCCGCATTTCTGGGTTAAACAACAAGGAGCGAAGGCGACGTCGCTGCCTTGGCGCTTTTGGCACCAAGAGGACAAACTTCCAACAGCCTCTTTCCAGACTTCATTGACTTGCGCGCTCCAGGCGGCTTCCCTGGGACTAACATGGCCGCCCCTCTGGAAGGCTTCCTTGGACAAATCGGCGTGGGTGGCGGGCGGGGAATTTTTTGGAGAGGCAAGAGATGAAAAATATTAAAAGAATGTGGAGGCGGAGTGGGGAGAAAGGTGCTCCTCTTCGCCGAAGGCGCAGTCGCTGTGCAGCGCCGACTCTGGCCCGGGAACGAGGCGGATCTCTTTGTTCCCGGTGGGAATTTCAGATATTCGAGTCTTGGTTCCGGTCAGAGAAGGCTGCGGGTCAGGTGCCACTGAGTTTTGGGAAAGGAGGGAGTGAGTCAGTTGAGACGTTTACCAAGAAACCACTTCTGCCTTCGGAACGGAAAGCGGGGGAGTGGCGCAGTTTAAATTTTCGCTTTCCCGTACAGCAAAACGCCTTTGGCAGCTTCACAAAGACCAACAGAAATTCCCCTCTGCGTTGCGTGCTGCTTTCACTTCCAGAGCCAGTTTGGTGTAGTGGTTAAGTGCGCAGACTCTAATCTGGGATGAACCGGGTTTGATTCCCCACTCCTCCACTTGCATCTGCTGGATGACCTTGGGCAAGCCGTAGCTCTGTACCAGCTGTTCTCTCAAGGACAGCTTGGGAAAGAGCTCTCTCAGCCCCGCCTACCTCACAGGGTGTCTGTCCTGGGGAGGGGAAGGGAAAGGAGTTTGTAAGCCGCTCTGCTCTGAGACTACAAGTGAATGAAGGGCGGGGTATAAATCCAATCTCTTCTCTTCTTCTTCCTTTGATCATCGGGTTTTATGGTACCTTCTGCATAGATGTATGGCCATTTTATGGGCGTTCAGGGGTGACTTTGCAGTCAGTCCAGTGTTGGCCCAGTGTATTTGAATGTGGTTTTGAGCTGCACTTTTTCCTCCCGGTTACAAAATGTGGAGCGAATGCCAGATGCAGAATCACCCCTTGTTGGTCTTGAAGGTGCCACTGGACCCAAAACTTTGTTCTTCTGCTTGAGCCCGACGCGGCTGCCCACCTGGATGGCTTCCCCGCATTTTGTTGTTAAGAAACCGCAAGACCGAAAACTTTTTTGCCTCGCCAGGGGCGGGCTAAAGAGAAGGCGCCCGGAACGAGCACCCCTGATCATGTGAATGCAAAACTGGGGGAGGTTTAATGTGGACTTTTCTTAGCCCTTGACAATCTCAGTTCGTAGGTGGCAAATTTGAATTAGCCGTTTTGCTGCTGGCGTCATTGCCATTGAGATCTTTTCCATGTAAAGGATATGAATCAGTAAGATAATTTGAAAGAATGAGCCATTTCCCTTTAGCCTGGAGGCCTGTTTCCCCAAAAGCGGGGGGGGGGGGGGGGGTGTGCACTCTACATGCTACTGCAGACTGACTAGCAGTGAAAACAAAAAGGGGGGTTGGGAGCAAGCACGCACCCCCATCCTCTCCACTCAAAAAGCCTGACGTTCCTTGCCTCTGGGGGGGCTTATTACAGACCGCAGGAGTGAAAACTGGTGGACTGTAGCTAGGGTGAGCTCATAATATTCTGTGGGGAGGAAGAACGGGTATCCGAGGATGAACTGAGAGCCAGCTTGGTGTAGTAGTTAAGAGCGGCAGACTCTAATCTGGAGAACCAGGTTTGATTCCCCACCGTTTGCAAAAACTATTTCATGTGCAGCCAGCTGGGTGACCTTGGGTCTCTCAGAGCTCTCTCAGCCCCATCCTGTCTCACAAAGTGCCTGTTGTGGGGAGAGGAAGGGAAGGCAATTGTCAGCCGCTCGGAGGGTGCGTTCAGACAGCATGCTGGAGCCGGCTCAAATGGCTCCGCTTCGATGTGCCTTTTTTTTGCTCCAGACAATTGCGATCACACGGAGCGTATGTCAGGGTTTTTTTGTTTTGTTTTTTTACAAGTTTGCACATGCGCATAAGCAGTCATCTGGAGCTACAACCTTGCGCATGCGCAAAGGAGGCGAGCAAGGCCTCTCAAAAGTTACACAAGCACCGTGACTTCCCCACCATGAAAGAACACGTCCCTTTAAACTTTTTGCCCAAAACTGGCCTCCTTGGGATCCCAAATTCAGAGGTAGTGGCCATTAAAAAAAAAAATGCCACGGGGGCAGAGAAGCGCTTATGTGCATAATGGCAGGGCAAAAATAAAACTGTCAGGCAAAAAGCGGAAGCCAGAGGCTTCCGCAGGGGGGTGTTAAACTCTCGGAAGTGGCTCAACAACGGCTCCGTGATCAGACGGGAGAATGTGGCTTCAGCCGGGAGAGCATGGGAAACACCACCTTGGGACCTGGTATCAGAATACCACACTTCGCTCCGGTATTTGCTCCGGTAAGCGATGGCTGGGGACGGGAGGCAGCTGCGGCTATCTGATCGCACACATTTGATCCATTTTGAAGCGTTTCAAGAACCGGATCAAATGGCGCGTCTAAGTACACACATTGACTCCTTCAGGTAGCGAACAGTGGGGTATAAAACCAACTCTTAATAATTTCATGAGACATGCAACCCCTGACTTCCGCCACTTTCTAGAGTGGTATGTTTGTAAGAATTTTGACTGCTCTGGAGCTGTTAGTCCAAGCAGAGGGATTAATTTGGATTGGCTGCCTCTGATCTGATCTCTCCCTGTCTCTCTCTCCCCCCCCTCGAGTTTGTGACTTGTATCCTGCAAAGGGTGTAAATGAAATGTTTGGGGAATCTCATCTAATTCCCCCCCCCCTTCCTGCTGGTATAAACCGCCATTTTAGAGAGAGCCAGTTTGGTGTAGTGGTTAGCAGGGCTCATTTTGTAGCAGGAACTCCTTTGCATATTAGGCCACATACCCCTGATGTAGCCAATCCTCCAAGAGCTTACAGTAGCACCTGTAAGAAGAGCTCTGTAAACTCTTGGAGGATTGGCTACATTACAGGTGTGTGGCCTAATATGCAAAAGAGCTCCTGCTACGAAATGAGCCCTGGAGGAGCACAGACTCTAATCTCGGAAAACTGGGTTTGATTCCCCTTCCTTCACATGAAGCTGCTGCTGGTGCAACCTTGGGTCAGTCACAAGTTCTCTCAGAGCTGTTCTCTCAAGAGCAGTCCTCGAAAGAGCTCTCTCAGCCCCACCTACCTCAGCGGGTGTCTGTTGTGGGGAAGGGAAAGGGATTATAAACCAGTCTGAGACTTCGATTGAAGGGCCGAGTATAAATCCAATCTCTTATCTCATTGATGTATGATTACATGCTAATTAATTAGCAACATAGTCTACACATTTTGTTAAAGGTAGCTTCAGAGGGAAGCTGTGCTGGTCTGCGATAAGAGGAGCTGGACTCGAGTCTCAGCAGCACCTTAGAGACCAAGAAGATTTTTTTTTGGGGGGGGGGGGATAAGCTTTTGAGAGTCAAAGCTCCCTTCATTAGATACAAGTAGGAATGGAGATTCCTGAGTCCTTATATCCCAGTCAGAAGTGGGACGGGTGTTGCAAAGAAGGGGAGTCGGAATACAAGGCAAAATGTAGTTCCAGGTGGTCAGCCATGTTGGTCTGAAGCAGAACAAATTTAGAGTCCTGTGGCACCTTTAAGACCAACAAAGGTTAATGTAAGAACATAGGAGAAGCCAGTGTTGGATCAGGCCAATGGCCCATCCAGTCCAACACTCTGTCACACAGTGGCCAAAAATACCAGGTGCCATCAGGAGGTCCAGCAGTGGGGCCAGAACTCCAGAAGCCCTCCCGCTGTCCCAGACCAAGAGTTCCTGTCTACACCTTGTGGCTCATAGCCACTGATGGACCTCTGCTCCAGATGTTTATCCAGTTCACTCTTGAAGCCATCCATGTGTCATGGGCATGGATGAGGATGATCTGACTGAGCCTGCAGAAACCACAGCTGGCCCCTCTAAAGCAGCAGAGGAGGATAGCTGGCAAGTGCTGGTAACAGCAGTCTTCACACCTGGCTCAGATAAGAAGGAAGAACTGCAAGCTGAAAGTCCTCCTGACTCACCCCTATGTGTGCCTCGTTTAAGGGAGCAACTTTGGCAAAACTTAGCAACCAAGCGAAGAGAGGCCAGGCTACAAGGGAGGCGCTCAGCTAGCCCAGAGTTTTAACAGGAGCCTGGGCAATTGGTGCAGCTGGCTAATTGGCAACAGCATTTAACTCCACACTCTGGGTGGTTTGTGGGAGCAACAAGTCAGCTTCATGCTGCTTGCATCCACCTTGGCTCTTGCACCTAGACCTTCAGACTCCCTGACTTTGGACTTGGCTCTGTGTTCCTGGCTCCTGACCCTGGCTTGGCTTTGGACACTGCACTGTCTTCTTGGCTCTTGACCTTGGCTTTTCTGGACTCCCTTTGACTGACACCCCAGCCCATGACACCATGCTTGTAGCTTCCACCACCACCTCCTGTGGCAGTGAATTCCATGTCTTAATCACTTTCTGGGTGAAGAAGTACTTCCTTTTGCCTGTTCTAGCCCGACTGCTCAGCAATTTCATCGAGAGCCCATGCGTTCTTGTATTGTGTATTCAAGGTACAAGCTTTTGTGTGTATGCACACTTTTTCAAATACACTGGAATGGAAGTTAAGAGTTCATACTTATATGGACAGAGGCTGAACAGCAAATTAGCATGTAACACAATGAAGATGCGTTAAGATGTACAAAGACAAAACTAAGTAGCAAGTTAAGGTTATCAGGTCAACAGATGTTTTGATTTAATTAAGGGGAAAGGACAACAAAGCAATAAATGTGTCAAAATAGGGGATAGATATGAAAATGCATCAGCTCAATTAGAGCATTTTTTAGTTAAAAAGTTCTAAAAATAGTGTTTTTCATTGGGAAAAGTTATCTGAACTAAAGGGTGGATATTACTCTTAGACAGTATTTTAGTCAGTCCATCAAATCTCAGCACTGTGTTGTTTTGGGCATGTTCACTTGGAAATGTAACTTGCTGAGTTCAGTGAGTCTTACTCCTGAGTAACAGTGCACCTTGGATTGTGTGGTTGTATTGTGTGGAACCAGCACACCCTCTGGACTTTGACCTAGCGAATATACCATTAGGGTAGCAAATCGGTATTCAGTACGCTTATTTGCCAGTAAACCCCATTGCCCAAGTCACAGAAAAGCAGCTTCCAGAAATTTTTTCAACGCTGTGTTTTCCTGTGGCAAATTTCCTGTCTCCGTATGTAAATATAGTCTGTTTATCTGCACTTGTCCGGAATGTTGTGCTGCCGATCAGTCAAATTAGATGGGTTAAATGTGGGATACGGAGCATGGCTAAGCCTCGGTGCTCATACACGGTGCATCTGCCGCCTTTTTGCTAACATTATTGAGAATATTTAAATTATTAAGCAAAAATTTCCTAGAAAGCCCAAGTCACTACATGAAAGCACATTTTCAACTGGGATCCCTTGAAAAGTTTCTTGGAAATGAATGGCACAGAATGCTTATTTTCTATGATGTTAAAGACCTGCCTTTTTAAAAACAAAACACCCTGATTATAGGTCTGCCCTGTTTTTAATGAGCAAGCTGCCCAAACATGTTTTTACCGTGTGACTGTTCTGAATGGTATTTGTGTGGGTGGAACGAGTCAGTCTGTCTGCTGTTATGACCTTTGTGTTCATCAAAATCCCCACTGGGTGTAAAGGAATACTTTCCTCCAGCAGCAAGGACAAGACCAGGACTTCTGTTCAGGTACAGGCAAAATCTACCCTCGTTTTACTGATCTTGGCTCTGTAGCTGCCAATTACAACACTGGGAACTTACCTAGGTAGTAAATCCAAAATAGCTTTCTTTCCCGCCAGTCCTATTCATGAACTAGAATGATAAAAGGGTTGGAACACTTTCCCTATGCAGAAAGGTTAAAGCGCTTGGGGCTCTTTAGCTTGGAGAAATGACGACTGAGGGGTGACATGATCGAGGTTTACAAGATAGAGCAGGTAGAGAAAGGAGGTACTTTTCTGCCTTTCTCATAATACAAGAACTCGTGGACACTCCATGAAATTGCTGAGCAGTCAGGTTAGAACGGATAAAAGGAAGTACTTCTTCACCCAAAGAGTGATTAATACATGGAATTCACTGCCACAGGAGGTTGTGGTGGCTACAAGCATGGACGGCTTCAAGAAGGAATTGGATAAACACATGGAGCAGAGATCCATCAGTGGCTATTAAGCCACAAGGTATAGATAAGGAACTCTTGGTCTGGGGCGAGTCATGCTCTGTATTCTTGGTGCTTGGGGAGCGGAGAGCAGGAGGGCTTCTAGTGTCCTGGCCCCACTGGTGGACCTCTTGATGGCACCTGGTATTTGTGGCCACTGTGTGACACAGAGTGTTGTACTGGATGGGCCATTGGCCTGATCCAACATTGGCTTCTCTTATGTTCTTAACTGAGGAACCATCTGGATTGATGAAAGGGAACAGTCAGTCCCTAGGACCACTAAACGACTCAGTAATATCCCATGGGAAGAAAGATGATCAGAAATACCTGCTTTCAATCTTTGTAAATCAGTATCCTGATCTGGATTCTTCCGTACCCTTAAATCTTTCAGTATCTTTGATGCTTTAGTTCCGCTCTCTTCCTCAGAGAATATGACTTAGCTGATCGATTATGCTTGCTTTGAACGCAGGTAGAACAATGTTACCTGCTGGGGAATGAGGATTTGCATGTTTGGTTTGTTTAATATTGAGTGAACACCCACGAACACCCACACAGCTGCCTTATACCGAACCAGACCATCAATCCATCAAAGTCAGTCTTGTCTACTCGGAGGCGGCTCTCCAGGGTCTCAGGCAGAGGTCTTTCACACCACTTACTGCCTTGTCCTTTTAACTGGAGGTGCCGGGGATTGAACCTGGGACCTTCTGTGTGCCAAGCAGACAAGTATTCGAAGCCATAGCCTTCTCAGCAGTGCTGATATATTTTAAATCTCCATAAATTTGCTGCACTGTCCTTGAACCCTCTCCCTGCTGTTTCTGTTTTCCCAACCCCCTTGCCTTTGTATCTCCCTTGCTAAATTTGGTAATGATATTTTCCCATTAATTAGTTCAAGCTGTTAATAAGAATGTTCGGAGGCAGCATGTCCACGACCAGATGCCTGCAGGTTCGCTGCCAAGATAAAGTCCAGAGGGGCAGCCGCCGCATTAACCCGCTGCAGCCCAAAATAACAATGCTGGGATATTGCATTATTGTTATGGTATTTCTTGATCAATCACCACTTAATTGTCCACATGGGAAAATCCAGGAGATCAGTTATTGTGGTTTTTGTCTTCCAAATAAGCTTCGGGTTAACTTTGCAGACCAGACCAGACCTGGAAAGATACCAGCTCACGGTGGTGGGGTTTTTTTCCTACCCCACACACCCTGTGTTAGTTAGTTGATCCCATTTCCAATTTGCCAAAGTTTCCATGCCTGATCTTCTGAAGGTTATTTTTGGTCTCCCTGGGCACGAGGGAGTGACTGTTTACAAGCCTGACTTTCCGTCTTGTCTTTGAGAAATTAAACAATGGTCATGTGGAGATATGTTGATACGCTGTCACGTGACACCAGGCTGCAAGAAATACTCACATCACTAAGAAGAAGAGATTGGATTTATACCCCGCCCTTCACTTGTAGTCTCAGAGCCGTTTACAAACTCCTTTCCCTTCCCCTCCACACAACAGACACCCTGTGAGGTGGGTGGGGCTGAGAGAGCTCTGAGACAATTGTCCTTGAGAGAACAGCTGGTACAGAGCTATGGCTTGCCCAAGGTCATCCAGCAGGTGCAAGTGGAGGAGTGGGGAATCAAACCCGGTTCTCCCAGATTAGAGTCCGCGCACTTAACCACTACAACAAACTGGCTCTGACAAATCGGTTTCCCACAATCCCAGAGTGCCACGGAACTAGCAGCGCTGTGCCCTGGTTCGATTGATTGTGTGCATTTTTCTCCCAGGATGACTCATAAAACTTCATTTTTGGTTCACTATTCATCTTGAAAACAAGTAGGAGGCGTGTAATATTTTTACATCTTTCCCCTGCTCTTTACCTGACCCAGCTTCTGAGTTAACCAAGTTCAGTGATAGTTTCCTTCTCCTTACGTCCGTATGCCTTGGAGCCAGAGCGCCTGCCCGGGGGGGGGGGGGGGCAATAGTGACCCTTCCTTGGCCACTGTGGTACATCGAGACACGTTCTGGGAAGGGTTGGGCCCTTGGTGATGAGGCATTTGAAGGTCTCGTCTGCAGTGCCTGCTGGTACATGGTAGGGTATCGGTGCAGGTACTTCATCAGAGGAGTGGAGGTGGTTTCCGTTGCCTGCCTCTGCGTAGGAAACCCGGGCCTCCCTCGGCGGTCTCCCATCCAAGTACGAACCAGGGCTAACCTCGCTTAGCTTCTGAGACCTGACAAGATTAGGCGAGCCAGGGCCACCCAGGTCTGGGTATTCTGGGAAATGGTACCGCTTACCGTATTTTTCAGACTATAAGACGCACTTTTTCTCCCCAAAAAAGTGGGGGGGAAAGTGTGTGCGTCTTATGGACCGAATACTACAGGTTGGGGCGGGGGGGGGGGTGCCGTGAGACCCGTGTTGCTGCCGCTGCCAGGCCACCGCCACCGGCGCGGCAGGGACGAGGCCACTGCCACAGCAGATAAGGCTCGCGCGAGGCCGCTGCCGCCACCGGCTCGCACGTGGGGAGGGAGAGGGGCGAGCCGGCTCGCGGCGCCCAGCTCGGGGAGAGGGGGCTGGGCTGGGGGTCGCCGCCGACGCTGGAGCCCCCGGAAGAACGTGTCAGCCTCCTCCTGGACCTCGAGGACGTCGCCACCGGCATGAACAGCGCCCCAGAGGCCGGCCGGGAGCCGCGGGAGGGCGGCAAGGGCGCGCCAGAGTCCTCCGGCGGCAGCGGCAGCGAGAGAGGCGCCCTGCTGGAAGGTGAGCCCAGCCGGCGGTGGCGCGGAGGGGTCGCGCGCACTCCAAAGGGGCAGGCGACGGGGAGGCTCCAGATCCCTTCAGAAGTAGCGCCTTTCCGAGCCGCGCCTCCTGGCATTGCTGCTGGCTCGCGCGAGGCTGCTGCCGTTGTGTGCTGTTGTTGTGCGGCTCGCGCGAGGCCGCTGCCGTTGTGTGCTGTTGTGCGGCTCGCGCGAAGCCGCTGCCGTTGTGTGCGGCTCGCGCGAGGCCGCTGTTGTGCGCTGCCGTTGTGTGGCTCGCGCGAGGCCACTGCTGGCTGCGCGAGGTCGCTGCCATTGTGCGCTGTTCTTGTGCGGCTCACATGAGGCCGCTGCCACCGCTACCAGCTCGCTGACCAGCAAGGCCTCTCTGACCAGCGCGGAAGGCGCGAGCCTCACCCCGCGTCTTATGGTCAGGTGCGTCCTATAGGCCGAAAAATACGGTAATTTCACTTTCAATAGTTTCTGCTCAGAAGGAATCAGATCTCCGAGACACTACTTAGGGAGAGCGTCGCACTAATGCTGATAGCTGCGACAACTGAACTTGCTCAGAAGTGGAAGACTGTTCACTTACCAATAATAAGACAATGGTTTTCAAAGGAGTGGGACGTGGTGGCGAATGATAAGCTGTCCATGCAGATGTTGGTAATGGAAAACCCTACAAACAAAGAGTGTTTTGTGACTCAATGGTTTACCTTTTTTGAATATATGACAAGAACAAAATATTGTAACACGGCCTTACCTGTGAAATACGTTGGTTTTGTAATTTATTAAGGAAAGAAGAAAAGTTGAAATTGTTATGTTAATTTATTGTTATGGAAGTTTTATATAAAAAAAAGGAGGAGGAGGAATCAGATCAATGAGAGATCTGTATGTTCTGGATCAAGACTGGAAGAAAACTGAGAGGAACACAGATGAAATGTTTTTGCAAATGGGCTTCCTTGTCTGGTTTAAGTAGGGAGATTCCTGCCTGTGTGCCGCTTCTACTTACTGGCAGAGAAAAGAAGAAGAGAAGAGATTGGATTTAAACCTCTCCCTTCACTACCCAAAGGAGTCTCAGAGTGGCTTACAGTCTTCTTTCCCTTTCCCTCCCCACAACAGACACCCTGTGAGGCAGGTGGGGCTGAGAGAGCTCTCCCAAGGACTGCCCTTGAGAGAAGAGCTCTGTGAGAACGTGTGACTGGCCCAAGGTCACACCAGCAGGTGCAAGTGGAGGAGTGGGGAATCAAACCCAGTTTTCCCAGATTACAGTCCGCTCTCCTAACCACTACACCAAACTGGCTCTGAGCAAGACTCAGAGAGGGCTATTGATTCTGCCCCGTTTATTAAGGAAAAAAGGCATTGAAGTGCTCTTAGCGGCGACTGAATAGGCCCAAAGCTCAGCCTCTGTTGCAGTGGAAAAATTGTACTTACATATCCCCCTCCCCATTTTTGCAGGCTTCCATGACCGTGGTGGGTGGTACGTGTTAAATATACTTTTGGAGTAGGCACTTAGTGGCCAGGGACCGGTATTGAGCCCATAAATGATGGTTCCCCTTGCGTCTTGCAACATGGGTTGGTGGTTAGCTGTTGAACATAAAGGTTACTTCTCAGGAAACGCAGCAAAAAGTGAACTGCAAGATCAGATGAGATTTTTGCGTTGGAAACTGGGTTGTGGTGATCTGGCTTCTGGGCTTCAGTTTATGTGTTGAATGCGTCTCTGTTCCACCCTGAGGAAGCCAAGGTGTGGTGCATGGATGATTAATTAACGGGGAGGGGTTGTGGTTCAGTGGTGCACTGGCAGAGCATCTGCTTGGCATGCAGAAGGTCCCCGGTTCAGTCCCTGGCATCTCCAGCTAAAGGACCAGGCAGGAGGTGATGTGAAAGTCCTCTGTCTGAGACCCCAGAGAGCCGCTGCCTGTTTGAGTAGACAATCCTGACTTTGATAGACCAACGGTATGATTCAGTATAAGGCAGCTGCTTGTGAATTTTAGTACCAGTAACCCACTGAAATTGTTTGAAGTCTCAATACGTGTGTGTTCATATACATGCCAGTTGACTGTCGATCACTGACGTTTCAGCTTATTCAGGGATCATTTTGGAAAAACAGAGGTGCAGGAGCTCATTAGCATGACTTAGTTGCGTATGCCACACGCCCTGACATCACCGAAAGTGTGTCAGAAGGCAACACCCACCGCTCAGGCCCCACCCCCAAAATCTCCAGGTATTTCCCAACTCAGAGCTGGAGAGCCAGCTTGCCACTTGGACTAAAGACACTTCAGGTTTCCTTCGCTCTTGCAGGGAAGCTACCCTACAACAAGCATGAAAATACAGATCAAGTTAGTACGCTTTTGCTTTTTCCCACAGCGCATCACCATATGGGCCTACTCCTGGGTTTATCACTCCCGGAACGGCATTCCTGCTCAAAATGACCACTGAGTTTATTTGATACCACTGTTAAAGAAATTGCATACACAGGACAATTGTGTTTATTTTGGTTTGAGAAAGTAGCAGTAGGGATTCTGTGCTCTTCGGGGCAAAGATTGTGCTAAAGATAACTCTAGACAAAGATATGCAGTAGGAGGAAGTCGAAGAATTTATGGCTAACCAAAAAAAAAGAAAAATTCACATATATTCAGTTCAGAGGTTGTCGACTTCAGCTTCTGTTAGTGCTGAGACCTGACATTTATTTTGGTATGCTCAGCTCTGAGGCCAAATCAGGCCCGTAGCCAAGATTCTTTTGTTGGGGGGGCATTTAAATTTTTAAGGGGGGCAGTTAAATTACAATTAAGTACATTAATCTGAATGCCTGTCTTTAAAGGGGGAGGCTCCGAGCCTGTTTTCTAGCCTTTCCTTTCAAGGGACAGGGCAACAAACGCGTCAGTTCCTAGGAAAAAAAACAGCTCAGAGGGCATTTAATTGCTTTTGGAAGACATTTCAATGCCTTTTGATATCCTTTCTACAAGGCAAGAAAGCTTAGAAGGGCACCTTCAATACATCTCCAACAATCCCCCTGCCTGCTAGTCCAGTATCACTTAGGTCATGCCGAAAATACGGTTTCTGGCATGTCTATTTGTGGGGGTGGGACTTTTAATTAAGGGGGCAGGGCCCCGAAATGCCCCCTGTAGTTACGGGCCTGGGCTAAGTATTTATTAGGTGAGTGAATCCTAGATCTGGCTAGCTTCCTGGCCGTGGAGCAACAACGGTCCAGTCTGTCTTCAGATGCCCTAACCAGCCTGTATTCCAAGGTTCTTCCATCCTTGAAGGTCTGGTTGCAGACTGACCTTAAGTCCTTGGTTACAAGGGACCTTGGGCTTAGCTCTGGTGTGCCCCTTCTTGGTCATCTCCTCTTCTGTCTCCGACTTCAGTCGGGCTTCCAGATCTTTTTGAGCTCAGTGTCTTTTTGAGTTCCTTCTCCTGGCACGTGACTGATTCATTTGCTCTTGAGGGGGGAAAGAAAATACTCCTTTGCACAGAGAGTGATTAAAATGTGGAATTCTCTACCAGAGGATGTCATGATGGCCACAGGAATAAACAGCTTTCAAAGGGAATTAGATAGATTAATGGAGGAGAAGTCTATCAATGGCTCCTAGCCATGGTGGCTGAGGCACTAGTTCTCTGAATCCCAGAGCCAGGAGGCAACATCAGGGGAAGACCTCGGCCTCTGTGCCCTATTGTTGGCCATTCAGAGGGACTGGTTGGCCACTGTGTGAGACAGGATGCTGGACTGGATGGACCATTGGTCTGATCCAGCAGGGCTCTTCTGATGTTCTTATGAGGGCCTCGGCCTCTATGCCCTGCTGTTGGCCCTCCAGAGGAACTGGTTGGCCACTGTGTGAGACAGGAGGCTGGACTGGATGGACCATTGGTCTGATCCAGCAGGGCTCTTCTTCTGTTCTTATGAGGGCCTCGGCCTCTATGCCCTGCTGTTGGCCCTCCAGAGGAACTGGTTGGCCACTGTGTGAGACAGGATGCTGGACTGGATGGACCATTGGTCTGATCCAGCAGGGCTCTTCTTCTGTTCTTATGATTATGCCAAGTGTGTGGGACTCTGATCTGAGCCTCTTAGTCCACGTCTCAGTGTCATTTTGAAGAATCCGATTCTATCAAGGCCCACCTGGACTCCATCGTGTGGCAAAATATCCTGGTCAGTCAGACTCCAGACTACCCCAGTAATTCTATGGTCTATTTGTCTTAGGCTAAGGAACAGAAAGTTATCAACACCAGTGTACTGACTTGAAAGCTGAAGTATTCTGTGACTTTCCCCAAGAGTATTCTGTGAGCTCAGAATTCCCTTGTCTCGAATGCTGTCCAATGCGCAGCTAAGGGTATTAAACAATGAAAACATTTAATTACGTATAATGATGAATCTGTGTCTCAGAGCTTTAACTCTCTTTTTCATATTTTGTGTGTGTGTGTGTCTGCACCTGGAAGTCATGGCCACCACTGGTGACTGACCCCTACTGGGCACCATGCAGGATATTCAGAGAGGTGGCTGCCCCCACCTCCTGACTGCTGGTATTCCAAGAAGGTCTCCCATCCAAGTACTTGCCCGAGTCGACCCTGCTTAGCTTCTGAGGTCTGACCAGATTGGGCTTACCGGGGCTATCCGGGTCAGGGCCAGAGCTTTGACTCTTGAAAAGCTTATAACCTCTCTAATCTTGGTGCATTTCTGTCTTCCTGAAACTAGCATGTACAAAACAGCCATGTTCCTAAAGTGGTTAATTTTTAAACAGTCCAAGCTTAGGTTTTCAGTGATGCCTTCCAGTTCTGTGTAAGGGATGGGTGGGGGCTGTTGGGAGAGAGAATTTTGCCAAGTATTGTCTTTGTTTTTATATCGATGTGTACCGCCCCAAACCCTGTCCTGCAGGGAAGGGTGGTTTAAAAATCAAATGTGACAAATAAGTCTCTACTAATGTAGAATTTAGGACCATGACCTTTGATAAAAGGGGTGTTTGATCCCTTGTTTTAAGAGGAATACCACAGAATGTGTCTTAAGAACACAACTTTCTGGCTGTGTGTGTGTGTGTGCGTCAATAAAATATCACAGCAAATTCTGTGTAAAAACGGAGTTCAGACTCTTGCCAAAAGCATTAGCATAGAGATAGGAGAAAACTTCCACACTGCAGATGGGAGAAAACTCCCACACTGCAGACTCTCAGCGAATGGTTTTTGTTTCGTTTCCTGTGGGCATTCCTGTGACATCACGTAAGAGAACTTTGCTGTAAATGGGTTATTCCTCATTCAGTCTACTCAGAGCCCATTTGTAATAAAGAAAAGAATGTTTTGGTTCCTGAACGTAAGTGGTTTTGCTCACCGACCTCGGTCTAAGGAGGCAGTTTGATATCCTCTCTACCTCAGCGCCAGTGACTGACGTGCTGACCTCGATCTTCCGTAGCGCAACTCATCCGTGTCTGGCTCTGTAACTGTATTTCTTTGTGTGTATTTTTTGTCTAAAGCAAGAATAAAGCCCACCTGCTGAAGATCAAGAAGGGTGCTGTGTTCAGAAGCGAACCTCATGCCGTGGCTTTCCCCTTTGACAATACAAAGAACTTTCCATGGGCCGCGTCCGGCGATGACGCTTCACAAGGTGCCGGCTGCCGTCCTGTACCAAATTGAGCAAGAGCTCGACAAGGACGAGAAGGACACCATGGCATTCCTGTGTCAAGATCTCGTGCCGGACTTGCCCGCCCCGGACATTAGGACGCTTTTGGTGGCTTTGAACGAGCGGGAACTGCTGACGTCCTCCACTCTGGCCGAACTGTTGTACAGAATGAAGCGGTTCGACTTGCTCAAGAAGGTCCTGGGAACCGGCCGAGCAGCCGTGGAAACCAGTTTGGTGAGAAATCCTCGTCTGTTGACGCCTTACAGGTGAGTTCAGGGGATGACTTTTTGGGTTTCTTTCTTAAAAGCCCTTCTCCCTCTGAGAGGAGGACATCTTGATGGGTGTTTCCCACCCTAACTGTAGGGAGGCAGGAACTAATTCTTCACTTCCTGTCCTCTGGTGGGATACGCCCCTTCAAGTCAGTTCTGTTCCTGCCTCAGTAGGGAGAGCAGCACTTAGTGGCCACTCGTGCCTTTTTTGTACTTTCACTTTCCATTCTTCATACCTTTTCAAACTTTTTTCAAACCTTTTTTCTTAAATGTTTTTTTTCCCCCAAAAAACGGACGTGGATGATTGCGCAAGCGCCATTCTGAATTGCCCCGATCCCGGGAGACCACAGAAAATGGCGGCCCAAGGCTACGGATCGGCTGTCGCCGCATCCATAAGCCCAGACATGACTAGCGACGAGAAGGAAAAGTGCGCCAAAAAAAAAAAAAACGGCCCCAGAAAGACGTGGATGATTGCGCAGGCGCCATTCTGAATTGCCCCGATCCCGGGAGACCACAGAAAATGGCGGCCCAAGGCTGCGGATCGGCTGTTGCCGCATCCATAAGCCCAGACATGACTAGCGACGACGGGCAGGAGCTTCCCAATGCCCAGGTCGCACACCAGCCCCATTTGGGAGACACACCAGCCGAAGGTCTACTCGTGAGTAACTCCGGAGACGGAGAACAGACTATTTCCCCTGCCCTACTCCTGGCCCTTAAACAAGCAGGGAGGAGGTATTGATCATCCACTCATGGGGGGCCCCTTGTCACCAGGACCAACCCCATAGAGATGTGCCAGACAGGCACTACCAAGAGGGCGAGGAGGAAGACAGACCTTGCTGGCCCACTAAAGCAGCTAGGAAGGAACTTTCCTACCCCGGCTGGGTCCCTCATCACTGGATCCCACCTAATTATGAGGACAGTGATACTGGGGTTACCGAGGAAAGAGAAGAGGCTGAATTCCTCTCTGATGAGGAGGAGGAAGAGGACTTGGAGGTTCCAGAGCCCTCCATGTGCTTCTTTAAACCTGAAGAATATCCTTACCTCCTCTCCAAATCCCTGTCAGCATTAGAGTTACAACCAAAGCTGCAGGGAGAGGACCCAGCCGGATCCTCAAAAGCAGATGGCTCCAGACCCAGAGGGAGCAAAGACTACTTCCCCAGGACCCCAGGGGCAGAAAAGGTCTTCCCCTTCCCAGAATTTCTAGTAAATCAGCTAGTCAAGGAATGGTCCAAACCCATGGCAAACAAACGCTGCCCACCTAATGTGAGAAAGCTCTTTACCTTACCATATTTTATTAATAAGCTTGTACAGGTCCCTCTAGTGGATGCTCCTGTTACTGTGCTCCAGACTTCGGGTCTTCTTCCGAGGATGGCGTTGGCCTGGTCAGAGACAGTCTAGACCGCAAGGCCAAGTTTGCACTCAGGTAAGTGCATGAAGTCTCCGTTATGGCCATCAAAGCATCCGCTACAGCCACAGTCGTGGGCCACACAGCCATTGCCTGGTCCAGGAAACTAATACAGCTTATCCCACTGTCTAGTAAGCGTCTCACTGAAGGAGCTAACCACCCTCTCGAGGCCTCCTTCTTCTCCACTGATGCTACGCTCGATGCCAGGATTTTCCCTTCCAGGGCTCTGGCTTCAGTGGTGGCTGCCAGGCGTACCCTCTGGCTCAGGGCCTGGCCAGCGGACCTGCGCAGCAAATCTACCGTCACTTCTTACCCATTCCAAGGAGATTGCCTATTCGGAGATTCCCTAGACAAAATCCTAATAGAAACTAGGGACAAGAAAAGGCGATGCCACATACCCTGGGCAGGCCTGATAGAAGGGGATTCGGAAATTACCCTTTTAGTTCCCAGACGACACCATTAGACCGCTTTGTTCCCTCTCCCCTGATCAAAGACGCCTCCAAGCTACAAAAAACGATAGAAGCTGTCCAACACCTGTATACCATCTCAGCCATAGAACCTGTCCCTATCCCGGAATGGGGACAGGGAATTTGTTCCATTTTCCTTACTTTTCCCAAAAGGAACGGCGGCTGTAGAGCGATACTGGACTTAAAATACATCAACAGATTCGTAAAACTAAGACGCTTCCGAATGGAGACCCTGCAATCCATCTCAGGGGCTCTACAACCGGGAGAGTTCCTTCCTCCATCGATCTCATAGAGGCGTGTCTGCACGTCCCCATGTTCCCGGGTCACAAGAGGTTCCTCCGATTCTTCATCCTAGGCCAACATTGGCAGTTCAGGGCGCTCCCATTCAGACTCTCCACTGCTTCAAGAGTCTTTTCCAAGATCCTCATCCATCCCATTGCCCTCCTTGGGGAACAAGGCACCCATGTCCAGTGTTCCCTCTAAGCTGAGTTGGTGTGAGCTAGCTCACAGTTTTTTGGCCTCTAGCTCGCACATTTTTTCTCTTGGCTCAGGAGGGGTGGCTCCAGAGCAAACTAATTTATACAATAGCCCAATCGCTAGCTCACAACTTTAATGCCAGTAGCTCTCAAGTAGAATTTTTGCTCACAAGACTCCACAGCTTAGAGGGAGCATCATGTCTATCCTATCTAGACAACCTGCTGATTCGCTCCAGCTCTAGAAACAAAGCGCACAAAGACACTCAGGAAACCATCTGCTGCCTGAAAGCACACGGCTTCCTTGTAAACCTCCAGAAGAGCTCCCTGAACCCCTCGCAGTCCCTAGAGCACCTCAGGGTCATCTTAGACATGGTTCGGAACCGCATGTTCCTACCTCAACACAGGCAGACAAGATCCGCTTCTTCACACGACAAATCATCACGGCCAGACAATCCACCCTGATGTCCCTGGCTAAACTACTGGGCCTCTTCATCTCCTGCATGGACTCCGTGCCCTGGGCGCGCCTCCATGCCAGACCACTACAGTAACTCATATGGCCCTTCCAATCCAGGATAATGCAAAAAACAGGACCTCCCCGTGTCAGTCCCTCACCTAGTCAAGGCCAGCCTATCCTGGTGGATCACGCCATGAAAGAGGGGCTGCAGTGGCTCAAGTGGTTAAGACGCTGAATTGCAGACCAGAAGGTTGGTAGCTCAGCAGTTCGAGACCTGAGTGCTGCATGACAGGCTAAAAACTTGAGCTCAGGCATTCTTAGCATTGAGTTCCACAGGCCTGTGGCCAGCTTCCTCTCATGCCTGCCCTCTAGAATAAAACCAACTTATATCTATCCCAGAGGAACAGCTTCTATGTCAAGACTGGAAGCAGATTGTCAAGGATGCCAGCCTCCTGGGATGGGGCGCAGTCTTCCTCCACCTCCCTGCACAGGGATTATGGTCCAAGGAAGAACAACTTCTGCCCATCATCCTGTTAGAGCTTCGGGCCATCCGCCTAGCCCTCCTCCACTCCAGGGAACAAATCGCCGGTCATCACGTCCTCATCAGGACAGACAACATAGTGGCAAAGGCATACATCAATACCCAAGGAGGATCCAGATCCTCAGAACTCCATCGAGAAGCTCTGAAGCTCCTGTCCTAGGCAGAACGCAACATACTATCTATCAGAGCGGAACACATCAAGGGCTCGCTGAATACCAGAGCGGACTGGCTCAGCTGTCAGACACTACAGGAAGGGGAATAGTCCCTCAAAGAGGACCTATTCAACCTCATAACATCTCACTTCAGACGTCCGATGGTGGACCTATTCACATCTCCACTCAACCACAGGGTTGCCAGATTCTTGATACTACCATCAAGCAGCAGAAGAGACGGACGCCCTGGTCTCCCAATGGCCCAAGGGTCTCATGTACGCTTACCCTCTGACTCCGGTTTTACCAAAGCTCCTCAGAAAAATCAGAGAACAACAAATGGAGATCATAGTGGTAGCCCCGTATTGGCCAAGAAGACCTTGGTTCTTGGAACTCCAGAGCATGGCGACTGCCCGTTACACTCCCAGTATCCCCAGACATGCTGACCCAGGGCCCCATCTGGCACCCAGATCCTGCATGGCTCTGTTTGATCGCCTGGAAGTTGAACGGCAAAACTTGCTCAGCTTAGGCTACTCCAGACCAGTAACAGACACCATGCTAGCCTCTCGGCACCCTTCCACCAAGAGGATCTACAATGCCACCTGGCAGGCCTTCGTTCGCTGGTCCAGGAGAAAGAAGCTCAACCCGTTACACCCACACTTGTCCAGTGTTCTGTCCTTCCTTCAGGGCGGTCACGACTCGGGTCTGAAGGCGTCCACTCTCCGCTGTCAGGTAGCTGTCTTGGTAACCGTAGTTCCCAGAGTAGAAGGCTGGACCCTGTCCAGACACCCTCACATCCACCATTTTTCTGAAGGGTGCATCACTTAAGGACCCACCGGTTCCCCACAGGTTCCCCACATGGAAACTTAACCTGGTTCTCTCTGCAGTAGCCAAACCAGCCTTCGAGCCAGTCCAAGAGATTCCTCTGATGTGGCTGCGAATGAAAACCCTGTTCCTGGTAGCCGTCACCTCCACCAGAAGAGTCTCCGAGCTTGGGGCCCTCTCCGCCAAACCGACTCTTTGCACCTTCCATAAGGACAGAGTAGTCCTCACTGTCGGCCCTTCCTTCTGCCCGAAGGTCAACTCAAGATTTCACTGCTCACAGGAGATCTGCCTACCGTCCTTCTTCCCGAACCCTACCCACCCAAAGGAAAAGTTGTGCCACTGTCTGGACGTCAGACGTTCACTTAAAGCCTTCTACATCGCACCAGCTCCTTCTGGAAGACGGAATCATTATTCATCTCAGTCTCACCCCCCAACAAGGGCAACAAAATGTCCACAGCATCCATCAGTGCCACTCTCAAAAGATGTATAGCAGAAGCCTATAGGGCCCTCAAGATACCCCTCCTCCGGGTATCACGGCCCACTCCATCAGAAGTGCAGCGACTTCCACAGCCTTCACCAACCGAGCCTCGGTGGAAGTAACCTGTTGGACAGCCACATGTCTTCCATTTCTACCTTTGTCAGGCATTATAAGACCGACTTCTACAACTCGACCAATGCAGCCTTTGGCCGGAGGGTCCTGCAGCAAGCTCTCATATCTGAAGACGATGTCCCACCCAGTTAAAGAGACACTGCTATGGGAGGTCCCATCAAGATGTCCTCCCCTCAGAGGGAGAACGGACCAGTGGATACTCACCGTGAGGGGTCCTTCTCCTCTGAGATAAGGAGGACATCTTCGCCCTCCCAAGATTCATCGTCTTCCTTTTCTGTATTCTGAGTTTATCTTCCTTCCTGTCTTGTTCTAGCCACATTATCTGTTTACTGTTCAGACTAATTATGTTCATATTTTTCTAGTTATGGTTAGCCTTTGGTTTACAGCTGACTACTGCTTCTGGGAGTCCCGGAACTGACTTGAAGGGGCGTATCCCACCAGAGGACAGGAAGTGAAGAATTAGTTCCTGCCTCCCTACAGATAGGGTGGGAAACACCCATCAAGATGTCCTCCTTATCTCAGAGGAGAAGGACCCCTCACGGTGAGTATCCACTGGTCCGTTGCTTTTAGTCAGTACCGAGTACAAATTTTGGTCTGACTCTGTTGTTTGTGAACATCTGACACCTGTAGGATCTGCAGACCCTTGGCTTCAGGTTCACAAACTGGAAGATCTGAATAGGTGGGTGGCCGTGTTGGTCTGAAGCAGCAAAACAAAGTTTGAGTCTGGGGGCACCTTTTAGACCGACAGAAGCTGATTCTGCACTGGCTTTTCCCTCCATTGTTAAATGAAACCCACCTTGGAACAGAAATTCCCTTCTGCATTGTATGCTGCTTTCACTTCCTTTGATCATCGGATTTTATGGTAGCCTCCACACCCCATGCCGCTTTTGCTTTCTTTGATCATCAGATTTTATGGTACCTTCTGCATAAATTTATAGCCTTTTTATAGCCATTCAGGGGTGACTTTGCAGTTGCCCTGAGGTATTTGAATGTGGTTTTGAGCTGCACTTTTCCCTCCCAGCTGAGAAAATTTGGAGCGAACGCTAGATGCAGAATCGCCCATAGTTTTATTCTGGTATAAGCTTTTGTGCGTGCATATGAAATGTGCACAAATGTGTATGCATACGAAAGCTTATACCTTGAATAAAACTTTATTGGTCTTCAGGTGCTACTGGACTCAAGCTTTGCTTTGAAAGATCCGAAGTTCCTGTGCAGTGACAAGGAATAGCAGTCGGACCAGAGTTTGTGGCTTAAATGTTATGCTGATCTGAGCAGATCATGCACGCAACCTGCGGCTTCAAGAAGGTGCTTAGCAACGACTCTGGGAGTTATGTGCTTCTGTAGCCCAATTCCACTCCCCACCCCCAAAAAAGTTCATTGTATTTTAGTTCCTTTTGGCATGAATGGGATTTGAGCTAGTCATTCCTAACTGACTCTGTTCAGTTTTATGGGACAGTGAAATCAGTTTTCTCTGGATTAGGGTCTCTTTTTAGAGAAGCATCATTATTTGCATTGTATTTCCAGTAACTTTATACTTGGATACTTAAAGATCTGTCGTGATCTTGGTATTGTCGTCGTGGAGAGTGCTGTCAAGTGGCAGCAGACTTATCGTGAGCTAGTAAGGTTTTCCTGTCAAGAGATGTTCAGAGGCGGTTTGCCATTGCCTGCCTCTGCATAGCGACCCGGGACTTCCTGGGTGGTCTCCCATCCAAATACTAACCAGGGCCGACCCTGCTTATCTTGAGATGGGGCCAGCCTGAACCCTTCAGGGCAAGTGTCATTATCTTGCTGGGTGATATTTTATTATGTGGTATTCTTTCCTTCCCTTCGACAGAGGAAAATAACCGAAACCAAAAGCCAGTTAAGCTCAGGTACTTGAACAGAAGTTGACTACTAGTCCAGTCCAAAGCAGAGGTAACAAACACCCTTCCAAGTCCATTGACTTCAATAGTTTTAGAAGGGTGTCAGTCTGCTCCCCACGGCACCCTAAGTCGATGCTGTTTTTGGTCTTGTGTGATTTCAAAGTCAGCAGACTTAAATTGTGCTCCTGAAACTGGTTGGGAGCTTAGTAGGATGTCTTAAATACGTGTATGTCTGCCTCCATCAATGTAAAACGTTGAACCTCCGGACAGATCAAAGAGTGACTTTTCCAGGACTGAATTATAAGTTATTACAACACTTGGAACAAAAACCTCCCCAGGACTCAACAGGGATATAGGATTTTTATCCCATTACATATGCTAACTCATTTAGTCCTCACATATGTATTCTCAGCAAGGACTATAAATCCTCTATATTTTAGTGTATTTCTTTTGCAGAATAGTATATTATAATACTGAATGTAATGCAAAGGATATTGGGTTGTTTGAGGGGGATGTAGGGTCAAGAGCCCTCCGCGCCTGAAGATTCCCAGTCACGTCCCACAATTAGATAAGAAACCTTTAGACACTCATCTGCTAGTTTGACATATTTATTGCTTTACAACTGCTGACCTTATAACCTTAACTTGTTATTTAGTGTCACTTTGCATATCTTGAACTGAGAGCCAGTTTGGTGTAGTGGTTAAGTGCGTGGACTCTAATCTGGGAGAACTGGGTTTGATTCCCCACTCCTCCACTTGCACCTGCTGGATGACCTTGGGCAAGCCATAGCTCTGTACCAGCTGTTCTCTCAAGGACAGCTTGGGAAAGAGCTCTCTCAGCCCCACCTACCTCACAGGGTGTCTGTTGTGGGGAGGGGAAGGGAAAGGAGATTGTAAGCCGCTCTTGAGACTCCCAAGTGAGTGAAGGGCGGGGTATAAATCCAATCTCCTCCTCCTTTTCTTCTTCTTCATCATCATCATCATGTTACATGTTAATTTGCTGTTCATTCTCTGGCTATAAGTTTGAACGTTGCCTACCATTCTGATGTATTTGATGTACATTGTGCGGCACCCTCCGCCTTCCTAATGTAAAGTGTGCCTTGCACACGAAAGCTCATACCTTGAATAAACCTTTGTTGGTCTTAAAGGTGCCACTGGACTCTAAATTGGTTCTACTGCTTCAGACCAACACAGCCACTCATCTGGATCTATTTTCCAGGACTGTGCCTTTAAAAGGGAAACGGAGGCTCACAGGAGTTCCCCAGAGAACACTTTCAGTTGGCCACTTCCCTTTTCTCTTGATTGTGGTTCAGACCAATGTTCCCTCTAAGCTGTGGAATCTTGGTGAGCAAAAATTCTGCATTTGTGAGCTGCTGGCATAAGTTGTGAGTGGGCGATTTGGCTCCTGCATAAATTCGTTTGCTCTGGAGCCCTCCTTCCTGAGCTAAGACAAAAATGTGTGAGCTGGAGGCTAAAAAACTGTGAGCTAGCTCACACTCGCTCAGCTTGGAGGGAACACTGGTTCAGACATAATGACAAAAGATTTCAAACTCTTGGAAGTGGGTCGCAGTGCTCAGTGGACTGTATGTAGTCTTCAGGGCTGGCCTCTAAACTTACTTTAGTCTTTGGGGCCAGCTTGCAAAATCAGACGATGCCACTTCCTTCCTCATGCAAGTGACACTGAGCCAAGTGTGCATTTGTATTGTCTTGCGTTTCATATTTCTAAATATGCAGAACTGAGCAATGGGAATTGTGCATAGGGGCTCACAATGATCTGCTCAGTAACATCAGTCAGAATAGTTGGGCAGCTCAAACTTTTATGTTTTTATTTTATTGAGTGAACATAAACCTCAAGAGAAAGTGGGCTTTACAAGTAAGAGAGGGATACAAGTAAGGGAGGCCATAAGCATAGGACAAAAACAGGATTAAGACGTTACGGAATTAGAGTACTGTTATACAAAAATACAGATGTAAAAGTTCTCTTTAACATAAGCTCAAGGTACTGAATGCTATGTGTTTTGACTCTTTGAACCCAGAGCGGCCTCTTCCACCTCCTCCGGTTCCAGCTCTTCCCTTCTGGCCGCGTGACCCAGCTGTGAGGGAGTTGCCAGCCCTATATGGGTTTGACCCACAGTTTTCAGAGCCACTTAGGGCTGCCAAGTCAGCCCGGGGGGTGGGGGATCCCTCGCTATAGGGGTTCCCGATCCGCCGGCTGGCATTCAGCCGGCGGGGGGAACCCTACCCCCGAAGTCGTCCAGCCTGGACGACTTCCCCAGCGTGGTGACATAACTTCCGGGTGACGTCACAGCGCGCGCGCCAGGGAGGCTCCGGGACGGCTCCCGGGCAGCGAGGGACTCCCCCCTGCCAATCGGTAAGTAAGACTTGGCAGCCCTAGAACCACTGGCCTAGGGGATGTTTGGACTTGCATGCTTCCCCCCCCCCCCCAAAGTATCATGAAAATTCAACATTTGCATTTTTTGCAGCAAATCGTAGTTTGTAGAGAAGAAAAGAAACCACGGTTTGCAGTTTGGACAAAACAATTCAGTATTCTAAAAGCACAGTTTGATCCTTCCATTGATTTCCTTGTCTGGAAGGAAGAGAACCAGTCATCCTGGGTGACGTGGACACGACAGCAAACTGTGATTTGTAGATGTGAAATTATGTGGCTGTGTGTGAGGAGGGAAAGACGAGCCCTAAAATCCCCCAGACTTTCCTAGAGCAACAAGCTGTGTTTTGTTGTTATGCTGGAACAGCACCTAACCCCCATGGTGTAGCTCTTCTTTCTTAGTCCAGCTTCCCAAGCTTCCAAATTGGAGTTTCCCCGAATGTCTAATCACTTTGGAAGCCTAAGACTTCCTTGCCCTCAAATGAGTATAGGCCCGGTGTTTCTGCATGAGTCAGTGATCTGGGCATGCCAAACCTAGTGAGATTAAATCAGTGGCTCATGCTGAGATGCAACAGGCAGCCCCCCCCCCGCCCCCCCGGGAGGGCATCTAATTTTTCTGTTTTTCTGTATGGAGAGCAGTTAAATATTCCAGTTGCATCTGATGCAGAGGGGTAACAATCATCTTTCCCTTAGCAGAGGTGGCTTCAACAGGGGCAAGGCCAGAGCACGGAAGCACACAGAGGTGCAGTGGATGCCCAGGAGTCTCTATGGATTGCTTTTGTCATACAATTTGAGAACTGCTGTTCTAAGCGCGTGTGGTCATGGAGTGCAATTTTGCTCTTTGTTTTTAAATGTAAGTTAAGAAGTGAATACGAGTTGAGATCTTGATGCTACTAGGCCAGTGAGTCAAAGTTTTGCCAAAGGCTGATTTTAAAAACAACCGCTCGCTGTCTTTGCAGGGTGCTGATGACGGAAATCAAAGAGAATCTGGATAAAGAAGACTTAGAGTCTTTTGTTTTTCTTCTGCTGGACAATTCCGGCATGTCCTACATGAAGAAAGCAAAAGAGAAGGTAACATTTTTTCCAAAGGGGATTTTCAGCCTCTGGTGCTTTTACACTGTCTGGTTTACACTTTCTTTGGGGAAACTAGAAGGAGGATGGGGAAGCAGAAACTAGAGGAGGTTGAGACAGATTCATTGAGTGGGGCAGACTGATCAAGATGGGCAGCCATGTGAATCTGTCTGTAGCCGTAGAAAAGAGCAAGAGTCCAGTGGCACCTTAAAGAGCAAGAGGGAACTTGGGCAGATCACGAGAGGGAGGGCAGGAAGGGTTGCCTCAGTGCTTAATCCTTGTGGCCCTTTCTTACACGCCCAGGGAAATGCTGGTCGCCACTTTGGGGTCAGGAAGAAATTTTTCTCCAGGCCAGTTTGGCTGGAGATCCTGGAGGGTTTTTTGTCATCGTCTGGCAGTGGAACAGCGGTCACTGGGGGTGTGAGGAGGGAGATGTTTGTGAATTTCCTGCCTGGGATTGGACTAGATAGCCCTGGAAGTCCCTTCCAGCTCTGCGATTTTATGATTCTATGAGTCCAGCAGCACCTTAAAGACTAACAAGATTTGTGGCAGGGCATGAGAGAGCGTGGGTGAAGAGACTTGGGACTCTTGCATCTGAGACAAAACACAATACAGAAGGCAGCGAAGGAGAACACTCAGAGATGTAAGAACAACTCTTGCATCAGTGGTAAAGGAAATGAAAGAGTAAGACAGGAAATATTTCTGCACAGTGAACTCATGAACTGTGCATGCGGGTTTGAAAAGGCAATGCTAGGAGCCAGTTTCATGCAGTGGTTAGAGCATTGGTCTAGGGTCTGAGAGACCTGGGTTCAAATCCTTGTTCTGCCATGATGTACGCTGGATGACACTGGGCCAGTCAATGTGTGTCCACCCCACCCCCACCCCCCGGAGCTCATTGGACAAAGGGGGGTGATAAACGTACACTAGGTAGGTAAGTGCCCTGACCTGCATGGTCCCAGCTGGACTGATCCCTGGTCAGTGTTTGGATGGGAGACAACCAAGGAAGGCCAGCGTCTCTATGCAGAAGCAGGCAATGGCAAAACCACCTCTGAACAGCTCCTGCCTTGAGAACCCTTGACCACAAAAAAGAAAGGTAGATGAGTAGTAGGAACAGGCCCTGCAAATCCAGCATAATCTTCCCACCCTTGTCATGTTGAATGCAGCAAAGAGCACTTCTGCAAACATCTCTACTGTATCCCATGTTCAGACTGCAGTCCTGTAGGTTGACGTTCTGGGTAGAGAGGCCTTCCGAGTCAGGAAACGGGGAGGGGGGGGGAATGATCTCCCGGAGAAATTTCCGGTTAAGATGGCGACGTAGCAGCAGCAGCTTACTCAAGGCTATATCTTCTCATTGTTAAATCCAGTTCGATATTTATTTATTTATTTATTTATTTCGATGTATGCCCCGCCTTGCCAAGACTGGCAGTGAGTTGGTGGCGTGCCATCATAGGAGGCCGTGGGAAGTTTTTCGGATTTTTTTTTAAAACCTCAGAATTAACTTAAGAACTAGCTGGTTTTCTGTATTCTGTTCTCGTTGCCCTGAGCCTCTAGAGTGGGACCTGTTCAAAATCCAGTGCAATTGACAAAAAAACAGCAACAAAACATCCTTTTAATCCCCCCCCCCCCCCCCCAGCGTCTTTGCAATTTCAAAACTTTTCCCTAGCAGTACAGGCTTGTGCTCAGTGAGATCTGCTCATGGGAGCGGCTTCTGCCCACTGAAGCCCCCAGAATTTTGTTACTGGAGGTAATTTTGTGTCCGTCCGTCCGTCCCCCGCCGCCGCCGTCAGCAGACCCTCCAGGGCATCATAGGAGAGAGAGGGAAGGGAGGGCAGTCCTTCTGACAACAGAAATGCCCTTCCACCTTGGGGATTGAGCCATAACTCACAGATAACGTCTCTATTTGAATACTGAAAGTTCAGATCTGTGTGTTCTCGAGTCTCAGGAAAGTAGGGTAGTTTGGAAATTAACAGCATTATTTGTCATACTGGACAAGGGGAATCCCTTTAATTGTCAATATTATCTGAAATAAGCAACAGGGGAATCCCTCCAATCCCTTTAATTTTCCCAGCGTTAATATGTGACAGTATTTTTTGACTTTTCCCCGGCTTGACTAATTTCAGATAAGAAACGCAAGTTATTCTTCTTCACCACTGTAAAGTCTTTTACAAGCCATTTTGTAACTCTTAAACAAATAGCGTAAGTAGCATGATGTAGGCTTCTGCCATCTGGTCTCCCTCCCAACCAGTGTTCCCTCTAAGCTGAGTTAGTGTGATCTAGCTTGCAGTTTTTTAGACTCTAGCTCACAGATTTTTGTCTCTGCTCAGGAAGAATGGCTCCAGAGCAAACTAATTTATGCAGCAGCCAAATCGCTCCCTCACAACTTTAATGCCAGTAGCTCACAAAGTAGAATTTTTGCTCACAAGCCTCCACAGCTTAGAGGGAGCATCTCTCCCAACTGTAAGTTGCTTGGAATGAAGTTCGTTCCAGATGGGTAGCCATGTCAGTCTGCAACAGAAGAGCTGGATTCGAATCCAGGAGCGCCTTAGAGACCAACAAAATTTCCAGGGTACAAGCTTTCGAGAGTCAAAAGCTCCCTTCACGATCTGTGTAGTATAGCCAGGAGATCCAAAGATTGTCTGGCAGCCAGAAGTTGTAGCTCTTTCAGCGTTATGCACCAGTAGGTGGCGAGCTAGACTTGTTTTTACAGCAAGAGACATTTCAGAGGTGGTTTGTTGCCATTAACTTCCTCTGCGTCACACCCCTGGTATTCCTTGGAGATCGCCCACCCAAATGCTATCCAGGGCTGACCTGGCTTGGCTTCCAAGATCTGATGAGATCGGGCTAGCCTGGTCTATCCAGGTCGGGGCTTAGAGTGATGTATCCTGAACACATAAATATACTGAATCAGACCATTGGTCCATCCAATGCTCCCTCTAAGCTGTGGAGTCTTGTGAGCAAAAATTCTACTTTGTGAGCTACTGGTATTAAGGTTGTGAGTGAGCGATTTGGCTGATGCATAAATGAGTTTGCTCCGGAACCATCCTTCCTGAGCTAAGACAAAAATGTGTGAGACAGAGGCTAAAAAACCGTGAGCTAGCTCACACTAACTCAGCTTAGAGGGAACACTGGGTCCATCATGGTCAGTGTTACCCATTCAGACTGGCAGGGGCTCTCTAGTGTTTCAGGCGGAGGTCTTTCCCATCACCTCCTACCTGATCCTTTTAATTGGAGATGTTAAGAATTGAACCTGGGACCTTCTGCACGCCAGGCAGATGCTCTGCCGCTGAGCCACGGCCCCTCCCTTCATCTACAAGAGCCCAACCCTTAGGTAAATACCTCAGATTCAGAGCTCTGCTGAGCGATTGTCGGTAGCCACTTGCTCAAGCCGCTCTGTTTTAGACTCTGTTGCCCATCAGTAAAATGGGACATTAAATAAATACCTTGCAGGTCTTATGCAAGCTGACTAATAGGCTTGCTCCCTAAAGGCCAGTGGACATTTATCTGCAGCATTCAGGACCACATCCGGGTGGTCAGGACCCCCATGGCTACAGGAACTTCTGAAATGGTTTCCTGTGTGGGAAACATCCATGTCCGTGTTGGCCCTAGGAGAAACAGAAAAAATGCATATACGTGGATGATTTGAAATATTCCTCATCTGGTCTGAGCAGCCCATTTGCGAGTTTCTCAAAGATGTGTGTCGTTCGGTCCGCTGTTGGTAAAGTTCGTTCTGACTTTTCTAGAGCTTCCTGGGAATTATAAACGATCTCGAGAAGTTAGACCTGGTGTCGCCTCACCAGTTGGATTTCCTAGAAAATTGCCTGCTGAACATTCACAGGAAGGACTTGGTAAAAAAGGTCCAGAAGTGCCGACTAGAAGGTAAGGCGCGCTTGGTGGGCCATTCATTCTCTGCAACAACTGCTCAGTCTTGGCCGCTATGGGAGTCACTCCTACGACTGTGCACATGGGATGTTCTGGGGGTGACTGTCAGAATCTGCCAATTCAGCCAATGTATTTTTGCATGCATATCTTTAGCTATCCTATGTATCTAAAGTATATTTGAACCTATGTAACCGTAATGCATTATTCCTGTCTTGGTCGGGAGGGTGACAACCATGATTTGCGAGAACAAGGAGGCCTCACATCTCTGCCTCCGCATTCCAGCTGCTCCGGCAGTAACTTCAAGGGGAGGATGCTTCTCATCTCTTATCAAATGCAAAAGAACCTTGGAGCCATTGATTGTTATGTGAACTCGCAACATCTGAGGGGTCTGGTTTGGGAAAGGAAATTTACTGCTTAACACCTCACTTTTTTCCTGTGAGAACCAAACGGTCAAGACACCTTTTAGCCCGCCAATTTTCCCTTAAGGGGATTGGCTATCTATGGGTAATTCAAACTCCTTGGAATGGTATAATAGACCCGCTTGTATTATTTGTCTCATCTCTGACAATAATCCGAGATGCTGTACTAATGTAGGAATAGGTAATAAAGAACTGTGGTTAACCAACCAAGATCTGATCCTTGACTACTTTGAGCAGAACTCTCACAGATTGTCAGAGATCTGTGTTTGGGACTCAGCCGTTCCTGACCATGTCAGACGACGACGCGGTCCCCCTCAAACCTACTACTCCCGAAGAGACTCCCGTTACCCCGAAGGATCCGGGGAACGGAGGTGGTGGCGGCGGAGGAGGTCCCGAAGTGCCGGTGACCACGAGCCAAGGGGCTCACTATATCCCGCGCCGGGTTCCTCAGCAGAGCGTGACCCCCAAGTACGCCTGGAGCCATTTCGGTCATCGGACCGTGGATTCGTGGGTGCACGACCGGAAAGGAGTGAGGGTTTCGCTCACCGGAGACTAGCTCGATCGAGGGAGACCGAGTTACCTCGGAGACGACCGCGAGCCGATCTACCGTGGAGAGCCGCGTCGCCCGCCTTTCGAAGGAGAGGGGACGGGTCCGTATGGGCCCGATCCGTACCGCGAGGAGCAGACGGTCCCCTTGGATCAGATGATGGGAGAGTTGCGGCTTCAACTCACCGCCGAGCTCCGCGAGTTGGCCCTCGATCTCCAGCACCAATTTCGAGACGCTATGAGGGCAGTGCAAGGAGCTCTCCCTGGTCAAGGGATAGGAGCCCCACTACAACCAGCGGCGCCCGGAGGGGTTCCGGTTCAGCCACAGGTGCCCGCTCTGCCGGCACAACCAGTCCAGCCGGTCGTTCCGGTTCCGGCGCCAGGGCCCGTTCCAGTGCCTGCCCCGGCCCCGGCCGCCCCGGTCGCCCGCCCAGCCCCTTCCGACCCTTTGACGACCACTTTCGATGGGGACCCGGAGAAGCTACGTTTCTTCATGTTGGAGATAGAGAGATTCCTGGACAGTTGGGGCCACCTCTATCCCACCGAGAGAGAACGGATTGGCTACATCGGGTCCAAGCTGAAAGACACTGCCAGCGACTGGTACGTGAGCCTGCACGACACCCCAGGACCTGAGTTGCGTTCCCTGAACAATTTCATGTGGGCCCTCCGTCATCAGTTCGAGGACCCCCTGGGTGAGGAAAAGGCCCGTAATCAGCTAAGAAAGCTGTTCCAGGGGAGATCGTCGGTGAGGGACTACACTGACAAGTTCAGGCGCATCGCGGCCAAGATCCACGGATGGCCGGAGGAGCTATTCATGGAGAAGTATTGGGAGGGCCTGAACCCGGAGATCTACGAAACCGTGCTGTTGGGGGGCCGCCCGGGCACTTTGGCCACCTGGATGAGAGCTGCCATCGACATGGAGGAGCGGTTCGCCCTGATAAAAATGGGAGCGTCGGTGACGGCGGCCAGCAAAGCAGCCCCTAGAGCGAAGCCCCGATCCAGTGTGCAAGACGTCCGAGATGCGAGATTTCGACAAGGGTTGTGCATGAAGTGTGGGGAGAGTGGCCATTTCGCCTCCGCCTGCCCAAGAGGGGGGGGGAAAGGCCCGAAGACCTCAACCCCCGGAGCGGGGAGCACCCCTAGCCGTGGCAAAACACCAATGAAACCCCGGGCGTTGCAGCTGGAAGGAGCTGCCTGTGACCAGGGGGAGCTGGAGCTGATGGAGACGCAGATGTCGGGAAACTCCAACGGCCTGCAGTGAGCGGCGCAGAGCTGCAGGTCCCTCGCCAAGAAGCGCCATCTCCGGTGAGCATCCCCGGCCCCCTATTATATATGGTAGTGACTGTAGTGACCCCTGGATCAGGCACCCACATGCGGGTACGCGCTCTAATTGACTCTGGGTGTGCGCGAGACCTGATCAGCCCCTTGGTGGTGGAAGGGCTGGGACCAAAAGTCACCCCGCTGTTGGAACCCCTAAAGTTCACTCAAATGGATGGGTCGGAAATGAAGGAGGAATGCATAGCAGAGACTGAGAGCTTAATATTGGGGACGGGGGAACACTGGGAGAAGCGGGCTTTTGTCATCACCCCAAACGCCCAGTTCCCCATGGTGTTGGGCAGCCCTTGGCTCGGGGCGCACGACCCTTATATTAAATGGAGCGAAGGGAAGATCTCGTGGGTGGACGAACGCTGCCTTAAACATAGATGGGACCCAGAATGGGGACCGGGACCTCCGACCCCTCCTCCCCCGGTCCCCGCGCTCGCTCTCACCCCTACCATGGTGCCCAAGGAGTATAGAGATTTGCTGGAAGTGTTCAGCGAGACTGAGGCGGACGAGTTGCCCCCCCATCGACTGTCGGATTGTGCCATAGAACTGCTCCCAGGAGAAAAACTCCCAAAGGGGAAATTATACTCCATGAGCCCGTTGGAGCGGGAAGAGTTGCGAAAGTTCTTGGACAAAAATTTAGCGCGGGGTTTCATCCGCCCAGCCAAATCCCCCTTTGCGGCGCCGGTGCTGTTCCGAAAGAAAAAGGATGGGGGTTTACGACTATGCACTGACTACCGGGGACTGAATGCGGTCTCCACTACCAACGCTTACCCCCTCCCGTTAATAAAGGACCTCTTAGCGGAAGCTGCTAAGGGGAAGATCTTTACCAAGTTGGATTTACGGGATGCCTATTTCAGGGTGCGCATCAGGGAGGGGGATGAATCCAAGACTGCCTTTAATACCCCCTTGGGGCAATTTGAATATCTAGTGATGCCGTTCGGCTTAAGTGGCGCGCCCGGGGTCTTTATGAGTTTAATCAACGAAGTGTTGCACAAGCACCTATTTAAGGGCGTGTTATGTTACATAGATGATATCTTGATCTATTCTACTGATAAGAAGGCACATGTAACTTTGGTCAGGGAAGTCCTCGCCACCTTACTGAAAAACCAGTTGTATGTGAAACTGTCTAAGTGTGAGTTCCACCGTGAGTCCGTAGACTTCCTGGGCTACCGCATCTCTCAAAAGGGTTTGGAAATGGACCCGGGGAAGGTGGAGGCTGTGGTGCAATGGGAGGCTCCGCGAACGAGAAAGCAATTGCAGAGCCTCTTAGGATTTTGTAATTTTTACCGAACCTTCATCAAGGACTTTGCTAAAGTCACTCTCCCCTTAACGGACTTGTTAAAGACAAAGGGGAGAGGGCCCGAGGCAGGGAAGCCAGGAGAAAAGTTAGCTTGGAACGGGGAGTGTCAGAGGGCGTTTGAGACTTTAAAGACTCTTTTTACTTCAGAGCCCATTCTAGCGCACCCTGACGAAACCAAGGAATTTATAATCCATGTAGACGCGTCTGATGTAGCCATGGGGGGGGGGCATATTACAAAGTGACCCGGAAGGGAAATTGCACCCGCTGGCTTATATTTCGAAAAAGTTTAATGAAACAGAAAGGAATTGGTCAGTTTGGGACAAAGAAGCCGCAGCCATTAGGTTAGCGCTCACTACGTGGCGGCATTGGTTGGAAGGTGCGCAGACTCCGTTCGAAATATGGACTGATCATAAGAATCTGGAGGCGCTGCGCACTCAGCGGTCCCTCAACGCCAAGCAGCTACGATGGGCCGATTTCTTTTCTAAGTTTAACTTTGTGCTTAAACATTTTCCTGGGAAAGCTAACTCCTTGGCAGACGCGTTGTCCAGGTTGCCCCAACATGAAAGTGTCAAGGAAGAGGTGTTTGACTCCATGTTCTCCCCCCAACAGTTAGGAGGGGCGGTGGTCACCCGGAGCCAAGCCAAAAAGGCCCAGTTGGACATTGGGAAATGTGATTGGGGGGGGGATTATGCTCCTGAGGAGATAGAGGAATTGGAAGCGTTGGAAGAATGTTCTAAGAGAGAGGATCAATGTTGGCTGCATGGAGACAAACTAGTGGTGCCGAAGGCCAAACGCAAAGAAATATTGTTAACCTGCCACTCTTCCAAGCTAGCCGGGCACTTTGGTTTCCTGAAAACTCTTAATTTGATCCAGCGTCAATTCTGGTGGCCGCGCATGCGCCGAGACGTCTCCGATTTCGTCTCGGCTTGCCAGACCTGTTTAATGTGCAAAAAGCGGGGGGGGGAACGTTCCGGGATTGTTGCACCCCTTACCCACCCCGTCAAGACCCTGGGAAGCTATAGCCATGGACTTTATCACCAACTTACCCCCCTCGAAGGGAAAAACAGTTATTTGGGTGGTGGTAGACACATTTTCGAAGCAAGCGCATTTCACCCCTTTCAAGCAATTGCCCACCGCCAAAGGGATGGCCAAAGCTTTTTTCAATCACGTGATTAAATTACACGCTTTTCCGAAGAGAGTGGTTTCCGACCGCGGTAGTCAGTTCGTTGCCAACTTCTGGCGGGAGCTCCTGAAAATGATGGACATTGAACCCGCCCTAAGCTCGGGTTACCACCCAGAGACCGATGGCCAATCCGAACGAACTAATCAAATTTTGGAGCAATTCCTGAGATGTTACACTAATTATCACCAAGATAACTGGGTGGAACTGCTGCCGTTTGCAGAATATAGTTACAACAATGCAGTGCACTCTTCCACGGGAGTCTCCCCTTTCATGGCAGTGGGGGGTTTCGAGGGGAAACCATTGCCTACTATTGAAGATGTCCCCCAAGCTCCCCCCTCGGATTTTAAAAAGTGGTGGTCCAGTCTCCAGGACTCATGGCCTCTAATAGGCAAAGCATTGGACCATGCCAAAGAGGATTACAAAAAATATGCTGATCGCGGGCGAGCACCAGGATGGGACCTTCAACCCGGGGACTCTGTCTATCTCTCAACTAAAAATATCCATGGGTTGCAGCCCAGCAGAAAGCTAGGATGGAAATATGTTGGACCCTATAAAGTGCTACGCAAAATATCTGATGTGTCTTTTGAACTAGAACTGCCTAAATCACTGAGTTCTGTGCACCCTGTGTTTCATTTCAGCCTGTTGAAGAAAGATCCTGGGCCGAATGCTTGGCATCCAGCTCCTCCAGTTCCTCCTCCACTGATGAAGGAGGGGGGCCCTCACTTCGAGATAACTGAAATTCTTGATTCCAAGATGCGAAGAGGCTGATTATATTACTTAGTTAGATGGCTAGATTTCGGCCCGGAACACAATGAATGGATTCGCTCAGAACATGTTCATGCTCCTAAACTAACCAAACTGTTTCATAAAATGTTTCCTGATAAAGCTAGGTGAAGAAAATTATGAGGAGGGCAGGGTGTCAGAATCTGCCAATTCAGCCAATGTATTTTTGCATGCATATCTTTAGCTATCCTATGTATCTAAAGTATATTTGAACCTATGTAACCGTAATGCATTATTCCTGTCTTGGTCGGGAGGGTGACAACCATGATTTGCGAGAACAAGGAGGCCTCACATCTCTGCCTCCGCATTCCAGCTGCTCCGGCAGTAACTTCAAGGGGAGGATGCTTCTCATCTCTTATCAAATGCAAAAGAACCTTGGAGCCATTGATTGTTATGTGAACTCGCAACATCTGAGGGGTCTGGTTTGGGAAAGGAAATTTACTGCTTAACACCTCACTTTTTTCCTGTGAGAACCAAACGGTCAAGACACCTTTTAGCCCGCCAATTTTCCCTTAAGGGGATTGGCTATCTATGGGTAATTCAAACTCCTTGGAATGGTATAATAGACCCGCTTGTATTATTTGTCTCATCTCTGACAATAATCCGAGATGCTGTACTAATGTAGGAATAGGTAATAAAGAACTGTGGTTAACCAACCAAGATCTGATCCTTGACTACTTTGAGCAGAACTCTCACAGTGACGGAGGCTGAAAACTTGCACGCTCTTACTCGGGAGCAAGTCCTGTTGAATTCAGCGAGACTTACTTCTGAGTAAACAGGCACAGGATCAGGCTGCTGTTGGTATGTGCCTGGTTTTATAAGATATCTATTTGCTGCGGATCCATTTCCAGAATTTTGGCTATCAGGGCCTTTAAGTCCAAAATACAAATTTCTACAACTATTTTCAATTTACAGCCCTTCTCTCCCCCACCCTCCAAATATTAGCACTAGTGTTTGCAGTATCATTACTGCAGTGTGAACTAGCACCCCAATATCCTTAAGCATGTGTTTTTCAGGAACAAATACTATGTTTCGCTGCAGGTTCGAATTCTCCTAAAAAGATGTGCTGGCTAGGGGAAAGGATAGAGTAAGGATCCTTCCTTCCTTCCTTCCTTCCTTCCTTCCTTCCTTCCTTCCTTCCTTCCTGAATCCCAACAATATTTCTTCAAGATACAGGAGCTGTGATCTCAAATACTCAGAAGAAAAAGCAAGTTAATATTGCATTATTGCATAGCAGCACATTTATCCAGCAAGCCCTAATAAAGAGAAGACCTGGCAGCGTGCGCAAAAACTTCAAAACGTGCTTCTCTAGTGACATCCTATGTAAATTGTTAGAGTTGCCAGCCCTCAGGTCTGGGTAGGGATTCCCTCGCTTCTGGGGGCTTCAGTCCTCCCTCACTGAGCTGGTGGGGGGGAAGCCCCGCCCCCAAGAGCGACCCCCCACCTGGCCACCCCTCTCCCCTCCTGCCTGATTTGAAGGGCCGTCCAGGTGGTCAATGGGCCACGTGGCCACTGCTGACCCGCTGAAGCCCTTTAAATCTGTCAGGAGGGGCGGGAGGGGGTGGCTGGGCAGGTGGTTGCTCTCGGGGGATGGGACTTGGGGGCATCCCCTCCTACCCCTGGAACGCCTCCCAGATCCCCCCACTGGAGCAAGAACTAGAGGCAACCCTAATAGTTGTTCATGTATAGAAGAATGCAGAAGAGAAATGGAATAGTCAGGAAAGTTCATAGCACTTTTGCATTACATTCCAGTCTAATATAGGAAAAAAGGTAACATTCCTGTGTAAAAATTACTTACGAGCAATGTTCCCTCTAAGCTGTGGAGCCTTGTGCGCAAAAATCCTACTCTGTGAGCTACTGGCATTAAAGTTGCGAGTGAGCTACTGCATAAATCAGTTTGCTCTGGGGCCATCCTTCCTGAGCTGAGACAAAAATGTGTGAGCCGGGGGCTAAAGAACGGTGAGCTAGCTCACACTAACTCAGCTTAGGGGGAACACTGCTTACGAGTCTTCTTGTTTCAAAAAGGTGATTGAGACTTTAATAGCAGCAAGACAGACAGTTCTTAGGATCGCGCGGTCTTGTTTTTTGTTAAATCCAGTGATGAAAGTAAGTGGTCCAGGCCAGTACATAATACCAGTAGGAAAGTGGCCATGGTGGAATCCAGTGTTCCCTTTAAGCTGTGCGCATGAGCGGCCGCTCATTAACTCAGGAAGCCCCACTCAGCAGTGGTCTGGAGCCACACAGGGTCTTGCGCTGCTCAGGGCCCGTTTTAAGATTACAGCAGTTGCATTCTGCTCAGGATGTGAACTGCTCCGCTCAGAAGGGGGGGAAGAATTAGAGGGAAGGTTGAATTATCTCTGATCTTGTGAGGGGCAGTAAGACTCATAAGTCATTTTCACATAGCACCAGGCCTGTAGCCATGGTGGGGCATTTCAGGGCCACGCCCCCTCATGTGAGCCGCGCCCCACCATCCACACCTGTGCCCCACCACCCCAAAGGCCAGCTCATGCACGAGCGCCGGCTGTGCTTGTTTTCCCTGCTACACGTGGCTCCCTGCTGGACTGCCTCTCTCCTTGGGCTGAAGAAGGAGAGCTGGCCGAATTCGTTTTGTGTCTACGTGGGGGGGGGGGGAGTGGGTGCTCAGCAGGAAGGGCTCTTCTGCCAGAGGCTGGGTGCCCCTCTCCGCCTCGTCGAGTGCCTGGCCCAGTCCAGAGCCATCGAGTACCCGCAAGGCAGCATGGGAGGGAGGCCGTTCAAGCTGGGGAGGGGAGGGAAAAAAGCCCCGGATTCCGCTTCCTGAAAACATCTTGCTTCAGCTGGGTGAGTGTGCAAAAGTTACAAGGTCCGCCCCCCGCCCCCCCCCCCCCCTGAGGTAGCTGAAGGAATGCGAGCCTACGCGGACTGGCTCTCAAGAAGACGCAGAGGTTCACTTGGAGCCTTCTGCGACCCCCAGGTTTGGCATTGGAGTTTTGCCGCAGTGCTGCGCTGTGGCACACCCAGTCCTGCCTGCACCACTGCCTTCTCCTCCAGCTGGGCAGTCTGCACCCACCTTCTCCAGCAGCCAGCTGGTGCACCCGCCTTCTCCAGATTAAGATTGCCCTCCCCTCCTGTGATCTCCACTGCGCATGCGTCCCTTACCCCGAGCCATTGACTTCCTAAAATAGCTGCCACTTCACACTTCCTTGTGTCAAGCTGTGCCACTGTGCAGGACACGGCAAAAGGGGGGGGGGCAAAACCCGGGTCCCCAAATTCACTTGGGCAATTTATTTATTTTGCGGAGGCTCCTGAAAAATCCTGACAACCGAAAAATCCTGACAGCGGGCCTGCACAGCATAGTTAGGGAGTTCGTGCAGGTTTCAACGCCAGCCGGAGCTTGTGGGCTGGTGTGGAGAGGTTTGCTCTAACAGCCGCTGTTGGTGGAAGTTTCTGAGCACCCCTGTTCAATTTTCAGCTCCAGTTCGCACCATCGGCTCTGCGCCCGTGTACATAAACGCACTTCAGGCATCGCTTCCCAGGCTCTCTCTTGCCGACCCTCCAAGGGTAAGTACAAAGGAAGCCGCTGCAATCAAATGGAGGAAGGATCTTCCGAGGCAGGGAAAGCCGATGAAACGCTGGTCGCATTTCACAAATGAACAATTCAGCCGCGTTAAAGACGCTTCACTGGGCTTGGCTTTATTAGCCCACGGGTGCCCTGTTTAAGATTTGACTATAAATTGTGGGGATGGTGTATAGTTCGTATCTGTTCCTGAGTGATAAGGAGGCTGCTGTTGCAAGCGTTCCACGTGGGTTGATAGCTTGCCAGCAGTGGCTCTGAAGGACAATATGGGCACTGCATTGGCAAGGCTTTATCTTTCGGGTCGGGGAACAGAATGGATAGGTAGGTCCCAAACAGACTGTTTTTTTGATAAACTCTGTTATCACGCGGGAAACCAGTTTCTAGCATGGGGGCCTCACGTAGCCCAGACTGGGGGTAAAGGAGTCGTCTTTCTCATTCCTATCAAGGGGTTAGGTTTGTTCATTTCTGATATACCGGATGATATTCTCCTCCTCGTGTGTCTACTTCAGAGGTCCCTAACCTTTTTGATTTTGCAGGCACCTTTGGAATTCTAACATGGGGCAGTGGGCACAATCACAAAATGGCTGCTGCAGGAGGTGGGGCTAATCACAAAATGGCTGCAGGAGGACCACCAAATGTCAAGGAGTGAAGTGATATATAAATGTAATAGTAAAATTTGACATTTCAGCCCAAAAAAACAATGTTTAACAGGATTCCTTTTAATTGGTGCAGCCAATTAGAAGCCCTCCTGGGCAGCGCCCTGCCTAGCTCCTCCCACTTTCTAAAAGAACTTGGTGAGTGCCTGGAAGGTTCTTGGTGGTCACCGTGGTACCCTCAGGCACCATGTTGGGGACCCCCGGAGAGCCAGTTTGGTGTAGTGGTTAAGTGGGCAAACTCTAATCTGGGAGAACCGGGTTTGATTCCCCACTCCTCCACTTGCACCTGCTGGATGACCTTGGGCAAGCCGTAGTTCTGGCACAGCTGTCCTTGAAAAAGAGCAGTTTCTGTCAGAGCTCTCTCAGCCCCACCTACCTCACAGGGTGTCTGTTGTGGGGAGGGGAAGGGAAAGGAGATTGTAAGCCACTCAGACTCCCTTGGGTAGTGAAAGGCGGGGTATAAAGCCAGTCTCTTCTTCTTCCTTATGGCATTTTGAACTGATTTCTAGTATCCATAATATATCCATAATTTCTAGCATCCGTAGATATAGATTTAAAACCTCCAGAGGAGTAATGGGGCAGTATTTGAAACGTCAACACTGGGGCACTGTTTTTTTTCCTTTTGCAAAAGGTGAAACAGAATTCTTCCCCCCCTTTTGAATTTGCAGATTGTGAACAAAGGAAGACTGCTCAATGGATCAGGAGCCATTCAGAGTAAGGCCTGCCGGTCCTTAGGAGTTGTGCCTTCTGTCATGTGAACGCTTACACTTACCACTGATAAGCCTTGCATAAGAGGAATCTCCCTCAGCAAACTTGAATACTTTAGCCTTCTCCCACATACCTCTGTCTCATGCTGTGAACTGGTCCTTTTCATGCATGAACACATGCCTCTATGCCTTCCTCCCTCAATCTGTTTGTTCATTTAGCTTCATTTCTACCCTGCCCTTCTCTCCAATGGGAACCCAAAGGAGCTGATGTTGTTCTCCTCTATTTTATCTTCAACAACAGCCCTGTGAGGCAGGTGAGACTGAGCATATTGTGACTGGCCCCACGTCACCCAGCAAGCTTCTTTGGCAGAGTGAAGATTCGAACCTGGGTCTCTTGATCCTAGCCTGACCCTCTTAACCACTCCTAACAGCTACAGACTGAGAGCCAGTTTGGTGTAGTGGCTAGGAGCGCAGACTCTAATCTGGGAGAACCGGGTTTGATTCCCCACGCCTCCACATGCAGCTGCTGGTGTGACCTTGGGTCAGTCACATGTTCTCTCTGAGCTGTTCTCTCAAGGGCAGTCCTCGGGAGAGCTCTCTCAGCTCCACCTACCTCACAGGGTGTCTGTGGTGGGGAGGGGAAGGGAAAGGGACTGTAAGCTGCTCTGAGACTCCTTCAGGTAGTGAAGGGTGGGGCATGAATTCAGTCTCCTACATCACATTTGTAGTGTATTTTCGTACATATTTAATAATCCACTGCTCCGGTGTCCACTTCTCCATGTGTCTGTCAGCCCCGTCAGATTGAAATCGATGGAGCCGTGAGGGGCTTTGGCTAGCTAATATGCTGCTGAGCTAATTAACGGAGTGCGTGTGCTGTGTTTTAGTCTCTGAAATTAATAGTTTGTGGCAATTCAGTGGCACTGCAACTGACAATGCTGTATTTTGTGATTACAGAGGAACAGGTCCCCATGTCGATACCAGAAAGCGGAATGGCCATGTCTCAGGTATTACGCACTGTGATCAGAAAGAATGTGCCTTGCTCCCACGCTGACCCTTTTCTTCTAGGGCTGGACCTCTTCAAGGGGCCCCACAGGGTCAAAGGGTTATTTTATCTGTGCTGTTATAGCTGCTGAACAGCGTTGCAGTGCGCACAATTAGAAAAGGATCGGGCTGCCTTTTTAACCTTCTTCTGTTTTTGCCTCAGCGTGTTCCTCTCTGCTTCAAATGCCAAATTTATTTTCATAACTGTTTGGGAGCTCTTCACACTCTTAGACTGGAGGGAGTAAAATGTGTGGTCAGCAGATCTGTACAAATAAAACTGTACACAAGGACTAGAAACTTGGTGGAGTTCCATTTTTTTAAAATAGCTTTTTAAATTATTATTGTAATTTTAAATTAAAATAGGGATACAGAAAGAAAAGGGGGAAAGGGAGATATAGATATAATAATTTATAACTTATTACAAGGACGATCAGCATCAGAGTAAATATAGAGCATTTTAAATATTTAAAATATGTAGTATTTGGAAGGTTTTTACATACTATATACATTTATTATTAAAGCCTAGCATTTATTACCATTAGTTATTGTTGACACTGATTATTACATTATATGTTCCATTACATCTTAATACCTCTACGGTTGTCATAATCAAACTATAATCAAAAAGTACGGTTTAAGGGCATTTCTAAAAACAAAAAGGATAAGGTTCATATATACATCAAAAACTATTTTTATGGTCTTGAATATAGCATTATTTTGGAGAACACTTATATTTATATCACAGTAGTATTATCTATAACAACTTTAATTATATTAGTGCCTAAGATAGCTTTATAACTGATAAAAAATAAAAGTAAGAAAACATAGTAATTTTTATGCAAGTCACTCATTTTTACTTATAATAAGCATAGTAATTTCCCCTCTTTTTTCCAAATTCTCTGGCCAGTCTTTTATTTAAATAGTTTGTTAATTTGGCCATGATCGCATATTCTGCCGTTTTATCTCTCCAGTCTTCAAGGACTAGAAACTTGATTTTCAACCAAAAGTTTAGAATTGGTGCAGTCATCCCTTTGCCAGCCAGTATTGCTTATGCGTGATCATTTTGAGGCACACCTATGCCTGTGACATCGTGCAGGATTTTCCCCTGTAGCTCCAGTTTGCACGGAAACGTCTCCATGCCGTTCATAGAGGCTCTTCCACCAAGCCTCAGCCCCTGCCTTCATTAAATTAAAAATCCCGTTCTTCTCTTTCAGTCCTTGCAGCTGACTGACCACTACAGAATGCAGAGCCAGCCATTGGGGATATGCCTGATCATAGATTGCATTGGCAATGATACGGGTAAGTCCCAAGGAAAACCACATCATCCTTGTTGCCTGACTTGGCGGTGTGCATCATACCTCCACGCAACAGATTAGTCTGGCTTCCATTCCTAGCACCCTAATGTAAAACTGAGACTCGCTGCTTGCCAGACAGAGCCAGCTAAAAGTTCCAGGGAACGATGAGGCATCTGGTATTTTTCTAGCCCAGGGGTCCCCAACTTGGGGCTCGTAGGCAAATTTGGTGCTCACCGACAACTTTCCGGGTGTTTTTAGGATGTGGGCGGGGCCAGGTGGTACGTTTCCCCCAGCAAGAGCTTCTAATGGGCCACTGGAGAACTGATGGTCTGTGCAGATTAAGATACAGCCCTTTAAACAGAGTTTCTGCTGGAAAGAATTACAATAACCTCGCTCCCCAACCTTCTGCGGCCGGCTCGGTCTCCGGTGGCAGCCATTTTGTGGGGGCACACACCCTGCTCTGTCAGAATTCCAAAGGTGCCCGTGAGCCCAAAAAGGGGATCCGCACAGTAGAACATTTGAGAAACCAGCCTCCAGTGGACTAGAGGGTGTTGGGGAAGCTGGTGACCGTTTTCAAGCTTCCTTAACAGCAATCAGTTATTTCTTTAGTTTTAAAACCATCTTGCCTCACTTATAACCAAGATTGCTGAAACAGAGCCAGTTTGGTGTAGTGCCTAGGAGCGCGGACTCTAATCTGGGAGGACCGAGTTTGATTCCCCACTCCTCCACATGCAGCTACTGGTGTGACCTTGGGTCATTCACAAGTTCTTTTAGCTCTGTTCTCTCAAGGGCAGTTCTTGGGGAGCTCTCTCACAGGGTGTCTACCTCACAGGGTGTCTGTTGTGGGGAGGGGAAGGGCCGCTCTGAGTGAAGAGCTGAACTAACTTTGTCGTCGTCTCCTCCTCCTCCTCTCACCCCCACTCCCTTTTAAATCAGTGCATCTGGGAGAATCCAGAAGACGTCTGATCTATGTTGGCAATTGCCAATCTAGAATTAGGGGTTAAGTAGTTTTCCCAGGTCACTTAATTCCTGGAATGAAATCTTCTTTTGCTTTTCCAGGCAAGATCTACCGCTCTATTCCCCTCTTCGGTTTCCTCCACCACTTCTTCTTTCAAGTTTCAAAAGCAAGTTGGCTTAGCGCAGACTTGCCATGTGTTTTTTAAAAAATCCAGCTCTGTTGAAACTTAACCACCATTCAGGGTTTTTTTTAAAAGGGGGAAAGGAAAAGAACCTCTTTCACTTCCTCCGGACTTTCTAAGCATGTGGGCACACAAAATGGTGGGAGAAGAGAGTTCCACATGACTCTCTTACACAGGGGTCATTTTGAGCGGGAACGCGCAGGAACACCCTTCTGGGAGTAACAAGCCCAGGAGCGGGCACATATGGTGATGCGCTGTGGAAAAAAGCAAAAGCGTACTAACTTGATCTGTATTTTCATGCTTGTTATAAGGGTAGCTTCCCTGCAAGAGCAAAGGAAGCCTGAAGTGTCTTTAGTCAAAGTGTCAAGCTGGCTCGCCAGCTCTGAATTGGGAAATACCTGGAGATTTTGGGGATGGAGCCTGAGCAGTGGGTGTCGCCTTCTGACACACTTCCGGTGATGGCAGGGGGTGTGGCATATGCAAATAAGTTGTGCTAATGAGTTATGTCAATGAGCTCCTGCACCTCTTTTTGTATGAGACGACCCCTGCTTTTCATTAAGCAAAACCAGAAGATCTCTTGAGGGCCTAAAACATGGCAACAGAATACACAAGGGACTAAAAATAACCTGTGCAGAATGAATTCAGCCAGGGCCGATGGGAGCCGTAGGGAACAAGGGAGCAGAAGGGGAAAAGCAACAGGGAACAACGTCCCCCCCCCCTTCCCCTGGATTTATTATTAGTCATGATCTCAGGGAGACGAGCCCGTTTCTCGGCACAGAGATTTCTCAGCAGAGATTTTTGGCTTAAGCACTGTAAGGTGATTAGATGCAGCAGTGGACTAGAAACGAGCTGTATGTCTTCTGGTGCTGTATAGGATTTTGTCTTCTGTGGGGATCACTTGCCCTCTGTAGTGAGTCAGAACAGCTTGCAAGTGTGTGGGACGGGAGTTGCCAGGAAAGTACTGGGCCCCGATTTCGACTGTGTATTTGTGCAAGTGAACCAGAGCTTTTCTTCTTGGGGGGAGTGGAAGCAGGAGTCCCAGAAAAGTTGCCACTGGAAGCTTTGTCTCTGCCGTGGCATCCCATGGCGTTTCCTGCCTTTGCTTCTTCTTGGGCTTACTTTTTGAATGGGGGCAGATTCTGACCTGCAGTGAGAAAGGCGTCCCTCTGCCCCCTGGTGGCTAAAGGGCGCCACTGCAGAACTTTCCAACAGAACAAGCGGCTACTGCTCTGTTCCCTCTAAGCTGAGTTAGTGTGAGCTAGCTCACTGTTTTTTAGCCTCCAGCTCACATTTTTGTCTCAGCTGAGGGAGGATGGCTCCAAAGAGCAAACTAATTTATGCAGCAGCCAAAATCGCTCGCTCACCACTTTGATGCTAAGTAGCTCACAAAGTAGAATTTTTGCTCACAAGACTCCACAGCTTAGAGGGAGCATTGGCGGTCAGATTCAGCGTTTTGTATGTTGCATTTTTGTATGTTTGTTTCATTGATTTTTTTAAAAAAATGAACATTGCTTCTTGGACATGAGTCACCCGGGCCCATAGCTACGGTGGGGCCTTTTGTGGCAGCGCCCCCTTAAGTAACAGCCATGCCCTACAAGCGTTTTTTGAACAATTAGCCCAGCACTGCCCCAGCAGCAAGCCCACAGCTGGCTGCCCTGGCTGACTCAGCAGGGCAGTGGTGAGGTCACTGTGCCTGCACTATCCCGGCCATGTGACCCGGCTGCTGGGCTTTCAGTGTCAAGGTTGCAATGTTAATCTGAATACACTTTATGCTGTGTAAGTCTAGTGAAGGTTTAAAGATATCTTCCAAATGTAGGAAAAGCTAGAAAGAAAGAAAAAGAGAGAGAGAGAGAGAGAGAAAGAAAGAAAGAAACATGCATGTTAGCATTAGTAGCAAAGCGGAGTGCTGGTGTTCAGGCACCGTAAGAGGAGATGAAACCTGCAGGTGGAAATTGTTCACTGTTAACTGGACATCTTATGTTCTAATAGCGAAGACAGGGATAACTTTGGATACTTAAATCCGGTGACTGGAGCTGTGGACGGGCAAGACAGATCTTTCTGCAAACCTGAAAAGGGCCGCAGGTTTGCAGAAAAAAAATTGAAATCTAAAAAAAAAAAAAAACACTGGGCAGTTTAAAAAATCTGAAAATGTTAAAAGGAGCACCTGTAGCTTTAAGCAACTGATTCCCTCAGTGGCTGTTGCTAGGGAGCTACAGCATTCCAGGCTTGGTTGCATCAGTAAAAGGTGGGAGGAGGGGGCAGGGCCTTTCCAGGCCTATTTTGGCCTTTGAGGGAGGACTCATGGCCAGGCCTTGGCCTAGAGTTGCCAGCTCCAGGTTGGAAATTCTTGGAGATTTTGTGATGGAGTCTAAGGAGGATAGGGTTTGGGGAGGGGAAAGACCTGAGTAGGATATAATGCCATAGAATCCACTCTCCAAAGCAGCCATTTCCTCCAGGGGAACTAAAGTTGCCAACCCCCAATTGGGGGCTGGAGATCACCCAGAATTATAGCTGATCTCCAGATGACAGAGATCAGTTCACCTGGAGAAAATCTGCCATCATATCCCCACTCTGCCATGGAAGCTCACTGGGCGACCTTGTGCCAGTCACTCTCTCAGTTTAGCCTACCTCAGAAGGTGGATGTTTGTTTTTATTTCATTTATACCCATCTTTCTCCCTGACTGGAGCCCAAAGAAGGGTGCATCATTCTGTTCTTCCATTTTATGTACAATGACTGTTACAAGAATAAAATGAAGGAAAAGGAGGGAACGATGTTGCAAGCAGCTTTGAGTTGTCCATGGGGGAGAAAGTCAGAGAAGACATATCTCAAATATACAGCCAGTGCAAAGGTTTGTTTTAAAGACAGCAAGGCGATCTTGCTGAGTTCTGTTCCTCATGCTGTAGTTAATCACATCTGTACCCTAAAACAAAATTCGAGTCCAGTGGCACCTTTAAGACCAACAAAGTTTTATTTAAGGTATACGCTTTCGTGTGCATGCACACTTCTTCAGATAAGCTGAAATAGAAATTACCAGTCCATACATATATATATAGATAGAGGATAATATATTGTGCAATACTGCCCTCTAGTGACTTGATTCAGAATTTCCTCTTGTGCCGTTTCCTCTCCTTACCCTGTAATAGCATGATATCCTGAACTCTTATGTTTAGCTATGTCTTGATGTAGTGCGATTGCACACTTCCCTATACCCTTGCTCCGAACCTGGGGGTGGAAAGGAAGAGAAAGCGTTTTCATCTCTTATCTCTTCTTGCTGTGTGTTCTTTCCCTGTTCTTTCTTCTCTGCCTGCCTTCCAGAATAATTGGATATACAAGCAAAGCAGACGGGGAAGTGTGGGCATTTTTGGAACCCATGCCTCACGTTTGACTCATCCACCAACCAGCTTTTTAAAAAGGAATCCTTTTTTGAGCTTTGTGAAGTAAAATTATTACTCTTCACTGGCCTTCCAGTGGGCTCCGGACCAAGGGAGAAGATGGAGTTTACACCTGTCTAGTCTTAGGAATGCCACAGGATCAAATACGCCCATATGGATCCCTGTGCTCCTGTAGTCCTGAACAAGGCTGTCTGTGTGTTCTCCCTCTGAGTGGAGGACATCTTGATGGGTGTTTCCCACCCCATTTGCAGGGAGGCAGGAACTGATTCTTCACTTCCTGTCTTCTGGTGGGATACGCCCCTTGAGATCAGTTCTGTTCCTGCCTCAGTAGGGAGAGCAGCACCTAGTGGAACTTGTGCCTCTTTTTTGGACTTTTGGTTTCTATTTTTCTAGCTTTTAGTTCTACTTCTACAGCCTTTTCTTCTAAGAACTATCCTTTCCTGTGAATTCAATCCTCTCCTCCTGCCTCCTTCTTAAAAGCCTTTCTCCCTCCTCCCCCCCCCCTCGCTGCCTCGTCTTCGACCGCAAATGGAGGGCACCGATGGCTTCCTTTCGGAGGCAGAAAAGGATAGAGACGCCCCCCCGGTTCCCCGCGGGGAGAGCTCTAAAGCCGTTAAAAAGGCTACAGCGCCAAAAGAAAAGCGCGCGAAGAAACGGCCCCACTAAGACGCGGGAGGGAAGAAGGAGAGTTCCTTTCTGATGAGGATCAGGAGGAAGAGTTTGAGGTCCCTGAAACCTCCCCATGTTTTTTCAAAATAGAAGATTACCAGTATTTACTTTCTAAAGCCCTCTCTGCCTTAGAACTGCAACCCAAGTTGCAGGATTTGCCCACCTCTGCTAAAGCAGATGGATCCAGACCCAAGGGCAACAAGGATTATTTTCCCAGATCATCAGGCAATGAAAAAGTTTTCCCTTTTCCAGAATTCCTTGAAAACCAACTTATGAGCGAATGGGCTAAACCCATGGCTAATAAACGTTGCCCACTCAATGTTAGAAAATTGTACTCTTTACCTTCCTTTACTAATAAGTTTTTACAGGTCCCCCTTGTGGATGCCCCTGTCATTGCACTCCAATCTTCCGGAATTCTGACTGAAGATGGAGATGGCTTACTCAAAGACACCCTGGACCGCAAAGCTGAGGTCGCCCTACGCAAGGCGCATGAAGCTTTGGTAATGGCCATCAAGGCCTCTTCCACTGCCACTATTGTCTGCAGGGCAGCCATCGCCTAGTCCAGAAAACTGATCCAGCTGGTCCCACCTTCTAGTCAAGACTGGCAGAGGGAGCAAACCGCCTACTAAAGGCCTCCTCCTTCGCAGCCGATGCTACCCTAGATTCATTAGTTTTTTCTTCTAGATCCCTAGCCTCAGCAGTGGTGGCCAGACGCACTCTCTGGCTCAGAGCCTGGCAAGCAGATCTACGTGCCAAGACCACCGTTGCTGCTTACCCCTTCCAGGGGGATCGGCTCTTTGGAGACTCCCTTGATAAGGTTCTTGTTGAAACCCGGGACAAAAAGAAGGCCATGCGGTGCAGCCTGGCTAGACCTGACCGAAGAGGCTCTGGAAATTATTCCTTTCGCACCCAAAGAGCCTTGCCACGCTTTGGCAGAGACGCGTACAGACCACCCTGGACTCCAGCCAGACAGGGTTTCAAAAGAAACCCCTTCCATGGTCGCTCCAGCAGACCCTTTGTCCCCAGAGACAACAAAACCGGACGGGAGAACTTCAACAAATCTACCTCTGCATGACTACCAGCATGCACCGGTCGGGGGCCGCCTGCTTCTTTTCCACCGCCAATGGATCCTTTCCAGAGCAGACATTTGGTCCCAGGAAGTCACCTCCGCAGGCTATTCCATAGAGTTTCGAACAAGACCAGCAGATCGCTTCATTCCCTCTCCGCTTTGCAAAGATCCAGCCAAGCTCTCCAGGACAAGAGAGGCTGTCCAGCACCTCCTATCCATCTCAGCCATAGAGCCTGTCCCCCCAGAAGAATGGGGACAGGGCGTCTATTCCATCTTCTTCACGGTCCCCAAACGCACAGGCAACTGGAGAGCGATCCTGGATCTCAAATATGTCAACAAGTTTGTAAAACTGAGACACTTCCGAATGGAGACACTTCGATCTATCATGGAAACCCTACAGCCGAACGAGTTCCTGTCTTCCATCGACTTAACAGAGGCCTATCTCCGTGTCCCCATGTTTGCAGGCCACAAAAGATTTCTAAGGTTCTTCGTTCTCGGCCACCATTGGCAGTTCAGAGCGCTCCCATTCGGGCTGTCTTCAGCTCCAAGAGTCTTCTCAAAAATACTTATCCACCCGATTGCCCTACTCAGAGAACGCGGCATACACGTTCACCCTTACCTGGACGACCTGTTAATCCGCTCAAGCTCACGAAAACTAGCGCTCGCCCACACCCAAGAGACCATCCAATGCCTTCGCGTGCACGGATTTCTGGTCAACCTGCAAAAAAGCTCCCTGACTCCCACTCAATCCCTAGAGCACTTGGGAGTCGTCATCAACACTACTCAAAATCGCGTCCTTCTACCATCCCACAAGGCGGACAATATCCGTCGCCTTGCAAAACAAGTCATACTGGCCAGAAGTTCGTCTCTCATGACCTTAGCCAAGCTCCTAGGTCTCTTCATCTCGTGCATGGACTCCGTACCCTGGGCACGGCTTCATGCAAGACCTCTACAACAACTACTCAGACCTTTCCAACACAGCATAATGCAGAAGTTGGACCTCCCAGTACACGTCCCTCACCAAGCCAAAGTCAGCCTGGCATGGTGGACCAAGTCCCAAAACCTCTCCCGAGGAAACATTTACTACATCAGAGACTGGATACAAATCGTTACGCACGCCAGCCTCATAGGCTGGGGCGCGATCCTCCACCATATACCGGCGCAGGGAACTTGGTCCAAAGAGGAACAACTCCTACCAATCAACCTCTTAGAGCTTCGGGCAGCACGACTAGCCCTTCTCTGCTTCAGGGAACAAATCTCCGGTCACCATGTCCTCATCAGGACGGACAACGTGGCGACCAAGGCGTACATCAACGACCAAGGAGGGTCCCGATCATCCAATCTTCATCGCGAGGCTCTAAGACTCCTATCCTGGGCGGAACGCCATCTCCTCTCCATCCGAGCGGAGTACATCAAGGGCTCCCTGAATACCCGTGCAGACTGGCTCAGCAGACAGACGCTACAGGAAGGGGAATGGTCCCTGAAGCCAGACCTATTCCTTCTCATAACCTCCCACTTCGGCCAACCAAAGGTAGACCTGTTCGCCTCACCTCTCAACCACAAGACGCCCAGGTTCTTCTCAAGATTCTACCATCAAAAGGCAGAGGCCACAGACGCTCTGACATCCTGCTGGCCCAAGGGTCTTCTATATGCCTTCCCTCCGACCCCAGTACTCCCAAGGTTGCTGCGTCGGATAAAACAGTTGAGAGCGGAGGTCATAGTGGTGGCCCCTTACTGGCCAAGAAGACCCTGGTTCTCGGAGCTTCAGACCCTGGCGAGCGCCCCGCCTCTGACGCTTCCGCTCTCTCCGGACATGCTGTCCCAGGGTCCCATTTGGCACCCGGACCCGGCTTGGTTGCATTTGACCGTTTGGAAATTGAACGCAAAAAATCTCCTAGACTTCGGATACTCCAGCTCGGTAACAGACACCATGATGGCCTCCAGACGTCCGTCGACCAAGCGGATCTACAACATAACCTGGAAGGCCTTCGTCCGTTGGTCCAGAAGGAAGAAGATCGATACACTTCATCCACCCATGACCAGTATCCTGTCATTCCTTCAGGACGGCCATGAATCAGGCCTGAAAGCATCCACTCTACGACGACAAGTGGCCGCCCTTGCAACCGTACTACCTAGGATTGAGGGATGGACACTCTCTACCCATCCTCACGTGCGCCGATTCCTAAAAGGAGCCTCCCTCAAGGATCCCCCGATTTCCCACAGATTCCCCACGTGGAAACTGAACCTGGTCCTATCGGCATTGACCAAACCACCTTTTGAACCTATACAAGAAATCCCCCTTTCTTGGCTAAAGCCCTTTTAGAGCTAGGGGCGCTATCTGCTGACCCAAAATTCTGTACCTTCCATAAGGATCGAGTAGTCCTCACTACCATCCCGTCCTTTCGCCCAAAGGTAAACTCCAGATTTCACCGTTCCCAAGAAGTCTGCCTACCTTCCTTTTTTCCAAATCCCTCCAATTCAAAGGAGAAGACATGGCATTCTTTAGACGTGCGACGGGCACTCAAAGCCTTTCTCTACCGCACCTCTTCCTTTCGCAATACTGACTCCTTATTTATCTCGGTCTCACCACCCAACAAGGGTAAAAAGATGTCTACAGCATCAATCAGCGCGACTCTAAAGCGATGCATAGTAGAAGCGTACAAGACCCTGAGGTTGCCCCCTCCTCCGGGCATCACGGCCCATTCCATCAGGAGTGCTGCTACGTCGACGGCCTTTAGCAACAGAGCCTCTGTAGAGCAGATCTGTCAAGCTGCCACGTGGTCCTCTGTCTCCACTTTCATCAGACACTACAAGATCGACTCCTTCAGCTCTGTAGATATAACCTTCGGCCGAAGAGTCCTGCAGCAGGTGCTCATGCCGGAAGACGACGTCCCACCCAGTTAAAGGGACACTGCTATGGGAGGTCCCATCAAGATGTCCTCCACTCAGAGGGAGAACGGACCAGTGGATACTCACCGTGAGGGATCCTTCTCCTCTGAGATAAGGAGGACATCTTCGCCCTCCCAAGTTTCATCGTCTTCCTTCCTTCCTTCGCTGTATTCTATGTTTTTACTGCAGTCTATCTTCCTTCCTGTCCTGTTACAGTATAGACCAGTTTTTTCACGGTTCAGACCAGTTATATTTATATAGATTTGATTGTTAACCTGGTTATGGTTAGTTTTTCCAGTTATAGCTCACTACTGCTTCTGGGAGTCCCCGAACTGATCTCAAGGGGCGTATCCCACCAGAAGACAGGAAGTGAAGAATCAGTTTCTGCCTCCCTGCAAATGGGGTGGGAAACACCCATCAAGATGTCCTCCTTATCTCAGAGGAGAAGGACCCCTCACGGTGAGTATCCACTGGTCCGTTCCATAAGGTTGCCAGGTCTGGGCTGGAAAATACCTGGAGACTTTGGTGGTGGATTCAGAGGGGGGTGAGGTTAGGGGAGGGGAGGGGCCTCCACATGGTACAATGCCATAGAGTCCACCCCTCAAAGCAGCCATTTTCTCCAGGGGAGCTGATCTCTGTCAGCTGGAGATCAGCTGTAAAAGTGGGAGGTCCCCAGGCCCCACCTGGAAGCTGGCAACCCTAGTGTTCTGTGCTTCAAAAAGATCTATCCTCTGGCAGTCCACATTTTGAGACTTATATAATTATGCAAAACAAGCCAATTTGCATAATTGTACCATTGTTGCATGGAGGATTGAGGCTCCTTCAGTGCCCGGGGGAGGGGGGGGGGAGATCTGCTAGCTGCTTTGGAAGGCGATTTCTTTCAGCAGGGCTAGATAATCTCTCCAGCGTGCGTGCAGCAGGTATCTATTCTGTCTTCCCCGGCTGCATCCTTGGTAACGTGAGCACGTGAGGGAATTTTTCAGGACTGCAAATTACCAGCCGGAGCTGTGGTTTCAATCAAGTCTTTTGTTTCCAGCAGAGAGAAACAAGGCCCCAAAGGGTTCCGCATTTGAAAGCATTTTTTAAAAGGGCGTGCTGTTTTTCACCTGGATTTGAAATTCTGTGTGTGGGCTGGCAGCCTTTCTCTCCCGGTAAAAGCGGCTGATGAGGGAGAAACAGGCTGTTTTTCACAGTCCTGGTGAAGGGAATGGAAGGGCTGAGGGGGAACGGCTGGGCCAGTCAGCCATGGCTGGTTCAGGTGAGAAGGATGGGGAAGTGAGAGAAGAGTTTTAGGGACCACCTTTGGGACCACCTAAATATGGGGAAGGCACCTTTGGTGTCGGGGGCACGTTGGCCTTGTGTCACCCAGGCCAGCGCTGAAGAAAGATACCCGCAGAACCAGTGAGGAGCTGGGAGGCTTCCATGCTGTGGCCTCTGTTTCCATGTTGTGGGGTCACTGGACATTTTCAAGCAGAGGTTGGACGACCATCTCTCAGGTATGTTGTAGGGCTATCTTTCGGCTATGCTCCTGCAGAGTGCAGGGGGTTGGACTAGATGACCTGCAAGGTCCCTTCCAGCTCTAACATTCTATGATTCTTTGGAGGTTTCCAAACAGAGGCTAGAAGGCCATCTGACAGCAGTGCTGATTGTGTGGACTTGTATACAAAGAGACTTCCGGACATGAATCATAAATAAGAGAATGAGCTGAGGAATCGGATACCAAAGAACAATTTATCTCTAGGAATATTAAAGTCACAATCAAAATCAGTAATGCACAATATAGACAGTAAGTCAATGTAATTAATACATAGTATAGTTTACAGAATATCAAATTATCAACACAGAATGAAGATTCCAGATTAATACTTCGTTTCGTGCAGCCACTTCTTCAGGAGTATATTACATCATGTTGTTGTTGTGTCTCTGTGCTTCTTTTTGTAGTAATACATCAATACTATAATTGTTCACTTCACTAAGATGAGGAGGGCCAGATCAGCCCTTGGCCCCAGGGATCATGGAGGGTTTTCATTATCTTCTGGATGTGGAACAGCAGTCACTGCGGGTGGGGGGGGGAGGTATTTGTGGATTTCCTGCACTGTGCAGCGGGTTGGACTGGATGACCCATAGAGTTGGACCCTTCTATGATTCTATGATCTCCCCTTCCCCTGGCTCCGGGCTATCTAGTACGTGTCATGAGGGCCTTGGGGAGTCAGAAGGACACTGGGCTGGATCCAGACTATACCCTTCTGCTCACGCGAGGCATTTCCATCAGTGGAACAGAACGTTCTGCCTTCCCCTCCTACTGCGGCCCACTGATCACCCCAAAATGCCACTCGGGGGGGGGGGATGGGGGAACCACAGAAACAGCACAAGAGACAAACTGGGTCCTCTAGCAGGCAGAAAGAATTGGTGGGAATGATCCTGCATATTCTGTTAGCAGGGAAATTAATCTGGATCCAACCCACTAAATTTTAAGCGGTCAGGGCATCACCCTAACATTTACTATATTTAGATGCAAAACAAGGTCGTGTGCCCCCCCCCCCCCCGAGATAGGGCATTGAAGAAAGGGAGGTGGGTCATTGTAAAGTAATGTATGTTACCATTATGTCCAAATAACAAAAATCTTTTTGGGTATAACATTTTGCGGGGGGGGGGGGGGGAGATGTCTTACATTCAGGGTTATCTTCCTTTCAAGCAAATACAGTATATTTTAAAGGGGCGTATGTATGTATTTATTTTTGGCCATTTTTTAATCTTTGCAAGCAGTAGAGAGCATTGGAAAGCATTTAAGTGTTTTCTGCCCAACTAGCAGGAATCTTGGTATATCCAGGTGGGTGGCCACGTTGGTCTGAAGCAACAGAACAAAGTTTGAGCCCTGTGGCACCTTTAAGCAGAAGAGATTGGATTTATATCCTGTCCTTCACTCGGAATCTCCTTTCCCTTCCCCTCCCCACAACAGACACCCTGTGAGTTAGGTGGGGCTGAGAGAGCTCTTTTGATTACTGCTTTTGAGAGAACAGCTCCGGGAGAACTTGTGACTGACCCAAGGTCACACCAGCAGCAGCTGCATGTGGAGGAGTGGGGAATCAAACCCGGTTCTCCCAGATTAGCGTCCACACTTCTAACCTCCTCACCAAACTTTTAAGACCAACAATGTTTTATTCTGAGTATAAGCTTTTGTGTGCATGAATAAATAAAGCTTTGTTGGTCTTAAAGGTGCCACTGGATTCAACATTTCTTCTAGTAGGAATCTTGTTTAGCCTCCTCTCAGGGCTTCTGAGACTTCACTGGGGCATGGTTCACATACATTCAAGCATACCTTTGTGTAGCTTGGGGTGGGGTTAGAACCGTGTTCTGTCTGCCTCCCTTTTAGAGCTCAGTTAAGATTCTCAGGAGTGATTTCTTGCTCTTCTCGCTGCATAGACAGAGCCTCAGCTTTGCAGAAGAACCCAGGGTCTGTGTTTTCTGTGTATTCAAGAGACTCGTTTGTATGTCCCTTCTCCAGGTGTCCTGGTTGAGGCCTTTACAGCTCTGAGCTTCAAAGTGCTCAGTTACCCCTTCCTAGTTGTGGAGTCCCTGTCACACAAACTCTGTGAAGTGGCCCGAATGAAGCAACTCAAGGACTACGACTGCTTCGTCTGCATCGTGATCAGCCGAGGGAGCCACAAGGAGATCTTCTGTACCGACCGCCACTTGCCCGGCTACCCTCTGGAGGAGGTGAAGAAGTCCTTCACCGGCGACAAATGCATGGCTCTCTTAGGGAAACCGAAGCTCTTCTTTGTCCAGAACTATGTCGAACCAGGACATCGGCAGGAGCCCAGCAGCTTAGTGGAGGCAGACGGAGATCTCGTGTTTGCGATCCCCCAGGTAGCTGACATTCTCTGGAGTCAGAGCACGGTGGATGCGTCAGCCCTAGAGCGGTGGCCGAACTTGACCTCCTACTACCTGTCCACGCTTGCGGAGCTCGTGATCGAGACGCGCAAAAGGTAGAGATGGCTTCTTTAAAAGTTAAACAAACAAAACATGGTTCTCGGAAAGGACATCGCAGAGTTGGAAAAAGTACAGAAGAGGGCAACCAAAATGATGAAAGGTTGGAGCATCTCCCCTACGAGGAAAGACTGAATAGTCTGGGATTTTTCAGTTTAGGAAGGAGTCGACTAAGAGGGGGACATAATAGAAGCTTATAAAAGCGTGGGATGGTGAAAATGGACAGAGAGAACTCCCCCCCCCCTCCCAAAATACTAGAACTTGAGGGCATCAGATGAAGCTGATTGGCAGTAGTTCCAGGATGGACAAAAGGAAATACTTCTTTCCATAAAGAGTGATTAAAATGTGGAATCCGCTGCCGGAGGATGTAGTGATGGCCACAGGAATCAACAACTTAAAAAGGAGATTAGACTGAGATTCATAGAGGATAAGTCTATTGATGGCTACTAGCCATGGTGACAGAGGGGAACCTCCACATTCAGAGGCACTAATCCTCTCAATCCCAGAGCCAGGAGGCAACATCAGGGGAAGGCCTCGGCAGCTCTGTGCCCTATTGCTGGCCCTCCAGAGGAACTGGTTGGCTACTGTATGAGACAGGATGCTAGACTAGATGGACCACTGGTCTGATCCAACAGGGTTCTTCTGATGTTCTTAGGAAGACCTCGGCCTCTATGCCCTGTTGTTGGCCCTCCAGAGGAACTGATTGGCCACTGTGTGAGACAGGATGCTGGACTAGATGGACCACTGGTCTGATCCAGCAGGGCTCTTCATATTGGACTGGGCTGTGCATATGTTGCAGTCCCACAAAAGAGAGAAACAGCGCAGAATGTGGGACTGAGTGAACCATTCAGCTTCCTAGGAAACGGAACAGTTGCTTTTTTAAAATAAAACCCCCCACGGTTCTAGTCCTTGTGCCTGCAAAGATACCGTTTATATAGAACTGGTTTCCAAAAATCTCAGAAGCCATTGGGGGTGGATGGCTGAGGTTTTTGGTGCTATGCAATGCTTCTTTATTCCTCCCCGTAACCAACAAAAGCGGAATAAATTCTGTAGATTATTTTACAGTTCAGCTTTTCTTGGTACAGGATTTATTTTTTTAAATGAAAACATGGAGTACAAAGGCCGGAAGCTGATTCATAGTTGCATGGCTTGCTCCCTCTAAGCTGTGGAGTCTTGTGAGCAAAAATTCTACTTTGTGAGCCCCTGGCATTAAAGTTGTGAGTGAGCGATCTGGCTACTGCATAAATCAGTCTGCTCTGGAGCCATCCTTCCTAAGACAAAAATCTGTGAGCCAGAGGCTAAAAAACTGTGAGCTAGCTCACACTAACTCAGCTTAGAGGGAACACTGCTTGGGACCAGCATACCTGAAGGACCACTTACTCCCTTATAGGCCTACCTGGCCACTGCTATCATCTTTGGAGGCTCTGCTTCAGCTGTCTCCGCCTTCTGAGATTAGTCATGTGACAACCCGGGAGAGGGCCTTCTCAGTGGTGGCACCGGAACTCTGGAACTCTCTTCCCAGAGAGACCTGCCCCTCTCCTTCTTTTGCCATCTTCCGCCAGTGGGTGCAGTTCTTTTGTTTCGTCTGGCATGCCCTCAGTGCCCCCTCTTTCCTGCCTTATGTTTTAATATCTGTTTTTATGCTGCTGATTGTGTGTTTTTGCTTTGCGTTTAGCTGTTTTAATGACATGTTTCTCTTCGGTTTCGAAAGGTTTTTGAGATGTCTTTTTATTACGTATGTTCTTAATCTGGTGGCCACCTTGGTGGGCCTGATGAGGGCAGAAAGGCAGGCTGGAAATAAATAATAAATAAGGATGTGGGCAGGCCTGTAGCCGGGATTTTGTAGCTTGTGGGGCAGAATTTTTTTTCCTGGTGGGGCTGTCATTTTTTGCCATTATTTTTCTGTCTGTACAGAACAATCTGTGCCCCTTTTTCTCGTCCTGATCTTGCAGTAGATTTTCACAAATGCAAAACCCATTTGGCAGATATGGGGGGGGGGGGATGAGACAGGAAAGGAAACCTAGAATTGATGTCCTCCCCATTTCTTTCCTCCTTGCTCTCCCTGGCCCCTTCCCTAGAACAATCTGCGATCCTTTCATCTTTTTTGCGTTAAGTCCTCAGTGTATTTAACCTCTCCCCAAGCCGCAAGATACCCAAATGTCTTGTCTTCCAAGACTGAAATGACTTACTCGACAGTAAACCCTCCCAGGATCCAGCTGCAAGGCTTTTCTCTACATTGAGGACTTATACAAAAGAGATTAAAGGATCACAGCTAGTTCTAGGGAAGGGACCCACGGGGCGGTCCCTTTAAGAAAGGGGGCAGAGCCCCGAATAGCCCCACTGTAGCCACAGGCCATGGTAGGGGCTTCTCTGGCCCCTTGCACAAGCAGAGGAGTGTCCCAGTTGTACATCTCACTTTATGGAAGCTAACAGTATAGCATTGCACATTGTGGGGTCTCGAGTTTTGCCCCCCACTTGCCATGCAGACACACTGTGGCCGTAGGGCTCCCCATTCCAGTTCTGGGATGGAAAGATCTTTAGGGATCCCCAAGATCCTTTCTGTTCCCTTAGCTGAGAACCAGAAAACTCTTTGCATCCGTGATCCAGCGGCTGGGTCTTAGCGGTTTTAAGCGTTTTTCTGTTTTATACGGCAGAAAATGCAGAGAGCAATGCTGAGCTGGAGGACGTGAGGAACGAGACGCTCTTGGCCTCAGATGATGAGCTCTTTTAACACTAGGTGTGTTTACTTGGGTGGAAGTCCTGTAGTAATCCATGGGTCGGAAGCCTCTCTTAACAAATCAGCAGGCAGCCTTGAATGGGAAAGCTCAGACCTGGTGGTGGAAAGTTTGTCAGGTCACCGCTGACTGATGGTGGACCCCCTCTTGGGGTCTACAGGTCAAGAGACGAAAATAGGTGGTTTGCCCATTGCCTTTCTCTGCACAGTGACCCTGGACTTCCACGGTGGTCTCCCATCCAGGCCTGTAGCCTGGGTTTTGTGGCTTGTGGGGCGATTTCTTCCCCCTGATGGGGGTGTAGATATTTGCCATTATTTTTCTGTCTGTACACAGCCTTCTTTTTAAAAGGGGCGGGCCTTGCCAGTTAGTGTAGCGATTAAGTGTGCAAACTCTGATCTGGGGAAACCAGGTTTGATTCCCCACTCCTACACTTGCATCTGCTGGATGACCTTGGGCAAGCTGTAGTACTGTCAGAGCTGTTCTGGAAAAAGAACGGCTTCTGTCAGAGCTCTCTCAACCCCACCTACCTCACGGGGTGTCTGTTGTGGGGAGGGGAAGGGAAAGGAGATTGTAAGCTGCTCTGAGACTCCCTTGGGTAGTGAAGGGTGGGGTATAAAGCCAATCTCCTCCTCCTCCTCCTCCTCCTCCTTCTCTCACAGATCTTCCGCTCAGCCCACCCTTCCATCCTCTCACCTTTCGGGGTTTCCAGCTGTGGCTCTTTCCCACTCACACCCACACTCCTTCGCCCTCCCCCACCTTCCTCTCAGCAACAACAGCCGCTTCTCCAAAGAGCTTGCTCTGTCTCCGCTCTCCACCCAGCGGAATCCGACAGCAAGCTAGCCAGTCCCTTCCGCAAACATAAAGCAGCATTTTGGGAGATGCCATTTTCCCCTCCAAGCGGGGAAGAGAGGGGGACAAGACCGGAGAGGCAGGCAGGGAGAAACGTTTTTGAAAGAATTTAAAAAGCATTTTCAGAAGGAAATCTTGTGGGGCTGTGCCTTAAAGGAAGGGGGCGGAGCCCCGAGTAGCCCCAGTCATAGCTATGGGCCAGCTCCCATCCAATGCTTGGCTTCTGAGATCTGACGAGATCGGGCTAGCCTGGGCCGTCGAGGTCACAACAAAGCTCCTATACCCAGTTGTTAAAAAAAAGATTTTTGCCGAGCTCGGAGCTGCCAGGCCGGAGATTAGGAACGGATGTCTTGGAGATTTAGCCTCTCGCTGTGTTACATACCTGTAGAAGATGGTCACGCTCTTTGTTTTCCCTCCTCCCTGTTTCTTACAGGAAGTTGTCTCTGGTGGATATTCTTCTGGAGCTGAACAACAGAGTTTACGAGAGGAACACACATCACCCTACGGAACAGCACTCGCTCCTCTTAAAGCACACCCTGAGGAAAAAGCTCTACCTGTCACGAAGCTAGAGTTTAAAAAACCACAGCTCACACATACACACACCCCACGGTATACCAACTGCATGTATATACCTGTTGAGTTGTAAACCATAAATGACAAGACTTTTGGTTCCAAGCACAGGTGGGTTGTTCAAATGCTACTCTCTCTTTCTTTGTCTCTGTAAACAAGAAAATAAAGAGTCGAGTCACAGGAGATAAAAAAAAGAGCCACGGCCAATGGTGCAACATTAGATAAAATATATATTTTATTAGTTAAATTTGCAAAAATTCCCTACGCGTTTCACTCACAGGTTTCGTCAGGATATCTGGTTGTCTTGCAGCCGTTCTTCAAAAAGAATAAAAGATCAGTAGGCCCAATCTTTTACTTTTTTTTTTTTAAGACCAACAAAGTTTTATTCTGGGTACAAGCTTTTGTTTTGTTTTGTAGTTCTGGGGCGAGTGTAAAGCAGGCGTGTAGGGGGAGCAGTGAGGGGGCTTCCTGTATGGGCCACCCCCGGAACCAGGTCTCTCGTCGTCTTGCCAGGCGATTTCCTCTCAGTTTATTGCACAAAGCTCAGTCCAAGGATCCAGCCCTGTGCAGGTTTAATCAGATGAAAGTGCCTACTTCCAATTTTTTTGCTTCTGAAATAAGTTTGGCTAAAGCGGGGCTCAGAAAATTCACAATTCTTTTTAAAGTGGCTCTCCTGCCCTTCTGTTCTGCATTAAAAATACACATTTTTATGTCCCAAAAGGGCTTTTGCATGTTTCCAGCCTGATCCTGCAACTGCAGCAGATCTTATGTTAGTGTTGGACGCCAGTTCCCATTTCACTTGCTAGAAAACCCCTACATAATGAAATGGAATGCTGTTGGTGCCCTGTGAAAATTGCCCCCCCTCCCCGGGGTTGGTATTTATTCTGAATATTGGCTTGTGGGTTAGGCTGTGGGTGAGATATCTTTTTAGGATGCCAGCAAGGGCCAAACTAATATCCTGTCTTCTGATTCCTTTCTACTGTGCGGTTTCCTCAGTTGAAAGTGTAGGGTGATACTCTTTATGAATAAATAAAATGTCACAAAATAGTGTTTCAGTGATCACCCCGGGTTCTTGTCAGTCTTCTAGTGACTTGTGATCACGTAATAAGTTGCTTACTAAACAGCTTTGATGTTAGCCAACATTAAAAGGCTCGACTTAACCTTTTCCTGGTTTTGCAATTAAGTTCATAGAATCATAGAACCACAGAGTTGGAAGGGGCCCTTGAGGCCATCTAGTCCAACCCCCTGCTCAATGCAGGATTAGCCTAGAGCATCCCTGACAAGATGACTTGCCTTGTGGTATTTTTTTTAAAGATCAATTTTACTGAAAAACACAAAAATGTACTTGTCCCTGGCCCTCAGTGGTTTCCCAGTGAGTGGAAGGATCCACCAGTCGTATTCTAGGATCCATGTTATGTTATGAAATAGGTTACAAGAGACCACAGTGAGGTCTGAGGCAATTTTATTTTGAGTGGGTGACAGAAAGTAATGATGTTTTGGTATCACTCATCGATGAGATTTACTTCCTCTTTCAATCAGAAGTTTTTCATTTTGTGTTCTGTGCTCTGAATAATTGGATTAGAAATTGATAAATGTAGTATTTACGCATATAAACCTGCAGCCTCAATTTGTCTCAGGGTCATGCAGGGTAGGGAGGAGGGAGTTCAGCCTCCACTTGGTTTCTCTACTTGAACCTAGGTTTCCTGCTTCATTAGTATTTTTAGCACAAGGTAGTATATAAAGACTGGGAAGGGAAACACTTCTTTTACTATCTTTGGCCGGAAGAGTACCAGCTCCTCCTTTCTCCTCCACTACAGCTACAACTCCCCCACTGCCTAGAAATATAAAGAACTCGGACTGGGAAGGAAAAGGCCGCTTCTTGCCATAACTTTCAGATTGTCAACCTTTTTAAAAAAAAATTGTTTCCATTTTTAACTTTTGTGTCTCATAGATTTTTTGTCTCTGTGTATGTTTTTCCTTTGTTGGTGGTGGTGTACTGTTCTCCCATTCTGTTTTTATGGTAATGGGGGTGTGAGCAAGGTATGTTTTGACGTATTAGAATTTTAAGTTACTATAATCTTTTTAGATTTGTACACCATTGATGTTTGTAACCCACCTTTAGCCCTGTATTCCTGGAGAAAAGCGTCATATAAATTTGCTAAAGAAAAAATATATATATATATATATATATACATATATATATATAAATTGAAAGGGGGACACACTGTGTTTTTTAAAGGCCACATCTGTTCTTTAAAATGCTGACAGATTAGGAAGCTGGCTATTCCCTTATTATGTACTTCTGTCAGCAGATGAGACACACAAAGGGAAAATTCAGACAGAGTATCTCTATGCATACTGGAGGGAAGATGTTTAAAGATCCTTTTGCCTGTGTCTTAGAGTGAGCAAGCCTGCAACCATGTACATATTTAGAAGGGCCCCCCGCTGAATTGAAAAGGGGCTTGCTGCTGTATGAGTTATGCAGGCTTTTACAGTGTCATTTGAAGCGCACAACAATGTAATTCCAGCAGAATTAATAGTCCTTACCTCTTAGTAGGTTTGCCAGCCTCCAGGTAGTGGCTGGAGATCTCTTGGAATTAACATCTCATCTCCAGGGGATAGAGATCAGTTCCCTTGGAGAAAATAGACACTTTGGAAGGTGGATTCCATGGGATTATACCCCATTGAAGTCCCTCTTCTCCAAACCCTGCTTTCCTAAGGCTGCACCCCCTCCAAATCTCCAGGTATTTCCCAACCCGGAGCTGGCAACTGTACCTCTTGAGTTTAGGAGTGCACTGTTTGGGGGGTCTAATCGTCAGATGGTATGACTATTCTCCACAGATTTAGTAGGCCTCATGAATCAGGAAACTTGCCAAGGAGTGGACTGAATTGTTCCTAAGGACCTTCTCCCATATGTTCAGGGTCCACAAGTGTCATTCTCAGTGGAACTGGGTGCTCTGAAGCAGCCGGGTTGATAGGGAGAGCAATTAATTTTGAACCAAATCCAGTTGAACAAACAGTAGAGTTCATTTTAAGGCCACGATGATGGCGAAGCTCACCTTGCTACCAGTGTTCCCTCTAAGCTGAATTAATGTGAGCTAGCTCACAGTTTTTAAGCTTCTGGCTCACACATTTTTGTCTTAGCTCAGGAAGGATGGCTCCAGAGCAAACTGATTCATGCAGCAGCCAAATCGCTCGCTCACGACTTTAATGCCAGCAGCTCACAAAGTAGAATTTTGGCTCACAAGACTCCACAGCTTAGAGGGAGCATTGCTTGCCACTGTTGTATCCATGCAGTATCGACCAGTTACATTTTGAATTGTGAGAGGCCTGTTGTGTGTCTAGGTTCCAGGGATGAGTAGCAAATATATCAGAAATTGGCTGCGATCAATGTGCCGATCACTTTGCAGATAAAATAGCTTGAATCTAATCCCACTTGGATACCACATAATCTAAATATGTTTTGAATGTACATGGAGCGTCCATTAGTCAGGCTTCTGTGAGTTTGTTTTTCCAGTTGGTACAGCCTAAAGATGTGGATGTTTGAAGCATTTAAGGCCTAGCTCTTGTTTATTGAATCCTTGCCTTTTGTGGTTAAGTGAGATCTGCTGTGGGAGAGCTGGCTTCATGGGTGACTAATACCAAAAAGTGTGGGTCACCCAGGGGAAGTAATCTCATACTCCACAGGCTGGGCCTTCCCTAGGGTTGGCAGCCCCCAGGTGGGAGACCCCAACAGCCACGACCCAACATGATGTACCCAACGAGATGATGTCACACGGAAGCAACGTCGTCATGCTGGGGATCTTGTGTGGCGACACTGGGATTTTGGGCACAACTATGTAACCATAGAGTTGCCCAAAATACCAGGTCGCTGCCGTGCGACATCCCCAGCACGATGATGTCAGTTCTGTGTGATTTCATCACATCAGGGACATCGTGTGTGGTAACATCGCCCCACTCCCAGAGAGCTCCCTCCCACCCCTCTCTGGCGAGGAGGTAAGACCTGGCAACTGTAGTCTTCACCTCATGATATCTCCGTTTTTCCTCCCCTTTGCAGCCCCTGCAGCTTTTCCTCTCTGCTTTCTTTGTTTCCTCCCATCTACTTTTCTCATTTCCCCCTCACCTGCCACTTTTCTTCCAGTCCTTCCTTCCTTCCTTCCCTCCAGCAGCTGCTCCCTCTCCTTTCTTTCCAGCTCACATTTGACTCCATGTTTTAATTCCTCATCTTTTTTGTCTTTCCTGTCTGCTCTGTCCTCCTTTCCTCCTCAATTCAATTAAAGTTTCAAAAGGAAAATTTTTGGATCACATAATTGACATCTGTGGCATTCCAAGACGGCTGCCGATATCTCATGATGTAAATGACTAAACAAGAAATTAATAAATGGAGGCTATTGTACTATTGTACTCACATTATGAGTGGACAAGACTCACTGGAAAAGACAATGATGCTAAGAAAAGTTGAAGCCAGCAGGAAAAGAGGACACAACATGAGATGGATGGACTCAATAAAGGAAGCCATAGCCTTGAGTTTGCAAGACCTGTTAATGATAGGACATTTTGGAGGTAATTAATTGACAGGGTGCCATAATTCAGAAGTGACTTGACCAAAATGACATAATTCATACAATCTCACACAATCTTTTCAACCGTTTTTTTAAAAATTGATCCCCTTTTTTCAAAAATTAAAATTTTAGGTTTCTCCCAGATTTGTAGAAATGTCTCCCTTTTCTGTATCAGGCCCTCTAGCAACCGCTTATGCCCCAAAGATCCAGCCAAGAGAGGAGGAGCATCAGAAGTGGCCCCAGAAGTTTGGCTAGGGGGCAGAGACGGTGGCAACAACGAGGGTGGCCCCAGCAGGAACAACTCAGCTGCAGCAGGGGCAATTTCTGGTCAATACAAGTGAGCCAAGTATCAACCTCACTAAATAGTGACACACAAACATACCCGGTCCTTTCCAGAGAGTAACTGTCAGGCAGTTGTTTTCTGCTTGGTCACCTGGATTGACTTGCGGGGTTCCACAAAGTTTCATTTTGTCCCTAATTGTGTTTAATAGCTTCATGAGACCACTCTGGGAGAGATCATCTGGGGATCGGGAGGGACTTGTCATCAGTATGCAGAGGACACAACACCCACTTCAACCCTTTCCATCAAGATCCAGAGAAGATGTGGAGGTGCTTCACTAGTGCTTAAAGGCTGTGAGGGATTGGTTGAAGGTAAACAAAATGGAATTACCTCAGGACAAAATAGAGGTGCTGAGGCGTTCAATATACCAAGCAAGGTTGTATCCCCTCCCAAAGGAGTGAGCTCTCAGTTTTGGTAAGTTCCTGAATGCCTTGTTAATACTGGATTTTTATTGATGAGATTTAAACAAGCGGGAACTCTTGAGAGTCATGGCCAGGGAAATCCAGTTTGGTGCAGTGATTAGGAGCGCGGATTCTAATATGGGAGAGCCGAGTTTGATTCCCCCACTCCTCCACATGCAGCTGCTGGTGTGACCTTGGGTCGGTCAAAAGTTCTTTCAGGGCTGTTCTCTCAAGAGCAGTCCTCAAAAGAGCTCTCTCAGCCCCACCTACCCCACAGGGTATATGTTGTGGGGAGGGGAAGGGAAAGGGGATTGTAAACTGCTCTAAGACTCCTTTGGGTGGGGTATAAATCCAATATCTTCTTTCTCCTGCCCACCCAATGGCCCTTTTGCTCACTCCCAACTGCTTTTCTAGAGGCCCACTTCCTTCCTTTTTTTGCCACTCTAGGCTTTCTCTTGCTTTTCTTGCTCCCTGCCACTAATGCCTAGTCCTTTTCCTGGGCTCACCCAGCAATGGCATTTATCTCGCTGTCCCCACCGCCTCCTCCCTCCTGCCTTCACTCCCTCCCTCCCTGTTGCTTCTCTGTTAGTTGCTGTGCCTTCAGGCCTGCTCACTGCTGTGTCTCTCTGCCTGGCTTCGCTGAGTGTGGCTCTGTCAGCAGCTCACCCAGCCTCCCCGCCACTTCCCCCTTTTCCTCCCTTCATCTCAATATGCCTGTCTGTCACGCCTGCCAGCTGCTCCCACTGGTCTGAGTCTTCATAAGTGTGCTAAGCAACCCTCAGAACGACGGCTAAATCTTAGATCACCTCTGGCGTATTAATATTGTCTTTTTGAAAAACTGCTGCCATCTCTTTATCCTTTGGGGGTTTTGTGCAAACTTGGGAGCTGTCCTGGGTTTGTAGAAACACCCCCTTCGAATCTGTACCTGGCCCCAGTGCAGAGGTTTTTCAATCCACACCGTAGGTCCGGGTTCAGCATTAGATATATGATTTTACATTATAATGCCACACACATTTCCCTTGCATTTAATGGCCTTTTGACCTTGCTAACTTTTTATTCCATCACCATACACACGGAGCGATGTATATTTGTGCACACCAGCTGACGATACACCTTGTGGACAGCTGTCCCTGTGGAGGGTGGGGGGCTCTTCCACCATTAGTCACTGAAGAGTCAACCCAACAGAAGAGTCAACAGCCTGAAGGCATTACTGATGATCAGCCAGCACAGACACCTCACAGGAGAGGGTGTGGCTAGGGTTGCCAGCTCTGAGTTGGGAAATTCCTGGCTACTTGGCGGTTGGAATCGAGAAAATGAAACAACCCCCTCGGACAAACTGATAAGTCAATAATGTTAGCCGCCCGGAGCCAGCTTTGGCTGGGGGGTAGAAATATTGAGGAATAAATAAATATAAATAAATTACTTATGAATTTTTTTTGGGATTTGTTCATGTACACACTTGAAACTGAGTTGTCACATTGGACTTATTTTAAATTCAGGGACATATCAACCAATACGTTACACAACGTAAATCTAAATGGAATATAATTGCACACAAATAATGAGCCCAGGTAGAATACAGAACCCTGTAAGGTTCCTATGCCCAATACAATTCTCCATCAATACATTTCCAGTGGAGAATGTCGATTACAGTCCGACCAAAATAGTCTCCAGCCTCAGGGCAGCCTGCTTGATGGGTTTACAGTTGAAATGGTGATTTTCACTTCTACTACTACTACTACTAATTTCTCCTCGTCTTCGTTCTCCGTGCGTCTTTCCGCACACCTCCGCAGAATAACCACGCCCTCTGCACCCGGGACAGTTAAAGAAAGTCATGAAAAGCTCCTGCCCCGCCCAGACAATTATGAAACCATCTCCCAACCCAAGATTTCAGATAATCAGAAAACTTCTTTCCCTCCCAAAAACTTCAGATGCTCAGAAAACCTCTCTCCCTCCCAAAATTTCAGATACTTAGAAAACTGGTCTCCCTTCCAGACCTTCAGATACCCAGAAAACTTGTCTCCTCCCCCCCCCCCCCCCAAACGGAAGCCAGTGGGCCTGCCCACCGTTATCAAGCTGCCGAGTGGGTGGAGCGGGCGGGTTAGGGTTTTTAAGCTCGCGCCCTCCTCTTGCGCACTAGGAAATGCGAAGTGGTCCTTTGAGAGTTCCTCTGGAGTTCCTCTCCTGGGTCGGAGGGAAGCAGCGACTCCTGCTTCCTCGGAGCACTCTGGGTTTTTGAAACATCGCGTCTTGTCTCTTTCTTTGAATGAATTAGAAGAAAGAAGGACCCACCCTTTCGGTAAGTTCGAACGCGGGCGTTCCAGAGGTGGCCTTCTTTGCAGCGAACCTGGGAGAGATCCGCGTTTGCTAATGCCCAGGCGCATTTGCTTGGCTTTTCCAAAGAAGGTGATTGGCACCCGCTTTCCAGGAAATCCACTCGTTTACTTTCTTCCTTACCCTGCCCCCGCAACACGCACGCCCCGTCCCCCGCCGTGTATGTGACAAAAGCGAAACTACTTGGAGAAGTTGGCGTGAACTGCAGGAAAGTTGTCATACTGGCCCAGTGCGCGCCCTTCAGGGAAAGGGGAATTGTGCAGAAAGGGATGGAGGCCAGGGGCTTGGGGTGTTTGGAAAAGAAGGCCAAAAAAAGTAAAGGGGTGTGTGTTTCAATGCTCCCTCTAAGCTGTGGAGTCCTGTGAGCCAAAATTCTACTTTGTGAGCTGCCGGCATTAAAGTTGTGAGCAAGCGATCTGGCTGCTGCATACATTAGTTAGCTCTGGAGCCAGCCTTCCTGAGCTACAGCAAAAATGTGTGAGCCGGAGGCTAAAAAACGGTGAGCTAGCTCACACCGACTCAGCTTAGAAGGGAGTGCTGGTTGAGATGAAGCGTGGCCTTTTGCGACTGAGCGCCGCGATCTGATCCCGATCTGGGATCTAGGTTGATCCTAGATTCAGGTGGATGGCCGGGTCGGCCTGAATCAACAGAGCAAAGTTTTGTTTTTTGGGGGGGAGGGGGGAGTGTGCCTGCACACGAAGGTGTACGCCGAGAATTAAACTTTGCTGGTCTTAAAGTTGTCCCTGGGCTCAGAACTTGTGTGGTTGATCCTGGGTGCCGTCAGTGGATGAAATCCTAATACTAAGGGGGGGGGGGGGGAGATGAACCAGGAACTGGGCTGCTGCAGGCACCATTTTATCACGTGTTCACCTGAGGTGTCTGTATGGCAGGGGAGATAAGCTCTTGTAAGATGGCTGGCAACTCCCCTTCTGCAGGCCTTACAAGCCCTTGCATCAGAAAGTAGGGTTTTTTTTTTAAAGGTATAAGTTGTTTTTAAAATTGTGATGGACCCTTATGCCTGCCACGCCTTTTTTAAATCAGGCCAACCCGAACGAGACCCACTTTGGGCGTGTTTGAGAGGCGGGCGTGAATGCCGCTTCTAAGATGGCATTTGCTATCTGCAGGGTTTACAGCTACTTAGTTGCATCAGAAAGTGGTTTTTAAAATACATATATATGGATGATGTTTTGAGGATATGGGGTTGACCAAGGCTGCCTTTCGAGTCAAACCGAACTATTGATGGGATCAAACAGATTAACTGAGTAAAAGAATTTTAGAATTTTGATCAAGGTGGGTGGCCATGTTTGTCTGCAGCAGCAGAAAAGAGCGAGAGTCCGGTAGTGCCTTAAAGACTAACAAAATCTGTGGGAGGGGAAGAACTTTCATGAGTCACTGTGAGTGCTGTGAAAGTGGAGGGACAGTTGATGTGCCATCGCATGGGGATTCCTACAGACTGCATTTCTCCTTCGTATTTAAACTTGATCATTTCTCCTCCGCCCAAACATAGGCCTGGGTCACTACTTTTGCCTTGCCCACACCTCAGTGTAATCTGGCCTTGTTCTACGTTCTGGGTCCACCCAGTTTAGTCCCAAGCATCTTTTTGGCCGACCGATCATTTTAATTTATTTCCTTTATTTATATCTCGCCTTTCTCCCCAATGGGGACCCAGAGCAGTACACATTCTCTTCCCTTCCGTTGAGAGCCAGTTTGGTGTAGTGGTTAAGAGTGTGGACTCTAATCTGGGAGAACTGGTTTTGATTCCCCACTCCTCCACTTGCACCGACTGATGTGACCTTGGGTCAGTCACAAGTTCTCTCAGAGCTGTTCTCTCAAGGGCAGTTCTCTCAGAGCTCCCTCAGCCCCACCAACCTCACAGGGTGACTGTTGTGGGGAGGGGAAGGGAAAGGGGATTGTAAACCACTCTGAGACTCCTTCGGATATTGAAGGGCACAGTATAAATCCAATCTCTTCTCTTCTTTATCCTCACAACAACCCTGTGAGGTAGGTTAGGCTGAGGGTATGCAACTGGCTGAAGGTCACCCCAGCGGGTTTCCATGGCAGGGTGGGGATTCAGACTAGGGGTGTGAATGTTAGAATGCTAGAATGCTTTCTTTCCCTCTGGTAGGCCCTACAGATTTCCCTGTCAATTTCACTCCCCCCCCCCAAGCTGGGAGTGAAATTGACAAGGGAAAGCCTGGCTCTCTGTCTTCCCTTCTCTAGCTGACAGATTGTAGCTGGAGAAGGGCAGGCAGGGAACCTAGGCATGTTTACAATGCCTGTCTTTCCCACCCCGACAGTGGGGAGGAAAAGAAAGGTGTTTAAATATGGGCCCCGCCCACTTCCCTGGGCTTCTTCACAATTCAGAAGCTGGGGTTTCCCAGCTCCGAGTCAAACACTTTAACCACTCTGTCACACTGGCTATCATGAAGAGATCCTTGTACTCGGTGGTATACTTACAGCCTATGGCTGTGGTGTGTGAAGATCCTAACAACTGGTGTTATAAGAGGGAAGGATCAGAAGAATACTTCAAAATTTTTGATTTTGCTGTGGGCCAGCATTGTGGCACGTGAGCCAAAATTATGTGATTTCTGAATCTTTAAACTCTCTTACAAGTTCAGCAGGCAGGATGAAGTGTTGTTGGTGGAAGCTGATAGCTGTTTCTCTGACAGGAAGGGGACAAAACTGATAGGAAATCTTGAGTGTATGCCTTCGTTCCTCTTCTGTGGCTTTTCAGTCAGGAAAGCAAAATCATAGCAGAGATTTGCTTTTACTCCTCCACATCTCCCAACTAAGTAGAGAGAAGAGAGGATTGGATTTATACCCCACCCTTCACTGTCTCAGAGCGGTTTACAATCTCCTTTCCCTGCCCCTCCCCTCCCCACAACAGACACCCTGTGAGGTAGGTGGGGCTGAGAGAGCTCTTTTGAGGACTGCTCTTGAGAGAACAGCTCTGAAATAACTTGTGACTGACCCAAGGTCACACCAGCAGCCACATGTGGAGGACTGGGAAATCAAACCCGGTTCTCCCAGATTAGAGTCCATGTTCCTAACCACTACACCAAACCACTACACCCAAGTATTAACATCAGAATGTACAAACGTTTATCCTCCAGGATGCCAAATATAATCAGGCCATAACCTTACAATAATTCTATCAATATAAATGTGAGGTTAAGCTGATTCCTTTTGTATATGAATACATCCAGATGTCTTCATCTAAGGTTTTCTTCAAGTCCTTTTTCCCGTTAACGGGGGGAAAAAACCCTTTATTGCCCTTTGGCATTGTATCAAATAACAGATTTAATCCTGAAAATTATTTTAGATGTTTAAAAAGAACGAAAAATCGTCATAGCAGAGATACAGTGAAGTATCGATGGAAGAAAGGTCGTGTCAACAGATACAGCCAAAAATATGCAGAAACAGTTGCTGCTGGTCTTGACTAAAAAATTACAGGCGATGCTTTCTGCAAGCCAGAAACAGGGCTGGCTTGTTTTCTTAGCTAAATGGGCCAAATAGGGAGTCCAGAGACTCAGAACAGAATGACCTTGCAGAAGAACAAAGAACAGAAGAGTAACGGACTAATATGGCCTCAGGTAGATTAGAAACAGTACAGTTAATAGATATAATACATATCTGGGCCCAGGTACGGGAGGTACCTGAGCATCCAACTAAATACAGAAGTGATGGTTTAGTTCAGAAATGGGATCTTTGGGTTGGGGGGTCTAACAGATAGTGATATGACTGGTGGACCTCCTGAGGGCACCTGGTATTTTTGGCCACTGTGTGACAGAGTGTTGGACTGATGGGCCATTGGCCTGATCCAACATTGGCTTCTCTTATGTTCTTAGGTATGCAGAACCTATTTGTTTAATATTCCTCTGTTGTGATGAAGACTAGCAAGAATGAACTCAACTTTTTAAGAAGATATTGGAAGATATTTTGAAAAGATACTTGAGTATAGATAACTTTGTATGAAGGTATAGAATAATTCATTAGCACAGGTGACACGACAAGCTACTGTTAGAATGTGATCTTGAAAACCTATGAATACAGAAACTGAATTGATCTGGATGCTCCGTGCCTGTAACCTGCTTATTTTTGGTTAAAAAAAAAACAGTAGGCTCAAGTAATCTCTCCTTTAGTTATCTCTGTAACATAATTGGATGGCAGTACTGTAAATTATAGGGCCACGGTGGCTCAGTGGTTAAGATGCTGAACTGCAGGCTGGAAGGTGGGTAGCTTGGCAGTTTGAGACCTGAGTGCCACATGATGGAGTGAAGTCCCGTCTCCGGCCCCAGCTCCTGCCAACCTAGCAATTCAAAAGCGAGAAACTGCAAGTAGATAAATAGGTACCGCTTTGGTGGGAAGGTAACAGCATTCCGTGCGCCTCGGTGTTTAGTCATGCTGGCCACATGACCACGGGAGAAGTCTTTGGACAGCGCTGGCTCTTCGGCTTGGAAATGGAGATGAGCACCACCCCTTAGAGTCAGATTTGACTGGCTTTCAAGCAAGGGAAACCTTTACCTATGTATGTTTCTGGGGGTTTTTTACAATAAATTTTAGTAGATACAATACTTTGACATGGTAACATTCAAACACAATACATATGGAATATAACTTGTTAGCGTTACAATATCTCAAATGATTTCCCTTCATTAAAAACATACAACAATGAAATTTAATACAGTGTTACAATCAACATTGCAGTACTCCACAGTCAAGAAGTGTGAGTTGTATAGCTATGTTAGCCAGACGTTGAGGTTGTACAATGTCAGTCACTATCTGTCATGTCTATAGGTTGGGAGTTACATCCTTACCATAACGACAGTTCATCTATTACTTTGGGTATATTGTATTGCTTTGTAAGGTATTCTAGAGTGTGATACCAAGTACCTATGTATGTTTTGATAAAATGGAGGCAAGAGTCCCTCGAAACATTTTTCCATGTGTACTATCCCAAAGCTATGTTGAGGCGTATCTGTTGCCAGGAGATGAATGATCTGGTATAGGAAACCTGACTAGACATCTGGAGCTTCTTAAGTGCACTGCTCTGTCTGAATCAGACCTAACCAGAGTCATCCAGGTTCATAAGACTGGCCTTCTCCCATCCCGTACGTGACTAAAAAAAGGGAAAGAATTGGCAGGTGAAACTGTCCCTGGCGGGCTGAGTCAGAGGTAGAAATTCACTGACTGAACATCTGCTTATCACGGGCCTGATAGAGGCCCTGGCAGGGATTGTTAGAAATTCTTCATCTCCACCCTTTGCATTAGATCAGGCTGCTCTGGGTGGAGGGTTTGAGAGCACCAAGATTGGTTGTCCGGGAAGCCTAGATAGGCAAACCGCTTTTATTCTTGGCTTGTGGTGTGTTCAAGAACTGACTCCATCTCCCTGTGAAACGTAGTTATTGTGGGAGCAGGCACCATCCCCGCTCCTGATTCCATGCCTGGGTTTCTTAGTACTTCTTCCTTTAAAAGGGAAAAAGTTAGATCTTTTAAATATTTCTCCTCATTCTATTAAGTGGATTTACGTACTAGGTATGTGTGACAGAAGCAAGAAACGGTGGTTTGCTTCTTTAAACTCTGCCACTTGGTTGTATTTCGTCAGTTATTGTGAAGCCCCAAAAGACAAAAGCGTCTATACTAAGGGGTTCCTTTGGTACCCGCTGACACCTTGTCTGGCTTCCACCAAGTGCTTTGAGAAAGTGGGCGGGGCCAAATAAAATATCATTTATTGGTAGCTGCCACCACAGTGTTGGTTTTATGCTTTCTCTCCTTTTCCCAGTATATATGTTTTACATTAATCCTTTTCTCCCCTGCAGTTGTGCTTCCTCTGTGTGGGCAGGTGCGTGTGTATGTGGTTCTGCCTTCTGAAGAAGAAGAGATTGGATTTATACTTCGCCCTTCACTACCTGAAGGAGTCTCAGAGCAGTTTACAATCTCCTTTCCCTTCCCCTCCCCACAACAGACAACCTGTGAGGTAGGTGGGGCTGAGAGAGCTCTTTCCAGAACTGTCCTTGAGAGAGCAGCCCTGACAGAACTATAGCTTGCCCAAGGTCATTCAGCAGCTGCAAGTGGAGGAGTGGGGAATCAAACCTGTTTCTCCCAGATTAGAGTCCAGGCACGTAACCACTGCACCAAACTGGCTCTTCTGTTACAGCCATTTTGTAGCTTCACTTCCCATGGCAGCCATTTTGTGGTTGTACCCACTACCCTGTGTCAGAATTCCAAAGTTGCCCTCTGGCTCAGAAAGGTTGGGGAACCAGTTATCTATGCTGTAAATAACTTGTTTGTTGGCTAGGAATCACCCATCTCCTATTGACTAAGGCACCATGGAATGTTGGGGTGTCTGGAACATTCTAGAAGGACACAGGTAGCATGGAATTTTCACAGGTATTCTCATCTGAGGGGAGTGAGAGGTGACTCAGGGCAGGAACTAAAACCTCTTTCTGGCTCTAGGGAGGGAAATTTGTGCTGGCAAGGTGGATAGTTGAGTGAGAAGAAGTCCCAGGAGGCAAGGAACCTTCAGAAGAAGGGTCTTAGGGACAGGGTTGCTAGATGAAAGGGCCACCAGCAGTGTGAAGTAAGACAGAAAGGAGGAGGTATAGCTGAAGTAGACAAGAGGCCTGAGGAAACTAAAGGCAGTGAAGATAGGGAACTGAGGGAAAGGGGACGGGGTGAAAGGGTCTGAGGTCTGCAGAAGGTCTGCAGGTCTGCAGCTGTATATTGTTGGCAGGGCAGTAGACACAGGCAGTAGACACAGGAAAGGGGGCGGGGAGAAAGGGTCTGAGGTCTGCAGAAGCTGTATATTGTTGGCAGGGCAGTAGACACAGGAGTGTAAGAGAGAAAAGGTTGCTAAGCTGGGAGCCCAGCTGGGTGCAGGAAGTAAGGCAGACTTGGAAGTGAAGACAAAATGTAAAAACATTGGCTGATGGAGATTCAGCGCTAGAAAAAGAAAGGGACCACAGGCAGAGCAGTGTTATGGCCAAACTGCAAACAGGTTTCAGATGCTGCCCTTTTCCACCAGGCCTTCTGTGCCTATAAACACTTTGATGACTGTAAAGACTGGCTCAGGGCCAGGACAGTCCAATCTCACAGGTCCCTCAAATTTACACAAACATGTCTCTTTGAGTCCAATTCAGGCAGCTGTTAGACACACACAACACAAGTTGTAAAAAATGCAACTAATATTTATTAAAACAAAAATTTAAAAAACCATCAAAATTCAGTCAGGATACAGTTGTTAGGCTCTTTGCACAAAGTAAACAAATAAACTTCTATGAACTAACTAATACTTTAAAGCTCTCTTCTTTAGCCTGGTAATCCATAACTTTTAGACCTAGACGAAACATCATTCCTTATTTACCATCTCCACACATTTGCCATTCTGACAGGCTAAGACCCAAGCGAAAGGTGGTTGTCCCATTGCCTAACAACTTTGTAAAGTTATAGGGGCGAAACACACCATCACCCCACAACTACAACCAATTGGAGTATTCCTTTAATTAGCACAACTAACACCAATTGGAGTATTCCTTTAATAGGCGTTTCTGATCATACAAAATCTCCCACCTGAATCTAACTCCTCACTTCTCAGAATGGAGCTGACCTTGCACAGAGATAAGAAACGCCTAAAGGCCCACAGGTGTTACCACTACTGTTCTATAAGAAAGCAAGTTCCTAATTATTAACCCTTACTGACCATGGAAAAGGGGCGTGGAATTAGCTGTTCCTTACAAGGGCTGACTGAAAAGTTACGGTAGAAAAGAGCAAGAGTCCAGTAGCACCTTAAAAGTCTTTGTTAAACACTTTTGGTAGGATATGAGCTTTTGTGAGTCACTGCCTATTTCTTCAGAAGTATCTGAAGAAGTGAGCAGTGACTCACAAAAGCTCAAGAGTTAGAGTCTAGTAGCACCTTAAAGACTGACAGAATTTGTGGCAGGGGATAAGCTTTTGTGAGTCACAAAAGCTTGTTGTCCCCTACCACAAATTTTGTCACTTTTTAAGGTGCTACTGGACTCTTAACTCATTTCTACTTCTACAGACAGACTAACACAGCTACCCATCTTGAAACGTTACGGTATAGCGTTTCCTGTCTTTGTCACAGGCAGAACCCTTGCAGGGCCTATGAACTGGGGGTGGAAGCTGTGGTCAGGCAAATAGGCACTGGGCTTTCCCCTGCTTCCTGATCATTTCTGTTGGGGTCCGACCCAAGTTTTAAAAAGGGGAGTTTTTCCTGCCAGGAAAAGAACATGACGTGAGAATCGTCACCTTGCTAATTTCTTAATGCTGTTAGAGGTGCAAGTGGAAGAGGCCCAGAAAGAGATGGAATTAGGACTGCTGGCTAGGCAGAAGAGTCAACATGGAGGGAAGCAGGGATATATCTTTGAGAGATCCCTAGCAGGGATGCTGTGCCACATTCCGCTTCTCCTGTCGTGGTGGTGGAAAATGCTGTCAAATCACAGCCAATTTACGGCAACCCTGTCGGGTTTTCTCCTGGTGCAGTTCTTTGTAACTTTCCCATCTACAGGGACCCTCTCAAGAGCTAGCTGGAGAAACCTTCAGGAGCTGAGGTGAATTTCACAGAGGGCTTGGACCACTTGACTGAATCTTTGATGCAGAGAGGAAGGGAAGGCAAACCCTGAGCTGGGTTGGGCCTCTACTGTTCCGGCCACGCGACAGAGACCTGCGTGGTAGACAGCAGCTCCAGTGTGGTGTTGTAAATAGTGTTGGACTAGGATTGGAGATACTCAGGTTCAAGCTTCCCTCCCCCGCCATGAAGTTTGCTGTATGACTTTGGGCCAGTCTCTCAGGGGGTTGTCGTGAGGGTGAAAAGGGAGAGGGAGAACCATTTGTGTTGCCCTGAGCTCTTTAGAAGGAGGACGGAATAAGAATGGACTGGATCAGTAGGCTGGGCGTCGACACCTGTTCTCTGTTTCTGATGGCCATTCTGTTCTCTGAGGAAGTACAGGTGGTGTCACTGCTGATGGTCAGGGGCAAGCTGATGCCTTGCCGACTACAGCTAGCAACAGACCCACACATGCACAAGTGAACTGGAAGTGAAGGTTCATCAGTGAGTTTTGGAAGCTCTTAAGAACTCTAGGCTTCCTCAAGCTACAGAAACAAGATCCCTTGCCAAATGTAGTCATTGCAAGACACGCTGTATGGGAGTTCGTACTCTGGACATTCCTTGGAACTAGAACTTTTTTCCTGGGGAAATGCACTGGAATTGAGTTCCGGAACCTCTTCAACAAAATCCTTTTTAAAAACGCTGAAAAGTTCATGAGGTTTCAGTATATAGATTGAAAACTTCATTTCCCTCTTGAGAGTTCCAGGACCTCTTCCCCCGCCCCCCCCCCCCCAAAAAAAGCCCTGAAAGTTTGGTTGTTAAAGTGGAACCAAACTGGAAGCACCACTGTCATGAGAGGTACCCTGCAGGAGCTGTTCTAGAATGTTCTGGGATGTGTCCTGAGGAAAACATTGGGTACTGAATACACTTTTGTGCAATTTCTGTAAAAGGGTAAGGAACAAAGTGGCCCCAAATGGATTTGATTACCGTATTTTTCGCTCCATAAGACGCACCTGACCATAAAACGCACCTAGCTCTGCTCGGTGCCGTGGCTTGGGAAAGGTGGGGGGGGTTTAAGATGCACACACTTTTCCCTCCACTTTTTTGGGGAGAAAAAGTGAGTCTTATGGAGCAAAAAATACAGTAGTTCTTTTCAACCGTCACCGGTCTGACTCCAGTATGATGTTCTGCTGAATTCAAATTGGTAGTGGCAACACTGACTCCATTTCTACTGGGCAGATGTTTAAAGCTCTTGGGATTGGGGGAATCATTTTTTATTTTATTTTATTTTATTTTTTGGGATTTTTATCCCGCCCTCCCCGCAAGCAGGCTCATTCCCAGTAGCGTGGACATTCTTTCTTTTGCCACCACTTTATTCTTTAATTTATTTATTTATTTATTTATTGCAATATTTCATGAATCCAGGTCCAATTTTTTTTACACATTTACACATCCACCACGTATGAAAAAAGGAACCAACAGTTTGTTTACATTTCCAGCATTCATTTGACATATTTGGATACCATTCTGCTAAATTCTCGGGTGTCATATACCATCTATAAAACGTCTTGTAAATATTCTCTTTACACGCCATATATTTTGTAAATTTTATATTTGTTTTCCACACTCTCAGCCATTGCTCTAGTTGAATATTATATCCTATATTTTGTGCCCATTTAGTCATAGCAGTTTTTACTATTTCATCCTGCATTCTCATTTCTAATAATAGTGTACAGAATGCTTTTATGTATTTAACATCATTTGCCAACGATATTTTATCTAGCCTGTTTGATTTCTCAGCAAAGCCGATTGGTTTATCTTTCACATATCTGGAGTCAAGTTGTACTCATTCCCACCAGGTTAAATTAATGCCCTGTTCTTGTAATGTATCTTGCAATTTCAGAGAGTTATCTTTTTGCAAAAGTTCTTCATATCTCCAAAGTTGTTCTTTAGTAATAACTGTGGGATTTTTTTTCCTTTTCTTTCAGTAGTCTAAGGTCCGTGCCATTATGGACAAGGGTGATAGCGTAAAGTTTTGCCAGAAGCTTCTGATGGTTGCAGAAGGCTTGGGAAGGGAAGATGTGGAGAACCTCAAATTTCTCTGCAAGGACTTCATCCCCTTTGGTAAGCTGGAAGCAATGACATCAGTACTTGACATCTTCCAGTTCCTCATAAGAAGCGACAGAGTAGAACCGGAGGATCCTTTTCTCATCGCGGAGCTTCTCTACATGATTAACCGTATTGATCTGCTGCGCAAAATTCACTATACCAAAGGGATGGTTGAAAAAAATCAGCCTCTGAAAGGGCAGGTGTCGGAATTCCGGTAAGTCTTTCAGATCTGGATATTCATTCTGCTTGAAATAATGTTGACTGATAGTGATAGATGTCGTTGTTTTCCTTAATGATGTGTTTTTATGTAAGGAAGCAAACGACAGCAGAGCTTGTGTTCAGATCTGCAGAGGTCTAGATTGGGGGGGGGGGGGGCACCTGAGGAGGTCAGGGAGATTTGGATACTTCTCACATTCCTCAAACTGCATAAGTCAGGATTGTACAGGGAATAAGGCTGTAGTATAACAATAATGCTAGGAAAAGTTGAAGGCAGTAGGAAAAGATTCAACATGAGATGGATTGATTTGATGAATGACTCAATAAAGCCAGTTTGGTGTAGCAGTTAGGAGCATGGACTGGGAGAACCGGGTTTGATTCCTCACTCCTCCACATGCAGCTGCTGGTGTGACCTTGGGTCAGTCATAAGTTCTCTCGGAGCTGTTCTCTCACAGGCAGTTCTCGAAAGAGCTCTCTCCGCCCCAGCTACCTCACAGGGTGTCTGCTGTGGGGAGGGGAAGGGAAAGAGAGTGTAAGCCGCTCTGAGACTTCTTCAGGTAGTAAAGGGAGGGGTACAAATCCAGTCTCCTCCTCCTCTTCTTCCATTTCCTCTTCTCCTCCTTATGTTTGCAAGACCTGAGCAAGGCTATTAATGTTACAATGTTATGAAGGTCTAATTCATAGGGTTGACATGAGCTTGGAAGTGACTTGGCAGCATAACGCACATAACAGCATAGAGGAATTTTTTAATAAGTAAACATGACTGTAGTGAGTCTGTTCCACTCTTCATAGTATGTATTAGCTTACTCTTATTACATGACTCTTGACTTCGGTAATTCCATTCTTTTTTGCCTTGCTTTTACTTTTTTACATTTGTTACGGCTCAGGTGGGGTGTCACCTGATCCACCACTCTGGATTTAGGATCCCTTGAGAAGGCCGAGAGCGCCCTCCCAAGACCTTCAGACCTCAGAGCCAGTTTGGTGTGGTGGTTAAGTGCGTGGACTCTAATCTGGGAGAACCGGGTTTGATTCCCCACTCCTCCACTTGCACCTGCTGGATGACCTTGGGCAAGCCGTAGTTCTGGCACAGATGCTATTGAAAATGGGCAGTTCCTGTCAGAGCTCTCTCAGCCCCACCTACCTCACAGGGTGTGTGTTGTGGGGAGGGGAAGGGAAAGGAGTTTGTAAGCCACTCTGAGACTTCTTTGGATAGTGAAGGGCGGGGTATGAATCCAATCTCTTCTCTTCTTATTTGGCTGAATAATAGGCATGAGGGCCAGGCAGAGTGAACAACAAATAAAAGGTTTATTTTTACAGGAGGTCAGCCCAATATGGGAAAACAGAAAGAAACCAAATGCCCTAACGCGTCTAGACTTACTGTCCCTAGCTCACTGTCTCAGGTGGGCCTCAGACTGCTCTCCCTTCCTCTCTGGGTGAGGGTCTCTCCCAGCAGCAGCAGCCTTCCCCCTGGCCCTGCTCTCTTGGAAGAAAGACCAGCTCTTCTTCCGTACCAGTTCTTTTATTATAAATCCCCTTTCTCTGTGATTGGCTATAATTGGCACCAAAACCTCTCGGGGATTTCTGGGAGTTGTAGGCCGGGCCTCCTCCCATTGCTACTCAGGCTCCCTGGGCCTGCTAGGCCTTTACTGGCACAGCCTAGATCATGACAGTGTTGTTTCTAATTTTTGTGATCCTCATCCTTTTGCATCTTTCATTGGATGTCTCAAATGGTTTGATTGCCTTGTCTTACACTGTGTAATCCGCCTCCGGTCTTAGCACGAAAGGCAGGCTAACAAGAAAGCAAATCGAAATAAGTAAGATATGCAGTGTGTATACCGTATAATAGCTAGCTCAACTCTCGAGACTTGTCACACAGACAGATGCTGTATGGATTGTCGGGAGAGTTTACAGAGGATAATCTCAAGAGTGTTATGTTCCTTCTAAACGAGCGTCTTCCAAAGAGGCACCTCAAGGCGGTAAGTGAGGCACAACGGCTAAAAAAGAATTCCTTGGTATAATGAACATAAAAGGAGTTTTGTGGCACTTTTTAACTCATTTTTATTACAGTACAAGTGATCCATAGACTAGAGTTCATGTTATGAGATGCATGTAGCTGTCAGCTAAGGCTGCCATCTCTCCCGCCCGGGAGGCGTCATCCTGAATCCTTCTATGTTGTCTTGTTGGAATGCTGAGTTGCGTTTCCTCCGCAGCTGCCTTATCACTTGCTGCCTAGCTCTGACCTTGATGTCTGGTCTTGTCTCTTCCCTTGGGAACCTGTTGCAGTTATTTTAGGCACTTTTTTAGATTGCTTTGATTGGTTTGGGTTGGCGGGCTTTTGCATTGAATTCTGTGTAACTTGTTTCCTCCTGGGGACCCTTCACCATTACTGACACAGAACGTGTGCAGATGACCTACTCCTTTCTCAATAAACTACTTCTAGTTAAGTAACGTAGTTGGGGCTGATTCTGTGGGACTCTGACAGAGTGTCAGTAATCCCTGCGCTTCCCGCACCTTTGTCTCGTACCCAACGATGGACCACAAGAACCAGGGCAGAGTACCCATTACTATGGGAGTGGAGACCTCAGTAACGAACAAGGAGGTGAAGGTGAATCCTACAGCGGTGATGACCATGACGTATCTGCGGTACCCAAGGGATCCCCATTTGTGGGCAAAGTTTTCAACTACCCCACAAGAGATTTGGACAGCCACCCCCAGAGCATCGATGCTGACCCGCTATGATTCCCAGCCGGCCTGAGGGGCGTCCTCCAGGTCAGGGGCCGGGGGAGACAACATGTGGTCCCAGATGGAACAGCGGTTTGCAGATTTCCAGGAGACTATGAGAGAAGAGGTGGCTGAAATGTTACTGGACATTCTGAGGTTGGTGGCTACATTGATCCAGCACGAGCTCCAACTGCAACTGCTTGCCGCACCAGGGACTCCACCTCTTGGGCAGCAAGTGGTGCCAGCCAGCCCCCCGGTGCAGCCTCCACCCGCACAGGTGCCCATGCCGGTGCGTGGATTGGCGGGTCCTGCAAGGCCGGGACTACCAGCTGTACTTGGGCAGGAACATCCTAAAAAAATCTTTCTTTCTTTCTTTCTTTCTTTCTTTCTTTCTTTCTTTCTTTCTTCCTTCCTTCCTTCCTTCCTTCCTTCCTTCCTTCCTTTCTTTCTCCCGCCCTCCTCGCCGTGCGGCAGGCTTAGGGTGGCTAACAACAGCCATTATGGCAACAATACATTCCTTAAAATAGTTAAAAGTTTAAACAGGCATAAAAACATATCCTAACACATAGATGGCGTATCTTCAGTACAAACTATCAAAGCAGCATCAAGGTGTATCCTCGTGTCTGATCAGACACTGGCAGACAAAAATCGGGCCAGGGCCGGGTGTAAATACTGTGGGCGGCCCCTATTTGAAAGCCTGGCAGAAGAGCTCCCGTCTTACAGGCCCTGCGGAATTGTAATAGATCCCACAGGGCCTTGATGTTATCTGGGAGCTCATTCCACCAGTAAGGGGCCGCCACAGAGAATGCCCTGGCCCTTGTAGCTGCCAAGCGGGCCTCCTTCGGCTCTGGGATGGTCAGGCGGTTTTCGATAGGACTTTCGATAGGAATCCAGACAAACTGTCCTTCTTCATGCTGCAGACGCAGAAATTCCTGCAGGATTGGAGCCACCTGTTCACAGATGAGGGACAATGAATAGACTATATCGGTTCCAAGATGCAAGACTGAGGAGCTGACTGGTATGTGAGCCTGCACAACCTGAACGGACTGGAGCTACGCACTGTGGAAGATTTCATGTCGGCGCTGAGGCAACAATACCCGATGGGGGGAGAGAAGGCCCACAATGCCATTTGTGCCTTGACGCAAGGGACTCACTCAGTGCATGAGTACTCGGACGAATTCAGGATGTATGCAGCTAAGATTTTCCTTGTAGATAAGGACTGGAAAACCATCTTAACAGTTGCTAAATCTTTAGCTGTGGTGATTGCCTGTAAGAGGGTTGGATTTTGACCTGCAAGAGTTTTGAGTCAGAAGATCAGTAGTATAAGAAGAGGAATAGAGCTTTTAGGGCCCAATTTCAGTCTCCTTGCTAAGAAATTAACAACTGGGATTTTGGGGTGCATGAACATGAGAGAGAGACCTCTGCCAGAGACAGATATTCCAGAGACATACCGCTGAACAACAGAGTTGGCGTCTGCAGTAGTGAAATGGTGCCATGGTGATGTGGTTCATGACACAGTGGGTGGGCCACAGAAAAGTGATGAGGGCGGCCCATGGTACCGTCACGTGTCATAGGATTGCCAAGGGATGTGCAGCCCGGATCCTCATTTGTGACTTGTCGCATGCGCAGAAATGGTTGCCATACCAGAAGGGAAGAAGTCATCGTGGTTTCACCACTGCTGTGAGAGAGTAAATTGGCCAGTCCTCTGAACACTTGGACCCTTCAACTGGAAGAGTTCACACAACATCTCAGAATCTCTATGGAAATCAAGGGTGATGATCAGTGCTCATGAAATTGCTGAGCAGTCGGGTTAGAACCGATAAAAGGAAGTACTTCTTCACCCAAAGAGCGATTAACACATGGAATTCACTGCCACAGGAGGTGGTGGCAGCTACAAGCATGGACAGCTTCAAGAGGGAATTGGATAAACATATGGAGCAGAGGTCCATCAGTGGCTATTAGCCACAAGGTATAGATAGGAACTCTTGGTCTGGAGCAAGTGACGCTCTGTATTCTTGGTGCTTGGGGGGGAGGGAACAGTGGGAGGGCTTCTAGTGTCCTGGCCTCACTGCTGGACCTCCTGATGTCACTTGGTATTTTTGGCCACAGTGTGACACGGACTGTTAGACTGGATGGGCCATTGGCCTGATCCAACATTGACTTCTCTTATGTTCTTATGTAATGTTCTCTCTAAGCTGTGAAGTCTTGGTGAGCAAAAATTCTACATTTGTGAGCTGCTGGCATTAAAGTTGTGAGTGAGCGATTTGGCTACTGCATAAATTAGTTTGCTCTGGAACCATCCTTCCTGAGCTAAGACAAAAATGTGTGAGCCGGAGGCTAAAAAACTGTGAACTAGCTCACACTAACTCAGCTTAGAGGGAACACAGGTGATAATTGAACACCTGAGATTTCCAGCACTTTAAATTTAGCATACATGAGAAAAGTCTGAAACTGCAGAATTAGAGACTGAATTGAGGACTGAGAAATGTGTGTTGGTTTTAAGAGGAATTTCATCACTTTGATGAAAACAAAGCCTACAAGAGAGCTTGACAGACGATGTGGGAAGATTGGTTGAAGAGGTGTAAGCAAAGGCCTAAATATCACATTCCATTTCTTTCTTAGTCTGGTGTCGAACTACTGACTGCCTTAGAGAGGAATGGCCTCCTATCTGAGGACAACCTATGCTTGTTGGAAGAGCTGTGCAACGAAGTATCACCAGACTTGCAGAGCAGAATTAACGAATACAAAGTGAAAAGAGGTGTGTGTAACTTTCTGTAGTCCCTGTGCCCTCAAATTCAGCAAAACAATCATGTCTACAGTTGCATGCCTTACACAGAAATGTATCCGCGTATCTTGTTGTCTAAGCTTCTCTGACATTTGGCCACCCTACAAAGAACTGGAAATCCTGTACTTTATTTGTATTTATTTCATTTATAAGCTAACTTTCTCTGCCCAGTGGGGGCACCCAAAGGGCTAACACCACTTCTCTGCAGCGTCTGGACAAACCCTTGTCAGAGATGCTCCAGGCTGATCCTGCATTGAGCAGGAGGTTGGACTAGATGGCCTTTAGGGCCCCTTCCGACGCTGTGGTTCTTCTCCTGTCCTCTATTTCAGCCTCACACCCAGTCTGAGGGAGGCTAGGCTGAGAGAAGAGAGAGTGACTTGGTGTCTGGTTCTCACACTGGCTCTTACTCCCTTTCTCTAAGGGATAACAGGGGCTAAAGATATCCTGAATCACTCGATCCCAATTTTATCTTGATTTTACTCCTGTGCTGTAACACCTCAGTTGTGAGATGTTTTTAAGTGTGCTTTTCGCGTCTTTAGTGGAGAGCACTTTGTAAGTAGTACTGAATAACCAGCTTATTTGGCAGCAGGATGTTGTTCATGTTCAGTAGAACGGTCGTCATGGCCAAGCATGGGAGTTGACTCATTCTATGAGAAAATAGCATCCAGAACCACTGGGTTTACTGGAATAGTGTGCTGGCTCTAAGCCACAAGAACAAATGGCCCTGCCTGACTCATATCTGGTTGCCACTCCTTCCTCATCCCGATGGGTGCAGCATGGCCAGGATAACCCCTGTGTCTCCCCGACTGTCTGGCAGATTTTTCCCGCCAAATCTTCAGTTCCCCTCAGTGACTGAGTCACCCTAAAGTAGTGTGTATATCTTTTCTATGGATATAAACTTGAAACTGTGTCCCACCCTTTGTTTAGATATTGGTTTAGGCTTTAGACCCAGTACAGGAAGTTGAGGGAAAGGCAGGAGCTGTCATATTTTATAAACCCTTGTGAAATGGCGCTTGAGGCATAATAAAGATTTTATTAAACTGGCAGGAAATATATGAGTATTAGGAACAGTCAAGGTTTTGACATTGCTGAGATAAAAACTTTCTAATATATACAGAGCTGAATTCTTAGAACATTCAAGAGAGTATTTTGTAGGTTTGTTTCTAGGTTTTCTAGTTCTGTCTTTGAGAGGTACTTTTGTTGAGTATATTTCAGCTCTGACAGTTTATTATTAATGTTTCTTCTGAAGGACAACGTTTGCTTAATGTTTCTAGATTTCTTCCTTCAGAGTTCTAGGTTTCCCTTTAGATATTACAGCTTTTCACTAACTCTTGAGGTGTCTGGGTTTCTCCCCTTGATCACAGACCAGGGTTCTCTTCCCAACCCCTTTCACTGGCATGAAGTTATGCTCCTTGTCCCTAGGAAGCAATAACTATTTTGTAGGTAGTACAGAATTACCACTTATTTGGCAGCAGGATGTTGTTCAAGTTCAGTAGAACGGTCTTCATTGGCCAAGCATGGGAGTTGAGTCATTCTATGAGAAAATATCATCCAGAACCACTGGGTTTATTGGAATATTGTGCTGGTTCTAAACCACAAGAACAAATGGCCCTGCCCAAATCATATTTGGTTGCCACTGCCTTCCTCATCCCAATGGGTGCCGCATAGCCAGGATAATGGGTCTTTGAATAACACGTTTTCTCAAAATAGCTGTAGGTTAGGAGCCCAGATGAGGCTCAGACTTACCACTCTAATGACCTAGTTGTCTGCTTGGCCACCACAATTCATGACTCTTTGAGGTGGTGTTCTCCAACAACAGATACTTCTCAATTGGACACGAGGGTAATAGAAGGCACCATCAAGTTGGCAGCCAACTTATGGCGACCCCCGTAGGGTTTTCAAGGCAAGAGATGAACAGAGGTGGTTTGCCCTGGACTTCTTTGGTGGTCCCCATCCAAGTTCTAACCCGGGCTGACCCTGCTTAGCTTCTAAGATCTGATGAGATCGGGCTAGTCTGGGCCATCCAGGTCAGGGCCAGTTGGACTTACAGCTATTTGAAGTTGATAACCCAATGAAGGAGTCTTACATAGTCCTGCCTACTCCAACCAGCAGGGTGTCTCTCCAGGATCTCAAGCCAGTTCCCCACCATTCTTCCTGGTCTCCCTTTTTAAATTCTGTAGTATACTGGGTCTTTAATATGACACTACTTGAATGTGCTCTGTCACCGAGCTATGGCCTCTTTTGACTTTGGGTAGCAACATTTGAGACTGAATTCTAACCAAGCGGAAGCTTTTGTAGGCACCGACCCACTTCTTCAAGTACTGGAAACAGGTGCCTTTAAGCTAGTTGATACTGTGCCTGAAATCCTGGTGCAGGATGCTAAATTCCCTTGAGTGGACCGTCTGCAGAGTTCTCTGCTTCATCCCTTGAGCTAACTTCTTGAGCACTTGTATGTGCCACCATATTAGGATCATTAGGGGCTGCAGTGGCTCAGAGGTTAAGATGCTGAGCTGCAGACCAGAAGGTCGGTAGCTTGGCAGTTCAAGACCCGAGTGCTGCGTGATGGCGTGAGCTCCCTTCTCCAGCCCCAGCTCCTGCCAACCCAGCAGTTCGAAAGCAAGAAATTACAAGTAGATAAATAGGTACTACTCCGGTGGGAATGTAACAGTGTTCTGTGCGCCTTGGCATTTAGTCATGCTGGCCACATGACTACAGAGAAGTCTTCGGACAATATTGGCTCTCGAGCAAGGGAAACCTTTACCTTTACCTTTATTAGGATCATTATTCCAGGTCAGTCCTTTATCTGGTTTGGTTCTTTTTAGGCAAGAGAGAACTTGGATCCTAATTGGTTTTTTTTAATTGTCTGTCCTGTCTTAAGTGTCTCTGTCTGTTCAAGAAAGCAAAGAAAACACACTCTCTTCAGTTCAAGAATCACCTTTAGGAGGTGCTGGCCTGTTTGCTACTATCCAGGTAGGTTGTGGAGAAAGCGTCGTCTTCTGTTGTCTCTCTTGGACAGAATAGAACCTGTTCTTTTAGCATTTAACATAGAGTTAGTAGATACTGAGAGTTGTGGCGGCTGTGGGGGGGGGGGGAGTCTCTGTGGTAGGGTTTGCCTGGTCCCGTGGCGGGGAATGGGGAGGAAGGGAAGTCAGATCCAGGTTGGGAAACTCCTGAGGATTTGGGGATGGAGCCTGGGGAGCATGGAGACCTCAGTGGGGTACAGTGCCATAGAATCCACCCTCCAAAGCAGCCATTTTCTCCAGGGGATCCGATCTCTGCAGTCTGGAGATGAGCTATGATTCCAGGCGATCCCCAGGTCCTACCTGGAGGCTGGCATCCTTAGGTTCTGTGGCCAGTGCCTTCTGGTCTGAGGAATATCCAGTCCCCCACTCTGGCCTCTCCTATGGATTCTTTATGCCCCAACCGTCCACAATCAAATAAAAAGGGGGACACAAGCTTTAAATTAAAGATTGAGAGCATGTAAGCGATGTGCTCTCTGAAGGTGTCTTATCTGGAGACCTTATTAGACTAAGGCTGTATTTATATGTGAGATAGAGAGACTCCCTGCTTCCTAATTTTTTTGACTTGGCAGACAAGACATGTGGAGAGACACCCCCCCCCACCACCGTGGTTTGGGGATTTGGGGGACTCTCAAGAACAGCATGGAAATTGTGGCTCCCTCTTTGCCTGGTCTGAAGTGTCTTCTGCTTGCAGAAAAAGCACCTTTGGATGTAGCCCTGTGTGTGTAGGTGTGGACTGTGGAACAGCTTGTTCTTCTTTAAAGGGGTACAAAATTTGGTGCCACGATATCCACACACTAATCTATTTTACTGGAGCCCATTTCTTTATTTTATGACAGGATAGGCTCAGTTATCCCTTGTGGCTGTAGATCTCTTTCACAGTCCACTAAAGCTACACTTAGCTTTCACAATCCTTTTTCCCCCATTTCTTTCTTTCCAAAAATGGGGGGAAAGAACAAGGGAGAAAAAACCCTTAAAATCTATCAACTAAATAAGATTTTTTTAAAAACTAAATAAGATTTTTTAGAAAGAAAGAAAAAGATATACATAAAGACAGAAATAAAACAAGAGTAATGGTGGGTCTACACCTAAGATACTATAGTTTCAAACGATATAAAAATAAGTCCATATACAGTTGCTGTCTATAAGGTCCTCAATCCACCGGTTTTCCGGAGGTGGACTTTTTATTTTTCCAGTGTGGTAATATCAGTCTTTTTAGCTGTTTTAAGGGCATGGAGGGTCCATTTCTGTTGGCCGTCAGTTAGCCTCCAAGAGACGGGCCTCAAGGTTCTGTCAGAATTGTTTCCAGACCACAAGAGTTTGTGTTGTGTACAGAAATATCAATATGCAAGTTTGGTATGTACAGATTTAGAAAATTTCTATGCCCCCTCTCCAGGGAACTTGGTCAAGTAAAACATAAAATGCCATAAAAGTCGTGAAAAGCCAGCCAGAACGTAAACACAAAGTAGCCAGCTGAGGAGCTTAAAACAGGTCTCAAAACACTTGAGACTAGAAGCAAGCTAAAGAAGGATGAAAACATAAGAATATAAGAGAAGCCATGCTGTATCAGGCCCCTGGCCTGTCACACAGTGGCCAAAAATACCAGGTGCCATCACGAGGTCCACCAGCAGGGCTAGAACTTCAGAAGTCCACCATTGTGGCCCCCAAGCACCAAGAATACAGAGCATCACTTGCCCCAGACTGAGAGTTCCTATCTATGCCTTGTGGCTAATACCCACTCATGGACCTCTCCTCCATATGTTTATCCAGTCCCCTCTTGAAGCTGTCTGTGCTTATAAGAATATAAGATGGTAAACATCAACCCTTTTTATATTTTATATTTATTTAGAACATTTTGAAATGCCTTCTTCTCAGAGTCGTGCTTGAGGAAGCTGACAATTGAAAGCCACAGTATAAAAAGCGAGGAAAAAAACCCAAGCCATTAGACATAAGCTGCATCAAAACACCATAAAACAGAAGGAGACCATTAAAAAGCTGGTAGGATAAGACCTGTTAATTAAAAGCCTAGGTAAAAAAGTGCCTTTGAAAGCCTGGTTAAGAAAGAAACCTTTTAGCTTTAATGTTTAAAGATTATTTTAAATGCCTGAATACTCAGTTCTGGGAGGAGGAGGGATGAATGTCCATCAAGACTGGAATGGCTGCTGTGAACAATGGAAGTGAAACGAAACGGTGGGAGAGCTGGTCTAGATGTACTTGGAATAATTTGTAATCAAAGGCCCTTGGGTTGTTTCATTGTTGTTTTTTAAAAACATTTTTTATTGTTTTAAAATTCATAACAACAACAATACAAGCAAACAACAATTGAACAAGAACCAGTAAATGGTCTACTGAACAGTTGAGACTGATTGAAAGATATAACATCTCAGTCGTATACGAAGTACAAGCGATGTTACGTATAATGTAATACTTCATAGTGTTTGTGAGGAGCTGTATAAATTGGTAACAAATCTCCATTAAAAACAAACTCTAGGAAAGGAAGCCATTTTGACTGGAAATCAGAGCATTTAGATGGGTTACCAGAATAAGAGACCTTGTCAGAAATTTCATCCATGGCATAAAAATCCCAAACCTTAGAATGCCAATGTGATAAAGACAACATATTGGAACTCTGTTCCATCCATTAGTGATTACAACTTTTGCTGCAGTTAATAAGATAAAAATAAGCCCTTGGCAGATTTTTGGAATTTGGGAATCTCACCAAAGGTCCAACAGGATAAGTTCAAGGATTTGTTGAATCGGGTAACCAATGATATCCTTAATGGAAGAAATGATTTTTGACCAAAACTTTTAAACTGTTAAGCAGGACCACCAACAGTGGATATAGGTACCCCATTCCCCACAGCATCCTCCAGCATCAGGGGCCTTTGTTGAGCATCTTATCCCCCTTCCCCTGGGCAAATATCTTAATGGAGTGTTTGCAAATCAGATCTCACCCAATGGAAATCTGATTTTATGTTTGTTTTCCCTCCTAAACAGGAAGGATCTATCAAATACCCATCTGAGAGTCTTGGTAAGTCTTTGTTAAAAGTAGTAGCCATCTCTAGTGGTGGCCTTCCACATTTGTATATTCTGGTATTCTGGTATTCCTAATTTGTATCTCAAGGTATAACTGCTGCGTGTGAATCCTTCCTTTCTTTTGGAGCCATTCTGTGTATGTGGACATGAGGGTTGGAAGCTGGAAAGGTTAATATACATCTAGGGAGCAATGAACACTAAGCAGTCTTCCCCCAGAGTTGCTGAATTTCATTCTTAGCTTGGGATTCTGCTTAAACATAAAAGAGCATTAAGTATCAGAAATACTCGGGTTTCAGTGGATATTCAAAACGTGTGCATAGACTGGGAATGTCATTGACGCAGCTAGATTCGACTCCCAGGAGCACCTTTGAGACCAACAAAATTTTAGGGGTTTAAGCTTTCAAGGCTCAAAGCTCTGTTTGGCAGATATATCCTGGTGGTCAGCCATGTTGGTCTGAAGTAGGGATGCCAGCCTCCAGGTGGGGCCTGGGGATCTCCCGCTTTTACAACTGACCTCCAGCTGACAGAGAGCAGCTCCCCTGGAGAAAATGGCCACTTTGAAGGGTGGACTCTGTGGCATTGTACCAAGCTGAGGCCCCTGCCCTCCCCAAACCCCGCCTTCATGGATCCACCCCCAAAGTCTCCAGGTATTTTCCATCCCAGACCTGGCAACCCTAGTCTGAAGCAGCAGAACAAATTTAGAGTCCACTGGCACCTTTAAGACCAACAAAGGTTCATTCAAGATGTGAGCTTTCATGTGCATGCACACTTCTTCAAATACACTGGAAAAGAAGCTAGAGTTCAAACTTATAGGCAGGGGCTGAACAGCAAATTAACATGTAACATGATGAAGATGTTTTAAGATATGCAAGGACAAAACTAAATGACAAGCTAAGGTTATAAGGTCAACAGTGGTAAAGCAATAAATATGTCAAAATAAGACTTGAGACTCTCCATTCACTCCTCTCCGGTGTGGAGGTCAGATATATACCCTGAAAATCTTGTGGGTTTCAGAGGTAACACTGGACTCGAACCCAGCTCTTCTACTTCAGGCCAACATGGTTACCCTCTGAAGTTGTCTTAATTGATTCAACTTCCCCTTCTCAGCTGAGGTGGTAATTTGGTGAGGATCTTAGCAAGGTAGAACTCCATTTTGAAAGCTGGGGCAGGCACATGAGATCCGCAAATGTGACTGGTTGTTGGCATTTCCCAAGAGTCATTTGCACACCACAGTTAGCTTTGCTTCTGTTCCCAGAATCATTAGGAGGTTCTAATGTGATTTGAGAGAACTGCCAGTGCCATGATAGATTAAAGACTGCTGTGGGCCTCTACCCTGCCCTGGATGGCCCAGGCTAGCCCGATCTCATGAGATCTCAGAAGCTAAGCAGGGTCAGCCCTGGTTAGTTCTTGAATGGGAAGACTACCAAGAAGGTTGCTACGCAGAGAAGAAGAAGAAGAGTTGGATTTATACCCCACCCTTCACTCAGAGTCTAAGAATGGCTTACAATCTCCTTTCCTTCCCCTCCCTACAACAGACACCCTGTGAGGTAGGTGGGGCTGAGAGAGTTGCTCCTGAGAGAACAGCTCTGAGAGAACTGTGACTGACCCAAGGTCACCCAGCTGGCTGCATGTGGCAGAGTGGGGAGTCAAACCCAGTTCTCCAGAAGAGAGTTCACCGCTCTTATCCACTACAGCAAACTGGCTCCAAACAGGCAATGGCAAACCACCTCTGATTGTCTCTTGCCTTGAAAACCTTACAGGGTCACTATAAGTTGGCTGCATCTTGATGGCACTTTTCACGACAGGCATGATTTGAGAGAACTGCTGCGAAGCTCTAGATATGGGTCCTTCCAGGCACACATGGATGAGAGATGGAATCTCTTTATCAGGAGTTACTAGATAATTCAGTTACATCTGACTCAGAAATACACTCAATCCTCTGCTATTGCCCCACTTTGTATAAGCTGTATGTATGTATTTATTTATACATACATACATACATACATACATACTTTCGATTTCTAGGCCACCCTCCCCGCTATCGCAGGCCCAGAGCAGCTAACACAACTTGGTAACCCAAGATTCATAAATACAATAAATTAAGAACATAAGAATGTAAGAGAAGCCATGTTGGATCAGGCCAGTAGCCCACCCAGTCCAACACTCTTGTGTCACATAGTGGCAAAAACCCAGGTGCCATCAGGAGGTCCACCAGCGGGGCCAGAACTCCAGAAGCCCTCCCACTATGGGCCCCCCCTCAAGCACCAAGAATACAGAGCATCACTTGCCCCAGACAGAGTGTTCCATCTATACTTTGCGGCTAATAGCCACTGATGGACCCCTGCTCCATTGAGTCCGTCTTTGTTGTGTCATCTGATTATTTGTGTTTGTGTTTTTTTTAAAAAGGGTTCCTTAAGGTCTTGGTCTAAGGTGTGTGGGTGTCCCATCAAGTTGCAGCCAACTTACGGCAACCCCTAGTGGGGTTTTCAAGGCAAGAGACGTTCAAAGGTAGTCTGGCCATTGGCTGCCTCTCTGCAGCAACCCGGGTATTCCTCGGTGGTCTCCCATCCAAGTTCTAACCAGGATGCATATATATGCAGTTATGCATCTAAACACAGGTCCAAAGTTAGGGTTGCCATGTCCCCCCCCCGGCAGGAAATGGGGGGGTTGGGTTGCCAGATCTGGGTTGGGAAACTCCTGGACACTTGGGGGTAGCGCCTAGGGAGGACAGGGGTCTCAGCAGGCTACAATCAAGGCATCAAGGAGTCCAGCTTCCAAAGCATCCATTTTCTCCAGGGGAAAATGATCTCTGTAGTCAGGAGATGAGCTGTAATTTTGGGGGATCCCCAGGCCTCACCTGGAGGCTGGCATCCCTGTCCAAAATAGTGTTGACTTTACTGTTCTGTTTCATGGTGGGTTCTGGAAGTCATAAAATCCCAGCCTAGTTTCAGCAGGAGGCTAGTCTGACAGCCTATTTTAGGTCCTGCTTAGTAAAAGAATCCATAGTGATTCCCAGAATACAATTTTGTGTTCTGTTGAAAGAGGAGGGGGAGGTATTTGTGAATTTCCTGCATTGTGCAGGGGGCTGGACTAGATGACCCTGGAGATCCCTTCCCACTGTATGATTCTATGAAACCCAAGGGTTCTTTCTGGCAGTATGCTTCCTCCGAATAATGTCCGTAATTTAAGGTCATTTAGACGTTTGCTGTTAAGGTAGGCAGAGAACGTTAATGGCATGGATGTGATGATGTGACACTCGTTTTGTGTTTTGTTTTCTCTCTCGGAAGATTCTTACAGCAGCCTGCGGGAGCACACTGGCCACGTTCGTTCTCTCGGATCGAATCCAGGTCTGTCATAAGGTGTTCTGTGAGTGCTGGATTTCATTACTCTAAGCTGCCCTGCCTCTAAATGTGAAAGGAAAAACCGTTTGGAAGGGAGAGTTGAGAGAAGACTTAATAGAGGCATACATACCTGCCTGTGCAGGAGGAACAAACGCACAGCTTTGAGGAACCAGAGTGGCATGTGTTACCAATAATTTGGATGAGCCTAAGATGTGTGTGTGATGTTTGGAAAGGTTCTTTTTGGTATATGTTTCACTAGTGTCTTTGAGGAAATAACAGGAATATCTGTTCTACCGCAGTAATGGTTTTATGATCCGATATCTTGAAAGTGCGTCATTTGGCTCTAAGAATTATTGCAGTATTTTTGTTGTTATGGGAATTTGAACCCACAAAGCCACTTCATTATTGAGTCATGGTCCTTGGCGGGCCTGTAGCTACAGTGGGGCATTTTGAGGCCTGGCCCCTTCGCTTCCTGCCAAGGCCCCCTGACTTTCATGCAGCCCCCAGCCCCCCCCCCCCCGGCTCTCTGGGCCACCCAGAGGACTCCCAACTCCCTGGGCCACCTGGAGGACTCCCCATCACCACCCCTTCCCCAAACGTGGCTTACTTCCCTGTGTAGGCAAGCAGAGTGTGAACGCCGCAAAAGTGAGTTTCTAAAATTTTATTTTTATTTTATTTTTTATTTTGTGATGTCAGTGCCCCCCAAATTGTTTAAAGGACCCCTGAATTACGAAATCCTGACTATGGCTCTGGTCCTTGGTCTATCAAGATCAGTATTGTCTGCTCCAACTGGCAGCAGTTTTTGGCGTTACCTCTCCTCTTAACTGGAGATGCTGGGGACTGAACCCTGGGGCCTTCGGCATGGAAGGCAGTGGCTCTACCACTGAGCCATTGACCTTCTTGTAACCTGAATGAAATTTCCCCATGCGGCGATTCTGTTTGTTTCTGAAAAGCTGTTAGTCATCATCGTTGGCTCTTATCATGAAAGATATTAGTCATCCTCGTGAAAGCCATTCATTAGTCATCTTCACTGGTTCTTAGTGCCATCCACATTGGCTCTTCGCACGTTAGCTGTAAATTGGTGGCTGGTTTCATAACCAGTTCATAAAACTTGTGTCGTTGAATAAGGGAGCCACCTGTGTGTCAGAATAGAGAACGTATGTCCCTACAAATATTCAATTTGAAAGAATGATGCACAAGGGAACAAGATCTATGGAGCGAAATGTTTTGTGCGTGTTTGTGTTTTAATTGGTTTCCTTTCTTATTGCCTAAACTTTTAAGGATTATTTTGGCAAAAAAGATACACATGCAGAATTGGGATTTTAATTTACCCATTTCTTCGTCACGGCCTTTTAGGTGTCAAAGCAGAAAATTCGGTTGGCCACCCAGAACAGAGCTTTCCATCGCACGGACAGGATGACGAACCAGAAATTGCATTTGAGGTACCGGAATAGCTCCTCTGAAATCAGTACCTATATGGGTTTAAAGTCTGGGAACTCTCTTTCGTTGTTTTCATTGTGGTCATCTCTTCACTTCTATGCATGTCTCCTTGTGGCCCAGTTCTCTTCCCCTGCTTTCGCTGTGATGGGCCAAACCTATGGCTTACCTCATGGCGGCTAAAGTTGTGTGTCCTGTCCCACTCATAACCTCCAACTCTGGCCTTACCGAATAAAGTAATCCAAGTAGGTTTGTGCAGATCTCTAGAAAAAACCCATCAAATAATAGACAAGCCACGGCTGGGTGTGTGTGTGTGTGTGTGTGTGTGCAAGTGGTTGAAGAGATCTGTCCCTGGAATTAATAGTCCTGTTTCCATGTCACAGTAACAAAAGCCCTTTTTAGGCCTTTGGTAATGTGCGCAAGGGAAAAATCACTACCTGAGATACACACGATTTTTATTTTGTCCTAAAGGTGTGCTGGCCCTTTCAGACAAAATGGTGATTGTGTATATTTTAGGCTGTATCTCCCTTGTGGGCACAACCCTGAAGAAAAGCTTAAATGGAACCCCTGTTTTCAGAGACATTGTGGTAAAATGAATGCCAGGTACAGAGTAGGGAAGGCTGTAACTTTCAGGTACAGAATGTGGGTTTCTCAGAGGCGTGGCCACTGTCAGAATGTTGGCCTAGGTGAACATTTGGTCTGATCCAGCAGGGCTCTTCTTAATTTTCTGATTGGCTTTTTAGTAGGGAATAAGGAAATTGGCATAGAAGAAAATACTGTTGCCAAGGGAACAGATACTGGCATACACACACTGTTGAAATTACCTATTTTATTTTAATTATTTATTGGATGTATACCCCACCCTCCGCACCAGGGCAGGCTCAGGGCGGCTTGCATAAAAATTTTAAAACAATTTAAAACCACATAAAATTTAAGGTGCTATAAATAAATTCCTGAGTAACGGTGAATCATAATCCAATGTTATCGTGACAGGAATCAGTTAGTATAAACATAGTTGGTGGAAAAGATGTTATAACAAGATGTTAAATGTGGTCAAATGCCTGGTGGAAGAGCTCTGTCTTGCAGGCCCTGCAGAACTGAAGTAGGTTCCGCAGGGCCCTGGTGTCCTCAGAGAGCCAGTTTGGTGTAGTGGTTAAGTGCGCAGACTCTAATCTGGGAGAACCGGGTTTGATTCCCCACGCCTCCACTTGCACCTGCTAGATGATCTTGGGCAAGCCGTAGCTCTGTACCAGCTGTTCTCTCAAGGACAGCTTGGGAAAGAGCTCTCTCAGCCCCACCTACCTCACAGGGTGTCTGTTGTGGGGAGGGGAAGGGAAAAGGAGTTTGTAAGCTGCTCTGAGACTCCAAGTGAGTGAAGGGCGGGGTATAAATCCAATCTCTTCTTCTTCTTCTTCTTCTTCCACCAGCATGGAGCTGCCACAGAAAAGGTGGTGGCCAATCTGGCCTCTTTAGGGCCAGGGAGCACTAGGAGGTTTTGTTGTGATGTATATCTTCTTTGGTGTAGTGGTTAAGTGCGCAGGGAAGGGAAAAGGAGTTTGTAAGCCGCTCTGAGACTCCCTTGGGGAGTGGAGGACGGGGTATAAATCCAATCTCTTCTTCTTCTTCTTCTTCGAGTCCTGTAGCTATTGAAATGAGCTTCCAGTTAAAGGATAAGAGATTCTTGTATTCCAAAATACGCATAAGGCCTATCTTCTTGTTCCACAGAGGTATAAAATGGATGGGCCATGTAGAGGACATTGCCTCATTTTTAATAACATCAACTTTGAAGGAGATCTTGGAGAGCGGAAGGGATCGCAGAAAGATGCCGGTAAGCAAGTTAAAAGAAAATGCCTTGAGAGCAGTCGACATCTCTGTTGCTTAGACTAAAAGTTCTTTATTTGTATGCAGCAGGGGAAGCACTGCTAGTTGCATCAACAATCTTTATGCCATTTCAAGGTACAGAAAGCTTTTTGTTTCGGGTATGTCCAAAATATTTGTTTAAGAGTTTGGAGGAAAAGAGCCGGTTTGGTGTAGTGATTAAGTGCGCGGACTCTGATCTGGGAGAACTGGGTTTGATTCCCCACTCCTCCACTTGCAGCTGCTGGATGACCTTGGGCAAGCCAAGGGTTTGGAGGGGGAAGGGACCTTGGCAGGGATGCAATGGCACAGAGTCCACCCTCCAAAAGCATCTGTTTTCTCCAGGGGAACTGACCTCTGTCATCTGAAGATCAGTTGTCATTCTGGGAGATCTGCGGGCCCTTAGTGCAAGCGGGGCCTCGCAGTGGGCAGGGGGGGCCCTGGGAGCTCTCTGCCCGGGGCTTCCAAAAACCTGGAACTGGCCCTGACTGCTGTTGCTAACTGGATAGGTGCTAATTCTTAATGCCAAGAATTACCAGAGAACCATGCAAGGTGGAGGTTCTCCAGCGGTCCTGGGTGGGGCAGTCCGATCTCTTGCTCCGTGCCCCAGGAGGGCCCCTCCTCCAGCCCAGGGCTCCCCTCCTCCCCTGCTCAGCCCCTTATTGGCGGGTCCCAACCAGAGACTGACCCTCCAGGGGCAGCAAGCCTGGACCTTTTTTGGGGGGGGGGGGAATGCTCAGTCCCACCTCATGGAATGGATTAGGAGGGAGACTAGAGAGGCCATCTCACAAGTTGGGCCCAGGACTGATAGGGCCTCTGCCGGGTCCCACAGTAGGCGTAGGCACAGCTTTCCCCCAAGTAGTGGCTCAGGCAGTAGGTAGGCGGACCGGGCCTCTCATTCTTCACCCCCCAAAAAGAGAAGGCAGAGCAACAAGATTCTCAGGGTGTAAGTGTTCAAGAGGCGATGTTCCCTTCATCAGAGGACTGACTCTCAAAAATGCATACACCCCCAAATGAATCTTGTTGGTCTCTAAGGTACTACTGGCCTTGTATCTACCTCTCCTACTGTACATGGCTACCCTCTGAAAGTTAGTTTGAGCCAGTTTGGTGTAGTGGTTTAGAGCACAGACTCTAATCTGGGAGAACTGGGTTTAATTCCCCTTCCCTCCTCCACATGAAGCCTGCTGGTGTGACCTTGGGTCAGTTACAAGTTCTCTCAGAGCTGTTCTCTCAAGGGAAGTCCTGGGGAGAGAGCTCTCAGCCCTGCCTACCTCTCTGGGAGTCTGTTGTGGGGAGGGGAAGGGAATGGAGATTGTAAGCCACTCTGAGACTACTTTGGGTAACGAAGAGCATGGTATAAATCCCATCTCTTCTGCTGCTGCTTCTAATACTTGACTGCAGTCCAAAAGGGCATGGAAAATGATGTCAGCTCTAAGGAGCACTAGAAGATAATTTCCTTAAAGAGTAAAACAGATAATCGTATCTTGTTGGGGACTCTTGGGCAAAGGTAGAACCTGTTTCTGTCTTTGAACTGTGTTTAAGGTATTTTTAATTTTTAGATAGATAGATAAACAATATATATATATATATAAACAATATATATATAAACAGCAATTGAGAAGAGAGAAACTGCTAACATACAGTTGTAGCATTTCCCCCCTTGGCTTACTTACTTCATATTGAAATTCACCATCACCTTCACTTTTAGCATCATAAATGTGAAATTGCAACACTTTCAGCTTATGATAAAGCTAACTCTTTGATGTAGTGGTTAAGTGCGTGAACTCTAATCTGGGAGAGCCGGGTTTGATTCCCCACTCCTCCACTTGCAGCTGCTGGATGACCTTAAGCAAGCCGTAGTTCTGGCACAGCTGTTCTTGAAAAAGAGCAGTTCCTGTCAGAGCTCTCTCAGCCCCACCTACCTCACAGGGTGTCTGTTGGGGGGAGGGGGAGGGAAAGGAGTTTGTAAGCCGCTCTGAGACTCCCTTGGGTAGTGAAGGGCAGGGGGTATAAATCCAATCTCTTCTTCTTCCTCACGTGACTTTCCAGTGTCTTAATCTTACTCCAGTAATGTGCACACGTCTGCCTGCCCTGCAGGCGACCTGGTTCAGCCCTCTCATTCCCCCTTCTGGCTCATATCTCTTTGTCATATAAATTTATTTATTTATCAAATTTATAGGCCGTTCTCCCCGCAAGCAGGCTCAGAGCGGCTTACGTAGCTTGGCCAAAAGCCAAGGTGAATATATGTACATTAAAATCAGTTAAAACACAGTAAAAGTCGCAATCATAACAATAACAATAAAGTGCTCAGCAAGATGTCAGTATGGCGTGGTATAGATGCCCAGTGTTCTCCAGATGACAGGCTTGATGCCACCCACAGCCGGTCCCAGCCCATATGGGCTGGGGTTGTTGATGGTCATGGAGTAGGGGGTGGGGTGGCGTCCCCTAGGTTGTAGGCCTGGCGGAAGAGCTCCATCTTGCAGGCCCTGCGGAACTGCATAAGGCCCCGCAGGGCCCTGATCTCCTCCTGGTGTGAGAGCCAGTTTGGTGTAGTGGTTAAGTGCGCGGACTCTAATCTGGGAGAGCCGGGTTTGATTCCCCACTCCTCCACTTGCACCTGGCTGGATGACCTTGGGCAAGACATAGCTGTGTACCAGCTGTTCCCTCAAGGACAGCTTGGGAAAGAGCTCTCTCAGCCCCACCTACCTCACAGGGTGTTTGTTGTGGGGAGGGGAAGGGAAAGGAGTTTGTAAGCCGCTCTGAGACTCCCTTGGGGAGTGAAGGGCAGGGTATAAATCCAATCTCTTCTTCTTCTTCTTCCTCTGGGAGCTCGTTCCACCAGTAAGGGGCCACCACTGAAAGCCCTCCCCCTGGTGGCAGCGAGCCTGGCCTCCCTGGGGCCCGGAATGACCAGACGATGTTGTGCCCCAGACCGTAGTGCCCTCTGGGCTATATGTGGGGAAAGGCAGTCCCTCAGGTATGTCGGACCCAGGCCATTTAGGGCTTTAAAGGCAAGCACCAGCACCTTGAAACGAACCCGGTATGCTATAGGCAGCCAGTGCAGTGCCTTTAGCATCAGCCAGATGTGCTCCCATCTAGGGAGGCACATCAGTAGCCTCGCTGCAGCTTTCTGCAGCAGCTGCAGCTTCTGGATTTGCAGCAAGGGCAGCCCCATGTAGAGAGCGTTACAATAGTCTAACCTCGAGGTGACCATTGCATGGATCACTGTAGCCAGGTCGTCGCGATCCAGGAAGGGAGCCAACGGCCGCACCAGCCGCAGGTGATAAAAGGCTGACTTGGCAGTGGCTGCTACCTGGGCCTCCATTATTAAGGAGGGATCCAGGAGCACTCCCAAACTCCTAACCACCGGCGCAGGCACCAATGGCGCCCCGTCGAATATAAACCATTGCTGTGATCGATCTTTTAACATCACCTGCTGCCCTTCCCACAGCTGTTGTTCTGGAGTCCTTCTCATTTCCAGCAGCTAACCCTTTAGCTGGTGAAAGCGCTGTCAAGTCACAGCTGATTTAACTCCGCCTCCCCCCCCTCCTTTTCTCAAACACAGAGGAACTGGAAAGTGTGTTTAAATGGCTCGGGTTAGAAGTGGTGACATACAATGACCAGACCTCGGTGGAAATCCACAGACACCTGCAGAATTGGCAGTCTTCTGAAAACTGGAAGGAGAGCGACTGCTTGGTTTGCTGCATTCTGTCTCATGGCAAGTCGGGAGAAATCTACGGCACAGATGCCCAGCTGATCCCCATCCGCAACATTATGTCCTACTTCACGGCCATCCAGTGCCCGCTGCTGGCCAGGAAGCCCAAACTTTTCTTCATCCAGGCATGCCAAGGTGGAAAGACACAGAAGGCCGTCCTCCTCGAAATGGACACGGACGATTATCTTGGAGCAGACGCACAGTGCACAGAATCGCCCTCTCTGCAGCGAAGCATTCCGGACGACGCGGATTTCCTCCTTGGCATGGCCACGGTGGATGGTTATCTCTCGTTTCGGCACATACGGGAAGGCACGTGGTACATCCAGGCACTCTGTACCAAGCTGCAGCAGTTGGTGCCACTGTAAGGCTTTTGTTGACATCTGGTAATCTTTTCATTATCTCTGGGAAAGAGCCAGAGTCCAGTAGCACCTTAAAGAATAATAAAACCTGTGTCAGCGTAGGAGGTTTTGTGAGTCACTGCTCACTTCTTCAGGCTCACTAAAGTGACTCATGAAAGGTCATCCCCCAAACCTCTGAATCCCAGAGCCAGCAGGCAACATCAGGGGAAGGCCTTGGCCTCTATGCCTTGTTTTTGGCCATCCAGAGGAACTGGTTGGCCACTGTGTGAGACAGGAGGCTGCACTAGATGGATTGTTGATCTGATCCAGCAGGGCTCTTATTATGTTCTTAGGAAGGCCTCAGCCTCTCTGCCCTGTTGCTGGTCCTCCAGAGGAACTGGCTGGCCACTGTGTGAGACAGGATGCTGGATTAGAAGGACCACTGGTCTGACCCAGCAGGGCTCTTCCGATGTTTTTAGAAAGGCCTCAGCCTCTATGCCCTGCTGTTGGCCCTCCAGAGGAACTGGTTGGCCGCTGTGTGAGATAGGAGTCTGGGGACTAGATGGACAGTTGGCCTGATCTAGCAGGGCTCTTCTTATGTCTTTAAATGCAGAACTAGATAGCAATAACTGGGAAACTTTAAAGAGAAATCTGCCAAAAGTTTTTCTCAATGAGATCGGTGCTTTAACAGGTTCGTGCTAATGATTTAAACCAGAATCATGGAATTATGCCCTCTTCTGCCTTCCGTGTGACTTGTATCGAAGGACGGATTTTTTGTTGACATCCCTGTTGCTTTTAACTCCAGTTGTGTCATTTAAAACTGGCCTTCTGACATTCTCTGCTGGTGCCCCTGCAGCCGTGTTAGCAGCAACAGAAGTTAAATACTTCACTGATGTAGACTGAAGAGGGGGCATGGTTGCAGCTACCATTCCCCAGCCTGTTTCCTTCTCCCCTGAAGAGATGACTCACAGCCTCTTAGGATAATTCGGTTGCCATTCTCGGTAGCAGAAACGTTGCATACAAAAACTTCCACTTGAGTCCAACAGAGTTGGGGGTTTAAGGGGTTTCAGGCCATGGTTTCCAGTCTCAACCTTGAAATTTCTTTGATAATTTTTCCTCTTTGCTGTTGCCCACCCCTGAATAACAAGCAGCTGTGTTAAAAGTCAAAACTGCCATCAGTCTAACACCTTTTGTTTTTTTTCAATTTTGCTCTGCAGAGGGGAAGACATCTTGTCCATTCTTACAGAAGTCAATAAAGATGTAAGCTATCGGGCAGACCCCAGAGGGTCAAAGAAACAGATGCCCCAGCCGGTGTTCACCCTGAGGAAAAAATTGATCTTTCCCGTGCCTAAAGCTCCTCCTCCGTCAAAGCAGCAGTAGGACTTCCATGGTGTGTCCGCCATTTTGGATTTCTGGAGTTACAGGAACCACTACATAGAACTCCGTTCTCTTGCTTTTGTACGTTTTGCACCAAGTGGTTAAGTGCGCAAACTCTAATCTAGGAGAACTGGGTCTGATTCCCCACTCCTCCACTTGCAGCTGCTGGATGACGTTGGGCAAGCCATAGTTCTGGCACAGCTGTTCTTGGAAAAAGAGCAGTTTCTGTCAGAGCTCTCTCAGCCCCACCTACCTCACAGGGTGTCTGTTGTGGGGAGGGGGAGGGAAAGGAGTTTGTAAGCCACTCTGAGACTCCTTTGGTTAGTGGAGGGCGGAGTATAAATCCAATCTCTTCTCTTCTTCTTTTTGAGCTGTTGAAGATTTCCATTTTTCAAAAATTCAGATCCCCCCCCCCCCCCCGGGACACAAACCAGTTTTTCACATATCAATACATATTTACCTGTGGTTTTATACATGTCCTTCTGGATAAATGGTAACTCATCATGACCATTTTTTAAAAACAAAACAAAACCAACCAACAGTGAACTGCCCAGATTCCAGAAACATCCGTTTCTCCCCCTCTGAGGTAAATTTGTCTCACAGAAAACGTGACAGGCTCTTAACTACTCCAAAAAGAGAATCGTGGTGCTGTAAGACTTTACCTTGTCATCTTATGTTCCCACCACAGCTTTGTTCAGTTTCACTCAGGGATGCCTACCAAATGCACACAACTACCACAGTTTAATACACTCCTCAGTACCAGGTGCTAGTCAGAAATGGGAGACGGCCGCCCTTCTGTACCTTCCTTATGAGCATACTGGTCCCTGTGGTAAACAGAATGTGGGACTAAAAAGACCTTGGCCGAATCCTGGGACTGGTGCTGCACATGTGTCATCTCCGATTGCGTTGTCCCAAACATTACTTGACTAATGAAAACTCGGCTGTTTTGATCGAGTAGGCACGAGGAACGTTCCCTGTGCTACAGGTGTGTTTCGGGAAGTCCGGAGTGCCGGAGAAGCTGTTGCGGGAAGTGCTTTTTCCAGACAGCTAACCTGAGACCTGTTTTACCTACTTCCGGAAGCACCTATCTGCACTTTCCTTATTGGGATAGGCAACGTATCTTGACTGGGAGCCAGATCCCTACCAATGTGAAACTCACAGGGTGACCTTGGGCTAAGAATTCTCTGTCGGCCTCATCTAAGCTACCTCACCGGATTGGTTTTTGAGGTGAAAGTGGAGGAAAGGATAAAGGTATGCGCGTGTAGTGTGTGATTTGAGCTTCTCAGAAGATAAAATGTACTCCCAGAAGTCAAGTACTAATTTTACTCAGTGAACACTTACCGTGTTTTGTATAACCACTGCCACTGGGTGAAGAGACCTTTTCCCACACGTCTGCACAAGATTAGAATCTGGGGAACTGATTAAAAAAACTCAGGGAAGGCGTTGTAGGTCTTTTTCCGAAGCCCAAGGGAGAACCAGCTGTTGGGCATAGGAGCTGTGTAAGTTGGTTACCAGCTGAAATGGAAAGAGGCATCCTCTTCCCATAATGGAACCCTCCTCCTGTTTCTCACAGGATTGTTCATGCTGGGTATTTCCAAACCCAGCATACATCATGAGAACAAATGGTTTCGAAACCATTTGTTCGCGTGATGCGTGCCGGGTTTGGAAATACCCAGCAAGAACAATCCTGTGAGAAACAGAAGGAGGGTTCCATTATGGGAAGAGGATGCCGACTACTACAAGCACCTGGATGAAGCCCTTCAAGAAGAAAAGTCCACAGAGGAAGGAAGGCAGTCTGGTGAGGAGACCTCAAAAGAAGAGCTATTGCTGTTTGCCACATGCCACATGCCACATGCCCCATCAGAATAAAGAAGAGACTCAATTGTATTCAAAATTGTTGTGGATTTCTTTGTCTTCTCTAACCTCTGGAGTGGAAGGAGTTGTACAAGCCACTGCAAAACACAACGGTATTAGAAGTGGCTCTAGCAAGTTCCCTTTTTTTAGCAAGTTCTTGTTTCCGTACGCTATGGGGTTCTGTTTTTTTCTCCCCGGCTAGACCACCTATTGGTACCAGGGACCCATGCACAGAAACTTGGTGCAGAAGCTCAGCTGCCTGTCCTGCAAGGCAATAATAAGGGAACAAAGTTGTAATGCCCAGATGCTTTTATCACTTGCAAACAAGCCAGTGGGTTTTGCTCTCACTGGTCGGAATCGACGCGGTTTAGAAATTTATCAACTTTGCCACAGTTGCACTCCTTACCCTTTACGCATACGCCACGCGAGGGATGCCAGGTCCTCCCAGCCACAGGAGGAGACGGGTCATGGTACCATTGCCAGGTCTAGATTTGTGAACTCCTGGAGAATTGGGGGTGGAACCTAGGGAGGAAAGGGACCTCAATGGGGTAAAATACCATAGAGTCCAACCCTCCAGTTTGGTGTAGTGATTAAGAGCCAGTTTGGTGCAGTGGTTAAGAGCACGGACTCTGATCTGGGAGAACTGGGTCTGATTCCCCGCTCCTCATGCAGCTGCTGGCGTGACCTTGGGCCAGTCACAAGTTCTTTCAGAATTTGGTTCTCTCACGGGCAGTGAGCCCCACCTCCCCACTCAGCCCCACCTCCCTCCCTGTCTGTTGTGGGAGGCAGTGTTCCCTCTAAGCTGAGTTAGCATGAGCTAGCTCACAGTGTTTTTAGCCTCCAGTGCACACCTTTTTGTCTGAGCTCAAGAAGGATGGCTCCAGAGCAAACTAATTTATGCAGTAGCCAAATTGCTTGCTCAGAACTTTAATGCCAGTAGCTCACAAAATAGAATTTTTGCTCTCAAGACTCCACCTTAGAGGGAACATTGGGGAATGGAAAGGTGATTTTAAGCCACTCTGAGACTCCTTCGGGTAGTGAAGAGCGGGGTATGAATCCAATCTCTTCTCCAAAGCATCCATTTTCTCCTGGGGAACTGGTCTGGAGATGAGCTGTACTTGTGGGGGATCCCCAGGTCCCACCTGGAGGCTGGCATCCCACGACATACACACACACACACTGCCTCTGCCAGAGAAGCAATTACGTAGAGACTGGCAATGCACACAAGCCGACAGCCACAGCCCCATCTTAGCCAGCCTGTCCCTTTTACTTAAGAGGAGGATCATGAAGCCAGATTCAAAATACAGCGAAGATGCGAGTGGTAAGCACTGGCAAGCGGTCTACGTTGAATCCGAGGCTGCAAGTTTGACATCATTGTTGCCGGGTCTGTAGAATAAACGCAGGGTCCCCGCTGTCCAACCCATTCGCATGACTACAATATAACGCTCCTTTGGACCCGCTCGTTTAAGAGCTCTTCGTTCTTCTCAAGGAGCTTGCGCCTGTGGAGGACAACAGAAGCCCTGTTATGGCTGCAGAAAGAACAGGGTTAGCAGCCTGGTGTGGCAGTTAGACTAAGATCCTGGGAGACCCAAATTCAAATCCCCACTCTGCCATGGAAGCTTCCCCAGGTGATTTTGGCCCAGATGTGCTCTCAGCCTAACTTACCTCACAGGGCTGTTGCGAGGGTTAAAAGGGAGATGGCTGTCATCCACCATGGAGAAAAGGGGGTATAAATAAGGTAAAATCCCACATTTTGGCTCTACTTATTGTTGAATGCTTTGTAAGTGAGCCCACTATCTGGGAAGAGAATACACATAGGCTGTAGTGCAGAGACAAGGAAGTAATTCTCCTGGGGGACATCGTAATTCCCAGTTTGAACGGGAGCCCAGACTTTGCTTCACAGATGGCTTTAAAAACAGATTCAGGTGGGTAGCCGTGTTGGTCTGAAGCAGCAGAACAAAGTTTGAGTCCAGTAGCACCTTTTAAGATCAACAAAGTTTTATTCTGGGTATAAACTTTTACATGCACGCACATACACACGAACGCTTATACCCGGAATAAAACTTGGTCAGTCTTAAAGGTGCCGCTGGAATCAAACTTTGTTCTGTTCTAAAAACAATACTTTCAACCAGCTTCTTCTAAGTTTGTTCATCGCCAGGCGTTTTGCCTACCTCAGAGCCATGTTTTCTTCCACCAGAGTGTTCATGCTAATGCGATGTTTCTCGTCCACAGCCGCAATCCGTTGCAGGACCGTTTTCTCCATCTCTGCCACATTGGCTTTCTGTGAGTCGGGTGATGGGGAAGGGAAAGGAAAGGGGAAACAATGACAAATGAAGCCCCCTTGCTTACCAGGATTTTGTGGCTTGTGGGGCCAAAAAATTTCTGGGTGGTGCTGCCATTATTTTTATGTCAGCTCCAATTCACTCCTAAGTCTGACCGCTGGCAGCCACCTCCCCACTCTCCTCCTGCAAGATTTAAAGGGCCCTTCAGCTGATCAGCAGGGAGCACGTGGCCTGTCAATCAGCTGGAGGGCCCTTTCAATCTTGCAGGAGGGAGGGAAAGGGGCACGCACCACCCCCTGCTTCTTCTCAACAACATTTAAAGGGATCCTTTTGGGAAGAAGCATGGGCATGTACTCTCCCCACTCTTCTCAAAAAATCTTATTCTCAAAAAACTTGTGGTGGCGGAACCCCCAATAGCCCCACTGTGGCTATAGGCAAGAGCTTGGGGGAAGGTGAGTTGTGGACTAGGGTTGCCACTGCCAGCTCTGGGTTGGGAAATAACCTGAAGATTTGGGGGGGGGGGTAGAGCCTGAAAAGGTTGGGGTTTGGGGCAGGAGGGACCTCATCAGGAAATAATGCCATGGACTTCACATTCCAAAGTGGCTGTTTTCTCCAGGGGAACAGATCTTGGTCATCTGGAAGATCATTTTTGATAGCTGGTCTCCAGGTGCTGCCTGGAGATTGACAACCTTAGTGTGAGCCCATGCAAGTAACCTGAGCAAAGTCACTGTAACTATACTACAGAAATACACGGCTCCGTGATCCCACTATTACTATATAGGCTATCACTTGAATGATGAAGACCAAAAGTCTCCCTGGCCACTGGGGTGGGGGGGAGGGTTGCCAGCTCCAGGGTGGGCAACGCCTGGAGATTTGGGGGTGGAGCCTCGGGAGAACAGGGACCTCAGTGGGGTAAAATGCCACACAGAGCCCACCCTCCAAAGCCTCCGTTTCCTCCAGGGGGATTGATCTCAGTAGTCTGTAGATGAGCTGTATTTCCGGGGGATCCCCAGATCCCACCTGGAGGCAGGCATCCCTATGAGTCCCTGTTCTTTTGTGGATACCTGGTGCAGTCTAACGGAAGACTAAGTATTCGATGACAGACAGGACAGTTTTTTTTATAAAGCCTAGATAGGTTCAGAGGTGTTATGGGTGAATTTTGTTGCCAGCTGTGCGGCTGCCCTGAACCCCTTGGGTAGGGCAGGATGCAAGTGTGAGTGATGAGACAGTCGGATAAGTGAGCATGGAGCTTTTGTTGGACGTGTGGCTTCAGTGGTTGGGATTCAGAACTTATTCTGAAATCTAGCCTAACTGTTCTTCTCTATCCAGAGATTATAAACACGTGGAACTGCCTTATACCGAATCAGACCCTTGGTCCATCAAAGTCCATATTGTATACTCAGTCCAGCAGCAGCTTTCCAGGGTCTCAGGCAGAGAAAGGTCTTTCACATCACCTACTGCCAGATCTTTTAACTGGAGATGCCGGGGATTGAACCTGGGACCTGCTGCATGCCAAGCAGATGCTCTACCACTGAGCCACAAGCCCTCTCTGTACAAGAGAGAAGCCCAATTTAATACCCTTCAGGCTGTAATCAAGGCACACAGACATTTGAATAGGACTGGCCCAACAGGGGTGTATGAGGGGGTTAAATAGCTCTAGAATTATGTTGCTCATATAAGGCCGGGGAAGATACACAATTTCTCATTACGGCCCTTACACCTTGGCTAGTAGTGCTTCAGATCAAAATAGCTTATTGCCCAGAGTATCCAGAAAACCATTTGGATTTGTTAAATGGGGTGGGGGCTCCTGCTCACTTATCAATAACCTGTTTGAAATCCACAACAAGAGTTAAATGAAATATATGGACATGGAAAAACACTGATGCATAGAAAAATCCCCCAAACAACAGTGGTGTAGTACCTTTGCATCAGGACCGATAAAAATATTGCACAACAGGTCGTGCAAGCTTTCATACTTCCCTCAAATTTTTGTCAGGCTGGGTATTTGGTAAGAAAAGTCTGCTGGGGTGGGTGGAGGTGGGTGTCAAGGCAATGAAGATGAGGGGTTACTCCATCATGCTCTGAAACACCTTGTTCTCCCACACCCCCTTTTGTTTGATGTAATTGTACTGAACATCCAGCCGATAGAGAGTTCTGGGGGATGCCCAAAATTCTATGCCCTTTTGTGATTTTTTTTTTAAATCCTAATTTTGAAATGTATTTATTTTTTAAAAATATTTATATCTCACATTTCCAAAATCTGCCTGAGGTATTACATGTCCGCTTCTTTTGGAATACACGTATGTGGGAAACCTCCGTTCAGTCCTGGACTGTGGTGTCTCATTTCTAAAACACCAATGACTTACTGTGAGGGTGACGAAGAAAAAATGGTGTTGAATTTTATGGGCTGGGTAAATACTGTGATGATGAATGAGGAAAAATGGTGCTGAATTTTACGGGCGAGGTAAATGCCATGAGAATAGGAAGAAATGGTGTTGAATTTTATGGGCTAGGTAAATACATGTTATGGGGTGGAACCAGTGTTGTATTCCACGGACACTGACGAGGCAATGATTGGTTTATGGGCTCAGTATAACACAAAAGTCCTGCAGATGGAACTACAGAATTATTTGTGGTTATCGTCATAAGAAAGAGCTCTGCTGGATCAGACCAATGCTCCGTCTAGTCCAGCACTCTGTTTCACACAGTGGCCAACCAGTTACTCTACAGGGCCAAATTACAGGGCATAGAAGCCAAGGCCCTAAATACCAGCACTGCTATTCAGAGGTTTGCTGCCTCCGTAGATGGAAGCTTTTATCAGTCACCACGGCTAGTAGCCATTGATAGACCAATCTTTCATTAATCTTTCATAGAATCACAGAGTTGGAAGGGGCCATACAGGCTATCTAGTGGAACCCCCTGCTCAGTGCTCTAACTCCCCTCCAGCCATCTATGCCTGTGGGCGTGACTATGTTCATTGGCAGTGAAGTCCACAATTTAATTACTCATTAATTAAAGAAGCATTTCCTCTTTTGTCTCGCCTGAACTTATTTCCCAACAACTTCACTGGGTGCCACCGAGTTCTAGTATTATGGGGGAAGCAGACAAAGCTCTCTTTTCCAAGCGTAATTTTATAAACCTCTGTCATGTCTCCCCTCCACTGTCCTTTTTCTAGACTGAAAAGTCCCAGACTCTCCAGTGTTTCCTCAGAGGAAAAGTACTCCATCCCCTTAACCGTGTCCTCACCAAAAGTCCGCAAACAGAAAGAACAGTATTGTAGCGATCATGGGTTAAATGTTTCAGAGGGCAGCCATGTTAGTCTGCAGTAGAACACATTCAAGTTCCAGGAGCACCTCAGAGACCAACAAGAATTCCAGGATATAAACTTTCAAGAGTCAATGCTCTCTTCATCAGACATGAGTAGAGTAGAAATGGAGATCTCTGTGTCCTGTTATCCTAGCCAGAAGGTAGGAGGTGTGTTGTAAAGAATGCTTGTAAAGGATGCAAAGCTACAATGCACATAGTAAATCAGCTTGATTAGAGCACAGGGAAAATGCCTGAGGGCAGAAAGTTAGCATCTGTGGTGAGATAAGAATCCTATATCCCGATTCAGCCCCCGGGTGGGGTCCATCGTTCCGAACTTGTGTATGAACTCATGTCCAGCAATCTTGTGTTGTGATTTCCCCTTGAAACTTCTTTGTTTGAGGACTACCACTTTTAATGTTGACAAAGGGACCAGAGTCTCCTTAGAACCACTGTGTGGGGGTATATGGGGCTTCCTGGGGGCTATTTGCCCTGTTTTGCACATGAGAATAAAACAGCCAATATTGTAATGCCTCTGTATAGATCTATAGTGCGGCCTCATTTGGAATACTGTATACAGTTCTGGTCATCGTACCTCAAAAAGGACACTGCAGAGGTGGAAAAGGTACATACGAGGGCAACCAAAATTATAAGGGGATGGAGCACCTTCTGTAGAGGAAAGGCTGAAGAGTCTGGGACTTTTCAGTTTAGAAAAGAGACGACTAAGGGGGGACATGATAGAGGTTTATCAAATTATGTATGGGGTGGAGAGAGTTGGCAAAGAGAACTTTTTCTCCCTCTCCCCAAATACTAGAACTCAAGGGCATCCAGTGAAGCTGATGGGCAGTAGGTTCAATCTGGACAAAAGGAAATACTACTTTACACAGAGAATGATTAAAATGTGGAATTCGCTGCCAGAGGGTGTAGTGATGGCCGCAGGAGGAGGAGGAGTAGATTGGATTTATAACCTGCCTTTCACTTGGCATCTCAGAGCGGTTTACAATCTCCTTTCCCTTCCTCTCCCCACAGCAGACACCCTGTGAGGTACGTGGGGCTGAGAGCGCTCTGAGAGAACAGTTCTGAAAGAACTGTGATTGACCCAAGGTCACCCAACAGCTACATGTGGAATAGTGGGGAAATCAAACCCAGTTCTCCAGATTAGAGTCCGCCTGCTCTTAACCACTACACCAAACTGGCTCTTTAACAGGGGATTAGACAGATGTATGGAGGAGAGATCTATCAGTGGCTACTAGCCATGGTGAGTAAAGGGAACCTCCACATTCAGAGGCACTAAGCCTCTGAATCCCAGATCCAGGAGGCAACATCAGGGGAAGGCTTCGGCCTCCATGCCCTGTTGTTGGCCATCCAGAGGAACTGGTTGGTCACTGTGTGAAACAGGATGCTGGACTAGACGGACTACTGGTCTGATCCAGCAGGGCTCTTCTTATGTTCGTATTCTGGGTGTTTGCAGTATTCTGGGGACCGCAAACGAACCTGTTACAAATAATCAAGTCAGAGCCTCAGTCACAGCCACCCCCTGCCCTCCTGACCACTACCAGACATTGAATCCCTACATATCAACTTGTTCCATAAGTAGACTGGCGTCTTTTGAAACCTTGAAGACTTAACAAATTTTTATTCTAGCATAGGTTTCCTTGGATTACAGCTTCTAGTTCACAAGAGTTTACACTGGAATAAAAATCTAGTTGTCTTCAAGGTGCTGCCTGCTGCACCAGACTAACCCAAGTAACCCCTCTTGAACTTTCACCTCATGCTGGAGCTCCATCTCGGTGTTGTGAAGGGATGAAGCGATAGCATTCAGAGTCTCATTCTTTTCCTTCAGCTGTTCCTCCAAAGACTTTTATTGGGCACAACAACAATAAAATAGGGGGGTTATTCCATTAATGTAAAACATTTATATTCTATAGGCTAACAGTTGCTCAAAATATCAGCTTGGAATAATCGCATACGAGATGACAAAGGATTCAGGGTTAAAACCCTAAGTCAGTGACATCATCAAAAATCTAGGTATGTTCTTCCACCTGTCATTTTGGAGAAGCATCTAAAGGGCAAGAGGAAAGGGCACCAGTAAACCAGTTTGGGGAAGGTCATCCCACAAAACTAGGGCCGCCACTGACAAATCCCTGTTACTTAAAACTCAGCCTCTCAAAAGGAAGGCCCTTGGAACAGGACTTCCATGTATGATCTTTGAAAGGCAGCTTTACGCATCACTGTACTTCATAGTTACACATTCGTTTGTCACACCTTTTCTTGTCCTTCATCAGGGAAATCTGGATTAGAGCACGTAATCTTTCTCTCTCTCTTTTCCTAAAATCAGATTTGTTCATAGAGGTCATGTGGGTCTGCCAGTCTCCAGGTGGCACCTGGAGATCTTCTGCCACAGGAGGTGGTGTCGGCAACAGGCATGGATGGCTTCAAGAGGGAACTGGATAAACATATGGGACAGAGGTCCATCAGTGGCTATTAGCCACATGGTATAGATAGGAACTCCTAGTCTGGGGCAAGTGACGCTCTGTATTCTTGGTGCTTGTGGGAGGGACAACAGTGGGAGGGCTTCTAGTGTCCTGACCCCATTGGTGGGCCTCCTGATGGTACCTTTTGGCCACTGTGTGACAGAGAGTTGGACTGGATGGTCCATTGGCCTGATACAGCATTGGCTTCTCTTATGTTCTTACGCTATTACAATTGATCTCTAGATGACGAGAAGCAGTTCCTCTAGAGAAAATGGCAGCTTTGGAGGGTGGAGTGGGACCTAGGGCAGCTACCCTGGTTGCCCTACAGCTTAGACCGCCCCAGCTTAAACTTTGAGTTCATCATCCTTAGATTCCATTTCTTACTGCATCAAGGTTCTGTTGGCTGATTTTTTAAAAAAACCGGCAAGTCTCTATTTGGTAGGCCAACGTTTTGGTTGAAAACAACAGAATTCCCTATATTGACAGAAACCGCAGGGAGTGAGGGTTAAAAGTTATGTCCTACTGCGATGATGTTTCAGGGATTTACACAACCTAATTCAAGAGGTACCACACAGATGTAATTTTTTTCTAATTCTTTTTTTTTAAGAATTAACCATTTGTTTTAGAATTCATGTACATATCTGACTGAGAATCCTGCCTTCCTAGTCCACCCTTTAGCTGTGGGTTGGTTCATGAAATCATAAAGGATTCTAACCTACCTTGTGTATAACATTGGTGACTCCATCTCTGTTACAAGACTGGTGCTTGGGTTCTATCAGGGGATGGCATTGGGCCATTCCTAAGGGTTTCTCTCTCAAGCTTGTTAACAGTTCTTATTTAGAAAGCCTGATTTGTTTTCTCTCACCACTAGACACCAGGTGCAAGATGGCCTGGCTCATTCTAGTGTTTGGGATACCTTGAGTAATGATTTCTTGACTCGTAGCCGGCAATGAGGGTATAAGATGCTTAGTTTTAGCTGTGCATCTTGTCTTGAGGTCTGGCTGAGTTTCGCTGTGTGTGTTCGAGACCCAGCAGATGGGAGCTTAGCCTGCTATTTCTGTAAGCTTGATCATTGCTTATTAAAATCTCCTTGTAAGCAAACCTGGATCTTGCATATTGTTTCCTTGGGATTTCTGCAAACCTCAAACACCTTGTTCATTTTGAACATTAAAGGGAACCATTTGCTTTATGGAATGGCTCCACGTCGAGTCTTAAAAGACATTCTGATAGGAATTGTTTGGTTCTTAATGTGTACTGTCCTTATGTGGCCAACACTCTGTGGCAGAATGCTTTTCATGCACCTACCCAAAACGGTTAACCATACTTACATCAATCTTTTCGTTCAAAACTCTTATCTTTTCCAAGTCTTCTTCATGTTGCTTGAGAAGATCCTGAAAAAGGGAAAATGCTGGAGAATGATGTAAGAAAATTAAAAATTCAGCAGACATAATTCTAAGTTCTATCGCTGGGCTCACTGGGAGTCTGGGGAGCATCACATAACTTCAAAAAATCATACCTTGACTGACCCAGCACAAAGATATTTATTTAATTCCTTTATACCCTGCCTTTTCCCCAAATGAGGATCCAAAGTGGTTTAAATCATTCTCCTCTCCTCCATTTTATTCTCACAACAACCCTGTGAGGTAAGTTAGGCTGAGAGAGTGTGACCGGCCCAAGGCGACACTCTGGCAATCGCCCCGAAACTCTATGGTGCCATAGAGTTTCGGGGTGATTGCTAGAGCGTCGTCTCAGCAATGCGCCCAGCATGATGGTGTCACTTCCGGGTGACGACAGCACGCTGGGCATTTGCCCAGCTGGCCCCTGGATGGACAGACAGAGGGACAGAGGCAGGAGTGGCCAGGCCAGGGGGGGAGAGGCGGCAGCGGGGATATAGTCCCGGCATGCGTGTGTGCTTTGCATGCACACACGCAAGAGCCCCCCCTGGGGGATTTTAAAACTCTACGCCCCTTGTCAGTGGCATGTGTCTCCGGTAAAACAGTTGTAATCTTCTAGGCAAACTACTTTCCTCATCTATGTTGTATTTGTTAATTATACCAAACACCATCTGTTATGATAACTATATACTACTGTTTATGTATTTGAAAACAGGTACTATTTGTGATACTGCTGTATCTATATACTAATAGCCAAGTGTCCCCGTGTGTGCAGGTATCTAAATCCGTATATCAGGGGCACCTAGGGGGCAAAGATATTTTCCTGCACACTTGGGGGACTCCCCAGGTGTGCATAAAAATCCAAAAAGTTAAAAAAAATATTCGGGGGATACTTAAACCCCCCCCAAAGTAAAATAGCGTTCCCTGTGCATGCGCAGAGAAACGCTCTGGAAACTGTCCATTGCCGTCGCTGTGGGGGGAGAGAAGGCTTGGTGGGCCGGTGGCTGTGAGCTGCTTAGGCCTTGCTGTGGCCACGGATGTGGGAGGGGGAGAAGGCTTGGCGGGCCAGCCTCGCCACTGCTGCCGCTGGGGGCAGAAGGAAAAGGCTTGGCAGGCTGGCCTCACTGCTGCCGCTGGTGGGGGTAGAGAGAAGGCTCAGTGGGCCAGCCTCACCACTGCTGCCGCTAGGGGGAAAGAAAAGGCTTGGCAGGCCAGCCTTGCTGCCACTGCCACTGGGGGGAGAGAGAAGGCTTGGTGGGCCAGCCTCACTGCTGCTGCTGGGGGGGGAGGGATAAGGCTTGGTGAGCCGGCCTTGCTGCTGGAGGGGGAGGGACAAGGGCTCACCTGCTGCCGCTTCCTCCTCCTCCAGAGCTCCTCTGACTTCAGCAGGCCCTGTGATGTGGGGAATACTCCTCCCCCATGAGTATTGCGGGTCCCACTTCTTGTCTATATACTAATAGCCAACTGTCCCGTGCGTGTGGATATCTAAATCCACACATCGGGGGCACTTGGGGGGCAGAGAGATTTTCCTGCACACTTGGGGCACTCCCCAGGTATGCAGAAAAATCTGAAAACTTAAAAAAAAACTATATGGGGATATTTAAATCCCCCCAAAAGTACCCCACTCAGGCCTAGCTGCTGGTGCCCATGGTGGGGGGGGGAGATCAGTGGGCCCAGCAGCTGAAAGCTGCTCAGGCTTCGCTGCCATTGCCTGTGTAAGGAGGGATCGATGGGTCTGGGCCTCGCTGTCGGTGCGGGGCGGGTGGGGGAGAAAGATTAGTGGGCCTGGGCCTCACCATTGGTGCCGGGGGGGTGGGGGAGAAGGCTCATCTGAGGGTGCTTCCTCTTTGATGTGGAGCTCCTTCTCCCCCCACCCCCGTGAGTATCATGGGTCCCCGCTTCTTGTTATCACTAAAACTATTTTTTTTTAAAGAAAAATATTAGACAACAGCAGGCGTAAATTTCAATCCGAACATAGTATTAGTAGCAGTCTAGGTAATAGTTTTTAAGACTTTGGGTTCGATTCTCTGTTTTAATTTTTGTTTTGCAAACTGAATTGGATGCATCATAAGTGGAAGAAGAAGAGGAGGAGAAGGGGGAGGAGTAGTTGGTTTTTATATCCCACTTTTCTCTACCCTGAAGTATCTCAAAGCAGCTTGCAATTGCCTTCCCTTCCTCTCCCCACAACAAGCACCTTGTGAGGTAGGTGGGGCTGAGAGAGTTCTGAGAGAACTGCGACAGGCCCAAAGTCACCCAGCTGGCTTCAGGCATAGGAGTGGGGGGAATTGAGCCCGATTCTCCAGATCAGAGTCTGCCACTCTTAACCACTATACCATGCAGGCTCTAATGATTTTTTCTATGTTATGTGTTGTGTACTAAGACCATGGTCGCCTGGTCTCTCGTAATGGTGACCGCCACATGGTCAGCGCACATGGTCAGAATCTACCTGAGCTTCGACCAGGTAGAGCAATAACCAGTCGAATCCTGAGCAACCACCAATTACGAGCCTAGGTCTCCCTCTGGGGGACCTATGAACTGCAACCACGGACAAGGTCCTATCAGGTCTTGGGGGCAAGGTCGGGGCATTGTCTCCGGCCAGCATAAAAGAGGGCTCTGAGCCCGGGGTTTCTCATGTTCCATCTGACCCTCAATAAAGAGTTTTGCTATGAAATCACTACCACTCGCCTCTCGACTCCAATACTTTCCATTATGTATTGTTTATTGTTACTTATTGCTTAATGATGTAAGAAGATATTGTGATTTCTTTAAAAAAATTGAGGTAAGGAACAAGATGATGTTCAACGCACTTCCAGGTACACGATTCAGTTTTAAAGACACGGAAGGGCTCCTGCAAAGTGTCTATCACTGAACGCGCACAGTTTTTGCTCAGTTTGAAACCTTACCTCTTTCTCCTTTTGGTTGACCTTGTCTACCAAAAAACTAACCCCCTGTTTCGCCTTCCGGCAATCCTCCAACTCCATCTCAAACTTCTTCGTCAAGGACTGCTCTGAGGAAAGCATAAATATTTTGGATCTGTGTTAATCACAAATGCATGGATGGGGAGTCACAGAAACTCTTGCACATTTTCGTTGACCTCTCGTCCGTCATTTTGCAATGGGAGTTGTGCCTAAGACCTGCCAGCTAGGAGAGGAATGGCCCAGAGGCTGTCCCGTAAGAACCTTAGTGACCTAGTGAGTATCTTTGTGGTATACTTCCTCAACTCTCCCGCGCTCCCCTCTCCCTTCCTCTGCTCAAACCAGTAGCCATCCAGATCTGCTATTTTAAATTAAAAAACAAAATCAAAAACAGATCAGCCAGTATCGCAATGCCCCTGTATAAATCGATGGTGCAACCTCATTTGGAGTAGTGTGTACAGTTCTGGTCACCACACCTCAAGAAAGATATTATAGCATTGGGAAAAGTGCAGAAAAGGGCAACTAGAATGATAAAAAGGTTGGAACACTATCCCTATGAAGAAAGGCTGAAGCACTTGGGGCTCTTTAGCTTGGAGAAACGACGGCTGAGGGGTGACACGATCGAGGTTTAAAAGATTATGCTTGGGACAGAGCAGGTAGAGAAAGAGGTACTTTTCTCCCTTTCTCACAATACAAGAACTCGTGGGCACTCCATGAAATTGCTGAGCAGTCAGCTTGGAACAGATAAAAGGAAGTCCTTCTTCACCCAAAGAGTGATTAACACGTGGAATTCACTGCCACAGGAGGTGGCGGCGGCCACAAGCATGGACAGCTTCAAGAGGGAACTGGAAAAACATATGGAGCAGAGGTCCATCAATGGCTATTAGTCACAAGGTATAGACACTGAACTGCAGACCAGAAGGTCAGTAGTTCAGCAGTTCGAGACCCGAGTATCGTGTGATGGAGTGGGCTCCCATCTCTGGTCTCAGCTCCTGCCAACCTAGCAGTTTGAAAGCAAGAAATTGCAAGTAGATAAATAGGTACCACTTTGGTGGGAAGGTAACAGCGTTCCGTGCACCTCGGTCTAGTCAAGGTGGCCTTTGGATAGCGCTGGCTCTTTGGCTTGGAAATGGAGATGAGCACTGCAACCCTAGAGTCGGATTCGACTGGCTTTTGTGCAAGGGAAACCTTTACCTATAGATAGGAATTCTTGGTCTGGGGCAAGTGATGCTCTGTTTCTTGCTACTTGGGGTGGGGGGGCTTCTAGTGTCCTGGCCCCACTGGTGGACCTCCTGAGGGCACCTGGTGTTTTTTGGCCACTGTGTGACAGAGTGTTGGATTGGACGGGCCATTGGCCTGGTCCAACATTGGCTTCTCTGACGTTCTCATGACTTTGAAACTGTTCACATGTCTCAGGTGTAATATGTAGTTTGGCTGCCACTAAGGTGGTAAAACTGAGTCCAGGGACATCAGTCCAGCAGATGGGCAATCACATGAAATAAGACTCCTCTCTATAAAAAGATTGGGTGAGGGTATGTAAAGTGCTGTCAAGTTGCAGCCAACTTACGGTGACCCTGTCGGGCTTTCAAGGAAAGGGATGTTCAGAGTTGGTTCGCCATTGCCTGCCTCTGTGTTGCGACCCTGGCATTCCTTGGTTTTCTCCCATCCAAAGACGAACCAGGGCTCACCCTGCTTAGCTTCTCAGATCTGACAAGATTGAGGCTAGCCTGGCCCATGTAGGCTGTGGCAAAAAAAGATTCTTACACAAAGGAATCTAGCATTTCAGAGCGAAGAAATAAGCTAAAGGTCGTCTTCCTAAAATGTAACTTATTATTTATTTATTTAATTCATTTGTACCCCGCCTTTCTCTCCAGTGGGGACGCAAAGCCGCTTACCTCTTTCTCCTCTCCTCCATTTCATCCTCACAACAACCCCGTGAGGTAGGCTAGGCTGAGGGGGTGTGACTGGCCCCAAGGTTGCCCAGCGAGCTTCCATGGCAGGAGTGGGGATTCGAACCTGGGGCAGGAGTGGGGCAGAACTGTTCATTACATGAGTTTCCATGGGGCTGCTCTTTCCAAAGTGGAGAACTGGGAGGGTTTAATGGACTTTTTAACACATTCCCCGCAATGTCGTTTTCCTGCTGAAAAGTGCCATCCCTGCGCCCAGCTAAATCTGAGAACATAAGAGAAGCCATGTTGGATCAGGCAAATGGCCTATCCAGTCTCTGTGTCACACAATGGAAAAAAATACCAGGTGCCCTCAGGAGGTCCCCAGTGGCATTGGGGAAGGAGGGGGAAAAGTCTTTAAAAATAATCCACACCAACACGTGTAAGGTTGGATCCAGACAAAATTTCCCAGTGGCACAATGGAACTTTTCTGCCTTCCCTGGCCTCCCACTGTAGTCCACTGGTCTCTGCAAAACACTGCTCCTGGGGCGAAAGGGGACCCTGAGGGATTGGTTGCCAACCCTGGGTTTGGAATACCTGGAGAATTGAGGGTGGAGCCTGGGAGAGTGGGGTTTAGGAAGGGAATGGGAGGGACCTTGGTAGGGTATAATACCATGCACTCCACCTTCCAAAGTAGCCATTTTCTCCAGTGAAGTGGAATGGATGCTTCATTAAATAAATTAAAAATAAATAAATAAATAAATAAATAGGCAATTCATGTTGTCTGAACATAACAACATAAGAAGAGCCCTGCTGGATCAGATTAATGGTCCATCCAGTCCAGTATCCTGTCTCACACAGTGGCCAACCAGTTCCTCTAGAGGGCCACCAACAGGGCATAGAGGCCGAGGCCTTCCTAAGAACATCAGAAGAGCCCTGCTGGATCAGACCAGTGGTCCATCTAATCCAGCAACCTGTTGCACACAGCAGCCAACCAGTTCCTCTAGAGGGCCAACAACAGGGCATAGAGGATGAGGCCTTCCTAAAAACATAAAAATAACCTGCTCGATCAGACCAGTGGTCCATCTAGTCCAGCATCCTGTCTCACACAGTGACCAACCAGTTCCTCTGGAGGGCCAACAGCAGGGCATAGAGGCTGAGGCCTTCCCCTGATGTTGCCTCCTGGCTCAGGGATTTAGAAGATTAGTGCCTCTGAATGTGGAGGTTCCCCTCAGTCACCATCATAGACTTATTGATAGACTTATCTTCCATGAATCTATCTAATATAAGAAGATCAGTTGTAATGCCAGGAGATCTCCATCCCCCACCTGGCAACCCTACTGAGGGTTGACAGGAGGGGGATCCAACCCATAACGTAGTTCCATCCTCAGAATGTATTGCTGTCAGCCCGCCATTTAGTGACAGGGACTTTTGGGACTGAAGCATCCAGACTCAGAGAGTATGGGGGAGGGGGTGTCACTGGTATCCTATAAAAAAATACACACATCCTCAATTGCACTCCTTAAATAAGAATTATGAGGATAATGTTCAATGAGAAATCAACATTCTCATGCTTCATGTTGGCTGTGTCTTGTTTAAGCCACCGAGGATAAAGTTAATTAAGGCATCCAAACACACAAACAGCCCAGGGCAAGCCCAATCTCATCAGATCTCAGAAGCTAAAGAAGGCTGACCCTAGCAAGTACTTGGATGGGAGACCTCCAAGGAATATCAGGGTCGGGATGCAGAAGCAGGCAATATCAGGCCACCTCTCTGAAACATCCTAGCCCCGCTAGGGGTCGTCAGAAATCACCATGACTTCCAGGCATGCAAGCTCTCTCTCACACACACAAAACACACAAAAAGCCCACCACACACAAACACATGTCCATTCTGAATGCATTTATCAGAGAGGCCCATGCCAAGCCGAAATGTCAGAGTAATGTTAGAGTAATCAGAAATTCAGATAAATGAGAAAACTGTTTAAGTTGATGGTAGCACTAGACGAAGGGAGACGGGGAGGAAACGCTGGAGATTCGGATCACTGGGGCGCAGATAAACGCATAGTTCAAATAAATATATACACAAGGACTCACTCTGCTGTAACAGCGCCTTCTCTCGCTCTGTCCTCTCGCTTTTCTTCCATTCTGCTTGCCTTCTCAGCCACTTTTCTTCCATTTCGTCAGAAATGCTGTCCTACAAAATGAGAAAGGAATCTCAACGGTTATCAAAGATGTCTATGCGAAATCCAGATCCCCCTTTCACTCAAAGTTTGTGGACCAGAAAACCAGAGAAAACCCCCACTAGGTTAGCATCTGTCACCCTGCATCTGTTCAAGAAACAAAGAATGTCTAGGCCAGAGATGTCAAACTCATTTATTACGAGGGCTGGATCTGACAGAAATGTCAATTTGTTAGGCCAGGCCATGTGTGCCATAAAATGTAATGCCGGGTACCAGAGATATAAACTTTATAAAGGACAGCAGCTGGCAAGCTCTGAGTTGGTGTATCCTCACTGGAAGGCCCCATGGGCTGGGAAGGGGAGCACAGAGGAAAACCCACATGGGTGGACTGGAAAGCCAGCAGTGAATTGCTGGGCAGATGTTCCCATGATGCTTAACTGCTGAAGACGAGGTTGTTCTGCCATGCGGAAGCCACAGTCGCTCACTCACCTCCCAGCAGTTTCCTGTCCCCTCCCTTGCACCAGTTGCTCAGGGGCCACATAAGAGCCCTGGATGGGCTGGTTCTGGCCCCTGGGCCTTATGTTTGACAGCCCTGGTCTAGGCTGAGCAGGAAGATTCTCCAGTGCTGTTTCATCTCCAATGCACAGAGCATTTTCTAAACTTCCTAGAAATGGATATGCAGTTGTGTGTATTGCTAACTGCAAAAAAAAAGTGTCCAGGGACCGGAAGTGTCAAGTGGCTTGAGCGCGCAAGGGAGAGATCAGACGCCCAGAAATCCATGGTGAGACAAGTTCAGTCATAAACACCAGACTTTATCCAGTGCTGGGAAAGTTGGGGGTGAGGATGGGGGGCCGACAACTGAGGGACAGGAGACAGATGTTGCTGTCTGATCATGAAGAAGAAGAAGAAGAAGAGATTGGATTTATACCCCGCCCTCCACTCCCCAAGGGAGTCTCAGAGCGGCTTACAAACTCCTTTTCCCTTCCCCTCCCCACAACAGACACCCTGTGAGGTAGGTGGGGCTGAGAGAACTCTTTCCCAAGCTGTCCTTGAGGGAACAGCTGGTACAGAGCTATGGCTTGCCCAAGGTCATCCAGCCAGATGCAAGTGGAGGAGTGGGGAATCAAACCCGGTTCTCCCAGATTAGAGTCCACGCACTTAACCACTACACCAAACTGGCTCATGGACTTCAAATCTGGTAGGGAGCTGCCACAACATTGGAGCAACTTGTCCGTCTGATCGCAGCCAAAGTGATGCTCTAGGAATCACCCAAAACTGTGGTAAAACCATAGAGTTTCAGGTGAATCCTACAGAATTGTCTCAATGTGGTGATGTCACTTCCAGGTTTTTGCTGGAAGTGACACTGCGGTGTTGGCACAATGCTATTTTGTCCTCACCCCCCAGCTTCTCCTGCCAGTTTCCAGCATTTGTCTGACAACCCTAATCATGGGACCTGTCTGAACAAAAGAGGAGGGGCTGTAGTAAAAAGGGGAACTGAGTGAGATGCAGTGAAAAAGTTGGCTGGATCTAACCCGATGTTTTCACATTCCAAACTGCTCCTTAATGATGGGATAAGTAGGAGGGCCTCAACTGGGGAAAGGATTAAACCATTGCATTCCCGCACTGTCATTGCTCCAATTAAAATTAGAACCCCCCACACCCACTTTAAAGTTTAAAACCAGTCTGGCAATCTGACCACAGATCTCTCACCTTGTCTGCTTCAGCCCTGAATACAGTTTGTTCTGGTATTTCCCAAGGAAGGAGCCCAAGGACTGCATTAGATATGTCTGGGGAGGAGGTCATTTCAATCTTACCTGGTACACACGGAATGCATTCTTCAGATACTTGTATTCCTTCTGCATGCCGCCTGAGAAAACAAAGAGAAGGATTAAGCATGTCACACGCTCCATCTTTTACACTCCGTTAAACCTTCCCCTTTTCATTTGATTGTCTGAAGGATGGCCAAAAACAGCTAAACAGTCATCAGTATGTGTCATGGGTCTGGCTGAGACTGACACCTTCTCAGAGGAGGAAGAGGCAGGGAGCAACTCAGCCTCTTCTGGAGTCAGCCCAGAAGAAGAACCCTCAACAGTACCTGAGGAGGAAGAGTCCCCAGCAGCTGCACAAGAGGGGAGGCCAGAAGGAGAAGCCATGCCTGGGCCAGCAACCCCAGCTGCAAACACACCAGGCATAGGGCACGTCAAAGGCTGACTGTGCAGGAGAGAAGGGGGAGTGCCAGGCTGCAGCTCCTGCAAAGGCAACAGGAGGAGTTGTAAGCCTTTGCAGACTCAGCTCCCAGGAGAGGAAGGATTTGTTCAAAACCTCTCGGTGCACCTGCTTCAGTGCGGCAACAACTCTGCATAGTCAGATCTACTTCTGATAGTGCAGCAGCCACTCCTTGCCCTTGGAAACCTGCAATCTTGAAACGACTCCCCGGCTAACCAACCTTTGGCTTTGTTCCTGACCTTGATTTCAGCTCATGTCTCCAGCTTCTAGTGTATCGTCTCGGTGGCCACCAGCCAAGACAGCACAGCATGGAACCCCTCATAAATTAGCACCAACTCTGAATTTATCAGAGCTTCTTAAAAATAAAACCTTGGCTCTTCCTTCTAAAACTCTCTTTCTTTGGGGGATCCCCCACCCACATTTGATGCCAATCATGTGTTGAGTGAGTGTGCAGATTTGTGCACTTGGGGGTATAGACTCTATAGCCCTATGTGGGAGTCTCTGAACACAAGAATTTGCTCCGTCACTTCCTTGGGATTGTCTTATCCCAGAAGTCTCGAAATGTACACTGAGCAGTGGCCTGTGTCCCAATATAGGAGAGCTTCTATGCTGGCTGGGTTGAATTCTGTACCATCTCAAGGAATGAATGGTTGTTATAAGAAAGTGCCCTATTTGGAGAGGATTTGCATTATGTGCTATTGGGAAAATTGATACACTGGAACATTGTCTACTGGAATGTCCCTTTTTCTCAGATGTGTTTCCTCTTGGCTCCTGTTGGCTGCCCTCCAAAAGACAATTTAAAAGTCATGCACTCTTTTTATTGTAGGTGGAGGCAACAGTTGGGGGAGGAGGAGGGGCAGGAAGGGGTGAGCACACTCATCTCTTTCCCCATCTGCCATTTCTCTGCTTTAAATTGCTCTACCCAAGGGCCTTCTCACTCATAGTTGGGATGCCTCACACTCTGGAGTACACATTCAGGTGGGCAGCTGTGTTGGTCTGAAGCAACAGAACAAAGTTTGAGTCCGGTGGCACCTTTAAGATCGGTCAAGTTTAATTCTGGGTCTAAGCTTTCAAGTTTGCATGCACACTTCTTAAGCGCGCATGCACACGAAAGCTTATACCAGAATTAAACTTTGTTGGTTTTAAAGGTGCCACTGGACTCAAACTTTGTTCTACTCTGGAGCAGTGTTCCCTCTAAGCTGAGTTAGTGTGAGCTAGCTCACAGTTTTTTTAGCCTCCTCCGGCTCACACATTTTTGTCTTTGCTCAGGAACGATGGCTCCAGAGCAAACTAATTTATGCAGTCGCCAGATCGCTCGCTCACAACTTTAATGCCAGTAGCTCACAAAGTAGAATTTTTGCTCATAGGACTCCACAGCTTAAAGGGAGCATTGTCTGGAGTCCAGGAAGAGTGGGAAATTGTTGAACACACCAGCCGTCTTCAGTTTCTTGGGTTCCTTTTGACACTCCCCGGCATACAAACACAGAGAGCATGAAACAGCTTTTCCTGCATGTAAACTATCACTGGGGCGGGGTGTGTGGGTGTGTGTTTCATGCATGTGTAATGTATGCTTTGGTCCCAAAGTCATACTTAGCTTCTCTTGCGCGGTCGCCCTCTCTGTCCGTAACTCTTTCTTGTACTGCTCTTCCAAAGCTTCCATTTCCGTTTTATGACGCGTTTCAATCTGCCTGCAAAGACGACGTGCAAAACGAGGAGTACTGATAAGGCATTTGCAACCGGTGTTCTGCCAGGCACAATTCATTGCATGCCCATCATCAGCGATAACGCCACCGCCCTACGAGGCTGAAGTTGGTTCCCAGTTCCCTATTCGTTCCTTATTTGTGACTTATTTGTGAATCCCACCAAGAACATTAAGGATAGTCTAAAAGCTGGGAACCAACTTCAGCCTCTTCATTTCCCTCCCTGGCATTGTGCAGTTTTGACTGCAGGAGTGCAAAGCCTTGAAAAATAAAACAACCCCTTCAAAGGGTCAGTGGCAAAGCCAGTAGCCAGCCCTGTAGCCAGAAATGTTGGGTTTGTGGAACATGGGGAAATTTTGTGGGGCAGCAGGGGAGGGGGGAGGAGGGAGGGAGAGGGGCCCCCATACACCTTCCCTGACCATCTCCCTCCCTTCCTGCAAGATTTAAAGGGCCCTCCAGCTGATCAGTGGGCCACATGCTCCCACCAATCAGCTGGAGAGCCCTTTTAATGTCACAGGAGGGGGGACAGAGGGGCAGCAGCAGTTGTGGGGCGTGCTTCACATTTGAGGGGGCAGAGCCCCCAAATGCCCCAGTGTAGCTATGGGCCTGCCAATAGCATTGCTGCAGTGGGAAGGAGATAGCTATGATTGCTCCTCATTTTGCTTTCAGTTTCAGTAGGCTGCTTTGGAAGGTAAACTCTATGGCATTATACCCTGTTGAAGACCCTCCCCTCCCCAAACCCCATCCTCCTTAGGCTCCACCCCCTAAATTTCCAGGTATTTCCCAACGCAGATCTGGCAACTCTACTTGGAACCTCCCCGTCTCTGTGGCAGCCAATACCCCCTTTCTCAAAATTCATAAAGTGCCCACGGACTCAACAAGGCTGGGGGAGGCAGTTCTACAGTGTCCTCTGAATAGGCCTGCCATTCCCGGGGGGGAGGGGAGAGTTTGCCTGCTTGTAGGGGCCCCAATCCGCCAGCCCGGATCTGGCCAGCAGGGGGAACCCCGCCCCCAAAGTCCCAGGATCCTGCTAACGTGCCCGGTATGATGACGCCACCTGGAGGTGACATCATCACGCCAGGCACATCGCCGGGGGGATGCTCTAGCACTCGGCTAAAAAACTCTATGGTACCATAGAGTTTCTGGCCAAATGCTAGAGCGCCTCCCTGGCAACGTGCCTAGCACGATGACATCCCTTTTGGGTGACGTCATCGCGCCGTGTACGCTATGCGTGTGCACCAGAAGACCCCAAGGAGGAGCCAGGAGTCCCTCACCAGCAGAAGGTAGGGACCTGGCAACCCGACCTCTGAAGCCTTTGGGGTCTCAATTCCATTGAACGTTTGGACTTAGTGCAGAGTAAACATATACAGAGTTAGGCTAGAAGTCCCAAATCCTTCCGAGATAAGGAGCTGTTTCTGGTAACTACCTGCAGACCGTGGGGCAGGGGAGGCCTTAAGGATATTTTTGAATAATGGCTATAAAAATACATGTGCACAAGGTACCTGACTTTACCGGCGTGTTCTTTCTGCAGTTCGCTGCATTTTTCTTCCATGTCGTTCTCCAGCTGGGAAGATAAAAAAACATCTCTTCTTTCTTTGAATGTACCAAATCATGCCACAAGCGCTCTTTACTGCACATTCCCAGAATGCTTCACTCCATGTAGAGGCTCTTTCTGATACTAATAGGGTTGCCAGCTCTGGGTTGGGAAATACCTGGAGACTTCAGGGGCGGAGCCCAAGAAGGGTGGGGTTTGGGGAAGGGAGGGACTTCAATAGGATACAATGCCATAGATTCCACCCTCCACAGCAGCCATTTTCTCCAGGGGAACTGATCTTGGCCATCTGGAGATCCACTGTAACAGCAGGAGAACTCCAGGTGCCACCTGGAGGCTGGCAACCCTAGATACGAAGGGGTTCACCACAGCAGTTTTCCCTCCAGTTCTTTACATTTCTCTTCAGAAGGCCCTGCCTTCACTTAAAAAACACCTTCTCTTTTTGACAGAGATTTTGAAAGCACCTTCCTTTCGCGGCTCCTCTCAAAACCGCTTGACCAGGGCGTGTCTTGTTGAAGGGACTCACCTGCTTGTGGGTCGTTTCGTGATCTCGGCGCAACTGCTCCATAATGCCCGTGAGCTCTGAAATCTGTTCCACTAAGTCGGCAACGATGTCTTCCCTGCAAGAGTACACGCCAACGTTGTTGTGTCTGCACCACGAAATGCTGCATCCTGAAATGCTGCCAATCGTGTTGGAATTGCTTCCAGTAGTTTAGCAGACTGCTGTAGGCTTACAGTGCAGCCAAACACATCTGGTCAATGTGCAAGCTATCTCAGAACAAGCTATCTCAGGGAGCCAGGCCCATAGTCATGGTGGGGCATTTGGGGGCGGAGCCCCATCATGGATGAGCCCTGCCCCACTCCGGGAGGATCCCAGACCCCCCCAGACCCCCAACCCTGGTGTGCCTTGCCCACAGAGGCAGGGAGGCTGGGGGAGCAAAGGGAAGCTGCCCTGCTGCTTTCAGTCAGTTTCACTCACTGCCAATCAGCATTCCCTGTCTCTCTCTCTCTCTCTCTCTCTGTCAGTCACCAGAGATGGTCTTCTGTCTAGGGTTGCCGATTCTGGGTTGGGAAATTATTCAGGATTTGGGGGTGGAGCCTGGGGAGGGCGGCGTTTGGAAGGAGAGGGAGTTCAGCAGGGGTTAAAGCCATAGAGTTCACTTTCCAAAGCACCCATTTTCTCCCGGGGAACTGATATCTCTAATTTAGAGATCAGCTGTAATTCAGGGAGTTCTCCAAGCCTCACCTGGAGGCTGGGAAACCTATCTTCTGCCCATAGGCGTAGAGTACGGGGGGGGGGGCTTGAGGGCTTGAGCCACCCCCGAAATTTCCCGGGGGGGGGGCTCAGCCACCCCTGGGAAAACGGAGCGCCTGCCACCGTGCCTCCCCGGGTCCTTCCGAGGCCAGTGGCCGCTGCTGGAGAGGGAGACGGAAGGGGTGGCGGGGGGGGGGGGGGGGAGAGGCACCGGCAGCAGCGGCTGGCGGGCCTCGGAAGGGCCCGGGGAGGCGGGGCGGTTTCCCGGAGGGGGGGGAGAACATCATCCCAGCGAGCGAGCGTGCTTCGTGCGCGCGCTAAGGAGGCCCCGCCCCCCTGGGATTTCCAAAACTCTACGCCCCTGCTTCTGCCTAATAGAGAGAGTGAAAAGGGGAGGCTGCTAGATGAAACACAACCACCTACACCCCCCTGGGAGATTTGTCTGGCCTTCTTTATCATTGTCTCCTACCAGTTTTGTTCTGTTTTGTTTGGCGTTCCTTCCTCAACCCGCCCTCCTGTTTATAAGTATGCGTGTGTGTGTTTAAATTTATTTTAATGATTTTGATTGTTCGCTGCTTTGGGGGACCCTAATGTGGTTGGAAAGGAGGCATAAAAATAGGTCAAATAAATAAGATAAACACATTACTGAGGAGGAAAAAGAAGAGAGTCACTGAAAGTTAAACATGGCTACTGATGCTCATAAGGAGGTGTCTGCCTACATGCGCATGACCTGAACTTGTTAGCCATTGGAACAGGCCAGACTGAATCACGCCCACCTCCGATTTACCGCAGGACCACAATTCTTGTTGGACAGAGTAATAGTGTGTGGTGCTCTGTGTTATGAAGTCTAGTCAAAATAGTACCTCAGAAGGTAGATTCACCCTATAGTACTGCAGGAAGTGTTGGAGGAAAAGCGTGAAGACAAAAGTAATAGTTGTGATTATACTCTAGAAAACTGGCAAAGGGGTGGGTAGGAAATATTACTTACGTCTGCAGCTTGGGTGGAGTGCTACGGGAGGATTAAAAGAGAAAGAGAGAAAAGGATGATTATGGAATCATGTCAGGCAGTAAAACACATTCACATTGTAAAGCAGCTTTAACTTTTAGACTAATAAGGCTGATTCTGCACCCAACTGTTTCCCCGCAGTTTTTTCACAGCCATGTCAGGTTGTAAATCTCCCCTCTACACTGCATGCTGCTTTCACTTTCTTTGTTCATCTGATTTTATGGTACCTTCTGCATAGATTTATGGCTGTTCAGGGGTGACTTCACAGTCAATATGGCGTTGCCCCTGGGAATCTGAATGTGGCTTTGAGCTGCACCTTTTCCTCAGTGCTGAGAGAATGTGGAGTGAATGCCAGATGCAGAATGGACCTAAGTTTTGCAAAATCTGTCAACACTTGTCTACACTTATCACATACAGCAATGTCATCCATTCTTCCCATGCAGGTGGGGTGTGTGATCCTCAGTCAGGGGTACACCACATAACATGATAATCCTGAAATGTGTCTCTGGGTTGCTGAAGCATTATTGAGAGAATTCCTATTAACAGCCATGACGACAGCATCAGATCTGAACGAATGTCGGCTGATCGAGATGATAAAACATCTAGAGCTATTATGTTTCTTGACTAAGACCTCTGTCACCGAATAACTCTGATTTATTTATTATAACAGGTCCCACTGGGCAGGAGGAAAAATACAGAAACAAAACCAAAAAGAAGATACCCAAGCAAAGCAGGATCTGGTTGTTCTATCATAATACTGGGGATCCTGGAGGTTTTTTGCCATCTCCTGGGCATGGAGCATGGGTCACTGGGGGTGGGGGTGGGCAGGGGTCCTTTCGAGCAGGAGCTCGGGGGAGCACAGCTCCGGGAGTTGGTGCAAGCTCCCCCTCCTGCGGGGGAATGCCTGCTTGTGTCCCTGCTTGTGTCATGGCTGCAGCAAAATGACCCCATCCCCTGGAAAGGTCCTTGTTCCTCCGACCAGCCTTCTGAAGGCTTCAGCCACCACTGAAGCTATCCTCCCAGAAGAGTGGTATTTCTGAGGCTTGGATAAGTAGTGGTCCCCTCTCTGCCAAATTTTTCTTTCTTTCTCTCTTTCTCTATCTCTTCTTTCTTTCTTGCCTTCTGACATACTTCCTGTCAGGTGGTGTAGCATATGCAAATAAGTTATGCTAATGAGTTATGCTAATGAGCTCCTGCACCTCTTTTTCTACGAAAAGACCCCTTGGGGTGGGGAGGTATTTGTGAATTTCCTGAACTGTGCAGGCAGGTGGACTAGATGACCCTGGAGGTCCCTTCCAACTCTATGGTTCTATGATTCTACTAAAATGTCACTGATATGTCTCTGCCTTCCAGATGGCCAAACATTATGTGGGAGACACAAGTGATGGTTTCCAAACAGTTTTCAACAAAAGAAAAGCAGCTGGGGAGGCAGCGTGTTTCATTGAATCTCAAAAGGGAAAGCTTATCAGTAGTTTTCTATTATTTATTCATTTATTTTTGGCTCCTAAAGATGGAAAAATTGGACACTGCAGGCAATTGAGAGGAAAAGTGGCTGGAAGGGAAAGGGGCACTACTGTTCCAACCACTTTGAACCCTAGCTTCCCACAGCTGTTTTCCATTTTTTTAAAAAGAGAAAGTCTAGGAGGTTCTTGCATACTTCCTATATAACATATTACTTTGGCCCTGGAGCCTAAGGCCAGTCTGAACTGATGGGTTTTGCAAGGGATTTTTACAGCTCTGCAATAGGACGATGTGCTATAACTGTGTGACCAACAATGGTTTGCCTTCACATGGAGCTTTTATTCCAGTTTGGTCACCAAACTGGAGGGAGTGTTTTTGGAGCATCTACACAACACTGCCCCTTCTGGGATTTCCTCTGATCTCCTGTATTCATTCCCAAACCGAATTTGCTACAGTCTTTCCCGGAAGATCAGTCAGAGCTGATTTGTGGCCAGAAAGGTGTGCCCTTTTGAACCTCCCGCCCCTCACCTGGGTGCCATTTTAGTCCCATCATCCCATCATGCCTGCTATCTCCACCCTATGCTGCCAGTGAGATTTTTGCTGGCTTAAAAAACAAACGATTTGTGCTGTAGTGTTATAGCGCCATAGCGATCTAGCAGCTGACATTTGTAAAGCCCTCTGGTGGCATAGGGAAGAATGGCAGGCAAGAGGGGCTGACCAAGGAAATCACAGAGAATACTTCCATATGAGCTGTTTTCTGTAGTGTCAGGTTTCTCTGCGCCTGCACTTGCATTCCTCCACTGTTATCCCTCGTTTCGCAATCCCAGGCACAAAAAGGCAGTTTGTTCCCTGTTGCTTCTTGGCATCAGACTTCCCGGTTTCCAGGAATTCCATTTTGTGTTTTTGCTCCTGGGAGGGAGAAATCATCTGCGGAAACAAGGGAAAGCTGCGGATGAATAGAAGAGCAGGCAGGGGAAAACCTGACACTGTGGAAAACGTCTGAGTGCTCTGGTGTTGCTGCAAATGTGGCTGCATTAGGACCTAACTCTGTTTAGGACTTAATTGAAAAAAGTGCTATTTGAATTTTATTATTACTTGCCATTCAAGCATTATTAGTTCTTATTTATTAGTAATTATTTCCAAGTAAGATTAGTTTCCACCCATGCCCATGTAGAAAATATGCCATAAAATATGCCCACACCAGCAAACTAGAGACAAGGCTGCTGGCAGGCATATCAACACTCTCAGCCATTTGGTAAGATTACCTGGGCAAACCGGGTTTGGAAAAGGACGGTTCAGTGGATCTTTTCTTCTCAGAGGGCTCCTCCATGGTGAAAGAGATTTGCCCTTTCGTATGAGAAAAAAGAAGGCCAGGAGAAAGCTCTGAAAAGACCTTGGATATCTGGGGGTGTAAACAAAAGGAACTAAGCACCAGAGTACTAGATTTTAAAATGCAGGGATTAGGTACTCTCCAAAACAGAATTTTAAAGGGATCGGTCAATTTTTTAAAATAAAATGTATTATTTCCTTAAGGGAGAGGAGGTACACAAAGCCCACAATGGAATATCTTTCACTGTTTTCTTTTTTAAAAGTACCTTCCAAAAGAATACCAGTTTCACCTGATGAAAGAGAAAAAAAAATTCTTGTAGATCTTACCTTGAAGTTAGAGTTGCCAGCCTCCAGGTGGGGGCTGGAATCTCCTGGAAATGCAACTGATCCCTCAACTACAGAAATCAGTTACCTCTGGAGAAAACGGCTGCTTTGGAGGGTGGAATCCATGGCACTAAACTCCACTGAGCTCCCCCTCACCTCCCCAACCTCTATCTTCTGCAGGCTCTACCCCCCCCCCCCCCCGCCCCATCTCCTGGAATTTCCCAAACCAGAGTTGGTAACTCTAGACCCAAACTGAAACAAACAAAGAATATCTTGATCAGACAGATGGACTGTGGCCTGCATAGGTATTCTAAGGGCCCAACTACATGTTATATGGTTTTCAGGTCACTGAAGGTTTATATGCAAACTCCCCAGTGGGGCAAACTCCCTCCCTTGGGCTTTGCCATGTACAGCAAACTATATGGAAGGGGGGAGGTTTAAGTCTCCTCTCTCAACGCAGCATGGTCCTGATCTGAACTGGGCCCCCGTGTGCCTCAAGATTTAAGTTTTAAAAGTTACCGGGAGCTTGTAATGGACTTCTGGTTTGACAGGACCCGGTGTGGACTCTGAAACAGGTAGTTTAGGGGAGGGGCTGTGACTCAGTGTCAGAGCATCCACTTGGCATGCAAAAGGTCCCAGGATCTCCTGTGAGGATCCAGTCCTAAATGAGGTGAAAGATGTCTGCCTGAGACCCTGGAGAGCTGCTGCCAGTCTGAGTAGACAGTACTGACTTTGATGGACCAAGGGTCTGATTCAGTATAAGGTAGGGATCCCCAACCTTTTTGAGCTGGCGGGCACCTTGGGAATTCTGACACAGCGTGGTGGGCGCACCCACAACATGGCTGCCACAAAATGGCTGCCACAGGAGGTGGAACCAGCCACAAAATGGCTGCCACAGCTTACCTTCAGTCACACAGTGAAGATCCTTGTGTTGTGGTGGCAGCTGCTGCCAAAAGCAACATTTTAAAAATCTGCACAATCAATGTAATCTCCAGTGGCCAATCAGAAGCCTTGCTGAGCAAAGGCTCCAACTGGCCCCACCCATTTTCTAAAAACACTTGACAGGCACCAGGAAAGATGCATGATGGTACTAGGGTTCCCATCCCCAGGTGGGGGATCCCCCATGCAGTGACATCTCTGATGTGATGACGTCACATGGAAGTGACATCATCACACTGGGAATGTTGTGTGGCAACAATCTGGTTTTGGGGCAAAACTCTATGGTTTGACCCGGATTTTACCATAGAGTTTTGCCCCCAAACCAGAGCATCGCTCTATGACAGGGGTGGGCAATTGTTTTGGCTCGGGGGCCACTTTGTGGGAGAGGAGGTTAGTGGAGGGCCGCACCTTTTTAAATGATTGCATTCATTAGTTAACTTTGCATTTTAGAAAAGGTATAAATTGTATCATAAAAATCAATAAATATAAATTAAATAAAATAGTGGTAGTTTTATTCAATTTATTTATTGTGCTAATTTCATATCATCTATAGCTGCAAGCACAATTAATTTTAGAATCACTTTAATGAGACAAATGTACCCTATCACACCATGTGGCCAACTGTCTTGGCGGGCCGCAAAAAACTCTGTGGTGGGGCGCATGTGGCCCCCGGGCCGCAATTTGCCCACCCCTGCTCTATGACATCCCTGATGTGATGACATCACTTCTGTATGATGTCATCATGTCAGGGATGTTGCCATGTGACGTTGCTGTTTGGGGGCAAAGCCCCGCCTCACTCCCAGAAGGCTCCCTCCCACCCCCCGTCCCACATTGGGTACTCTTGATTTAAGGCAACTTCATGTGAGTGTAAATTAGACCCTTGTTCTAATCTATATCAGATGACACAGCATCTGATAGATCCATTAGTGGATCTTGAAGGGCTCTATACATCCTCTTTATTTTAATGTATTTCTTATTTGGAATAGTAAATTGGAATAGTGATAGTAATGTAATGCCATGAATATTAGAATGTAATGTCATTTAGAATGGTAGATTGAAGTGTATTTGTCTGGTCCGGTGACAGAGGAGAAATACCGTATTTTTTGCTCCATAAGACTAACTTTTTCTCCCAAAAAAAGTGGGGGGGGGGGAGTGTGTGCGTCTTAAACCCCCCTCACCTTTCCAAAGCCACGGCACCGAGCAGAGCTAGGTGCGTCTTATGGTCAGGTGCGTCTTATGGAGCGAAAAATACGGTAATCCAGAGCAAAGAACAGGATGCTGTTAGTTACCTTCATGCTTGAGAGGAGATGGATGGGGCATAAAGACAGGGTCTCAGTTAATTTCTCTTAGCATCCCACAATTAAGATGGATACTTTTACACATCAGTCTCCAATTTTGACATATTTATTTGCCTCACCGTGTTCCCTCCCGATTAAATCCAAACAAATGGTGACCCTATAAACTTAGCTTGTTATTCCTGTTTGGTTCTTGCATCTCTTAAAACATCATCATTATGTCATATGCTAATTTATTTATTTATTTATTATATTTATCCCCCGCCTTGCCGGCTTTGCTGTAAACCCTCTACTTATACGTATGGACTGAAACTTCCATTTCAATATATCTGAGGAAGTGTGAGTGCACACGAAATCTCACACCTTGAATAAAACTTTGTTGGTCTTAAAGGTGCCACTGGACTCAACCTTTGTTTTACAACTTCAGGCCAACTTGGCTGCCCACTGGAATGGATCTTGTACTGTTATTCAAAAGCATCCAAGGGCGGCCATGACAGTGAGGCAGGAGGAGCGTAACCTTTTCTGTCACAACATTTCCTAGGAATAAGTCATCCCTCCTCCAAGCTGCTGTCAGCGGCAATACGGTTATGTCCTTTTTCCATGAACGGGCTACTGGCAGTTGAGAGGGAGAGGGGGTGAAGAGGTGCATTTTTTAATTAAGGAAAAGGCGGCTATGACAATGAAACCTTGAAAACCGACAGAATGCTTTTCATGTTCTAAATGATAGAAATCGTAACAATAGTTTTAAAAAACCACCATGAACCATCTGCTTCTACTCACATCGTGAGGTTCCCTGCTCCGTAACACTATTCTGTGTGCTGTGGGAACAGACTTTGTTCTGGAAGAGAGAAAAACTTGCCTCAGGTAGCAGAAGCTGAAGGAAGGTTCTCTTGTCCCCCACCACCGAACCAACTGATGGCTCCAGACACCTGAGACTTCAAGATGGGCATAACCTACAGGGGGTGCCGGCATAGATCTGAGGGGAGTAAGAAGTCTATCAATGGCTACTAGCCCCAGTGCCTGAGACGAACCTCCGCATTCAGAGGCACTAAGCCAGGGGTGCCAAACTCATTTGTTATGAGGGCAGGATATGACATAAATGCCAGGCCGGGCCATGTGTGGCATAAATCTTTATATATACAGTATATAAAGGACAGCAGCTGGTAAGCTCCGAGTTGGTGTATCCTCTCTTCAAAGCCCCATGGGCTGGGAGTGGGGGTGGAGAGGAAAACCCACATGGGTGGACTGGAGAGCCAGCAGTGCAGCACTGGGCAGATGCTCCCACGCTGCTTGACTGCTGCAGACAGATTTAGTGTAGTGGTTAAGAGCAAGTGGACTCTAATCTGGAGAACTGGGTTAGAGTCCCCACTCCTCCACGTGCAGCTGCTGGGTGAGCTTGGGTCAGTCACAGTTCTCTCAGAGCTGCTCTCTCAAGAGCAGTTCTCTCAGAGCTGCTCTCTCAAGGGCAGTTCTCAAGAGAGCTCTCTCAGCCCCACCTACCTCACAGGATGTCTGTTGTGGGGAGGGGAAGGGAAAAGAGATTGTAAGCTGCTTTGAGACTCCAAGTGAAGGACCAGGGCCAATTCACATATTACAAAGTCCACATGCTTGGCCGATCCCTGGTTGGAACTTCCAATCTGAATCAGGACCGTGATCGGAAGTCCTCGTTGACAGCCATGAGAACTGGTTTGTAGCATGTGAATCAGTCCTAAGGAGTAAAGCCCAAGATATCACAGAACATGTGTGTGTATGTGTGTGTGTGTGTATGTGTGTGCGTGTGTGTGTGTGTGTGTGAGAGAGAGAGAGAGAGGATGGGGTATGAGTATGGTTGCCAACCTCCAGGTGGGGCCTGGAGGGCCCATGGAATTGCAACTGATCTCCAGACTACCAATTCCCCTGGAGAAAATGGCTGCTTCGGGGGAGGAGGAATACTATAGCATTTTACCCACCCTCCCCAGGCTTCAACCCCAACGCTTCAGGAATTTCCCAACTTGGAACTGGTAACCCGAGATGTGAAATTAGAAGAGGGAGCGCCATCACACAGGTCTTCTGAGAGTACATTTGGGAGATAACGGACAGCAAAGGAGAACGAATGTTTTAAGAGAGCATGGTCCGCGGATGAGTAGAGTTGGAGGAGTGAAGGATTACCGTCAGAACACTGTAGCCTGGAGACAAAAAGGGATCACTTTGGAACAAGGCAATATAGAAAAGCCCCTGTTTCATGAGGATGGATCTGTTGTTGGGATACCACATGAAGACAGAGGTGGCTCCAGGCTCAAGCAGATGAGGCAGGGTCGCCAGGTCCCCACCTTTCTCCAGCAGGGGGCTCCAGGCTCCTTTAGAGCTTTTGGCCGAATGCTGGAGCATCCCACTGCAACATGCCCGGCGTGATGACATCACCTCTGCGTGATGTCATTGCACTGGGCACGTCGGAGCCATGGAGCTCTTCAGGGCTGGCCGGCGGGTGGATTGGGCGGGGGGCTGAAATCAGGGTAACCCCTGCCCCCATCGCGGGGATGGCAACACTAAAGATGAGGCGATGGACATTTGGCATTTGTGTTTCAGCACAAAGCTACCACAAAGACACCAAAAAGAGATAGGGTAGTCTGAGATTCTTCTGCATGTGTAGGAACACTTACCTAGATGCAGTTGGTAGTTTTAGACAAACCTGGGACTTCATTTGGTCTTTCATTCCCACGCCTATTGGATATGACCTATTTTGGGGGAGGGGGAAGTTGTTAAGAGATATGTTGTTTATCAAAAGGCCTACAGTGTTTTGGGCTATTCTTGAATCTGCATGCCATTATCTGATGGGCCAGTCACTAGCTAGGGTTGCCAACCTCCAGGTGGCACCTGGAGATCTCGTGCCGCTACAATTGATCTCCTAGTGACCAAGATCAGTTCCCCCGGAGAAAATGGCTGCTTTGGAGGGTGGAGTCTATGGCTTTATACCCTGCTAAAGGCCCTCCCCTCCCCAAAGCCTGCACTCCTCAGGCTCCACCCCCAAAATCTCCTGGTATTTCCCAACCCAGAGCTGGCAACCCTAGTCACTACTGCTGAAGAAGGACAATAGAGCTTAAGAGCATTCAAAACTGGTTTCCTGGCCTCCACTGCTTCCTGCAGTTGAACAACTTTTGGAAGGATTAAAAAAAAAAACCCAAAACACTGCCAAAGTCTGTTTACCAGAGATGACCAAAGGGCCTCCTTAACACTTTAAATTCTCAGTGGGAAATATCTAAGTCTTTAATTATATATTACTTTGAGGCTAAACTAATCTTGATGGAAATCCACTAGCATCATATGAATTCATCAAGGGTTTAATACCATGTCCACTTTACAGCCTACGTTCAGATCAAACCTGCTGCATTCTGGGATCCAGTGAGCCCTCCTGGAATTTTTCAGTGACAGGTTTGAGCGTAATGCAATAATGTCTGTGGGGATTTCTTCTGTCTTGTGATTATTCGGGCTGATCTACGTCTATCATGATCTATTGCCCTAACCTGGACAGCCCAGGCTAGCCCGATCTCATCAGATCTTGGAAGCTAAGCAGGGTTGACCATGATTAGTATTTGGATGGGAGATCACCAAGGAAGGCCAGGGTTGTAGTGCAGAGGCTGGCAGTGGCAAACCACCTCTGAGCATCTCTTACCTTGAAACCAGTATGGGGGTCACTGTAAGTCAGCTGCAACGATGGCACTTGACCACTTGAGGCACTTCCTCATGATCTATTATGGAGTAATCTTCTAGAGCTGAGGAGAGTTCCTCTTGTCTTTCTTTGATTCTGAACTACAGAAAAGCCTTTCTCACTTAGCTTTTAGAACTTCTACCAGGGCCGTTGCCAGGATTTCTGACTTCAGGGGGCATTTGAATGTCAGGGGGCACCCCCCGCACACACACCCAGGCTGTGTTAGGAGCAACGAGAAAGTCAACAAACAAACAAAAAAGCGACAAGAGAGAGGTGAGAGTGCCAGTAGGCGGTGTGTTCACACTGCAGCCAGCCAGAGCTGCACTGCCAGTAGGGTGGACAGCGTGATGGTGTGGCGCAGCCATGGTGAGCGCCAAAAATAAAATAAAATAAACCGGCTGGATGGGAAGTCAGGAGGCCTGGGCAGTAAGCTGGGAGGCCCGGCCCTGAGGTGCCCCACTGTAGCTACGGGCCTGACCTCTACCCAACTGGACACTCTGACTAGCCTGATCTCCTTAGAAACTATTAGTAATTGGATGGGAGGCCACTAAGGAAGTCCAGGGTTGCAATGCAAAGGCAAGCAATGGCAAACCAACGATGAATATCTTTTGCCATGAGACCGCTACTACTCCGTGGTATTTTCCACTATCACCTAACAGCATGTTTCTTTGACTGGCTTGGCTGTTTTATGTTTTTGGGTATTTTTCTCGTTTTGAGTCACTTGGAGTCTGGGAAGTGGCACATACATGCTGTACCTAAATAAACAAAATAACAAGTCTTCCCGTTACGTATACTCAATTGTCATTCTTTATCACAAGTGCGTGTGACACATTACAAGCCATGCTTAGCACTTTCCCTCCCAAACATCCCCCCATCCAGATCATATCCATTTACTTTGTTATCTGAGACAGTTTCCCTGTCGTGGCCCTTTTAAGTCGTTTACATCCGATTTTCCAAGGGTCCCAGCAAGGACAGGTCATCAAATGTCCCCGGGACATATCTGCTGGTTTGGAACCTGGTGCTGCTGAATGCCTGCAAGCGGAAAGACATAAACAGAGTTTTAGAATTTAAAGCCACCGCAAGAATGCTCACCAGGGAAAGCAAAGTTCACTACTGATTAAAGGGAAAGAAGCCTTTGCTAAAGTACATTTGCTAGCCTCCCGGTGGGGCCTGGAGATCTCCCACTTTTACAACTGATCTCCAGCTGACAGAGATCAGCTCCCCTGGAGAAAATGGCTGCTCTGAAGGGTGGGCTCTATGGCATTGTACCATACTGAGGGGCCCTTCCCAAACCCCACCCTCTCCTGGACCCACACCCAAAGTCTCCAGGTATTTTCCAACCCAGACCTGGCAACCCAATGCTAAAGTGAGGCTATTGAGCTTCTACAAGGCATAGAAAATTTGGAGGAGGTATAACAGGGACAGGTTGCAGAAAACTACTGGTTTCTCATCTTTTTAACAATCCCATACACCCATGGTTGCCAACCACCAGGTGGTATGCAAAAGTAAATAGCACTATAGATGTATGTTCAAGGTAGATCCATTTTATGCTTTTTCTTTTTTTCTTTTTCTATACTGTTACATAAATTGGTGTCAAATGTTATCAAAAATAGGTTTTACCCAAACAAAACATCAACATGCAGGTTTACATTCTATTCAAATATTCAGACAGCACTTTGCCAATATCACAGTCGCTAGTCCCACAGGACTCTAGTAATTTACCCGTTTCGAATACAGTCTTTTTCAAGGACCGTGATGTAAATAAAGGACATAAGGTACGATAATTTCTCTTTGTGAGCACAAAAACTCTTAAAATAGCAGCATATTTTCTAGGGTCCCATCGGAACCCTTGCAGCAGACATCATAACGTATCTAGGATAGCATATCTCTTGAGTTCTATTCCTCAGGCCCCAACCCAAAAATCTCCAGGTATTTCTCAAGCCAGAACTGGCAACCCTACATCATACACCATTTACTGACATTGCTCTAACAGCTGGTATTAGCTGACGGGAGAGGTGGGAAAAACTTAAAAGAATGGTGGTAATTTTGGTTCTGGAGAGAATCAGAGGGAGGCTCAGATTTTGAAACAGCCTCAGAAGGGGGGGGGGGGGGGGAACAACCTGAGTTAACTGCCAAGGCTTCCCCAAAGAATTATGGGAACTGTAGTTTGATGAGACTGCTGAGAATTCTGCTGGAGAGCCTCTTTCTCCTCACAGAATCCCGGAGGTCCTTGAGGAGAGAGGACAATTAAAGTTTATATCCGCAGCAAAGGTCTACCCTAAGAAAGGAGGTAACTACTCCCTCTTGTAAAATCTCTGTAATCCCTGGATGGGTGAAGCAGAAGTTTCCACATTCTGTTGCCCCATGTACATACAGATGTCTGGCTGTGTGTGTGTATAGTATAGGAAAGCATTATTCCTCTCTCCTCTGGGTGCGCACACGATATCTATGGTTTTGAAAGCCTGAACGGCAGGTGTGCCATTGCAGAATCAGCAAGCTGTCCAGAGATGTAGGTAGGGTTGCCAACCTCCAGGTAGTGGCTGGAGATCTGCTAATACTACTGATCTCCAGGCAACAAAGGTCAAGTCACCTGGAGAAAATGGCCCTTTTTGGAAGGTGGACTCAATGGCATTATACTCCATTGAAGTCCACCCTCTTCAGGCTCCACGCCCCCCCCCCCCAAATCTCCAGGTATTTCCCAACCCAGAGCTGGCAACTCTAGATATAGGGGCTCCTCAGAAATAAAGACATATGTCCAAAAGTGGGACTGGGGGAGTCCTTTTCTGTTAACGGAGGGGACCCACATAGCCTCTTGCGATTTGGGGGGACCAGGTTTATTCTAAACTGTAAACTTTCCCCTCAGTTACGAGACCTTCTTAGGGTACCAAGTGTGAATTCTTTGGGTGTGAGGTCCATTCTGTGATAAGTAGAAAAAGGAGAACACCAAGGCAGGAGTTGTGTGTCAATGACGAAGATGATATATTTATTTACAGATTGGTTTAGAGACCAGACCAGCGGCATGGAGCGCCAGACAGTCGAAGGAGAAACCTGGCTGAGGCACATAAATGTATGTATCAAAGTATGGTTTGAATTCTCTAGCGCTTTCAGGTACAAAGAAGCTTTCGTTGGTTAGCCACAAGGTTGGATCCTTTCACCCTAGGGTGCCCAGAAACACCGCTGAGGGCAGGGGAGCCCCTGCTTGGGGGGGGGGGGTGCTTCTCTGCCAGATTTACCATAGAACTTGCCCAAATACCAGAGCATTGCCCCCAGACATCCCCAAGTGTATCTACGTCACTTCTGGTTGGTGGTAGCGTGTCAAGGCAGGCACTTCCGGTTTTACCAGAAGTGGCTAGAGACCACTTCCACCCACACCAGCCTGACGTTTCCCAAGAGGCAGGCTAAGGGTCACAAGGTCTGTTCATCCCCACAGACAGGCCTAAGAATCGGGTACTAGTCTGTTCTCTTCCAGAGACAGAGCTAAACCACTCTGCCACACTACCGGCCAGAGCTACCCTTCAAACAGCCTGCGCTTTTGCTGAGGCAGACCCAAAACTATCCCTGCGCTGTCCCTGAGGCAGACCTGAACTCAGACCATCTCTGGGCTTCGCTCCAACATTTCATCCTCCCTCTGAAAGGTGCTTGGATGCTGCATTCCCATAGGCTCAGGAATGAAACAGCTGATTGGCTCTTTTCCCCTTCAGGGGCTGGACAGCCTCCTGTCCTTCCCAGTCCTCTTCTTTTCCCCTGTTCTTCCTGACGCTGTCCTGAGGCGACACCCCACGCCCGTATTCTGGACCACAGCACATTATTTGCCTACGGACCAAGCACATTCCACTTTGCTTTTCCCTAAAGGGCTCTTAAGCATAGTTCCCAGTTTCTTGCGCCTTCATCTTTATTTCACTCTTTATTTTCATGGTCCTCAGCCATGGGGAAAAAGTGCTGCAGAGGGAGTGCAGTGCTAATTCAGATATTAATAGTGAAATGCTGGTGGTGGTGGCAGTTTGATTGCCTGCAAACTGAGAATCGCACCACGTATTCTACATATGATATGTTACATGTATAACTGGATGTTTTCCTTTATGTTAATAAAATGGGGGGATTTGGATGCTAGCTATAGTGCCTGGGAAGAAGCAGAAGAAGCCAGAAATAGCTGCCAGGAAATGTCTATAGAAGCACCATTTCATTATTTCCCACACGGCCATTTCAAATACCTAAGCCTTCCATAGGACTAGGGCTGCCAGCCTCCAGGTGGGGCCTGGGGATCTCCCGCTTTTACAACCGATCTCCAGCTGACAGAGACCAGCTCCCCTGGAGAAAATGGCTGCTTTGAAGGGTGGACTCTATGGCATTGTACCATTCTGAGGCCCCTCCCCTCCCCAAACCCTGCCCTCTCCCAGATCCACCCCCAAAGTCTCCAGGTATTTTTCAACCCAGAGCTGGCAACCATACACAGGACTGGCAAATTTTGGGCATCGCCAAAAGGGACGGCTGTCAAATCGGTATCCATTTATTTGGTATCCATTTTACAACCAGAATTTACCTTGTCTGTGTGGCTTCATTCATGGAATCTAGTTGCCTCTTAAACAAGTTTCCAAGGCAGCCAACAGGTCCCAATACTTAAAGCAACGGAATGGATAGGATCTAACAATACCCAGGAGCATAAACGCTTTAAAAAGTGCATCAAAAGCTAAAAACATTTCCAGCTGGCTTGCGAAACTAGGTAACATAAATCAGTGTGACAGCCAAACAATACAACTGAGAGACCTCTATTTCAGGCAGACTCCTAAAGCAGAGAGGCAGAATGCAAAAGAATGATAATTTGGTCAAATGTAATGATTTGGGGTGAAAATATGCCCTTCTGTTTGGTGTGTTAAGGCGACAGAGAACTTTAAGGCGTTAGAGCAGCAAGTTGCAGCAAACATATGGCCCAGTGGGCACCACCGGTTTCAAGAGGCCCGCCTGGATTTCACTTCAGCATGGTAATATCTAGAGCCAGGCCCTGGACAATTTGAAATACTGGACAAAAACTTACATTTCCAGAGAGCTTATTGGTTAGCGGTTGTCTGCCCTGGGCTTTCAGACCTGAAATGCGGAGACCTTGAAAGGCAGACCGAGAAGATTTATGTCTCCCAGTTTCTCTCTCCCTCTCTCTTCTACCCTGCAATTTTAGTTTTCTTTCTCACCATGGAAACGAACTCACTGGCTGCCTGCCGCCATTCTATTTTAAAGGCACACTACATACAATTGTTCTAGAGAGCTACCCCAACGGCTTGCTTGTGTTTCAAATCCACTCGTTCCAAAAATAAACTTCGTTTCAGATTGTGAGTGTTGTTGAACTATCAAACCTGATGAAGCAGCAGGTTAAAACTGAGCAGAAAAGCCGCCAGCAATTCAGAGGTAATTTCCACATTTCTCGGGTACCGGAAAGGCTCATTTCCAGAGGCAAGATTTGATAGGATGTTGTTGAAATATCCCTTGCCAGCCATCTCTGCACAATCCAAGCTCCTGCATATTGTGTTTCCTATGCACGTGGGTATGGTAAAACTGGCACTGTGCAAAATACATTTCAATTTGACAACACTTGTCAGTCAAGCTGTTGTTCCAAACATTTCTCTCTTCCTTTCTCAGGCTATTACAAATCCCACTGTGGGACATCTCCTAATTCCATTCTAGTCTTCTCCAGTCTCTTTGGGATTTCTCCCGCCACCCCCCTTAACTGCCTATTGCATAATTCATCCAAGACAGTTTTTCAACTCACTTCCCCATTTTGTGTTTTGTACAAACCAGCAAAAGTAATGATTTCTGTAGGAGACACTCACCTAGCTGTGCGCAAGTATAGCATAATATTTGAGACCTTTTCAACGGGGACCCAGAGGCTCACACATCATATCCCCCCCCTCCTCCATTTTATTCTCACAACCAGGGGTCCTTTAGTAAAAAAAGAGGTGCAGGAGCTCATTAGCATAACTCATTTGCATATGCCACACCCCCTGACGTCACCGGAAGGTGTCACAAGGCCACACGTCCCTGACGTCATGGGCAGTGTGTCAGAAGGCAAGAAGGGAGGGAGGGAGGGAGGGAGGGGAAAGGAAGGAAAGGAACAGGAAGGAAGGTAGGTAGGTAGGTGGGGGAGAGAGAGAGAAGAAAGAAAGAAAGAAAGAAAGAAAGGGAGGGGGGAAGGAAGAAAGGGAGGAAGGAGGGAGGAAGGAAGGGGGGAAGGAAGGAAGAAAGGAACAGGAAGGTAGGTAGGTAGTTGGGGGGAGAGAGAGAGAAGAAAGGAAGGAAGGAAGGGGGGAGGAAGGGGGGAAGGAAGGAACAGGAAGGTAGGCAGGTGGGGGAGAGAGAGAGAAGAAAGGAAGGAAGGAAGGAAGGAAGGAAGGAAGGAGGGAGGAAGGGAGAGGAGAAGGAAGGGGAAAAGGAAGGAACAGTAAGGTAGGTAGGTAGTTGGGGGGAGAGAGAGAGAAGAAAGGAAGGAAGGAAGGGGGGAGGAAGGGGGGAAGGAAGGAACAGGAAGGTAGGCAGGTGGGGGAGAGAGAGAGAAGAAAGGAAGGAAGGAAGGAAGGAAGGAAGGAAGGAGGGAGGAAGGGAGAGGAGAAGGAAGGGGAAAAGGAAGGAACAGGAAGGTAGGTAGGTAGGTGGGGGGAGAGAGAAGAAAGAAAGAAAGAAAGAAAGAGAGAGAGGGAGGGGGGAAGAAAGAAAGGAAGGAAGGAGGGAGGAAGAAAGGGGGGAAGGAAGAAAAAAGAAAGGAACAGTAAGGTAGGTAGGTAGGTGGGGGAGAGAGAGAGAAGAAAGGAAGGAAGGAAGGAGGGAGGGAGGAAGGGAGAGGGGAAGGAAAGGGGAAAGGAAGGAACAGGTAGGTAGGTAGGTAGGTGGGGGGAGAGAAGGATTGGAGGGAGGGGCGCTTCTCCCCCCACTAGGGCTGGCGTTTCCCTCCCCCCCTTGCTTGGGCCTGAGTGGCGTTAAGCCACTCAGGCCTGGCTTCTCCCTCCCTTGGGCCCCGGGAACTGTTGAGTGGGAAGGGAGGGGGCTTTTAAGCGGGGGCGGGGGCGGGAAGGCGACAGGGCGAGGGAGGGGGCTTTTGAGCGGGGCCGGTGGCCAGCTGCGGCCCCAGGGAAGGAGACAGGGCGAGGGAGGGGGCTTTTGAGCGGGGCCGGTGGCCAGCCATGGCCCCGCGAAGGAGACAGGGCGAGGGAGGGGGCTGTTGAGCGGGGCCGGCGGCCAGCCGCGGCCCCAGGGAAGGAGACTGGGCAAGGGAGGGGGCTTTTGAGCGGGGCCGGCGGCCAGCCGCGGCCCCGGGGAAGGCGACAGGGCGAGGGAGGGGGTGAACGGGGGAGGCTTTCTGCCGGGGGGGCGTGGCACTTTGTTATGTGCCCGCCCCCCGGCCCCTTCTCTCCCGGAGCGGCGCTCCTGCGCGCTCCAGCCCCAACGGAGCCCTGCTCACAACAACCCTTTGAGGTATGTTAGGCTGAGATTGTGTGACTGGCCCCCAGGTCATCCAGCAAGCTTCCATGGCTGACTTTCTGGAACATTTGTGTCTAGTTCTCACTTCATTGGGGATATTTTGTAATATTTCTGGGTCCATGAATAGGATAGCACAGGGGTCCCCAGTGTGGTGTCTGTTGATGCCATGGCCTCCACAGACTCCTTTCCTGGCACCTAGGGCTGCCAAGTACCCCTGGGGGGCGGGGATTCCCGTTATATGGGTCCCCAATCCACCGGTCGGGATCCGGCCAGCGGGGGGAACCCCACCCCCGAAGTGGCCCGATCAGGCCAACCTGCCCTGTGTGATGATGTCACCCGGAAGTGACGTCATCACACTGGGCAAATCGTTGGGTGACACTCTAGCAATCACCCTGAAAGCTCTATGGTACCATAGAGTTTTAGGGCGATTACCTGAGTGTGGCCCCGGCAATGTGCCCAGTGTGATGATGTCACTTCTGGGTGAAGTCATCGTGGTGCATGTGGGCAGGACTCCTGGAGAGGGAACAAGACGCCCCCACTGTTATGCAGATAAGACTTGGCAACCCTACTGGCACCTGGCAAGCAGTGTTCCCTCCAAGCTGAGTTCGTGTGAGCTAGCTCAGTATTTTAGCCTCTGACTCACACATTTTTGTCTTAGCTGACGAAGAATGCCTCTAGACCAAACTAATTCACGCAGTAGCTAAATTGCTCGCTCACAACTTTAATACCAGTAGCTCACAAAGTAGATTTTTTGCTCACAAGACCCCACAACTTAGAGGGAGCATTGCTAACAAGTGTTTTTAGGAAATGGGTGAGGCTTTTGCTTAGCAGGCCTTCTGATTGGATTTGCAGATTAAAAAAAACCATTGCTATGGAAGCAGCTGCCACCACTGCGCAAGAATCTTCACTGTGTGACTGAGGGTAAGCTGTGCCTGCCATTTTGTGGCTGCGCCCACCAATGCTCCCTCTAAGCTGTGGAGTCTTGTGAGCAGAAAAGGTTATTGGTTACTTTACAATATGTTGCCTATGCTACTGGTAATGTCAAAAAGGAATGCTATCTGAAACTTATCTTCTATGCTGCTCTACTTTTAAAAAGAAATTCTTCTTCTCAACTAAAGTATGTTTTACCGGTCTGCTTGCACACCAGCCAACAATGAATGATCTGTATGACTAACACCCTGCAGCGGTGGGTTATTTGACTATGACAGACAGATAATAAGGGGAGAAATCTCAATACTGATTTGAGCAAAAAGTGTTTGGTGGTATTTCCACATTCAAATGCAGTATCCATTTTAAAGTATTTGAGTCCAGGGGCACCTTTAAGACCAACCAAGTGTTATTCTGGGTATAAGCTTCCATGTGCATGTACATTTCAGATACGAAAGTTTAGACCCAGAATAAAACTATGTTGGTCTTACAGGTGCCACTGGACTCAAATTTTGTCCCACCGCTTCAGATCAACATGGCTACCCCACCTGAATCCATTTTTAAATATATTTGGAACGGAAAAGATGGCCAGTTTAATCAGGTCCTCCTTATAATTATCATTATTTCCTTCCCGCCATCTTGCAGGCTTGCGACTGCCTTTTAGTAAAGCCTGACCCTTCCGGGCCTGAGGGAGGCCAGGTTGGCAACCACCAGGAACATGGCCTTCTCGGTAGCGGCTCCCCACTGGTGGAATGAGCTCCTGGAGAACATCAGGGCCCTGCGGGACCTATTGCAGTTCCGCAGGGCCTGCAAAGCGGAGCTCTTCCACCAGGCTTTTGGGGCCGCCACCAGAGGGAATGGCCCTTAGCAAGTGGCTTGGTGAGTCACCTCTAGAACATCTTTGGTGGAAGCCTCCTGGCCGGAAATAAGTAGGTTGCTGATTTTGGTGTTGGTTTGTATCTGCTGCCATCTGTTCGATTTTACTGCTTAAGTGTATGTGTTTTAATGTGATTTTATATGTTGCGTATTTTAACTCTGTATGTTTGATCTTATGTTGTTAGCCGCCTAGAGCCGGTTTCCTGGCTAGGCGGGATATAAGAAGAAAGAAAGAAAGAAAGAAAGAAAGAAAGAAAGAAAGAAAGAAAGAAAGAAAGAAAGAAAGAAAGAAAGCAGCTCAACAAGATCCCATGCTACATACGCAGCAGGAGCAAATCTGGGATGTTCCGCAGTGTCCCTTGGGTTTCCTGTATAAAGACGATATATTCGTTGGCATCACTTGAACTGCTAGTTGCTAGTAATCTGTGCTTTCAAAGTCTTTCATTAGAAATAGAAGCCTTGGAGATTGCGGGGGGGGAGACACAAACTTGTGGAAAGGGACTTTAGGTCTACTGTATGAAAAGTGCTTGAACTGCTGAGAACGTGACATTCCAGTTATTTGACTTGTCCAATACTGTCAGTCAGAACTGGCCACCTCTTATTAATAGTCAAATATTCCGTGGATCCAAGAATGCCACCGGGCAGGAAGCGTTATAGCACGGTCTGTCAACCACAATGGCCTTTATCAGCTGACCTGGTTTTTACCTACAGTGAAACTTTGTCTTTTCTGTTTCATTTCTTTCTGATACCTTCTGATGACTTCTTAGGAGGAGGAGGAGGGGAAAAAAAAGATCTCTTCAAACATATATGAACGTGCATTTACTGAGTATATACTTATAAAACTGATTTTGACATGAATATGGTCCGCAGACAAAAGTCTAGGCTTACAAGTTCTGATACCTCTGCTGGTGATAAATACAGGTAATTAAAAAGCAGATGTAATTACAAAGCCGGTTAGAAATCCACATTCATTCTAATTTTTTTTTTAAAGAATGCATCAGGAATTTACTCACTGCAATATATCAGACATACATATATTTTTGCTAGCTGAAACATTGTGCTTTTCCACACCTCGCTAAATATTTCTGGCTGCCTCGGACAAACGCTACAGTTTTATCACCTGATCTTTCCCTAGTATTGTAAAAAATATAGCAGGACAAGCTGGACTCCAAGCTTAATAATGGAGAGCAACGGCAAACAAAAATTTCCCCTTTGATAATCTTGCCGAAGGTGGCCAGGTTTCATACAACACAAAAGAAATACACGCCGAAAGCATTCAAAACTTCTGAATATGCTTATAATTTAAAACAGAGTTAACCCGTATATAGTCAATTTGTAATAAATACATTTGTACCATTCACTTGTGCAGCTGTTTGGCATGTTTAGAATCTTATGCTTTCCAAAAAAAACATTTTAAAAAGTCCTCAGCTGGAATGCCAAGGGGATTGGCTGGGTCGTGTTGCCAGTATGTGGCCACACATGGCATAATTGTATATTCCTAGGCAATCTATTCAGAGCTTTCAGATGCATCTCGCAACAACCGGAGCTTATGCGTGTAATGGTCTCTTGCTAAGTCTCATGTCTACTGTTTGTACTTAATTCTCAAGCCACACGGACGGTCCCCCCTGCGTGGGTTGAGATTTACCCATGGCGAGGGGCTTATGTGCGTTAGCTAACCGTAAGCGTGAACTTCAGTTCTATCACAATGCTCGCTGAAAGCATGTCATGATATTCGAGTACTCTCACACACTGGTGAGAGATGCTTGTTTTTAAGGTGTGCGTAGGATCTGTGCATTGTGAGTTCCCACTTTGAGCACACAGAAAGGGCCAAAACAGAAGGCAGAAACCACTTGTGCTTTTCTTTCGCTCTCTCCGGCTTCTATGTCGCTTCCAAAGCCATCTTGAGAGAGACTAAATCGCTACCCTCTCCTTCTACAAAAAGCTGAGGGGTGGGAGTCAGTTGTCCCCCAACTGGTTAATTCAGAAGCTCCAGAGCCTTTCCTTTCAGGGAAGAAAGGTTTCTCTTTTACCCATGCCAATATTTGCGGTTAATGCGGATTCAAAGACAGCTGCCATCTTGTTCTGTACTAGAAGCTGAAGCTTCGCTCTCTAATTGCCAGAAGAGGCACTTTCCTTGAAGTACTACAGAAGCCTTCCAAGAAATCAGGAAGGGGGAAACACCTTGATCTATCTAGTAATTTGTTTTGCAAAACAGATGTCCCCAGACCAAAGTCCCTCTCTAGTCACTCACTCCACAGAACTAACCTTGAGGCTGTGTTGTAAATCTAAGGGGTTACTGCAGGACTATTTGAGCAGGAGTAATTCAGAATTAAAGCATTTCCCAAACACGGGCAAGATGCTGAATGCCTCGCTCACTGCCTTTGCCCGCCAAATCTACATTCTGGCTGAAGTCAAATATAAGCCCTGAATAAAGCACATGGATTTTATTCCCTTTTGCATTGTTAATATTTGCCTGAGCATTCTGTGCAAAAATAGGACAACGGTTCCAGTAGTTCCATGCTCTTGCAGCGTTTGTGACACACTGCGTTTTTAGAGGAAGGTTTAGATTATTGAGAAACTGAAAAGTACCAATCCTGATGGAATGCTTGGCTCTCTCTAGAATTCTTGTTCAGTACGTGATGGGCTATTTTGGCTCATCTCTCCCAAACTGCATTTAAGTGGTAGGGCCTTTCCAACAAATCTGGAAAAAAAATACACCCAGGAAAAGAACTTACGCAGATATTTACTAATCCACATCATGTGGAATAGTGCGGAATGATTTCTGCTGCCACTTTGCGTTTGAGACTGAAGGGTAGTGGAGATTGCAGTGGTCTCAAGACTGAACCTTTGGTTTACTCTTTGTCTCCTTTTCCGTATTCCATGCAGAATCTCCGCTCCCCCCTCCCGCCCACCTTTTCCTCTTGTCAACATGCACCCCCGTACCCCACACCACCTCCTTTTCTACATCCTCCCAACCATCATGGCCTGCATCTCGAAGTCCATACATTTCTCCAGCCAAAAGCCCATCATGCCAAACTACTCAGTCCTCGTTCAGGACCCCCATTTTAGATGACGGCATGCCCAAAGGGCCCCCGAGTGCCCCAATCAGGACTGGAAGACTGTGGTTTCTTCTCAGCCCGGCCATCAGATTGCTTCCTGCACCAACGTACAGAACTGAGTCCTCCCTTGGCAGGCCGGTTTTTGCCCCTTGACTTGTTTTGCTGTCCCCTGCCTCGGGGTGTTTGACAGCTCTGGCGATACCCAGCTTCTTTAGCCTCTCCACCAGGTTCATCTTCAGCTGCCCGATGTCAGGAGGGCCGGAGGATTTCTGCCCGTACATCTCCTGCAGTAATGTTTCGGCTGGCCGAGAGGCTAAGAAGTTTTCGGACACGTTCGTTCGAGACTCGAACGGGAGAGGGGAAGGGCAAGGAGAGTGCAAAGGCGAATTTGGTGGTGTGGTGGGAACGGCAAGCATCTTGAAGGACTGGAGTAGCGGCGGTTTCTCCAAGACCGGGCTGTTGTAGACCTTGGCCGAGATGCCTTTTTCTTGCAGAAGCTTAGCTAAACCCGTGGTGCTGCTGAAAGTGGTAGTTGAGTCTCCTCGGTTAGTGAGGAATTCTCCAATACTGAGCCTGTACGACATAACGGGTGAGTTTGTGACTGTATTGCTTGTACCGCCATTACTGCCAGAACACTGAGGGCCGTATGAAGCACTGAGGAAACAAATCAAAGATACACGTGTTAGATATTACCATCGGAAGCCTCCTTCGATGGAAAGAGCAGAAGAAGGGGAAAGTTCTATATCTAACAAGAAGGCTTATATGTTGTTGTTGTTGTTATTATTATTATTATAAAAGCAACAAATTAATCAGTAAAAGCAACATCTCAAAAACAAAAAGGAAACAGTAAAAGCAACCAATAGAGAGCAAAAAACCCTTCAAGCAGAAGAGTCAATTGTCACTGGGGGAAAAAAAACCCATTAGAAACAATCACACAGCGTCTCTCAGGCCTTGTGGATTAAAAGGGTATTTAATCAAAAAGGCCTGAGGGGATCGTGAGCACCTTATCTCCTCTGGGAGGGAACCTCACAACAGAAAGCCTCGTTTCAGATAAGAAGGATTACCGTGTGTGTACGAACACGGAAATAAACAAATACACTGTAATAAAATGCAAAAGTATACAACTGAGAATTTCTATGGAGGTAAAGGTCATGAAAACACATAATTTCAATACATCAAGCAACATAACATAATCACATACACAACGAATATGAAGAATCAGTGCAAAGGGATCGGAACGTCAGAAGTCAGGTGGAGGGTCAAGAAATCAAGCAGAAGTCAAAAAATCAGGCCGAAGTTAAAAAAATCAGGCAGACTTTACAAAACACATATTTTTAAACTATAGTGCTATATGTAGTTTTAAACATAAACTATACGTAGTGACTGTATACTTTACAGTTCCACTGGTGAAGTGTGCCGAAATGAGGCTTTTATATCTGGAATCCTCGTGTGACTTCTGCCTGACCTTATGTGACCTTCTGCCTGAATTTTTGACTCCGGCCTGAATTTCTGACTCCGGCCTGCCTTCTGACATTCTGGTCCCTTTGGACTGATTCTATGGTATTTATATTCCTTGTATATGTGATTATGTTATGTTGCTTAATTCTTTATTGAATTATGTATTTTCATGATCTTTGCATAAACAGAAATTCTCGGTTATATATTTTTGCATTTTATTACTGTGTATTTGTTATTTTCATTTCAGATAAGGCAATGTCTTGCAGAAAGGTCCATCCATGGATTTCATGGTTCGGGGAGTCTGATATGGGTAGACTGGCCCTACATAACAAGCCCCCATGCACTCCCGCCCCCTTTAGAAACCTTACAATATCAGAATGCAAGGACTGGCTCAACAATTAGTGGCCTTGAAATAGTAAGCGTAATTAGTTACATTCATATACCGTTGCCTGTTTTGGCGCCTCAGAGACAAACACTCTTAAAGCGCTTGCCGGTGTCTCAAGAGCCGACAACCAGCTGGACTGCATGCTCAGTTCTCAGGGGACCGGTAACCTTCTTCTTACCTGGGGGTAACCTGTGTGATGTCAGATGGGTGGAGGATCCTACAGGTGGTAAAAGTAAACGTAGAGTTCGTAGAAGACAGGCATTTTCCAGGATTGGAAGCTACAGTACATAAAAAATCTAATAAAAAGGAGATTAAGATAATGAAGTCATGATTTGTAAAATCCTTAGAATTCCAAGGCAAAATAATGTTCTACTGAATGCAACAGATTATTTTAGTCATTGCCATAAAAAGCCCCCCTCCCCCCCCCCCGTAAAACTGATTGTGCCACCTGAACACTGATTTCCGCAGCCCTCGAATGAACTGTGTTGAATGCCCATAACCAAGGAAGGTGGAATTGCAGTTCCCCTGGATCCTTCCCCATAGTTAGAGGATTGGGAGCAGGCTGCGCGAATGCTCAGACCCTCACCATGGCAACTAAATGGCTTGTCTGCTGACACATCAGCCTTGGTTAGGCTTACATTGGTACCCCATTTGGTCACACCTTGAGAAGACGAGACTCACTGGAAAAGACAATAATGCTAGGAAAAGCTGAAGGTGGCAGGAAATGGGGAAGGCACAACATGAGATGGATAAATTAAGTCAAGGAAGCCATGGCCATCTGCTTGCAAGACCCGAGCAAGGCTGTCCATGATGGAATGTTCTGGGGATCATTAATTCACAGGGTCACCATAAATCAGATATGGCTCGATGGCACATAATACACACATACACCATCTTAAGCGTGGTTTATGAACCAGCGTTTTTAAAGAAAGGAGTGAAAAGGAAGCGACAGCACAAAGTTTCATGACCTGCTCCCATTCAGGAGTGTTATTATGTCTCCACCTCAGCAAAACAGTGGGGACCGGATCCCATTCCCACAGACCAGGGCAAGTTAAGCTTCTATTTTCCATACACACAGAGAAAAAGTTATCTCTGAATAAAGATGTAAGGAAAACATGTCTTTAGTTAGCCACGACCCTCTGATTATACACAAGGCTGGAGAGAAAAACAAAAAGCTACGGATTCCACGTGTTCTCCAAGGATCACATCTTCCTGTATAAAGAACTGAACAGACTTAAGTCTATTTCTCCTATAATCAGAAGAAGAGACTGGATCTATATCCCGCCCTTCACTCAGAGTGGCTTACCATCTCCTTCCTTTCCTCTCTGCGCAACAGACACCCTGAGAGGTAGGCAGGGCTGAGAGAGCTCTTTTCAGAACTGCTTTTGAAAGAACTGCTCTGTGAGAACTGTGGCTTGCCCAAGGTCACCCAACAGCTGCACGTGGAAGAGTGGGGAATCAAACCTGGTTCTCCTGGATTAGAGTCCGCACTCCTAACTGCTACGTAAAGTACTATTAAAAGCAGATACAGACTAGCTGTCACAGAGACAGTTCAGAAACAAATCAACAAGGGCGTCTTCACTCTTTACCTGCAGGGGGCGCTGTTGGCAATTTAATGGGCGGCAGGAAGATCCCAGCCACTGACGTGGGCTCTGCGGGCTTCCTCTCCTCCACAGGAAACTGCTGCACTTGGAAGGTTATGCCTTCGTCCTTTTCTTCCTCATCTTCCTCCAAGTCAGACAGGTGATAGACATTGTCCTGAGACAACGGTGTGAAACCTTTGGTCACAACGCCGGGCCGAGGGTCCAGGATCGTGCCCAGATTGGGCTGGGCTAGCTGCTGCCAGTGGAAGAGGGTCTGGGAGCCTGGGGGGAAAAGGAAATAGCTCAAATGCACGGGCTCCTTCGCCTTTAGGCAGCCAGTCGGGACAATAAGAAGATGCACAAAGGAACTTGATCCTTTTAGCAACCATTTAATTTTACTCATTGCTCGCCTCTGCAAACCCTGTGAAGTGAGACGTTACACTTTCTGCTTTACCAACAGGAGACCTTTGTGTGAGGGTTTGTCCCTACGCTAGCTGCCCGTGGGTCTGATCAATGGACAAGAGAAGGGGCTATGGCTCAGTGGCAGATTATCTGCTGGGTATGCAGAAGGTCCCAGGTTCAATCCCTGGCATCTCTGGTAAAGATCAGGTTTTAGGTGATGTGAAAGACATTAACCTGAGACCCTGAACAGCCACTGCTGGTCTGACGGAACCTGATGGGCCAAGAGTCTGATTCAGTATAAGGCAGCTTCTTGTGTATCTATTGGGAGGGGACGTGGGTCAGCAGTAGAGCGTCTGCTTGGCACGCAGAAGGTCCCAGGTTCAATCCCTGGCATCTCCAGTTAAAGGATCTGGCAGTAGGTGATGTGAAAGACCTCAGCCTGAGACCCTGGAAAGCTGCTACCAGTCTGAGTAGACAATACTGATTATGATGGACCAAGGGTCTGAGTCAGTGTAAGGCAGCTTCATATGTTCATGTGTGTATCCATGTAGCTAGTTTCCTCGTGAAACTGAAAGCCAGGACGGGAACTCAAGAGAATGTAACAAGAGCTGCAGGCAGGCCATGGACCAAGAGGTCCCGAAAGTCTGCCTCCAGTGTGATGTAGTCCCTGGAGCTATTCAGACCCTGAAAACAAATTGTTTGCAGCAGGCGCAAACGTGGTAATGCTGGCCCTCCCTCCTCTCGAAGTGCAGAGAGCGATGGAAGACCTCCTGGTCCAAATGGGAGCGCCTGAAAAAAAATCTGGGTTTGTTTCTTCCCCACAAACTAGGATGCTCATACCATACCATTCCACATCCCCACATCTTTACTGTGGTGTAGAATTCCTATTTGTGGGAAAGAAACAGGCTGCAGTTTCTCCAGGTGCCTGCATATAATCATCACCGAGACAAAAAAAAACAAAACAGAGCTAGATCGAAGACTTCCAAGGTAAGCAAATGTCTTCAACTATGCTCTATTCCCAAGGAAAGGGAAGAAGGAAGGAGCATGTGAGTGCTACCCATTAACCAGGTTTATGCCTGACATTCACCAAGGTTTAAGGGTGTTCAAGCTTAAGCTGGCAGGAGCACAAAAAGCAGGCCCGTACCCAGGATTTTGTGGCTTGTGGGGCAAAAATTTTTCTGGTGGGGATGCCGTTATTTCCCATAGTGAAGGGGGGTGGCGTACACCCCTCTCCCTCTCTCCTGCAAGATTTAAAGGGTCCTCCAGCTGATCGGCAGGCCACTTGCTCTCCACCGATCAGCTGAAGGGCCCTTTAAATCTTGCAGGAGGGGAGGGAGAGGGGCACGTGCCACCCCACTGCTTCTTTTCAAAAGCATTTAAAGGATCCCTTTAAATGCTTTTGGGAAGGAGGGCCTTTAAGAAGCAGGGGGGGTGCTTTAAGGAAGGGGGCTGGCCCTTTAAGGAAAGGGGCGGAGCCCCCAATAGCCCCGCTGTAGCTATGGGCCAGACAAAAAGCCATCTACCTGTACGCCGCCAGAGAGACGGGGATCAGCCTGCCTGGACCATCAAAGATTTCAACCCAGAGATTGATCAGAGATTTCAATCCAGGCCCAACTCCATCTTAGAACGGATTAGTGACCGCCTCACGCTGGAGAAAGCGAGGACAGACGGCCCTGGCCCGATACCTTCAAGCGGTTTGACGATCTGCAGCTTCTCTGGCAGGAGACTGCGGAGGCTGCTGGAGGTGCCGGAGACGTCAGTGAGTTCTGAGCCGCCCTCCAACGAAAGGCAGCTCTCCGCCGGCATGCCGCAGCAGGTGAGCTCTTCCTTCTGGCCGGCCAGCAGACGCATCCTTCGCTCCCACTCCTCCTCGAAGAACTGCTTCTCGCTTAAGTAGTTCTGCCGGCGGAGGGTGAGCCGGTGTAGAGCAGTGGCTAAGTCGTCTTCCCCGGGGACACCAGGCTGGCCTGGCTTTGGATCATCCCTGCTGGAAATACGTTACAGAATTATATCGATAGACTCAACACAGCTACCTTGTGTGTGTGTGTGTGTGTGTGTGTGTGTGTGTGTGTGTGTGTGTGTGTGTGTAAAGGGCATTAATGCCCTTCTGGTGGTCCCCAGCTCCAAAGATATCTGGCTGGCCTCGGCCAGGGCCTTTTCTGCCCTGGCCCCAGCCTGATGGGACTCTCTGCCGAATGACAGCCGTGCCCTGTCTGACCTATTAAAGTTCTGCAGGGCACGTCAGGCAGAGATGTTCCGCCAGGCCTTTGGTTGAGGCCAGCGACGGTTCCTTCCATCTGCCTGGCACCCCCGCTTCTCTCCCATGACTGAATGCTAGCGCCGCCATCTTGTTTTTTAAAATGCCTTTGGATGCCCAAATGCCTTGGGCGTTTTTAGTATTGGATTTCTGTGGTTTTTATAATGCTGTGAATTAATTTGTTGCAAACCGCCCTGAGCCCCACGCAAGCAGGGAAGTTTGGTTAAGAAATATAATAAACAAAGCGCTGTCACGTTGCAGCTGACTTATGGCGACCCCAGCGAGGGGCTTTCAAGGCCAGTGAGAAGCAGCGGTGGTTGGCCACTGCCTTCCTCTACAGAATCTTCCTTGGTGGTCTCCCACCCAAGTACCAGCTCTGCTTAGTTTCTGAGATCTGATGAGAAAAGACTATACCATACCATTCCACATCCCCACTACTAATTTAGGTACTCCTCCATTATTATTATTTTTAAAAGAGCCTTCCCAAGTCATACACTGGGTGACATACAGTTTGCCGGCCTTACTTCGGTAGCCAATGCACAGAATTCAAGAAAAGACCCAGCATGGATACAACACCCAAAGCACAGCCCGTGTCTTGGGAGGAGCCGTGGCTCTGTGATAGAGAGTATCTGCTTGGCATGGAGAATGACCCAGGTTCAATCCTCAGTAGAAAGTACTACCCCAGGTAGAAAGGGATGCGAAAGGCCTTGACCTGAGACCCTGGAGCACCTCTGCCGGTCTGGGTAGGCAACACAGTAAACAACACACTTTCAATCCACTTTCAGTGCACTTTGCAACTGGATTTTACTGTGTGGAATGGCAAAATCCACTTGCAAACGGTTGCTGTAGTGGATTGGACTGGCATTATTCAGCATGCGTGGAAGCACTCAGAGTTTGACAGACTCATTGTTTGATTTCAGTATAAGGCAACTTCTTTTTCTCACAGCTCTCGCACTCACTCCGGCTCATATACAAGCTCCTTCCTTGGTTTTGGGCAAGCCACGGTTTACTGTTACAGCCAAACTGCTAAACCGTGGTTGGTTTGTTAATGCGGGCAGTGCAACTGATGTACTGCTAGAAACTCCACGCTCTGTTCGGCCTCTCTTAAAACGCTACAGCATCACCATTATACATAAAGGTAACTGAACTGTTGTCCACAGTGGATGAAATTTTGAGTATACTGCAGATCTCAGCAAAAAAAGTCTGTGCCATAAAGGTAAAGCAGCCTTCCTTAATGCTCAATGAGGGAGTTACCTTTTCTGTAATGGTGTAACTATGCAAAATACGTTATGAAGTGGATAAAGCACTACATATTATGTGGGAGATCTGTCATTTTTTTAACATTAAACAGCTTTGTTGTGGGGGAGCAGAGGGGGAGTTACTTGGATCAGGGACAGGATCTTCAGTGAGCAGGATTTTAACACACGCCCCCATGACTAATCCTAGCTCCAAGGGCTATCTCTATCGAGAAATTCGCTACGTGTGTGCATGTTAACTTCTCAGTTTGGCGCAGTGGTTAGGAGCACAGACTCTAATCTGGGAGAACCGGGTTTGAGTCCCCACTCCTCCACATGCAGCCAGCTGGGTGACCTTGGGTCAGTCACAAGTTCTTTCAGAGCTGTTCTCTCAAGAGCAGTTCTTGGGAGAGCTCTCTCGGCCCCACCTTCCACACAGGGTGTCTGTTGTGGGGAGGGGAAGGGAAAGGAGATTGTAAGCTGCTCTGAGACTCCTTCAGGCAGTGAAGGGTGGTGGTACAAATCCAATCTCCTCTTCTTCCTCTCCCACAGCACTGTGGACTAATCCAAACACTCCCCTCCCCATTAGTGGCTGCTTTGGAAAAACAAACCAGGAGATCCGATAATATGTAGCTTAGCTTTAAGTAACGTATTGAGAGGAGAAATGTGTGTTCACTTCATGCTTCGTAGGGATGTTGAGAAGATGTTCAAAGCAGAGATAAAACAGAGCGATACACTAAGCAGAAAACAATGGTAAAATGCTGTACTTTCCAGTGTCAATGGGAGTAGCAGGTACTCCTCTACCCGCCCCCCCCCCCCCCCCCCCCCCCCCACGCACAGGTCTAACACAGGAAGCTCCCCACTGGAAACAGTCCGGTCGGCTAATATCCCCAACTTAGATCCACTTCCTACTTGGTCATGCTCTCGGGGCTGCTCCTCTGAGCGGGACGCGCCTCTCCTTCCACCTGCTGCCAGCCCGAGTGAAAGGGCTTTGACGTCATGACGACGCTGGAACGGTTCGACCCCGGAATGGGCAGTGGGGCAAGACGGCCGCGGGTGTCGTTGGCGGCTCTGACAGTATCAAACACGCGTTTCTGCTGGATCCTACAAAAATAAACGAAACAGAAAATGGGTATTTAAAAAAAAATGACTGCAAAGATGTTTTTGGAAGAAATGTGCAAGTACTGCACCGGAATTGTGGGTATCGCAGTTGCTCCCAGAGCCTCCACTCTACAAGTTGTTCCCAGACCGCTCATAGCATGCCCACGCCTCATAGCCTGATCTCTCTGCTCTGTCTCTACACCAGCACAGGTCAGCATTCTCACCCCTCAGCCACCTGCCCCGGTCTCTGTTTCCCCAGCCCTGTCTCCCAGGCACCTACTTTGTTCTCTCTGCACCCTGTTGAGATATCACCTTTCCACTCCCATCATCACAGGTCTCTCTGTGCTTTCATGCTTTAAGTACTGTTGCCCCTTTCTGGTTTCTTTCATATAGCTGCCCCCATTTCATGACCCATTATCCCTTCTCTTCTTCTACCCTATCTTTCTCGGGACATACTTCTCAGGTTCTTTTTCTTCTTCTGCCCGTCTTTGTTCTTACTCTGTCTCTGATTCCTTTTCCCCACTGCTGAATCTGACAGCAACTCCTTCTGTCTTCTCCTCACTAGATCTGGCAGCCAAAGTTCCCTCTAATTTGTTTTCCCTACCGAGTGAAGCAGTTCACATCCTGGGCAGAATATAACTGCTCAGGGCTCATTTCGTAGCAGGAGCTCCTTTGCATATTAGACCGCACACCCCCAATGTAGCCAATCCTCCAAGAGCTTACAGAGCTCTTCTTACAGGGGCTACTGTAAGCTCTTGGGAGGATTGGCTACATCAGGGGTGTGTGGCCTAATATGCAAAGGAGCTCCTGCTACGAAATGAGCCCTGTAACTGCTGCAGTCTTACAGTGGGAAATGCAACAAGCAAACACTGTGATGGGCCGGCTAAGGCTTTTGCATCCGAGAAGAGGCCCGGGACTGGCTCGCTCCCAATATAAACACTTAAGTGGTCATTAAGGGTAACCATGGTTCATCCCAGGATGATGATTCTGAAGAAAATACCCCTGAGACTTGCAGAGAACATTTTGGCCAACCAGATTCAGAAGGCTTCTGCATCTGTTTAGAGAAGAGTTTGAGGATTGTCTTGCCCCCAATATAAACACTGAGTTGCAACAAGAGGCTGCTAACCTCGAAGAAAGTAAGAATACTCCTGAAGCAGGGGTCATCTCATACAAAAAGAGGTGCAGGAGTTCATTAGCATAACTTATTAGCATAACTTATTTGCATATGCCACACCCCCTGGCATCACCGGAAGTGTGTCAGAAGGCAACACCCACCGCTCAGGCTCCGCCCCAAAAATCTCCAGGTATTTCCCAACTCAGAGCTGGCGAGCCAGCTTTACACTTTGACTAAAGACACTTCAGGCTTCCTTTGCTCTTGCAGGGAAGCTACCCTACAACAAGCATGAAAATGCAGATCAAGTCAGTATGCTTTCGCTTTTTTCCACAGTGCATCACCATATGTGCCAGCTTCTGAGCTTGTTACTCCTGGAACGGCATTCCTGCTCGAAATGACCCCTGCTCCTGAAGAAGAATTTGACGAAATGAGCCCACATCCGGGTGCTCATAGTAATATCATTAGGATGGACTCTTCTTTACAATATCATAAGGATACACTTCTTTATATTGTGCCATACGACTTTCATGTTGATTGCAAAATATTTTACAAAACATATTAGCCAGCATATCATAGTGTTTGCCTCTTGTATTTTCTGTGTTATACACTGTGAATCCCGGTTGTTGTTTAGTAAGGCAGCTTCATGTGTGGGTATTTCAAGGGGTGCTTCTGAGGATTTAAACCACCCTGTTTCTTAGTTATTTCGTCTGAATGTAAGAAAGAATCTTGATATGCCTGCTTACATTATACAGCCATGTTCTGTGGTGGAATGACACCTGAAAAATTCTTCAGCAACTGCCTCATAAACAAATTCAATTTATTTAGGGAATTGATGTTCTGCCTCTACAGAGACCTGCTCAACGCAGCTCAAATGAAAAAGCCAAATCATAAAAACAGCAATATAGATGAGCTGTCTGATGTCACCAAGATAAGACAGCTATCGCTTAATCCTGTTAGGATGTGTCAAAATAGGGGAACAGTAGACGGCCAACAGCAGAACTTACTTTTGTTTTGAGATGGATTCCTCATCCAAGCTGAGCTCTTTCCGCATTGTGCCCCTGATCTCAGCCGCCAAAGAGTCCTTAAAGAGGAGGAGAACAGAATAAGATTCAACATGTTCCTTAAAACACACCCACACAAACGTGATAACATGCATATTTTGGCTCGGCCTAAGAGTATCTAGAAAATCAGTCTATGCCTGAAGCTCAAAGTGCTCTTCACATACGATACTTCTGCTTATCCCATACTTTCTCCAAGTTAGATCCAGGTGGTCCTTATAACCTCAGCTTGTTATTTAGTTTTGTCTTTGCGTATCTTAAAACATCTCCATCATGTTAATTTGCTGTTCAGCCTCGGTCTCTACGTTCGAACCTTATAAACCTACACAAAAGCTCAGACCTTGAATAAAAACTTCATTGGTCTTAAAGGTGCCACTGGACTTTAAATTTGTTTCTCCAAATTAAATGGCATTGTTGGTGTCTTGATCTTCATTCATTGCAATTCCCCCACCCTGAGTACTTCACCGACATTTTCAGTGCCCCCTGTTACTATTTGGCTTAGATTCTTTCAGTATAAATGTAAGAAATACTCCAGGTCAACAGCTTAGAAAGGCAGAAACACATTCTGTCTCACGTATTAACAGACAGAATTCATTCTAGAAAAGTATAGGAAAAATGTTGTATCTTCTTCATCCAAATCAGGTGTCCATCACCTCAAACGTTCCTTCAGCAACCACTAATTTTAACATCATTGTAGAAGTAACAATGCCATCTATACAGCTGGCTTCAGAAAAATAATTGTAAAACAATCTGGAGCTGACACGAGAACCAGGAAAGCAACTGGAAGCCTACCTAAGATCAGAGTTAACGGGTTCCACTTCACTGGTGCTAAACAGATCAACATTTATCGTAAGTATGTATTCACTAAACACAAAACAACATTGCATACCTAAAACTGTTAAGAACTGTAATGCTACTGGATCTTTGAGGACACTGGATGCTAAAGTGGATTGTTTCAGCAAGACTGGTACTTCTCACATCAGGCAACTGCTGAATCCCAGCCACAAGGCGGAGGAAAGTGGTTTTGAATGAATGAATCAGACTATCACTCAAGCACAACAAAAGACAGAGCTCTCCATAACCTAGTCATCCATTTAACTGGAGTCTGCTGCTCACAATGAAAATCACCACTTGGGTTTAATCCACCAAATAGTAAGAAATCATTTTACAGTGCACGTTTGTTTGTTTTTTTTTAAAAAAAGACACTCCAATCATGTATAAGGAATAAAAATGAGTCTTGACTAGGCAAAAGAAGAAGAAAAAGAGATTGGATTTATACCCCGCCCTTCACTACCTGAAGAAGTCTCAGAGTGGCTTACAATCTCCTTTCCCTTCCCCTCCCCACAACAGACACCCACCCTGTGAGGTAGGTGGGGCTGAGAGAGCTCTTTTGCTGACTGCTCTTGAGAGAACAGCTCTGAGAGAACTTGTGTCTGACCCAGGTGGCTGCATGTGGAGGAGTGGGGGATCAAACCCGGTTCTCCCAGATCAGAGTCCGCGTGCCTAACCACTACACCAAACTTGCGAACATACGCACATACATGGTGATGGGAAGTGCCATCAAGTCATAACCAACTTATAGCAACCCCACCATGTTTTCAAGGCAAGAGACATCCAGGGGTGGTTTGCCACTGTCTCCCTCTGCATCATGTCTTCCTTGAGGCTCTCACATCCAACTATTAACCAGGGCTGACCCTGCTAAGTCTCTAAGATCAGGCTGGTATAGGCCAATCTGATCAGGGCATACATATATCTAACAGTGATCAAAGACCTCAGATACAGTTCTTGAAGTTTTTCATTCTGTATTCCTTTAAGGTCCACCTCTCTTGCAGCAACACTCCTTTGTATGTTCTTGAGCAGCTCCCAGTACTTCAGGGTAGCAGCCCGAATGACAAAGAATTTCAAAGCTGAAGAAGAGTTTAAAGAGAAGCTGCCGAGCTGCAGTTCATTCGCAGGTCTGTCCCCCCAGACTTGACTGAAGTCTGGGAATGGTCGGCTCACTACAGAAAGTTCCCTGTTCTCCCTTACAGGTTTATGTGTGGTGATCCACTTCCCCCTACTTTGCTAATAACACTTGGGAGAATAAGCCCATACCTGCATAAATCAGACCCTTTATTCTTTTGACTGGATCTTGTCTTCATCTGGGCGCCACGAGGTTACGTGACACACTCGTGTTCTGGAAAACTGGGCCTTCTGGCTCCTCTTTGTAATCCATGAGAAATTAAGTAGCATGTTTGCAGCCTGAGTGCTTTTGAGATCAGCGTCCTACTTAAATGCATTATTTTTCCTGATTCTCTGTATAGCACTTTACGAGCATGAAAGCTCTTGTATGACTTCGTAGAATATTTCCTGAGGAAGATCCGGGGTTGTTTTTTTTTTGAAACGTCGTTGTAAAATCCGGAGACGATGTTGATGCATTCCTATACAAGGATTTTCTTATGTTTTGATGGAATTTGTTCATTGTTTTGTAGCGTTTTACTGGCAACAATATATAGAAGGTATTTCCTTTGTAAGTCTTGTTAACTATCTTGATTTGTGGGTCAGATTCTCACGACTGTTTTCTCAGTATTTATTTCCAGACCAGGTTGTGATTGTCCATGTTTGTCCTCTTTGTAATAACCACCTCTCACCCTGCGGACTGTTTGCAGCTTTGGGTGCGTCTGTGCCAACTTCATGCATCCGACAAAGGGTTCTGGCACATGGAAGTTTTTGCCGCAATAAGTGTGTGGATCTTTAAGGTGCCACAAGACTCTTTGTTGTTGTTTCCTTCACGGTCCATATGAGTAACTGTGACCAAAAGTCCTTTTACAGCACAGCCTCTGGTGACTCAACACTGTGTGGTCTTTCCCTGTCCCCCTTCCCCCCCAAAAAAAATAAATGAAGAGGGAAAATGAGGCAGCTGTTTTTTCCACAGACATTCTGGATTAACAGATGACTAAAGATCTGTCAGGGCTGCGGTGGCTCAGTGGTTAAGACACTGAACTGCAGAATGGAAGGTCAGTAGATCGGCAGTTTGAGACTGGAGTGCCGTGTGACGGAGTGAGCTCCTTTCTCTGGCCCCAGCTCCTGCCAACCTAGCAGTTCGAAAGCAAGAAACTGCAAGTAGATAAAGAGGTACCGCTTCGGTGGGAAGGTAACAGCGTTCCATGCATCTCGGCATCTAGTCATGCCGGCCACATGACCACGGAGAAGACTTCGGACAGCACTGGCTCTTCGGCTTGGAAACGGAGACGAGCACCGCCCCCTAGAGTCAGATCCCACCGGCTTCCGAGCAAGGAAACCTTTACCTTAAAGATCTGTCAGAGGTATCCGTTCCCGCCTTTCCCACTGCTGTCAGAACACCAGTGCAGAGGGAGGAGGCGGGCACTGGGGTCCTTGCCTAACAGACATTTATTTATTAGATTTGATTTCTTCACCACCCTTTCCCACTTGCGTGGGGCTGAGGGCGGTTTACAACGAATTAATTCAGTGCTTTATGAAATCAGTTAAAACCATAAAAACTCAATATTAAAACATTCAAAGCATTTAAAGGCATTTTAAAAAACAAGATGACGGTGCTAGCATTCCGTCATTGGGGGGGGGGAAGGGGAGGGTGCCAGGCAGATGTAAGGAACCGTCGCTGGCCTCAACCAAAGGCCTGGCGGAACATCTCTGCCTTACATGCCCTGCGGAACTTTAATAGGTCAGACGGGGCACGGCTGTCATTCGGCAGAGAGTTCCACCACGCTGGGCCAGGGCAGAAAAGGCCCTGGTCGAGGCCAGCTGGATAGGAACATAAGAGAAGCCAATGCTGGATCAGGCCAATGGCCCATCCAGTCCAACACTCTGTCACACAGTGGCCACAAATACCAGGTGCCATCTTTGCGGACTGCAGATAGAGGACTGCAAAACTGGCCCACGGTAATAAAATTACAGCAAAGAAACTGAATGGCAAAGATACTGGCACTTTTAAAGACACGGTGAAAAATGACCCTGAGGCCTCCCTCCATTGATGGTGATAAATCCTGGTGAGAGTGGGAGACTCAGGAAGTTCTTTCCCCCCCAGAACAAATTTGAAGGCTAAATTTAATGGAGGAAAATCATCGGAGGTGATCATTACACCCCGTCGCCAGCTGCCAGCTCCCAGTCTTTGGAGTTCTGAGAGACAAGGGCAGCCACCCCTGACTTTGACCTTGGGGTTTCACGTTACTTTGGCCAGTTGGCGGCATCAAAGATTCTACTCAATGAGCGGGATTTGCGACATTCCCTGAAAGCGCTAGTTATCTTACCCCAGGAAATGCTCCGCACGACTGCGGGTGGCAGAAGAGAGCAGCGGGGCTGGCTTTGCTGCGCAGTCCTTTCACTTCTTCCTGCGACTCCTGCAACATCCCCAGACACTCCGCGTTCCGTTCCTGCAGGTCGTGCAGCTGTAAAAATACAGGCAGGCAATAAATTATTGGGCCGAGGATGAGGAAGATTGGCTGGAGAAGAATGATCTGGAGATCCCTCGGCCTCTACTTTATGCCCTCTTGCTTTGTCCAAGTATATGTATCATAAATCTAATTCTGAACCACGTCATAGAGGATACGAACAATAGAGCTGTAAATGGAACTAGGGACCGGGGGGGGGGGGGCATTTTTCTACAGACCTGAAGGGAAATCCCAGTTCTGAATTTGAAATCGTAAAGAAAGCTAAAGTGGGGGATTAAAACTCCCCCAATATAACAGAAACAGCACCTGTAGCTTTAACAAAAGAATGCCCACTGAGCTCTCGGGGGACACTGTGGAGGTTGCTGAGCCTTCCAAGCCGAGGTTTTGCTCAATCAAAGCTGGGGGGAGGCAGGGGTGGACCTGGAGGCCAAAACATCACCAGAAAGGGTCCTCCAACATTTCAGCGGGCTGTTTTCAGGGATCTGCCTACGTCCCTTCCCAGCCAGTTTTTCAGCTAACCATTATATTTTGCCCAAGTTGTAAGGAAAAAGTAATTTGATTATACTTCTTTCCACATATTTTAAGAGGAAAAACCTACATTCCTGTTTTTCCTTCTTCTGGCCAATGGCCTCACATTTCAAATGGGTAAGTAAAAAAAAAAAAAAAGACCAATACCTCCGCTGTCAGCTGTCTCTGTGCATCTTTGGAAGCCTGCAGATGAAGTTTCAACTCTTCCTTTTCAATGACATGCTGAGGGGACAAAGAGAGTTATCATCACACCCTTCCTTTCCAAATATTCTCTGAAGCAACAACCACGCCCTTCTTGCAGCAAACTGCCTGGGAACTCAACCCCTCCTTTCCCTGGGCTCTAAGAACACCAACCTCTTTGAGCTTATGCTGAAGATCTACAATCTGGGCCAAGAGGGAGGAGATCTCTTCCTGATAATGGAGCAGCTCTTCATTCTTTCCCGCCAATTCCTCGCTCATTCGGACAATCTGAGCATTCGTTTCCCCTAAGATATTAAGCAGGGTACGTTAAACTACAGCAGAGATCTAGAAGCCATAGTAAAAAGCCACCTCTAGGCCTTCACAGAATACAAAGAAACAATCCCAGTGGCACAACAGCCAAACGCTGTCATGGTGACAATAATTTTTTAAAAATCGGTTACCTGCTGCAGACAAAGTTCAAAACTACAGAGCCCCTTTTTTGAAACGCTTCCATATTTTCGCAAAACCGTCTTTTAAATTCTATTTTTCTGAATTCTACTAGCTATTTTGCAGTGATCTAGACCTGTAATGGCTCAAGGCTTGTCTCTGCTGCTGTTAAGGGTGCTTCTGCTATGCAACTGCTGCATCGTTTAACGTGTTGTGTTTAAAGGCTTGTGCTTTGCTTCAGCTCTGCATCAGATGTCTGCTTGTTTTCAAAATTTGGCAATCCAATTCTGCAGTGTTTATCTGATGCCCCAGCCCATTGATCATGCTGACTTATAATGTGCAGTCCGCCTTTAGCTTCAGTAAGAAAGGAAGAACATAAATACTGTAGATAAATAAGATATTGCACCCTTGGATTGCTCGACCTATATGATTACAACCTTTTCTTTGCTCACTTGTCCACGGCACCCATGTGGGCGGGTGGGGGACTGCACTGAAAAGGGGATGAAACTGCCCCCTTTTCCATCTTCCATAAGTATAACTCTACTGATTGAAGAGGTAAGAGGGCAAGCCCCCCCCCCAACCCTTGTGGCTATTCCGTTAGTCCGTGTGAAGAGAAGGAGGAGATGATTGGATTTATACCCTGCCCTTCGCTACCCAAAGGAGTCTCAGAGCAGCTTACAATCACCTTCCCTTCCCTTCCCCACGACAGACACACTGTGAGCAGCGTTCCCTCTAAGCTGAGTTGGTGTGAGCTAGCTCACAGTTTTTTAGCCTCCGGCCCACACATTTTTGCCTTAGCTCACTCCAGAGCAGACTGATTTATGCAGCAGCCAAATCGCTCGCTCACCACTTTCATGCCAGTGGCTCACAAAGTAGAACTTCTGCTCACAAGACTCCACAGCTTAGAGGGAGCATTCCCTGTGAGGTAGGTGGGGCTGAGAGAGCTCTCCCGAGAACTAATCTTGAGAACAGCTCTGAAAGAACTTGTAACTGACCCAAGGTCACACCAGCAGCTGCATATGGAGGAGTCGGGAATCAAACCCGGTTCTCCCAGATTAGAGTCCATGCTCCTAATCACTACATCAAACATAGGTTTTGTGAGCACAGAAATAAACTGTTCCTGGGTAAGAAAACTGGGGGGGGAAACACAGAAAAGATATGAAGGACCTTCTCAACAAAACTGTAATGTTGCCCATACCAGTGAGAAACTGCTATGTAATGGACTGTCCATGTTGCGAAACCCAGTCTTTTCTTCTTGCTGCGTCTATGTATACTTTTACAAATTTAAACTGGGAAAACAGCACTTGCTGTGTGTACGCATATTTTTATAAATCTAAAGTAGAAAAATATATAAATTTGCTGTGTATTAATAATCTACATCAGACAGGACAGAGAGGTTCATGCTTAGAGTGATTACATGGTTATACGGATAGCAGAAGCTTAAAAGTCTTCCAACCGGCCTGATGCTAGCCTGGCTAACTGGTTGTGCAGAACTGATATGGACATTAAGACAGAATGGCTATATTCAAAGACAAGAGCATACTCCTGTTCTCATCTGGATACTTACGGATCTCTTTGACACAGTCACTGACCAGCTGCTGTTCCTTCTCCTCGTAGCTCATGGTTTCAGTCTTCAAATGACAGGCCTTCGGGGGTATTCAAAAAACCTCACATTAATTTCAAGATGGCCCAAATCTAGACTTATTCTGTCTTCTCCCATCTCCAAATCAGAAGCTGAGTGCAACTGTGCTAGCAATACCGTAGTCTGTTTTCCATTAAGCCACGCTACCCTACTTCCACCTGCTACTGACGTACACATGGAAGATTACGAAGATCAGCCATCCATACTCCAGAATAGAGAGCTTGTGTCATAACAGAGGAACCTACTAGACTGAAAATACAGGCATTCGACTGTACCAATAAAGACAACTGCACAAGGCGTATCCAGTTGCCCTGCATGTGCAGCTTTCCGCATGCAAGATGGCTGCTGACTGGAGAGGGAAGGTCAGCGGTGGGAAACTTCTCCACATGACCAGCATATATGTGCCAGGGGGGCGATGTGGCAGGGAATTAGACTGCCCGTTCTTTGGTTTACTCATAAATGTGAATGGGACGGCAAACTCCACAAGCAATTGTGGAAAGTATTTAACATAAAAACTGAGTACTCAGTGACACAAAAAGCAAAAAAACAACAACAAAACAACCCACAAAAAGTTTGTTTGGTGACAGGCGCAGTGCCCTTGTGGGGCTGCACGGGGATCGTGACAACAGTGGTCTTATTTTGAACTGTGTGCTGATCTTATCGCCAGTTCAGTTTTCAAAGCAAGGTAAATGCAGAGGCAATTGCGTACCATGCAACAGGTGCCACAGTTCATCTTGGCATGCCTTCAAGTGAGTAAAAATTAATGTGTAAAAATCAAACGTGTGGTTAAAGTTTAAAACCCTGTAACAGAATGCACTAAAATGATAAAAAGAGTTCTCACTAGGATAGTACCATCAACACTGGCAAGATTTAAGCCATATCTACAATTGTACTTTACAGTGACAGAAAGAAACTACATATGTTTTTAAGACATCACACACAAGAGATATGAGAAGAGCAGCTATGGCTCAGTGGTAGACTCAGGGATCATTTCGTAGAAGGTGCTCCTTTGCATATTAGGCCACACCCTCCTGATGTAGCCAATCCTCCAAGAGCTTACAGTAGCCCCAGTAAGAAGAGCTCTGTAAGCTCTTGGAGGATTGGCTACATTAGGGGTGTGTGGCCAAATATGCAAAGGAGCTCCTGCTACGAAATGAGCCCTGGAGAGTTATCTGCTTTGCATGAAGGAGGTCCCAGGTTCAGTCCCCGGCAAGTCCAGTTAGGAAAGGATAAGTTTGTAGGTGATCTGAAAGAGCTTTACTTGAGACCCTGGAAAGCCGCTGCCAGTATGAATAGATGATACCGACCCAGATGGACCTGTGGTCTGATTCAGTATAAGGCAGCTTCATGAGTTCATGTGTGCGCATATTCAGTTGTGGGAGCCAGCCCAGATCTTTAATTCCCTCATATTTTAGAAATGCACAGTTGAGAAGGAGGGACATGCCATTCAGTACACCATGATTATCCAGAAGGGTTTAAAGAGAGGGCAATGAATGAGAAATCTTTTAAAAATACGCTTGCGTGACAAAAGTAGTCGTTCACACCTAAAGTTAAAGGGGCCTCCTCAACTTTTACAGCCTGGCCCTCCCGTTGGAAACCACCAAGCTAGACCATTCTACACCGAACGGAAGTGTAGAGCATCTGTGACGCTGCTCGGAGGTGGGCGACGAAGGTGCTCCATCTTGTATTGGAGTGCACTGTTTGTTGGATGATTTTAACTTATATACTGTATGTTTTATGGATAGTCTTTTATGGAATTTTATTGTGTATGAACCTGCTGTTAGCCGCCCTGAGCCCGCCGTAAGGCGGGGAGGGCGGGATAAAAATTAAATTAAACAAACAAACGAATAAATAAACTACCACGGGCAGCTGCATCATCCTTGTTTACTAAAATGGGCAATCAGGGCTTTCTTGTGTTCCATGGGGCTTTTCTGCTTACACGCCTTGATGAGATTTAGAAATTAATCATCCTCAGCATATTCATACTCAGTAAGTGAGCCATCCAAAGGACAGTAATGCAGGTTCTCCCCACCTCTATTTTCCTCCTCTTTAATGGCAGGGCTACTGGTGGATTACAACAGAGGCCCATAGGAACTCTCAGTCTGGGGGAAGTGATGCTCTGTATTCTTGGTGCTGGGGGGGAGGGGGGGAGAGGGGGCAACAGAGGGAGGGCTTCTAGTGTCCTGGCCCCACTGCTGGACCTCCTGATGGCACCTAGTGTTTTGGGCCCCTGTGTGACACAGAGCGTTGGACTGGATGGGCCACTGGCCTGATCCAACATTGGCTTCTCTTATGTTCTTAACCACTGCGTTTTAATGAGAACACCTCCCCCTACCAGAGCCCATCACACAAAGCTACAGAGCCTTCCTTTGGTGACCCTTCTTCCCCGATGTTCGATAAGCGCATGGATGTCGCTTACCTTTGTCCGGAGAGCCAGGTTCTCTTCTTCCATTTCCCTGAGTTTGTCCTGCAAGATATCCAGCTGCAAGAGTCCCTGAGACAAGTGGAAGGAGTCATTGAAGCGGAGGGGCGTGGAACAGCTAGAATCGGTCTCGCTTTCTTCGGAAGCAATGGACACGACCCGGAGCAGTTCATCTTTCTTCGTCAGCTCGTGCTGCAGCTGGTGGACCTGAGTTGAAAAAGTTTTTGTTTAGTGAACACAGCCAACTTTGCTCAAAAGCCAGTCGAATCCGACTCTAGGGGGGTGGTGCTCATCTCCGTTTCCAAGCCGATGAGCCAGCGCTGTCCGAAGACTTCTCTGTGGTCATGTGGCAGGCATGACTAAAAGCCAAGGCGCACGGAATGCTGTTACCTTCCCACCAAAGTAATACCTATTTATCTACTTGCAATGTCTTGCTTTCGAACTGCTAGGTTGGCAGGAGCTGGGGCCAGAGATGGGAGCTCACTCGGTCACGCGGCACTCGGGTCTTGAACTGCCGAGCTAACGACCTTCCCTGCTACATATTTTGTTAGTCTTTAACGTGCTGCTGGACTCTTGTCTATTTCCCCTTTGTTTAGTCCACAGTTATTGCAAGGTTTTTTGGACATTATGGCACCATCAAATATGGACCTCAAAGAGATGTTAAGCGAATTGTTTAAATAATCATATCAACCCCATTGTCCAATCAATGAAGCAATTAACAAAACGTGGCAGTTCTGAGAGGTGAGGAAGACATTCTCTACATCTGGCCTTAAAGACAGAAAATGGAAGGAAAGTTCTTTGAATGCTGGGCATTATGGTCCCCTTTCGTCTTTAACCTTAAGAGCCAGTGGGCTGGACCCGAAGCACAGCTGGGCAGACTGAAGAGTGGAGCTCCCCCTACCTGCCCCCTCCCATCCTGGCCGACTGAACCTCCCTCCCACTTCTGTCCCTGGATGGCCAAAGGAGTCTCTAGGAACAGCATGGCTGGGTAAAGGGTGATTTAGGTTTTTAAACTGTAATTTGGGTTTTAAAACTGCAACACTGATTTTACTGTATATTTAATTGTTGGAAGTTGCCCTGAGCCCTGCTTGACGGGGAAAGGAGCGGGATATAAACTGAATGAACGAATGAATGAACGAACTTTCTGAATGTGGGTGGCAGTGCACCTCAATTCTGGACAGGTTTCAATCCCTGCATGGGAAGAAGGGCAGACAGGGCAATGCTTGAAGTGTGGTGCCAGGGGGTAAACTGATCAGACAGCGACACACACATCGACCGCCCAGTTGGCATCACCACAGTCGCGTTGCCCCTGCTTCCTCTTCTGTAACTCAGCGAGCTAAACGGCCAGCCACAAGAGAGCCCTTGCGCCTGAGCAATCCCCTTCTTTTGCTCAGCTCTGTCCTATTGCACAGGAGCCCTGAGAAGACGGGTGCACCGTTTCCCTTACTGTAAACTCTGAGCTCCAACTTCTTCTCATCCCAATCAAGCAGTACAACATTTCCCACATCTGGCAGTGGCTGCCGCCACTTACCTTGTCGAACGCCTGGCCCAGCTGCTCTTCCAGGGCTTCATTCTGCTCCGTCAGGATGTGGTTCCGCTTGAGGAGGGCTTGTCCGATTCGAGCCGCCAACTCCAGGTCCCGATCTCTCTGCTCAGAAACACCAACACAGAGTTTGTTTCTTTCTCTGCCAAGGCTGTGGCCTTTGACCTTCCCGAGACCCAGGCCCCACTGAGCAGCAAGCATGTGACAGGAAGTCATGTGACAGGATGGGGAGGGTTGGGGATTAAAATTCTACTCGAAGAATGAAAAACGTCTATTTTGTTTACTACGTACATGTGGCATTTCCTTTAATGTCCATCAAACGTGACTCAGGTATTGTCCCCCAAACCACTGTACTGTATCTAAGAAGACACAAGTGAGAGAATTGGAAGAGGTGCAACGCACACCTTCATCATGTCTGAAATGGCAGGTGCAAGTCTGGCGTATGAGGGACTTGCGGATCTGCTGAGTTAAGACAGGAAAGGGAAGAGCAACACTGAAAGGAGCTGCAAGCAAAAATGAAGACAGCTCCCTAACAACATTCAGTCTCATCCTCACCCTGCTTTGTCCCACCAGCAACTGGCAATTCAGAAATCCCTGCTTCTGAACAGGGAGATCCCATTTGGTATTCTGGTGGCTAATGGAGAGCCAGTTTGGTGTAGTGGTTACGTGCGCGGACTCTCAACTGGGAGAACCAGGTTTGATTCCCCACTCCTCCACTTGCACCTGCTGGATGACCTTGGGCAAGCCATAGCTCTGTACCAGCTGTTCTCTCAAGGACAGTTGTCTCAGAGCTCTCTCAGCCCCACCTACCTCACAGGGTGTCTGTTGTGGGGAGGGGAAGGGGAAGGAGTTTGTAAGCCGCTCTGAGTCTCCAAGTGAGTGAAGGGCGGGATATAAATCCAATCTCGTCCTCTCTAATGACCACCGATGGACCTATTCTCTGTGAACTTGGTTGGTCACCCTTTTAAAGCCATTTCAACCAGCTGCCATTATCGTATTTTATCCCACTGAGTTCTATAAAGTAATCATACAGCCTGTGACCCCCTTAGCCAGAGAGCTGTAGCTTGGAGCTGGCAGGAATGTCTCCTGGCAGAGACGGGGGGGCAGGGGGAGACCTGTTTTGTACTTAGAAGCCCTCATCCTCCGTTTCTCCTCTGTTTCTTCTGTATCAGGCTTTATGTTTGTGTCATGAGCTGCTTCAGGTGCCCCATGGGGGAGAAAGGCAGGATGTGAACAAGTAAGTAAGAAACACTCTCTTGTCTACAGATTTAGAGTCCAGTGGCACCTTTAAGACCAACAAGAGTTTATTTCAGATATGAGCTTTCGTGCACTTTTTCAAATACACTGGAATGGTAGGTAAGGGTCAAACTTATAGATAGGGACATAACAGCAAATTAACACGTTACGTGACGATGTTTAAGATAGATGAAAAGTGAAAACTAAACAACAAGTTAAAGTTTGTAAGGACAACAGTTGTCAAGCAATACATGTCAAAATAGCAGATAAATGTCTAAAGCTGTCTTTTCTAATTGTGGGAAGTAACTGAGAATCTTAATTATCTCCTCTCAGGCATGGAGGCCACTTAACAGCATTTTTTGAGCTGGATGTAGTGTTGTCAGCAGTCTTAAAGGTGCTGCTGGACTCTAAATTTGTTCGGCTTCTTCAGACCAACATGGCTGACCATCTGGATCTATCTCTTGTCTACAGTAATATGCTTACACAAATACGGGCATGTTCTGTTGACTGTGTGCAGATAATTAACGCAAGGGTTTGGGGTTTTTTAGCATGAAACTTGCAATTTCACTGACTGATCAGAAATGGGTTCACAATTCATCCCTGGGTTTAGATAAGATACAGGATTAGAGGCAGACTAGGGGTTTCTAGGGGCAGAGTTAAGGATTTCATGGAGTGAGATTTCCCTGCCTCCTACCACTACCAAAGCAGCCTGAAACGCCTCCAATATTTTGTTCTTGGCAGAGAGGACCAGCTTGGTGTTGTGGTTAAGACCAGCGGAATCTAATTTGGAGAACCGGGTTTGATTCCCCCCTCCTCCACATGCAGCTGCTGGGTGACCTTGGGTCAGTCACAAGTTCTCTCAAGAGCAGTTCTTTCAGAGCTCTCTCAACCCCACCTACCTCACGGGGTGTCTGTTGAGGGGAGAGGAAGGGAAGGAGATTGTAAGCTGCTCTGAGACTCAGAACAAAGGACGGGGTATAAATCCAATCTCTTCTTCTTCTTCCTAAGAACAGGATTGGGGGGGGGGGGGGGTGGACGACTCCATGGCCAGAAAACCCTGCATCCATAGAAACACTCATCGGGATCTGACCCATACTCTCAGAGATGTCCAGCAGAAGTCTGCCCTGAGGACTGTTGAGAAACACAACCTAGAAGTGCCTGCTGGTAGAAGCAGGGGAGCATCCGAACTACAGAGCTCCCCTTGGTGTTCCCTGCTCCATTCACAACTTACACCAGGGCAGATCACATCACTAGGCCCCATGCTGGAGGCCTCTGACTTAGTGAGAACCAAGATGGCGATGCTGCCTCGTTGTGGGTGGGCCTTTGAATGCATTGGAGCCTCAGCAACAGCACAACTCCCTGAACATGACTGCTCTTCCTCTATTGGCACGTGTCTGAAACATAAAGCGGTCCTCTCCAAACTCTTGCCCTGATACTCCATTGCTTTCTGGTTGGGACCCCACCGTCTGATAAGTTCAGGAGTTACGCTTGACAGCACAAGGACTTTGTCAACGTTATAGCTACAGGGCTGTCGCTTGTGTGTTATTTTATTTTTCATTCATTTCCTGCACCTTGCTGGTATTGTTAGCGGCCTCACTGGTAGCTGCATGGAGAGGCGAGAGAAAAAAAATTACGCGAGTTATGCTCAGGATCAAGCCTGCTGCAATCCAGCTGCTTCAAAACTGAATTTTTAGAATTCTTTCGTTTCCTAAAAACGTTTCGGGGGATTCGGTACTGAAGGATCAACCTGCTGTAAAAATGAGCACTGCTAAAGAACAGAAAAGTAACCGTACCTCTGCCAGCAGATGAGTAACCATTTCCACATCACTGCAGTTTTTCGTCACCTGCTCTCGGCTGTCTGTGCCAAGAACTGGAAAACAAAAGAGTTTCCTTAGCTTGGTTTATGCAAAACAGTAATGCACAGGTCATCACGGGAATGACATACTTTGGAACGTCACAGAAAACTCGTGAGGATTAGTGGGATAGCGTACTAAAAACACAGACGGCTTCCGGAACAGTATGTCTGAATGTGCGTAACGGAATTTGAAGCATGAAATAATAATGATATAGAACATTTGAGAGCAAAAAAAAAGAATGATAAAGATCTGTAGGCATTAGTTTCTAAGCCTGTTAGTGGAACTGGATGAAACGAAAGAGTGTCGAGGAAGAATGACAAAGGAGCGGGCAGCGATGATAAACAAGCCATTTCTATCTCTTGCCGTGGAAGGGATGAAACTCGAGTTACCTGGTGGGCATTTGTGAGATCCAGCCAAGGAAGAAGGAGGAAGTTCAAGGAGGGCTAGTAGAGAAGGACAGAATAAAATGCAAGAGAGAAAGGAGAAAACATCAACAGTTACAAAATGGTACACTTATGCATTTCTGTGGTTTTTCTACCGCTATCAGCAAAACGCCCTCGCCACACAAAGCCTGGCATGTCCCAACGGCTCCTCCTACTTGTGTCCTACTCCTCCAAGGACAATCTGCACTTCGCAACAAAATCAGGATTTCCCCCATGTTTCCAGAAGAACACTGCGTGCCCCCAGCACCCGAGTCCTTGACGGACAGGGTCTGTGTAACAAATGGTTTCGTCAGCAAACTGCAAGAGTGCGAGATACGTCTCAGGATCTGGGGAAATATTTGCCTGCAGCGGCTGGCACACTGCATAACACGACACCCAAGCCTTTCTGGACTGAAGTCTTGCCAGGCACCAGATACTTCTGTCTTGCAAATTGAGCGCAAAAACCCTGGTAGCCTTTTGTCCGGAAGCCTAGCATCGGAGAGAGAAGAGATTGCATTTATACTCCACTCTTCACTACCCGAAGGAGTCTCAGAGCGGCTTACAATCTCCTTTCCTTTCCCTTCCCTACAACAGATACCTTAGGAGGTAGGTGGGGCTGAGAGACTGCTTTCGGGGACTACTCGTGAGAGAACAGCTCTGGGAGAACTTATGACGGACCCAAGGCCACACCAGCAGCTGCATGTGGAGGAGCGGGGAATCAAAATTGCTTCCCCCAGAGCAGAGTCCGTTCGCCCAGCCACTACACCAAACTGGCGCTCTTGTCCCCTTAAAAACTTTCAAATAAGAAGGGACCCATTCTGGGCATGGGCTTTAGTGGTCACAAGAAAGTATGATGAAGGCAAAACAAAATATGAGGGGGAAAAGAGCCAAAACAGCCAAATCAGGAAATTGTTTTGGAAACACTGACACATGGTCTTTTTTTAAAAAAGGATATACTTTTAAAAAAATGTACACTAAATCTCACACTAACCCCACACGTCCACGCCATTTAATACACGGCACAATTCCAAGACAGACGCAGGCAAATAGCCTGCCATTCCTTTCGTCCCAATGAACTTCCAATTGCTTGCAAATGTTTCGGTGAATTTTATTTAAGCTTAAGTGCTCTCACCCCTCCTGTGCTGGAATTTGTGATCTCGATCTCGCTAGATACAAAGAGAGAGAGCAGGAGGCAGACAATGTTATTGACCCTCCCTCCGCCCACTGGTTAGGGGTGCCCTTGTTGTGGCTAGAAAAGAACTCGGCGGAGCTCGAGGCAAAGGCTAAAATGTAACCGGGGCACAATCTGATTTTAATGCGGAGCAATGCAGAAACTGCTGATAGCACATCTAGACCTATTTCTAACCTGACCTGGTGAGGTATTCTGGGTTAGAGAGGGGGTCTAGGACTCGGGAGCCGAGTTCAAATGCCTGTTCAGCTACAAAGCTTGCCGGTGAAGGTCTGCCAATCACCCTCTCTCAGCCCAACTTAGTTCACAGGGTTGTTGTGAGGATCACATCAAAGAGAAGAGGATCTCGTATTCATCTTGCCCTTCCTCCAAGAAACTCAGAAACCGACAGACTCATATTTGATGATTTATGGCTTGCTTTGGGGGGAAAAGGGAAAGAAATTAAGCCCTTGTAACGAAGATACCATTTCCTAGTCCACAGGATTTGCTATCTAGGACTAAACTTTGAAGATGGTTCAGGAAGAGCTTCGTCCACCATCAGCCACGACCTGACAAAGTAATTGTGCCATTGAGAACGTTTCTGCAAAGCCCGCAACCAGGACACCCGTTTCCCGTAGCAATATTTAAGAGCCCCCTCACCTTGCAGAGTGAACACCGAAAGCAGCTCTTCGTTCTGATTCATCTCTCTGTTATCTAGTGCCATGCTCCAACACCAGCTCAAGCATGGACACACATACACACACACGCGCAGAGCTAGCTGAGAAGCAGCCGTGCCTGTTCAGTATGTTTTTGTGCTCTGCGGCACGCAACACGGCGGTGCCACAATAAAAGCAACCTGGCGCTTGCCCAGCTGTCAATCAAACGAGCATTCTTCGAAGCAGCCGTGTCACAGGAAACTGGAGGAGCCAGATTGCAATCTTGTGCTGCAAGCACAGACCCGGGTAACACAGAGTTCCGGGTGCAAAAGAAGCGCACTGCCCTAGGGCGCTAGGGTTTCGGAACCAGGCAACGCCTATAGCAATACACAGGGGCTACAATTCAATTAGATTCTTCTGTGTACTCATAACACTACCGTCTCCCATTGTAAGTTTTCAGAAGAGACCACTTCAGTCTAAAAACTGATCTCGCCCTGTTTCTGCTAATTCCATCCTATGAATGGTGAAAAAAAGAACGGGATCAGACCAGCGGGCCATCTAATCCGGCATCATTTTACACAATGGCCAACCAGTTGCCCTAGGAGACCACCAAACAGGACAGGAGGGTCGAGTCCTTCTCCTGGGTAGCTTCCTAAAACTGGTGTCCAGATGTCTGCTGCCTCTGGATTTGGAGGCTCCCCTTTTGTCATGATGACTAGTAGCCACTGGTGGACCCATCCTCCACCAGGCAGGCTGGCCCAACATCATCAGATCTTGGAAGCTAAGCAGGATCGGCCATGGCTATCGGCAGGTATTTGAATGGGGGACCTCCAAGGAATACTCGGATCATGAAGGGGAGGCAGGCAATGGCAAACCACCTCTGAACGTCTCTTGCCTTGAAAACCCTGCGGGGTCACCATAAATCAGCTGTGACTGGCGGCACTTTCCACCAACACCATGCTTGTTTACATCACGATGTCCACTGGCAGTGCATCCCACAATTGAACTACTCTTTGAGTAAAGCAGCATTTCCTTCTGACTGCCCTGAACCTGTTGCCCATCATAAAATTCCAGAGTTGGAAGGGGCCAGACAGGCCATCTAGTCCAACCCCCTGCTCAATGCAGGATCAGCCTAGAGCATCCCTGACAAGTGTTTGTCCAGCCGCTGCTTGAAGACGGCCAGGGAGGGGGAGCTCACCACCTGCCTAGGCAGCTGATTCCACTGTTGAACAATTCTTACTGTCAAAAAGTTTTTCCTAATACCTGGCCGGTACCCTCCTGCCCTTAATTTAAACCCACAATTGTGTGTCCTCTCCTCTGCTGCCATAAATTTCATTGTCCCCTCCCCGCTTCCCAAGTTCTAGTATTACCAGAGAGGGAGAAAAGGCTCTCTCTATCCACTCTCTCCCCTCCATGCCTAATTTGATAAACCTCTTGCCATGCTCCCTTGGTTCAGTCATCTTTTCTCTAGACCAGGGGTGGGCAAACTTGCTCAGCGTAGGAGCCACCTAGAACAGGGGTGGCCAAACTTGCTTAACATAAAAGCCACATAGAATAAACATCAGATGTTTGAGAGCCACAAGACATGAACAAATATTACCTGCTTTTACTGGAAAATAAGCAAATCTGCTTTTTATTAACATTAAATGAGACTGCCAAAAATAATAACAAAAGGGGTAAAAGCAGATATTGATAATGATATTAATTTGTCCAATGATATTTGTTTGCTAATGATATTTAGCTTCCCCAGCTGCCCTGCCGGGAGCCACATGACATATGTGAAAGAGCCGCATGCGGCTCCCGAGCCACAGTTTGCCCACCCCTGCTCTAGACCAACAAGCTCCATAACTCCCTGGCCTTCCCTTTTAGGGCCTGGGTCATCAAACCACCAATTATTTTGGTACTCCTGTACCTTTTGCAATGCTACATCTTTTTTTGGGGGGGGGGGGGACACGGTGACCAGAATTGTACACAGGAACCCAAACAATGCTCACCGCAAACCTATGCAGGGGCATTAGAAGAAGAAATTGGATTTCTACCCCGCCCTTCACTCGGAGTCTCAGAGCGGCTTACGATCTCCTTTCCCTTCCCCTCCCCACAACAGACACCCTGTGAGGTAGGTGGGGCTGATAGAGCTCTTTTGAGAACTGCCCTTGAGAGAACAGCTCAGAAAGAAGTGACTGACCCAAGGTCACACCAGCAGCTGCATGTGGAGGAGTGGGGAATCAAACCGGGTCCTCCCAGATTACCGTCCACGGTCCTAACCACTACACCAAACTGGCTCTTACAGATAGTGACCATTTTATTTTCAGTCCCTTCCCTAATAATCCCCAGCATGGACTTTGCCATTTGCACTGTTGCCACGCTCTGCAATTTCAAATTATTCTAATACTACACTAATGCAATTGAACAGAACACAGCTAGTTTCTGTGTGAGCGATGGTTTTGTATGGATACAGTTAATTCAGCATAGTTTGGTAACTAGGTTTCAATGGGAAAAATAGACCTTTCTGTTTTGAAGATTGTTGCTGTTTTCCCTTCGAGGACCAAAGCACGGAATCAAGCAGCTGACAGAACAGAACGAGACAACAGCACAGACATGCTAAAGGCCCAAGTGAAGTTCTTCTTAGCGCATGAAGCTTTGACTTACAGGTGCTGTTTTTGGAGATGGGGTGAGGAGGTAAAGGAGGAAATTCAGGGTCGCACACCCACATTTAAAGGGATTTATTCTATTAATATAAGATACATGTACATCAGGGGTGGCCAACCTTGCTTAACGTAAGAGCCACATAGAATAAACGTCAGATGTCTGAGAGCCGCAAGACAGGAACAAATATCACACACACGTTTTTATTTTTAAAAATATGCAAATTTGCTTTTTATTAACGTTAAATGGGACTGCCAAAAATAAAAACAAACAAGGAAAACCGGTTATTGATAATGATATTACTTGTTTGCTAATGATATTGAGAGAGAGAGAGAAAAAGAGAGAGATGGAAAGAAAGAATTAAAGAAGTGGAAAGAAAGAGAGAGAGAGAAACTAGGAAAGCAAATAGATGGGAGGGAGGAGGGAAGGAAGGAAGGAAGGGAGAAAGAGAGAAAAAGCATGCCTCCCCTTTGCTTCCCTAGCCGCCCTGCCAGGAGCCGCACAATATGTGTGAAAGAGCTGTGTGTGGCTCCCGAGCCACAGGTTGGCCACCCCTGATGTACATCATAGGGTTTGCACTTGGTTCCTTATGTGGAATATGGATCTCCAATTTTTTTTTGAAGGAGGGTAACAACAGGGGGGGTGGGAAAAGGGAGGAGAAGTAAACTTGCAAATTTCAGTTCTTTGCAATCTTTGAACTGGAAATCAGTGGTAAGAAGACAAGACAAGGAGAGCAGCAACAGAATGGGAGTCGATCGCACAATGCTGCGGAAGTGCAGAAACGGATGTGCTGGAATTGGCCTTGGGCTAAATCTCTTGGGACACCATACTTGCGATGTGGCATAACAAAAGGTTTAAGAAAACTCCAGAATTAATGGAGATGCCTCGGGCAGAGAAAAACGGACGCTGTATTGAAGAATGCAAGATTGATCCAGGCACTAAGTAATTTCCACAATGGGCCGAATACTAGCTATGGATTCACCTGGAATCTGAAAGTCCATCTGGTTCATGCAAACAAGAAAGCCACAGCCCATCACACTAAACCGCCTTCAATACTGTTCTTCTGAGAGTAAGACACCAACCACAAAATTTAAAAACCACAGTAAGAAGCACTGGATGTGGCAAGTACAGATCCTTGTGACTTATACACGTTCCGTCCACGGGGCTGCTTCCCACTGGTGGGCTGACAGAACAAAGTGCCTCGGGGGATCCATTCAACATGTCTAACGTTTAATAAGGATGTTTCCCGGCTTTTTCCAGATCGTTGTTTTTCTGGATTCGGAAACTAAACAGTACACTCAGCAATCGACTCAGTGAAGGCACGACAGGCTAAAGCTCTTTGATCAAAGGGAGGGCGTATAAAGTTGTATACTTCAATATTTAACCAGTACTGACTTTGTTGCTGTGCTGTAAATGAAAGCTTTTAACAACCCCCCCACCCAAAGGCTTTATTTGTTTTCTGGGCCTTGCACACACCTTAAGGTCAATATTTTCAGCTGTAACCAAACAACCATTTTTCAAAAGGCTTGAATTCTTTTTAGCTTATGTGCATTGCTCCCCCCCCCCCCCCATGTTCATCTGCAACTATGGGGCTAGAGATTCATGGTTTTGGGGTACAAATATTCTGAACCACGCACTTCCCCCTCCTTCTGTGTTTTCACCAGTACAGGCGCACAATCCCACAAGACCGGAAGCGCTTTGGATTCCCTGCAGGTTAATTTTGTACAGTGAGTGACCGGCGTTTCATTTAAGCAAAAAACAATTTTGTAGTCTTTGTGCTGACAGCAAGACATTTTTTTATACAACTCAACTTTACAGCTTTGGTTATAACTCTGTAAATACCTATAAAGTGTGGGTAATGAGAGTGTTCTGTCTTGTTTTTCAACCAATGAGCACTGCCACATTCAAAAGATCAACAGCCTTACAGAAATACGGCCCAGGTTGCAAACATGTGAACAACTCGTGTACTCTTTACTTGAAACTGCCCAGAACTTCTATTGCAGAACATGCATGCCACAAGAGCCAGGGATGGCCCCACTGGACTTGGGCCTCAGGTACACACTTCAGCAGAGCGTCTACCCACTGCATTGTATGGCTATTGGTACTGTCACGCTTTCACCTCCTTTTACAGCTCGGCTCACAGAATTTCCCCCAATAAACATACCAATTTGTGGCTTTTGCATAGACTATTACAACGATAACATTTTTTTAAATTCACAGAGGAACTGCAGGTTGCCAAGCATCCAAGGCCAAAGGTTTTCAAACTCGCCGTGAGAAAAATCATGCAGACCTATCTAACTATACAGGTTTGCCTGAGCAGTACGTGATCTCATAAAAACCAACATTTTAAAAGGGATAGTCCCAAAGTAAACAGGAGGAGGGATGATACCCCTGAGATATTTGTAGGCAGCATGGATGGGAGGACCTTGGAGAGGGACAGTGAGATGCTGAAAATAAAACATCTCCCGTCCAATGCACTGAAAAACCCACATGGCTCTTTTTGTGCATACTTTCTTCTCTAAGTGCTCCTCCGAAGCCTTGATTCTTATGGTTATGCACTCGTACAGAGGAACAGAAGCCAAACTATGTCATTCACGGTAGGACAGTGGTCATTTAATCTAGCTGTTTACATAAAGAGCACATATATATATTGCGTACCATTTTGTTCCACGTCACCCAACTCTAACATGACTGAACAGGTATTTGAATTGCATATCTCAGGACCAACTAGGGTTGCCAAGTCTTACCTTTTGTGTAGTGGGGGGAGTCCTTGCCCACCCGGGAGTCTTCTGGCGCACACGCCGCGATGATATCACCTGGAAGTGCCATCATCACGTCGGGCACTTTGGGGCGGGACCTCTGTAATTCCAGGGAAAACCATAGAGTTTTCCCTCGAATTATAGAGCATCTCCTCCAAAACGTGCCCGACGCGATCGTGCAGGGCATGTCGCCGCAGCCCAGCAATTTGGGGGCGGGTTCCCCCCGGCAGCCCAATCCGGGCCAGTGGGGAACAGACCAATCTAGCGGGGGTTTCCCCGCCCCTCCGGGGGGACATGGCAACCCTAAGTCTATCCAGGAGCCCATTCTGACTACTTTATACCCATTAATTCAGTTTCTCTCTTTCAAAGAAAGACGTCATTAATCGGAACCAGAAATACCTACTCATGTAACGGAAGGTCTCCTCGGCGAGGACTGGAGATGTGATTTCGGGGAGGTGACCATGGCGACTTGGAGATGGGGTCCAGTCTTCATTTTCGGAGAGATACAAAGAGTCCACTCGTAACTTGTATTGAGGCAGTTGTTCTTCTAGCATGCTGACCAGCTCAACTTCAGGGAGATCGTCATCAGTGCAGACATCTAAAAAATACAAACGGGCAGCATGACACAAATTTATCAAATACAAGCCAAAACGGCAAACCTGATTTGGTAAGTAAGCTGGAAAACAACTAGTTTCTGCTGCTAAATAATAGATTTTCGCCAGGTTTTCACATCACAAGCACACCACTGATTATCAATACTGCTAGAGAGAATCTGCACAGTTATTGATCCAGAGGAGTTAGCCGTGTTGCTGTTGCTGCAAAATAGTAAAAAGCACAGCAGCACCTTTAAGACTAACAAACGTTATTGTACCATAAGCTTTCAAGAAACACAGCTCTCTTCGTCGGATGCATGTTTTGATTTATAAAATTTGGACGCATCTGATGAAGAGAGCTGTGTTTCTCGAAAGCTTATGCTACAATAAAGTTTGTTAGTCTCAAAGGTGCAACTGGGATTTTCACTATTTTGCACAGCCATTAACACACTGGTCAAACCAAAGAAAGAAGATTCAGGTAGGTAGCTGTCTTGGTCTGAAGCAACAGAACGAAGTCTGAGTCCAGTGGCACCTTTAAGACCAACAAAATTTAATACTTATACCCAGAATTAAACTTTGTTGATCTTGACGGTGCCACTGGACTCAAACTTTGGTCAAATCACGATTATCGAAAACCAGCTCCCTTGTTAGCATTGACTGAAGATCCATTTCACTGGATGAGTGAAATTAATTTCTAAGTGTATTTTTAGGACCAGTCTGCAGAGCAGATCGCTCATCCGCAGAAGACTTCTTCTACCTACATAAATTGCAAACTAGGGACCAGGCTTCTCTTTGCTATTCCAATTAAAAACAAATATTCTGAAGAAACCAGGTATACCTGGAATGTACAATAAAGTATCAGGCTCTAAAAAGGGACATGTTATTTATAACCCACAGAGCCTTTCCATCTGGACTCTCAAGACAGTTTACAACAATTATGTTGACTAATAAAATGTTTTTATCTAGTACATCTCACAACATGCCATAACTCTCTGTAGAGCCAGTTTGGTGTAGTGGTTAAGTGCACAGACTAATCTGGGAGAACCAGGTCTGATCCCCCACTTCTCCACTTGCACCTGCTGGATGACCTTGAGCAAGCTGTCGTTCTGGCGCAGCTGTTCTTGAAAAAGAGCAGTTTCTGTCAGAGCTCTCTCAGCCCCACCTACTTCACAGGGTTTCTGTTGTGGGGAGGGGAAGGGAAAGGAGATTGTAAGCCGCTCTGAGACTCCCTTGGGTAGTGAAGGGCAGGGTATAAAACCAATCTCTTCTTCTTCTAGTCTGTAGTTAAGCACCTGTCCTCTCAACAGTTACTCTACAGCTTAGGAGGCAAAATGGGCTACAGACCTGGATAACCTGCCACCTCCCACTGTGAATTTCCATCTCTAGTACTGATTTTCTTTCGTTTCCTTCCTTTCTCCAGCTCTGCAGTTATCCTTCTTTCATCTCCTGGACCTTTGGGGAAGCTCAGCTCCTCTTCTCCCCACCACGACAGCCTGTGAAGTCTAGTTTAATCCTAAAGTCACGATTGTCTGTAATCTCAGACTCAAAGGAAATGACTTTGGAGCTTAGAAACATTTTTCTGTGCCACTATCAAGAGGTTCTGAAAGCTATATCACCAGCACAACTTCTAAAGCTTTCTGGCTTACCGGTGATGCTCTCTGAATCGCGGTGGTTGAAATTCATGAGGTTTGCTTCACACTTCAGTTGTCTGGAAACCACATCCTGTGTTTACATTGTGTGTTGCTCCTTCTCATTTTGGTTGAAAGATGGCTTTGGGTTAAAACAAGAGAGCCATCAACTTGCCATGGCACTGCACGCTTTCCTTACTTGAGGTTTGTAGGCTGGGTAATTTAGACTTTTCGATGACAGCTCTGCAGCTTAGACCTCATTCCTAGGTTCTTTCAGGACCAGCTGCTACCTTGAAAGAGACACAAACAAGCGAACAGCTGTTCAAACTAATTCTGGATGTAAAGAAGAACTGAACACTAACAAATGGATCTCTAGGCACAAGTGAACAGGGCATCTTACAAACAAACATGTCTTTGGTACTGTTATCATAACACAAAAGATGAATAAATAATCAGAATCGCCTGACTCTCCCGGGCCCCAAGGATGCCCGGCTCACCACTACCAGGGCCCAGGCGTTTTCAGTGGTGGCTCCATACTGGTGGAATGAGCTCCCGGGAGAGATCAGGGCCCTGTGGGATCCAGTACAGTTCTGCAGGGCCTGCAAGATGGAGCTCTTTCACCAGGCTTTCAACTAAAGAGCTACCCCCATGACTACCACTAACAATCGTGGTTGTGGGTCCTGGCATAGTTTAACATCTGGCTTATGCCATCGCGAGACCCAGGAAGATCTTCGAATTTGAAAACTGTCCATTGTATAAGCATTTTAGCTTGCCATCGTGAGTAACTAAGAACTATCACTAGCACCTTATGTTTATGATCTTATTGTATTGAATTGTTTTAAATATTCTTATGTGGTTTTAATGGTCATTGCGTACCAGTTTATGTGAGCTGCCCTGATCCCACTTGTGGGGAGGGCGGGATATAAGCCAAATAAATAAATAAAAATATTAACTAAGGACATAGCAAAACTAATCCCCCAAGTTAATTCACGAGCAAGTTGCTGACATGAAATGCATAAGCAAGCACCGGATTTGAGCTCTTGCGGAAGCATCCAACAAAATACCCCCATTAATTTACTTATTTCCACCCCCCAAAAAAACCCAAGAAAAACAAGCTCATGGTCTTCTATTATTTATTTATTTAATCATGATGTTTTGAGATTGCTCCTTTCCCTTCCTTTTCTGTATAGATGTAAGACTAGCCGACAAGTGATTCGCAAGTCATTTTCTGCTACATTATATGTTGAACACATGAAACTGACTGGTACTGAATCAGACCCTTGGTCCATCGAAGTCAGTATCATCTACTCAGACTGGCAGCAGCTCTCCAAGGTCTCAATCTTTCACATTACTTACTGCCAGAACCTTTAACTGGGGATACTGGGGATTGAACCTGGGGCCTTCTGGGTGCCAAGCAGATGCTCTACCACTGAGCCACACCCACTCCCATCGGTCCCATATGTTCAGTGTTGCAGGACATATGACACTTTATAACTCTCTAGAGAAAGTCCTGTCCCTGACAGTGTACATATGGATTGTATGCTATGCTACATTCCTGGGGCACAATGTAGCAGTGAAAACAGCATTGAGGGATAAGCCTTGGCAAGTCTTAAAGCCTTAAAGGAAGCCTAACCAGAATGTGCCAGCAAGGGAAGTATCCTTCTCACTCCCATGCCTAGACTTCCCTCACTCCCGACCCCCCAACATCCCTTAAGAACTAGCACTGAACGACTGAGACACCTTATTTACTGCAACCGTAAGTCACAATCTAAGAATCAGATCCAGGAGGGTAGCCGTGTTGATCTGAAGCAGAAGAACAAAGTCTGAGTCCGCTGGCACCTTTTAAGACCAACACAGTTTCAGTCATTTGGGTGCAGCGGAAAACAGCTCCTCTTCTGAAAATGTCATTGTCACCATTGGACGACAGTTCAACGTGGCGGGCACATTATTTATTTATTTACTTTATGTAGACCAACCTCACTCAACTGTTTTTGGGCATATTACGAAAACGAAGTAAAAAATGGTTATTTAAATCAGCTAAGGAGATTCCCCCTCCCCTTACAAATTAAAACCAAGGGCAAAGGATGCATTTTCAAGGGCGTCGGCACGTCTTCTAAATGTTTATAACAGGACCATCTAGATTGTTTATACAAAAGGCTCTACCTTCTATTGAGAGCTTAAGATTGTGATCCAAGAAAGCTGTTAACCTTCAGTAGAAAAAATAAAATCCAAGCAAGAACGTACCCATTTAAATATTCACGACTCGTGGTTTACATGATACAGTCCCTCCTCGCTTCTAGCTTCCCAAAGTAAACACAGACTAGTTGTTTTTTTTTAAAAAAATACTCTAAACTAATCTTGACATCAAATTTATCAAAAACTAGTATTTTTAAAAAATTTATGAAGTTACCAACATCACTATCAACTTAATTCTAGATACTGCTTTCTAAAATTTACTCGTCATTTGGACTGCTCTGCCTCCCAAGGGACTAAGAGTGCCATTTTAAGTGGGGGGGGGGGGGGAGGGACAGGGAAACCAGGCTGGCGTCCACCCAGTTAAGTTCACAGCCAACAGAGCTTTAGAACTTGGGAGTTCCTGAATCCAATCCCTAAACTCTCTTGGGAATTGGAAGTCAAGGTTTGCAGAGCTAAGCATGGTTTGTGGGCCTGACAGAGTAATAATATTACACTACAGTTGAGAAAAGGGTAGGGAAATCTTCATGGGAAAGAGCAAGAGAGCATCCAGTAAACCTGCACTGGCCTAGGGTTGTGTGCTGGATAGAATTCAACCTTAGAATCATAGAATGTCAAGAGTTGGAAGATACCTTGCAGGTCATCTAGTCCAACCCCCTGCACTCTGCAGGAGCATAGCCGAAAGATAGCCCTACAACATACCCAAAAGATGGTCATCCAGCCTCCGCTTGAAAACGTCCAGTGAAGGAGCATCCACCACCTCCTGAGGCAGTCTGTTCCACTGCTCAACCACTCTTACAGTTAGGAAGTTTCTCCTGATATTTAGCCGGTATCGATTCCCTTGTAATTTCCACCCATTCGATCTAGTCTTGCAATCCAGGGCAAGAGAGAATAGATCTCGTCCATTCTCTACATGACAGCCCTTCAAATATTTGAAGACCGCAATTATGTCCCCTCTAAGCCTTCTCTTTCCCAGGCTAAACATACCCAACTCTTTCAGCCTTTCCTCATAAGACTTGGACTCCAACCCTTTTACCATCCTGGTTGCCCTCTTCTGGACACACTCGAGCTTGTCAACATCCTTCCTAAAATGTGGTGCCCAAAACTGGACCCAGTACACCAGGTGAGGCCTGACCATAGCAGAATAGAGCGGAACTACCACTTCCCGCGAACTGGACACAATGCTTCTGTTAATGCATCCTAAGATTGCATTCGCTTTCTTCGCAGTCACATTGCACTGCAGGCTCATGTTTAGCTTGTGATCAACCAGAACACCTTGCCTTGGATACAAGCAATCCAGCTTGGATTCCTGCCTACAAAGAGATTTACTAGTTCTGCTGAAAAAGGTAAAGAGAATAAATGGAACTGGGCAGAGAGCATGCAAACCTATGGGCCACTCACAGTTTTCTCAATCATGTTAAAGAGAACAAGGAACACTGTCTCTCTACATCATGATATCAGCCCTAGCGCTAGAAACAATAGGACTGTTGGCCAATTCATTTAATTTCTCAGTGACTCCAGCCTCTACGTGACAGAAAGAAGAATGCGCTGGCCACAATCATCCGTGCTCTGATTACATCCATGTTGAACTTACTGCAGTTGGACTGTTTACGAACACTGTCTGGAAGCTTCAACTGGATCAACAGACCAACGAAGTTTGAGCCCAGTGGTACCTTTAAGGCCAACAAAGTTTAATTCCGGGTATAAGCTTTCATGTACATGCACACTTCTTCATGCACACAAAAGCTTATGCCTTGAATAAAACTTTGTTGGTCTTCACGGTGTCGCTGGACTCAAACTTTGTCCTGCTGCTTCAGACCAACATGGCAACCCTCCTGAATTTACATGTGGCAGCCAGGCAGCCAGCAGGTACAAGTTACAGAGATTGTAATCTCACTAGTTTAAAAAACAAATGAAACTTCACTGGTTGCCAGCTCGCTTCTAGGCATGAATTTATTACTTAGAACACGCTACGCATCTTTGATGTGCATTCCTGCATGTGCCCCAGCCTGTTAATTAAGATCTTCAGAGGCCTGGTTGTGCGCACCGCCACCGCCAGAAGTGAAGCAGATAAGCACCAACTCCCTTTCTGTAGAGGATGTGGAAACCTCTCCCCACAGAAACAGCCATTTTATCCAGGGTATCTGATCTCTGTAATCTGGAGATCTGTAGTAATTCCAGGAAATCTCCAGGCCCCACTTGGAGGTTAAATGCAAGAGGGGGGGGAGTGAACAAATTACAAGAAATATATTATAAATATTCAACACTTATTAAAGATACTAATATCTATGTACTCGATTCATACAATAGTTCCAAACAGAGTTGCCAGGTTTTACCAGGCTGCCGGCAGGGGGGTCCCTCTCCTCCGTTCAGGGGACTTTGGGATATTCCTATTGGAGTGGCGATATTGCATGTATGGACAACATCCTATCCCCTCTTTGAAAAAGCTCTTTGGAAATGGATGTGTAAACGCTGACAGGCTCCATCAGAGGTGGAATGGCAGTGTGTTTCTACAGTTGCCACGCACACACTCGGAAACTATTGCTTGAAAGACTGACCGGCTATTTTTTGAAAACAACAAACCGTTTTGAAAGACTTAACTGCCATAGTTTTAAAACAACGAATTGACAACATTTTTCTACACAGGCACTTTATTCCTTTAAATATATTGGATGAGAATGGAAATGATTATGGACTGGGCATATATGTATTAGACTTTGGAATTGTATGACTAGAGTACATGGATATTAGTATCTTTAATAAGTATTGAATATTTATAATATATTTCTTGTAATTTGTTCACAGTTTTTTTTCTTGCATTTAACCTCTTTCCGTGCATCTCTCACATCTTGTATTATGAGCACACTTGGGAGACATTTATAAGGAGAGGTAGGATAAAAATGGTGAATAATTTTGTTTAGTACAGTGAATCAAGTGGAATAATATAAATAAAATTTAATACACCTATCATGCCAAGAGTCCAACAAGAACCAAACAGACTATAAATAAGGGTATCAGAAATTCTAATATGCTAGTATTAGCCCTTATAGTGAAACAATTCATAGCAAAAATGTTACACAATCATATGTTTTAACAGAAAGAATTCTTTTGGCACAGGATTATACACAGATTTCCCTCTGAAAATTAAGCACAGGAAAAAACCTCCTTATCCAGTTAATCCTTACTATCCAGTTAATCCTTACTATATCATAAAAGTCATACATTATTAGAAGTATTCACTCACTTTAGTTTCACTTCCAACCTATTAAGTACTACACTCCACTTCCTTTCCATTTCTTTTATATCATGAGATTTTTAACAACATATATAATATGCTGTCATCTAAAAATGCTTCAATAATTTTTGAAATTTACTCTTTGCTCTGGCGAGGTGGTACTCCTAGTCCAACATCACAGTAAGGGAACGTTTTCATCAGCTGTTTTGCATGTTATTTGTAGCTAAATGTACCACAAATAACTTGTGCTGTCCACAACTAGCACTTCACTTCTGTCCTTTTATGTAAAGCCAGCTCTTCATTAAACAGGCACTGACCTTTTTGTGTGATACACCCTTACATTTCTCTGGACCCCGTCCCACAAAATTCCTCATCCTGGCTGCTGTCCTGCCAATCTCCTTCAAGATGGATGGTCCTTCCTCTTTCCCTTAGGTGTTACACTGAATAGCGGGATTTCCGCTTCAGTTGCCCGTTCCCATCCATAGACCTCTCATCGTGTTTGGTGGCATTTTCCCTGACATTTCACACTCCCAGGTACCATTAAAACTTAAACTTAAAATGACGAAATTGCCCTATAACCTTTAGCATTCAGGAGGAAGAACATTTTCCAAAATACTGGGAGGAAAAATAACAGCATGTTGATTCAAATTCCAAGTTGCTATGGCACTGCCCTTTAAAAACCAGGGCTGTTTAAAAATGATGCCGCAAGTTGTTCTCTGCCAGAATGTTTGGAACCATTTAGGAACACTGAAGGCCCAGGAAGTGGGCAGTCCTTGCGTCCAAGTTTTATGTACTGCAAGGAAAAGCAAAGATTTCCAAGATGGGGAAAAAATGAATATAAACAGATATCAGTAAGACTAGATACTGATGCCTACCATGAATTATGAATGGCTGGATATTCGTTTCAGGATCAATGCCGGCAACCTGAAATCATAGGTGGAAACTGCTTTTGAAAACAGTCTAGTCACCAATCAACCTCATTGCCCTAGTACAGGGGTGGGCAAACTTGCTAAGCGTAAGAGCCACCTAGAACAGGGGTGGCCAAACTTGCTTAACATAAGAGCCGCATAGAATAAACGTCAAGATGTTTGAGAGGCGCAAGACATGAACAAATATTACCTGCTTTTATTGGAAAATAAGCAAATTTGCTTTTTATTAACATTAAATGAGACTGTCAGAAATAATAACAAAAGGGGTAAAAGCAGATATTGATAATGATATTAATTTGTCCAATGATATTTGTTTGCTAATGATATTTAGCTTCCCCAGCCGCCCTGCCGGGAGCCACATAACATATGTGAAAGAGCGCATGTGGCTCCCGAGCCACAGTTTGCCCACCCCTGCCCTAGTATCTTTAAAAGCATCTATTCCACCTTGGTTTTTAATTCATTTTACTATACCAGCTTACAACCAATGCTCCCTCTAAGCTGAGGAGTCTGGTGAGCAAAAATTCTGCTTTGTGAGCTACTGGCATTAAAGTTATGAGCAAGTGATTTGGCTACTGTGTAAATTAATTTGCTCTGGAGCTATCCTTCCTGAGCGAGGACAAAAATGTGTGAGCCAGAGGCTAAAAAACTGTGAGCTAGCTCACACTAACTCAGCTTAGAGGGAACACTGCTTACAGCACCACAAAACTGAGGTTTTTGGCTTCAAACAATCTAGCCATAACAATTAACACCAGTACAAAGTAAAAGCAGCAGTGTTTACCTATATTTTCCTATTTGTCAGCACAGTGCTGCCAAGATATCACAGAATCGTAACAAAAAAATGGAGGGGGCCTAGAGACCATCCAGTCCAACCCCCTGTACCAAGCAGGATGACCTAAAGCACCCCTGACAAATAATTGTTCAGTTCCAGTTGGTCAGCCATGTTGGTCTGAAGCAGCAGAACAAATTTAAAGTCCAGTGGCACCTTTAAGACCAACAAAAATTTATTCTGGGTATGAGCTTTTGTGTGCATGCACACTTTTCAAAAAAGCTCATACCCTGAATAAACCTTAGTTGGTCTTAAAGGTGCCACTGGACTCTAAAATAATTGTTCAGTTTCTCCTTAAACACCTCCATGGATAGAGAACCCCACAAGATCCCTGGTTCCAATTTAATCAGAAAGACTGTTACGGAAACAGCTACGAGCATAAAACTTCTCCTTATAAGATCACTGAATTCTATTCCCCCCAAAGAGTACTTTACATATTTATAATTTTAGGTATTCAAGACAGTCTGAACTATTACAGAAGAGGGCAAGATGACGATTCCAAAGGAGAAGCTGTATACGTGCTTGTGTGTCTTATGTGCTTCCGACCTATGGTGACCCCATGAATTCACGACCCTAAAATGTCCTGTCACTGACGGCTTGTTGGTGATGGAAAGGGCCGTCAAGTCACAGCCGACTTGTGGTGACCCCAAAGGGTCTTCAAGGCAAGAGATGAACACAGGTGGTTTGTCCTTGCCTGCCTCTGCATAGCAACCCTGGTCTTCTTTGTGGTCTCCCATCCAAATACTAACCAGAGCCAATCTAGCTTAGTCTCCATGACTGGGCTAGCCTGGGCCATCCAGCTTATTAGCTGAACAAAACAAAAAGGAAATCCTGAGAAGTGAACTGGGAGGTATCTCGAAGACGAAGGGTTGAAGCCTACAAACTATCAGAAGAAGCAGACTTCTCTCCTGCTTCCCATTCCCCTGGCAGACCCCTCTGATTCCCCCTGTCATGACCCTGGGCTCACAGCGATGTGGCCTACAGGTTCTAGGGAGGCCTAGTGGCTCCAGGGAAGCCTGTATTGGAGTAGCCTACCTTTCCCAGGTCCCCTCAGGACCCTATGATTGGCTAACAGGAGATTTGGAGGGAACACTTACACCAGTAGAGGAGAGGGGGGGGGGGGTGCCTGGGAAGAAGAGATAAAAGGCCTGGCCCCAAAGTGGGAGGGGGTTCACTCCCAGGGAGCAGAGCTGGTGAGGCTGCTGCAGAAGGAGGAGGGACCCCTCATCCAAAGGGGGTGAGTCAGTCTGAGACCAGGTACCTAGAGAAGGCACTAGGACAGTAGAGTCAGACGCGTTAGGGTTTCTTATTTTGCTGATTTACCTACCTTTACTGTGCTCGTTTTTCATACATGATTTTGAACTACAGTTGTTATTTAATCTCTTTAATAAAACTAGTTTGTTACTCTGCCTGCGTCCTCCGCACGCCTCATTTGGTCACTTATAAGGGGGAACCTACTGGAAAAGTACTGTATAAAGCGGTGGGGTGGGTGCTCTGGGCCCTCCGGAGGAGACCCATAGCAGACTGGTGGCAGCCATTACAGGACCCTTCTAGCCACTGCCCGCGACACCCCCCAAAAGGAATACCAGGGGACCTTCACAGAAAACCCCCCAAGAAACTGCAGTGAAGAGGAAGAAGAGGGGAGGTCGCCCATGTCGTTCTTCTACTAGCAGAGGAAGTTGACAAAGAACGCTTGGTGTTGATACAGGAGTGGGGGGGGGGCAGATTTTTGCCTGCTTCCTCCTCCTTGCTGCAGCTCCCCCACCCCCCCTTTGTAGGCTACCATCTACTTCCTCTCCTGAATGATGAGGAAAGGAAACGTGGAGGACAGACTGAAGTGTCCAGTGGAGGAAGCATGCTGAGAACTGGACACAGACCGATAGCAGAAAAACAGACACTACCCAAAGAATTCATTCAAAGCCCAGAGTATTTTGAAAGCACCTTTTTGTCAAATAACACATTATGACTGCACTCGAAGTTTAAATTAATACTGGAAGAGCGGAAGATATGCTGGTATCTCAAACGAAACAATAACAATATGACTAGTTTGGTGTAGTGGTTAAGTGCGCGGACTCTAATCTGGGAGAACCAGGTTTGATTCCCCACTCCTCCACTTGCACCTGGCTGGATGACCTTGGGCAAGCCATAGCTCTGTACCAGCTGTTCCCTCAAGGACAGCTTGGGAAAGAGCTCTCTCAGCCCCACCTACCTCACAGGGTGTCTGTTGTGGGGAGGGGAAGGGAAAAGGAGTTTGTAAGCCGCTCTGAGACTCTAAGTGAGTGAAGGGCGGGGTATAAATCTAATCTCTTCTTCTTCTCCTTCAATAGATTATTTTACTTTGATTTTCCTTTGTCATTTGTCTGTTAAAATCAGAGAACACAGAAGTCAGGCGTAAATGCTGTCTCTTCTTCACCGCCATCTGGTTCTCCGAGGATGCTGCTTCAAGACAGCCGTCATGGCACATCCACCAGTGCCTCTGGCTTTTTCACAGCTATGTAGCTGAACATCTGCCATAAACATGTCTTGTATGTATGCACTTTTTAATTGCTAACTGCTTTTTCATTTGCAAAGTCTCATCGCATTCTTTTTTTTTTCCTTACAGTTTGTTTTTCTTTAATTTGATTTCCCAGAAAATTAATTACTGCGGCTAAGAGGATCCCAGGTTCTCGGAGGAGGAGATTGGATTTATACCCCGCCTTTCACCACCCGAAGGAGTCTCAGAGTAATTTATATCTCCTTTCCCTTCCCCTCCCCACAACAGACACCCTGTGAGGTAGGTGGGGCTGGGAGAGCTCTTTCCAGAACTGCTCGAGAGAGCAGCTCTGAAAGAACTTATGACTGGCCCAAGGTCACACCAGCAGCTGCATGTGGAAGAGTGGGGAATCAAACCCAGTTCTCCCAGATTAGAGTTCATGCTCCTAACCACTACACCAGACTGGAGAGATATCCCCTTCCATTTTAAGGACTGCGGGACAAACCGAATGAGTTGTGATGGAATACACCCAAGAGGATGGACGAAAAAGATTTTGCAAAATCTCTTTTGCAATCCGAGTTATGGAAGAGCGAGTTATGGAAAAGCACACAAAAAGGAAGTTACACGTCACCGAAGGAGCTTCAATCCTATTTTAAACATAAATATGAACATTCTTTCCAAATTAATCGTTCCAAGCCTCAGATTTTTTTTTGCAGAGCTAGAAAACAAGGACAAAAACTCCACCAGTAAAATGAAGCTGAAACAGGCAGTCGTCTTCAGGATAAAGCATCCATTAAATGACACACAGTAAGAAAACCAAGAAAGCTGCTATTAATTTCCAAGTGCCACCCCAGGGACTATATTTAACAGCATGCTACTAATTTAATTATCAGTGCTCTTTAGTTTTCCTGCTGCATACAATAGCCTTGACTGTCTCTCCCTGAGTTCCCTAGTTACAACAAACATTTATTTGGGGAACTGAGTTGCCAGGTCCTCCCTGGCAACTGGCAGGGGATGGGGTGGTAGGATTGCGAGATCCAGGCTGGGAAACTCCTGGAAATTCAGGGATGGAGACTGGGGAGGGCAGGGACCTCAGTGGTGTCAGATGCCACAGAGTCCACCCTCCAAAGCATCCATTTTCTCTGGGGGAGCTGATCTCTGTAGTCTGGAGATGAGCTGTGATTCCAGGGGATCCCCAGGCCCCACCTGGAGGCTGGCATCTCTGCTGGGAAGGCAGATTGCTGCAATACTAATGAAATGCAGAATTCTGAATACAAAACTTGCATGCTTGACATAATTCAGAGAAAGAGAAAATGCTACCAGATAAAGCAGTGATCTGGTAGACTAAGATATCATATATGCTGAAGTGAGCTTTACATATGAATAGGAATGACTAGGAGTTTTCTAGGAGTAATGCAAGACTTCAGGCACTGCCTTGAGCCAAGGGAACCCCCCCATAGGGTATAAACATTTCAATTAATACAATTACATCTAAAAGCTACAAAAACTCAGTCATAGAATTACACTTTACTTCAGCACCTGTGCATCGGTTGTATGCCGAGCAGAACATTTCCCAAGGCTGCTTAATCCGGTGGCTTCCAGTGCTCCTCTAAGCTGAGTTAGTGTGAGCTAGCTCAGTTTTTTAGCCTCCAGCTCACACACTTTTGTCTTGGCTCAGGAAGGATGGCTCCAGAGCAAACTAATTGATGCAGCAGCCAAATCACTCCCTCACAAATTTAATGCTGGGAGCTCACAAAGGAGAATTTTTGCTCACCGGACTCCATAGCTTAGAGGGAACATTGGTGGCTTCATACAGCCCTCTTGGACTTCCTCTGCATAACCTGCTTTGAATCTCAGTGAGAAAGGCGGAGTAGAACTAGAACAGCAGTACTTAAAGGAACAAAAATGCCTACTCGGGCAAAATGCCTTTGAGAAGTAACATACAGCTAATACCACTCACAGTTCAGAACACTAGCATTTCAGAGCACGCTTTTCGGTACTTTTAGAATGCACTGAATTATCAGGGTAACACACACACACATATACACATACTACACATGCACGCACACACACAACTAGCATGCAGACTGCGGTGGAGGAAGACATCTGCAAAGTAAAACATAGAATGAGGATAAGGCAGCAGATATGTACTATCAAATGGTGAGACAATGCTTGAGTGGATCGGAGGAAATACTTGAGGGCGCATCACGTGCCGGCGTTATTTTCAGGCTCTCTGTGCTGCTGAGCTAAGCCTGGTTTTGCCAGCTGCCAAAATTCGACTCTTCAAAATAGCAGTCTGACTGTAAACCCTCCTATTTGGAGCAGGCCAGGAAACTACATGGCACCATCATCTAAACATGTTATATACTTTCTAAAGCATAATTCTAGTGTGTAACAACCGTGGACTTCCTTGGTGGTTCCCATCCACACGCTAACTGTGGCCGGCCTTCTTAGCTACCGAGGTCTGACGAGATCAGAGTCCACTGGGCTACCAGGAGGGTTCTTAACCTCCAGGTAGTGGCTGGGACCTACTGGGATTACGAACGATTACAAACTGACCACCAGGTGACTTTGGAAGGTGGATTCTCTGGGCATTGTACCCCATTGAAGTCCCCCCTCTCACCAAACCGCGCCCTCCTCAGGCTCCACCCCCCTAAATCTCCAGGTACCATTGGCAACCATAGCAATGAAGCTGCTAAAAAAATTAGCAACATGCACAAAATTATCATGCTGACACCTCCTAGAACACTGCTCAAGGAAAAGGAGTGCTTACAGTTAAGAAATTTATACTGGAAAGTGTTTCTCCCAGAGGCAAACTAGGCTCAGCACGACTCTGCCTCCGCAGGAAAACACTGCTATTTGTTTTATTGGAAATGCATTCCCACCCCTCCATACCAGATGCCAGGGGGATATATCTGGGACTCTCTCTACCCAACACCATTTTATCCTCACAGCAACCCTTGCAAAGTAGGTTAGGCTGACAGATGGTGACTGCCCAAGATTGGCTACTGAACTGCACAGCCAAGGAGAGAACCGGCCCTATCCTTCATCCAGGGGTATCAAACACAAGGCCCAAGGGCCAGACCTGGCCCATCCAGGGGTCTTATCCGGCCCGCAAACAACTTGTATGTACGGAAATATAAGGTACCTCCCTTTTTACGGTATCCCTTGGAAAACACCTAATCTTGCATACAATTAAATAGGTTTTGAGGGGCTCTTCTGGGCTCCCCAGTAAATCAATTGCTTTCCCTGCTAGGAATCAATTGCTTTTGTTTGTATTTTGAGTAAAAAAAATAATATCGTTAATTGGGTTTGTCGGTGTCCTTTATAAAGTTTATATCGCCGGTACCTGGCATTACATTTTATGGCACGTGTGGCCCGGCCCGACAAAGTGACATTTATGTCAGATCCGGCCCTCGTATCAAATAAGTTTGACACCTCTGCTAGTACGGCATGACTGGCAGCCGTTCTCTAGGTCCTTGGGGAGAAATATTTCACACCGCTTACAACTTAATCCTTTATTTGTCGTTTTAGCTAGAAATGCCAGAGACTGAGCCAAGGACCTCCTGCATGCCCAACAGGCGCTTCACCCCTGAGCTACAGCCCCTTCCCCTAAAAGTTTCAGAGGGGAGCCAGGAAGAACAGTGACATTCGAGTCCATTAGCACCTTAGAGACCAAATAGGTTTTTTGAGGTATAAGCTTTTGAGAGTCAAACCTTTGATATCTGACGAAGGGAGCCTTGACTCTCAAATGTTTATACCCCCAATATCTAGTTGGTCTCTGTGATGCAACTTGTCTCAAATCCAGACATTCCCCTAAAAGGAGCGTTTTTGAAAAAAAGTGCAAATTGTTCTCAGGATTTGTACCTATTTTTCCTGCACCATTGGGGGGGGGGGGGAACACCCCTGCGTATTAATCACTCTCTATGGCCCTTAGTTTGCAAGACCTGAGCAAAGCTGTTAACAATAAGCCATTTTGGAGGACATTAATTCATCGGGTCGCCATAAGTTGGAAGTGTGACTTGATGGCACTCCACACACACACAAAGAGCATCAATATAAGATTACTAGGGCTATACAATCAGCAGCAAAAAAGTTCTTAGGATGGAACAACATTTAATCACTAAATAAGCACCTCTTATTTACAAACTATTAACATTTATCTAGATGCACTCATATGCAGTGCTCCCTCTAAGCTGTGGAGTCTTGTGAGCAAGAATTCTACTTTGTGAGCTACTGGCATTAAAGTTGTGAGCAAGCCATTTGGCCACTGCATACATTAGTTTGATCTGGAGCCCTCCTTCCTGAGCTAAGACAAAAATGCATGAGCCGGAGGCTGAAAAACTGTGAGCTGGCTCACACTAACTCAGCTTAGAGGGAACACTGCTCATATTAGAAGATCTGAAAACAGTTTTAAGCCTACCAACAGAGGTATACCTACGTAGTTGGTTATGTTCCTACCTGCAACCATAAACATTTGGTTCTTCTTATCGCATTCCATCCTATATCGAACCCTTCAATTTTTATTAATTCTGAAGGAGTAACACTGTCTCCCCACAGCCTGCTTGGCTCTAAGCCTTTGGACTCCGCCAGGGACTGATGTCACCCCAGTGGCAGAAGCAAACAGGCTCAGGCGGTTTAACAAAACAGACAAACAGAATCCTGTCTGGTGAACATCCTGCCTGCTCCATAAACTAACAGATCGACTGCACAATCCTATGCAGAACAAAGTCTGAGTTCAGTGGCACCTTTAAGATCAATAAAGTTTTACTCAAGAAGAAGCTGTAAGGTCGCTTCCATGCTTGAGAGAAGGCAGATGCCGCGTCATGGCAGAGTCTCCGTTAATTACTCTCAGCATTCCACAATTAAGGATACATCTACCCATCGATCTCTAATTTTGACGTCTTTTATTTCCTTCACTATGTTTTCCCCTGGAATTAAACTCAACCCCCTAGAAAACCACTACTAAGGTAGTGGTTCTCATAGGCTGCGATCATACGCACAATTAGACCTGATATAGGCATGAATGCTGGGCGGATTTAAAGGGAGTGATCAGACATCTGGGAAGTGCCCCGCAGCCGTCGGCAACCCGTTTTGCTCCGCCACAGAAGTGGAGTTAAAAGACACCTGGGAAAATCCGGTAGTAAATGGCTTGTGATGGGCCATGGGCAGACTTTCCCGTCTGATCACTCCAGCACGCTATCATGGCGTCGGGATGCTCTGATCAGGCCATCCCGAATCCATGCCATTGTTCCCCCCACCCTTCGGTGTATGCAAGTAACTGCAAACTCCATAGGGAGCCCTCAGTGCAAAGGTTCCGTATACAATATTCCGTATACAATATTCCGTATACAATATTCCGTATACAATGAAAGAGACAATACAGAAAGAAAATGGTTTAACCCAATAGATAAATGGTTTCCTTTTTCAGACAAGATGGCAAAAAATACAGATAAGTGTGAAAGTTGGTCATATTATAAATACTGGTCTATTGTGAACAATTAATATGGAACTATAAAGTAGACAACTCATTGATTTAAGTTAACAACAACAAGGAAAGTTTGTAATTGTAATGCTGTACTACACACTAAGAGGTGTGGGACTAGAAAAACCTTCATGTTTTACCCATGTATCCTATATAAACAACTGAAAGAACTGTAAATGATTTGTTTGATCTTGTTTATGGAAAACACAATAAAAATTATTACTCTTTAAAAAAACAACAACTGCTCTGCATGCTACTGACAGCCCTGTGTTACACACCAGAGGAAGCCCCATCGAGTTCAGTGGGACTTACTTCTAAGTAAACGAGCACCGGGCATTTGAGATAACCGAGCTAGGACGCGGGTGCATGATGCACTGCAAAGACATTATAACAGGGATCCTTTTCTTTCAGGCTTATTCCCAGCAGTCTGTATTAAACGATGGAGGCGTGGAATGAAGGAGACCATAGGAGCACAGTCGTACTGTACTGCATGCATAGTTGTGTTACAAGTAAATTACTGGCTGCTCAGCAGTGACAGTTCACACAACAGTGCGGTGTAGTGGTTAGAGCGTCAGGCTAGGCTCTGGGAAACCCAGGTTCAAATCCCTGCTCTGCCACAGAAGCTTGCTGGGTGCCAGGTCTGGGTTGGAAAATACCAGGAGATTTTGGGGGTGGAGCCGGGGAGAGTGGGGTTTGGGGAGGGGAGGGGCCTCAGCATGGTACGATGCCATAGAGTCCACCCTCCAAAGCAGCCATTTTCTCTAGGGGAGCTGATTTCTGTCAGCTGGAGATCAGTTGTAAAAGAGGGAGATCCCCAGGCCCCACCTGGAGGCTGGCAACCCTACTGGGAACAGTCTCTCACCCTCTCTCTCTCTACCTAACCGACTTCATGGGTTCTACTGAGATTAAACTTTTGGCAGGGCTGCTATAATTCTGGAGGGTGCAGGAACAAGGCGAGGAGAGATATGTTAGGCTTCTAACCTTCTAAGTCACTTTGGGTCCCCATTGTGGAGAAAAGTGGGGTATGAATATCTAAATAAAGATTCAAAAAGCCTCTTCCATAGGAAAAGATTAATCAACGGAGCAGAGACGTTCTCGGAAGCACAGGATTCTGATTTTAAAACAGACCCACTCAGTCAGTGGGAGAATCAGAAACAAACAAACAAAAAATTGTGATTCACGATTTTTTGGCAGTGCAAGAGTCTTGCTCTAAATATCTAGACGGAATATTTTAAGAGCATCAACAGGCAGGCCAGAGAAGCTAGGCCTATAACTCAGGCCACACATCAGCTGGGGAAGGTTATGGGTTTAAACATATGTCAAAGGTATAGCACTGGACAGAAGGGAATGAAATCTGGTGCACGGAATATAACACAAGACCAGGCAAACCAACTTTACATTCCCCAAAACAGCTTGTGCTTCCCTCTTACTTGTAATGAAAACAACCTTAAAAACCAGCCATTTCCATTCTTCACAATGACATGATTGACAGATTTCTTTAAAAACCGATCTATGTGGGAAATGTAAAGCAAGAGAAGATTTTCCGACGGACCCAGGCATCATCAGCAGCTGTTCTTCCTTTTTGCGCATTCTGAATTGTACAATATAAATCTACTACAGGATTTTAATCCCTGATACGGGGCCTTGCTGCCCTGGTTCCTTTTCCATTCCAGATTAAATTCTTCAAGGTTTGTTTGTTTTTTCTTTAAAACCCACCCCAACAAATACAAAATATATCACAACTTACATATTTTGACTACCTAGCATGTCAAATTGATTTTTTAAACTATTAAAAAGTATAAATTAAAAAAGTATGATGAAGCCCAATGCACACAAGGAATAGGACTCCAGAGAGAGACACAGTCACACTCCTCTCCATTTTTATATCCTCTGTGTGCTTTCCAAACAGCTTTTGGCTTAATACACAGAGATTAAACTTTTGGCAGGGCTGCTATAATTCTGGAGGGTGCAGGAACAAGGCGAGGAGAGATATGTTACGCTTCTAACCTTTAAGAGCAAGATTTGACTAGAGCAGCACCTTAAAGACCCTACAAGATTCCCAGGGTTTAAGCTTCACGGAGCTTTGGCTTTCAAAAGCTTATTCCCTGGAAACCGTAGAATAAGGTGATTTAGATCAGTGACTCAAGAAAGCTAGTACCCTGCCACAGATGTTGTTTGCCTTTGAAGTGCTACTGGTCAGGCCCATAGCCAGGATTTTGTGCCTTGGGGGGCAATTTTCTTTTTCTGATGGGGCTGGCTTGGAGTGGAATTTACAGCTTGGAGTGCACATGTGGACGGGGGCCCCCACTTCTAAAACATTTTTAAAGAGATGGTTATGTATTGGGACTGAAACACTGCAAGACTGTGCTACCAGAGACTAGTTGAGCTTGTAGCCTAAGAACAATAGCCCACTAGGACTCTGGCAGTAACCAATCAAGAAGTAAGGTTATGTAAACAGCCTATAGTTGGGAGTGGGGGGGATGTTTGGGCATGGCAATTGCATGCTATTTAAACAGGGCATGTGGCCCTGGTCTTCAGTCCTGCTCTTGCTGAAATCACAAATAAAGTTGAGCACTAGCAGCGAGCCTGCTGATCCATGGAACCCCCTATTTAACAGAGCTCCTTTAAATGCTTTTGAGAAGAAATGGGAGGTGGTGTGTGCCCCTCTCCCTCTCTCCTGCAAGATATAAAGGGACAGCTAGCTGATTGGTGGGCCACTTGCTTCCTGTCGATCAGCTGAAGGGCCCTTTAAATCTTGCAGGAGGGGAGGGAGAGGCGTCCACGCCACCCCCCACTTCATCTCAAAAGCATTTAAAGGGTCCCTTTAAATGCTTTTGAGATGAAGTGGGCATTTAAGAAGCAGGGGCCCCTTAAGGAATGGGGCAGAGCCCCCAATAGCCCCACTATCACTCCGGGCCAGCCACTGGACCCTTGTTCTTTTCTACTCCTGGAAACCTTGTTGGTCTTCAAAGGTGCTACAGTACTCAAATCTTGCTCTACTACTGTAGGCCAACACAGCTATCCACCTGAAATTAGTCTAACCTTTGAATAATTCTTCTGCCACTGGCCCATATTGTAGAATCAGCTTGAAGAGTCAAGTCATAAGCCGAGAGAGGACAAACAGCATCCCTATGTCAATGTACAATCCTTTTATCAGTTTTCCAAAGCCCTGCACGAGCACCTTAGTATTAAAAGAGGCCGGTGCCTCTTTACATACCACAAAAATCTCTGCATTTCACTGACAGATCCACAGTCAGAGGGCTCACACTGCAATCCTATGTGGAGTTGCTCTTGTCAAAGCCGACAGAAATCGGTGAGCTCAGACTGGAGCAAGTCTGCTCAGGATCACACTGTTACGGGAACTGCCAGAACCAAAGGGACACACAAACCTCTTGTGGTCATCATCATCTGACTACAGAACACCACTGATGTCACCCAGCAAAGAGAAAGCGGCTATTCTTCCCCTAAGGAAGAAAAGGGGGCAGCTGGCCGCTGCGCCACCAGATGTGGTGCATGTGCCCCCCCTCCCATAGGCACACCACCAATACCCAGCGAAGGGCCAGCTGCCTGCAGAGCCTCAGTACCCCCCACTTGGGCTTTCTGCTTCGGGAGCTTTTCAAAAGTATATATTTTTTTAAAGGAAACCTAACTCTGCTGCAAAAGTAGAAAAGGGTAGGTGCAGTAGCACCTGGAAGACTAACACAAAAAAACTGAGGCAGGGGACGAGCTTTCGTGAGTCACTGCTTCACTTCTTCAGATACAGCTAACAGTGAGCAGCCACTCACAAAAGCTCTTCCCCCGCCACAAATTTTGTTAGTCCTTCAGGGACTCCTGGACTCTTTTCTACCGAAGAAGTGAGCAGTGACTCAGGAAAGCTCACACCCTGCCACAGATTGTTGTTAAGTCTTTCAGGCGCTCCTCCTGGACTCCTGGCTCCTTTCTGCGGCTACCGACCGACGAACGCGGCGACCCCATCTCGATCTACCTGCTGCAAAAGATGCCCTGCAAGAAGTTTCCAGGGAGACGGCAAGAGGGGAAGACCACGAGAGGAGAGAGAGGTAAAATCCGGAGCAGGGGAAAAGAGGGAGGTCAAATGAGGACAAAAAAGAGAGAAGAGATAAAATTGGGAAGGGGGGGGGGGTGGATGGGTGGGATCGGGAAGGGACCGCTTGCAGAAGGCGGCTCACTCCGCTGCATGCTCCCCGGGGCTTATTCAATTGAAATTTTTCTATCCCCTCCTCGCCTCTCCCCCGCGTGCCCCTTACCAGCTTGAGGTCCGGGTGCCCCGACGCCCTCTTCCTCCTCCAGCAGCAACCGCAGCTCCCTTCCGAGCCACCGGCTGCGGTGGCAACGGGCGGCCTCCTCAGCTCCCTCTTCCGGAGGCCCGGGCGATAGAAGACCAAAAAGGCAGGGCGAGGTGGAGACGGTAACGGCCGCCCCGGGTCACAAGATGGCGCCCGAAAGGGGCCGGTCGGAGGCCATCCCCACGCGGGGAGCGCGGAGCGCCGCTTTGAACTACCGCTCCCGTCGTGCCGCGGGAAGCGACTGCCTTTCTCCCCGCCTCCCGCCCGCCGCGTGGCATCATGGGGCTGGTAGTTCCCCACCGTGAGGCGCGGCGCTGGCCTCGGGTCCGGCCCGGCCTGGGTGACAGTTCACTTCCACTGTGGAGGCGGGGGCTGAGGCGCCTCAGGGCTGGCGGGAGCCGCTTCGTGGCCGCGACGCTGAGGAGAACGAACGGGTGGGTGGACGCCTGAGGAGGAAGAGGACAACGCCGCCGCCGCTCCTCCTACCCGCGGGGAGGCTCGTTCGGTCCCCTCGGGGGCTCCTTGGGGGGCGCGGTGGCCCCTCGCCTCAGCTGACAGGGCCCACCCCGGTGAGGAGAAAGAGCCCCGGCGGCGGCGGCGGCGGCGATGGCGGGGGGATGAGCGGTTGACTTCGCCCACTGGGGGTCCGGGATGGGCCTGGAGGGAGTTGGGAAGGGGGGAGCGAGAGGGCAAGATGAGGCGGGTTACCGGATGCCCCCCTTTTAGACGACACGTGTCCGGTACGCCCTCTAAGCTGGGGAGTCTTGTGAGCAAAAATTCCGCTTTGGGAGCCCCTGGCATTAAAGTTGTGAGGGAGCCATTTGGCTGCTGCATCAAATTAGTTCGCTCTGGAGCCATCCCTTCCTGAGCGAAGGCAAGAAAATATGTGAGCCAGGGGCTAAAAAACCGTGAGCTAGCTCAACACGAACTCAGCTTAGAGGGAACACTGGACATGCCCCCCCCCCCCCTTTGGTGTCCGCCCTTTTGGGGGTTCTTTTTAAAAACTGATGGAGATGTCCTCTTTTGGGGAGCCGTGTTAGTCCAAAGCAACAGAACGAAGTTTAAGTCCAGTGGCACCTGTAAAACCAACGAAGTTTTGTTCAAGGTATAAGAACAAAGTTTGAGTCCAGTGGCGCCTTTCAGACCAACAGAGCTTAATTCTGGTGTAAGAACAAAGTCTGAGTCCAGTGGCATCTTTAGGACCCACAAAGTTTTATTCAAGATATAAGCCATTGTGGGCGCACACAAAGGCTTATACTTCGAATAAAACTTGGTTGGTCTTAAAGGTGCCACTAGACTCAAACTTTGTTCTACTGCTTCAGACCAACACGGCCACCCCACCTGAATCTAACTCGGTATAAGAATTAAAATTTGTTGGTCTTAAAGGTACCACTGGACTCAAACTTTGTTCCATACCTTAAATAGCAGGGGTATTTAAAATGGGCTTTGTCATAGTGATCACTTGTTTGAAGTAGTCAGTCGGGAAGTATGCCCTCTTTTGCTTTCAGAATACGGTAACCCTATAGCATGGGGAGAAGGACACGTGTCTCTGGGTGTCCAGTTAAGCTATCTTTTTGTGGCACCTTAAACACTAACACGTTTTTTGTGATTCCAGTCCAAAATGACGCCCCACAGAGTGACTTCCGTGCCAGCAGAGGGGAAAGTTGCAGTTTCAAAATGAACAAGGAGTCCCTGGGAACATCTTAGAAGACTCGAGAGCCAGTTTTATGAAATGGTTAGGAGTGCGGACTCTAATCTGGGAGAACCCAGTTTGATTCCTCACTCCTCCACGTGCAGCTGCTGGCATGACCTTGGGTCAGTTGCAAGTTCTTTCAGAGCTGTTCTCTCAAGGGCAGTCCTCAAAAGACCTCTCAGCCCCACCTACCTCACAGGGTGTCTGTTGTGGGGAGGGGAAGGGAAAGGAGATTGTAAACCACTCTGAGACTCCTTCGGATAGTGAAGGGCGGGGTATAAATCTAATCTCCTCTTCTTCAGTCCTAAATGGGTCTACTTGGTATCATACTCAAGTATATTGGAGGAGGCTTACTCCCAGGAAAATGTTCTGAGGATTGCACTGCAACACGTTTTTCTCTTTTACTCCAGACCAAACTTTTTGTGGGCTTTGAGGCGGTGCCCTCTCTCTTCAGATGGGATGACCGATTCTCGCTCTGGAGAGACTTGTATTTTTAGTTGAGGCTCCCTTTGTCCCATTTGAAGAAAGGGGTGCTGCTTGCCTCTAAGTCTGCAAAAAGTTTGGGCTGGGATAAAAGAAAAGAAACCTGTTAGCATTCTAAGGTGCCTCCCCCCTGACTCCTTGTTTTATTTTGAGTGCGACTTTCCTCTCTGCTGGCATGGAAGTCACCCTGTGGGGTGTTATTTTGGAGGTGTTAAAGGGTAAAAAGGAGGCGGGTTAAGCCAGTGCTGTGTCGCCACAAGAGGAAAAAATAGACGGTGGCTCATGCGAACTTCAGCACTGCCCAAGTCCTGTGTCACGCCACTGGGTAACCAAGCTGTCATTTGCCTCAGATTGCTTGCTGCAATTGTTTAAATGCAAAGTTGAGGAGCTGTGGGGGGTGGATCTTGGGGAGGGGGCTGGAGGCATCATGTCCCCCCTCCTCATGTCTCTGTTCCATTCATGACCAGGATCCCCGCTGTGTTTCCCCCTCACTGATTGGGGGAAAGCACACAGAGCACGCTCATTTACTGTAGCTCAGACCAAGTGCTCTCCCTGGCGTAGTGAAAGGGTATTAAGACACAAAGCCAGTCATGTTAGCTTAACCCTGTGTGCTGCCCTGTTCCCTGTGTGTTTGCTCAGAAGTAAATTCTGCCATGTCCTATAACCTGTTTAAGCAGGATGTTTGTCTCTGCCCCCCCCCCGGTCTCCTTGGAGATTGTTGGCTGAGTGCTTACACAACAGAGCTGCTCAAACTGATTAAATTGTAGAGAAATCTTTATTCAGGAATGAACATAATAGATAGTGAAGAAGAGTAAAGGCAGGTTCCTGGCCAGGGCTGGCATCAGCACACCCTGTGGTCGGGCAGCTGCCAGGACCCAGGGCTTCTGGTAGGGCGCACTGCTGTTGACCCCCCACCCGTTTGCTAGCAGTGCCATGTGCTCCTGGGTACACACATTGCCCAGTGCCACTGGGAAAAGGGCTGCAAGCAGCATTGAGCACGGGCATTGGGAGAGCTCACAAGCAGGCAGGGAGACAGGTGGGGGGAACGGAAGATGGGTGTGTGGAGGGGCTGGTGGGGGTAGAAGAGGGGAGGGGTGCCCTCAAAATCTGGAACTGGCCCTGTCCCTAGCTACAGCATTAGCAGAAAGAGAGAACATTGTTGGGTAGGAAACTTTCGAGAAGAAGCAGGATATTGCCCTGAGATTAGCAATCTGGAGACAGGCAAGGAATGTCACTTATCAAGAAAGAAGGTGCTGACCCCACTATCCTATCCAACCTCTTGCTGCTCCCTGCAGCAAGAGGTTCTCTTCTTCCATACGCCTTTGCTTACTCCAGCAGAGAGCACATATGGATCTGAAGAAGTAAGCTCTAGCTTACAAATGCTCATGCTGGAATAAACCTTGTTAGTCTTTAAGACAGTGCTGCTGGACTTCTACTTTATTTTTGCCTGCCTTTCCAACAGTACCTATTTGGCACTGGCTTGGTAAAGGAGGTGTGTGACATTCAAAGCACCAGCCAATCAGGACTGTGCACAGCTGGAATCTGCTACAGACTGGGCAGAATCAGTTTCCTTGAGCTTTGTTCTGGACAGGGAATTCTGTGTCCACATAAAATGTGGTGCTTCTACAACTGCTTGACAGCTCACAACTGTACACCTAACTCCCTATGTAATTTATTGCTGCTTTGGATTTGAATTCTGGTCGCTTTGACCCAACATGCCCAGAAGAATGGCTTCCATCCAAGACAGGTGTATGTAGTTTGGATGACTGTAACTTGTGAATGTGTTGGTGAGAAGACTCTTGAGCGTTTATGGCTCACTTGGCACCTTTGCTTGGTTTGTTTTGGGATGCTGAAGTGACTGTAACCTCGATTTGAATATTTGTTTCAGGGTAAATGGGTTTGCATGACGTTTCCTACAAACTAAGGCAGTTCCATGTCTTGCTTGGTAAGCATGTATTTCATTTACCCTTGCTTTCATTTTGTTTTGGATAGAAATTTGCCTTCTGCGTTTAACAGCCATCATAACAACTTCCTCTTTTTGGCCTTTGGTCCGTTTATCTTTTAAATTACGTTTACTAGATTAAAAAAAAAATAACGGAGAGAATGGGGGAATCCAGTTCTTTGAGAACATTGCCCACTGGGAGCCACAGTTACTTTGTTGTGTTCAAGTTGTAAGAAAGGGCTACAGCCGAGAAAGTGAGAATTCAATTGCGCTGGTCCACGGTCGGTCTGGCTCAGAAACACATGGCTGTTGAGCACCGTTCTGTGCTGCGGCGTGTCCAGTTTAAGTTGCTCTATATGGATTGGCCATACAACATTTTGGGAAAACACTCAAGAGTCAATTGTCCAGGGTGTCCAAATCACAACAACTTTGTAGAAGTTCTTGACTATTCTCATCTGGATTAGTAGGCATAACTATATTGTTTCTTACATGAGTTCTTTTACTGTTTGGTGAGGGTTCCAGCTCCTCATACCATTATAGATCAGCCAGTAAGGTAGCTCTCCTAAGCAGGCCTACTCACACGTAAGCCCCATTTTATTCAGAGGCGCTTACTCCCAGAAAAGTATTCTTAGGCTTGCATACTAAGGCTGTGAATAGGAACAAAGCTGTGTGATGTGCGACATGGTGTACACTGTAACGTTTGTGCATTTCAAGGACTGTTCCTGTATTCTACGGACACGAGTTGAATCCTTTGGAGCAGAAAAGAACTCTGAGGACAGCAGCAGTGAAGACTCGGTAAGAGGAAACAAATATTTCCTTGGCTCGTGCTAGTAACTTTAGGCCACTAGCTGTCATGCCATTAAAAAAGTGTGCCTTGTTATTTTCAGCTAGCCCCGGTTACTGTGTGTCCAAATGGAAATGCCCACTATGTTTAGTCTTGGCAGGGTGTTTTCTTTAGTGCCGCAAAGAAGATTGAGGGCCACTTCCTTAGAAGTCTGTGGAGTGGTCCGTATGGCGGGCATATCCAGCGTGGCTGCAACTGAATCTTGACTGTGATTCAAGCCTCACATGCTGACGCATGTTGCTCGCCTTGTTGGCTGTGACTGGTGGAAACTGGCGAACGCAGCCCAGGGTTTTTCCACTTTGCACAGTCATAGTGTAGAATCACAAACATGAAATTAAGAAAACTCCGGAGCTTGACAGAAGACAGGAGGGCCTGGTGTGATGTGGTCCATGGGGTCGCAAAGAGTCGGACTCGACTGTGTGACTGAACAACAAAGTGTAGAATCTCTGTTGATTTTTTAATCAGATTCAGCACTGAATTGATTTTCTTTGCTGAGGGTCTTCTAATTTTACTGGTTGCCTTAATCTCTCTTTTTCAGCTTGTTTTAGTGAGTTTCATGTATTTTTATGGTTCACTATTTTGGATATTTTTATTAACTGCCCTATTTATTTTAAAAATAAAATGTGATATATATATATTACCCTACGTGTAATCCACCTTGAGTCCTAGGACTCAAAGTGGGTTATACATAGTGGGTCAGTACAAACGACAACATGGGGCATTCAGTAACCAGTGCATTAGGATTTTAGAAATCTGGATCCACCAGAAAGAACTGAAACACAGCAGGAGTATTCACACGACACATTAAGTGGTACAGAAATCACATAAATAGGATCTTACTTACAGTAAGCTATATACAGCAGTATAGTCCCGAATCATTTATCACAGCAAGTCTGTAAAACCACATAGTGCAGTGCAACCCTATTACCTGCGCAGAATAGCCCTCTTGAATAGCTCAGTCGTGCACAGTTTGCAGAAGGCCAGGAGCGGGGGTGCTTTCCTGACCTCCTCGGGCAATCCATTCCACAAGGCAGGAACCACAGTGGAGAAAGCTCATATATGGGTAGTTGTTGATTTTGCCCATCTTCAGGTTGGCACCAACAGATGCCCCTGTTGACTTGAGCAAAGCTGTTGTGGTGGAGCATTGGGAGAGAGGCAGTCGCACAAATAAGATGGGCCAGGGCCATGAAGGGCTTTGCATGTGGTAAGGTAAAGGTAAAGGTTTCCCTTGCTTGAAAGCCAGTCGAATCTGACTCTAGGGATGTGGTGCTCATCTCCGTTTCCAAGCCAAAGAGCCAGCGCTGTCCAAAGACGTTTCCGTGGTCATGTTGCCGGCATGACTAGACACCGAGGTGCACGGAACGCTGTTACCTTCCCACCAATGTGTTACCTATTTATCTACTTGCAAGTTCTTGCTTTTGAACTGCTAGGTTGACAGGAGCTGGGACTAGAGATGAGAGCTCACTCTGTCATGCAGCATTTGGGTCTCGAACTGCTGAACTACCGACCTTCTGGTCTGCAGTGCAGCATCTTAACCACTTGAGCCACTGCAGCCCCTTGCATGTGGCTGCCAGTACCTTAAACTGAGCCTGGCAACAGAGGGGATCTGTGTCTTTTACTGCAGGCTGATGTAAGAGTTTCTTAACCCACCATGTTATTAATCTTACATTTGAGAGGCACCTGGTTAAAACTGTACATGGCATTGCGACATGACCCAGTTCCTGAATTTAAAAAACATTGGAATTACAATTGAAAGGGACTGTGCATGATTTTTACTGTTGGGAATAGCATTCTTTCATTTCCATCCTCCAGTTTTTCCCGTGGGTGCTTAAGATAAAATCACATTAACATTATCATCGCCAGTTTAGCAAGTTTGAGAGTCGAATGACATTTTTTAAACAATATGTTTGAGGGAGGGATGTGGATGGAGATTGCAGTTCTAACAAGATTGATATAAATTTATGTGTATTTATGTGTACTACTACCTTTGATGGAAGAGCCACACATCCAGACACATTGGATATTTGTTACCAGAACAATTTGGAAAGTGTGTGCGGTTACCATGAGAGATTATCCATGGCCCACTGTGTAAAATTTTAGCAACTGCCCATCACATGAGAAAGCAACACCTGGCTCTAAAGAAAATATTTTTTTCATATATTTATTTCTGGAGGTGTGTGGTTTTACAATAGTAATATTGACCACTGAGGAAGGCCCTAAGGGGCCGAAACGCGTATGGTCTGTTGGTCATAAGATATATACAATTGATGGGTATATAAAACTATCAGCTCTGTGTGTCAAAAGTTTTAAGGGTCTGATTTTTGGGCCATTTCTTTTAACCTATTTTATCTTTTATTAATGTGTACACCATAATAAATATTTGTATTTTTATAATAACATTTTGTTAGCTTGATCCTCTTAGATCACGGGCTCTTAAAACAGAACATATGACTCTCTTGGAAAGGCTGCTGCTTTTCTTTGTAAAGAAATGGGGTGGGAAGAATATCCACCAGCACACATCCTAGCTTATGTCTAGTAACTACCTGAGCAATGCAGCTGGCTCAGTGCTCATTGTGTGTGTGTGTACATATGTGGTAAGGACCTGCTAATCAAAAAACTGATAGCAATTTTTAGGAACAACATCCCATATCCAACACCTGTGACTTAATGCAGTTTCTTGATCTAGAATCTTTCCCCACTTTATTCTATTCTAGTATCTGGTATTTGATGTAACATTAAATGGGACCCCCCCCCCCCCCCCAGACAGTTGTTCTGCTTATTATTTTTTAAAAGAAAAATCTAAGATTAGGTGGCTTTTTTGGCATCGATATAACATGGAACGACTGATAAAGCTGTTCCAACTGAGCTTTTATTTTTGTGCGCTTCTGTACTAAAAAGCAATAGGAAGGTGGCAGAGCAGTGGTTAGTACCCATGGCATGCTGGGATGGCAAACAGGGTGGCGTCTGGCATCTGTCTTGGTGACTTCGTAGTGGGCTTGTGCTTTGCAGAGCAAAGCTTTGGCCCTGTTCGCATGTAACAATATGCACCGGTTTATTTATACCATAGTGCATTGTACAACCCTAGTTAGTCTCCTAGGCATGCACAACAGACCACAGTTTGCAAATCCATTTCATTCTGCGGCTTGTCTCCTTTCCTGCCTCCAAGCTGAATATCTGGTTGCTGTCCTGAGCTCCTTGGCATTGCCCATCTGCTGGTAAAAGACTTACTCTGTTTGCAACCCATTTGCTAATGGCCGGCTACAGTAATTAGGTAGAGAAAGTCAGAAAAGCCTCTGGCAAACAAGCCCCCTCCTCAGTCCCCCTTCCCCCCTCTTTCTCTCTAGCAGCGACTTTAATGCATTCCCTAAACTCTTTTTTTAATCTGAAACAATGCAGATGTCTTGCAGCCTTCTTGCAGGCACCCTCGCCATTTGGCCCCATTCCCTAACCTTCTGTTTTCCCAGAAATAAACATCTTCAGAAACAAAACAGAATCATGGCCAGGGCACTCGCTCTCTTGCTCAGCCTTGCTTGAGATACAGAAGAGGGTTTGCCGGGAAGAGGGACTTGCAGGTTGTGAATTGCTGTTGACTGTCACTTCATTCTGGGAAGAGTAATTTCTGTTGTGTATGTTGGCAAACTGAATAAAAGCATATGATTAAGTGAGATCTTTTGTTCTGCTGTCTTTTAAATTTTCCCACTGGAGAGACTGAAGCACCATACTTCTGCTTGGTGAGTCATTACTACAGGCAGGGTGGTGGGGGGGAACATGAGCAAAGAGAAGCAGGGGGTGAAGGCCAATGATAACTAAACACAGCTGGAGCAATTAGGTTTTCTTGTGGCTCTGTGCGGCCCTTTCTGTATGTAGGAGGCTGAGAGGCATTACGCTCATAAACAAGACTGGGCTTTCTTAGTTTGGCCTTGCAGATGCCACACGTAATAAATAGTAAGTTAAACAAGCGAGGTACAAACTGTGGTTTAAGATCCCAGCTTAGCACCCAAAAGCAAACCAGTGTGCTGAGAAGCTGGCATTGGAACATCTCAATAAACTGGTGTTGAATCAAACCTTAGTTTTTGTGACATTTGAACATAGCCTCAGTAGGCTTATCAGCAGAATGACTAACCAGCTTTGAACCAAGAGCATGCAGCATGGCATAGAAGTCTAGCTGAAGGTACGGTTTCCTTCTCCACCATTGGTGGCCTCCTAGAACTTTTTCCAGGAGTAACAGCAGCTGCCAAGCCCACTGTTTGTGCTTTCATAAAAGGAGTTTGCTCCTTCCTCCAGTTCTTCCTTTTCTTGGTGTGTGTCTTGTCTGTCCCTTCTCTTTTCAATAGTGCACTCACTGCAGCGGCATGGATGCATGTGCTTGCTAGACAGGGTAACTCATCTTCCTTCTCCCTTTTTCTGTCTGCCAACTCCATTTCTTCCCCCTCACTTGTTATCCTTTTACGCCCTTCCCTGTTTTCCTTTCCATCTCTCTCCCTCTAAGTCTCTTTCCCCCATTTCTCCCAAGTCTCTGGTCTTTGTTTTCTTATTTCTGTCTGTCTCTTTGCTCCTGTCTTTCAATTCCTCTAAACAGAATGCTTGGATTTTGTCTCGGGACGACTGATTAGTCTTGTCACGCCCAATCCAGTGGTTTAAGACAAATGGATATATGAACACCATCCCTAAATTTCACCCCGCCCCTAAATGTAGACAGAATGAAAAGACTTTACAGTTTTTCTCTGAAATATGCTTAGGTTTGGACGTTGGGAGACATGCTAGTCTTTTGTGATGTTACGCTGCACTGTGCATTTTTCAACATTAAAAAAAATGCTTAAAATCTGTTTCTTATTTAGGCAGATGAGTCTGCTGTGTTTTGGAGCCAGTCATCTAGAAGAGAAGATGAACAAATATCGTGGTCCTCCGATGTATCACATTATGATCTCCAGGTGGAAATAGGTAACGTGATCTGGACAGTGATACGTTCCGCACAGTTTCGTAGCCATTGTCTTAATGTGCATCGCATGAAGTGTATAGTGTCTGTCACTGTGCTCTGTTGTGTTTTGCTGCCCTTTTGGATACAGTGCAGTCTGAGTCTTTGCTATTTAGTAGTCAGCTGGTCCTGGCAAAATATTTAGTTTGACTGCATTCAGTGATTGTCCTTTGGATGCTGCTAAATCAGCTTCTGCCGAAATCGTGAGGTTCTACTCATCTAAACCAGATTCAGTCTTAAAACCAGCTAACTGGCTGCATCCAGTTCCAGGGTGGCCGCCCTCCTACAACTTGCTGATCTCATGTCTAGAATTTTGGGACTGAGCGCTAAGCAGTGGAATGATAATTCAGAGAACCGGCCAAGTTGTTAAAAGTGCCGACCTCTTTTGCTAACAGGAAAGGGATGCAACAACTTGACCTCTGTCTACCTCGCACGTCATATCCCTACGGGAACACTGGTGGCTGTCAGGATTACGGATCTGGAGAGATGTTCCGAAGACCACTTGAAAGCCTTGCAAGTAAAAACAGATGTCTCCCATTTGACGGAATAATGGAAGTGAGCTGTAAAGGAAGTCATGGTTTAGAAAACTGAGAAAGTGACATAAAGGCCCCAGGAACAACTACTCTTAATAGCAGTGGGTTGCACGGTTTCCATGACGATGAAAGAATCCACTCCCCCTCAATCACCTCGTCCACCTGCAAATAGGACGCCCTGTCTCCCGCTGATCCTGCCTGCCGCAGTGTATCCATTTGTGATCTTTTGGCAGGCTAGTAGCAGTCGTGGGCGCTTGGTGTTTCATTCCCCCTGCACACCAGCAAGTGCCTTTGGTGCGCCACTTCCTGTTGGCCCTCCTGGCTAGGGATTATCCACTGTCCTTCTGCAATTTTTTAAAATATCTGTAGCTTTAATGATGCTGCTCTTACAGCCAGTTTGGCTCTGAACAGTGTCACATGAAGGCTGCAGTCACACACACTAAATAATCCACTTTCAGTCCACTTTCAATGCACTTTCAGACTGGATTTTGCCAGTTCATACAGTAAAAATCCAGTTGGAAAGTGCACTGAAAGTGGATTATTTAGCGTGTGTGACTGCACCCTAAGACTAAAAAAGAGAAGAAGAAAATATATTTAATGTGCCTATATAATGTAAAATTTAGTGCTTTTTAATTGACTGAGAAAAGAAGTTAGCAACTGCCAGTGTAATATTAAAATCCATCCCTGCTTTAAAAAAACCCCTCAAATTGTCCAGTTCACACCTAGAGTCCTGGATAGCTATCTATCCTATCTATCTATCCTATCTATCTATCCTATCTATCTATCCTATCTATCTATCCTATCTATCTATCCTATCTATCTATCCTATCTATCTATCCTATCTATCTATCCTATCTATCTATCCCATCTATCTATCCCATCTATCTATCCCATCTATCTATCCCATCTATCTATCCCATCTATCTATCCCATCTATCTATCCCATCTATCTATCCCATCTATCTATCCCATCTATCTATCCCATCTATCTATCCCATCTATCTATCCCATCTATCTATCCATCCCTCCTTCCTATCTATCTATCCTTCCATCCTTCCCTCCTTCCTATCTATCTATCCTTCCATCCTTCCCTCCTTCCTATCTATCTATCCTTCCATCCTTCCCTCCTTCCATCCTATCTATCCTTCCATCCTATCTATCCTTCCATCCTTCCATCCTTCCATCCTTCCTATCTATCTATCCTTCCATCCTTCCATCCTTCCAATCCTTCCATCCTTCCATCCTTCCATCCTTCCTATCTATCTATCCTTCCATCCTTCCATCCTTCCATCCTTCCTATCTATCTATCCTTCCATCCTTCCATCCTTCCATCCTTCCTATCTATCTATCCTTCCATCCTTCCATCCTTCCATCCTTCCTATCTATCTATCCTTCCATCCTTCCATCCTTCCATCCTTCCTATCTATCTATCCTTCCATCCTTCCATCCTTCCATCCTTCCTATCTATCTATCCTTCCATCCTTCCATCCTTCCATCCTTCCTATCTATCTATCCTTCCATCCTTCCATCCTTCCATCCTTCCTATCTATCTATCTTTCCATCCTTCCATCCTTCCATCCTTCCTATCTATCCTTCCATCCTTCCATCCTTCCATCCTTCCTATCTATCCTTCCATCCTTCCATCCTTCCATCCTTCCTATCTATCTATCCTTCCATCCTTCCATCCTTCCATCCTTCCTATCTATCTATCCTTCCATCCTTCCATCCTTCCATCCTTCCTATCTATCTATCCTTCCATCCTTCCATCCTTCCTATCTATCTATCCTTCCATCCTTCCATCCTTCCATCCTTCCTATCTATCTATCCTTCCATCCTTCCATCCTTCCATCCTTCCTATCTATCTATCCTTCCATCCTTCCTATCCTATCTATCTATCTATCCTTCCATCCTTCCATCCTTCCTATCCTATCTATCTATCTATCCTTCCATCCTTCCATCCTTCCTATCCTATCTATCCTTCCATCCTTCCTATCCTTCCATCCTATCTATCTATCTATCCTTCCATCCTTCCTATCCTTCCTATCCTATCTATCTATCTATCCTTCCATCCTTCCTATCCTTCCTATCCTATCTATCTATCTATCCTTCCATCCTTCCTATCCTTCCTATCCTATCTATCTATCTATCCTTCCATCCTTCCTATCCTTCCTATCCTATCTATCTATCTATCCTTCCATCCTTCCTATCCTTCCTATCCTATCTATCCTTCCATCCTTCCTATCCTTCCTATCCTTCCTATCCTATCTATCCTTCCATCCTTCCTATCCTTCCTATCCTATCTATCTATCTATCCTTCCATCCTTCCTATCCTTCCTATCCTATCTATCTATCTATCCTTCCATCCTTCCTATCCTTCCTATCCTATCTATCTATCTATCCTTCCATCCTTCCTATCCTTCCTATCCTATCTATCTATCTATCCTTCCATCCTTCCTATCCTTCCTATCCTATCTATCTATCTATCCTTCCATCCTTCCTATCCTTCCTATCCTATCTATCTATCTATCCTTCCATCCTTCCTATCCTTCCTATCCTTCCATCCTATCCTATCCTATCCCATCCTTCCTATCCTTCCTATCCTTCCATCCTATCCTATCCTATCCCATCCTTCCTATCCTTCCTATCCTTCCATCCTATCCTATCCTATCCCATCCTTCCTATCCTTCCTATCCTTCCATCCTATCCTATCCTATCCCATCCTTCCTATCCATCCTATCCTTCCATCCTATCCTATCCTATCCCATCCTTCCTATCCATCCTATCCTTCCATCCTATCCTATCCTATCCCATCCTATCTATCCATCCTATCCTTCCATCCTATCCTATCCTATCCCATCCTATCTATCCATCCTATCCTTCCATCCTATCCTATCCTATCCCATCCTATCTATCCATCCTATCCTTCCATCCTATCCTATCCTATCCCATCCTATCTATCCATCCTATCCTTCCATCCTATCCTATCCTATCCCATCCTATCTATCCATCCTATCCTTCCATCCTATCCTATCCTATCCCATCCTATCTATCCATCCTATCCTTCCATCCTATCCTATCCTATCCCATCCTATCTATCCATCCTATCCTTCCATCCTATCCTATCCTATCCCATCCTATCTATCCATCCTATCCTTCCATCCTATCCTATCCTATCCTATCTATCCATCCTATCCTTCCATCCTATCCTATCCTATCCTATCCTATCCTATCTATCCATCCTATCCTTCCATCCTATCCTATCCTATCCTATCCTATCCTATCTATCCATCCTATCCTTCCATCCTATCCTATCCTATCCTATCCTATCCTATCCTATCTATCCATCCTATCCTTCCATCCTATCCTATCCTATCCTATCCTATCCTATCTATCCATCCTATCCTTCCATCCTATCCTATCCTATCCTATCCTATCCTATCCTATCTATCCATCCTATCCTTCCATCCTATCCTATCCTATCCTATCCTATCCTATCTATCCATCCTATCCTTCCATCCTATCCTATCCTATCCTATCCTATCCTATCCTATCTATCCATCCTATCCTTCCATCCTATCCTATCCTATCCTATCCTATCCTATCCTATCTATCCATCCTATCCTTCCATCCTATCCTATCCTATCCTATCCTATCCTATCCTATCTATCCATCCTATCCTTCCATCCTATCCTATCCTATCCTATCCTATCCTATCTATCCATCCTATCCTTCCATCCTATCCTATCCTATCCTATCCTATCCTATCTATCCATCCTATCCTTCCATCCTATCCTATCCTATCCTATCCTATCCTATCTATCCATCCTATCCTTCCATCCTATCCTATCCTATCCTATCCTATCCTATCTATCCATCCTATCCTTCCATCCTATCCTATCCTATCCTATCCTATCCTATCCTATCTATCCATCCTATCCTTCCATCCTATCCTATCCTATCCTATCCTATCCTATCTATCCATCCTATCCTTCCATCCTATCCTATCCTATCCTATCCTATCCTATCTATCCATCCTATCCTTCCATCCTATCCTATCCTATCCTATCCTATCCTATCTATCCATCCTATCCTTCCATCCTATCCTATCCTATCCTATCCTATCCTATCTATCCATCCTATCCTTCCATCCTATCCTATCCTATCCTATCCTATCCTATCTATCCATCCTATCCTTCCATCCTATCCTATCCTATCCTATCCTATCCTATCCTATCTATCCATCCTATCCTTCCATCCTATCCTATCCTATCCTATCCTATCCTATCTATCCATCCTATCCTTCCATCCTATCCTATCCTATCCTATCCTATCCTATCTATCCATCCTATCCTTCCATCCTATCCTATCCTATCCTATCCTATCCTATCTATCCATCCTATCCTTCCATCCTATCCTATCCTATCCTATCCTATCCTATCTATCCATCCTATCCTTCCATCCTATCCTATCCTATCCTATCCTATCCTATCTATCCATCCTATCCTTCCATCCTATCCTATCCTATCCTATCCTATCCTATCCATCCATCCTATCCTTCCATCCTATCCTATCCTATCCTATCCTATCCTATCTATCCATCCTATCCTTCCATCCTATCCTATCCTATCCTATCCTATCCTATCTATCCATCCTATCCTTCCATCCTATCCTATCCTATCCTATCCTATCCTATCTATCCATCCTATCCTTCCATCCTATCCTATCCTATCCTATCCTATCCTATCTATCCATCCTATCCTTCCATCCTATCCTATCCTATCCTATCCTATCCTATCTATCCATCCTATCCTTCCATCCTA